>OZ023066.1:35647830-37086205 GCA_963992785.1 Tenthredo livida | reverse complement strand
GATATAGCGTTTTTAGTCCAACATCGGGATGTCAGCGAGAATGACGACTATGTCGATAGAACAGGTGCGATGCGTTTGAGTGAAGACCAACTCATAAACCATGACAAACCCGTGATTATTTCCGATACGGCGGGTATGGGTAAATCTACCATGTTGACTCATCTGGCACGTAAGATAAAAGAGAGGGAACCTGACATGTTGGTACTCAAGGTCGATTTGAAGGAGCATTCAACTGCCCTCTCAGAAGTTATGAAAAAGGAATCAGTCAACGATCCGGCTATGAGAGCCGAAAGAGCAATACAATTCTTGGTGAGGGAACTCTTCAGTGGTGAAACTGACTTGGCACGGAAGGTTTTCGGGAGAATTATTGTGAGAAAACGCCAAGTGGCACTGATATTCGACGGATTTGACGAAATAAGTCCGACGCATGAGGGCCCTGTAATTGAGTTCCTGCAAACATTCGCGGATTATGGCATTAGGAAATTGTTAGTCGCAACTAGACCACATAGGAGAGCAACATTGGAGACCAAGTGGAACACATTTTCTTACGTGATTCAGCCATTCTCAAAGTACGATCAAGAAAGATTTTTTACTGAATTTTGGAAAGCTGAATTTCACACAGCTGATGACCGTGTAAAAAAGTATACAAGGGCATTGACGAATAAACTAGCCGATTTGATAAGAGATCCAAGAAATAAATTGACTGGTAATCCACTACAGGCGCAGCTGGTGGCGGAGATATTCGGAGATTCGTGCAAAGAATTCGTTGACTCTGGGGTCGATGAACCGAATTTTCCGGAAGAAATTGATCTTATATATTTGTACGAAAATTCCGTGGAAAAGAAGTCGGACGTTTTCTTCAGAAAAAGAGGTGGCAACCTCGCCGACGTAGCGGTTATGCAGGACAGAAGGCAGCAGTATGAATGGTTCATGAAAATACATCAGAGACTGGCTTTGGATACACTATTTGACAAGGACGAGATAGCAACGCTTCTTCTTGCAAGCGGCATGTCACATGAGTCAGCCGATCTTGACATCCCGCCAGAGCGGGACGGCATCATTACACAATTCATCGACGGTCAACCACGGTTCGGACAACGAACGTATGCAGAATATTTCGCCGCAAAGTTTTTCGCAGATATGTTGACCTTAAAAACGGGTCGGCAGACCAAACTATTGGGAAAAATAATTGTAGCAGATATTTTGCTTGGAGAAGATTTCAGTACCATGCGTGCCTTCATAGATGGGCTATTGCAAGACGAACATGTTGATGTACTACAGGGTGAGTTTTGGGCATTTTGTTTAGAAAATCATCGATCCAAGTGGGAAGGAACTATCTTCCACGTAGCAGCTGCAGAGGGCAATGGTCGTATTTTGAAACTATTTCTGGATTGCCTTTATGCTAATACTGAAGATCGAAGGGACCTCATACAAGTCCCAGACATGATTGGCATGACACCAGTACACCACGCTGCATACACAGGCAATATCAACATAATAAAGTATTTGATTCGGAGAGGAGCCGATATCGACTGTCAAAGGAACGATGGCGTAACGCCGCTACACTTGGCTGCTGTGAAAGGTAAACTGGACGTCGTCGAGTATTTACACAGGAATGAAGTCGATATCAATTGTCAATCGAACGATGGCAATACGCCGCTACACCTGGCTGCTCAGGAAGGTCGACTTGACGTAGTCCAGTATTTACACAGAAATGGAGCCGATATCAATTGTCAAGACAACGATGGCTTGATGCCGCTACACCTGGCTGCTTGGGGAGGTAAGCTGGACGTCGTCGAGTATTTACACAGGAATGGAGCCGATATCAATTGTCAAAGAAACAATCGCGAAACGCCGCTATACTTGGCTGCTTGGCAAGGTAAACTGGACGTAGTCCAGTATTTACACAGGAATGGAGCCGATATCAATTGTCAAAAAAACGATGGCGGGATGCCGTTACATTCAGCTGCTCAGGAAGGTAGACTTGACGTAGTCCAGTATTTACACAGGAATGGAGCCGATATCAACTGTCAAAAAAACGATGGCTGGATGCCGCTACACGAGGCTGCTTGGCAAGGTACACTGCACGTCGTCGAGTATTTACTCAGGAATGGAGCCGATATCAATTGTCAAACGAACATAGGGTCGATGCCGCTACACTTGGCTGCTTGGCAAGGTAAACTGTACGTCGTCGAGTATTTACACAGGAATGGAGCCGATATCAATTGTCAAAGAAACGATGGCTGGATGCCGCTTCATCATGCTGCTTGGGGAGGTAAGCTGGACGTCGTCGAGTATTTACACAGGAATGGAGCCGATATCAATTGTCAAGACAACGATGGCTTGATGCCGCTACACCTGTCTGCTCAGGAAGGTAAACTGGACGTCGTCGAGTATTTACTCAGGAATGGAGCCGATATCAATTGTCAAAGAAACGATGGCTGGATGCCGCTTCATCATGCTGCTTGGGGAGGTAAGCTGGACGTCGTCGAGTATTTACACAGGAATGGAGCCGATATCAATTGTCAAAAAAACGATGGCGGGATGCCGCTACATTCAGCTGCTCAGGAAGGTAGACTTGACGTAGTCCAGTATTTACATAGAAATGGAGCCGATATCAAATGTCAAAGGAAAGATGGCGGGATGCCGCTACATTCAGCTGCTCAGGAAGGTAGACTTGACGTAGTCCAGTATTTACACAGAAATGGAGCCGATATCAATTGTCAAAGGAACGATGGCTGGATGCCGCTACATCATGCTGCTTGGGGAGGTAAGCTGGACGTCTTCGAGTATTTACACAGGAATGGAGCCGATATCAATTGTCGAAAAATCGATGGCAAAACGCCGATACACCTGGCTGCCCAGAAAGGTAAACTGAACGTCGTCGAGTATTTACACAGGAATGGAGCCGATATCAATTGTCAAAGGAACGATGGCGGGATGCCGCTACATTCAGCTGCTCAGGAAGGTAGACTTGACGTAGTCCAGTATTTACACAGAAATGGAGCCGATATCAATTGTCAAAGGAACGATGGCTGGATGCCACTACATCATGCTGCTTGGGGAGGGAAGCTGGACGTCGTCGAGTATTTACACAGGAATGGAGCCGATATCAATTGTCAAGATAACGATGGCTTGATGCCGCTACACCTGGCTGCTCAGGAAGGTAAACTGGACGTCGTCGAGTATTTACACAGGAATGTAGCCGATATCAATTGTCAAAGGAACGATGGCTGGATGCCGCTACATCATGCTGCTTGGGGAGGGAAGCTGGACGTCGTCGAGTATTTACACAGGAATGGAGCCGATATCAATTGTCAAAGGAACGATGGCGGGATGCCGCTACATTCAGCTGCTCAGGAAGGTAGACTTGACGTAGTCCAGTATTTACACAGAAATGGAGCCGATATCAATTGTCAAAGGAACGATGGCTGGATGCCGCTACATCATGCTGCTTGGGGAGGGAAGCTGGACGTCGTCGAGTATTTACACAGGAATGGAGTCGATATCAATTGTCAAGATAACGATGGCTTGATGCCGCTACACCTGGCTGCTCAGGAAGGTAAACTGCACGTCGTCGAGTATTTACTCAGGAATGGAGCCGATATCAATTGTCAAAGGAACGATGGCTGGATGCCGCTACATTATGCTGCTTGGGTAGGTAAACTTGACGTCGTCGAGTATTTACACAGGAATGGAGCCAATATCAATTGTCAAAGGAACGACGGCTGGATGCCGCTACATCATGCTGCTTCGGGAGGTAGACTGGACGTCGTCGAGTATTTACTCAGGAATGGAGCCGATATCAATTGTCAAGATAACGATGGCTTGATGCCGCTACACCTGGCTGCTCAGGAAGGTAAACTGGACGTCGTCGAGTATTTACACAGGAATGGAGCCGATATCAATTGTCAAAAAAACGATGGCTTGATGCCGATACACCTGGCTGCCCGGGAAGGTAAACTGAACGTCGTCGAGTATTTACTGAGGAATGGAGCCGATATCAATTGTCAAGATAACGATGGCTTGATGCCGCTACATCATGCTGCTTGGGGAGGGAAGCTGGACGTCGTCGAGTATTTACTGAGGAATGGAGCCGATATCAATTGTCAAACGAATAGAGGGACGATGCCGCTACACTTGGCTGCTTGGCAAGGTGAACTGTACGTCGTCGAGTATTTACACAGGAATGGAGCCGATATCAATTGTCAAAAAAACGATGGCTGGATGCCGCTACATCATGCTGCTTGGGGAGGTAAGCTGGACGTCGTCGAGTATTTACACAGGAATGGAGCCGATATCAATTGTCAAGATAACGGTCGCTTGATGCCGCTACACGTGGCTGCTTACGCAGGTAAACTGGACGTCGTCAAGTATCTACTCAGGAATGGAGCCGATATCAATTGTCAAAAGAACAATGGCGCGATGCCGCTACATTTAGCTGCTCAGGAAGGTAGACTTGACGTAGTCCAGTATTTACACAGAAATGGAGCCGATATCAATTGTCAAAGCAACAGTGGCTGCATGCCGCTACATCATGCTGCTTGCGGAGGTAAGCTGGACGTCGTCGAGTATTTACACAGGAATGGAGCCGATATCAATTGTCAAGATAACGATGGCTGGATGCCGCTACACTTGGCTGCTCAGGAAGGTAAACTGGACGTCGTCGAGTATTTACTCAGGAATGGAGCCGATATCAATTGTCAAAAGAACGATGGCTGGATGCCGCTACATTCAGCTGCTCAGAAAGGTAGACTTGACGTAGTCCAGTATTTACACAGGAATGGAGCCGATATCAATTTTCAAAGGAACAATGGCGACACGCCGCTACACGCGGCTGCTTCGGAAGGTAAACTGGACGTCGTCGAGTACTTACACAGGAATGGAGCCGATATCAATCGTCGAAGAAACGATGGCAAAACGCCGCTACACCTGGCTGCTCGTCAAGGTAAACTGGACGTCGTCGCGTATTTACACGGTCATTCCAGCTTCAGAATTGTCCGCAGCTCCTGAACCAGTCGCTGTATTGGAACAAGAAGAACGGGGTGAGTTTATAGAGCTCAGTTTAGACTGCATCTCCAATTTATTCAGTCATTTGGTGGTGTATTTCGGGATTATTTCAAGACTGGTATGGTCAATCATGTTGTTTATTCACAGAGAAAAGTACATTTTACATGTACCTGAATCTTGTTCATCTTGGTGTTAAAATATTCAAGAATTTGTAGTATTTTTCATTGTTTCGACAATGTTTGGAGATGTTGAAAGCGTTTATCTCCATTACCATATTGACCATGTAGACATGTAGCGAACTAGAACTTTGTTAACTGTGTTCCCAGGTGAAGAGGTGCGTCTAGTACCGCAAGACGAGTGGGTGGATGGACTAGTAGAACGTTTGGAGCCGATAATGCGATAACCATATTGGAAGATAGATCAGTGCCACAAGTGCGAAGTCTGTATCCTTTCAACGGTCAGGGAATGCACATAGTCGAAGGTGTGATTATGTTCTTGTTGAATACGACAAATCCGGACTGGTGGAGCGTGAGGGAAGTTGACGGCGTAGACAGCTTAATAGTGTTAATTACGTATCTTTTTTATTGTTTTCAGGATGGTAGGGTCAGGGTAATAGATAATTCACACGATATAACGAAAAGAATAGAATAGTATATTGTGATACAAGTGCGGAAAGTAGCCAATATCTGACGAGTGTCGTTTGCAGCACGAGCCGGCGGCGAGTGCCGTAATGACACTCGTCAGCTATTGCCTATCCGCACGTGTATCACACGATATTTTTCGTAACTCCCTGCGAAGAAAGTTTGATTCGAGAGACAGATTAGTTATTAAATATAACCTCACATCGTGACTGACCGCCGCCATGACACAGTGTGCGGAAAAAGCACTAGTGCGGAAAGTAGAGTATTTGCGGTGTGCGCATGCGCTTACTCTTCTTTTGTTCATTCCTCGGAAATAGGGTATTTTACGCGCGCTACACAAGCCACGAAAATCAAACTTTCGAAGCAGGTGTTGCAAAAAATGTATTGTAAATCGGACAACTTGACAAGGATTATTATATTTTATCTTATATTTCAACGTCTTTTTATCTTCTCTTAATATTCATCTTTATTCACTTATGTTTTACTCGCGATTATTCTTTACGCGGAAGCGCGCCGGGCTAGAACGGTCTTTTCGGTCTCTGTACGGGCTTCACACGTTCGATTCGGTCAGTTATTTACGCGGACACTGATCCGTCTCGCCCGTACACTTACATACCTTTCTGCTTAGCGTACACGCATACATACACATACATCGAGCGTCTAACGTCTTGCCTAAGCATACTTAACAATAGTTAGCTTGCGCTTAGCGTAATATTAATTTGTTGGTAATTATTCAAATATCTTATTACTTTTAAGCGAAACTTTTCGCGCATGTCCTACCAAAATTTTGGGAAATTTTGAGAATTTCGAATAATTTTGAGAATTTTGGAGAGTTTGGAAATTTTTGGAAATTTTCGGAAATTTTGGAAAGTTTGAAAATTTGGAAATATTTGAGAACCTTCAAAACCGTCTCTTGGAAGGTGGCAATAAATCGATTGGGGAGGTAATATCCATTACCTCCCTAGGGAAATAATGGATATTACCTCCCTAGGGGGGTAATGAAGTCCACGCTAGAAATGACCGATTTTCTATTCGTTTTACATGCAAGAAAAAGGGCCCATTACATGCACCTGTTGAAAAAAATAATTTCTATCTTACTGATTATTATTATTATTTCTATCTTATCTTGGCTCCTATTGATTCGATTTTCGTTCTTTTTTTTTAGTTTTGTAGGGAAAAATATTGTCTACAACTTTTATTTGAAGCTGTGAAGGAAAAAAAGTTACGATAGAAAAAAAGTGCCATTAATTATTAATAATATTTATTGTGGATTATATTTGATATTTTTGATTTGAACAATAAATTTATGGCACTTTTTTTAATCGTAACTTTTTTTCCTTCGCGACGACGACGACGACGACGACGACGACGACGACGACGACGACGACGACGATGATGATGATGAGGAGGAGGAAAACGTTTTTTTGGTAAATAAATACAATTCGTAGGTTCACAGATGTCATAATACATGTTGAAACTGTCGAATATGTACTTGATAAACACCGATATGTATTTTGGGAGCAATGTTTATATACACTTTATTAAATATAAGATAGAGATATGAAATATTTGGATGATTACGATAATATAATATTGTTATATCAAACTTTCGGAATTTATATTATTATTCAGGTACATTGAAGATTCTAGGTATATCCATATAGGTATAAAAAGCTCCAGTTAATTTGAATATCAACTTGTAAAGTGTATGGTTATAAATAATATGCTATGTATAAAGAAAAGATGAAGCATTATTATAAATAATTTTACATTCAGGCACTACCATGATGTTATCTATGAACAACAAAAGCACCTATGGTGCAAAAACCTTTCGCCAAGTGCAATAATGAGGTGTTTACCCAAAATGAAAAAATAAAATGAAAAATGTCTGCGTAAAAAAGGATTGAAATCTTACTCACAGTTGCCTAGTACATCGCGTGACTAATGGAAAAAGGGCGTAAGCGACATGTTTACGCCCTTTTGTAATTCTTGAAGGCAAAAGGGCGTATATATGTTTTTCTTCATTCGACTGGAAAATCGTCGGAACGGAAAAATACGTCAATATTAAAAAGTATTAAAAATAAAGGCAAAAGGACGTAAGCGCCGCAGATACGCCCCTAGCTTTTTAAAAAAATCAGTCAAATTAATGCCAAAAGGGCGTATTCCCCAAAAGTGTTCAGATTTCCGTTCCAAACAAATTTTGGCGGATACGCCCTACTGGCATCAGTCGGCATGATTTTTTTCAGAAAGCTAATTCCAGAAGGGCGCAATAACGGTGGCTACGCCCTTCTGCTTTCATATTTTAGGCTCTAAAAAAACAGCAGCTTTTTTCATTTCAACCGATTTTCTATCGATTGGCGAAAAAAAAATAAGAAATATACGCCCTTTGCCATTGAAATCGCACTTTTCGTCGCTTAGGCCCTTTTTCCATTAGTCACGCGATATACTATTGTAGAAACAAGATTAAAATGTGAATAAAATACAATAAAAATATTCAGATACTTGGAATTATGCGCGCAATACACGTACCTATTTCATAGAGATATACCCAGAGAACCTTTTCCTTTTAGTTTATCCTTATATTATGGAGAGTGGGATTAAGGGGAAATGAAAGCTGATATGATGCCATCTATCTGATTGGGATTTTCGGCCGCTATTTTCCCAGCGAATTTCCGATTTTCTACAATCCAAGATCGTCATGCCCTCCGTGCACGTCTTCTGCGTCACTGATATCAATTTCATATTGATCGGATGTGTTTCAGCTGGGAAAATTACGGCCGAAAATCCCAATCCGATAGATGGTACCATATCAGCTTTCATTTCCCCTAATGATCAACTGAAGAAAATATTCAATTTTTCGATTATTAAGATACCCATTCATTTTTTCAGATAATGTTCATTTTTGTTATTTGTGATCATAACTTTCACCCTCTGCCTTTGTTCATCAGGCACACGTCTATTGAAGCACGATCAAAAGCGACCCTTAATATTGACACTTAGAGGTCGTTTGAAGGCTTGCAAAAGATTATTATCAAAAAAATCCAACATGTCAAGAATTCTTAAGTGACGCCTAAATATTAATATGTTTCCTTAAAATGTTGAGCACTTCCACGGATATTAACGATAATGAAACAGAGGGTGAGAGTCTGACCGAAAAAATGAAAGACAAAAATAAATCGAATTTTGATAAATTGAATTAAGGTGGCGCCGTCACGAAGGGGCGAATCTCGGGCGAATCGCATGGGTTTCTGAGCGAGTCCCCCAATGTTTTTCGCTACATCGACTGCTCCTAAAAAAAACGTAACTCGTGAGTCGCGCTGGTAAGAACCTATCTCGCGAGGCTCTATAGTCCGACAATAGAAATATGTATTCGCGGACTGTAGAGTCTCGCGAGATAGGTTCTTACTAGCGCGACTCACGAGTTACGTTCTTTCTATTAGGAGCAGTCGATATGTACAGTCAGCCAAAGAGAACCTGACGCACCGTCGGTAAGGTGATCGAGCAACCAAACGTACACGTTGATACACGTTTGTTTTTAATTGTTTTCAAGTTGGTATGAAATTCAGACATCTGTCAAGCGATAAATCAGCCCTATTTGTTCTCTTTCAGAGAACGTCAATTCACTAACCTTTAATTTATTAATTAATTCGTCTGATTAGTAAAATCGTCACATCGGATAACCCTAAAATGCGTGAATGTGTTTCCGAATTAGGTGGCTCCTAAAATAACCTAGTTCTCGTTAAGTGTTTTAGGGGGTATACCCTTACGGAAAAAAACCCTCAAATTTAAGGGGTCAATTCGCACCCCCAAAGTTTTGGGGGTTTACCATGAAAACTCAGGGTTTACCCTCAAATTTTAACCCCAACTCAGGGTTCGCCCCGTATTTGGGGGTAATATTTGGGGGTAAACCCTGAGTTTTCATGGTAAACCCCTAAAACTTTGGGGGTGCGAATTTACCCCTTAAATTTGAGGGTTTTTTTTCGTAAGGGTAGGAGGGCCCTGATGAAACTTACTGTGATATTCTGTCATGAAATTCGATCGATTCTTAATCCTCCTGAAGTGTTAGGTGAAACTGGGTGAAACGCATAAGATCTGCACCTGACATATCCAACTCCAGCCTAGATACAAGAACTATGCACCAATGATGTTCGCCAGCTATGAAAATTTTGGCAATGCGTTCAGAGCACTTGGGCAAAGAGTCCCTTGGGCTGTAGTCGTTTCATCAGATGTCATATCCGCGGTGAAGCAAAAACTGGTGAGATTGCATCTATATCTTTTGAACGGCAGGGACGAAATAGATTATGTGTCGTATCATTGCTCCACGTTTGATAGTCATGCTAGGAATTAGAAATATCCGTAATATTTAATTTAATATTATATTAATATACAAATTGGCAGATCTATAATACTTAATCGAGTCCAGTTGAGCATTTCAAACATTTCTGATCAATGATAATATATAAGTGAGTAGGTAATATACTGTCCAGCAAGTTTCCAATATTTATCCTCGACGTTTTCTTTCACGTTGTGTTGAATATATTAATAATTTGAGATGTTCAAAAAAATTTGATCGCAGGTACAATATACATAGGAGAAGCACTGCGGCTTTTTTATATATAGTGTAACTTTTGGCGAGTTTCTCAGGCTATACGCTGTAGAGAAACACGCAAGTTATTGTGAGTTCTTTACCTAAATTGAAGTTAAGTTGAGAAAAAATAATTAGGGCTTTTCTTGAGGTTGGAAGGTAGGGAAGAGGATGGGTTTTACCACCAAAAGCCACCTATCTAACCTTTTGACTCTATGCTAAACTGGGACTCAGGTAGGTTTCCCCGCCACAGCCTTGTATCGTCGGACTTAGAAGTTAATCGAAGCCGGCGAAAATTCTGAAGATCAGAAGCAGGAAATTAATTCGAGCCTGATCTGCTAAGCTAAAAAAATCTAAATTACTACGGAACCGGGAGTCTCTCAACTCCGAGACCGTGCGTCAGACTCAAGATCGTTTGCCTTGGCCCTCGGACACACAAACTTAATTGGATGCCGTGCGCTCTTTGCAACAATCCAAGACTGTTCCCTGCTAGCTCTAATAGGTAGAAGTTAGCTGGAATCAGGGCTGAAACGACCAATAAAGTCCAACGATCAAAGAAATCAAAAAGAAAGAAAATATAATTATATTCTACTCTGATAATTTGTACAATGATTTCCTTAATCCTAATATTCTAAATCTAATGGTTCGTGCTTTTAGGCTTATACATGTTTCCGTTTGTTTCTATCTCGACTTCTGAGTTTTATATTAGTTTTGAGAGCTAGGCGCTCATAACCTAGCCCGTGCAGAAATTCAATCGTGGCGCTGCCCAGGCCCTGGCTAGTTATCCACGAAACTAGACTGGCTATGGCCAGGAGGGCTGTCCAGCGCCAACCCTGGCGTGTAACATATTTCTACTCAGCACCTAGCCAGACAAACTGATCAGGGTCTAGCCAGTAAACAGACCAGGCTCTAGCCAGCAATCTTATGAGTGCCCGGGAACAAAAAATTTTAAGGAAAAAAAAAAATGGTCCCGTGCGCTCGCCAACTCTGTCCGCTACCGACTCACCCAAGATCTGTTATTTAAATTATGAGCTTAAACGAATATGAAATATACAAATTTCATATATTCCAATTCTTATGGAACAAAATTTTACATCTGACTTATTAATTATCAATTTTATGGTAATTAAATGCAACAAACACGCAGTTATCATTAAATGATATTCTGTGTGAAATATAAATTGAGTTAGCGAAATTGAATTTATTAAATAAGCATTTAAGTAATTTGATGAATTCAGAGTTAATTTACATAAATGCTAACTATCAATTATGTTAATAAAAAAAAAAAACATGACAAAAAATGCACCAGTAATTTGTTTAATCTCCTGGAAGTGCATTTCTTCAAAGAAAAATTTTCTGTAACAATTATCAATTAAAACAATGTCAAAATTATTCAATATTTGGTATCTTCGATTTCCTTCATTAGAACCTGGAAATTAATCAAGTAATAAAAACAATCATGGAGAAACGTTCTTCTATGATTTAATTTTCAAATTATATATTTACTTTTTCTATGATAATACATATAAAGTATACCTTCAATGATCAACGCGTGACTTTTCATTTTGTTAGAAATTTTGTAAAAATGTATAAAAGTTAAGTTTTAAAATCGATCAAGTTTACTTAATATTTCCGAATTGTAATATTTATTGAATGCATTTATTTACAAAGTGCACATTTTTGCGTCAAAATTAGAGAAAGAATATACATTTAAGTAAAAGATGGCTTAACAATTATCGATTATCTGTCACCATTCACGTTTATATACTATAAATATTTATGTAATGACAAAATATCATTATATATTTTTATGTATAACAATATATAGTTTGATACAGTATAATATGAAGCCTTGCGATACGCTATTATATAAAATTTTATATAGTTTCATATAATTGTATCGAACATATAATTCAAATTCAAATCCGAATTCAAATTTTACTTAGCCGTTTCAAATCTGGCTACATATTCTAAATATCCGATTCAAATTCGAGTTTAATCGCAAAAGTTGACTACATTCGAATTTGAATCAGATATATCAAATATTTAGAAAAATTCAAAACGGATAAGTAAAAATTGAATTTGGATTTGATTGAAGTCGAATTGCAATAACGAAAAATTAAATGCAATTAGTGTATTGTCTGACAATCCTGATCATTGCTGACCAGTTCCTGGAGAGTTTTGCCAGGAATTATGCTGTTATACGAGGCATCTTGTCAGTCTGGCCAGTGCCAAACCAGAGCCTGTCTAGGCAACGCTAGCCAGTAAAATCCTATCAGGCTCTGGACAGTAGCCTGGCATGCCAGTACAAATTTCTGCACGGGAGACGATTGAATCTAATTTTCTGTGCTAAATTTCATATTTGAATATTATCGTTTAAGTTAAAGTAATAGTGATTCTTTATCAACTATTCTTTCTGAATTTGACTCTAATGCAATGAAGTTATCTTAGACATTAAATCTAGGCTATTTAATGCTATCAAGTGAATTTATATTCTACAAGAATGAGACGCTGTGACGCTATGTCTACGAACGCTCTAAGTTTTGATTACGAGACGACCGGCCTATTGCTCGCGTCGCTCGAGTTATCTAAATAATTGTGAGTCCCACGGCCGCTTTGGCACGAATACGAATACGCTGATGATGCCGTTGAGCGTGCTTCTTTTATAGCAGAAATCCCCACTCCTTAGCGTCATCGCCGTCATGCTCGAGCACTGAGGATTAGCTTAATCCTCTGTTTCCTCGTGTGGACTGTATCGGCTATGATGTTAAATTCAGGCATAGCCTGATATGTTACAATAGATATGTATAGATTAGGGTGTCCGCTATTTCCCGAATTGACTTTTTCTACTTGGGTATGGGCCAAATTATTAGTTTATAGCCTGAAGACAATTATGCTATTTTTTTTTTTTTTCAAAGTGCCATTAACCCCTGCCTGTAGGACGATACTTGTCCCATTTGATTAACATGGGATTTTTGCTCTTTTTAGACTTTAATTTTTTTTTCGCTTACTACTTGCATTACCTCATCAAATATTGTTGATTCTACTACTGTTCTGACCTCTTTCGATGGACATATTTTGACATTGATGGAAAAAAAAAATTTGAGTTTTCGAGCGGTAAAATTTTTTTTTCACCATATTGTTTAATATCCTTTGAATATTTTTCAATTTGAACAAAAAGCATTGAAAAGTCAATAAATTCAAAAATATCCAAAAATATTCGAAAATTACTGAAAAATACAGTAAAAATAAATTTTGAAAAAAACTTCAAAACTTACGAAATTTTTTTTTTTCACCAATGTAAAAATATGTCCATCGAAAGAGGTCAGAACAGTAGTAGAATCAACAATATTTGATGAAGTAATGAAAGTAGTAAGCGAAAAAAAAAATTAAAGTCTTGAAAGGGCAAAAATCCCATGTTAATCAAATGGGACAAGTATCGTCCTACAGGCAGGGGTTAACGGCACTTTAAAAAAAAAAAAAAAATAGCATAATTGTCTTCAGGCTATAAACTAATAATTTGCCCCATACCCAAGTAGAAAAAGTCAATTCGGGAAATAGCGGACACCCTAATATAGATCTATTAATATTAACTCTTTAACACATATTTATTTGTGATGCAATTAAAAAAAACTATCTTACAGTGAAAAAAAGTCAGAAATAAGAAGAATAATGTATTTTTATATCATTTTTAAGTCTTGCAAAATTTCTTAAAACATGTTATGCGTCAAATAAATAAGATTTCATGATAAAATCATTTTTCATTATTTGAAATACTCGAATTTTCATTTTGGTATCTCAAGATAGGGGGAGGGGGGATCGAATCAAAAATCTTACTATTGATCACTTCAGGGAAGGGGGGTTTCGAAATTCCTTGAATTGTGCTTACGTAATTTATGAACAGCCCCCAACTACTAAACTTTTGTTGTCTAATCATTGGATTTGCTATCCTCAGCTCCGAATCTTGACAAATTTCTCAACAAACAGGCTGCAGCATAAGGAAACGGTTCAGTAACCGAGCGATAGCTTAGCAACAAATATCATCACCGCAACGAGTAGGTAAATTGGTAAACTAAGATAACAAGTTTGTTGAAATTAAACTGAGCTAAGATAAGTTGTCGAATGTAGGGTTATTAACAAAGTCATCGATCATGTATTTCTTATACACTGAGCATAGGCATGGAAAAAAATATTTTGCGTAGATGCAGGTATCAGAATAATTCAATCAATCTATGAAAAAAAAATTGACGCTGTGATTTATTGAAACGACGAATTCGTAGATTATTACAGATTTAGAAAATGTAAAAAAACTTCCCGAATGGCAATGTATACTGCTCAATTAATCGTTAAGAGAAAGCAGCTCATGATTCCCGAGTTTTGATCGCACAAGCGCATCTTGCTGCTGCTCAAAAAATGAATGATCTACATCTAACGGAGTATGATCTTGTGAAAACTGCTAGCAATATGCGAGAAAGTAACTTCAATTTCCAATGTCTCGGGCATTTTTTTCTAATATTGTTGTAACTTTATTTAGGCAGCCTTGAATAAATATCATAAATATATCTATCGTTTAGGCTGAGGACATCAAGAGACTCGGTAGAGTCTCGCGCCAAGTACATTAAAAAGAATTTTTAAGCGCGCGCCGTGAGGCTCGACCGAGTATCTATACCCGCACGAGAGCTCTTCGGCCTATACGGCGATGATATTATCCTTATTTTATTCCGACTCGGGTCATACACGAGATTCAAATTTTTATCTTAGAATATGGTTTCAAACAGCTTTCATTTAAGCCGAACTTTTATGCAATCGGTGCACGGAGAGCTGAGATTTGATATTCCGATTTATAGAAATGCTCAGTTTGATCAAGAATTTTCTTGGTCTGTTCCGTCTCCACGATGACGTCACGAGGCAGTTGTATGGGTATATAAATAACATAGAGAGGCGTCCCTTCTTTTCTTGGGCCCACGAAAAGACTCAGGCTAGGCGGACGGGAAATTAAGAGTGTTTGCCCGTCCAGCTGTCAACAATATAGTCTATGGCCGTTAGTGAACGTTCCGTCCTACCTGCAATAACGGGTTAATCAAACGGATAACGGATCAAGAAGAAGATGTCATATTACACAGGGTGTCTTTCAAACCTACATAGGGTGATTTCTCTTTGAAATAGAAAATAATTTTTCACAAAAAAAAAATAAAAAAACAACTTGGAAAAAAAAAAAAAAAAAGGGACCCGGCCTCACGTCCTCAGATGTTTCCGAATTTTTTTGAGCTGAAACTCTTTATCGAAAAACAGCATCCCAACTTTTTCAGGATTCTTCCACTTTTATTTTCGAAGTTATATAGTTTTACAATTCTTCTTTTATTCATTTTTATCTTGCGTCTTTTTGCCACCATACATTGTTTTTCAAAACATAGGTTTTTTTGTGTGAAAAAATTTCACCATTCCAAACAAATATTTTGTTTTCGTTTATGCTTGTGGAAGCTCTTTTAGTTATCTTCAATAACTGAAGTTTTTTAATCCGATTCTCATACTTTTCACATAATTATAACATAAAATATATGAATTAAATTTGAAATGTCCTCCAATTTCTGTTCTTTTATTCATTTCTCAAGCGAAAGAGAGAAAGGGAGGAAAAAGAATAATTATTGAATGCACGGAATGACTTGAAATTTTCTTCAATTTTCGTTCATTAATTCATTGCTCGTGTGTTTATCGAGATCCTACCTTGGAAATTACGTGTATTATGTCAAATTTTCTCAGCTATTCGAAAAAACATTGAAAAAAATTTCAAAATTTGGGCAGTGGCAAAAAACAGCTTTTTAAATTTCAAGCTCAATTTTAAGACCTTTTCACAGGAATAAACGAAAACAATATATTTTTTTCTGAAAGCTGAGATTTTTACACGAAAAACCTATTGCTGGAAGAATAGTACATTGTGCATCAAGGAGGTAAAGTGGCACTTTTAAGGCCGAGTGCGATGTCTTCAGTACGAGTCGTAGACGAGCGCGCGAAGCGTGCGAGGCGGAGACGAGTACTGAAAACATCGTGCAAGGCGTTAAAAGGCCTATCTCCGTGGTGCACACAATACTTTATATAACGAAGCCATGTTTACCGAGCTTTTTGATTGCAAAGCTGCCATGCACGAGGAAGCTGTTCGCCACTGTCACCCAGGGGTCCGGGGTATAAAATAATATAATAATATAATATAAAATAATGTAAATAATATGTTTGTAACTCAACGTGAAGAAACACAAGAAGAAGAAGAAGAAGAAAACCAAGAAAACCAAGAAAAACAAGAAAAACAAGAAAACCAAGAAGAAGAAGAAGAAGAAGAAGAAGAAGAAGAAAAAGAAGAAAAAGAAGAAGAAGGAGAAAAAGGAGAAGGAGAAGAAAAAGGAGAACAAGAAGAAGAAAAAGTAGGATAAGAAGAAGAAGAAAAACAAGAAGTAGAAGAAGAAGGAGAAGAAGGAAAACAAGAAAATCAAGAAGGAGAAGAAGAAGAAAAAAAAGAAGAAAAAGTAAAAGAAGAAGAAGAAGAAGAAGACGAAAAAAAAAGAAATCCAAGATGAAGAAGGAGAAGAAGAAGAAGAGGAAGAAGAAGAAGAAGGAGAAGAAGGAGAAGAATGAGAAGGAGAAGGAGGAGAAAAAGGAGAACAACAAGAAGAAAAAGGAGAAGAAGGAGGATAAGAAGAAGAAGGAGAGAAGGAGAAGAAGAAAAAGAAGAAGAAGGAGAAGAAGCAGAAGAAGAAAAAAAAACAACAAGAAGAAGAAAGGCAGAAAAACAAGAAGAAGAAAAAATAAAAATGAAAATGAAATAAACAAATAAATAAATTTGAGTCTTATACAGCACTTTTAAGTCCTAGGACCTAAAAGTGGCACAAAAAGTCCTAGGACTTAAAAGTACTACTTTAGGTCCTATACAGAGGCATCAAAAAGCGAGGAAAACATGCTTCCGTTATATAAAATGTATAATGGAAAAAGAACGCAAGAAAAAAAAATTAATGACAACTACAAAACTATATGGAATATCCTCTACAATTACTTCGAAAATAAAATGGTAAAAAAATCTGAAAAATTTGGGATTCTGTTTTTCGATGATCTAACTAGCCCAGTCACGTTAGCAAAAAAAAGGAGTCAACCTCGGAATGAAACCGAATAAGCTGGATTTTGGTGAGGACCTTCATTTTGGCATTCTAAATGTTGTCTCAAAAATCTCATATGGTCACGTGTGAGCGTCCTGAGTTATTCAAAGTCAAAGGTCACAAAAATCAGTTGTTTCGAAATATCTTGCTTCCTGTAGCTCAAATCGTGTTTGCATCCACTACAAAAATTGTAGAACATTAAATTCTCTACAAATTTTGTCTGAAGCAATTTTTTATACGTTGAACCGTTTTTGAGATAGAGGGCGGTGAGTGCGGGGCGCTCAGCCATACTGCCGTGCTTAGGTAGAAGGCAGTGAACTTAATTTACTGCCTTTTATTATTTTGATGCCAATATATTCTTTCAATGATTCTCTACATATCAATTATAAAATGAATCATTAAGAATGTGTTTTCAAAAAGATATTAATTTTTTAAGTTTGTCAAATATTTCAAATCGGTTACATTTCCTACATATAAAAGCAGTAAATCCCTTTTCTAGGCTTTTCTATTTTAATTAATTATAATCTGAAATTACACTTAAATGACTTTTCATAAAGTTATGTAATTTATTATTAGCCATTCAATAATTGTCATAAAAAAATAATATCATTAATTTAGTCTGAAAATGTCAGAAATTTAGATTTCAGTTTTCTCTGATTTCACTTTTTTCACTTTACTGCCTTCCACCTAAGCACGGCAGCATACATGCCAAAACGCAAGGTCAATCGCGAGTCCCAGTCCATAGTACGGTTTTCTAACTCAATTATGTTTCAAATATTAGTTAATTAACTATTTAATACCTTATATTTGCAAATATTACTGATAGATCGAATAGTCAATTGATATTACTTACCGAAATAAATTCAAATTTTTTTTATTTGTTTTTTATAATTTTTTTACATTTTTATTTTTATTTTTATTTTCATTTTTCTACCCGGCTAGACTGACCCGCATACCCCCAACTCGTCAAATCAGCTTTAACTTGTTGTTTCAATCACAACATACAGGGTGAGTTTTGTATCTTGAGACAACGAAATATCTCAAGAAATACGCATCGTACGAAAAAATGTCTGGAGTAAAAACTGTTTGATTCCAGGGGGGAAAATTGACTTTGTGAAAATCAACCCCCCACCCTAACCCCTGAATGCGGAAGGGGTTGTAACTTTGAAATTTCAAATGGGAACCCCTATTTTGTATTGCAGATTCGAATTCTACATCAAAAAATACACAAGTTTTATTGAAACATTTTTTTTCGATTCGAGACAGATGACGCTTGATTCGCGAAAAAATCTAATTCTTGATCATTTCAAGAAAGGTGCTCCAAATCAAAGATAAGGACGTACGTGTTGAATACTTTCAGGAGAACAATTCGATTGCGCATGGTTTCACCGCCAGCCCCCCCTGTCTAGTGTATCTTTTCCGTTCTGATGCGATCACAATACCAATTTAATGTCTACAACACGACGTGTTTACAATACGACGATATTATTCGAATTGTCTCCATTGCTTGCTCACGTTCCCTGATTTCTTCAACGCATTCCTTCATAACACGACCTTACTACGCACTTCGTCTTGAGCATTCTGTCATTTGGAGTAAAAGATCGATTGAAGACAAGCACCCCGATAGTGAGAGGCGAGGGGACTCACTGAAAGCAGGCACCCCGATGGTGAGAGGCGAGGGGACTCACTGAAAGCAAGCACCCCGAAAGGAACAGAAAACTACTACGTCCATGTCGTTGTTCCTGGGTAGCGCTAAGAGTGATTGTGGCGATTGAGATGAAACTATGCACAATCGAATTGTTCTCCTGGAAATATTCAACACGTACTTCCTTATTTTCGATTTGGAGCACCTTTCTTGAAATAATCAAGAATTAGATTTTTCGCGATTCAAGCGCCATCTGTCCCAAATCGAAAAAAAATGTTTTAATAAAACTTGTGTATTTTTTCATGTAGAATTCGAATCTGCAATACAAAATAGGGGTTCCCATTTAAAATTTCAAAGTCACTACCCCTCCCGCATTCAGGGGTTGGGGTGGGGGGTTGATTTTTACAAAGTCAATTTTCCCCCTCGAAATCAAACAGTTCTCACTCAGGACATTTTTCCGTACGATGCGTGTTTCTTGAGATATTTCGTTGTCTCAAGATAAAAAACTCACCCTGTATATTATAATCGAAAATTATTAATATGTAGAATTAAGAGAAAGGCTGAATTAACCACCCAGTAATATTATTTGTTTCGTGAATGTGGCAAAAATACAACATATCTCTTATACATCGCGTCCAAAAAATTAGTGTCCAACCACCACATAACTACCGATAGTCACGAAGAGCTGAAACCTTAAGCCAAGATGGCAAGCTTGAGGCCACTAGTTTGCACTGCTTTCTCTATGTGGTAGCAGTAGAGTCGTCATTTTCAAATGCATAGAATATGAGATATTGACATGACCGTCATTACCCGCTGACTGCCATTCCCCCTTCCTCCCCTACTGTTTTAAAATTCAAGGGCAGATTTATTATCAAGTTAATACATTATTGTATTCTGCTCCGAATGAACCTCCGAGTTATGGTCAACTGTTCATGATGGATTCCAACGAAGCTGCAGAACATCGCTTGAACCAAAACTATGAACTCTACGATGGAATTTTATTTATATTCGATGGAATAATGCGAGAGCACAATGTGTTTGCACAATCGTATCAAATGATGGGCGAAGAAGTAGGAAATCAACGACGATTATCAATAGAAAGCAATGAGCCAATGCCTGAGCTTCATATGCTTTCTATTTTAAAGCCAGGAGTCGATAGACGTCGGTATAACTTCCAAAGGACTAACGAAGTAGCTGCCATATTTTCAACTACTGCTGATGGTGAAATTCCAGAATCCTATCTAAGTATACGAAACAGAAATGATAGAGTATTGAAACAAGTTAGCACCATGAATCCCAATGTCGAGCCTTGGATATATCCGTTATTTTACCCATGTGACTCTTGGGGTTGGCATCGCAATCTAATGCGTTTAAATAGTAACAAACGCATATCCAGGCTAGCCTATATCAAATACCGAATGGCCATTCGCGATGATTTTAATCCATTCATTTTGGGTCGGCGATTGTTCCAGCAATGGTCCGTCGATAATTATGTGAAAATCGAAAAGGATCGAATTGAGTACTGTAAAATGCACCATAAAGAACTGCGCGCGGAGTCCTATAACGGGTTGGTCGATCACTTGAAAAATTCGGCAAATAATGTAAATGGTCGTGTTGGGAAAATGATTATACTCCCTTCTACATTCATGGGTTCTCCGCGGAATATGATGCAAAATTACCAAGATGCGATGGCAATCGTTCACAAATATGAAAAACCAGATATTTTTGCCACCATGACATGTAATCCCAAATGGAGAGAAATTTACGAAAATCTTTTACGAGGTCAGCAAGCAGCTGATAGACCGGATATCTGTACACGCGTATTCAATATCAAAAAGAATTTCTTGATTGACTTGATTGTAAAAAGAAAGTGTTTCGGTGAAGTATAGCAGCGTATGTGTATGTTGTTGAATTCCAGAAAAGAGGCTTACCTCACATACATCTCCCGTGTAGAAATTGTACTGTGGCTCAAGCCGGATCCCGAAAAGGTTGCCAGAATACAGATGTGGCCCAGGTCTGGCTGAGCTGTGGCAGCCTGTTAGGGGCCTGGTCAAATGTTACCATTTTAGATACCGCCCCACACCGGGCACGGATGAGGCTGCCATTGAGGAACCACGTTCGCGCCATGATTTCTGCCACGGCCGTGCCTAAACTGCGTATATTCGTACAAATCGATTAAGTGTGATTTATTTATTGCTTTGAGATATCGATTTTATCACATAAAAATTAAAAAAGTGAACTTTATGACATATTTTCAATCACTGGAAGATAGATCTATAATATTTTGATTATAAAACTCCATCCGATTTTTTCGATCCTATCGGGATTTGAACCCAAGTCCGCTCGCATTCGCTGTTTACTAGTCGCACGCTCTACCTACTACGCCAAACTACCCTATGGTAATCGGTATGATATCTTTCTATTTGTTGAAACTTATGATCAAGGTGTCGAATTAAGAGTTAAAAGACATTTCTATCTTACCAATCCGTATCATGATCGATCAATGTCAAGGCGAGATGAATTATTTTATGATACGGGCGAGATCATTATTTCATGATACGAGTTCTAATAGTAGTATATTATGTGGCATGCCCGAAAACCAAGTGTTTTTCCGCGAGGATAATAATTTCAGTACCAGCTCAAGGCGAGCCGAAAGCGAGTTCTAAGATCATTATTCGAGTCGAAAACAGTTTACGGGCGCGCCTCTACCATTTTTTTTTTTCGGCACAGGCATGAAAAGTCACTGACGCCAGTTGAGATTCGCACTTGATCGACGAAGAGTGAGGTTATGGCGAGATCTGTCGCGTACTTCGAACTGCGCATCCAGACTGCCGTATAAAGACTTTAGACGTGCTCGTATTAAAACTAAATTTTCACCACTGATCTATAACTTTGAACTTTATGAAGAACGATAACGTTCTGTTCTCTTGAATACCGGAACCCTAACCTCGAATTAACATGCACATCGATGGAACGCAACAGCTGAGCTGCAGGCAGCCGTTTGACAACTTGGAATCGATTAATCGAACTCGGTTCTTCGCCCAGTGATACCGGCGCCACGTTAGAGCCCTGGCAGTGTTGCAAATCTGGCAAGCCACAAATCCGCCTGGTATTGCCTATTTTGATAATAAGGCACGCCACATGCGGGCCACTTCAGGGCCTGAGCAGTGTTGCAAGTTTGGCAAGCCATACATTCGCCCGATGTGGCCCATACTGATATTAGGGCATGCCACAGTAAATTTCTACACGGGCTGTTGTTAACCTTACGCCAAAATTACAAAATAAAAGGTCGTATAATGCGGGTTCGTATTTTCAGGTATAATTTCAATAGTGATACTTGAATGTATAGGTTTACACATTTAAAATATTAATACTCAATCATTTTCCTCCTCAAAATGGCATTAAATAGTTAATTAACTAATATTTGAAACATAATTGAGTTAGAAAACCGTACTATGGACTGGGACTCGCGATTGACCTTGCGGTTTGGCATGTATGGCTGAGCGCCCCGCACTCACCGCCCTCTATCTCAAAAACGGTTCAACGTATAAAAAATTTCTTCAGACAAAATTTGTAGAGAATTTAATGCTCTACAATTTTTGTGATAGATGCAAACACAATTTGAGCTACAGGAAGCAAGATATTTAAAAAAAACTGATTTTTGTGACCTTTGACCTTGAATAACTCAGGACGCTCACACGTGACCATATGAGATTTTTGAGACAACATTTAGAATGCCAAAATGAAGGTCCTCACCAAAATCCAGCTTATTCGGTTTCATTCCGAGGTTAACTGCTAATTTGACTGGGCTACACAAAAATAAAAGATCGCGTACTGTTGATAAATAAGCTAATAAATAGTAGTAAAACACAAGTAGTACCTAAATATTGAACGCTATAATACACAATGACAGTGAGCTAATAATTTATTACAATTCATTACGAACGAGAATAATCAGTTAATCAAATTCTACAAAAAGTAGTGAGATCCCCAAAAAGCACCTTTGGTGCAAAAACCTTTCGCCAAGTACATGAATGTGATATATATCGCCCAAAAAGCACCTCCCACGTAAAAAAAAACCAAAATCAATTGCTACTGCCAAGTACCGCTACATCAGATCACCTTCTTCTCAAATTCATAATTCGGCCTTCCATTACATGTTTTCCATAGCCATCTTGTCTTTCTACGCAGAACCATAGATATAGCGATAGGCAATTGACACTTCTATTGGTGTAAACAGAAGACATAGAGAAATGAAAATGAAGAGATAAAAAAAAAAAAAAAAATTTGGAGGTGAAAAACACATTCTTGAAACTTCACTTATCGCTTCGAGCAGGCCTTGTGAAGGTACAGTATTTTTTTCAGATTTTTCAATCATGTCCTACATCGTGAAAATGACTCTAGACTAACGCTGCGACGCCACCGCGGAGTAGCGGTGGACGGCAACCGGCCGCCCGCCATTACGTAGAGACTCGGCGCGCCGCAATTTCATGCGCATCGACACCTTCAATGATTTGGTACTCGAAAACGAAGAAAAACACATCTCTGGAATTAATTCACAGGTTGTAGTATAGTTCAAGGAACATGTCAGAATTAAAAAAACATTTTTTGGTCGTGTTGCTCACTGTTTTAAAAATCTTTGAAAACTTAATTGTGGAATAAACACTGGATAAACCAACTTTTTTCGAAGTACATATTTTTTTATACATTTTATGAATCTTTCCGCGTAAGCTGAAAAAAAAAATTGAGTCTAGTGTCATTTTTGGCGGAGTTATGAATTTTTGAAAAAAATCTTGCTCGAATTTGTTTATGCAAATAACTCAACGAATTTTGCACTAATTCAAAAATCCTTTGGCACAAAAATCTAACTCCCCAAGGACAATCGACATGCAAAATTAAAAAAATATCCGAGAGGTGACTGATCCGGTTCACGTGGAATGGCCCGTATCTCAATATTTTTATTGGATTTTATTAATTACTACATTTTAATCTTGTTTCTCCAAACCTACATCATATAACATCAAGAGACTCGGTAGAGTCTCGCGCCAAGTACATTAGAAAAAAAAATTTTCAAGCGCGAGACTCAACGAGTCTATATACCCGAGAGGCAACTACCCTAACCTATACCATGAACCAGTATCTTCGTTTTTTTCCACCTCACAACATATACACGAATTGAAACTAATTTAATCTAGGATGTGGGCATGCACAGGACTCATTTGAGACCTAGATCGATTAAATCGGTGTCCGGGATGCTGAGATATGATTAACTTCAGATTCTGATATATCCGTTTTATCCGTTTCCTCGTACAATGTTTGTCTTTGGTCTTCTTCAGACCAAGATTCAGGCAATTCAAACCATTCCCATATAAAATCACTAGACGGGAAACCACACAAAAGTTGTATAGAGTGGCGTAAGTACGAGAGTCACGAGGTAGATGGCGCTGGTATCGCAGACAGAAACCTTAGGAATATATGCTCCAAGACAGAATCCGTCTGCAACACTAGCAGACGCGTGTTGTCATTATTTCATGTTTTTAAATACAAATAAAGGAAATAAGAGAGAGTACGAGCAATGCTTAATGCAAAATTTGAACGTACAAAAACTAGTGAATACCCACCAAAAGCCCCTCGGGTGCGAAAACCTTACGCCAAGTACATTAATGTAATAGCCACCAACAAAAATGTTTCGATAGGTAAATCTTAAATCCTACGATCTCGAGCTTTTGAGGTTATGCGAATCGACTGACGTGTAAAGTTCACGGTGATAAATAAAATAACAATTGTAAACGGACAAGACTGTCAGGTGACTATTAACTGACTATTACCTCTAAATTTTATTCACCTATACATTGTAGATATGGCTTATTTTCATTTATGAATGCAATTATCAGAAAAATCGTTTTTTCGGTTCAATTATTTAGCAAATTATCGCCTGAGGAATTCTGACGAGAGAAAATCAAGAGAAAATGTTGAAGTTGAAAAATATGAGGATAGCATGATTTGATATAGGGAATGGCAACGAGCCAGGCCAATAATGCCGAGTTCAAGCGTTGGATTGCAACGAATTCCACTTCAAGCTCCATGTTAAGCTCATCTCCGAAGGCTCGTCTGCTGAGACTCAAATTGTGAGTCAACGTTATGCGTAGGATTCCGACGAGTTTTATAATCTATCTCCGTATCATCTAGTCAAAACGAGACTGTCGGTCAACGTTGTGTGTTGGACTCCGATAGGCTTTATTCTACACTCCACGTCAACGTAGTGCCTTGACCTTCGGTGCAGATAATTTTTTAATCCATGTTTTACAATTAGCTTAGATTCTCCGCTCAGAAGCTCAATCAAATTCAGATTAGTGCTATCACGACAAATGGTGAGAATGAAAATACTTATTCAATATTAGAGAAATGATCGATCGACTCCCTCTTTCTCAGATAATAGAGATTCTGATTTATATTTATTTATTCATTGTAGACTCAGCGTATGATCATTTATGAATGGAATTATTGAAGTAAAATCTTTCTTATGGATTGTTTAATTTTGTAGCGGGTCGCCGTATAAGACGTGAGGATGATGAAAGAAAACGCTTGGGTTGCAAAGTATCGGTATAGTGTGATTCGATACGAGAAACGGCAAGAGTCAGACGAAGAGAGCAGAATGCGAGTGTTTGACTTCATAAACTTCCATTTTATGCTCTACACTAGTCTTGCATGAATAGGCTAAATTCTAAATATTTTGACACCTTCTGTTCAGACCCGAATTGGAAGTTGACGTTATAAGTACGGGACGCGTACATGTTCTTTTTGCAGAGGACCTAGTTGCATTGAAAAAAAAAACTACCTAGGAATTGCAATACATATATCTGACATTTATATATATTTAGTCATGAGCAGCAACTATAACCCTGCGTGCAAGTAACTCCGCCATTGCCGGTCCCAGGCCCAGATGAGACAGGAGGAGGGCTGCACGCAGGGTTAGATGTTGTAGGTATAAAAAATTATTGTAGTGGAACAATTTGTAAACGCTATGAAAGTACATTACGCGTCACTCTACAAATTTGAGACTTGGGGAAAATTATGAGCACACGCGTGCTCATTGCTGCTGACGTTCCTGCTTATCGAGGGACTTCGGGCGGTATGAAATAGTACAAAACAACCGAGCGAGCGTAGCGAGCGAGCACAATTATTAGGTGGTCAAGCAAAATTTTACAAAAAGTAGTGAAATCAACCCCAAAAAGCACCTCTGGTGCAAAAACCTTTCGCCAAGTCCATTAATGTGTAGATCACTCCACCAAAAAATAATCAAAGGTTGTGCTCGTTCGCTCGCTGCGCTCGCTCACTCGATTGGTTGATGATTATCAACATACAAAAGCATTGAAATCAGATACAACTGCCAAGTACCTGTAGAATAATAAAAGTTTGAAATTGAAAAATTTGTTCAAACTACATAACGTTGTACTCGTTCGCTCGCTGCGCTCGCTCACTCTATTGGCTTATGATTATTGGTTGAAAAAACAATTCGGATGAAGAAATTGAAGATGTCAACATTTATCTAAAAATATTCATAACGAAAAAATAATTTAAACAAAATTAAAAAAAAAAATTTGTAACAATTTGTAAACAAACTTTTTTCGAAGTACATATTTTTTTATACATTTTATGAATCTTCCCGCGTAAACTGCAAAAAAAAATTGAGTCTAGTGTCATTTTTGGCGGAGTTATGAATTTTTGAAAAAAACCTTGCTCGAATTTGTTTATGCAAATAACTCAACGAATTTTGCACTAATTCAAAAATCCTTTGGCACAAAAATCTAACTCCCCAAGGACAATCGACATGCAAAATTAAAAAAATATCCGAGAGGTGACTGATCCGGTTCACGTGGAATGGCCCATACTTGAAATCATTATCACAATGCAAGTATTTCATGGAAATATATATATACCTAGAGAACCCAAGAGAGAACCTATTTCTCCCAGTTTATTTCTCTGTGCTGGAAAAGATATTCATTTTTTCGAAGACATACATCCGCTTATTCGGTTAAATTTCATTTTTTTATGTCTCATCACAACTCCCACCTCTTGTATTTTTTTATCAGGCACACCTAGAAAAATACGAAAAAGATCGCCCCCTAACATTGACATTTAGAGGTCGTTCGAAAGCTTGGAACAGATTATTCCTCGAGTGACCCCTTGATATTCATATTTTTGGTCGAAATTTGTGGCACTTTCATGAATATTGATGATGAAGAAATAGAAGGCGAGAGTCGGGATCAATGGATCAAAACAAAAAAAAAATCGATTATTCTGAAATTGAATAGTCCTCGAAATTCTTGGGTGACCTTTGAAAATCGTTCGATCGCGCCACAATAATTATCGATCACTTACTCGAGTACCAAAAATTACGGAATTTCGGGGTGAGACCGAAAATTGGGAATTTGAGGTAAAAGAGTTGTCACCCTGTGATAATTCTACAAATTTCTACAAATCGTTATAGGAAAATTGAAACTTTTCGTTCAGGAAGACGGCGATATTTACATTGCAAAATGCTGAAGTTTTTTACAAAAGGTTGTATATTGATCACGACCTCTAATGCTCAAGAACATTCAATATACAGGGTGGTCCATTTTAATTGACGCATGCGAATATCTCGAAAACTAACAGTTATAAGAGAAAAAGTTTCATACAAAACTTGAAGGGTTTTGAGGGAGAAAGATTATGCTGATATGTGTTGACTTGTGGACTTCGCCAAATCCGAGATTTCGCAAACAACTTCGGATTTTAGATAGGGAACACATGTTTTGGTTGGGGGCATCTAATAGCGCGATCAAAGACTCATTCAATCACGCGAGCAAAAAAAATTGGAAAAAAAAAATTTGCAAAAAAAATCTCTTTGCCAAAGATTGCTTTCTTGTCCCTAGCTTTCGAACACATTCATTGTTTATCACTCTAGCTCAAAATTTTTCTCGCCGATTTTAAATGGAATTTTTTTACTAATCTGGTACATTCAAACTTTCCAATTTCGAAATTGGCGCGAAAAATTTTGAGCTAGAGTGATAAACATTAAATGTGTTCGAAAGCTAGGGACGAAAAAAAAGCAACCTTTTGCAAAAAAAAAATTTCGCGAAATTTTTTTTTTTCAATTTTTTTTGCAAAATTTTTTTTTTCTCATTTTTTTTTGCTTGCGTGTTTAAATGAGTCTTTGATCTCGCTATCATATGCCCCTAACCAAAACATGTGTTCCCTATCTAAAATCCGAAGTTGCTTGCGAAATCTCGGATTTGGCGAAGTCCAAAAGTCAACACATATCAGCATTATCTTTCCCCCTCAAAACCCTTAAAGTTTTGTAGACTTTTTCTTTTATAACTGTTAGTTGTCGAGATATTCGCCTGCGTCAATTAAAATGGACCACTTGTGTAGCTATGATTTGGCAGATTATGGCTGACCTCGTGGACTGAAAATAGTCGACCCCTTCTCCTCCGAGCAGAAACATTATCAGTCACCGCGCGTGGCGAGGCAAGTGCGTAGTTATTACGCATTGCGCATTCGCACTTGGTCTGTAACAGCGTCGTGAGTGAACGTGGATGTGAGAATTATTGCTGAAAGAACATCCAATCCAATTTCTGGGACTATACGATGTGCAGAGACATGAGCCTTGACAAGGTATTTATCAAAAGAAGGACAACACAGAAACATTAAAGTTTTAGTACGTCTACCGAACTTATATCGAAAAAAAGTCAACATTTTCGGAAGAATTCGGGAAGAATATCAAAGCTTCAAATCAGAAATTAGAATAAGCAAGCGTTCGGTACGATTCATGCCTGATTAACGCAGCGCCGTAACTTAACTCAATTTAAGGATTGACCAATCAGGATGCTCGATTCACGTGAAGTGTGGCTAAAGCAGCCTCCCGATTAGTCAATTCTTAATAGTCCAGTCAAATTAGACTTGAAAATGGCAGAATGGATTGGAAAGCCAATTTTTTTAGGATAAGTAGAGGGTCATAAGAGATGCCCAAAACCACCATAATCCAACAAAATTTCCTTGTGCATCGTCCGTCATCTTGAAAAACAGGTAATCCTCAATATCTCAGCTCCTATTGGTTCGATTTTTGTTCTTTTTTTTAGTTTTGTAGGGAAATATATTTTCTACAACTTTTATTCGGAGTATTTTTTGATAGCTGTGAAGGAAAAAAAGTGACGATAAAAAAAGTGCCATAAATTTATTGATAAAATCAAAAGGGGGCAATATGATCGACAATAAACGTTATTAATAAATAATGGCACTTTTTATCCGTCGTAACTTTTTTTCCTTCACAGCTATCAAAAAATACTTCGAATAAAAGTTGTAGACAATATTTTTCCCTACAAAACTAAAAAAAATAACGAAAATCGAACAAATAGGAGCCGAGATATTGAGGATTACCTGTTTTTCAAGATGACGGACGATGCACAAGGAAATTTTGTTGGATTATGGTGGTTTTGGGCATCTCTTATGACCCTCTACTTGTCCTCAGTGGCGTATCTAGGGTGGGGCATGTAGGGCACGTGCCCCGGGCGCCTTTCGAAGGGGGGCGCCAAAATCGCCAGTTGATAAATTAAAAAATCAAATTAAACCACTACTTTCGTTATAGAGAAAAAAATAAATATATTTTGTAAGTAAGATTTGTGACTGTTTTATTTAAAGTATCTATTTTCATATTAAGGGGGTTCCCAGTCTGGAGCTCCAGAACGCGTGCATGTTCTTCGAAGCGTTGTGCCGTTGAGGAATGTAGAAGGAGAATAAATGAAAGAATATGTTTTGAAATTGCGCAACGTAAGCTTTAATTTGAAAGAAAACAGTTGACAATATCATCAAAATTACGACCGTTATGGCTGTTGAAGTAAAAAACAGCTTCGAAGACGTTAAACAAGATTGTATCCGAACGGAGTGTCTGAATCCTAAAAACAAGGAGCCAATTTGATGGTCAAGGTACCATCTAAGCTTCTATGAAACGGATTAGCCGTCCGTCTTTTGGTTTATTATTAACTTGCGAAAACAACTGTCAAAATCGAGGAAATACAAGTTTTTTGATTAAAAAATTTGCAACTCGCCCAAAATTCGGTTTATCGAAAATCGGTTTCATCGAAGCTTAGATGGTACTTTGACCATCAAATTGACTCCTTGTTTCTGGGTTTCAGATACTCCGTTCGGTTACAATCTTGTTTACCGTCTTCGACGCTGCTTTTTAATTCAACGGCCATAACGGTCGTAATTTTGATGATATTGTCAACTTTTTTCTCTCAAATTATAGCTCAAGTTGCGCACTTCCAAAAAATATTCGTTCATTTATTCCCCTTCTACGCCCCTCAACGGCACAACGCTTCGAAAAACATGCACGCGTTCCGGAGTTCCAGACTGGGAAACCCCATTAAGATAATTTACGAAGGGACGCAACTAGGGCTGCGCACGAGATCGAGACTATTCTCGGTATCGTCTCGTCTCGTCTCGGTTTTTCGAGACGATACCAAGACGATATCATTGAAAGAATTATCGAGACGATACCGAGACGATACCAGCTCTGAAGCGAGAGTCTCGTCGGGTTTTTTTCGTTGAAAAAAGTGAATTTGAGACGTAAACTCTTGATGAATGACATCGAGTTATAGGTTTTTGATGAGAAAATTGAAAATTTATAATTTAAAATATGGTGAAACATGTTTTTCCTTGTGTTCATTTTAAATAGCGACGAGATCAAGACGAGACAATTATAAAAGATCCAGCATAACCGAGACCGAGACGAGATACATTTTCTTAAAATCGAGACGAGACGAGACAACGAATTTTGAGACCGAGACGAGATCGAGACGATACTGAAAATTCAGCTATTTTGCGAGACCGAGACGAGATTCTTCAAAATCTCGTCTCGTCTCGTCTCGTGCGCAGCCCTAGACGCAACTTTGATGCGTGCCTTAGGCGCCATTTCCGACTGATACGCCACTGCTTGTCCTAAAAAAATTCGCTTTTCAATCCGTTTTGTAGATATTAGTTACTTTTCGAGATAATTTGACTGGACTATAAATTAAGTTAAGTTACAGCGCTGCATAAACCGGCCATAAGGGAGCGGTCAAATATTACGGAACGTTTTTTTTTTTTTGGTCAATTTTGACCTTCCCCCCCGTAACAGACCGTCACAATCCAGTCCATCCCTCCCCCTTCTGCTCCTAATTACGTAACATCATCGTAGCCATATGGATCTCTTATATTGCGTGTTGATCATGGCATTGAGCATGGACTGCGAATTCGGGCTAAAAATCGCTCGGTCCGTAGAAACAGACAGAGACGGACGCGGCCAAATCTGTTCGTTCTAACCAACACCGTCATATGCATAGAAAGAGACAGATATTGGCCGCGTGGCCTTCCTTCTCTCGCACTATTGGCGTTACCACCAAAAAGCTTATAGACATAAAGTAGGATACCCATAGGAGCCTACGTAAGTGGAAGTGCCGCTCGAATGGAAAAGAGACAAACAACTGGGCGGCCACATCTATCCTTTACTAATGTTGCGTGCGCGCCACGTGCGCGCTCAAAGTGGTGACCCGGGTGGGAGAGCGGACGTTGCTTCCCATTATGGCGGGGTTTCCATTCTAGGATGGCGGGTCAAGGTCACTGATCTCTATTATACACTGGACAGCGCCGTGCCTATGGCCAGCGCCGGTCAGGCTGGGGGGGCGCCGGCCCCGGGCGCGATAGGCAGACGGGCGTCTTTGCATTTCCGATTCCTGCAAAGTCATATTGCAACAACTTATAGTTGCGGGCGCGGGCGGCAAATTAAAATAGAGCTCTAATTATATTGAGCCCTCGTTGAAAAAAAAAAATTGACAGGCGACATGTGGCATCAAAGAATGATGTGCACTGATTATGACCAGCGGTGGCGTTATGTTATTTTTTTTAGCGTACGACTATGACCTTTGCAATTGATGATGTCTTCAGCATTCACGCACTCAGCAGTGTGAAGGGTGAAATTTGGAATAAGGGTGATACTCAGGTAAATTTGCATCGTGATCTTGATCTCATGAATAAAGAGTGCCCGCAGATTATTTGCCGAATAAAATTTCTCTGGTATAATTGAAGTTGATGGTTATCCCAAGCCCACCTATTCATTCACACCGAATATAGTATATTCGACCGTAGTTAGGACCGTAAAAATGATCAGCACGTGTCCCTTTATAACTTTCACAAGTTTTATGTCAAAATATTAAACGGTTTATTTTTTATTAAACAAATCAGAACCTTGTATCTCACACCGCAATAAGTTGACAATGCAGAACCTTGTATCTCAAGATATACATGAGCGACACCTCATTTGTTTACCGAGTATGATTGTCTTTTGCTGTTGAATTCATATGTCAAAAATGTAGCGTCTTAATTTTCTAATAAAACAACTTTTTAAAGTGTTGTTTCCGTTATTCAATTATTGAAAATCATTCTCAATTGGATCGAGTGAATTAAATAATATAATTAAATGAATATGAAACTAATTTCTTTGAAATTCCTTTATTTGCAAAAACACGCAAGTCGCATCCCAGTGTAAATTTAGCGTGTAAAAACCTTGTATCTCATAAAATTAATTCAAAATAAGGGTTAAAATACTGTGATTCATTATACTTTACCTTTAATAAACCTCATTGTACATTATGTTTAATATTCAGATGAAATTGTTATTAAAAATACTGTTTTATTATTAATATAGAGTTTTTTTGTTGTTCCTGTGAAGTAGTGTTTTATGAGATACGAGGTTTTACCAAAGTACTGTCGATATTTACATAGTAAATATGTGGTCCACGTCAAGTCCGTCACCTTGTGACCTCAATACCTTCGATTTCATTCTTCGTCCAGGATTTTATCATACTATGTGAGAGTAGTGTCCCTGATTTATTTCAAAATTTTTCGAGCCGCCGTTCCAGAGTTCTTTCAAACCTAAATTTCACCATATTCGGAATTCACGAAATTTTTATCGATGGTATCTCCAAATTCAAAAGTCGTATCAACAAAAACAAAGAGATGTTTGGATTCGTCTTGAATCCAACTTTTTGAAAAAAAATGTTTTAGAAATTTTCCGCTTAGTTTAGGCTGTCGTGACTAAAGTTCACAGAAAAGAATCGAAATTTCATCAATTATGTCATTTTAGAACATTTTGAAACATGGTTTTTCAGATTCTACGTATTTTTGTACAATATATTATAATAACGTTCCGTCCGAAATTTAGAAATTCGATTCCCAGTTGCTGTGCAATAGATAAGAAAACATTTTCTCCTAATTAGCCAATTTTTGTTGCGATTTGAATTTTGGATTGTTTCTTGTAACAAAATTAATAGTCAAAGTAAGAAACATACATTTCAATAAATCAAAGTACAAATGTTGAACGGTTATTTTAAAAATATTTCAATTGCAGATTGAAAAAAAATTTGTTCAAAAATTCTGAAATAAATCAAGGAAACTGCTCTCACATAGTATAACAAAATCCTATAAGACAAATGGAATCGAAGCTATTGAGGTCTGAAGGTGGCTGACTTAACGTGGAATCTCCCATATACTTTATGTGACAACAATTTCTCTCACGTTTTAGGTTTTACTTATGAAGGGGGGGGGGGGCATCATTACACATAGTTAGCCCCGGGCGCAATATTGTCTTTGTCCGGCGCTGTGCCCCTTGGGGCACCTGGCGCAGGCTGAAAGAAACCGCCTTTTTCATAATACAAATATAATAATAATAATAATCCATTTATCACATCATAGGACTGGGTCCCGTTGAATGGTAAAGAATATACATACATACAACATAGGGAGATATAAACATCAGCGCCGGATTAAGATTTCGTGGGGCCAAGGGCTGAATCAAGGGCAGGGGCCCTCTCAAGGCCAATCCCTAGTCGCCCACCTTCTTTTGGTCGAAAAAGGACAAATTTTGATTATTATCCGAGCGCAGGCGTCCCAAACGCAAAAAAAAAATGGGTAGCGCACATTCAAATTTAATTCCGAACACATACGTCTAGAAACATGTTCGTTTCGTGCGAAAATAGAGTCCAAGAACCGATTTTACATAAGTCGATTGTAACATCGATTGTAACATCGAATTATGTAAAATTATGTAATAAACTCGCACGATTCCTCCGCTTTTTGTGCGAGTTGAAACATGCGTTCACCGGCTCGCGCTGTTCGCGACACTTTGTCATGAGGTCAAAGTTCGTAACGTTAAGGGGGAGGGATACCGGATGTGTTACCGACACCGCCTATATCTCCGAAACGGGGCTATCAATCGACTTGTCCTTGCGGCAGTCGATGTTTGACGAGTAATGGGTTCAAACTGGTACGTTTGATCGGATGAAATCGGATTTTTTTTTTTTTTTTTATCGAAAAGCGTGGTCGTGCCATTTATTTCGACTTATATCAAAGCCTACGGATCGAAAATGCAAAATCGGCTTCCTGAGCCCGATTCTGTATGGCATTCCGAACACAACCATCCAAAAACATCTTTGGTTTCGACAACGATGAAGAAACCACATCTAATCTACGTTTTTGTGGTAATTTTCGCGATTGTCAAGAGCCGTGAGCGAAAATGGCCGCTCACGGCTGTTGATATGATGTGGTGGTTCGCAGAACGCCCGTGAGATGTCGCCGCACGCCCATTTAAGCTTCTCCTTTTACCACCGCTGTTACGTTGGTACACCGTGTGAAAGGTAAAAGGAGAAGCTTAAATGGGGGTGCGGTGACATCTCACGGGCGTTCTGCGAACCACCACATCATATCAACAGCCGTGAGCGGCCATTTTCGCTCACGGCCCTTGACAATCGCGAAAATTACCACAAAAACGTAGATTAGATCTGGTTTCTTCATCGTTGTCGAAACCAAAGATGTTTTTGGATGGTTGTGTTCAGAATGCCATACAGAATCGGGCTCAGGAAGCCGATTTTGCATTTTCGATCCGTAGGCTTTGATATAAGTCGAAATAAATGGCACGACCACGCTTTTCGATAAAAAAAAAAAAAAAAAATCCGATTTCATCCGATCAAACGTACCAGTTCGAACCCATTACTCGTCAAACATCGACTGCCGCGAGGACAAGTCGATTGATAGCCCCGTTTCGGAGATATAGGCGGTGTCGGTAACACATCCGGTATCCCCCCCCCTTAAGGTAACAGAATATTCGTTGAAGGAATGCAATATTTCGTGATTCAAATGTTGTTAGAATTGTAAAATATGCGAGATAAACATGTTCCACACAATTTGGGAAATTATGCACCGTTCTTGATCCATTTGAAACGATCGAGCCTTGCATTTTAGAATTTTTTGGTGAATATTTTGTTGCAATAACGTTACGAACTTCAACCTCATCACTTTGTCGTTGCCTCTATAACATTGTCTGTACATGAATATGTTTTCGGTACACACGTACTACTTTCAATTCATTTTATTTTTAATTTCAGAATATTTTTCTTTAAAAAAATAGCAGTATCAGCTTATAGAACTGAACGAAAAATTTTAGCACTATCAGAATGAATTTTTAATTAAATGATATCAAAGTTATCCTTTCCAAAGAATAAGCGGAGCAGAATGAAGCCGTTTCGTTCTTTTACTAAAAAATTTCTTTTTTCGTACAAAGTTGTCTTTAACAGGTTCGCTGCGGCGGTTTTGTTAAATTTTGTTTTGCATCCACAGTTCATCTGAATGGTTCGAAAGTGTCCGCATTAATCGGTATCTGGCCATGCCTTTTGATTCCTTATTCCAGAAGCTATATAAAATACGAAAAACGCTATAAAAAATCTCTTGTTCGGTTTTATTCATCGAGCGTCGTCATTACTTATGAGAAAAAAAAATAAACAATCTATCGGAATCAAAATGAGCCCCATCACTTTACAAATACCTGATTCCATTTTGAATACTGATGAGGTCTTACAATTAGCACGCGTATGCAAAGCCTGTATGTGTGCGGCTCATTCTAGAATATTGCGAGTACCATTTTCCCTGAATTGATTCTGTTGAGCGGGAATAAACTCCACATACTTCGAAACAGATTTCAATCATGATATGATTTTTGGAAAAAAAGTCCTAACTCAGACTTTTTTGCTCGTACGATAGATTTAGATGATAGTACTGCAGTAGTGTGAGGCGCATGTACGCGCTTATATCGGCTGCGACACGTTTAACATTTTCATTTTCACACCGATTTCTTTCACGCTGGTGACCGCGAAAATATGACACATACGCAAGGAGAACCATTCTCAAGATTATAATTTTCATATTTTTTGATTTTCAAAAAAAAGATTTATCCAAAAAAATCGATCACGGCGCTGTTTCGAGTTTTCGAAAATTCAGAACTCAAAAGCGGTTGGATAAAAACATTTGAAAAAAAATCAGAGAAGTGTTCTAAACCAAGAGCTATGGTAAGAAAAATCGCTGAGAAAATCGAAGAGGGTCAATGTTTTTGGTTCATCGAGTTGATGTGAATTCCCCATACGAAGTAACTTTACATCAGGCCACTTCCTGAAACGGAGATATGCCAATAGGTTGAAAAAAAAGTAACTTTACATTAGAACGGTTGAAAAAAATCAAATATTTTTTTTTTCAATACTCGCATAGAAATACTTCACGGCGGGGGGCGGAGGGGGGGGGGGGGGGGGGGGGAGAGATGCTTGTTGAAAGCGTACACGGAGAGAATTTTTCTAGGAAAGATTCCCATACTGGCTGGCGAACGATGTATATACTAGAAATTGCACGAAATTTGATACAAAGTATAGGAAAAAGTCCCAGCGAGTATTGAGAACAGTAATATTTTTACCGGCATATCAACGATTTTTCCTTCTACTTTTTCCTATACTTTGTATCAAATTTCGTGCAATGTCTAGTATATACATCGTTCGCCAGCAAGTATGGGAATCTTTCCTAGAAAAATTCTCTCCGTGTAGCTCTCAACGGGATGCGATCACTGATCTCTATTATACACTGGATAGGGTGACAGGCCGAAATTTCTGTGACGAATAGAAGCTGGCGGCAATGCTGGCGGTTTGGTGGAAATCTGACATCCAATATGACGGCGTTTGAGTAAATCGGTGGGAGAAAAGTGAGGTTAAGCGTATGAATTCAATTTTACTTTTGCCTAAATGGTAATGGTTTTTGTGGTAAAATAGCAGATAACTTCATCAGTAAGTACACAAATGGATTATAATTTTGGTCGTTATTTATTTTCCCTACGGTCTTAGGATTAGGTTACTTTGTTTACGATGCATAATGCTGCTAGATATTTCTTGAGGAAATTGAATATCACGTACAGATCAGTATTATTTATTGGTATCCACTTATTTATATGTATAGAAAACGGGTGTATTAACAATTGAATTCATAAATTATGCAGCTTTTCCAACCTAAATACGTGTAGTTCATTAACTGTCGTTCAAATTTAGCGCCAGATGGGTGTCAAATTGCCACCAACCGCCAGCGTTGCTGCCAGCACAGCGAGCGGCGGCTAAAAGGCCGCGCGTACCCTATCCAGTATACAGGGTGATTCAGAATCGGGTACTTTCCTTACACCGGTGGATTCCTTGTAAAAATCTAAGACCAAAATTATTCATCCTAAAATGTCGATTGCTAAGCCGTTTTCGGGTAGGAGCCGTTTAAAGTAAGCCAATACGAGGGCAGATACGAGAATGGCTCAGCCGCCGCGACGCCGTTATTGTTGGCCCGACACTGCGATCTTGCGAAGAAACGACGATCAGACGTCCGCGGCCACGGCTGCTCTGCTGTATGTAGCTGAGCTATACAGGCGATGCAATGGAAACAGAAGCATTTGAATGTTACCGAACTATGAATGTATCCCGAGTCGAAATTTTAGGCCTGTTTTGAACCTCCTTTCAACCTCGTAGTCTCGTCGAGAGTCTGTCAAATCTTGGAAGTACAGTCGAACCTCCCGTAATGTGGAAATAATTCTCAGAATTTCGCTCAACTTGGGCGATTTCCACATTCTGGGAGGTCGTGAGCTCATAGGCTGTAGAGGGGTGCGAAGAGAGGTGAACGTCACCGAAACCGGTTTAGCTGTAACGAACATAGATGAAGTATAGGCGCGAGAGGAGTGAACGGGGAGACGGGGGAATTCTTGGAAATTCACATTGATCGCGAGACTCTCTCAAACCGAGGTACCACATTACGGGAGGTCCGACTGTATCGAGGAGACAAAGGAGGTTACAACGTATACGGTACGTTTAATGTCAGACTCCACTTGAACCTACAAAAGTGGCAGAAACTGAACATTTGGATTCAAAGGAGGTTGTGGAGGGTACAAATAAAACATCCGAACCCTCCTTCGGGCCTATCCCAGATGTCTCACAAGCCCTACAGACCCTCCTTTCGGCCTAGATCGAATCTCACGTAGACCCTACAGACTCCCCTTTCGGCCTAAATCGAATCTCGCGTAGACCCTACAGACTCTCCTTCTCTAGTAAAATTTCAGCCGGGCGCTAGCGACGGCCGGGCCAGTTAAACTCATATTAACCAGCGCCTAGCCAGACAATTAATAATTAATAATAGTCGAAAAAAAAAAGAAAAAAACGAAATATGACAGATATTATCGTCAGATGACCCAACCTACGCATTATTATGTTGATAAAATCGCATTATGCCGCACTGAGAATATCGCCGCATTTTTCGTCCCCGCCGGGATTTGAACCCACGTCCGCTCGGTTACTAGTCGCACGCCCTAACCACTACGCTAAACTATCATATAGTAAATGGCTCAATACTCTTCTACTTGTGCGGGGCCCATCAAAGTGGCAAGTTATTACTCGAAATATTTCAAAGTCATCAAAATTTGACATTTGCAGGACTAGATTGAAGTCCTTGCATATATTATTACTTTATTAGTATTACGAATAATCACTAAATATTATACCATGGATCTTCCGTTTACGCGGTTATCTGTTTATCCGAATGAAATATGACATTTTGTTAGAAAAAGAGGTCCAGGTGGTTCACTACAATTTTTTGTTTATTTTGAAACAGTGTTGAAATTACCGTCAAAATTTTAGTGGACCTCCTGGAACATTTTTGTTTTCTAACGGTGTACCTTGGGGTCGCCTTTAAAAATTGACTTTTTTGATACGCCCCCCAAAAAGTTTCCTTTTTGTGTAAAAACCTGAAGGATATTTGTTTTTCGTTAAAAAAATGAAAAAAAAAACACGTGCCGGCAGACGATCAAAGTTTGTGTTGTGATAAATCTGTAGTTTTTTAAAAATGTGTCACAAAATATGCAGATTTGACAGAAGACCGAAGAAAATGAATTCAATTGTTTCAAATTTTTTTTCAAATTTTTTTTTTTTTAGTTTTTTTGTCAAATCTGCATATTTTGTGACACGTTTCCAAAAAACTGCAGATTCCCTAAAACAAAAACTTTGATCGTTTGCGGCACGTGTTTTTTTCATATTTTCAGCAAAAAACAAATTTTACTCGTTTTTTTACACAAGAAGGAAACTTTTTAGGGGGGGTTGAAAAAATTTTCATTTTTAAAGGCCACCCTAGTGTAACTATATATTCCACATTTTACAAATCCGGTAAACCGATCGAGCAGTGACATAGAGATCTATTATTGTGGGATCCACAACTGATCCTGATAGGGGCCTTTGTGTTATCAAGGCTTTAGCGTTGAGCGCACGCTTACGAGGTTCCATTGCACTTAAATTTAGCGAGATATGCGTTATCATGAATATCTGTGGATTACGTATTTTTATTAAACTACAGAGTTATGGATGTAATAAACTAAGACCCGAAGTTGAAAGTAGTGGAGTTTCAGAAAAACATATCCCAGAATCCAGATTACTGCCTTGACCCCACGTAAGCTCCTTTGAATCCAGTCTCCTACCTTGACCCTACATAGCCTCCTTTGGATCCGAAGTTTTTGGTCCTGCTTGTTCTTGGCCAGCATTGGATCCAATGTAGGCTATGAAGGATCAGAGTAGGAGTCTTTAGATCCAAAGGAGGCTACATAGGGTGAAGACAGGGATCTTCGGATTCAAATGAGGCTACGTAGGTTCATGTCCGCGAGATATTTGCCATCTGAGAGAGGTCTAGGAGGGTCATCGGAGGGTGAAGTGGAGCGAAAGGAGGTTCACCGACAGCACTGAATTTTGCAAATAGGGCCTAGTATGTTCAACGGAGGGTGGCGGCTCATGCATTACAAAGAAAAATAGGTTCTAGTGGAGTCAAAGGAGGGCTAAAATTTCCTACCCGAAAGCGGCTTAGCAATCGACATTTTAGGATGAATAAATTTGGTCTTAGATTTTTACAAGGAATCCACCAGTGTAAGGAAAGTACCCTATTCTGAATCACCCTGTATAATAGAGATCAGTGAATGTGATAGGCGAAGTTCGTTCATCGCGGATTTCTATTTTCCATTTGAATATCACAGGAAATTTTTTTTTTTCAGTATTTTTCAACTCACAAACCAATAAACGAATTCGAATGACTCATACATATTTCCATAGAAAATTCAACACTCTACAAAAAGTGTGGAACAAAATATTAAAAAAAAAAAAAAAAAAAATAATCGACTTAACTATAAATTGAACTTTGAGCTTGAATAACTTTGGAAGGACCGAATTTATCTAAAAATGATAGAAGACACTTTTTGTGGAGTCTTCAATTTTCCATCGAAATATGTATCAGTCACTTGAGTTTGTTTATTGGTTTGTGAATTACAAAATTCTAAAAAAAAAAAAAAATTGCCCATGGTATTCAAATGGAAAATGGAAATCCGCGATGAGCGATCCCTAAATATTAATATTGAGAGCTCTGCTTTTAACGGGCATTTCCCCCCCCCCCCCCCCCCCCCCATCCGGAAGTATTTCAATGCGATTATTGAAAAAAGAAATAGTCGATTTTTTTTAACAGGTCTACTTTACATATAATAGAGATATATTCAAAGTTTGCGGTAAGGTCCGAAATATTGTTTCAATCATTATAGTTTACAAATCATTATAGGTTCCAAAAAAGTATGGCCATCTCCCCTAGAATCACCCCATATCTTGAAGTCGAATTCAGGAGAATAACCAATAATTGATTGATTGCAGGGCATCTTCTAGAATTGCCCACTAAGGATACGTCAAAACATCATCAGGATCATAATTTAATCTGCGAGGGTCACCGACGACAGGATTGACAAAATGCATTCATCCGACAGTGACAGCGATTCAGGATGGAACAAAGGATTGATCGCTGCTGTGAGCAAAAAGCATAAAAAAAAAATAATCCCCGAGCAAGACAGAATTACAGAAATGAAGGACTGTCTGGACGAAGGAGCAGACATTAATACCGTGGACGAGAATGGCAATACCGTCTTACACACAGCAGTGAAAAGAGGCTACCAGATAATTGTTGAATTCCTCCGAGAAGCCGGAGCAAGAACGGATATTCCCAACCGTAGAGGTGATACGGCACTCATGCTGGCTGAAATTCTCGGTCAAAAAGAGATCGCGAGTGTCTTGAAAGAACCTTCGACTTCGCGTCAGCGTGATCTAGCGAGTGGCGATTCTTCACCAAATTCTTCACTAATTACGAGGCCGAATCAAAAACGTACAGCTGATGATGAACTTGGCGAACCTGCCGGAAAAATTCGAAAATTAACTTTGACCGATGTCTCGCAACCTGATCTTGACCGCAGCACAACAAAAGAAGAAACACACGCTGCATCAGGCCTGAACGCTAACAATTTCTTCAATGAAATGAAAGTTGAACTTGGCTCTCTCAAAATCCAGGCTTCGGGCTTGGAGTATTTGGAGGAGCTCAAACAACTTGGCATTCGGTTCAACTGCGAGAATACAGAATTACAGAATTTCATAGGCTGTACCGATCACAGTTCGAATCAGGTTTTGGAGATAATTTCCCCGAAACAAACTTTGTTGACAGCTTTACAAGTTTGTCAAACTCTGGCACAGCTGCGAGAATGTGAGGAAAACGAAGGTTTCATCTTCTTACGCCTGAAAACATTGTTGACACCCAAAATGATGAAGCTAGTGTTAACCGCTTTCGAATGGCCACGTAACAACAATTTGTTAGTTGTCGACTGTGAGTCAATCAGTGCCAAGAAAGATTTGCAAACGTTGTGGAATACGTTATGTGATATCATGGCGAAAGACGTTCACAAAAAAATGATTGTTCTCACTCAATCAGGCAAAGATTTGGGTACTGAATATAACTTGAGTCGTACAACTTGTCGTGTAAAGTATACTGACCACAGCTTCGATAAACTCACTAACGATTCAAGGGAAAAACTATTAGAAAAACCGATCACTAAGTTTCAGGGATATACAAATGAAATGAGCCTCGGGAAATTGTTGGGCATTTGCGAATTTGATAACCTCAGTGCAGATGAATTGGGAGATCTCTCAGAAATAATCGATGCTGATGCGTTAGTTGAGATTATTCGGAGCGACCAATTAGAGTTTGGTGCTGACTTGGATGAAATGAATCCGCTTAAACGATGCTACATAAATCGTACAATAAGCCGGGAGATATTTATCAAACAATCTATCCTCGAAGACGAAAATATACCGGATTTGATCGCTGTCAGTGGTATTGATGGAGATTTCTCAGGTCAATTGGGAAAAATCGGGGAAAGTAAACCAATAAATAATCGTCCCACAAACTTTACTATGTTAGACGGTACTCGAGTGGAGGAACTATTCAACGACTTGTGTGCAGGAAATAAAGGCCGCAACATTCATTGGTTGCGAAAGAAGCAGGAAAGATATATTTGGGAAAAATCTCAAGGAGATATAGCTTATTTAGTCCAACATCGGGATGCCAGCGAGACTGACGACTGTGACGATAGAACAGGTGCGATGCGTTTGAGTGAAGACCAACTCATTAACCATGAGAAACCCGTGATTATTTCCGATACGGCGGGTATGGGTAAATCTACCATGTTGACTCATCTGGCACGTAAGATGAAAGAGAGGGAACCTGACATGTTGGTACTCAAGGTCGATTTGAAGGAGCATTCAACTGCCCTCTCAGAAGTGATGAAGAAGGAATCAGTCAACGATCCGGCTATGAGAGCCGAAAGAGCGATACAATTCTTGGTAAGGGAACTCTTCAGGGCTGAAACTGACTTGGCACGTAAGGTTTTCAGGAGAATTATTAAGATTAAACGCAAAGTGGCATTGATATTTGACGGATTCGACGAAATAAGTCCGACACATGAGGGTCCTGTAATTAAGTTACTGCAAACACTCGCGGATTATGGCATTAGAAAATTGTTAGTCGCAACTAGACCACATACAAGAGCAACATTGGAGACTAAGTTAAACACATTTTCCTACGTGATTCAGCCATTCTCAGAGAATGATCAAGAAAGATTTTTTACCGAATTCTGGAAAGCTGAATTTCACACAGCTGATGACCGTATAAAAAAGTATACAAGGGCATTGACGAATAAACTAGCGGATGCGATCAAAGATCCAAGAAATAAATTTACTGGTAATCCACTACAGGCGCAGCTGGTGGCGGAGATATTTGGAGATTCGTGCGAAGAATTCGTTGACTCTGGCGTCGATGAACCGAATTTTCCGGTAAAAATTGATCCTATTTATTTGTACAAAAATTCCGTGAAAAAGAAGTTTGACGTTTGCTTCAGAAAAAGAGGTGGCAACCTCACCGACGTAGCGGTTATGCCGGACAGAAGGCAGCAGTATAAATGGTTCATAGAAAAACATCAGAGACTGGCTTTGGATACACTATTTGACAAGGACGAGATAACAGAGCTTCTCCTTGCCGGCGGCATGTCACATGAGTCAGCGGATCTTGACATCCCTCCAGAGCGAGACGGCATCATTACACAATTCATCGACGGTCAACCACGGTTCGGACACCGAACGTATGCAGAATATTTCGCCACAACGTTTTTCTTAGATATGTTGACCTTAAAAAAGGGCCGGCAGCCCGAACTATTGGAAAAAATCTTCGTAGCAGATATTTTGCTCGGAGAAAATTTCAGTACCATGCGTGCCTTCATAGATGGGCTATTGCAAGACGAACATGTTGATGTACTACAGGGTGAGTATTGGGCATTTTGTTTGGAAAAGCATCGATCCAAGTGGAAAGGAACTATCTTCCACGTAGCAGCTGCAGAGGGCAATGGTCGTATTTTGAAACTATTTCTGGATTGCCTTTATGCTAATACTGGAGATCAAAGGGACCTCATACAAGTCCAGGACATGATTGGCATGACATCAGTACACCACGCTGCAGACACAGGCGATATCGACATAATAAAGTATTTGATTCGGAGAGGAGCCCATATCGACTGTCAAAGGAACGATGGCGTAACGCCGCTACACCTGGCTGCTGCAAAAGGTAAACTGGACGTCGTCGAGTATTTACACAGGAATGGAGCCGATGTCAACTGTCAAAAAAATGATGGCAAAACGCCGCTACACCTGGCTGCTCAGGGAGGTAGACTTGACGTAGTCCAGTATTTACACAGGAATGGAGCCGATATCAATTGTCAAAGGAACGATAGTTGGATGCCGCTACATCATGCTGCTTGGGCAGGTAAGCTAGACGTCGTCGAATATTTACACAGGAATGGAGCCGCTATCAATTGTCAAAAAAACGATGGCGAGATGCCGCTACACCTGGCTGCTGAGGAAGGTAAACTGGACGTCGTCGAGTATTTACTCAGGAATGGAGCCGATATCAATTGTCAAAGGAACGATGGCTTTATGCCGCTACATCATGCTGCATATGGAGGTAAGCTGGACGTCGTCGAGTATTTACACAGGAATGGAGCCGATATCAATTGTCGAGATAACGATGGCGTGATGCCGCTACACCTGGCTGCTCAGGAAGGTAAACTGGACGTCGTCGAGTATTTACTCAGGAATGGAGCCGATATCAATTATCAAAGGAACGATGGCTGGATGCCGCTACACCTGGCTGCTCAGGAAGGTCAACTGGACGTCGTCGAGTATTTACACAGGAATGGAGCCGATGTCAACTGTCAAAAAAAGGATGGCGTAACGCCGCTACACCTGGCTGCTCAGGAAGGTAGACTTGACGTAGTCCAGTATTTACTCAGGAATGGAGCCGATATCAATTGTCAAAGGAACGATGGCTGGATGCCGCTACATCATGCTGCTTGGGGAGGTAAGCTAGACGTCGTCGAGTATTTACACAGGAATGGAGCCAATATCAATTGTCAAAAGAACGATGGCGAAACGCCGCTACACGTGGCTGCTTCGGAAGGTAAACTGGACGTCGTTGAGTACTTACACAGGAATGGAGCCGATATCAATTGTCAAAGGAACGATGGCGTGATGCCGCTACACCTGGCTGCTCAGGAAGGTAAACTGGACGTCGTCGAGTATTCACTCAGGAATGGAGCCGATATCAATTGTCAAGATAACGATGGCTTGATGCCGCTACACCTGGCTGCTCAGGAAGGTAAACTGGACGTCGTCGAGTATTTACTCAGGAATGGAGCCGATATCAATTGTCAACGGAACGATGGCTTGATGCCGCTACACCTGGCTGCTCAGGAAGGTCAACTGGACGTCGTCGAGTATTTACACAGGAATGAAGTCGATATCAATTGTCAATCGAACGATGGCAATACGCCGCTACATTCAGCTGCTCAGGAAGGTAGACTTGACGTAGTCCAGTATTTACACAGGAATGGAGCCGATATCAATTGTCAAAGGAACGATGGCGAAACGCCGCTACACGCGGCTGCTTCGGAAGGTAAACTGGACGTCGTTGAGTACTTACACAGGAATGGAGCCGATATCAATCGTCGAAGAAACGATCGCAAAACGCCGCTACACCTGGCTGCTCGTCGAGGTAAACTGGACGTCGTCGAGTATTTACAAGGCTGTTCTTCCGGCTTCAGAACTGTCCGCAGCTCCCGAACCAGTCGCTGGATGAGAACAAGAAGAACGGAGTGAGTTTATAGAGCTCAGTTCAGATATCTTCAATTTATTCAGTCATCTGGTGGTGTATCCCGGGATTATTTCAAGACTGGTATGGTCAATTCTGTTTTTTATTTACAGAGAAAAGTACATTTCAACTGTACCTGAATCTTGTTCATCTTAGTGTTGAAATATTCAAGAATTTGTAGTTTTCTTCATCGTTCCGACAATGTTTGGAGATGTTAGAAGCTTTTATCTCCATTCACGTATCGACCATGTAGAAATGTAGGGAACTAGAACTCTGTTAACTGTGTTTTCAGGTGAAGAGGTACGTCTAGTACCGCAAGACGAGTGGTTGGATTGAATAGTAGAACGTTTGGAGCCGATAACCATATAGAAAGATAGATTAGTGCTGCAAGTACGAAGTCTGTATCCTTTCAACGGTCAGGGAATACACATAGTCGAAAGTTTGATTATGTTCTCGTTGAATACTACAAATCCGGACTGGTGGAGCGTGAGGGACGTTGACGGCGTAGACGGCTCAATAGTGTTAATTACGTATCTTTTTTATTGTTTTCAGGATGGTAGGGTCAGGGTAATAGATAATTCACACGATATAACGAACAGAATAGAATAGTATATTGTGATACAAGTGCGGAAAGTAGGCAATATCTGACGAGTGTCGTTTGCAGCACGAGCCGAAGGCGATATTTTTCGTAACTCCCTGCGAAGAAAGTTTGATTCGAGAGACAGATTAGTTATTAAATATAACCTCACATCGTGACTGTCCGCCGCCATGACACAGTGTGCCAAAAAAGCACTAGTGCGTAAAGTAGAGTCGACAAAAGCACTAGTGCGTAAAGTAGAGTCATCAAAAGCACTAGTGCGGAAAGTAGAGTATTTGCGGTGTGCGCATGCGCTTACTCTTCTTTTGTTCATTTCTCGGAAATAGGGTATTCTACGTGCGCTACACAAGCCACGAAAATCAAACTTTCGAAGCAGGTGTTGCAAAAAATGTATTGTAAATCGGGCAACTTGACAAGGATTATTACATTTTATCTTATATTTCAACGTCTTTTTATCTTCTCTTAATGTTCATCTTTATTCACTTATGTTTTACTCGCGATTATTCTTTACGCGGAAGCGCGCCGGGTTAGAACGGTCTTTTCGGTCTCTGTACGGGCTCCACACGTTCGATTCGGTCAGTTATTTACGCGGACACTGATCCGTCTCGCCCGTACACTTACATACCTTTCTGCTTAGCGTACACGCATACATACACATACATCGAGCGTCTAACGTCTTGCCTAAGCGTACTTAACAATAGTTAGCTTGCGCTTAGCGTAATATTAATTTGTTGGTAATTATTCAAATATCTTATTACTTTTAAGCGAAACTTTTCGCGCATGTCCTACCAAAATTTTGGGAAATTTTAAGAATTTCGAATAATTTTGAGAATTTTGGAGAGTTTGGAAATTTTTGGAAATTTTCGGAAATTTTGGAAAGTTTGAAAATTTGGAAATATTTGAGAACCTTCAAAACCGTCTCTTGGAAGGTGGCAATAAATCGATTGGGGAGGTAATGTCCATTACCTCCCTAGGGAAATAATGGATATTACCTCCCTAGGGGGGTAATGAAGTCCACGCTAGAAATGACCGATTTTCTATTCGTTTTACATGCAAGAAAAAGGGCCCATTACATGCACCTGTTGAAAAAAATAATTTCTATCTTACTGATTATTATTATTATTTCTATCTTATCTTGGCTCCTATTGGTTCGATTTTCGTTCTTTTTTTTTAGTTTTGTAGGGAAAAATATTGTCTACAACTTTTATTTGAAGCTGTGAAGGAAAAAAAGTTACGATAGAAAAAAAGTGCCATTAATTATTAATAATATTTATTGTATATTTGATATTTTTGATTTTATCAATAAATTTATGGCACTTTTTTGAATCGTTACTTTTTTTCCTTCGCGAAGACGACGACGACGACGGCGACGATGATGATGAGGAGGAGGAAAACGTTTTTTTGGTAAATAAATACAATTCGTAGGTTCACAGATGTCATAATACATGTTGAAACTGTCGAATATGTACTTGATAAACACCGATATGTATTTTGGGAGCAATGTTTATATACACTTTATTAAATATAAGATAGAGATATGAAATATTTGGATGATTACGATAATATAATATTGTTATATCAAACTTTCGGAATTTATATTATTATTCAGGTACATTGAAGATTCTAGGTATATCCATATAGGTATAAAAAGCTCCAGTTAATTTGAATATCAACTTGTAAAGTGTATGGTTATAAATAATATGCTATGTATAAAGAAAATATGAAGCATTATTATAAATAATTTTACATTCAGGCACTACCATGATGTTATCTATGAACAACAAAAGCACCTATGGTGCAAAAACCTTTCGCCAAGTGCAATAATGTGGTGTTTACCCAAAATGAAAAAATAAAATGAAAAATGTCTGCGTAAAAAAGGATTGAAATCTTACACACAGTTGCCTAGTACATCGCGTGACTAATGGAAAAAGGGCGTAAGTGACATGTTTACGCCCCTTTGTAATTCTTGAAGGCAAAAGGGCGCAAATTTTTTTTTCTTCATTCGACTGGAAAATTGTCGGAACGGAAAAATACGTAAATATTAAAAAGGAAAAAAATAAAGGCAAAAGGACGTAAACGCCGCAGATCCGCCCCTAGCTTTTTAAAAAAATCAGTCAAATTAATGCCAAAAGGGCGTATTCCCCAAAAGTGTTCAGATTTCCGTGCCAAATAAATTTTGGCGGATACGCCCTACTGGCATCAGTCGGCATGATTTTTTTCAGAAAGCTCATTCCAGAAGGGCGCATTAACGGCGGCTACACCCTTCTGCTTTTATATTTTAGGCTCGAAAAAAACAGCAGCTTTTTTCATTTTAACCGATTTTCTATCGATTGGCGAAAAAAACATGAAACATATAAGTCCTTTTGCCATTGAAATCGCACTTCTCGTCGCTTAGGCCCTTTTTCCATTAGTCACGCGATATGCTATTGTAGAAACAAGATCAAAATGTAAATAAAATACAATAAAAATACTTAGATACTTGGAATTATGCGCGCAATACACGTACCTATCTCATAGAGATATACCCAGAGAACCATTTCCTTTTAATTTATCTTTATATTATGAAGAGTGGGATTAAGGGGAAATGAAAGCTGATATGGTGCCATCTATCGGATTGGGATTTTCGGCCGCTATTTTCCCAGCTAATTTTCGATTTTCGAAAATCCAAGAGCGTCATGCCCTCCGTGCACGTCTTCTGCGTCACTGATATCAATTTCACATTGATCGAATGTGTTTGAGCTGGGAAAATAGTGGCCGAAAATCCCAATCCGATAGATGGCAGCATATCAGCTTTCATTTCCCCTTAATGATCAACTGAAGAAAATATTCAATTTTTCGATCATTAAGATACCCATTCATTTTTTCAGATAATGTTCATTTTCGTTATTTGTTATCATGACTTCCACCCTCTGCCTTTGTTCATCAGGCGAACGTCTATTGAAGCACGATAAAAAGCGACCCTTAATATTGACATTTGGAGGTCGCAAAAGATTATTATCAACATGTCAAGAATTCTTCAGTGAGGCCTAAATATTAATATGTTTCCTTGAAATGTTGAGCACTTCCATGGATATTGACGATAATGAAACAGAGGGTGAGAGTCGGACCAAAAAAATGAAAGACAAAAAGAATCGAATTTTGATAAATTGAATTAAGGTGGCTCCGTCACGAAGGGGCGAATCTCGGGCGAATCGCATCGGTTTTTGAGCGAGTACCCCAAAGTTTTTCGCTATATGTAACATACGTTTTTCATAATACAGTTATTCATAAACGTATTACTGATAATTTCATTGTCAAAAATGTAATTTCATCATCAAAACCGTAAACCGCGTTTTACATGGATAACTTGTCTATTTCAACTCAAAACGGACATGTTTTGGGCCGTACGTGTTCGTAATCGCGCCTGAATTTGCGCGGGGCATTTTGTTTCATTGATTTCGGTGCCCAGGCAGAGATATTCCGTTTAATAACACCTTTTTTAAAGATGTTGGCAGCTCTAGTCAGGTTTGGTGAAATTGCGTACGGCAGCACCTCAAATTCGAAATTCTTGAGCGACCTTTAGAAATCGTTTGAGTGCTCAAAATTTTTGAGTGCTAACTCAAATGCTAAAAACTACGTAATTTTGGAGTAAGACCAAAGATTGGAAATTTGAGGTAAAAAAGTTGTCACGCGCCTGTAATGATTCTACGGATTTCTACGAATTGTTAGAGAAATTGGGACATTTTGTAAAATATGCAACCAAAATTACATGACGTTTCACGGTGGCAATTCCTAACTTGCTGACATCCACGAGGGGCGCTGGCGTGAAGTTAAGCTTCGTGGAGGCCCTCAAGTTCGGAACTGCCAACTTCAAACAGATTGTAATTTCGGTTGCGTACTCCATGGGCCACGGATTCCCTGTCCGTGGGTGTACTCACGGATAAGTATAAAATCGGTTCGTATATGATTAGTTTGGAATATCGGTGGATTTTCAGAGTTAAGACGTTTCTCGTTCTCTGGGCATTACCGCTCCATGCTGAACCTGAGACTGCAGGTGTAACTATAATATAAGTGTATCATGTATGCAATGGTCTTCTCAGTAATCACAACAGTCGGCATACATTCGTATCTTATTTGCAGATTCTTTGTGAAGTCAGTTTTGAAGTCCCCTTCGTTATCCTGTCTATGTATAATCTTAGTAGATTGATCCATTTTTTAATTGCGAGTGATTCTTCGTCGCATTACTTTTTTCTCATTTCTTTTCCACCGTAATCCGGAATTTAGCAGCACCAACAGGACTTGCAGTGAAAATTCTCTCATGGAATCTCTCAATTTGGGCGCGGGGAGGTGGGGGGCTGTAGTCGTTTCATCAGGTGTCATATCCGCGGTAAAGCAAAAACTGGTGAGATTTACATCTATATCTTTTGAACAGCAGGGACGAAATAGATTATTTGTCGTATAATTGCTCCACGTTTGATAGTCATGCTAGGAATTAGAAACATCCGTAATATTTAATATTATATTAATATACAAATTGGCAGATCTATAATACTTAATCAAGTCCAGTTGAGCATTTCAAAAATTGCTGATCAATGCTAATTATATACAGGTGAGTAGGTAATATACTGTCCAGCAAGTTTCCAATATTTATCCTCGACGTTCTCTTTCACGTTCTGTTGAATATATTAATAATTCGAGAAGTTCAAAAAAATTTCATCGCCGGTACAATATACGTAGGAGAAGCACTACGGCTTTTTTATCTGCCTCGTGAGATAAGATTCGACTCGAAAAATTGGGAAATTTTGTTGACACATAGGGGCTGTTCACAAATTACGTAAGCACGTCTCATGGGGGGCAGGGTCAAGAGGAATTTTTATGTATGCTTACCGTAGCGAAGGCCGGAGGCGCGGCGGGGGGGGGGGGGGGCTAGTTAACAAATCTTGCGTAAATTTTTTTTTCAATTTATTTTAACAGATCAGTCGGTATTATATACTAGGGTCATTCCATGTCAAATCAACCAATAGTTGGAATCGACCCCCTTCGATTTGGCCGAATTTCGGTCAGGAGTTTTCTTTTATCCTATAACGAAGTTCTGCCATAGGAAAAAAATGTGAAAACTTTTTTTTCAAAAGTTATGAAGAACTCAAAATCTCACTATTTCTCCTGTATTTTAAACTTATATTTTAAATATCTTGAAAAATATTGCAATTTCGGAAATGATCAATGGTTAATTTCAAAGGGAATACTTGGGGCTGTGAAAAAAAAAAATTCTCGAATTTTTTTTTTGAAAAATCTCGGATTTGTAAAATTGTGAATTTTTAAAAGTTCTCAAAATTGACGATCGACAATAAATTTTTGACTCAAATTTTTTTGTATACTACCTTGTACCAATCTTAAGAGATGCTGAAATTTTTTAAACTGTGTTTTTCGATTTTTCAAAAATATGAATTTTTGAATTTCATCAAAGAAAATTATTTACTTGAAAATTTTGTTTTTTATTTCAATCTCAATTTTTTTTTTTTTTTCTTTCTCTTTCATTAGTTTATTAATGTTATTATTGAGTTACTAAACTGCTGCCAACGAGTTTTGGATCGGTATCCCTGGCGTTCCGCAGCAGAATATATGAAACGTCATCTTCTCACTCCACCGAAGTTGATTCACTGCGGTAAAGAGACTCGATCAAGTCGCGCCACGGTTATTATATTTTTTTTCTTCCGATATACTTGACACGAGACTCCACCGAGTCTCTTGATTAACAGCAACTTACGAACATTTCATGAAAGGCTGTGTTGGGCATGACGGCTTGTTATCTCGATTATTATTGAATTAACTCTCTTTCGGCAGCCTTGAATGAATATCACATATTGATCGAAATAACCGTAGCGTGATCATTGCATGGCTTTGATAGTGACTTGATATAAGCATGACGTGTTACGCAACGTAACTCATAGTCAGAAATGATTGTGATTGAAGAACTACAAAAATGTTGACAATCATTCTTCAGGAATGGATACAGAAAAGAAAATGGTATTGATGACCGGAGGGACTAACGGAATTGGACATGCTTGCGCCATAGAACTTTTACGAAATGGAGCTGCGGTGAGTTTCAAAATTGGGACACACTCATTGGAAATATGTAGTTTGATAAGTAAACGAAGACATTTTTCGGGATTCCGAACTTTCAGCAATTTAATCATTCGGTATTTTCGCCACTTGCTTCTCCGGTCATCCTGTAATTTTATTTCGGTATTTAATTTTTCTGAATTTCGACTCATCTGAAAATTAATGATTGACTTGCTTTTTCGAATATTTAGTGTTTTGGTCATTCGGGTTTAGGAATAACGATCATAACACCATAATCATCACCAATTTTGAAGATGATGATAATCTAGTGCCATGCCTCAGGGCAGACAGCGTGGCACAAGGCAAGCTGCACGTCATTCAAGTCGGCAAGAATGGCAGCGTCTGGGCTGCGAAAGGAGTGCAAAATATTAATAATTATTAATACAGTGTGCAACTGGGGGGGGGGGGGGGGGGGAGATGGCCATTTCGAGCGAGGGTGAGATGTTTAGCACGAGCTGTAGTAGAGGCGTTGAAATTATACCGCTCCGATCAAAATTGGTCATAATGATGTTTATCATTTCCGATTATATCCATCGGTGAGATCTTTTGGCGACTTATGATTATATCACCGTATCATCATGACTGCGCGTCGGAATAATAATGAACATGAATGCGGAACTTTTGTTATCTAATCATTGGATTTGTAATCTTCTGCTCCTAATTTTGACAGGTTTCTTAATAAATTGGCTGCGCCACGAGAGAAAGGTTCAGTGACCGAGTGAAATCTTAGCTGAAAATATCATTACCACAACGAGTAAGTGAATTGGTGAAACTGAGATACTCAATTTGTTGAATTTATACTGAGCACAGATAGGTGGTAGAATGGAGAGTAATTATTCAGTCATCCGCATGTATCTCTTCACTAAGCATGAGCAAGAGGAAAAATATCATGTGGGTACAGATGCCAGAAGTATCTGTACATAGTTCGTTCAATCTATACATAGATCATTCAATCCGTGGAAAAATTTGACGCGGTCATTTATTGAAACGACGAATTCGTAGATTCATACACGCAGGAGAAGGATTTTTTGAACCAATCCATTATCCAATATATTTTGTTGGAATAACTAGTCGGGTCAAGTATTTCTGATTTGGTTCGAGTATATCTCGTTCAATTCTGGGCTATCGCCTGTGTCCCCTAACACTACTTCTTTGCATCAAAGACTATTTTGTTGATTTGAAAAAACCGTCGCTTCCCCGTATTTGATCGCCAAATTTTGCTCAGTCGAATGAATATCATTTGTTTCGAATCCTTTCCCTCAGTGTACAGATTTGTAGAATGAAAGAAACTTCGCAGATGGCAATGTGCTGCTCAATTATTTGCTACCAAAAAGCAGTTCATGATTTTTTGATGGCATAAGCGCATCTCACTAATGCTCAAAAGATGAATGATCAACATCTCACGAAGTACGATTTTCTGAAAACTGGTAGCAATATGCGAGAAAGTTATTGGAAACTCCAATCTTTGATGGCTCGAGCATTTACCACTCAATTGTGTGAACTTGCAGCATTTTTTCTCATATCGTACATATTTGCAGTAACTCACGAATACATGGTGAGCTGTGTTGTATATTAGGACTTGTTATCTGGGTTATTATTGAATTGACTTTATTTAGGCAGCCTTGAATAATTATCATAATATTCATCCGTATAACCCTGGCGTAATCATGGATTTGATAGTGACTTGATGTAAGCATGTGTATAATGCAACGTAACTCGACAGAAATGATTATGATTGGAGAACTACAAAAATGTTGACAATCATTTTATAGGAATGAACATAGAGAAGAAAATTGTATTGGTGACCGGAGGGGCTAACGGAATTGGTTTCGCCTGCGTCACAGAACTTTTACGAAATGGAGCTGCGGTAAGTTTTAAAATCGGTAGACACTCCTTAGGGAAACCTTGATAAGTCGTCGAAGACGATTTCATGGCTGATGAAGATATCGTCGTGATCATATAGCCGAAGTTGAGCAAAAATATTGTGAACACGATCATTGACATTAGTGAATAATGCCTGTTGGGCTCATTCCGTCAATGCCACAGGCCACTATGTGTGAACATCGATTGATGCGAAAAATATAAAATTGAATAATGGTTCAATTTTTGATCCCCAGCACGTAGCGGTTCTGGATTTAGCAAACTCGAATGGTGAGAAGGCGGTGAGTAAAGTGAACGGGGAATTCGGACAAGGGCGAGCGATCTTTGTCATCTGCGATGTGACCAAGCCTAAGGAATTGGAAGGTAACTCGCGACACAATCAAACGCAATGATAAACAATGCATGCCCTGAATATGGGTTTTGATATTCATCAAGTGAATTCTTTAAGATGGATTCGCCAAGACTGTCAATGAATTTGGTGGGCTGGATGTCGTGATCAACAACGCTGGTATGGCGAACGAATCACAGTGGGAAATGGTGATAAATCTCAACTTCGTAAGTTTCTGTAAAATAATAACCACATACCTTTTTGAGCATTACACGAAATACCCATCAATTCTTATATAATATTTTAACGTGAAGTGCTGAAATTCAGCATCTAACCCAGTAGTGCATAATAATCAAATTAGCGTATGTGTATTCGTGATATTTTCGATTTCGTAATAATTCATGATTTCGTTATCAGGTGGGCTCGATCAATCATCCATCCAATGTACCTAATATAATACAATCACGATTAACTGCCACCCATGTAATTTACAAGAATAATAGTAGAATGGCAATTGCCCGACGAATCCGCCACCTACTTCAATTTTGTTGAAATTTTCAATGAACATTGTAAGCCATCTAATGACCAACCCCACATCATTCTCCTCTTCTTCATGCTCTTCAAACTGAGGGTATATTTAACTGGAACTTTTTGCAGTGGAATGTCCCATATCTGTGTATTCTGATTGCCGTATTTGCACAGAATACCATACAAGTAATTAAACCTAATGACTGCCTCCTGAACCTTAGACCGCTGTGGTTCGTGGAACACTTCTGGGTCTTCAGCACATGGGAAAAGACAGAGGTGGCAAGGGTGGAGTGATCGTGAACGTTGCGTCTATCGCTGGCGTCACACCAATAGCTTCAGCTCCGGTTACCGTTGGAACAAAACACGCCGTTATTGGATTAAGCCGATCTTTCGCAGTACGTAGAAGATATTGAGTGGCCATTCATAGATGCCCATGTTGAAACCAAGCAATTTAATTCTGTGATACATCTTTCATCATGAGCTTTCTCCATCCGGCAGATGCCCTACCATCACGAGAAGACGGGTGTTCGAGTGCTGACGATGTGTCCAGGCTTTACGGATACTAAAATGGTTTCTACGGCGTTAGAAAACCCGCTGAAGATCATTGACCTGAAATTCTATGCTGAAGAGGCCAAATCTTTCGCTTTCCAAAAGTTCGTATTCTATCCCTCTGGACATGCGAACATGCATCGCAAAGATCCTATACCTGATAGAAATTCGAGTCACGTTGAAGTTACGTCAATCCATTTCTCTACAGGGTCGAAAACGTTGCACAGAGCATGATGTTCATCATCCGGTCAGCGCAGAACGGTAGCATTTGGATAGCTGAAGGTGGAGAACCGGTCTACGAAATTTCGATCCCCGATCGCTTCTCCATGAAAGTCCCTACATAAATATATACCACTGAATTTGACAACACTCTGCGAAGTTTGATGGCGATTGAAAACCTTGATTTTAAGGAACAATTAAGCGAATAGGTTGGCATGAGTGCTTACGATAATCGATTTGTACTACAGTGAATTGCAATTGAAGCTTCAGTATTCATCTAAATAATTTTTGTCTCGAAATATCTTCCATATGTGTCAATAAAATTTAAGTCAAATGCGGATTGATTTTTGATATTTATCCTTGCAAATCGACGACAAATCCATGGGACTCTAGCTGTGAAACTTCAGTGGAATCCTAGTTCATAAATTGCAGAAGTCTGAGGGTTCTCAGTATCAGAGCTGTCTGAAATTATATAAAAAAAACTTATGAGATTCTGGTGTACGAATCTTCCAAAATCGTATTAGGATACATCCTTCATCTGTGAAATGACTCCCTGGAACTTTATGAACCTGAAAAAATGGAAAAATGAACATGCAATGCAATTTCGCTGTATCAGAGTTCGCACTAGCGTGCTCAGCTTGACTATTAATAGGCAACACTTGCACTTGAACGATTATATACAGAATTATGCGATATATCGATGGTTGTATAAAGATATGCTTATCGTACACGTGCAACGGACGATGTAGGTGCTTGACAGTAGCATCTGATTTCGGATCTTTTTTTTTTACGAGAAAAGAAATTTTATATAACGAAAGCATGTTTTCCTCGCTTTTTGATGCCTCTGTATGGGACCTAAAGTAGTACTTTTAAGTCCTAGGACTTTTCGTGCCACATTTAGGTCCTAGGACTTAAAAGTACTACTTTAGGTCCTATACAGGACTTAAATGTGCCACACTTAAGTCCTAGGACTTAAAAGTACTATTTTAGATCCTATACAGAAACATCAAAAAGTCGCTAAACATGGCTTTGTTATATAAAATATGGTGTGTACCAAGGCTCAGTGGGCTTTTTGACCTTGTGTGGTTGCAGTACTCGTCTTCGGCTCGCAACGCACTCGTCTTCGACTCGTGCTAGCTCGCCTCTGACTCGTACTGCAAACTCCACACTCGGTCTAAAAAAGCCCACTTTACGCCCTTGGTACACAATATACTATTGCTTTCTTGTGTTATTGTTGATGAAAAATACGTCGAAATATCATCAACACTCGATCAAGACGAAATAATTATTTTGAGACTTGGTTTGGACTTGATTGCTCGTTTTGTCTGGGCGATCGCTGGACCTCATACAAAGCCAGAAGACGTCACCAAAGAGATTGGACCGTTCGCTTCGCAAACGTTTGTACTTCGTTTCAATTCAATTTCTCTTACTGTATCTACAATCTTGTGTCATACTCGGAGCCAAAATAATTAAAATATCGTTAAAAGCATATCACTCCAATGAACACTGGCCTGATGTTTATCATTTTCGATTATATACATCGGGGAGATCTTTTGGCGACTTGTGATTATATCACCGTATTATCACGACTGCGCCACAATAATAATGAAGATAAATGCGAAACCTATGTTATCTAATCATTGGATTTGTAATCTTCTGCTCCTAATTTTGACAGGTTTCCTAACAAATTGGCTGCGACACGAGAGAAAGGTTCAGTGACCGAGTGAAAGCTTAGCTGAAAATATCATCACCGCAACGAGTAAGTAAATTGGTGAAACTGAGATACTCAATTTGTTGAATTTATACTGAGCACAGATAGGTGGTAGAATGGAGAGTAATTATTCAGTCATCCGCATGTATCTCTTCACTAAGCATCAGCAGGAGGAAAAATATCATGTGGGTACAGGTACCAGAAGTATCTGTACATAGTTCGTTCAATCTATACATAGATCATTCAATCCGTGGAAAAATTTGACGCGGTCATTTATTAAAACGACGAATTCGTAGATTAATACACGCACCAAACGGATTTTTTGAACCAATCCATTATCCAATATATTTTGTTGGAATAATTAGTCGGGTCAAGTATTTCTGATTTGGTTCGAGTATATCTCGTTCAATTCTGGGCTATCGCTTGTGTCCCCTAACACTACTTCTTTGCATCAAAGACTATTTTGTTGATTTGAAAAAACCGTCGCTTCCCCGTATTTGATCGCCAAATTTTGCTCAGTCGAATGAATATCATTTGTTTCGAATCCTTTCCCCTCAGTGTACAGATTCGTACAATGAGTAATACTTCCTAAATGGCAATGTGCTGCGCAATTATTTGCTACCAAAACGCAATTCATGATTTTTTGATGGCATAAGCGCATCTCACTATTGCTCAAAAGATGACTGATCAACACGTGAAAAAAAAATAAAAATATCATAATATTCATCCGTTTAACCCTAGCGTAATCATGGATTTGATAGTGACTTGATGTAAGCATGTGTATAATGCAACCGTAACTCGACAGAAATGATTATGATCGGAGAACTACAAAAATGTTGACAATCATTTTATAGGCATGAACATAGAAAAGAAAATTGCATTGGTGACCGGAGGGGCTAACGGAATTGGTTTCGCCTGCGTCACAGAACTTTTACGGAATGGAGCTGCGGTAAGTTTCAAAATCGGTAGACACTCCTTAGGGAAACCTTGATAAGTCGTCGAAGACAATTTCATGGCTGATGAAGATATTGTCGTGATGCTGTAGCCGAAGTTCAGGAAAAATATTGTGAACACGATCATTGATCTTAGTGAATCATGCATGTTGGGCTCATTCCGTCAATGCCACAGGCCACAATGTGTGAACATCGATTTATGCGAAAAATATAAAATTGAATAATGGTTCAATTCTCGACCCACAGCACGTGGCGGTTCTGGATTTGGCAAACTCAAACGGTGAAGAGGCGGTGAGTAAACTGAACGGGGAATTCGGACAAGGGCGAGCGATCTTTGTCATCTGCGATGTGACCAAGCCGAAGGAATTGGAAGGTAACTTGTGACACAATCAAACGCAATGATAAACAATTCATGCCCTGAATATGGGTTTTGACATTCATCAATTGAATGCTTTGAGATGGATTCGCCCAGACTGTCAAGGAATTTGGTGGGCTGGATATCGTGATCAACAACGCTGGTATAGCGAACGAATCGCAGTGGGAAATGTTGATAAATATCAACTTCGTAAGTTTCTGTAAAATAATAACCACATACCTTTTTGAGCATTACACGAAATACCCACCAATTCTAATACAATATTTCAACGTGAAGTGCTGAAAGTCAGCATTCAATCCAGTAGTGCACAATAATCAAAGTAGCGTATGTGTATTTGTGATATTTTCAAATTTGGAATAATGCCTGATTTTTTAATCGGGTAGGATCCATCGATCATCTATCCAATATACCTAATAGCCATAGAATGACCAACCCCACATCATTCTCCTCTTTTTCATGCTCTTCAAACTGAGAGTGTATTTAACTAGAACTTTTTTACGGTGGAGTATCCTATATCTGTGTATTTTCATTTGCGTATTTGCACTGACTACCATACAGGTAATTAAACCTAACGAATGTCTCCTGAACCTTAGACCGCAGTGGTTCGTGGAACACTTCTGGGTCTTCAGCACATGAGAAAAGACACAGGCGGCAAGGGTGGAGTGATCGTGAACGTTGCGTCTATCGCTGGCGTCACACCATTTGCTTCATTACCGGTTTACGTCGGAACAAAACACGCCGTTATTGGACTGAGCCGATCTTTCGCAGTACGTAGAAGATATTGAATGGCCATTCATAGACGCCCATGTTGAAACCAAAAAATTTCATTCTGTAATACATCTTTCATCATGAGCTTTCTCCATCCGGCAGATGCCCTACCATTACGAGAAGACGGGCGTTCGAGTGCTGACGATATGTCCTGGTTTTACGGAGACTCAACTGGTTTCTACGGCGTTAGAAAACCCGCTGAAGATCATTGACCCGAAATTCTTTGCTGATGAAACCAAATCTTTCGTTTTCCAAAAGTTCGTATTCTATCCCTCTGGACATGCAAATATGCATCGCAAAGACCCTATACCTAATAGAAATTCGAGTCACGTTGAAGTTGCGTCAATCCATTTCTCTACAGGGTCGAAGACGTTGCACAGAGCATGATGTTCATCATCCGATCAGCGCAGAACGGTAGCATTTGGATAACTGAAGGTGGAGAACCGGTCTACGAAATTTCGATCCCTGATCGCTTCTCCATGAAGATCCCTACATAAATATATAGCACTGAATTCGGCCACACTTTACGGACTTTGATCATGCGATGATGAAGATTGAAAACCTGGTACTCATCTAAATAATTTTTCCATCCGAATGTCTCCTGTGTGTCAATAAAATTGTAGTCTAATGCAAATTGATTTTCGACATTCATCCCTTGTAAATCGACCACTCAAATCCATGGGACTGTAGCTGCGAAACTGCAGTGGTATCCTTCTGTAAGAATTGCAGAAGTCTGTATTCGATCCTTAGTAAGAAAGCTGTGTCGAACGATATAAAAAAAACTGAAGCCATTCTGCTCTACGAATCTTCGAAAATCGTCTTGGTATACATTCGACGTTGATTTCCATGGGAATTTATGGGATTTCCGTAGTCTTCTACAGCAATATGTACAGAATTCGAAAGTGACACACGCAGAATTCTCGAAAATACATTTTTCTACGGTTTTTCCACAATAATATGAGAACTTTTTAAGATAACAATTTGAAATATCAGCTCAAGTCCAAAAACAATATATCGCATCGAATGAATCTGAGGAAATTTTTTTCAAAGTTTTCCATTTATTTTGTACCGTTTCGTTGATTTAATGGCAATGTTGAATTTTCGAGGTTCGATCAATAGCAGGGAGCTAAGAAGTGTAACCATCGTCGGGAATGAATAAAATTTTCATTCGTTGTCCTGGAAATCGTGGTAAAATTGAATTGTGCATTATCTGCGTGATCACGTTGCAATGCCATCATTACCGACTCTGAAACTATTTTCACTGCCTTTTTTCCATGGCATATTGTTATAATAAATACCACTGAAAAGGAAGTATGTGTATCTTTTTTTTCAACCTTTGTACGAACAATCAAACAGCAAATTTCAGCTTCTCCAAATCTTTCGGGTTCCTTCCAGTCAGTTCTGGCACTGTAAGTACTCACAATCGGTGAAAAAACCAGCCTCACAATAATGACGGATTAGGATCTACATAATTGCAATTCATTCTGTTGTTTATGATCATCAACCGATGTGTTTTACTTATATCTTATCTTTTGATTGCTTTCCTTATTTGGCGAGCGCACGTACTCACCGATATTTACCAGATTCTATCTCATATTCATATCTTATCTCGTGAAAATCTCCATTCGTAGTTGATGAAAATATTGGAAGATATACACTGAGAGAACAGTTTATTTATAGTTAATAAGATTCATTTGATGTTCACAAATGATAATTTCGGATATGACGAATCGAATCTCCATTTATAGTTAAGAAACCGTATATTTGAATTAACATATATATATATATTTATATTAATTAAACATTTGTTAACAGTTAATAAATCAGCTTTCAGTTAATTTTACAACAAGGTGAATGAAATTCATATTCTTTTATAGATACGTTATTTAGTGAGTATTAAATAAGATGTGTTAACAGTAAAATAAATTATGTTCGAGTAATTAAAAGAGTAGTTCAGACTTATTGACCAAACTTAAATCAATTTCACATATAACGTCATTTTTCAGAGTTCGCCTGGGGTAGATATATATCCCGGTTTGTAGTTCTAGGGTCGAACATGCACCACAGATATACATGTTTTCATTTTCATAACAATAATATGGTATAGTTATGATAAAAATCTAAAAATAGTTAAACAATAGCTATTTTCAGATAAATCAATATAAAAATATATTGAATTATATAAAATATATAAATATATATAAATATTTGTATATATATTTATCATCACGTTTTGTAGACATCAGTCATATCTTCGGACTTGTATACAAGCGTAGCCCTAGTTTTGCTAGTGGGAGTGAAGCGAGTTGTTGCGCCGCGTAGTGAGCGTGAAGTGACACTCACTTATTCTCAACGCTACTTTTTCAGATATACTAGTCAATAGTTATGTTAGATTGTACCAAATACGTTATTTGTTGACTACAATCACAGTCAGATATGAGGCAAACGGAATCGTACGTGACCCAAAAATGCATTTATTAACTGTTAACAAATTTCGATTTGGTAGAATTTCTGATATACCTCAACCGAATGTTTCAATTATTGAATTGATACGATATTCTACTATACCTAAATAAGGTATTTTAATAATAAACAGATCTTCGTTGCGAACAAATAGATATTTTACCACGATGTTTCAACTGATTTTTCATTTGAATCAAGCGTTACATATCATTACGGCAAATAAATGCGTCTAAACAAAGGATATATTTGCTGGAAATACCACTGAATTTTTTCGTGTTTTCAGGGAGCAGAATATTCATTCATGGTTATCGAATATACTAACAGTTAATAAATATTTTTGGAAAATGGCCGAGTGAATACATTTATTTATTATAAATAAACTGTTCTCTCAGTGTAGAATGTTCAGAACGGAAAAAATGTGTTTTGGATCAATTGCGGATTCAATATCTGAGGAGCAACTCAGCCAAGTTCGTCAAGTTTTCAAAAGGACGGGAATTTATTATCTGTATAGAGATCCCATGAATTTTAATCAGAAATGTCAAATGGTTCAGAAGAATTTGCGCAACGCTTACCGATGCAGTATAAGTAGTCACTAGTTCGCTGGAGCGATAAGCATAGTAACATTGTGCAGGATATAAGCACTACGCTTCCGTTCATTTCCGTAAATCTTGCACAACAAGTTGTCGATGGTATTCATACGCGGGCATTGTGGATATGAATGCTCGAATGTTACTAACTCATAGTACTTTTTTCACACAAAACTGACGGCAAGCTTGTGCAAGCACAATCTTGCGATCCGTCTTCGAAGTATTGTACGACGAATTTTAGACGAGTTACGTTTAAGAAGCTATCCGCACTGCCAATGTGCATGCATGCTCACGGGAGTTTATGGTGTAAAATTAACTGAAATTAGTAAAATCAGGCCACGGTGGCACTTGCCTAACGGTGTTATCAGATAATGATTATCCTGCCCCGCCACGCACGCTGAGTGTCGAACGCTGCTGGTAATCTTGACGAGCTGCTTCATAAATTGACTGGCCCAGAAGAATACAGTTCAGTTACTAAGCGACAGCTTAACCGAACAGATCATCACCACAACGAGTGAGTAAATTTTGAAATTGAAGCCCACAATTTTCCGGAATTCTGAGCACAGAGGTCATAGAATGTAGAGTGATGATTGAGTCATGTTTGAATTATTGAGATGCAGATGCGATCCTAATTTTCACACAAATTGTGAAAAAATATTATTCTTCCAAAGTTTACTAACTATGAATCAGAAAGAAACTGTTGTGTACGTATAACACATACCAGAATAGTTCGTTAAATCTACAAAGAAAATTTGACCCCGTCATTTCTCGGATCGACGGATTTGTAGATTAAAACTGTTTTGCAAGAAAAGAAAACTCCCAGATAGCAACGTTCTGATAAACTAATTGCCATGAGAAAGCAGCTCACGTTGCCTGATTTTTTATGGCACAAGCGGATTCCGCTACTGCTTACAAATTGAATAATGAATATCACACAATCATATATGATTCGGTGAAAACTTCTAACAATATGCAAGAAAGATATCATAAACTTAAGTTTGTAATCACTCAAACATATTTACCACTCATTTGCGTGAATCCAACAAGTTGCGAGTATCATATTGATATGAGCCTATTTTGATTGCACATACATATTAATAGTAACTCACGAAAAGTTCCTGATGAGCTGTGTCAGACACGAGGATTTGTTATTTGGGTTATTATTGAATTACCTTTATTTGGACAGCCTTGAATGAATATCATACATTGAACGGTATAAGCCTGACACAATCATGGATTTCATAGTCACTTGATGTAAACATGTGTAATGCTACATAAGTCAGAAATGATCATGATCGGAGAGTTACGAGAATATTGACAATCGTTTTTCAGGAATGAACATAGAAAAGAAAATTGTATTGGTGACCGGAGGGGCTAACGGAATTGGCTTCGCCTACGCCACAGAATTTTTACGGAATGGAGCTGCGGTGAGTTTTGAAATTGGAAGACACTCGTTAGGGAAACTTTGATAAGTGATCAAAGACATTTTCATGGTTGGTGAGAAAATTGTCACGATCCTATAGCCGAAGTTCATTGTGGACGCGATCGTTGATGTCAATGCGAAAAGCCGCAATGTGTGAACATCAATGATTCATGCATACAAGATGAAATCCATTAATGGTTCAATTTTCAACCCCCAGCATGTGGCTGTTCTGGATTTGGCGAACTCGAACGGTGAAGAAGCGGTGAGTAAATTGAACGGGGAATTCGGACCAGGGCGAGCGATCTTTGTCATCTGCGATGTGACCAAAACTAAGGAATTGGAAGGTAATTCGGGACACAATTTAATAATGCAATAAAAAACAATTAACAACATGAGTTTACATATTCATCAATTCAATACTTGAAGATGGATTCGCGAAAACTGTCAAGGAATTCGGTGGACTGGACATCGTGATCAACAACGCCGGTATAATGGACGATTCGCGGTGGGAGTTAATGATCAATATCAACTACGTACGTAGAGCTATAAATACTTAATGATGACCAGATGTCCAGTTGAGAATTTAAAAAATTAGAGAAGCCTATCCGCCCATCAATCCGCGTCGTAAGATAAGATCCGACTCGATAAATTGGGAACTTTTTTTAATACATACGTGCAAATCTTCTATTTACCTCTTCATACATCGTATTTTGAAATCTTGCTTGTAGAACATGGGTGGAAGATTACTCGATAAAATGATCAGGTCTGTTGCCTGGAACAATACTAATGTATCATTCATCTCTTCAATTAGAACGCTGTCGTACGTGGAACATTGCTGGGTCTGCAGTACATGGGTAAAGACAAAGGCGGCAAGGGAGGTACCATTGTGAACATATCCTCACTCGTGGGAATTGTCCCAGTAGCAATTTTCCCTATTTACACTGGGACAAAACATGCCGTTGTTGGTCTCAGCCGATCGTTTGGGGTAAGATTTCCAATCAATCAATTGAAAGCTTATTCCTAATTGCTCCCAGAGAATTCCTATAATCACTCGATATCGGTGTAAATATACAGACCACCCATAGAAATGCACTGCAAAGCGGTTTTAGCAGAGCCCTGTTATTTTCTTCCAAAATGCGATAACGATGTAAATGAACAAGTCAACTCTCTCTTCGTTTCGGGGGGGATATCAATCCGTCGACTAGGTCGCAACGACCCTTTGGATTAACGGATTTGTTTCTGATCCCCACAGCTACCCTATCATTACGAAAAAACGGGGGTGCGTGTACTAACGATGTGCCCCAGTGTGACGGATACCCAATTAATATCGAAGAGCGCTGGACGGTCGCTGGACATCATCAAGCCAGAAGACGTTACCGAGGGAGTCAAGCTGTACCCGTTGCAAACGTTTGTATTCCGTTTTGATTCGTAGTCTTTGTCAAGTTTTTGGAAACACGATGATGCATCGTGTGAATGATACGATCCCCTTTTATCCCTCAGGGTCGACAGTGTGGCACAGGGTATGATGCACATGATTCGTGTAGGAGAAAGCGCCAGCGTCTGGTTCGTCCAGGGAGACGAGCCGATCTACGAAGTCGAGGTTCCCAATGCACCAGTAAGAAAAGGTGCAGCCAAAGGCCAACATTAGATTTATCTGATTCCTATAAACAATTTATTACGTCAGAATAAAAAAACTTACCTTAGTGAACGATCGTTACTGATCTCGAAAAGCTCAATTCATTTTCACCTGTTAGCTCGAACATATTCCAAGTGTCAAACATTGGCTTCTATAAAAGAACAGTCCGATTGATAGCTTCGTTTCGGAGAAATTCGAGAAATTAGACGGGGGCGAAAACGGGGGAAGCAGAAGCTCCTGCACTACTTGACCGATTGGAATAAAGCTTTGAGAATTATTGCCTGATTTTGGCAGAAGGTGAAGCGATCTTTTATTTTTTCGAAATTTGAAAAAAATGTTGAAAGATCAGTTATCGAGAATTATTCACAGTTGCACCAAAAAAACATACATTTCACATGTTCACACGGGTATTCCATTATATTTGATGGAGAATCGACCGAATAGACGGTAAATACCCGAATATAGAATGAGTGAAATTGTATGTCAGGGTTAAAGTTACATTTGCTCGTTCATTTGCATCAAGCGCAGTGCTATAATTTTCATTGAATAGGAAATTATTCCAACAGATATTTCTTGCAAAAAAAAGCTGGGCAAATATCTTCAAGTCACATACACAAGTCTGGCAAAAAAATATTGGATGCAAGTATCCATATGCAAGTATCCATTGTCGGGATTCTGAACCTTCAGCAATTTAATCATTCCGCATTTTGGCCACTTGCTTCTTTGGTCATTCTGTAATTTTATTTCGGTATTTAATTTTTCTGAATTTTGACTCATCTGAAAATTAATGATTCACTTGCTTTTTCGAATATTTAGTGTTTCGGTCATTCGGATTTAGGAATAACGATCATTACACTATAAATCATCAACAATTTTGAAGATGATGATGATAATCCAGTGCCATGCATCAGGGCAGACAGCGTGGCACAACGCCTGCTGCACATCATTCAAGTCGGCAAGAATGGCAGCGTCTGGGCTGTGAAAGGAGTGCAAAATATTACCTGATAAGTCAAAAAGTTTCTAATTTTTTTAGCCGATACGATGGGAGAAGCCCCACGGCCAATCAATCCGCGCCGTACGATAACATCCGACTCGATAAATTGGGAAATTTTTTCAATAACTACATGTACGTGTAAATTTGTTATCTACCTCTATATCCATCGTATTTCGAAATCTCGCTTGTGGAACATGAGTGGAAGATTATTCGATAATATAATCAGGTCTATTGCCTAGAAAAATACTAATGTAACATTGCTAGGTCTGCGATAGGGGCGAGAGGGGAAAAGCGGGCACCTAGACAAAAATAGAAATTGGGGGCAAAATGGGCACCGTCTCGACTGTCTTGAAAACGACTTTTTTCAGTTTTCTGACGTTACTTATACGAAGAAAGTACGGAAAATAGGTGAAATTGTTCATGTGCCTGAGCTGATGAGGATGATATATTCTTGAAATATAGAATCACACGATTATAAATCATTTTCTTTCGGATTTCATTCATCTTTTTTTGCAGCACCTACATCGAAAGTCCTGCTTTATGCATCGTCTATAGACACTCAAAATGTCTTCTAAACACTAGTGCGAGAAAACTTTTTACTACGCCTTCACACTCGCTGTGCGGCATTGCCGCCCTTACGCACTTGTATGGAAAAATACTATTGCTTTCTTGTGTTATTGTTGATGAAAAATACGTCGCATAATAATCAAATTAGCGTATGTGTACTCGTGATATTTTCGGTTTCGTAATAATTCCTGATTTTGTTATCAGGTGGGCTCCATCGATCATCTATCCAATGTATCTAATGTAATACAATCACGATTAACTGCCACCCATGTAATTTACAAGAATAATAGTAGAATGGCAATTTCCCGATGAATCCGCCACCTACTTCAATTTTGTTGAAATTTTCAATGAACATTGTAAGCCATCGAATGACCAACCCCACATCATTCTCCTCTTCTTCATGCTCTTCAAACTGAGGGCATATTTAACTAGAACTTTTTGCAGTGGAATGTCCCATATCTGTGTATTCTGATTGCCGTATTTGCACAGAATACCATACAAGTAATTAAACCTAATGAATGCCTCCTGATCCTTAGACCGCTGTAGTTCGTGGAACCCTTCTGGGTCTTCAGCACATGGGAAAAGACAGAGGTGGCAAGGGTGGAGTGATTGTGAACGTTGCATCTGTCGCCGGCGTCACGCCTGTAGCTTCATTTCCAGTTTACGTTGGAACTAAACACGCCGTTATTGGATTAAGTCGATCTTTCGCAGTACGTAGACGATATTGAGTGCCCATTCATAGATGCCCATGTTGAAATCCAACAATTTCATTCTGTAATACATCTTTCATCCTGAGCTTTCTTCATCCGGCAGATGCCCTACCACTACGAGAAGACGGGCGTTCGAGTGCTGACGATGTGTCCTGGTATTACGAAGACTGACCTGACTTCTACGGCGTCACCGCTGCAGATCATTGACCCAACACTTGTTGCTGATGAAGCCAAATCTTTCCCCTTCCAAAAGTTCGTATTCTCTCTCTCTGGACATGCGAATATGCATCGCAAAGATCCTATACCTGATAGAAATTCGAGTCACGTTGAAGTTGCGTCAATCCATTTCTCTACAGGGTCGAAGACGTTCCACAGAGCATGATATTCATCATCCGGTCAGCGCAGAACGGTAGCATTTGGATAGCTGAAGGTGGAGAACCGGTCTACGAAATTTCGATCCCTGATCGCTTCTCCATGAAAGTCCCTACATAAATATATATAGCACTGCATTTGGCGACACTTTGCGGACTTTGATCATGCGATGATGACGCTTGGAAACCTAATCAGAACTTCGATGAACAAGTGAATAGGTTCGCTCAAGCATTTACGTATATTGAATATTGATAGACGTACAGTGGATTGCAACTGAGGTTTCAGTGTGTTACATTACTTATACATAATATGTACGCGTATTCATCTGAATAATTTTTTCCTGCAAATGTCTCATGTGTATCAGTATGAAAATACATTATTCTATGGGTTTTCTACAACAATTTGAGAACTTTTCAAGACAACAACTTGGATTATTAACCCGAATTCAAAAACACCATGTCGCATCAAATGAATGTGAAGAGAACTCGAAAATAAAATTCGTTGTCCTGGAATTGTGGTAAAACTGAATTGTGCATTATCTGCATGATCACGTTGCATCTTTTTGTTGCAATCCTTTATTTGGCGAGCGCACGTGTTCACTGATATAACAGAAGGCATCTAATATTCATATCTTATCTCGAGAAAATCGCCGTGTGTAGTTGATTAGAATATTGGAAGATATGGTTTTCAAGTGCATCTTTGTAACAGTTCGACAGATATGGTTTCTAGAGTATTCAGAACGGAAAAATTTGCTTTGGATGAATTCCAGATTCAATGACTGTGTTCCAATTGGACAGTGAAGTATACTTGGATCCACACTTGCTCTCGCTTCAGACTCTGATGTATATCTATATCTATGATAGTATTCATACGCTGGCAGTATGGATATGAATTCTCGAATATCACTAATCCATAGTACTTTTTTTTACACAAAACTGATGGCAAGCTTGTGCAAGCACAATCTCGCGATTCGTCTTAGAAGCTTTGTACGAACAATTTTCAGATAATGATCAAGCTGCCCCTCCACGCATGCTGAGTGTCAAACGCTACTGCTAATCTAGACGGGTTGATATCATAAATTGACCGTCCCAAAATACAGTTCAGTTGCTAAGCATCAGCTTAACTAAAAATATCATCACCACAACGAGTGATTGAATTTTTAAATTGTAGCCCACAATTCTTAGGCTTTCAATGCACAAAGGTCGTAGAATGTAGAGAGAGGTCATCCTTGAATTTCTGAAATGTAGGTGCGATCCTAATATTCACACGAATCAGAAAAAAGATGTTCTTAACTGCTACTATAATATCCAAGAAAATTATCAGAAACTTTGATTTGCAATCGCTCGGGCATTCACCAGTAATTTGCGTGAATTATCAGCATTTTGTCTCAGATTGCTGTTATACCTTCAGCAACAAATTGCGAGTTTATATTGCTATGAGTCTATGTATGCCGATCATATACATGTAATAACAGTAACTTACGAACATTCCGTGGTAAGCTGTGTTAGATATGTGGACTCGTTATCTGGGTGAATATTAAATGTAATTTATATAGGCAGTCTTAAGTAAATATCATATATTTATCTAGCGAGTACTCAAAACGTCTCACCCGAGGTAGAAATGGCCATCCCCCCTAATTCCACACTGTATTTTTTATAATAAGAGCACGAAATGGGTCTTCTTTGATGCGCGTCGATCGGATTGAGAATGGCGCTGGGGCGGGAGGGAATGTATATTCCCTCCCGCTCGGTACTCACACCGAGAAAAAAAATCGTTTGGATCAAATGAATTTCAATTCGGTGAAACGAAAACGGCGATCGCGGGCGGTGAAGTGAAATGATGATTGAATGAACAAAATTATGCAGTCAAATCAAAACTGAAAAAATGGTTGTGACGACTACATGCAGTATTTGACTCAAATATCAAAATGTTGCTGAACACGAATTTTTAATTGTCGGAACGGCCACATTCAGTTGATTCAAATGTATCACTTTGTTGATTTTATGGCATAAATCATTACCTCAATACGATCATTAATTGACTACGAATTTTTTTTGTTTTCGCCCATGCCCAAATGATGTTATATGGCATTAAAAAGATTTTGCCACCAAAAAACAATTTTTTTTTTTTTTTCTGGCGCTTACGACCTCATGGCCTTAGTGACGCGATATTATGAGCGTGAAATTACATATCAAAGATTTTTATATTAGAAAAACATCGCATTGTTTTGGCCGGGATTCGATCCGGGACGCATGCATTCGCTCGCATTACTAGTCGCACGCTCTACTGACTACGCTAAACTATTTATTGGAATAAGCTGTCACTTTTTCGTTTTTGTGTTGAATTTGGCATCTGTCTCGATGATATCATATCATTTTAATGCTGCTAAGATTAACTGAACATCCAAATTCCAAATATTTTCTCAATTCAATTTCTTTTCTAGAGTTTCGAAAGTTCTCAAGAATAAAATTCAGCTCAGACTTAGCTACGTTTTCGTGTACACAATTTGAAATAATGAAATTATTCGAAACAACCCTAACATTTAATTAGTTCAACCGTGAACATAAGTAACAAAGAAATAGTTCCCATAATCATAGGCAAAACAATTCGATGAATCCAATGATATTGTTGGATGAACAACATATCATGTTGATGAAATGAATTCGCTCAGATGTAAAGTCAACGTCACAATTTTGTTAATATATAGCTGTTTCGCACGTTTCAAGCAACAGAATATTTTTTCAATGCAATATACATATTTACCCGAAAAAATGAGATTGTACACGGAGAAAAGGGTATAGTAAATTTTCTCATAGTAGTATAGTAATGGTTGGATATACTGTAAAATATGACGATCATTCCTATACTGTATACCAAATGTCAGCATGCATAATAGAAGTATTCCTATATGCATTGTGACATTTAGTATACAGTATAGGAATGATCGTCATAATTTACAGTATATCCAACCATTACTATACTAGTATGAGAAAATTTACTATACCCTTTTCTCCGTGTACATTGAACTTTATATTTTGTACATGTTACTAGATATTACTTCATATAACATCTAATGTAGTTGAATTTACTAAGTCTTCCAACAAAATGAATTGCTTCAGTGAAAAGAACCGGAATTTTTGTTCCAACCAATATTTACTTGACTCAAGTGTCGAATGATTGATGCAATTATTTCCACACTGACTAAATATATTTGGTTAATTCAAACGATTTTTTTTCTCGGTGCACGTTTGGAACACATGATTTTCTCCACGCCCGACAAGCATGAAGGAATAGGCTCATGTCATGCACGTATTATGAAAAACTAATTTTTGTAGGTGGATATGAAAAACTAATTTTTGTCGAGAGATAATTTACCATTTGTCTTGTGGCACATTAATGTACTTGGCGGAAGGTTTTTGCATCAGAGATGCTTTTGGGGGGATAAAATTATACAATATTGATTACATCATACAGTGTGGAATTAAAAAGTTGAAATTTTTCATATCTTATCAGTAGATAATATTAATACCCCGATGCAGTTCGGTGGTTGTATAATAATGTAACTTCGCATACGTCCCACGATACTCTTTACGTAGACTGCAGCTAGAAAACCACATCGAGTAAGTAGATACAAAACTTCACACCCTGATACATGGGAAACCACGTACGACCACAGCAATTTTGTGTACGATTAAACATGGTGGGAATAAATTATTCCATATATGGGGCATTGCCAGTCAAATAACGGGGTAATCGGCTGGGCCCCGATTTGAAAATTCATATCTCGGGTATAAGTTCACGTGAAGGGTCCTACGGGGGCTCGTTCTTCTCGTTGTTCAATGCAGAATCACGTGAACCTATAGAAATTTTGCGTGAAGTCTGAAAAGTTGGTCGAAAATTGGGTAAGAGGGTAAGAAAGGTGAGAAAATCGTGACAATTCCTGTTGTTATCAAGTCGTTGGGGTGTTTCAACACCCCAGGTTACCCAGGTTCTAGGGTTGAGTTGGAATGCCCGGTATATCTCAGGTTTATTAATGATCGTGTATATATATAGTGATATGTACCCATGTGTGGTCAAATTGAATCGGAATCAGTTAGGCTATAAGAATGAACACAATTTAAAGAAGATATTAATGATATACTGGAATGTATTTTTCAGAAATGCAAATAGAGAAGAAGTCTGCAATAGTGACTGGAGGAGTAAACGGAATAGGACTCGCCTATGCCACAGAATTTTTGAAAAATGGAGCTGTAAGTTTAAAAAATGAGAGACTACTCATTATCAAGAATCTTCTATGAACAATATTGAACACCCATAAAGAATTGATAGACTCTCTAAATTTTTTGGAGTGAAAAATTCACTCTTTGTCTAGGAGTGGCGCTGTTTTCACTCCGAGGAAGTGAAAATTAACTCTGCTTGGAGTGAAATTCACTCCATTTCGACTGAAATTTCACTCTATTTCCTCGGAGTGGCGCTGTTTTCACTCCCAGGAATTAAGACAGGACGTTATGCTGTCATATCCCATAAATGCTGTAATTAATTGAAACAAAGATCGCGAACGTGATGACTTTTGATGATCATTGCCTGTGCATCTCATTCAGTCGGTGCAAAAGAGTAAAATGTGAACAATCGATCCTCACAAAAAAAAATAAGATATTTAATGACAGTTTAATTTTTATCAACAGCGAGTAGCTATTCTAGACCTGGCAAACTCGAATGGCGAAGAAAGGGCGAGCAAACTGAACGGCGAATTCGGAAAGGGGCGAGCAATTTTCCTCATCTGCGATGTGACCAAGCCTCAGGAACTGGAAGGTAACACATTTTCCAATTCCACGCAATTATACATTCGAGCTCCGAATATGAGCTTTAATATCTGTTTATTCAACACATTAAGCCGCGTTCGCAAAGACTGTCAAGGAATTTGGCGGACTGGACATCGTGGTCAACAACGCTGGTATAATGGACGATTCCCGATGGGAGCTCGCGATCAGTATCAACTACGTGAGTTTTTGCCATGCATAAATCACGTTCATTCTTTGCAATATGTTGAGAGACCAAATCACTGTTCATTCAAGCTCAATAACGACAGTATATTGGCCATCAGTGTTATGAAAGAAAAAAAAAGACACTAGCGGGCTTGCAATTTCATCAATACGTATGAATACCGTTTTTAGACCGCTGTCGTACGCGGAACGTTGCTGGGTCTTCAGCACATGGGTAAAGACGTGGGTGGCAAGGGAGGAATAATTGTCAACGTTGCATCAACCTTGGGTCTCTTTCCAATAGCGGCTTTCCCCGTTTATTGCGGGACAAAACATGCCGTTATTGGCCTGAGCCGATCGTTTGGGGTAAGATTTACATGACCGGACTGCTTGATTGGTCATTGGCCGAATAAGCTTCGACACACGCTGTGTTCACCTCGAAAACGCGAATCGTAGTTTTTCCCATACCACAAGACCGATCGGAATAAAACTTTGGGGATTACTGCTTCGTCGTGGCAGAATGTGGCTGAGTATTTCGAGTTTTCAAAATTTCGAATTTTTTTTCACAGATTCAGTTATCATCAGAGAAATCGTTGAATTATTCACAGATTCACTCGATTTGAAATACTTAGCCACTTGGCGGTCGCAAACCACCCATTTTCGGCACTGTACCTGATCTCGTTCGATAAAGAAATGACCGAGAAGCTACGATTTTGCGTGTCATGAAGAAAATACCGATATCCCACAAAACCAGTCTGCTTTTATTCCATACAGCAACGGTACCACTATGAAAAAACGGGAGTAAGAGTACTGACGATGTGCCCGAGCCTCACAAAGACACAACTGATTACGGCGAACATCGGACGAACACTGAACATCGTCGACCAAGATCTAGTCGACAAGACGTTCGCTATAATTCCCGAGCAAGAGTTTGTATCTCTTTTTGTCCAGCTAGGAGATCGGTATCAAGAATGACGATCATTACACTACAATCATCACCAATTTTTATGATGATGATAATCCAGTTCCATTCCTCAGGGCAGACAGCGTGGCACAAGGACTGCTGCACATCATTCAAGTTGGCGAAAATGGCAGCGTCTGGGCTGTGAAAGGAGGAAAACCAGCCTTTGAGATCGAGGTTCCCGATCAACTCATGATAAAAGTTCGAGATTGATAAGATGATACTTCTTGACCGATAAAACGTTAAAAAATAATACTATATACACAGACAAAAGTATTTCACGAAACTTTATCGAACTGTTGAACAAAGTTGGGATATAGAGACTAGTTTATGATTCATATAAAAATTTTACTGTACATTATTAAAGTTTACCAAACTGTCATATATTTTATAACGTTCAGTATGTGACTGATTACTACAAAAATGTGAAAAAATCATCAACTTGTCTCTATATCCCAACTTTGTTCAACAGTTCATAGACCAAGCTGCATAGATTTAGAGTGAGTATTTCATGTAAAAAGTATTAGAAGATAACCAGCTGCGCTATTGTTTGTAGAATAGTTTCATATGATATAGTGAGGTGTTTTTCACTCGAGTGTATTACTCATAACTTTGTTATTAACAATTTTATGCGAAAAATCGCTTTTTTTAGTTTTTTGCTTGTAATATCAGAACTGTCAGAGTAATCGTGATGGTGTCAACAGAGAAATTGTAGAGAATAGAATCACGAAGAAAATGAGAGGTCGCACGACGCGATCGGACTGTTAGTTTAGGAGAAAATCGGGAAAAACCGGCGAAAATGCAGTTTTTTCAAAAATTCATAACTCGGTCATTTTTCGAGATGTAGCGTAGATCCTTCGGCCAGTATTAGTTTGTAATGAAAACTTCATATGTGCAAAAAGCAGGCGCTGTCCGATAAATAGTTTTCAATCTGTGGCCATTCGAGCTTTTTACGATGCAATTTTCCAGCAGGTCTGAATGCCACAGGTCTGGTCCGATTTCAATTTGCAAAACGGATTTCGAAAGTATAATTTTCATACGTATGTGGAGACATAGTCGCCACAGAGGTTTGTGTATCTTTTTTTTTCCGATTTTTTTCAACCTTTGTACGAACAATCAAACACCAAATTTCAGCCTTCAGATATGGTTTCTAGAGTATTCAGAACGGAAAAATTTTCTTTGGATGAATTCCAGATTCAATATCTCAGGAACAACCAAGCCAAGTTCGTTGAGTTTCAAAAAGTACCTACGGAAATTTAGTATGTGGATAGAGATTCCATGGATTTCAATCAGAAATGTCAAATGGTTCGGGAAAATTTGCGCAACGTTTATCCGGTGACCAGTACAATTTTCTTTTCTATGTTCATGCCTGAAGAAAGATTGTTAATATTTTTGTAGTTCTCCGCCCATAATCAGTGCCGGGTTACGTTGTATAACACATGCTTACATCGAGTGACTATCAAATCCATGATTGCGTCAGAGTTATATACCGATAAATGTATGATATTTATTCAAGGCTGCCTAAATCAAGTTGATTCAACAATAACCCAGATAACAAGTTATCATGCCTAACACAGCTTGCCAAAAAATGTTTATAAATTACTATTGATATGTACTACGATCAAAATAGGCTCATATAGCAACATGTATAATACCCGCAACTTGTTGCTGAGAATATGAAAGCAATGTGGGAAATAATGCTGCAAGTTCACGAAAATGGGTCGTAAATGCTCGAGCCATTGAAAATTCAAGTTTTTCGAGCAGTTTGAAATTTGTTGAAAAATTTGTCAAGATTTGAAGCAGAAGATAGGAAATCCAACGATTAGACAACAAACGTTTAGCAGTTATCTGCGTGATTATGTAGTGATGATGATACTGTGATATAATCATGAGTCGCAATCAAATCACCACGATGTGCATAATCGAAAATGATCAAGATAGTTATGGCCAGTTTTGATCGGAGCGATATGTTTCTGACGACATTTTAAGCATGTGGCTCTTAGTATGTCAGAAGATTGTCGAAACGGTAAGAGAAATTCAATACTGCGCAGTTTTGGGTAGGGAACTTTTTGAGGTCAACGACGATCATGATTCATTCATGAAATTTTCTTTATTGCAGACGACGTATTAAATTGTGTATAAAAATGAGATAAATTCAATGTTGGCCTTTGGCTGCACCTTTCCTTACTGGTGCATCGGGAACCTCGACCTCGTAGATCGGTTCACCTCCCTCGACGACCCAGACGCTGCCGTTTTCTCCTACACGAATGATGTGCATCATACCCTGTGCCACGCTGTCGACCCTGAGGGATGAAAGGGAATCGTATCATTCACACGATGCATCATCGTGTTTCCAAGAACTTGACAAAGACCACGAATCAAAGCGGAATACAAACGTTTGCGACGGGAGAAGGTCTAACTCCTTGGTAACGTCTTCTGGCTTGATGAGGTCCAACGACCGTCCAGCGCTCTTGGATATTAATTGTGTATCCGTTACACTGGGGCACATCGTTAGTAGACGTACCCCCGTTTTTTCGTAGTGATAGGGTAGCTGTGGGGATCAGAAACGAATCCGTTAATCCAAACGGTCGTTGCGACCTAGTCGACGGATTGATATCCCTCCCGAAACGAAAAGAGAGTTGACTTGTTCATTTACATCGTTATCGCATTTTGGAAGAAAATAACAGGGCTCTGCTGAAACCGCTTGGCAGTGCGTTTCTATGGGTGGTCTATATATTTACACCGATATCGAGTGATTATAGGAATTCTCTGGGAGCAATTAGGAATACGCTTTTCATTGATTGATTGGAGATCTTACCCCAAACGATCGGCTGAGACCAACAACGGCATATTTTGACCCACTGTAAATAGGGAAAACTGGTGATGGGAGAATTCCCACGATTGATGATATGTTCACAATGGTACCTCCCTTGCCGCCTTTGTCTTTACCCATGTACTGCAGACCCAGCAATGTTCCACGTACGACAGCGGTCTAATTAAAGAGATGAACGATACATTAGTATTGTTCCAGGCAACAGACCTGATCATTTTATCGAGTAATCTTCCGCCCATGTTCTACAAGCAAGATTTCAAGATACGATGAATGAAGAGGTAAATAGAAGATTTGCGTGTATGTAATAAGAAAAATTCCCAATTCATCGAGTCGGATCTTATCTTACAACGCGGATTGATGGGCGGATAGGCTTCTCTAATTTTTTAAATTCTCAACTGGACATCTGGTCATCATTAAGTATTTATAGCTCTACGTACGTAGTTGATATCGACCATTAACTCCCACCGTGAATCGTCCATTATACCGGCGTTGTTGATCACGATGTCCAGTCCACCGAATTTCTTGACAGTTTTCGCGAATCCATCTTCAAGTATTGAATTGATGAATATGTAAACTCATGTTGTTCATTGTTTATTATTGCATTATTAAATTGTGTCCCGAATTACCTTCCAATTCCTTAGTTTTGGTCACATCGCAGATGACAAAGATCGCTCGCCCTTGTCCAAATTCCCCGTTCAATTTACTCACCGCTTCTTCGCCGTTCGAGTTCGCCAAATCCAGAACAGCCACATGCTGGAGGTCGAAAATTAAACCATTAATGGATTTATATTTTCTACACGAATTGACGTTCAGATATTGTGGCCTTTGGTATTGACGAAATGAACCCGATAGGCATTACTCATTGACATCAACGATCGTGTTCACAATTTTTTTTTCTGAGCTCCGGCTATAGGGTAGCGACCGAGGGGTTAACCATTCTTGAAGTCAGGTGTACACCTGGCTGAGAATCAGTTGAAGACAGTTGAAGTCAGTTGAAGTCAGGTGAAGTCAGTAAGTCAGTTGAAGTCAGTGAGTCGGTGAGTCAGTTGAAGTCAGTTAAAGTCAGTTGAAATCAGCTGAAGTCAGTTGAAGTCAGGTAAAGTCAGTTGAAGTCAGTTGAAGTCAGTGATTCGGTGAGTCAGTTGAAGTCAGTTGAAATCAGCTGAAGTCAGTTGAAATCAGCTGAAGTCAGTTGAAGTCAGGTGAAGTCAGTGAGTCAGTGAGTCAGCTGAAGTCAGTTAAAGTCAGTTAAATTCAGTTAAAGTCAGTTGAAGTCAGTTGAAGTCAGGTGAAGTCAGTAAGTCAGTTGAAGTCAGTGAGTCGGTGAGTCAGTTGAAGTCAGTTAAAGTCAGTTGAAATCAGCTGAAGTCAGTTGAAGTCAGGTAAAGTAAGTTGAAGTCAGTTGAAGTCAGTGAGTCGGTGAGTCAGTTGAAGTCAGTTGAAGTCAGTTGAAATCAGCTGAAGTCAGTTGAAGTCAGGTGAAGTCAGTGAGTCAGTGAGTCAGCTGAAGTCAGTTAAAGTCAGTTGAAGTCAGGTGAAGTCAGTAAGTCAGTTGAAGTCAGTGAGTCGGTGAGCCAGTTGAAGTCAGCTGAAGTCAGTTGAAGTCAGTTGAAGTCAGTTGGCTCCATGAAGTCTTGAAGTCTGAAGTCAGGTGTACGGTCAATCGACGAGTGGTTAACCCCTCGATAGCGACAATACCCTCATTAGCCATGAAAATGTCTTTGATTACTTATCAAGGTTCCCCTAACGAGTGTATCACAATTTTAAAACTCACCGCAGCTCCATTTCGTAAAAGTTCTGTGGCGTAGGCGAAGCCAATTCCGTTAGCCCCTCCGGTCACCAATGCAATTTTCTTTTCTATGGTCATTCCTGAAAAATGATTGTCAATATTTTCGTACCTCCCGGATCATAATCATTTCTGAGTTACGTTGCGTAACACATGTTTACATCAAGTCACTATCAAATCCATGATTGTGCCAGGGTTATACCGTTCAATGTATGATATTTATCCGAAGCTGCATTAATTAAGTTAATTCAATAATAATCCAGATAACAAGTTCTCATATCTCACACAGCGTCTCACGTCATCTTTGTAAGTCACTATTGACTAGGCCTCGCCGAGCGCGCGTGCATAGACTCTCGGCATTTACGTTCTCATTTCCTCATTTTCCGAAATAACGGAGTTTTCGATAAATATTCTTAGAGATAAAGAATGCATCCGTGTCATGGCTTTGGCCTAATTTGCGATTTCGCTTTCAGCTTTGGAAAAAAAAAATTTGAAAGTAAGCCATCTTTGCGATGATGCACAACGAGGAGTGATTTTTTTTTAAATATTCGGCGAAAGCCATAACACAGCTACATCCTTAAGCTTCGATTCAAGATCGTGATCAATACAATCGGATCAATGACTGAGGAGTAATCACGAATTACCTGAAGCCAACCACAGTGCACTTACGATGCTCTGTCTTTCTAAAGTTTGTCTGCTTATGGCTTTTGTCTGTAGGATTTTACGGCCGAGTGAAGATGACGCGTCCGAGGACCGGCGAAGCAGTCCAAGGAACGCACAATACTCACGAGGCGGTCAAATCTTACGGCCGAGGTGCGAACAACATTTTTCTACCGAGTATCCGTAATTAGTATACGCATACGCCTTTTCGGTCGTGTTTTTACGGACAAGTCCGTAAAGTCCATTACGGCCGCAAAACACGACAGAAAAGTATACTAATTACCGATACTCGATCGAAAAATACTATTTGCAATTTATATGAATATGAGGATCGCATCTAGATCTCAAAAATTCAAGCATGACTTAATCATCACTCTACATTCTATGACCTCCGTGCTCAGGATTCCGGAAAATTGTGGGCTTCAATTTCAAAATTTACTCACTCGTTGTGGTGATGATCTTTTCGGTTAAGCTGTCGCTTAGTAACTGAACTGTATTCTTCTGGGCCAGTCAATTTATGAAGCAACTCGTCAAGATTACCAGCAGCGTTCGACACTTAGCGTGCGTGGAGGGGCAGGATAATCATTATCTGATAAAACCGTTAGGCAAGTGCCATCGTGGCCTGATTTTACTAATTTCAGTTAATTTTACACCATAAACTCCCGTGAGCATGCATGCACATTGGCAGTGCGGATAGCTTCTTAAACGTAACTCGTCTAAAATTCTTCGTACAATACTTCGAAGACGGATCGCAAGATTGTGCTTGCACAAGCTTGTCATCAGTCTTGTGTGAAAAAAGTACTATGAGTTAGTAACATTCGAGCATTCATATCCACAATGCCTGCGTATGAATACTATCGACAACTTGTTGTGCAAGATTTACGGAAATGAACGGAAGCGGAGTGCTTATGTCCTGCACAATGTTACTATGCTTATCGCTCCAGCGAACTAGTGACTACTTATACTGCATCTGTAAGCGTTGCGCAAATTCTTCCGAACCATTTGACATTTCTGATTAAAATTCATGGGATCTCTATACACATAATAAATTTCCGTACTTTTGAAAACTTGACGAACGTGGCTGAGTTGTTCCTGAGATATTGCATCCGCAATTGAGCCAAAACGTATTTTTCCGTTCTGAACATTCTATAGAAACTGTATCTGTCGAACTGTCACAGACATGCACTTGAAAACCATATCTTTTAATATTTTCATCAACTACGAAGGGAAATTTTCATGAGATAAGATATGAATATGAGATGCCTTCTGGTGAATATCGGTAAGTACGTGCGCTCGCCAAATGAAGGAAAGCAATCGGAAGATAAGATATAAGTAAGACACATCGGTTGATGATCATACACAACAGTCTGGGTTGCAATTATGTAGATCCTAATCCGTCATTATTGTGAGGCTGGTTTTTCCACCGATTGTGAGTACTTACAGTGCCATAACTGACTGGAAAGAACCCGAAAGATTTGGAGAAGCTGAAATTTGCTGTTTGATTGTTCGTACAAAGGTTGAAAAAAAAAAAGATACGCAAACCTCCTTTTCGGTGGTATTTATTTTAACAATATGCCATGGAAAAACGCAGTGAAAATCGGTGCGGGGCCGATACAATGATGTCATTACAACGTGATCACGCAGATAATGCGAAATTCTGTTTCACCACAATTCCAGGACATCGAATAAAGATTTTGTTGATTTCCGGCCATATTTGTGCTCTTTAGGGCCCCTAATTCTATCGATTAAACCTCGAAAATTCAAAATTGCGGAAAAATCAGCAAAATAGTGTAAAATAAACGGAAGAATTTGAGAAACTCGACTCATTATTGGTTATTATAACATTGAAACAAATTTTATCTTTGATTTCTCGTCATATTCATTCGATGCGATATGGCGTTTTTGAACTTGGGTTAATATCCCAAGTTGTTGTCTACAATGAGAAAAAAAAGTTATTGAATTAATTAAATATTCGTTGATTCAATTAAATGATTTTTTTGTATATTCCCGAAAGCATATTTAATCAAAACAACACCAGATGTAGAGTTAGATAGAGTAAATATTCATTCCATTTTAAGAAAAAATAGTTTCAATAAATCATATAGATATTCAGCGACATCACTTACCGAGTTGGTCTATTAGTACAATATCTTGAGTCAAGTGTGTCATATCTCATGTTGAGAAATTGATATATTTAATCAAACGATACATAATACTTCAGATGGGATATTTAATTATTCTGAAGAAACATACCATAATATGAATTAAAATATAATCATAAGAAGTGACTGCTTATTAGAACCTAAAACAAGAATCAGTGATGAAATACGATGATCGTTTGGAAGAATGTCGTATTTTCACGCAACAACAAAATATTTTATTATTGTTAAGTAATTCACGTTTCTTACAATCGCAAGTTTATTATAAATAATAAAGCATTTATACCCTGCAAAAAAACTCATAACTAACCAAACGAGATAATTTGTGTATCCAATGAGATATTTTTTGGTAACAAATAACATTTATTCACAGCAACGGTGATATTCATTTGAATGAAAATACGAGACATTCAAGCTGGACAATTATATTGTCATTGTAACACGAGAAACGTGTATTATACTATCAACGCATTAGAACAATCAAATGAAAATTATTATTTCACCGGTTGAACCAATAATGGTTTCATTGAGAAACGTTAGAGGTGCAATTGAATCATTGATAGAGTCTTGGCCGTTCAAGCGAATTCCAAATTCAATTCAATATGCCGCAATGGCTTGGTCAACCTTCGTAAGAAGGCATAAGTCCAACATGTCTTGACTCTGAAGCCCATCGCTCCTCAGTTGGTTGGTTAATAAATAGGTCGGAGAGACGCGAAGTTATGGTTGGCTCCACGTTGCTTCCTTAGCGAGAATGCTGGTACGGATTCGCCACGTTGTGGCCGGCCACAGAACTCACGTTTGAGCGCCTATATACCAGCACACCAGGTTTTTATCATTTTCACGCATTGATTCAAGCGAACTGATTGATTATTTACATACTTGATGATTTTCTCAAGTGAAAGGTGTTTTGTTGTTAGTGGTAGGATTTGGGGATTCACGTCAATGAAGTCGTTGCATTAAAGCAATATATTCTGTCATTCGTCATGAATATGAGATATTATTTCGTCTCTCACGTTTATAACGTTGTCGCAAAACAGAAATATTCTGGATAACAATTTTTTTGATCGTAGAATATTGGCAATCTTAAACGAATGATTCACTTCAATGAAATAACATATGTTTGGCACGACACAATATTTATTCACCACAAGCACTCATATGATTGTATTCACATACTTTTGAAAATGAATTTTAAGTATGAATGTACATTTTTCAAAAACGTGCATTTGATTGAAAATAGAATAATATTGATTTGGATTTATTCGAATAATCATTTGAATCAAGGGCATGTTGACGTATTGCATGATTACTCATTTCTTATTTAGTTGAAACGCAACATCGTATGGTGTACCAAAGAATATTTTTATCGCAATGAATATGAAGATTCAGACAACAAAAAAAGATGCTCTCCAATAGAAATAAAAATTTGATTCGTTACGCAATTGAGGGGACGGATGCAATAAGGGGATATATAACTTTTTCTGGCTTCGCAGCATTGGCCCCTGAGCTGTCAGAAATGAAATCACGAATTTTGAATTTTCAAATATGCATTCCCGTAGACAATTTAATTCCGCATCAAAATTCAAATTCAAAATTTGTGATTATTTCTAACTGCTAAGGGGCCAACGTTGCGGAGCGAGAAAAAGTTATATCCCCTTATTGCATCCGTCCCCTCAATTGTACTTTTGAGGGTAGTACATATGATTTTCACTCAAGTACGTATTCATTGCATTGAATGAATATTTTCTTACACCGAATACAAGATTCAACCGTAACATAAATGTTTTGGCTAACTCTAGATTAGTACCTTCAATTATTTGTGGCCCTTGGATGAACGTCATCGACTCTCAGAGTCATTATTTGTTATGAATTAAATTAGGTTGGCTGCTCCAAATACACTTCTTGGCTTTAACGACTAAATTTTTAATGATTTCAAATAAATGAACACTTGTCTCAAGCAGATAACACTCGAAGAAATATAACATTAAATCAATGCATGTGCTTTGTTGTTCTCAGTACCGCGTGATTGCATGAAATAAAACAATGGTTGAATCAAGCGAATTGAACATCAAAGAAATCATTTGTTTGATTTAATAACTTTTTTTTCTCAGTGTAGAAAAGTTCTCATATTATTGTAGAAACCCCATAGAAAAATGTATTTCCTCGGAAATGTCTTTCAAAGTTTCAGTACGGTATTAAGTCAAAACCTGACTGTACTGCAAATCTAAGTCTGCGAAATATTTTCGGGTCCAGCAGCTGCGTTCCCAAAACGTATTTTCGTATCGTAGAAGACTAAGAGAACCCTTAGGGACCATTCGGACCCTCATAGCATTAGGCCTGCGGGATAGTGACCCATCAACTATACTATTATTTTTTCAACGTTTTATTGGTTTAGAAGTATCATCTTATCAATCTCGAATTTTTATCATGAGTTGATCGGGAACCTCGATCTCAAAGGCCGGTTTTCCTGCGTCCACAGCCCAGACGCTGCCATTTTCGCCAACTTGAATGACGTGTAACAGTCCTTGTGCCACGCTGCCTGCCCTGAGGAATGGAACCAGATTATGATCATCATAAAAATTGGTGATGATTGTAGTGTGACGATCGTCATTCTTGATACCGATCTCCTAGCTGGACAAAAAGAAATACAAACTCTTGGTCGGGGAATGTAGCGAACGTCTTGTCGACTAGATCTTGGTCGACGATGTCCAGTGTTCGTCCAATGTTCTCGGTAATCAGTTGTGTCTTTGTGAGGCTCGGGCACATCGTCAGTACTCTTACTCCCGTTTTTTCATAGTGGTACGGTTGCTGTATGGAATAAAAGCAGACTGGTTTTGTGGGATATCGGTATTTTTTTTCATGACACGCGAAAATCGTAGCTTCCCGGTCATTTTTTTGTCAAACGAGATTAGGTACAGTGCCGAAAATGGGTGGTTTGCGACCGCCAAATGGCTAAGTATTTCAAATCGAGTGAATCTGTGAATAATTCGACGATTTCTCTGATGATAACTGAATCTGTGAAAAAAAGATCGAAATTTTGAAAACTCGAAATACTCAGCCACATTCTGCCACAACGAAGCAGTAATCCCCAAAGTTTCATTCCGATCAGCCTTGTGGTATGGGAGAAACTACGATTCGCGTTTTCGAGGTGAACACAGCGTGCGTCGAAGCTTTTAAGGCCAATGACCAATCACGCAGTCCGGTCATGTGAATCTTACCCCAAACGATCGGCTCAGGCCAATAACGGCATGTTTTGTCCCACAATAAACGGGGAAAGCCACCATTGGAATGAGGCCCAAGGTTGATGCAACGTTGACAATTATTCCTCCCTTGCCACCCCTGTCTTTACCCATGTGCTGAAGACCCAGCAACGTTCCGCGTACGACAGCGGTCTGAAAACGGTATTCATTCGTATTGATAAAATTGCAAGCCCGCTAGTGTCTTTTTTTTTCTTTCATAACACTGCGATGTCCAATATACTGTCGTTTTTGAGCTTGAATGAACAGTAATTTGGTCTCTCAACATGTTGCAAAGAATGAACGTGATTTATGCATGGCAAAAACTCACGTAGTTGATACTGATCGCGAGCTCCCATCGGGAATCGTCCATTATACCAGCGTTGTTGACCACGATGTCCAGTCCGCCAAATTCCTTGACAGTCTTTGCGAACGCAGCTTAATGTGTTGAATAAACAGATATTAAAGCTCATATTCGAAGCTCGAATGTATAATTGCGTGGAATTGGAACACGTGTTACCTTCCAGTTCCTGAGGCTTGGTCACATCGCAGATGAGGAAGATTGCTCGCCCCTTTCCGAATTCGCCGTTCAGTTTGCTCGCCCTTTCTTCGCCATTCGAGTTTGCCAGGTCTAGAATAGCTACTCGCTGTTGATAGAAATTAAACTGTCATTAAATATCTGATTTTTTTGTACACGGATCGATTGTTCACATTTTAGTCTATTGCACAGATTGAATGAGATGCACAGGCAATGATCATCAAAAGTCATTACGTTCGCGATCTTTGTTTCACATCGCAGCATTCATGGGATATGACAGCATAACTTCTATCAATTCTTTACGGGTGTTCAATATTGTTCATAGAAGATTATTGATAATGGGTAGTCTCTCATTTTTCAAACTTACAGCTCCATTTTTCAAAAATTCTGTGGCATAGGCGAGTCCTATTCCGTTTGCTCCTCCAGTCACTAATGCAGACTTCTTCTCTATTTGCATTTCTGAAAAATACATTCCAGTATATCCTTAATATCTTCATTAAATTGTGTTCATTCTTATAGCCTAACTGATTCCGATTCAATTTGACCACACATGGGTACATATCACTATATATATATACGATCATTATTAAACCTGAGATATACCGGGCATTCCAACTCAACCCTAGTACCTGGGTAACCTGGGGTGTTGAAACACCCCAACGACTTGATAACAACAGGAATTGTCACGATTTTCTCACCTTTCTTACCCTCTTACCCAATTTTCGACCAACTTTTCAGACTTCACGCAAAATTTCCGTAGGTTCACGTGATTCTGCATTGAACAACGAGAAGAACGAGCCTCCGTAGGACCCTTCACGTGAACTTATATCCGAGATATGAATTTTCAAATCGGGGCCCAGCCGATTACCCCGTTATTTGACTGGCAATGCCCCATATATAGAATAATTTATTCCGACCATGTTTAATCGTACACAAGATTGCTGTGGTCGTACGTGGTTTCCCATGTATTAGGGTGTGAAGTTTTGTAGCTACTTACTCGATGTGGTTTTCTAGCTGCAGTCTGGGTATAGAATATCGTGGGACGTATGCGAAGCTACATTATTATACAACCACCGAACTGTATCGGGCTATTTATATCATCTACTGATAAGATATGAAAAATTCAGTTTGGTAATCTTACACTGTATGGTGCAATCAATATTGTATAATTTTATACCCCCCAAAAGCACCTCTGGTGCAAAAACCTTCCGCCAAGTACATTAATGTGCCACAAAACAAATGGTAAAGTATCTCTCGACAAAAATGAGCTTTTTGAGCTGCAAAAATTGATTTCTCATAATTACGTGCACGAAATGAGCCTATTCTTTCATGCTTGTGGGGCGTGGAGAAAATCACGTCTTTCGAACGTGAGTACCGAGCGGGAGGGAATATACATTCCCTCCCGCCCCACCGCCATTCTCAATCCGTTCGACGCGCATCAAAGAAGGCCCATTTCGTGCCCTTATTATAAAAAAAATACAGTGTGCAATTAGGGGGGATGGCTATTTCTACCTCGGGTGAAAAGTTTTGAGCACTCGCTCCAAATGGTCATTCCCCCCCCCCCCCCCCCCCCTTCCTAGTTGCACAATATACCATTTCATATCCACCTACAATAGTATATTATGCATCGAGTGCGTAAAATCTTACGCACGAGTTTCATACGATATTTTTCGACATAGTATGCGTAAAATTTCATTTCATCATCAAATTAAATTTCATTTTACGCAAACTACATCGAAAAAATCCTTTCATCTACAAAAGTATGTAAATCAGATACTACTATTGCCTGCACGTATCTTCAGGTACTAATTTATGTCGATCGCGTTATTAAGACTCAACGAAGTTTTTCTAGTCAAGCTGAAAGCACATTTGAAGAAATTGAATATTTCGAAATTAAAAAAAAAAATCAATTTGTAGTACGTGGTACTTGGCGGGCGAATATTTCATAACGCTATAGGATTCTACAAAAGGCCCGTCAAGTCCCAATATACCTCGAAATTAAATTTTAATTATTTTTTTCTAGTTTCGAAATTTTTGCATTTTTTGAAATGTGGTTTTACCTTGAGATTTAGTTTCTGCTATAATATGTAGTTTTTCTGTCAGAGAAGACTCTTCTAATAGTTGCAAGGCGTGGAACTTTCGACTAAAGCTATTTGTATAGAACCGCGGTATGCTGCAACTTTGCCAGAATGTCATCATAGTAATGCCAGCAAGGTAAATATTACTATGCTGCATAGATCCTTGCGAATAGAATTAAAGTAAAAGTAACTTGAAATTAAGTTCCGGGCAACATGGGACTAACAACACTGAAAATAATCTACGGTTCCATATTGAAGGAAGTTGAGATAGCATCCTGAGGAGATCCGGAATTCCGGAATATACTGCAGGCATTAAAGATATCCCATAAATTCCCATAAATCCCAACATCGAATGTACCCCAAGACGATTTTGGGAGATTCGTATAGTGACTAGCTGCATACATCTGTAAGCGTTGCGCGAATTTCTCTGAACTATTCGACATGTATATAATATCTGATGAGAATTGATGGGATCTCTATCACAGACTGAATTACCGTTGTAAACTCATGTTGTTCATTGTTTATTATTGCATTATTGAATTGCGTCCCGAATTACCTTCCAATTCCTTAGGCTTGGTCCGCATCAGCCATGAAATTGTCTTCGACTACTAATCAAAATTTCTCTAAGGTGTGTCTCCCAGTTTCAAAACTCACCGCAGCTCCATTTCGTAAAATTTCTGTGACGCAGGCGAAACCAATTCCAATACCAATACAATTTTCTTTTCTATGTTCATTCGTAAAAAGATGATTGCCAACATTTTTGTACTTCTCCGATCATGATCATTTCTGAGTTACGTTGCATTATACGTACTTACATCAAGTTCTACAATCGTGCGTTATATTCACATCCCATACTCCAAATATCGTTAAAAACATGTCGCCTCTTTCGAAACGGGCCATACCTAACAATGTTCATCGCTTTCGACTAATCAACATCGGGGTTATCTTTTCACGATTATACGATTATATCACCATATGATCACAATCATTGTAATAATGATAAAAACAACAGCCATTTATTTTATCACCGAGGATAAAGTGAAAATATGTCCCCAGTAAACGAACACGAATTGAAACGAATTGAGTATGTGCAAAACGGAATTAACACGAATTCAATAGAATTTAAAAAAATTGCTAAGTATTGACACACAGGTCTTTTTAATTCCATCTAATTCGTATTAATACCGTTTTCCACATACCCAATTCCTTTTCGTTTACTGGGTCAATCAGCATATCGCATGATATGATATTTTCAAGGTATCCATCATGACTTTGGACTTTGTTCATACGTCTCAGGCCCAAGTAAGAAGTGACCAAGGCAGACTCAAGCAGCGTGGTTTAATCCACGATATGTCAGTGTATTCGAACATGGAGTGTTCTAATGCCTCAATCAGCTAGTCTAAGAAATCGCTCGGACTCGACCTCTTCTACGTTCGACTATCAACCGTGCCACACGCGTTGATACCATCATCTCGAATCTTCATTAATTCTATGTAATTTCTCTATCGTTTCGAGTCTTATCGAAAATTCAAGTGCCGTAGTGCTTTGTGGCCAGAAAAAGTGTCGGTATTTCTTTTTTTAATGGAGACGAAAAGTCAAATCGTGTTGGTGACTGGCGGAGCTAATGGATTAGGGTTCGCCTACGGTGCAGAACTCTTGAGAAACGGAGCTGCAGTAAGTTTGAAAAAATAGTTATCGAGACTCATCGATGGATAATTCGACTCACTTTCGCCACAGTTGTGGAATATACTATATAAAAGCACGAGGCCGTGAATCGAAGTAGCTGTATTAGTCTGTTCGAAATCGGTTGATAAAAATGTTCAATTTTGAATGCGGTTTTATTCGATCCAACAGCACGTGGTTATTCTGGATTTGGCAAACTCGAACGGCGAAGAAGCGGCGAGCAAACTAAACGAAGAATTCGGAAAAGGGCGAGCGATATTCGTGATCTGCGATGTGACCAAACCTCAGGAACTGGAAGGTAACTCGCGTTCCAATCACACGCAATTATATAAATTCAAGCCCCGAATATGAGCTCTAATATTTGTCCATTCAACACGTTCAGCTGCCTTCGCAAAAACTGTCAAGAAATTTGGCGGACTGGACATCGTGGTCAACAACGCTGGTATAATGGACGATTCCCGATGGGAGCTTATGGTCGATATCAATTACGTAAGTTCATGCACAAAACGATGATCAAGAGCCGTTTGATCATCACTCTATACTTTTATTGTACTGCATCGATTTGCTAATTTAATTCATCGATACTAGGGAATCTGGTGAATATAGCTGTCCACTTTTGCAGAAGGCTGTCGTTCGAGGAACGCTGTTGGGTCTGCAATACATGGGCAAAGACAGAGGTGGCAAGGGCGGTACCATCATCAACGTCTCCTCAATTCTGGGCATTATTCCATCGATATTTTTTCCCATTTACAGTGGAACGAAACATGCCATTATTGGTTTCAGCAGATCGTTTGCGGTAAGATTTCCAACCAATCAATTTGAACCAGATTTTTTAATGCGGGACTCCTAATCTTCTGCGTCTTCTCAGAGCACCAGGATTCCATATACATTTAGAAAGTACGAGAATGCCGGGTCTTCCGATAGTTTCGGTCGTTTTGTACAGAAAAAAAGTCTCTTTCTCGTTGAATTTGAAAAAATGGTAAAAATTGGACGAAGAAAAGAGACCCAACATCCTCCCACATCTTTCAGGGTCGAAGGACTATCTCAAGTAACGTTTTCATAAAAAAACGAAATGTCCGCCAATTGACGATTTTTTTTGGTCCACACAGCAACCGTATCACAACGAACGAACGGGCGTCCGGATTCTGACGTTGTGCCCAAGCTTCACAAAGACACAGTTGGCAAACCAGTGCTCCGGACGTATGCTGGACATCCAAAACCGAGAAATGGCCATCGCCAAGCTCGAAAATTACCCCAAGCAATCGTTCGTATTTCATTTTGTTTCGTGGTTTTAAAAAACCACACGATTATGTAAAGTTTTAACCATACGATTCCGCCTTTATTCTTAGGGTAGACAGTGTGGCCCAGGGTATGCTGCACATCATCAAATTCGGAGGTAACGGCAGCGTCTGGTTCATCGAGGGTGGGAACCCGGTCTTTGAGATTGAAGTACCCGATCATCCCGTAAAGAAACTTCGACATTGATGAACAAATATTTATCGATCTGTAAAACATTACGAATATAGGTATCAAACAATTATTGGTCTTCAATATTTTCCCTCCACACTATCAATTGGTCCTTATATCTTGTGGTAAACTTTCGATGCAGTAGATAGTATGCATAGACACAAATATTGAATATATATCTCATAAAAACTTTCCACGAACGCAATGACATTCATTCCTGCAAGCAATTCGAAACGTAGCCGGAAATGATGATTGTCTTTGCCATTCAGGAATTGAAGAAGAGCAACAGTTTGCAGGATAAGTAGAGACTAGCCATTATCCAGTCTTCGTACTGTTTATCGTGCGTGTCACCGTTTTCGAGATCAAAGACTGAACCTTGTTTCGTGTGTCTCGATTCTGCCTGGCATCAACAGTAGTATTTGGAATCCCGATAACAAGAACACGCGTCTTTTGAATTCCAAGTTGACAAAGGCAACCGTTCAACCAACATGGTTTCTAGAGTGTATTTAGATAAGCATAAAATGTACTTTCCCATCAATAGGACATTCAATATCTCAGGAACCACTCGGCTAGGCTTCGTGATAGATTGGTAATTTCTTGTGGGTATGCAGATACCATGAATTTGGCGAAGGAGTATCGGAGGCTTCAAAAGAAATTGCACGATGACTGGTAGAACTGTAACGTTGATAAGCGTCTTTTGGCCCGCTACAGATGCTATCGAATACTAGGCATCGTTGCAGGCAATAAATCGAGTGTGGCATCAGACGGCAGTTCAATTACTGAGCGACAGCTAAACTGAAAAGATCATCTGCACCGCAACGAGTACGTGAGTGAATTTATAAAATCTAAGTATGTATACATAATTCATTCGATTTATTGAGGAAATGTTGAAAATTTGGAGACTGATATTGAGATCAAATTAACTCCATTTAGGGCAAGGGCATTTATCGATAAATATCGCGAATTCATCAATGTCATTCTGATATGATGATAATTTGATAACATATAATATAACTCTAATCAAAATCCGTGAACTAACTTCGATCTGGGAACAACGATTCTGACATCAATCTTTCAGAATGAACATAGAGAAGAAAATTGCGTTAGTGACTGGAGGAGCGAATGGAATCGGCTTCGCCTACGCCACAGAACTTTTACGAAATGGAGCTGCGGTGAGTTTTAAAATTGGGATACACTCGCTAGGGGAACATTGATAAGTCATCAAAGACATTTTCATGGTTGATGAGAAAATTTTCACGATCCTATATTGTGTGGACGCGATCGTTGATGTCAATGCGAAAAGCCACAATGTGTGAACATCAATCATTCGTGTAGGAAAGATAAAATTCATCAATGGTTCAATTTTCGACCCCCAGCATGTGGCTGTTCTGGATTTGGCAAACTCGAACGGTGAAGAAGCGGTGAGTAAATTGAACGGGGAATTCGGACAAGGGCGAGCGATATTTGTCATCTGCGATGTGACCAAACCTAAGGAATTGGAAGGTAATTCGAGACACAATTTAATAATGCAATAATAAACAATGAACAACATGAGTTTACATATTCATCAATTTAATACCCGAAGATGGATTCGCTAAGACCGTCAAGGTATTCGGTGGACTGGACATCGTGATCAACAACGCTGGTATAATGGACGATTCGCGGTGGGAGCTAATGATCAACATCAATTACGTACGTTCATGAAAAATGTTACCAACTCGCTTTTTTGAGCTTCTAACAAACCACTTCTTTCCCATCATATTCAATGAACAAAAATACATGAAAACTCTATGTTTTATCATTTTCTTATCTGCAATTTCGATACGCGGATATTATCACTGCGTTCGCTTATCTGAGATAATCCAAACTTTCACGAGCCCCAAGTATGTGCAGATTGGATAAGAACAAGCAAGCATATAGAAATACATACACAATGCCGAATTTCAATAAAACAACATGGTACCGCCGCTGCTTTTAATTTGATCGATTTCCATCATTTTCAGAACGCGGTGGTCCGCGGAACGCTGCTGGGTCTTCAGCACATGGGTAAGGACAAGGGTGGCAAGGGTGGGACCATCGTGAATGTCGCTTCTATCGTAGGGGTCATTGCTATCCCAACTTTCCCTATCTACACTGGGACAAAACATGCCGTTATTGGTCTAAGCCGATCGTTTGGAGTAAGTCTTCCAACTGTAATCGCAATCGGAACGTCGACTAGACTGCGAAAACTGTGTTCATTCAGGTACATTACGTGTCTTCTTTTGGTCCATGCAGCAACCGTATCACTACGAAAAGACGGGGGTTCGAGTACTGGCGATGTGCCCTGGCGTGACGAACACACAATTGATGACCCAGTCTGCTGGACGGACGCTGGACTCCATCAGCACAGAAGAGTTGACCGGTATACTCGCAGAGATGCCCCTGCAGACGTTAGTATTTTACTCTGATCAGTCGTTCGCAAAATGTATGGCCGAAACTGATCATGATCACCTTTCATCCCTCAGGATAGACATTGTGGCACAAGGTATGCTGCACATCGTCAGATCCGGGGCCAACGGCAGCGTTTGGCTCGTCAATGGAGGCGAACCGATTTACGAACTCGAGGTTCCTGATCAACCCGTTAGAAAAGTTGCAGCCTAAGGCCAATGGTGAATTACACCGTTTACTGCATACGCCGTATGAAGGTGCAGCCATGGAAACAGCTTTCATGATTATTGGTGTAGCTTTTCGGGCAAATTGTTATCTGGCCTGAATCCTTGCCGATTTCTGGTAAATTTATAATAAAAAAAATACACGGAACATTACAGAGAAGATTTCCTATGTTGGAGCTTGCTCCTCAAGCCTTCCACCTTAAAATTTAGAACTGTTGGCAACGTTTCATGATAATGACAAGCTAAATATAACAGAAACCTGTACCCGATTCTCGAACCTTAAGCAACGTTGTGGGAATGAAAACTGGGTAACGTTTCTGACATTCAGCTGAAACGTTATGTGCTGAATGCGCGAATACCTCACACACATACACACATCCAAAGTACTTTATCAGCCACCGTAACGTTATGCCTCGCAGTGCGATCTCGGCGGTGAATTTTTCATGATAATGGTAAATTCGATATGATTTATGTTTTATCGGAAGATAATTTTTAGTCCGGCATACCCGGAGTGGTTCAATTCACAAGCAATAATACAACTGATTAGAGTGTGAGAGCAACAAGTACATACGTGAACTAAGATTCGACTGTAAATTATTGTCTGATTAAATTCGGGAGCTGCTATATGATTACACATATTATCGGAGGGAAATAATAACGTGCCAGTTAAATTTTAAAGAAATGAAAATCAAGAATAGAATTGCATTGGTGACAGGAGGGGCTAACGGAATCGGACTCGCCGTTGTAAAGGAACTTTTGCGAAATGGAGCCGCGGTAAGTTTACAACTTTAGAGCCCCTCATCATCGAGCTTTTTTGATGAATAATTGAACACGTACGAAGGGTCGTAGTTGTTGTAGTTTGAAACAAGAATCGTGAATGTTATAACTGTTGATGATTATTGCATGTGCTTCTTGTTCGGTCATTGCAACAGGCCACAATGTGAACAATCGATCTCTGCATATACATACGAAAAAAAAGGTGACATTCAATGACGATTTAATTTTATACCAACGTAGCACGTGGCTATTCTGGATTTGGCAAACTCAAATGGCGAAGAAGCGACGAGCAAACTGAACGGAGAATTCGGAAAGGAGCGAGCAACATTCGTCATCTGTGATGTGACCAAGCCTCAGGAACTGGAAGGTAACTTGCGTTCCAATTGCACGCAATTATGAATTCGAGCCGCGAATGTGTGCTCTAATATTTGTCTGTTCAACATGTGAAGCTGCGTTCGCAAAGACTGTCGAGGAATTTGGCGGACTGGATATCGTGATCAATAATGCTGGTATAATGAATGATTCCCAATGGGAGCTTATGATTGATATCAACTACGTAAGTGCATAGAAATTGATGGTCAAACGATTTTCAAAGAATTCTGCAATCTAATTGCATTCCAATAAGTCAAAATTGACCAATTCACATTCTGGCAGTTTTATCAGCACGCTTTATATTTCCGTAGAACGCAGTGGTGCGTGGAACGTTGCTGGGTCTGAAATACATGGGAAAAGACAACGGTGGAAAGGGAGGTACGATCGTCAACACGGCTTCCCTCGTCGGTGTCACACCCCTTCAAGCTTTTCCCATTTATTCTGGGACAAAACATGCCGTTGTTGGTTTTAGTCGATCATTTGGGGTAGGATTTTCAAATGAATATCCATAAACCTTGCTCTTAGCTTAAAAGTAGTACAGAAACGTTGAGAGAAATCGGTTTCCCCTTCGTATATTTTCAAATCTGAATCCAAACACAGGGTAGACCTTCCGAAAAATAGTTAAATTCAAAAGCCGGATAACGAGTCTGCGAATCACAAGTAAACGTGGAAATTCCGTTGATCATTCACGGATTTCATTTTTGTTGAACCCACCAGCTATTTTTCAAGAAATCGCCTTTCAGATGCACGTATCTCCGCAAGAGATGAAACTTCCTAGAAATTTCAAACGTGAAATGAAAGTTTCATTCTTTCACTTTCCAGCAAAAAAAAAACATCTCGAAGATCGATGAACGCGTTCAGATTTTATCACGATTCTAAATTGGAAAAAATAATAATTTCAATCAGTGAATAATTTCATGATTTCTCTGATGATAACTGAATCTGTAAAAAATGTGTCAAAATTTTTAAAAATCGAAGCACTTAGCCAATTCGTGCCGAAATGAAGCAACGATCCCCAAAGTTCTATTTCGATCAGTTGTGCGGTATGGAAGAAACTACAAATTTCGTTTTCGAGGTGAACAGATCATCCATCAAAGCCCTAACGGTCTCATTTCCCATATTTCCAGCAAGCGTACCACTACGAAAAAACGGGTGTTCGAATACTAGTCTTGTGCCCAAGCGTTACGGACACTGAACTGATAGCTCAAAGCTCTGGCCGGGTGCTGGACCGTATTACTCCCGAAGCATTCGGTATTGGATTCGACGACACCCCTCCGCAAACGTTCGTATATTCACTTATTGGCACATGTGTAGTAGCAGTATTTCATTCGCATAAGGAATAATCTTGTTGGATAAATGTTTTACTGCTGCAGCGTAGAAACCGTGGCACAAGGCCTCCTGCACATCATTCAAGCCGGTGATAATGGCAGCGTATGGGTCGTGGAAGGTGGTCAACCGATCTATGAAATCGACATCCCAGATCACCCAGTGAAAAAAGTTCCAGCCAATTAGGCCTATATTAGATTTGTCAAGATTATACCATGTATACAACTTGATTAGTCAATAAAATGAATTCCGTGAATATTGCTCTTCATTTCCCTGGGGTCTAAATTCCCATACAGTGCTGAACGTTTTATACGAGGGGTCGAAAAATTACGAAGCATGATTAAAATCTATCGGGATCTTTGAAATCCTTGAAATATTTGAAATCCTCGAAATCTCTGGAATCTTTTGCAATCTTCTGCGATTTTTTTGAAGTTCTGTAATGATTTGTAATCTTCTGCAATTCTTTCGAAGTTCTGTAATGATTTGCAATCTTCTGCAATTTTTTCGAAGTTCTGTAATGATTTGCAATCCTTTGCAATTTTTTTGAATTTCTGTAATGATTTGCGTTCGTGAGTGGAAACAAATAAAAATGTTGAAATGATAGGAAGTATTGGTTTTTCGATAATGAATAATGTGCAATGAATAGAATAAGTAATTAAACGTTCTTAGCCCTGAGTGCTGACCCTCCTCGGACGTGAAACATTTATTATATATATATAGAATGTTGCACCGACATAGGTGTTACAAAAATTACTTATATTTATTCAATATATAATTGCTGTATTTTACAAGCAATGATTCGCCGTGTATATATATATATATATATATACAGTACATAATATATACGATCACATTGCATGTAACGATCATATAATAAGAAATAAATAAAACTAATAATATATATGATAGAATATAAAAATATACATATAACTAATAACTAAAAGATTAACCATGGCTGTATTAATGCCTTAGTAAAAATCTCTAAGATGATGAGCCTAGTATATATATATATACCTTACACGTCGAAACGCACAGTATACCTGCAGTATAATTTTAGTTTTTATTCTTTTCCTTTTTTTTCATCTAATCTATAAATTAAGTACAATTCTAATTTCAGAGTATATACCTATATAATATACAGGGTGAATATATAATAATATTCACCCTGTATATACAGTATATATTCATATAAGTGAAAATATGTCCTGCAGCACACATACATATACTGTGCGAGAAAATCATCATCACGTCAAGTGCACAACGCCAATATATATATATATATATATATATATATATATATATATATTATATATATATGATATTTTGTAAAAGTAGAGGAACACGTGTTGGATAAAGTTTTTTTTTTTTTTTTGTTTTTTGTTTCTTTTTTTGTCTGTCTATTTTTTATCTTTCTTTTTAAGGCTAATAATTAAACTCACTATAATATATGTATAGCATGTATATAGATCTATTTAAGTGAGTCTGAACAGTATAGTAGACTTTTTTCATTTTCTTCAATTTTTGTATTATATTGTTATAATAAGTTTAGAATGTTATTTTTGTTTTTTCTTCTTTCTAGAAATTTTCTTACAATATTTATATCCGCCATATTAATCCCGCAGGTATTATACTATATATACATATATTGTAATGTATATGGCGGTAATTGGCGCTATGAACATTTTTTTTTTTTAACTCCTTTTTTTTTTTTTTTTTTTTGTTCACTCGTTTCACTATTGAAAATTCAAATTCGATACTAATAATAAAGGTATAATATATAGGTATGAATCAACAATACACTATCATATCAAGTCGCAAAGTTAGAATAAAGTTTTAGAGTTTAAAAAGTTTAAACGTTTTAAGAGCAATCATTATAGTTATACATAGGTAGGTATATGATCGAATATATAGTATATCATTTGGCAAAAAAAGACCCGAATTCGACACCCTCAGAGTCAACCTATTAAATTGTTTCCATTACTGTTATATTATGTGACATAATATAATAAATCATTATCAATCCTACAAACTTCATATCGTTTTCATTCTCTCATTTTTTCAAATTTTTTCCAAATTTTTTCAAATTTTTTCAAATTTTTACAAATTTTTTCAAATTTTTACAAATTTTTTCAAATTTTTTCAAATTTTTTCAAATTTTTTTCAAGTCTATATCATAATCTAACCGATTGCCAAAAAAATAATTATATTGATGTCATGTACGGGGCATTTCGTCTTGCATCAAAAACAGCTCAACTTAATAAGGTCTCAGAAATATTCGTCCAGTATCGGTGGATTTGACCAAAAGTTGAAAAAAATTGTTGAAAATTATTTTTCAATTCCATCTTTGTCGTAATCATTTCTTTTTTCTTGTTTTTTGTTCTTTTTCAGGGTATCATTTTATACAACTTTCGAGTTTTTATGTACATTAGGTTTTGAAAAAAAAAATTTAAGATCGAATTAAATTCGATATTTAAAAATTCTCGAATCTAATATGCCCCGTACATGTATTGATGTATCTAATAAGGGTTTCGACCCAGTACGTTGATGTGAGGCTTTAAAATCGACACACCGCATGATCTCGCTACGTACGTCATGATTCAAACTGAGTTCGATAGATTGTCCATTATCAAATTGTTGTTGATTGAAATGATTATTAAGGCATATCCCGCACATTGATTTCGATCGAATTATACTGTTAACAACGTATGGGGTATTCCACGTCAAATTAGCAGCCCATTTACCTCACCCCCTTCGATTTCGATCATTTTTAGTATTTTCAGATTTTTTCAAATCATAGAATTAGTGTGAATTTTCTCAGATTTTCCAAACCGCGTTTTCGGATTCGGTTTTCTGATGTTCTTTCTCTTTTTGATATCACTGGTGGTTAAAAGAATCTGAAAAAAATTCCGAGACCCTTTTGGGTCGGTAACAACGTCATACTAAAAAATGATTAAAGTCGAAGGGGGTGAGCCTCGGGGGGGAAAACCTCGTATACTTGTATACATATCCACTCAAAATATCCATCCCAGCTATGAAAAGAAACACGATTTTATATCATCCAAAACTTGAGACTTTTTAATCCGAGCTAATTTTTTCGCTAGGCAGTATACGTTGTTTTTCAAAATAGTCTGACACTTTTTTTTTAAACCGAGCCCTAGGTTAATACGAGAATCTCATCCAATGATTATTCCAAATTATTAATCATCTTCTGATTTCTATAATAATTCTGCTTACTACTATACCCTGATTAAAAATGGACGATAAAAATGAGTTCTCTTTTTGTTCTCCATATGTACGATAAATTCAGTGCCCACTTTCATCTCGCATCGAATAGGCGGTCAAATAGGTAAAAATCGAAAAAATGACCGGCATGGATAGCTCTGACTCGGCTAAGATTAATCGAAACCAGTTTTTCGACCGTATCTCTAGAATCGTCAATGATATCACGATGAAGGTCAATACCAAAAATAAAGCTGATTAAATTTGCTATGAAAAAGGCGGAATACATTTTCTCTGTATCTTTATTGTTTTCGCTATATTTTGCGGTTGAATATTCAAGGCCGAGCCTGAAATAAACGTGATGATTGGTCACGCATTCCACGTTGAAATACACCGAAACTAGTAAAGATACGGCAAAACTGTATTCCACTTTTTGCATAGAGAATTTAATTGTCTTCATTTTTGATCTCCACATTTGTCTTGATAGCATTCACGGTTCTCGAGATATAATCGAAAAACTGGTCTGGAGTAAATTTTTTCGAAGAATGCAGCTACAGCGCTGCACTCTGAGTTCAGAATTTTGAGTATTTTGAAAAATAGGAGCTTTCCAAAAACAAAAACCCTGACAAAAATGATGAAGCTTTTTTCGTTTTACGACGATTACTATCGACCATGAATAACGATATTAAAGTTTTATAACATCTATATACACAGTGTAGTATGATGAAGTAATTATCAGATAATCCCAATTATTTTGATTTTTCTTTTTCAAACTTCAATTAACTGTAAATGTAAAATACCATCTCAATTAACATTATAGAGCGATATACTCTTAACCATCTATAGTATAAGGTTGTAAATAATTATTTCATTTCTCATATACAGGGTGAATTATCTCCGAGGTCCGATAAGAGGGTGTGGCTTAAATCGTCCGAGACTCCGCCTCCTTCTATTCATACATTTAATTTTCAGGATAACTTGTTTTTTTATTATCTAAAGCCAATCATTTCCCGGATAGTAACAAGTGTGAATTGGACGAGGCGGAGTCTAAGCCGATTTAAGCCACGCCCTCTTATCGGACCCCGGAGAGAATTCACCCTGTATATATATTTACATATATATATAGGTATAGGTATATTTTAGGAGACTCATATTTCTATGCACTATATTATATAACTGCAGATCAAGCTTTTGCGCAAACGATCAGGAACTTCCAACGTTGGAAAATTTTGTGCCTTTTTTTTTCTTCAGCTTTTAGATACGTATATAATATATAATTTTTTTATTCATTTTTTTGTCCTTTTCTTTTTCTTTTTCTTTCTCACTTCTTTTTTCCCTTCATTTCTTGCTTTATCATTGTAATTCTGATTAATCTTCAACATTGGATATTATCTCGAAATAAATGAAATTTGAATGGATGAGGCTATTTCAATATTTATGTCTTAGATTTTGCTGAACAAACTATATGCCATATAAATTTCTTCCTATATTTCACCGGCTGAACTAAATATTATTGTTATTGCCGATTGAAGATATATATGGGACATTCCATACCGAATCGACCTGTCGGATTCGATTTACGATTTTTTACGAATTTTTCATGTTATAGCCCCAACTCTAAAAAGGACTCGGATTGTTTCGTCAAATTTTTCAAAAATTGTCTGATTTACTTATGATTTTTCGATCAATTAACACGATTATGGACTACTTTGGGTCTACGCTCAAAAATTCTGATCTTTGACACAGGATTTTACCAAATTTTTTCTAAATTTTTTCCAAGTTTTAGAATTATGGCCAACGAATGTGTTCATTTTCAAAAATCATAAGTACGTACATCAGACAATTTTTGAAAATGTTTCGAAATAAAATTTGAGTCATTTTTAGAGTTAGGACAACAACATAAAAAATCCTCGCACATCGAATCGTAATTAACTTTGTTTTTGATCAAATAAATTATATCGTCGCTATCAATTTTCAAATTTATGTAATTCATGTTATCACATATACCTAATGCACGGCTAAGCTTATATTTCACCCAACTGGTAAAAATAATTCCTACGAATTTTTACGAGATTTATTAAAAAAAAAAAAAAGAAGAAGAAGTTCAAACTCCTTCGTAATTTTTCATCAGATCAATAATATTGTAGCTTCTTTCTTTCTTTTCTTATTTCGATCGACAAAAATTACCAAAATCTATACAATTGTTTGTTTTTTTTCCCCCCCCCTCATACCATATGATGAAAAACTATGAAATGTTTCAATTTCCCCCCCGAAAAAGCTCATGGAAGTATAAATTTCTACCAGGGTATAGTATGATACCTAATTCATGTTATACTCCTCTTCCATATAATATATTTCAATACGATTCAAGTTCAATATATTATATATAATATAATTCTTTATATATAATATATCGATGAGCAATATATTAGTATTATATAATAATTACGAAAGCATAACTATATATATAATATGTATTCTATAACCATTCCTGAGAGATTACGTTTTTCATAAAAATATTTTTATTTTTTTATTTCTTTCTATCTTTATCGTTCTTTCTTTCTTTCTTTCTTTCTTTTTTCTTCTTCTTTTTCAATCTACAATAAACATATTATCATATTATTAGATCTTTGATATATCACTTGCATTTCTGTCTCTGCACGAGTAATATATAGTATATATATATAATAAGTATATGATAATAATAATAATAATAATAATAATAATAATATACTATAATATACGGTAGGTACGTTGTACACGAGGTAATAAACTTTGTTTATTATAATTTATATAAATTCAGGCTTGTTGAGATACACTAGATCCCTTTGGAATGATCTTACCATTTTTGTGTGGCGATTCTCTAAGCGGTTGTGAATCCTCTCTAACTGATTGGGGATATTTTTGATCCGGATAATTCCATGCTTGTATATCAGCTGTACCAAATATTTGATATACGATGTAAGTACCGCAAGCAATGCAACCGGAAACACCGAAAACTTTTCTCCATGCGTCCAAGGTTTGCTGGGGGTTGAAAAAAAAACAAAAAAAAATTAGATTATAAATATTTTTTATATGCGATTCTGTTATATTAATTATCATACAATCATCATTATAGAAATGAATGCCTTATTTTATTATTTTTCTTCAACACTCACCCCGTCCTCGGTAAATACACCAGCTAAAATCGGCGACAAGAAACTTGCAGACATATGGATCGTTTGTGCAAAGGCAAGAACCGGACCTGGTGTGAAATGATAAGAGACAATTGTTATGTGTAGAATATATATCATGGGATCAAAGAATAATTGATCGTCGATTTACGTCGATTTACGCTGCAATTTTGAGCTTATTTTGCTCGAGGGGTTTTGATGCACGCCTTACCGCTCACCTCGAAAACTAAATTCGCGGGTTCTCCCATACCACGCAATCGATCGGAACGAAACTTCGGAGATTAGTGATTCGTTTCAGCAGAAAGCGGCCGAGTATTTCGGTTTTTCAAAATTCGGAAATTTTTTTTACAGATTCAGTTACCAACAGATTCATTAGATCTATTAAACTATTAAATCGCGCATTTCGAACACTATCTCATCTCATTTGTGATAAAGAAGTGACCGAGGAACTACGACTTTTCGTTTTACAAATAAACTAAAATAAAAAATACCGACATGATCACGCGGTAAAAGTTACCACGCGACTGCCAATGCCACTATTTTTTAAATAAATGGCGGCATTATCGTTGCCGAAAAAAGGAAGTAACGAGTTTTTTTCGCATTCGAAAATTATTACATACTCAACAAAAACGAAACAAATTTTATACAAATTTGAAAGTGTGTCTCACCAGCTAGGTTCGGCGCGATGTCGACGATATTGGCCATGGCACCAGCATAGGCTGCTGTGATGAGGGTAACAGCTACGAACCATATGATCAATACGAGAACAACACTGCAGCCTAAGTATCCGATTAGGATTAAAAGGATTCCTGGAACGACTTGAGCTAAAAAGGATGATGAAATTTGAAGATGAGAAATCGCTGTCTAAAATGAACAGTAGATAAAAAACGGAGGCAAGATTTTGGCAAATTTTTTGCCAATATTTTTCCACTACTTACCTAAGGCTGTGAAAATCTTGCGGACATTAATGAGCGACAATATTTGCCTGGTTACCAGAAGGTCGGCGACATAGCAGAATACTACAGAAGCTAAGTAACTACAGATGAACGGAAGACCGGACAGAATGCCGTTCTGAAATAAGATACATTATCAAATGCACGCAATGATTAAAATGACGATTTATAATAGCAGCACCTCCTCATTGCGGAGAAAAAGTCACTTTAAATCGCGAAGACTGACTAAAACTTGTCACTCTGTTGATAGGACATTGTGAAATGTATTTCGATCGATAAATCTCAAAAAATTTGGATCGAGGCATCCGCCGTTTTGAATTTTGGATTTTTAATATCAGATTTGAAGTCCACTGGCTTTCGTGGATTGGGGGCTAATGGTGCTACTCACGGTCTGGATATCGAAGCCTAAAACACTCTTCATGTACATTGGGCCTGGAATAATGAAAATGTAGTGGACCCATATCCTGCCGAAAGTTGTTATCCCAATCGCCCAAGCAGGCCGAGAAGTGAGAATTGCTCTCCACGGTACAGGCATTCCCTAAAAGAAGGACAACAGCAATGTGCAATTTACTCTGTTGTTCATAAAAAATATCAAAAGTACATATGAACGTTTCAGTTTGGTATCAGAAGCGTTACCAGTTTTCATTCTCACTCTTTCTGATGTTCGAAAAGTTACATTTACTACCATGGAACTTTTTAAACAGTTGCCTACCTTCCGGAAGCACAACAGAAATCTCGTGGAATCAAATTTCTAAAAACATTGCAGTGACACTTCAAAAGTACCGCCTTAGCCACGAAGTGGTTCCGCGCTTGCCGCTAGGTGCAAGTTTGGCGCGAGGCTCTCTCAAAAGTGAAAATGCCCCGCCTGAGTATATTATGCGCTCGGCTGGGCTTAAAGTTCAAACTAACAGTGACTAAATACTTGTACGACTTTATATCGATCAAATTTCATCGTCAGATCTTACCATGGCAGTTATACGACGAGTTAGGCAATGTTTCTGAACAGCGACAGTAGTAAGTAACTGTAATGTTGCTGAAATCATGTCAAATTTCAATGACAACGTTGCTAAAACCTGACTGAAACGTCCTGTGTTATGGGGGATGTTCATGTTTATCGGAAGGCAATATCCGACGAGTGTCGTAACGGCACGAGACAGATATTGCCTTTGCGTACTTGTGTGTACCACAAGATCTTTTGTGTAACTCCCTGCGCATGAAGTTTGATTTGAGAGACAGATTGAATAATCGACATAACCTCACATCGCTACCGCCCGCTGCCATGACACAGTGCGTAAAATTGAGTTATTTCGGAGTGCGCATGCGCAAAAAGAGCACTAGTGCGTAAAGCAGAGTATTTGCGATGTGAGCATGCGCTAACTCTTCCTTTCTCCACTCTTCGGAAATAAGGTACCTTACGCACGGTACATATGCCTCGAAAATCAAACTTTCGAAGCAGGTGTTACAAAAAGCGTATTTTTCGTCTCCTTTCGTCGTGGAAAAGCCAGGATTGTATTTGAATTTGTATTTGATAAGGTTTGTCATTATTCACCTCGTTCCCAACAACAACTTGTTCACCAACGGATCCCTCGATGTATCGACGTTCTTGCTGTGATATCCTTGGGTGGGCAGCCGGAGTGTCATAGGCAAAGAAGTACCATAAGACACACCATCCGGTACCAATACTTCCGGTAGTATAGAAGACAACTCTCCATCCAAAGTGAGCGATGAGAAAGCCGCATAGTGGATATGTCAGTCCGATGCCAATGCTGAACCCTGAATATAGATAATCTAAATGTTAGGCGTTAGCTCACCCCGAGACGTGGAAGAAGCTGAAACATGACGCTTGTCGAATGCAGGTGCGGGAATCTCGTTCAATCCATGTTTTCACAAGGTCGTGATCTGGCGATAGTCCGGAACTCGTGAGTTCTGTAAAGCGATTCAAGTGGCGATTTAGTATGAAAGAGTGAGGTCGAAAAATATGGCGGAGCTATAATGGTAGGTAGGACAATGAAACTTCTATACCTGAAAACAATAGAAAAAAAGGAAATCCGTTCAACCTGAAAACGATAGCTAATTTCTTAAGTAGATAATAGATAATGGGCGATATAGTTATGATCAAGCACCTTCACAATATCAGTATTATACTTGCCCATACATTACATATCGTTTTACAAAATTGACTAAAAATATGAATTAATAAATAACCATAAAGAAATAAGATGTACCACAAGGTGGTACAAAGGAAAAAAAATCGGCCAAATTCAAAACTTCAATAAAATCTGCCCGCGTTCATCGATCTTCAAATTTCGAATTTGTTTTCTCTACAAACTAGGAGAACTGTCCTTTCATTTCGCGTTTGGAAATTCAAAAAATCGTCATCTGTCGCCGAGTTACGAACAGTTTAAGAAAAAGTTACCAAATTGTTCACTTCGTTTCGATATTCAATTCCCAAATTCTCAATTCAAATACCGAAACAAAAGTCTTCGAATGTCAAGTGAACGTGAAAATGATGGATGTGCTGATTTGTTCAAGTGTGTGTATCTCTGCAACGTATGCAGATTTTTTGGATTTTCAAAAACCAAATTGAAGGTTCATCCGTCTAGTTTTCAGGGAAAAAAACATCTCGAAGATCGATCGACGCGTTCGAATTTTATTCATGATTTAAATCGGGTCGATTTTATTCTTGCACCACCCTGTACATACAGAAAGGCTAATAGTTCCTAATTGTTAATGTTGATAAATGTTATACGAGCTGGTATTACTAATAATCGATATCGATGCGCATGGAATTAACACAGTAAACGTCATATAATGATCATATTTGTTGGGCCCGGTTGATTCAGCCAGGCTGGAAGTATACTCGGGGCCATTCTCATGCTGTTGAGCGGTCGCTGTTGAGTATACCCCGCTGTCCCGCGAATGCAAACTTGTCGAGCTAAACCAATGTCAAGATTTATATATTAATTCACATCGTTTACTATATCGTTTTTATCATGGCAATATAAAATCTTTATTAGTGAACGGACACAGCGAAGCTGCGAGTTATCAATCACTGATATAGAAAGTCCAAGAAGTCCCAGAGAAATGCCAAAATGTCTATAGGAGAATGAACTCAACCAGCGAAATACTGCGGAAAAGGTGGTGCAATCGATAACTGGCATTTTCGTAATATGCTCTGAACACGTGGTAGGTAGTACATAAAAAACTTTTAACTGAAACTGAATTCTGAGTTAAATATACACTAACAAGTGTTGTTTGAATTTCCTTTTTCCATACTGAAATAAGAAATACTGTTAAAGCTGGATCCTTGATCGGATCTGGGAGTCGCCACATTTTCGAAACGCTATGAATATGTGATGCAGGGCATTCATCTATTAGCCTGGTCAAATGTGTATACGATATTGTGACGTCCCCCAGGTCCTTGGTCCAGCTTTTTGATCTGAAATAATCTGAGAGAATTATATATCGGTGAAAAATGATTTTCAATCGACTTATTGAACATTAACATATCATAGTCAAATGTATGGAAGTTTCACTGTAACACACAAAAACATATTTTAGTTCGACTCGATATCTCAATTCTTCTTTCTTACCTTGGAAAGAGGACATGAATCTAGATCTCTCTGCTGGAGGTATCCAGTGTCCGACAATTGCGTACATAGCCGGCCACGTCAAGCCCTGAACAAAATTCAACAGGCCAGGTTTGAAATGTGACTTAAGTAGGAAAAAGTAAAAAAAAATAGAGAGGTAAGTAATCGATTCGAATAATCAGACCATCTCTTACACTAGCAGCTCCCTGTATGCTCCTAAGTGCGATCATAGCCCCGTAATGAAGATCAGAAGCGGTTGGAATCAGGAGACTGCAAATGGCAGTGAGCAGCTGGGAACCCCCGAATACTGTCTTGGTTCCAAAATACTGAGTGAGAACGCCGCCGACTATTTGCGAGAGGATATAACACCAGTAAAATGACGATATGATCGCAGACTGGATCCCAGGACTCCAATCAAACTCCCCTAATTCCTCCGAAGGGGTTGTGCTCGTGGTGTTCTCGACGTATGCTGATGGTGTGACACCGCAGTGGGGCATCAAGGTGGACTGTGACGTGGCATTCCCATCCTTGGTTGTCGTCGATGTTGATTTGACCATCGCTACTATTGCCAAATTAATGTCCATCCTCATCATGAAAGACACGAGAAATCCAGAGAATGAAAGCATGTACAGCACAACCCTGGCTGGCACGATGTCTACGGAAATTTATTAATCGTAAGTCGACGTTATGTGATCGGCAATAAAAAAAACAAAAACGCACAATCGTAGTTTCTCGGTTATTTCTTCGTCAAACGATATGAGATAGTGCTAAAAATTCGTGATTCATCACCGCCGAGTGGCTGAGTATTTAAAAAGTGCAATAAATCGAGTTAATCTGTGATTAATTTCACGATTTCTCTGCGCAGACGATAACTGAATCTGTAAAAAAAAATTCGAAATTTCGAAAAAACTAAACATCCAGCCACTTTCTGCCAGACCGAAGCAGTCATCCCCAAAGTTTCATTCCGTTCAGTTGTGCGGCGTGAGAAAAACTACGTTTCGCGTTTTCGAGGTGGACATGAGCGCACTAACCTGCCAGCTTGCGCAGACTGCATGAGGACGGCTGCTTGTAGATTGTCGAATCATCAAATCTGAAAATTTGTTCATACAAAATTTATGACGTCGCGCTGCGATTGCTTCTGCACACACTGCTTACACCTAGATGCTACATTTCCAACTTTAGTGAACAATATTCGAAATTCATTCCCTCTTGACCCTGAAGATGTTTTGTAATAGTTGAATGGCCTCTCTCTCTCTCTTTCTCTCTCTAAATTAATTTCATGATGAATATCGCGACGAGCCAGTAAAATATTCCGTCTTAATTTTTTATGGGAAATATAGCCGCCATATTTCATTGCGAAAACCCGTTTCGCACACATCAATATTTGAATATCTATGTCTCCGGAGATTTTGGTGAAAAAAATTGGTATATTTGATTTTGTATAAGTTCAGATGTAATTCTGCATTGGAAGGTATGTGCAATATGCATGTACAGGTATACAATATGGCCTGTGTTACTCAGAGCCATAGCGTGCTATGGAAATGCTATAGGCATATATCGCAAAAGCTGACATTGCAAGAAAACAGGTCAATTACAGAATAATATAAGATTATATTCATATATGTGCACCGCGCAGGTATATGAATAATAATTCATCGCGAAAGCAAATAAGCGACTATATATCGCTATGTACAGAAAATTGTATGCATGGCTGATATCATAAAAGTCTTTCGAAATGAGGAATAAAAAAGTAGGCCGAATGTTCCGAGTCGAATTATTTTCTATTTAAGGACAAGTGTACCACGTGTGCTATCTCACCTTTGAGAATTCTCCATGTCTTCTTTTTCGATCCGGTACCCCGTGGAATCGGAGACTTCCACCTCACAAACGCGATCACTTCAGATTCTGAAATAAATAAATAGCAAAAATACGTATAGTATGTCCATTGAGCAAATGACCAAGACAGTCTTATCAAAAAGGCCCATGAGTTTGCACACGCAAATATGTACATACATTGAAAAACTTTGACTTATATGAATACCGCTGACGAACGTTCGACGGTAATTATTACTCTGCAATTCAGCGAGTTAAATATTGCGCTAATTAACTGAGTGACTCTAGGAATTCGTTCGACAACGGCTATATTTTCGCTTATGCCGGGGAAATTCTGACGAGTATTAAGAAATTACGTATGATTCAATAACAACTATATCCTAATTGATATGAAGAAGAAGCAGCAGCAAATAACACTTTTGTAGATCCAATATCACCGTGTGCAGGCTATACATATTCTGTGTGCTGTACGAATTTCGAATATTTTTTGCAAGAACATGATGAATCGATACCCCACAATGAGTGTGCACTTACACATATATGGGGCATTCAACACCGAATTGACAAAGGCCTGATCCTCGATCTCTCGGATTCGATTCACGATTTTTTACGCTATCGCACCAATTCTATAGAAAGGACGTTGATTTTTGTTGAAATTTTACAAAAATTGTATCATTTACTTATGATTTTCGAAAATGAACACATCTATAATAAGAAACATCATGTATAGGTGTCTCTTCGAGAATTTGAACAATTATACAAAAACATGGATCAAAATCTGAGATGATCAGTGTCAGATTTTTGTCGAGTTTGCATCGAATGCCTCATGTTATATGTGTATCAAAATAATACTCTGTAAAATAGTAAGATGGATATAAAAACTATCCTAGAGAGTAGAAGATATCCAAAAATCGTCACAGAACAAGGATTACAATCGTTACATTTAAACGCGTCGTTTTTGCATTTCGTTGGTTGTCATTTTTGGGGAATTTTTGTGCAATAAAGTTGTTTCGAAATTCTCAACATTTCGGAAAAAATCGATTTTCACTTTTTTGCTTACAGCTGTTTCTTGCTTTTCTTTTTGTTTCTTTTTCTGTTTCGAATTCTGAACTCACTTCAGTTTCCCGCAAAAACCACAGTTTTTGGAAATATAATAACGAATATGATATCTCAAGAGCCAATCGACAGATTTTGAATTTTCTCTGTTTCTTTTCAAATGCGTAAAAATTTGATAGCTTATAATAATTCGATCAATGAAGTGACAAAACGCATAACGGATATAATTGCGATATTTCCGTTTCAATTCCTATATTTGAATCATTATCATTTATCTGTATCGCAGTTATCCAAGATTGTTGAAATACGTAATCCGGTTACCGCATCCCTTATCAACGGATGTAAGATACATCGATTGATCCTCAATAGGCCTATTGAACCCCCCCCCCCCCCCCCCTCCCTTCCGCATATCAAAATACATAAAGTATATAAATGTTTGGGGCATTTCATACCGAATCGACCTGGATCTGACTTTCGACCTTCCGGATTCACGTTTTTCCAATTTTTTTCATCAGAACAGTCTAAAAAAAAAAAATGACGCGAACGCTAGGCCACTTTGGTCCTAGGTTCGAAAATTTTGATATTCGACACAGGATGGTTCAGAATTTTCTCAGATTTCAGAATTGAGGCCAACGGTGTGTTCATTTTCGAAAATCCTAAGTAAATCAAAAAATTTTTGAAAAATTTTAACAAGAAATCTGAATCCTTTTCGGAGTTTGGGCGATAAGATAAAATATGAGAAACCGATTCTGAGTATGGAATGCCCCATACATAGCGAAATGTCTCATCATAAATCAAAAGTCACAGAATCTCATATAAACTGAGAAAATTTCTATAAGAATTTCAACTTTTTTTTTACTTCGCTGAAATTCCCGCACCTTCCGATATAATATCGCGAGTACAGAAACAATCCCACGTTATGTCTCGCGTTATACTATATTATATAAAAAAAAAATCGTATATAATGAAAATCTGAAAGAAAAAGATGAGAAATTTTTTTTTATTCATACCGTAAGACTCGCCGATTTTTCTTTTTGTTTTTTTGATTTTTTACTGTCACGGACTTTATTGTTATTCCTGTTATAGTCCTTTCAGATATGGTTTTATATAACTCGTTATAATCGCGCGGAATTAGTCACAAAATGTTCTTTTTTTTTCTCCCAATATCTGCAGATTCAAGAAAAGAGGAGAAATGTATTTTTTTTTAATTTTTTTATTTAATTAATTTATTTATTATCGATACACTCGTCTCTACGCGCGCAAGTAGGTAATCGTGTGTATATGTATGATGTATGATAAAACATTCAGTCGCGGAAAGTAAGGACGAGATCGGTAACGACCGCTCGCAGAACTACCGGTACTCTGAATGCCAAGACCGCGCGGACAGTCCACGAGGCCTGTTCTGTTTGATTTCACTATGTGTGTATGGGTGTATGTGTGTTAATGTATACTGTGAGAATGTGTGAATTATATAAGCTCAAGTTTACATACAATCGTCGCTCGCCTCCTATACTCATCCCCACCTATTTTGTTATGAATTTAACGATTTGATCGATCGATGTAACATACATACTAGTATGTATCTTCGTTAATAATTTCTGCCACTTGTTGGTTCGCAAAATAATTAGATTCTTCCTCAAATATATGCGAATAGTAGGTACAGGTACCTATATCATCCTCAATTTTATCGGCGAATATATTTCTCGTTTAAAACACCCGCTGGGGGCAGTCTGACTATTCTTATTCGTCTACAATCTACCGTGAATTCACGTTGATGCGGCCCAGTAGGGATGCCAACCTAAAACTCGTTAGCAGCAGTTTAGCAACTCACTAAATGTTCCTAGAAAACTGACTAGAAATCACTAGATTTTTAGTGATTTTACTAAGAAAATATAGCAAGTTACTAAACTGGTGCTAACGAGTTTTAGGTTGGCACCCCTACCGGGCCGCATCCACGTAAAATCACGGTAGATGCCCTGCGTTAATCTCAAACTACGCTTCGAACTTTTGAAAAAAAATCAAATATTTTTTTTCGATCTTAGTCCACGCTATAATCACATTAATATGAAACAGCCTCACGAAATTTGGTTTAGTTTGAACTAAAATTGACTCCTAAATCAAGTCCGCGCGGTTAACTTATGTCATTTTTGAAAAGCTGATGAAAATATATCAAGCTCTGTCGCGTTATCGTATATTACGTAACATATATCTAGGAGGTTGTTAACGCTGCCTTATGTGCGGTATTATACATAGTAATCGCAATTAATATACCGATCCTTACAGGCTGCAGTTCTAATTAGTTAAATTAACCCACCGAACCAGCCTCGTAGATACTGATTAGCTTCTGAGTTAACATTCCCTCGTTTAGGTATACGCGGCTGCGTTGCGTTTTGTCTGTTTCTTTTTCTTGTTTTATGTTCCGAATTTTATCTTTTGGTGAAATGAGGATAAAACAATCTAGAATGACCGAGCAAACGAGGTTTTGTTGTATACTTTGCACTTCCGGCTCGCGGATTGACGTCAACGAATAGTACAGCATATACCGAGAGTTTTCAGTGAAACTGCTGACCCCCTGCGCGCGTGAGGCTCGTGGCTGTGTTGGTTTCGCCGCTGGGAGGGGGTCGGCAGTTTCACCGAAAACTCTCGGTATATGTAACCACGCGTACTATTGCAGCGAGAATTTATGAATTAATTTATCGAATCTGTTTGACAAAACATTTTTATTCGAACGAAATAATAAGCGAATTGAATAGCCGATAGAAATAATGATCAAAGGTACTTTTGAAATTACGTCAAAAATACAAATTCTATAAAATATATCGCGACGATGTCTGGCAAGGTACGCGAAATGCCGGAGTGTTTATTGTGTTTTTACGTACTTCAGGGGAAAAAAATGGAAATCGATAAGTTGGGTGTACGAAAACTTGGCTAAATGTGTAAACCCCTTTCGAAATGAGGATAATCTATCGTCCGTATACCTACACACCTACAGCTACGCCAAAAAACGTAAATACAAACAGGTATTTATTATTCACGAGGATATTTTGCGGATCTATAAGTCCGGTGAAATGAGAACGAATTTTATCGAACTCGGAAAAAGAGTACTCGAGTTTAGTTTTTCGATGATACCTCATAAGCCGTGAATGATATCGCGATTGAAGTGAATACCAAAAATGAAGTTCGTTAAACGCGCTATGAAAAAGTATCATGACTTTTTTCTATATCCGCAATGGTTTTGCTGTATTTTAACATGCAGGGATGAGTGACTGTAAATTATCACGTTTACTCCAGGCCTACCTGGTATTGGGCTTCGAAATATAGCGAAACCCATGAAGATACAGGAAAAATGTGTTCCACGTTTTTTATAGAGAATTTAACCAGCTTTACTTTAGATCTTCACTTTTATTCCGATTTCATTGACCGTTCCTGAGATATCATCGAAAAATTGATTTCTACTAATTATATACCGAGATCTTGGAGAAAATTCCGGAGAGAATTCACCCTGTACACGTAAGCATAATGATTGTACTCTCGTCTTATACAATTAGTCATGATTTAAAATTAGATCCTATACTTTAATTAGTCGAGAAATATGAACGATCAAAATATACGTCGCAGCTGCAGATGATTAATTCGGCTCTAATCGAAACGTCAGTATTAGTATATATGTCTATAATATCATCGCATTGAATATCATATATATGATTAATTTAGCCCACGTGTGTCAATCTCTGATCATTTCTCATTTCTATTGTATAGTTTAGATGTGATTGTCACTGCCGATAAACAGTAAAGTCTGACCTAAAACATGTTACAAAAATTTCAAAATTTATCTTTTTCAAAACGCGATGCGCAAAATTCGACTTTTCGTGCCTATTTTGCGTGTGCAAAGTGCCCGTTTCTCGCACTATTACACAGAGTGTTGCACGAGTTGCACAATGTACAATTGCCTCAAAAATTTTGGATAAAACTCATGTTTGAAAAAAGAAAAAAAAGAAAAGAGAACGTGAATCTTCGTGATTTCGGGTAGGTATAGTGAGAAATTTCCATAATCGAAGAAATCATTGTATAATGAAAAATGAAAGAGTCGAACACAGTGGTAGCGACCCTACGCGGAAAATCTTATATTTCTGAAAGCTGCCATTGTCGATTGTTGAAAGAAGATTGAATCGTCGCGATGTTTGAGCTGCTCAATGCAGGCGTCTCGCGATTGCCAAGCTTTTAGGCGCGTTACTTTCCAGAGAATCGCTCTGTATGTACCTATAGCGTTTAAAAATGTGTTATGTATCACGATAACAACAGTATGGATACTATTACGCTTCTTGTATAATAACATATGCATATATATATTGTGTATAAAACCGCATTATTGTACGTGAATTAAAATGAGTTTCTGATCGCGTATTGGTATATATCAATCAATATAATAGAAAAATTAAAATGACAATTATCTGAGAATTTCAATGATGGAAAAACAGAAAAAAAAAGAAAAAAAAACCAAGAGTATACGTTACACTCATATAACAAGACTTACATAACAATTGCAAATGGATATAAAACTTCACAACGAGGAATATTATGTGCGAGAAATTAATATAGTTGATTTTCATCTAAACCTTGACCATAAACCACATAACATAACATAACATATGCGGATAATAGGAAATATTATGACCACGCTCGCACAGTGCCGGATTCAAAAAATTGCCACACCGCTCATATTGATCGACAATTTTTTATTCGTCTATTTTTTGAAAACTAAAAATGTTAAAAAACAAAATTGCGTATTCATTTTCAATGATCTTCCTAATAATTACAATAAAATCATATCGTTTCGAAATATTTTCGAATGAATTCGCAAATTTTTGTGCAAAATCACGTAGGTACATACTGCGGACAATTTGTTATCAATTGACAATTATCGCTCGTCGTTCGCCTAACCGCGTGCATATAGCGTATTTTAATTGCTTTTATTATACTCGCGGGTGGGTATGATGTACGTTCGATGTGCAGTAATTACGTTTAATGAACAACAAATTGTGATTACTCCCAGGAATTTTGATAATCAATAATTAAGGCATGACTGGATGGACAGTCAGGTGAAAAAGTTAGTCCAAAATGGGCAAATCTTATATTTACAGGTCTCGATCGTATTGTGGATGTTTGGCCTCACAATTAGCTAAATTAGTTATGAATTAACACTTATAAGTGTGAAGTTAAATTTTTTTAGTATCAATTGAAGCGAAATCTTACGAAATTAGGGCTAAATTCGTAGATTTCAAAAATTCATAACTACTAAATTATTTAGTGTAAAATTCTGGAGTAATTAATGTATCATTATTCTATCAAGAACTATCATTCATAAAATTTTGAAGAATTTTGGCGATTTTTGATTTTCCATCCAGCTATTAGGGGTGAATTCGTAGATTTCAAAAATCCATAACTACTAAATTACGTAGTGTAAAATTCTGGAATAATTAATGTATCATTATTCTATCGAGCACTATCATTCACGAAATTTTAAAGAATTTTGGCGATTTCTGATTATCCATCCAGTTATAATTTAACAGTCGTCTATAATGGTATATAATTAAATGTACCATAGGTATGTACATAATATGGAACATTTCATCCCGAACCGACCTGGGCCTGACCCTCACAATTTTTGATGACGTTATCGCCCGAACTCTGATGTTTTGTTCAAATTTTTCAAAAATTGTCTAATTTGCTCATGATTTTTGAGAACGAACACATCGTTGGCCATAATTCTTTAAACCTGGGAATACAATATATCCTGAAAAATCCTGTGTCGAATATCAAAATTTGAAGAAAAAAAATCTGAGTCATCTTCAGAGTTGGGACAATATCATAAAAAATCGTGAACCGAATCCGAAATGTATGTGTATTTTGATACGGGGGGATTCATAATGGACCTATTGACGATCAATCGGGGTATCTTACATCCGTTGATATAAGGACGTACCGGGTGCGGTAACCGGATTACGTATTTGAACAATCTTGGATAACTGCAGCGATACAGCGATGAATGAAAATAATTTAAATATAGGAATTGCCCTGTATAGAACGTTACCGTGAAACGAAAATATCGCAACATTCGTTATACGTTTCGTCACTTCATTGATAAAATTGTAACATTTATCCACGTTTTTTTTTCTAATAATATTAGAATAAAGTTGGGTTGCTTTTTGTTTGAGGGGACCAGTACAGTGACTTTTCGATAAATTGTCATAGTCCGAAATCGATTTATTTCATACCCAAAGTTAATTTCACATCAAAATATTTTTCTTTCTCCAAATCATCTGTCGTAAGGATTTTGGCACACCGTTGGTCCAATTCAATCTCTTGACGTCTCATTTCCTCCGGTGAACCATTCCTCATCTTGTGAATGTAGGGATTTTGAAATAAAAAATCATGTCATAAGTTATGATCAATTTACCAAATTTGCAAAAATTATTATCACTCATTTCTTAAATAACTTTGCCAAAACCAAAAATTTTCAAAATTCCTACATCCACATGATGAGGATTTGTTTTCTGAAGAAAATGAATCCAAGATGACCTGAATCGGTCCAACGGTGCTCTGAAATCCTTACGACACATGATTTGGAAAAAGAAAAATATTTTGATGTGAAATGAACTTTGGTGATGAAATAAATTGATCTCGGACTATGATCATTTCTCGAAAAGTCGCTGTACTGCGCCCCTCAAATGAAAATCGAAAAATTAGAAGAAGAAGAAAAAAGTTATTCGAGATGTTGGCGAGTCGCGAAAATCATGTTATTCATCATTTTCATCATTTTTTTGTGTCATATCTTATTTTTTTAATTATGGCCAACGACGTGTTCATTTTCGAAAATCATAAGAAAATCGAAGAATTTTTGAACGATTTAACTTAAAAAGTAATCTTAGTCATTTTTAGAGTTGGGACAACGTCATGAAGAATCGTGAACCGAATCCGAAAGGTCAATGGTCAGATCCAGGTTTAATGGTTTAATTTGCAGACCATTTACGTTTCGCAAGTCGCTCGACTCTCTTCGATTTAGTTGTTTCATACTTTCTTAATTTTGAACTTTTTCTTCTCTCTATAACATACGAGATCGGCTAGCTTTCGCCCCATATCGCGGTTTACTATATGAAATTATAAACGCTAATTAAACTCACGCGCTAAGGATCCCCTGAGAACGAAAACGAGTGTTTATCGCGATAGCGTAATATGTGCGATACGCAGTGGGCTATACCATATACCTATATATTACATATATGCTTTTATACACACACTCGGCCTTGGATCGATTACATTATACATGAACCGAGCCCGAGACTCGGACTCTGGACACGTGGCCCCCTGACAACTCCGAAAATTAAGTGTTCGTATATTCATATACCCACTACACATACAGTACATAGTATATTTTCGATACATTAGCAGAAAATATTAGCAAACGAATTTCTATACCGCAAAAAGGTGATCTATCATACTCGGCGTGATGGGAATCGCGGTTCGCCTTGACCGTTCAAAGCCGCGATGTATTGCCGTAGAGAATAAAAAGAAAAAGAAGTAGAATAAATTAAAAAAAAATTCGCACAAAATTAATCGGTCTGGTCGATTAGCGTCGCGAAAATTTCAAAAATAAGTTCACAAATAACTTTTTCACACATCTTATATCCGCGCGTTGACTTATAGATATAATATAGTCAATGAAGCTCGGTAATGCGAAACAACGTTACATAATACGATTGACCAGTTCTTATAATGACGGAAAGAGACGCAAAAAAAATTTATTCACGTTTCACGTATGATTTGCGATCACTTGTCACGAAGTCAGTGGAAAAAATAGATAAATGACAAGTTGAAGAAATCCGTTAAAGTAATGTGGCTGGACTTCTTCTGATGAGAGGAGAAAAAAATAAGAACCGGTCACTAATCGCCAAAAAAATGCGCGCTTAAGACCTTATGGCGTTAGTGACGCGATCAATTATAATGTCATGATCGAAACAGACATATGAACATTATCGCGTTATGTTGGTTGAATAAATCAACACGATCAATCGATCCTTCGGTTGGAACGATTGAAATGGATTAAAACCACGCAGTTTAGCACATATGTGTATATAAGTGACATCGATCGACTGTCACATTTATTACGCACTATTTATCCACACACACGCATGTTGCTAGATCTTTTATTCCATGTTCGTTGTAGATTAATAATAATAATGAAGGAGTGATTGTGCGAGGAGTAGATGAAAATTATCGAGATCGTGTCAATCGTTAGCGCGAATTGCAGTATAGTAGATATGAAAATCGTTTGATATACCTGAACTCCGCTAAACGATGAAACTTTTTTGAATCTGTTTCAGAACAGAGCAACACGCGTGTTGGATGAATAACGCTCCAATTTCACGTGCTGATTGATAACGAGTCCATTAGTCAATTCGATTAGTCAATGCGTTAAACAGCTCGTCAATCCCCTCCTCGTCGTTGACTCAGAGACTCTGAACGATTGGAGACAGTAAAAACTTCCAATTGACCGTTTTTTCGCGACTTTTTAACGGAGTGCGTGATACGATATGGAAATTGATGAGCTATGGATCTGCGAGACGTTGTTAACCGAGAGAAACGAAAGGATCAAATTTTTATACACATGGAGATAAAGGAACGAGTATATCTGACATGGGTATAATGATATTCAAACAGCGATATATCATCCCACAAAGAAATTCTTGATACACATATGACACAGAAACTACTCCTCCATGACGCGATATCTAAACACACAATGATTCTACGCTATCGCTTTGTACGACTTACGGATCGATAGAAAAAGTACTATTTTTGTACTGCTGTATCGGCAAGACGTACATCGTCAAGAAATTATCGAAGATAGAGGATCCAGGACTTTGTGGTCTCGGAGGAACTCTTCAATCTGAAATTATCAGTTTCCTGGACCAACATGGACACCCCTAATCTCGTTTTTCCATTCTTTTACTCATCATCAATCTCGATTTCCGCTTTTTTGCGGAATCATCAAAACCTACGCATGCGATGGTACGCAGGAAGCCTGATCACTGGTGATGATGTAACTCTCGTGTGTATGTATTTAATATAGTAGGTATATTATGTATCATTATCGATGATATAGAGAACGTCCAAAGTCCTTATCGTTACATATTTACCACACGTATGTATGCATTACGTAGGTGGACGATAAATTATTGCATCATATGCAACTGCATCATGACCCAGAAAAACCATTTCATTGCATCTCGCAAAGACACGTGAATAAAATAGGGTCAATTAACTTCTACCTTCTATCTCCGTTACCCTCGCCTCATCGTCAGACGTGTGTCACACATACGTGCATATATATGTCACTGGCATATGCTAATGGCAATAAAGAAAAATGTAATAAAAAACATTACAAAATTGCATTCGCAGTCTGGCAATCGTCATACACATTACTGTGTGCTCTGAAGTATTGGCGTCTCATGCCGCGACGCGGTGGTACCAATAATTGGTATAAATATGGTACAGAAATTCTGCAAAAACTAGGTGGGACCAAACTGGTTAAGAAAAGTCGTTACACAGTCGTGAATGTCTATAAGGCAGAAATTATCCGACGTAATTACACCCCGCAATTGATTGCAGTATGAGGAAAATTGTCGGCGATGCCGAGTGCGTCATGACTGCAGGGAATGGGGGCGTGCAGTATAATAACGAACGAAATCAATTGCGATACAGTTTCCTCGTCCGTTTCTATAATCGATGATCAATATTCGAGCGTATGTCGAAAACGACGAGGAAACGAGATGACGAAAATTGACGGACTGCAACGATCAGTGATAATTTTGAACCCATAACGAGCCGAGTGCATAATGAAACTCCGAAACCGGTCCGATCGATGGACACCATGTAGCCATCGCCATGGTTATTAGTGGTTGCTAAAATGAGAAAGCCGGTATAACATGAGCCCGGCGATACTCACCTTCGTATCCTCGATTCTACGTTTGCCAAAAACCTTGGCGATTACGTCGTGCCTTATTAGCATTTTCTCGCAGCGTTTGAGACCTCGGAATCATTCGAGTTTCCGTATACCTCAGGGTCGCCGAGTGTGCCGATAAAGCAGCCGCTATGGGTGGGTGGATAGATAACTGGACGATTATCAACGGGTCGACTATTCACTGCACTATGTGACGCGCGCTATGTGTTTAGGTACAGAAATCTGCGGCGTTATAACGGTCGGAATAAAGCGACGATCGTACGGGAGTGATAAACTTATGTGGAATAGTTGTTGCACTTTGCGAATGTGAGAATGATCAGAATGCAATAGGAATAGCGTCGACGTCGACGAGCGCGATTGCAACGGTCACGTCGGACGCGGAACGTCGGTTTTTAGAGGCACGAGGCACGAGGCACGCGAACGTAACACGACGTCGTCGGTCACGTGAACCAGCTAAACTAGTGACGTCACATCGCGCCCGCGATCAATGCCACTCGACGGACAGGCGCGGGTCGCGAAATCGTGGCGCCGCGACGCTAACTCCTCGGACTCGCGGGCGCCTCGCGCGATGAATAGCCTCCCTGCACCCTGCACCCTGCACCACCAACTCACAATATCGATCTCTCAGTTTCAGACTGGGGATTTTCGACCTTTACCGTTGTCGCTCGGATACCACCGCCTCCACTGACCCTCGTATAGCCGCGAGTGACGCACCGAACACGAACGGCTATAAGGGTATGGGGCACGGTGTAGCGCCGGAAATAGTGCAGATAGACGAGAGAAAGGAGCGTAGTTGCGCAGTGTAGGCGCCATTCAGGGTCGAAAATTAAACGGCAGTGAAAAAGCCGGTGGGTTGATCACTCCCGAAATATGATTTGTATGATGAAATCTTCGAATCATGTCAAAGATAGATATCATGAGACTTGGGAGGCGTGCAGCTGTTCCCAACATGTGAATACAGTCGTTTAGCATTTTCGTGAGAAGATCTAACGGAGTCATATCACGTTTTGCATATCATTGATCCTCCTGTAACTTCTGGCCGTGACCTTATCGACCAGGTTTCTATTGTGCTGAGCATTTCGCTAGACGTCATTTAATACGGCGTGGGTCTCACTGCGATGGAGAAAGAAAGATGATGATATCGACGCTGCGTACGAAGAGTAGCACGTTTCAGATTTCTTACGAAAACTAGCATGTTTCGGCTTTCGCCGCGAAGACTAGCACGTTTCGATATTCACCACGAAGACTAGCACGTTTCAGATTTCTTACGAAAACTAGCATGTTTCGGCTTTCGCCGCGAAGACTAGCACGTTTCGATATTCACCACGAAGACTAGCACGTTTCAGATTTCTTACGAAAACTAGCACGTTTCGGCTTTCGCCGCGAAGACTAGCACGTTTCGATATTCACCACGAAGACTAGCACGTTTCAGATTTCTTACGAAAACTAGCATGTTTCGGCTTTCGCCGCGAAGACTAGCACGTTTCGATATTCACCACGAAGACTAGCACGTTTCAGTTATCTCCGCGAAAACCACCACGCTTTGATTATTGTAACAAGGATTTTCTGAAGATTTATGCGGTGTGCGATGGTCGAAATGAAAGTCAATTTGCGGATGTAGAAGCGCGTTTTTTGCATCAAAATAAACTTATGAATATGCTCGAAATTGTGTTGTCGTGGAGGGATTGGGAAAATTGATGCTGTTTTCACAGGTTTTTTACAGATGTTTGAAATTTCTGATTGATTCATTATGGAGCAGCCGAAAAAATTATTCGAACATTTGTTAAACAACTTCAATAGGTCGTTTGTATATTTTACAGTACTCAGTTAGAGAACGATAAAATGTTGCAAAATAGAAATAATATTCGTTTCAGTTCGACAAACATACTAATCTTCGCGGCGAAATCTGAAACGTGATAGTCTTCGCGGCGAAATCTGAAACGTGCTAGTCTTCGTGGTAAATATCGAAACGTGCTGGTCTTCGTAAGCAGCGTCGATATGTGAAAATTTAGCCCAATACGACTTTTTCATCACTATGCAGGGTGAAATTCATCCTGTGCTATCGATCGAGCAAGCTGTGATATGGCCGCTCGTTTGTTAGCCATGTCAATAGTTTCGGCAGTATCTGGACCAGGCAGCACATTAATTAATCTTCGATAGCTATTAATATGTTACGAAGATGAGTGATAATGGGTAAAAAAAAAATAATCGAAAAATCAGTAACATAAATGGTGTTGTTAAATTGCCGGGTTGATATTGGTGCGTATATCTGCGCCATGAGCCATCAGAACTTTCCCTCGCCACATCGGAAAAAAACCCCAAAATATCCTCCTGTATCTCTTCGTAACAGTCTGAACAGGTATATTTATGCGCCAAACGTTTATTACACCTACGGAGTTCCCGTGACCCAGTGGCCACCTCCGCGTCAGTTATTGGTTATCGATAATGGTTCCATTAGAGACGATGAATTGATAACCAAGAAATGGACTCGGAGTTTACCGGATTATCTGCTCGTCGCGATGTGTAACAGTCGGCTTTGTTCGTGTCAATACTTCCGGGCCAAATTGTTCGCGAATTGTGAAACTTGTGAAATTGTGTTTCTTGACACGCAAACCCCCCCCAAAAAAAAAACCATAATGTCTTTCGACGACCGTTTTATCATTAGACTGAAGAAGGTGACGTCAGGTTCGTCGTACGTCGAAGAGCCGGAAGACGGACTAGGAGGGCAAAAGTCAGACTCGTCCAATCCTCATGCAAATTCTCCAAAGTCTAAGACCGGGTCAAATTCCAGCAACAAAACTGAACAATCCAAGGGTTCGATTATAGAACGCGAGGTATTAAATTCCTGCCATGTTCTCCACCGAGCTCCGATATCGTGACGCGTTCACATTCTTGTCCCCAGATTTCCAGCTCTGTTTTCGATGGCAAAAAACAGTTGGCCAAAGAGGCCAAACCGACGGAAAACTCCACGCCATTGCAAATGGTGCAGTTTAATAGAAAGCTGGAAAAAGGTACGTCGTCCAAGGCTCAAGATGCTTTGTTTTTCCATCCGATGATTCCATACGCGGTATAAAAATCCCGTCCTTGTACACATCCTGCTTGTATCAGCTGAACGATTGGAATCTTTCCACATTCACTATGGCCTAGTTTATCGGTTAACATATCCGTTCACTTAGAATCACTCATTGTCAGTTATTGATAAATATAAGTCAAATGATTTGTGCTTCTGTGTTCGCGTGTTCGCGTGTTCGTAGAAAGCGATTTGGTAGGTATGCTAGGTAAGCAGTTGTACCTGGCGGAAATTCAGATGCAGAGAATGCAGGTGATAATGTCGAAGGCGGATGATCGGCTCAAAGGCAAAGACCAAGAAATCGGTTGTCTGAAGCGTAAGGTTTGTTATAATTGCGACGATCAGCTATGATGGTTAATGCAAACTTCTAACGCGTTCGTAAGGCCAGAGAGTGGGAGGCGAAGCTGAAGAACCAGGAGATTGTGAATAAAAAAAAACTACTGCAGGAACGAAAGCAGGTCGAAGACTCCGAGTACCTCTACAGACGGTGCCTAATGCTCGAGCACAAAATCTACGAAATGGAGGTTTGTAAAGAGTGCGGAAAGTCACTTCACACGACATTCCATTCGCTTGAAAAAGAAAAAAATAATAACAAAAGGAAATAAGTGTGGTGTGGGATTCCCGTTGATGGTCCAAAGAATGCGAGAATGAAACGTCTCATGTTATCCTCAACTGCTATACCTTCTCTGTGCAGAAGTTCCTAGCAGATTATGGTCTTGTATGGATTGGAGAAGTGGAGAAAAACCGCGACGCCACTGAAGCGAAGCCTCATGAGTAAGATAACCGTATATTAATACTTTCGAGATTTAATATTCTCTCGATAAAATGAGCGCAATTCTATCGTTTAGCGATTATATGAAGAACTGTTACACGCAACTGGTGGCAAACATTGAAGAATTAAACATGGCAGCAGGGAAGGGAGAGGTTCACGTCCATCGTAATAAAGGGGGATGTGGAGCCTCGTTCAAAGTAAAAATTGCCCTTGGCTTCTGGCTACTTCATTTTTTTTTTTTAAACGTTTCACCCTCTCAAAACAGACGTCCTCGTGCTTGTCTTTGAAGTTTTACAAAAACGGTCTCGTCGTGCAAAACGGGCACCTACGTCCGTACGAAGACACCACTGTGATGTCTTTCATTCGCGATATCCTCGATGGCTATTTTCCCTCCGAGTTACAGCAGGCTTATCCTCAGGGAGTTCCGTTCAAGGTTCGACAATTATCAGGAATCTGAAAACAATATCCTGTAGCTTATGATCGCTATCCAATTTGACGCGATCGTGTACAGGTCGAAGACCACAGAACCGAAACCTTCCAGGGTTCTGGCAGCGGATTTCCTGGACACGGTTATCGACTGGGTAAAGTATTCCCGAGGGAAAATGGCCCGGGTTCTATTGTGAGAGCGGGTAGGCAGGGAATGGGATCCATTGGATCGTCTCGTTGCAGCGTAGCTCATCAGAGACAGAACTACAGTCCAAAACCAACCGTTCCACCATTACTGACTTCAAACGCAAAGTAATGGTGACAAAAAACGATGAACGATGCAGCTATTGCTATTTTTGCCCCATTTCAGATCGGTCAGATCGAAAAGCTTCTCCGACACACCTGTTTCGGACATGATGCAGCTACGGTCCCAAATCATAGCATCGCACAACAATAACTGCTCCGAATCCCACGTCCAGTCGCACATCAATGCTGAACTTGGTCTGACGAGTTCTCGGGTGGAAAAGGTACCTGTAGTCAAAATAACCGTATTCCATTTTCGGACGACCGTCCGATAGTCAACGAACCGCTGATAATTCACGTTAAACAACATTGGATTACGATCAGAGACGTGAAGTGGCGACTAAGGATGCAGAGTATCACATATCGATAAGAGAACGAACGCTGCAATCAAAAGGCGATATTCGCGTGCAGGGATCGCAGCGGTACGCCTGCGGAAGTAGATCGAGTTACCACAGTTCAACGGACCGTTCTCCAGACCAAATGTCTCCCGGGTAACAATCAATCTTTCAAAGTGATCGTTAATCAACATCATCGCGCTCTGTCCTTGACCGTGGATCCCGAAATACTCCCAAGCCTGCGCAATGACAATGATGATCCTGTTCAATTTCCTTGAAACTGCAGCAGTCGCCTGGATAGCACCTGCAGTGAGGATGGCAGATCTCGTTCCCGATCGACTAGTTTACCTGGCAGACGACTCAGGCTTCGATCTCTATCAAAGATCAGAATTTCCTCCGGGACCAACAGCACTGTGGCCTCGAAGACCGGTGACTTCGCGAAACCCAGTACCGGGATTAAGGTGCCTCGAGCTACAAAGTCCGCCACACTTGAGCGAAAGTGTGCAACGGTAATCGCGAACTAAACGATCAAAATACGACCGTCGTATACCGATTGTAAGTTGCTATCGAAGTCCTGCAGTACATTTAGCGTGCTCATTATCAATCCTCAGACGCCGCTGTTACACCAAATAAATGAGTCGACTGGTAGGCCTGGCGAATTAAGACTGAAAATCAGATCTCTTAACGGAAGTGTAGTCTACCTGGTGCATCTTTGCGCTGATGATACCGTGGCGAAGCTTTATCACTTGCTAGACACGTGTATGGTAAAGACTCGCTTGCGAGGATACAAAGTCGTTGTCGGCGGGTAAGAATCGTTTATTTTTATTTCAATGAGAGAGCTGCGGGAGAGACAGGGAGAGACAGGAGAAGGTGTAATTATCATCAATTGATATTTTTCAGGTACGCACCGAAGAGATTGGAACAGCTTGATCTATCGCTCAGGGAGTACGGTATCTTGCGCGACAGCGTCCTCCACGTCATCAATGACTCAGCAATGTGAGCAATCGACTTATCTTATAGGCGAAGTGGAACGGAAAGGGAAAAACGAAAACCGAGAAAAGTGTGAACCTTGGATATTTTGTAACGTGAAAAAAGAAATACACGATATGTTGTAATCGTATAATTGGCAATTCACTCCAAGGGTTTTGTTCTGACCTTAATCCTCTCTTTCGTAACGTTGTGCAATCAGGCATTCAGGGTTCAAACCGACGTATTCACGTCACACAAGAGCTGTCTCGTTTGTGTCACTGCATGTTCTGACTAAGAACACGCTTACGCTGACGCTGCCCCAGGGGACATATGAATGATCGGCTGCAGATTATGCCTAATGCCAAATCTGAACTCCTGTAATGATATGCGCAAGAATGATCAAGGTAATCTAGGACGAACGTTGGTCGATTAATTTTGGGAAAATTTTCCATCACGCGCAAGGCCAAATCCTTCTTCCTCGTTTATCTCTTCGATCGACAATATATCTTTGAAAGATTAGAACATGTCGATTTCGCATTAGTTAACTCTGAGCCTGTTAGAGTACGTCGTGAATCCAGGTCGAGGATGAAGGGATTCGAAAAAAAAAAATTGCTCCACTGACTTCGTTCCGACTTATAACGAGTTGGACTCCATTCCAATATAATTGTGATAGCCACGAGGGCAGATCTAATCACAGCCATGAGAATCTAATACAAGAAACTAGTGTGGATCAACTTTAGCTTCAAATCAACGATTTTCAATATCGTACTATGTATGCACTCGTTCGGACCGAAAGATAGACGAGGTAAGTGACTGCAGCCGATAACTGTTCAGTCGGTAAGTCCGAGCCTCGACTTATCGATCGAAACGTGTTGCGTCGTTCAGAAAACTGAATAGAGTCAGCCATCTTTGATAACCTGACGTCTTTTGTTCAGGGATGAGCATCGAAAGGAAAATATCGATATCAATATCAAAAGATACATCGAGAGATCAGTATCGATGTTACGATAATATCGGAAACAAAACATCGATATTTGCTAATATCGATATTCTTCCTGACCGATTTCAATGAGGTCATGAAAACTATACGTAATGGACACAAATCATTAAAAAAAAACTAACCAATTCGTCTCCTATGAGCAGAATTTTATTATAATTGGCATGGTTGCAAGTTTTCCTCATTATAATCATAAAACAGACAATTAATATGAAAATCACCCATTTTATAGTCAAGTATTTAATAGGTTTTGAATATCGATATCGAAATTCAAATATCGATATTTTTCAAATATTATCGAAATAATGATATCGATGTTAGAATATCGAATATCGCAAAGAAAATATCGATATTTCCGGAATATCGATGTTCGATGCTCATCCCTACTTTTGTTAGATTTTAAAAGAGTGTTCGTTATAGGTTAGGTTACGTCGCACGTCGCATGTTCAATGAACGTCAGGTTGAGTTGAAGAGATGCAAACTCGCCGCTCTAAAAGTCGATTATAAATAAAAACGATACTAAAATGGACCACGAGGAAGAATTTCTGAGCAATTTTTTCACCCAAGTGTCACAGCTCTGTCTCGACAAGGCCAAGGAGTCTGTGGTAACTCGAATTAGGCATGAAGCGCGAACTTGCGTGTATAAAAAAAAAAAACAAAAAAAAAACAAACGAACGCGAACGTGCAATTGGAAAGGCTTTCTTTCTTACAGGAAAAAGAAAAGGAACTATGTCGTTCCCTCCAAATGGGTCCTTGGGGTATGTTGCTTACAGATCTGCCCCAAATAGCAGTTGCTGAACGTTCTTATGCCGACTTGGGCTTTCTTCATACAAAAAACAAGGGCTTTCTGAGAAAGGACGTACGTTAGAGCGCAAAATGACAAAACTGTTACATTAAGAATCGAAAAATGTTCATTCATCTAATACTTATTCCACAGAATTCACTGCGTACAATATACGAAGCTTCGCGAGCTGACCTTAGGAGAGTGGAAGAGATGAGTAGAGGCACTAATGCAATTGGTGCTACGGTCGCCGAGGTCTCGGGTCAACTCTGCCAATTTGTTACCGCCAGAATACAGCTCATTGATTTGTGAGCCGTTATACTCTGTAGATTGAATAGATTATCATCAGAGAGGCGATGGGGACTGAGAACTCATGCATAGTTGCTAAATTGTAAAGTCCATTAACATTCACTTGTTTTACAGCTATGAGAAGATGTACAATATGGGGGTGAACGGCAAGCCCATAAAGTATCAAGAATTGCTACAAGTTATAAGAGGAATTGTCGAAATGCATTCGCTGTCTTGTTCGCATTTGGCACTCATCGCTATCAAGACTGCCCTTACGTATGCGTAGAACTATTTTTAGATGGGGTAAAAGTACCGTTTTTGGAAGCGTGCTAACGTGGCCATGAAACGCTACTTCTATCCCAGTCGATGTAGCTTAAGAATCTTTTGGGATTATCTTGACACTAGTTTCGTTCAATTATCTCCATGGATACAGGGAGACTCTGGGTTGACTTTGATCTTGCGAAAATCGATTCGAGGATCATTTTTCTCTGCGACTAGACGAGATAATTGAAGGAAACTAGCACTGAGATGATTGAATGCAACCGAACGCTTTGATCAAAGAAGTTTATGATCAGTCTAGAATGTGAGATACTACTCGAGCTCCTCAACGCGCAAATTGAAGTTCAAAATTGGAGGTTTTTGCCCTCCCTAATGGCCCTGTATGGTGCACAAACTCGAATGTCTGCATGGGAGAGAACCTTGCAGAGTAAAGAGGTCGGTAGGTGATATAAACGAAAAAGTTTATCGTGAATCGACCGCAAGGATCTATGAGTCGCCACTCATTCATTTCTCCTTTATGATTATAGTCATGGAAATTAGGTTTCGGCGCAACCTTTCTCAAGGCTAATCAACAGCCAGCGTTATATCAGTGGCTTGTTAAGCTGAAAAACAGTATATTAGCTAAATGTTCCCTCTACTTTCATGCCACTCTAACTCAGCAGGGAAGTTCGAACGAAATGCGGAGCATTATGAGCAAGCAAAGTGCCGATTACTATCATAAGTGAGTAAAGAGGGTTCGAGTATCAAAATCCTTTAATTTAACGGATTTTGGTTCTTAAAACGAGACGATCTCACCTCATATCCACAAACTTTAACAGTAATTCGATCGTATTTTCGTAGAATGCAAACGTTTCAAAGAAAACATGACCTCATTACTGTAATGATAGTGTTTGATGCCAGGGGAGTTGATAGTCCAGGTCCTGGCTACACACACCCTAAACGAGAAGTTGATACGTCAGAGGAATTTTCTATTATCGTAAGCTGTCCGAGTGTGAGTATTACTTCGGAGAGGCAGTAAAAATCGAATCTGAGCGTCAAAAACTGAGGCCGAAAATTCGGAAGCGAAATTTTTTCATGCGTTAAACCTTGTGGATGCATAACTATGAAGGAGAAACATCGATGGTTTCTGTAATCGAAAACACTGTTCTAGGTGTACATGCAGAATCCTTGTCTTCATTGGAACAGTATCAGTAAAACTGTAAAAGAACGACATGCCGATCTCCTTAGTATGGACAAGATTATATACACGAAAAGTCTGAAGGTAATTTTTCGGGTCGTTTACGCAATTCGAAATCAATCGCAGAACATCATTGTTTTGTTTAGGACCAGTGCACATACGCAATGAACAACATAGATCCACGCACCACATTGGTTGTTGTATTTGATACCGGTAAACAACGGGACAAGGATACGCACGTGGTAACTTTCATGCAAGAATTTTGCGTACAACTAAGATGCAGCAAAGTGTATGAAAGCCTTAAGCTATCGAAGTAATAAAATTTAATGGAACTTACCTAGTTTAGTTATGATTATTTACACAGAATCATGTGACCCTGTATTTTTTACTCATCTATATGTATGGTATTAGAAAATATATCCATCCCAATTTTATAATCAAAGCTGTTCGTCTCTCCCCCCGCCCTGTTGTAACTCAATTTGAATCTACATCCTTGTGTCTTGAGGGGAAATGAAAGCTGATATCGCGCGACGGGGTGCCATCTATCAGATTGGAATTTTCGGGCGCCCTTTTCTCAGCCAAAACACATCCGATCAATGTGAAATTGATTTTAGTGACGCAGAAGACGTGTACGGAGGGCATGACGCTCTTGGATTTTCGAAAATCGAAACAAAAATTTACAGATTCATATTATCCGACAGATGACGCCCCCGTCGCACGATATCAGCTATCATTTCCCCTTCAGGGGAAATGAAACACGGTTTTTGCACTTTGAATTTTCTTATCCTAGTTTCTCAGCGAAAACACATACGATTATTGCGAAATTGATATCAGTGATGGAGAACAAGTGAACGAAGGGCATGACGCTCTTTGATTTCCAAAAAGCGGAAATGTTTCGGGTGTTTTCATATTCATCAAGTACAACGTCAGCAACAACGATTATTATTCGTTACAGAGCACCCTTGATAAAAATCTGTAAATTTTATTTTCGCTTTTTGGAAATCGAAGAGCGTCATGCCCTTCGTTCACTTGTTCTCCACCGCTGATGTCAATTCAAGAATAATCGGATGTGTTTTAGCTGAGAAACTAGGTTTGGAAAATTCCAAGTGCAAAAATCGTGTTTGATTTCCCCTTAAGGGGATTCGATACACGCTGTGATCACCTCGAAAACACGATTCGTAGTTGCTCCCATATCACACAACGGATCGGAATGCAACTTTAGGGATTACTACCTTGTTTCGGCAAAAAGTGGCTAAATATTTCGTTTTTTCGAAATTTCAAATTTTTTTTTACAGATTCAGTAATCATCCGAGAAATCGTGGAATTATTCACAGATTCACTCGGTTTATTCCACTTTTGAAATACTTAGCTACTCGGCGGTGGAAAAACCACACATTTTTCACACCATTTCGTCTCGTTTGATAGAGAAATTACCAAGAAACGACTATTTTGCGTCTCATGAAGAAAAAAAAATTACTGACATCTTACGGAGGCGACACTTTGTAGCAACACTGTCCTCCTAAGGGAGGGCAGGTCATTCAAACCAATCAATTTTCGGCTGGTTATCGGAGTCCAACTTGGTCATATTTTGTCTAGTCAATTCGACTAGTATTAAAATCGCTTCTATAAGCTGCAAGAGATTAAAACTGGAATTTATTTGCATCCAATTTGCAATTTGTAATTTATCAAAATAATATACCGTTCGCCTTATCATAACTGCGTCCTACATATTCTTATCACACACGACACGCTCTTTCTGCGTGCTCAATCCAATAATTAATCAGTATTACAAATAATTTTGTTGAACTTTTAAGCTCATATTTCTGCATTCAGCAACTCGTTTCTCGACTGCAGAAAAGCGTAATAATTAATATGATTTATTGTTCTTTGTATAATAAATGTTAAATCATGCCAAATTATGTATGTAAAATAAATCTGTGTAAAACGTATAACGCAGGGTTCGAGGGAAAAATATTTAATAGTAGCTAATATGCCAATCCCATACATCGAAATGTGAATGAAATAAATTTCCCCTATTTCACCCTGGTGAAAATTGTTCTACCAATTTCTATCCGATTTATTATTGGGAAGCTGTAAATTTTTGCAGTTTTTCACGTGAAATTCGTTTTTTTCTTTTTTTTTTTCCAAGTTTGATCGTGAAAGACAAGAAACTTTCCTGACAAACAACGAGACTTTACAATTTTCGATGAGAAATTAAAAATCACACTATACGTGATTTTGATCCAAGATGTTGATGGATCGTAGAGGAATATATATTATTTATTTTTAATATTATATTATGATCGAACTAGGGTAGGTCACGTGAACCACAGATATCTTCGTTCTGAATATTTATAAGTACTGTAATCTCCTGTCCTCGAGAATGTACGGTGGCAAAATATTATTAAAATTCTCATCACAACAGTATGAGATTATTTTTTTTAATGTAATTTCCCCCTCAGATCACCAAGCACTGACACTTCGACGTATTGCATCCACAATCAGCAGGATGAACTCAAAGGTCAACGGTCATACGATAATCATAAGAAAGGTCGTATTCAATTCGTATAAAATCCATCGCAGATGACGCCGCATCGTCTACTCTCGTACATCATCTGCTCTCGTAAACTTAACTTATATTAAACATAATGAAGAGTTTTTTCGTGCTGCTCCTTGCTGCGGCTGGAATCAGCCTGGTAATTAGCGATCAAGCTTACTCCGAAAGTCAACTTGCAGCTTGGAATAAATTCAAGGTAAGTTATATGTAACATCGAAAATTGAAAGATTGATGAAAACTTTCAACTGCACGACGTGTCGGAACTATTTTCCATCCTGCATTGAGCCTTCCGAACAATCGTCAAATCTCGATCTGAGCCGGTGGTAAAATTGAAAAAAATTTGCATCTCCAGAAATGGTTCACAGTAGACTTTCTCGATTAGTACTACAATCTGGCAAATTATAAAAACAAAAAAAATAAAATAAAACGAGAAGTAATGTTCAGTAGACAAAAATTTCTCTAATATGTCGTAAACTTAAATATTATAAACATAACATGATTAATGATTTTCCATATAGTCAGACCATGGAAAAACGTATGACGCTGCTGAGGAGAGTCGCAGATTGGGAATATTCGCAAGTAATTTAGAACGAATTAATGCACACAACGCAAAGTTTGCAGCGGGTCAAACTTCGTACAGCATGGGAATAAACCAATTTGCAGACCGGGTTAGTCCGTTGTTTGTTGTTAGTGCATGCTCAATATACCTGTATTTTCAAATTTGGAGCAGTAATATCTCATGCATGAGTAGTTTGTCCAAGATGAGAAAAAAACTTTTAGATATCATTACAATTTGTTGAATAACTGGTTAACATGAATATAATATGTATGCTATATGCTTTTACAGCTCCCCGAAGAGTTACCCTCCAGGGGGTTTCGAAGCCGACCTAATTAGGAAGCTTCAGGACTTGTAGTTTAACAGTGGAAACTACTTTTTGTGTACCAAATATTATTCTACTTTTTCTTATTATACATACCAACTATGGTACCGAACTGTAAACCAATATACTCTATTCACTCCATGAAACTAATATACCTACCTGCGATTTTATCCATCCATGCATATGTATGTAAGATTTTTTCAAATTATTTTTACCGAAAATAAAGAACTCTTTATCCCTTTGAAACCCGAAATGTTTAATGCCTACTAATACGTTCGATAAGCTTCAAACACTTTTGCACCCTGAACTACTCCCTTCTTCGAGGCCATCCCGTGACTGATCAAGCTCTATCTTGAAGCCCACTCATTTTTTTATGAATGCTGTAACCCTTTATCTTCAAAATAAGCCCAAAACGAACTCGTTATGTCGATTTTTGACCCAGTTATAAATTTTTGGGTGAAAATATTCGTAGTAAAAGCTTTTCTCTTTCACCGGAAAAGTGAGTTTATTTTCGACACACCATGAATGGTTGTACATTTACATTCTAACGGACTCCTCGATCTCGGCTATACTCGTATAAAATTGACGATTATCCACGAGATATTTCGTTTCTCGTCTGTCATGGCCACGACCTCCCCTGATATCTACACGGGGTTTAAGTGTGAAAGTAAAAAAGGTACGGAAAAATTCATAGAATATAATCAGACGACTGATCCTGCGATAAAAAAGATACCGCGCGTTGACCACTGCTCGAGTATTTTACTCGAGTGATGGACTGCAACAGAATGAAGTTACGGAAACTAACGCGGAACCGAATGTCTCGGGCCTCTGTTTCTGGCACGAAACACAAACAGTGCAAGAAGAAACAGGCTGTCAAAGCGAGGAAATGCATGTGTCTTCCATCGAATTACGCACTCGTTGAATTTCCCATCGTTTGGTCGGAGCTCAGGTTTGTCTAAATCCCAAAAATCTCAACGATCAAATTCCGAGGGAATATCGTTTCCATTTTCCAGAGCAAATCAACAACTCTGCGATGGCGCGATAAGGTGTTCACGGGATCAGCTTTTCCCCGTACATCGGGCGATTCTTTCCGCTGTAAGCCCCTACTTCAAAGCGCTTTTTACAAATAGTCTGAAGGGCGGTAGAACCGAGAGTTCCGAGGTGGTGATAAACTGTGTACCCGGTGAAATTTTCGGGCTCATTCTCGACTATGCTTACACCGGCACATGCTCTGTGACTGCCGAAAATGTCGAGCAACTTTTACCTCTGGCTGACCAGTTCGAGGTACTTGGTGTCATACAACTGTGCTGCCTCTTTCTCCTTCAGGAACTGAGGCCGGAAAATTGCTTAGGTAGTTTTTGGTATCTGCACTGATCGACATGTGCGTTCCGAACAACCTGGTCCTCTCATCAGGGTGTTAAACCGTGAATTTATGGCTCTAGGGATTTTCAAATTCGCCCGGCACTACTTTTGCCGTGACCTCGAAGAGAAAGGTCGTAAATACATCCGGCATCACTTCAAGCAAATACTCCAAGGGAGCGGTGAGTTCATGGAACTTTCTTGCGAGGAATTACAGTCCATCCTGAACGACGACGAGCTGAACGTACGGAGCGAGGAACTGGTGTTTGAGGCCATAAAAACGTGGGTCGAATCGAAGCCGGAAGACCGGAAGTCGTCTCTCCCCGTACTCTTCAAGTGTATCCGATTCGGACTTATGAGTTTTAAGTACTTCACGAACAGCATACTGAAGTGGAAATTGGTCGAAGAGGACGAAGTACGCCTCCTTCCAACATCACTCCCGTTTAATTGTCCTCTACACAATCACGTTCACCCTGTATCCATTTCTTAACTAATTTCCCTTCCACCTCTCTGCGTCAAGGAGTCTCAACAGTCTCTGTTTCCTGCTAGTATATTTCTCGCTGAGCAAGACACGCGGCAAGGTGGTGAAGCCGATTTGAAAAACCCTTTAACCCGCCCTCGAATACCCTACGAAATCCTGTTCGCCATTGGTGGCTGGAGCGCTGGATCCCCGACGAGTTTTGTCGAAACTTACGACACGAGGTTGAACAAGCATGAAAGATATTAGGAGAATGAATTTTCGATCGAGTATCCGTAAAGTACTTCTTACAGATACTCGATCAAAAAATGTTGTTAGCACCTCGGCCGTAAAATCCTACTTTACGGCCTAGGTACGAAAAATACTATATCGCAATGGACTTTCCCGCTTCGATTCCTCACAATTTACTTTACGAACTATACCCTAGGGCTGACCGGTGGTTTCTCTCCGTTAACACTGACGTAACACCGCGAGCATACCATGGACTCTGTACTCTCAACAACGTGATCTACATGATCGGTGGCTTCGACGGTAACGAGCACTTCAATACTGTTCGATGCTTCGATCCGGTGACTAAGGAGTGGCGGGAACGGGCATGCATGTACCACGCGCGGTGCTATGTCAGCGTCTGCACTCATGGTGAGACCAAAGACCAGCTCATCGAGTGCCGATCTAATCATCCAATCATACTTTCCTCCGATCTGCATGAAGTGAAAGATTGAAATTTTTGCGTTTCGAGTGGAAGTTGAAATGTCTGAACTTCAATATTGCCTAAACCCTTACTCGGCTTGAATAGGTGGTAAAATTTACGCTCTTGGCGGGTACAACGGTCGTACGCGTATGAGTTCAGGAGAACGTTACGAGCCCCATAGAAACCAATGGGAAATGATACCATCGATGCATCGTCAACGATCGGATGCAAGTGCGGCTGCACTTCAGGACAAGATATACATCGTCGGGGGTTTCAACGGTCAAGAGGTCCTCAGCTCCGCTGAAGTCTTCGACGTCGAGACTAGCCAGTGGAGTTTCATCCATTCGATGACCAGTCCGCGATCAGGAGTCTCCCTGGTAGCCTTTCGTGACAGCCTTTACGCCCTTGGTGGATTCAACGGATTCACCAGACTGAGTTCCGGTGGAGTTTTTCATTATACACTCATTTTCATCCCCAAGGAGTGGTTGATCCCAACGTACGGAACCAATGTAGCGTAGTTACATCAGAAACGACTGATGCTCGTGTAGATTTCGGAGAAGAAAATAGACGGACGTTTCGCAAATCTACAAACTGCTCAAACCCAGATTATGGTCAAAAAACAAATATGGCCGACGTAGCTCACTAAATCGTCCACCTCGCAACTTTAGGCCCCATGTTCTATAGATCAAGCTTTTAATTGGGACAAAACTTAAGCACGGACATTTTTTAGACTTCCGGCAGGATTGATAAACGTCTTTGGTTTTCATTTTTTAACAGTTACACGACCGTGAGAGGCAAAATAGATCAGTCTGCGCTTCTGACGTCGGAACGCCATATTGGTGTTGTGTGCATTGATGGGAAATAGCCGAGACTGAAGGATTATGTAAACTGTAGATGATAAAACGTGATTAATTACGTATGACTTTATTGGTTCCAGGTGAACGATACAATCCAAACCACTCCGCCGATTGGCACGAAGTTACAGAGATGTTCAGTCCACGTAGCAACTTTGCTACCGTTATTCTCGACGACATGATCTTTGTTATCGGTGGTTTTAATGGTAAATCATTGCAACGTTAATGATGATCACACGAAGTTTCGCATCGTTTTTTAATTTTCGATTCACTCGAAGATAAGACGGACGTGATTTGTAGCAGACGAAGTCTTTCGTTTTAAGAAACTATATTACAAAATTCAAATAACGATTTTTAGCGAAATCGGTTGATCTGAGCTTCGCTTGCAGATATGAATAGCATTTTACACCGTCTCTATATACGATGTATAAAGTAAGCAGGTTCCGTTACAGGATCGACTACGATCGCCTATGTCGAATGTTACGACGCGGATAGCAACGAATGGTACGACGCTTCGCCTATGAATTTGAACCGAAGTGCTTTGAGCGCCTGCGTGATAGCCGGGCTTGTGAATGCGCGGGAATATTCGTACCTCAGCAAGGCACGAAATCTTGGACAAGGTCTGCGAACAGTAATTGAAAATATAAAAAAAAAAAAAGAAAATTGAGCATTCATTCATCGCGTTTTGATCTATGATAATCAAAAAATATGAGAACTGTTAAATGAAATTCGTTCGATTTCATTCGATTCAACATGCAGGTCAAGCGACGACCAAAAATCCAGGTAAACCAGACCAAGGGCGTGAAGAACGCGGGGAAATTTACGCTGCTGTACCTGGAGATCAGGAACCGGCCTTTCTGGTCGACGGTGATGGTCCAATGGACGGGATAGCGGAGGGTGCAGCTATTCTTGGAGATCAAGAATTAGAAATGCGGCAGGAAGACGTATTGGCTCTGGCCCAAGAAGTCGATTAGCATTTGGCGATTGAGGATAATAAATATTTTCCAAAAATGGGACGAAAAAAAATCAGAAAAAATTTTAATATCGGGTAAACATGTTTTTTTTTTTTTGTTTTTTTTTTTTCAATTTCTCATTTCACTAAGTGCGATTAATTATTCAATCGGTGTCGTACTGCTGCAGCGAGGATGAAAAATTCATTCATATATACTCAGACTGATGATTAATGCAGGGCTTGAAAATTTGCTGCATATAGGACTAAATTAAATAATTTTTTTTAACGAAAATCTGATATATGTATATTATTATGTTTTCTGTTTTTATATAACCGTAGTATAAATTCAAATTGCACATACATACATATACCTATATATACATATATATATATGTAAACGCGCGGGGAAAGAATTTTTTATCATAATATATAACAGTTCGACCGCGATATTTGAATTATTATACGATATAAGAGTTTTTAATTGTTGTTGATCATTAATAATTGACATATTATATATTATATTAATTTGATAAATGAAATATTATTTCATCGCGCCTATCTGGGAATCTATAATAATATGTATATTATCCTCGATAAAAAAAAATTAAAAAAAAAAATTATTTTCAAAAGCGATCAAATACCATTTTCAAATCTATATATATATATATATATATATGCGGTGTATTTTAAATGTATTATAAATCACATTATAATATGTATTGAAATTTTGTACAGAAAATGTTTATTCCTGTTATTATATATACTACCACGATCAGCATATACGATACTAATATACCTATATGTATTTATTTAGATGCAAATAATGAGAATTGTTTTGTAATGAAATCATCTGAATTTTTCTAATAAAAGTCTGTATACATACTTACTTACATCTTCTAGAAAAATAAAATAAAATATAAAAATATTACGAATAATAAATGTTACATAAACATTTAAGATTATAAAAAAAATGTATTATAGTTATCTATTATAGTTGTCGGGAAAGTATAATTATTATATAGTATATAATAGTTATATACTTATTCATGTGAGATATATAGTTTTGAAAACAGATCATATATCATATTATATGTATCTATCATATAGTTTTGGAAAATAATTGATTTAATAATCAAGATTTTTTTTTTTTCTCTATAGTTTTGAACTATTTTATATTTTATTCTTATATATATACAATATATATATATGTATATATATGGGGTATCAAAAATAAATCTAAGTCCTTTTTAGAGTTAGGGCAATAACATAAAAATCATGAACCCTATCCGAGAGGTCGATACGGTAAGATCCAAGTCGATTCGCAGTGTGTGGAAGCCCCATATATATTTATATACATATATGTATATATAATATGTATACCGTTTATTGTATATACATAGTCTATAATCTTTTTAGAGTACATATAATTGAAAAATGAGAATCACAAAAAAATATACATAACAATATATATGTACTTCCAAAAGTTCAATTAAAACGGTTTATAACTTTTTTTTCTTCTTTTATAGCCTACTAGGGCTATTTTCAAATCTATATAGTATATAATGTGTATGTATATGACTTGCCAATTAGAATTGACAGCAGAGAGTTTGATAACATATACATAATAATAATAATAATACGATAGCTGGTATATAATTTAATATTTGATACTTATTCGTTGCGTGACATAAGTAATATCTATAATTCAATAATTATATAATCAGTATTTATTTTATTTTTATTTCATGTTTTTTTTGTTTTCCATTACCTTTTAAATAAATAATAAATAATAAACAGCTTCGCTATATATAATACCTACAGATAATAGGCAGCAGCTAATATATTATAAATTATAATACAGAAACTATATATATATATATATATATATATCTTGTGAGAATTATCTGATTTAATGTAATTATCACATATTTATACAGTACAGTATAATATATTATAGTTGATGCATATAAAAAATGCATATGAGACATTCCATATACATATGTTATTAGCACTTTCCTTATTTTTCTGCATCGTTGCACCAAAATGCCTCATAATAATTATTCACTATACATTTTAGTATCGTAGTAATGCACGAGATACAAAATTAATTAATCGAGTAATAATTGATATTGACAATTGATATTATATTAGGTACGTGGATAGTTTTGTTAAAGAAACTATACGACTCGATCAAGTATGTGTATAATTATACAGGGTGAATTCTTCATGGTATCGCATGAGGGAGGGGCTTATCATCGCAAACGCTCCGTCCCTTTCTATTCATACTTGTTATCGTCGTATTGAGAAACTCCACTTTTATGCCCTACTCGTCCAGAGTTTAGAACAGGTATGTTCTTATTTGGAATAGTAATAACAGAGTGGGGTTTCTGATGGTTTTGACGGCACGTGAAAATAAAATTAGGGTTTCTCGATACAACGACAACAGGTATGAACAGAAGAAAGCGGAGCGTTTGCAATGATAAGCTCCTCCCTCATGCGATACCAGACAGAATAATTCACCCTGTATTTTAAAGTATCTAAAAAAAACTTAATTTTCTTTTTTTTTTCTTTTCCTTCTACTCTAAACGTTAGTTTTGAACACAAAACAAATCCCTCCCGAAGAACGAACTCCATATATAAACTCTGAGAGTTCGTGCATAAACTTTTTCAGAAAACCTCTTCTGAGTGAATTTCAAAAGGGTTGGGATCAGGAAAAGTTTATATAGGGTTTAAATTGTTGATTAAACATAAAAGAACTGTCTTGCTATCTCTCAGAGACGAGATATAGATCTCAAATTGTGAGAATTAGATTTCTTTTGTATCAATAGCTAACATTTAAATTTCAGGTGGAAGTAGATGGAATAAGAAGTCAATTCAAATTCTTTTTTTTTTTTATAGCCAATCTAATATATATTCCCAATTCATCCTATTCACCTCAATGAGTATAATATTTAGCTACTGCTTATCTCAGGGTCAGCCTTTTATACACGTCTATATAATATGAGGTAAAACTGAATAATATTTTTTGCATACGTTTCTTCATTTTATTTTTCACATATTTTCAAATTCTATTGAAAGTCTCCGCAGCTGTTATAGTCGACAGGACACGTATATATCTATATATATGTGAAGAACGTAGGCGAAGTGTCTTTGTATATTATATATAATAATACGTAGTAGTTAATAATAAATGATATTAAATAAATGAGGGCGAAGTGGACGGCTGTATATATATAATGAATAGCGCGAAATAATGATACAGATACTTTATGCAATTCCTGAGCAAAGTTAAATATGTAAATAAATATATAAAGACGTTAATTGACACATGTTTAATTCAATCTATGAAATTAAATGTAATTGTCTTTCTCGTATATATTAGGCAATGATCATAATTATTTATGTATATATAGTATATATATACTATATACAGGGTGATTATTCTCCGGGGTCTAACTGGGAGGAGCTTCGACGTGCCGAAGCTCCGCCTTCTTCTGTTCATACTCGTTCGCTTCAAGATAATAGTGTGTGATTAATATCAAGCAGATATCCTTCGGCACGTCGGAGCTCCTCCCAGATCAGACCCCGGAGAATATTCACCCTGTATATACCGACTAGTTTATATTTTATTTTTTACTTCTTTCTTTCTTTCTTTCATTTCTTCCGCTCACTTATCTACACGGGCGTATAATATTGTATGTATGTACATATAAAATTCTAAATATTCAATGACAATATCCTAGATATCTCGATCTACCTATAAGGAAACAATTTATACGGTGACTTGTGTGACCACATGTACAACACGTGTATGTAATTATATTATGATTACCTGCAGTCGGTTAGTATTCACCTTTTTTCCTTTTTTAATATATCATATTTTAGCCAGAAACCAGATTTTCATATCATTCGTATTCGTTTAATTTAGCGACTCTTGCTGGTTTCTGCAGTTTCTAATTAATTAATTGTTTTCAGGCATCAATGTGGCGACTTAGTATTTTAGTATCAGTCATATAATATAAACACCATCATATATCTTTGGTCTAGTGCGACTGTATTATGGTATGTATTTAATATATCTTGTAATATTCAATCCCTGATCCTGATACCCAGATATCAAACCGCCTAAGTCGTTGAAGTCATCCTAATAATACTGGATAGTATGGCTGTAGAATCTCAAAAACCCGATCGATTCGGGTGCGGGACGGGTTTTTGGCGGGTCTAGTTTTTTGGCGATTGCAAAACCTTCGAGTATCCAAAATTCAGGCGTTTTTTATTACCCCTGCCAAGACATGCATTGTGAAACTTTCCACGCTTGCAAATGACTAAGATAACATAACGGGACAGTCGCTAATGAGAATAAGCTCCGAGCTTCCGTTAAGGACTTTATTTTCAAGCTTCACCTGCATCTGGGTATTCCGTTTTCGATCATTCAGAACATTGTCCATAAAAGTGTTCAACCGTATGTTGTAACTAATAATAAATCGTCCTGCGCTCGCTCGCTCTCTCTCTCTCTCGCTCGCCACATGGCCATAATAGACAATTGATATTACAAATGTTTAAAACTTGAATGAAGAATTTTTGAAACTAAAAGCCCCAGTTCTTATCTGAAGTACTTCAACCCTGCGACCAGCAAGAACTTCTCGATGAAGAGTTCGGAATCCAGGACTGCGATGTGGGCTGCTCTTCCAATGAGCGCATTTGCAGTAGGAGGTAAAGCGTGATGTACATCGTATCTCACCAAGCTCACGTCTGGTGTAGACATCACTGGATATAATATGTTGTGCACCATCTCTCGATACGCTGCGCCTGTATACATTTCAAGCATTAGCTGTGAGCTTTGTCAATTTTCTGCAGACAAAGCTGAACGGTTATTTTATCACACAATATCCCTCTTGAAATACCACTGAAGCATTTTAGAGGGTAAAATCATTACCTTGATCTGTCGGATCCCGGATAGCAGCTTTGCAAAGTTCTATCCGGGCCGAATGAAGGGGAACGTAACGATCCTGTGCGCTGCCACACAGGAGAACATGCCTAAATAGTTGCAAGTTGCTACGCTGGCTCAAACGAAACATGAAAGAATGTCGGACGTCGACTGCATCCTTCATCGCCAGCTGCAGCAGCGATCCTGACTTCTTCCATTTTTGCATGAACCACATACCTGTTCGGAAAGAGTTGATCAAATGTCAAGGGAAACCATATGCATGGTCAAGGAGCGAGAGAAGCTTACGACAGTCTACAAACCTGCATTGACGAGGCCACTTGTATTGTAAAGAGTACCAAGATGAGGTCCACTGAGACTCAGGAAAGTATGGAGACGTGTTAGAAGAGGCCTTAGCTGAGGCCGTGTTAGAGCACTTCGTATGATGATGGTCCCCAAAGAATGCCCGATGAAACTAACTTTAGATGGATTCAATCCTGAAGATTCTATGTGATGAAGGATCTCTGATACCAAGCGATCAGTCATTGTATCAAAGTCGGAAAAGGTGTCTCCCTGAGTAATGCGTTAATAAGAAGTAAGTCGACGTTGGAGTACCTGAACAGAATTAGTATGAGATGTCGAGGATCGTACCTGGTTTCTTTCTGACATTAAAAAGTCAAGGTGAGCTCCGGTGAGACCCAATTCCAGATAAGTCTTGACGAGCCTGAGGTCGGCCGCGTTGCCATCGAGACCATGAACACATATTATCAGGTGAACACCTTCGGGTGAGAAGAGCCGGTACTCGTCGCTGATGTGGAAGTACGGCAGTGTGGAGGCCAGCGTAGGATAGTCACTAAGAGGCACATTGGATCTTAGAGGGTGAAGCGGTAGGGTCGGGAGTTCGCCATTGCCGAGGGAATGGGCGCGCTTATGACACCGAGTTGGAAGGCCTTTTTTCTCTCTATAGGGCCGGGAGATAAAAATAACTTAAATTCAAAAAAAAAACTGAAAAGGGAAACTAAAGAGATTATCCAATTACGGTGGATTAGGTAAGTCAGTACATGTTCAGCCCACAAATAAACCTTCAAGCACGTAGTAGCTGATGTTATGTTCAAAATGAGCCGTTTTTATGGATTTGCACAACTGCCTAAAAATTATACTATTCATTAGTGCTGTGCAGGTCGGGAACCCCAACATTCCGGGTCTCCTAGGAATGCCAGAATTCCCAAAACGTTTAGAAAGCCCTCAATCTCTTCATTGTAGTTAATGTTCAACTGATTCAAATTTTCAACGATTTGCAGTTTTATCGAATCAGATCAGAAGACTTAGACTAAGATTGGTTGTTGAATATTATGATTGTCGGGATTCTCAAAGGAACCTGGGAACCTGCACAGCACTACTGTTCATAAATACAAAAATCAAAACACAACTGGCTGGAGAGAAATTTTACGAAAAATGATATAAAGTCAAAACGAGTTCAGGTTTGGTTTTCAAATCGTTTCGAACATTGAATATCTACGTGGCTTTTTCATTTGGATGATTTTACAGCTACGGATTTTGTTAGTTCCAGAGATTAGGAATAGTACTCAAAATAAGAGGAACTATAGAGTGTATCATGCTACCAAAGATGGGATAAATCTCAGAGATTATCGTCTATAATTTTCGAAAAACATTATCACTTTAGGAAGACAATATTGGATGGTGACGATGAGAGAGGCCAAAACGGAATTTTAAGATTCAACTTTTGGACTAGCATGATTGATTACATGTTTGCATGCTCGTATGAATACAGAGATCAAATAACGACATCTTAGTTGAATCGCATCATGCAATACATAATACACACATTATGTGCAATGAAGTAGTAATCATATTAAATGCCATACCCTGCTTAAAATTTCCGATAGAACGATAGAATCCGGGTACAAAAACCGTATACGGTATACGGTTTTTGTATCCGGATCCTATAAAAACCGTATACCATATACGGTTTTTGTACCCGGATTCTATCGTTTCTATCGGAAATTTTATGCAGGGTACTGCAAGTATAGCTGTACTATTAATCATTGTCGATTATTTTCGAAATGATCAAACCCATTTTTTCGTCCCAAAAATGATCTGAATTCAAATTACATAAAAGGACAAAAGAGTCAGTCCACGTCAAGCGGGACGGATTTGGCCAAAAATATTCCTCGATGTTTCTGATTCTCTTGTAATTTTTTTTACATATTCTCTGGGTAAAATAAATGAATGAAACATTTTTTTTTCAACTCGAATGGCTTAGAAGCTGCAAGGGGTTGAATTGTCGAAAAAAAACACCAAAACTTGGAATCGTGCTCTTCTTTGAACATTAATATCTCCGGTTCCCTTTGTCGTACAGACATCGTCAAAAACTCATTTTGAAGCTCTTGAATCGCACTTTCATGTTATGCATTTTCAATTCATGTGGTAAACAATTTTCTATTTGTTATTAACAATTATATTTTTCAAACGCGATTTTCGAGATGATTACACCCTCGGAAAATTCTGGAAAAAATACGAGCGTGTTCCTTGATTAGATCTCTACAAAATCTGTCATTTTCAAAATGAAACTCCGATGGAAACTATATTTAAAAAGTGATTGACCCGTGCGGGCTGTCGCGCGCGGCTGTCTACGCGGGCGCGCCGAGACCGAGGCTTGTTCACTTTACATGTAAAGAATATAGGGGAGCATATTATACGATCGAATTCATCAAATCCACTAATTTACGGAATTATGTATTCCATTTCATGCTGAATACTTGACTTAAAACTATAAAAATATAAGTATAGAGGTGCAAACTTGACTAAAATCTTGAAGATAACTGGTGAACATAACGTACTCTTATCGGAGTTCTATTTTGAAAATTACACATTTTGTAGAAAATTAATCAAGGAACACGTTCGTATATTTTTCAGAATTTTCGCAGGGTGTAATCAACCCGAAAATCACGTTTTAAAAATATAATTGTTATTAACGAATCGAAAATTGTTTATCACATGAATTGAAAATTCATAACATGAAAGTGCGATTCAAGAGCTTCAAAATGAGTTTTTGACGATGTCTGTACGACAAAGGGAACCGGAGATATTAATGTTCAAAGAAGAGCGCGATTCCGATTTTTGGTGTCTTTTTCGAAAATTGAACCCCTTGCAGCTTCTAAGCCATTCGCGTTGAAAAAAAAAATGTTTCATTCATTTATTTTACCGAGAGAATATGTGAAAAAAATTAGGACGATTCTCAAAAACATGCGGTCAAAAGGGTGTCCCGCTTGACGTGGACTGACTCAAAAGCGAATGGCAATGAACAAAACAGAACATGATGTTAGCGTCCTTTTTTCGATGCACAAAAGGCAGCTCATTATCGTCTTGTATCGTTTTTTCTACCTCCGATATAGTTGAAAAGATGAAAGCTTATGAAAAGTGATCTAAAAGGCTGGTGTGAGGTGTGAAATGTGATGAAGCTGTCTTTTTGCACTATCACAATCCCCAAAATCAAAGCATCATGAAATATCTTACCTATATATTTTCCCCGAGAATCCCATCTGCTGTTTAAACTCCTCTTTGCATTTATTGAAGTTAACAACATGGTCCTGAGTCGACTGTAAAAGTTCTTTTCCCTCCTGGTAACAGTCGAAACATATGTCTTGCGTGCCGTATGGATTTTCTCTGTCCCTAATTCTGCTCCTTTGTGGACTGCAGGGCGCGGTTTTACACTGTTTTTGATTCGTCGTCGCGCTTTTAACGGTTTCATAAACGTGGTAAATAGGATTGTCTATCGGTGCCGGTGGGTCTTGAAATTCCTCCGGCGGTGGTGGCTCGTCTTGAAACATCTTAGGCGGAGGAAGTCGCACCTCCTCATAAGAATGTTCAGTGGCGTTTTCCCTCACCTCCGAAGTATCGCCATCAGTTTTCGACTTCCCTGCGATTTTTGAAAGCTTTTGCCTCAGTACTTGCCCTGAGAACTTCAAAGCCTGGTTCTCAGAGCTCGAAGTATCGCCGCTGCTCACCCACCCGGAACACTCAGACGTCAGATTACTCGAGCTTGAACTGGTTGTGAGACTGCTGGGTCTCGTGGACGGCGGACTGCTCAAAAGGCTTGAAATGACTGGAAAACTGGTTCCAAAACCGTCTCTACCATCGCCGATCGGCATGCAGGGTAAAGAGATTGCGCTTCTCGGTACCACGACTCTATTCTGATCAACAGGAACGCTGGCGCACCTAAGCCGGGTCGTGTTAGGTGCGTTAGAATCCAAGAGGGATGGTTTTTCCATACTTTCATTAGCTATCAAACTTTCCACACCCGGTTTTAGCGGCTCCACTTTTAGGATTATCGTGTTGTTGTTTTCAACTTCGCGAACGTTCGAGGTGACATTGGATCCGGGTATCTGTCTCTGTTTATATCCGTAGGGCAACGGAGCCGGCTTCCTAGGCCTGTGTCCACACTTCCTGGGGTTTTGATCGAGATGTTCAGCTTCTATCGCCGGGGCGGAATGAGGCCTCCTAGTGTTTCTCTCGCGGGATTTATACCCAGGCGGTTCCGTCTTAGGAGCGATCACTTCGTATCGTGGCTTCTGCCTCGAATCAAGGCGCTGTTTTTCCCTCTGATCAATCCTTGCGCTGCTCTTCCCATGTTTTGGAACCGGAAGCGGGGCGTTATTCGGATCTTTGCTGATGTGCCTTTTGGGTTGAGACCCTCGTAGCTCGTGATTGTTGAGATCATTTCCCTGTATAAGTCCCTCAGAAAATCTATCTACACTTTTATTAAGGCATTTCAATCGCTCGATATTATCCTGCTGCTGATGCTGCGGCTCTCTGATCCTCGTTTGTCGCCCGAGTGAGCCAGGGAACGGGAAGTCATAGTCCTCGATATTCCTACCGTTGAAATTGATCTTCCTTGAGGAATCCTCCCTCGTAATCTCGCCCATAGTTCGTCTGAAGTTGTCCGTGGCGTCGCCATCGGCAGGCCGTTTTGAGCCGGAATTTGATTTTCCGTTAGAGTGATTAGCCGCGTAGTGAGATCTCCAAAACTGGAGGCTGTTCGTATGATACTTATTGTATTCTTGGCTCTGTTTCTTTTCCCTTGGCGTACGGTCCAGAGTTTCACTGTACGATAGTCTGGACCTAGCTGCTTTATCGTCAATGTCTTTAATGTCTGATTTGCTCGGAGGTAGCACCGGCGCCTTATTGACTAAGGGTTGATACGCAGTCCCATAATGACTACGTGTCTCAGTCCTACCCTTACGGCTTTCAGGGGAACGTGAGCTTTTATCTTTTTCTTTAAACGTACGAGGCTTATGATTGGAACCCTCTGACGCCAGGCGATCCGACAGTTGAACAACCTCCAGCGATCCCATACACGAGTTTGATGGAATAGTCTGGTATAAGGCTCGCGATGAAATGTGATCACTTGTTACAGACGAGGGTCGATACCCAGGGAAATATCCGTTCAGAGGAAGTTCAGGGAACATTGCTGCCAGCAGCGACGTGATCGAGTTAGACTCCGTGGTGCTACTAATTGTCGCATGCCGTTGCGCTGTAAAAAATAATGAAAAATCTTAAGACTTGTGCAGACTCCGGTGAAAGAAGTTGAGAAAAAACAAAAAACCAGGGTGTAAAGAAGGACATCTATTTCTAAGAAATATCACCTACTTATGTATATTTCTGCACTTATCCAAGACCATGGGTTGTCCAAAAACGTTTGCAGACAAAACCCTATGAAATTTATATCGAGGGTATCTGAGAGGCAGAAGGTACTGAAATTTAGATTCAACACTCAAGAGCACCACGAGTTCTTATGAACTCGGCCCTGGAAGTATAGTTCGAAGAATCAACACCTAGCAGCGCTAATTTAAACCCTCGAGTACCCTCAATTTATAAAAATTTCGCATTTCTCGACAACTGCACTTGTGGAATTTTTGATAAACTCTTTTCTTTACCAGTATGTTGTTGTCCGGCGTGAGGCACAAGAATTTGGGTAGATTTAGCCCTGGGTAAAGTGGCAACGGGAGTTGTCCCAAGGGACGGATTTGGTGCGGAGCAGGCCTGCTGACGGGAGGTGAAAAAAAGACCGCTGTGATGTGCAGCAGTGGGATGTCTGCTTCTGGAGCTTGGAACAGTGGCCGGAAGTGTGCCGTTATGGAAAGCGGCTCTGTGTCGAGGAATTAGCTGCGTCGAAGCAGATCTCGGTAGCGTTTTAGAAGGCGTTGGAATTTGCGGTGGTATTATTTCCGGACCCAATTGATCTAAGGACTTGCTGTGCCTCGCAGGAAGCGTTGATGGAGCCAAAACCACCCGCCCATGAACAGATCCCATGTTTTGCTGGGCTATACTCTCGTTCCTTGGTGACCATAAGTCTGCTGAACGCTTTTCCAGTATCGCAGTAATTCCACAACTGCAGTCATCCATGCTGGGGACTGGCCAAAAATTAATAGATTGTTATTCGTCTCCAGGAATTCAAAGAGATTCGAATCAACCGCCGATGAGAAGCCACGTTATGTTTATACGTTATTCAAACATGACGCAGTGAATGTATCACAAAACTAAATTAGTCAATATGCGTAGCCTTGGGATTGAGAAAATTTGCGTCATACTCACCGCTGTTCCGCTGTCTTTGTTGCATATCTGCATATTGGTCCTCAAAAATGAGGGGAAGCGAGTGAAAATCACCGTCTAGTTCGAGGCAATGAACTGGAAGTGGTGGTAGAGCAGAAAGGTAACGAGACCTGCGTGCAGCCTCGCTAACTGCTTGGTACGATTGATAATTCGCGTCGTAACAGCCGGCAGCCGAGGTTCGAGGATTCCCCAAAACGAAAAAACCTTCTGCGAATCTGTTCACCTAAATTTTAGTCAATCATTCAGGCTCTTCTAATTAGCAAACAGAGAATGGTGAAGGAATATGCGCATGTAAAGCATCGTCATAGCACCTTCTCATCTCGCTTTCATTTTCGCCGTATAGTCTACGAGGAAACTAATCAAATAATTTGAAGAAAACAAGGATATTGAATTTTATCGCCTATTTTCCGATCCTGATCCTCCAATAATACAATCGATAAGATACGGCATCAAAATGTATCAATATTTCTAGACACTTCAAGGGGCGTATACCCCCTCAAAGGTCTCCATGTAAACTATGGAATAATACCATCAATGGACATATAAAGAAATAATATTATGGCGAGATGTTCGTTAGAGCTTATTAAACTTCTGTATATTATAAACTGCCTAAGGATCGGATCCCATATCATAAATGATCAGCTGATAAACATACTCTCAACTGATGATGGATGTGAGCCAGATGTTCGTGCACTGCCTGACGACCGGAGAACGCTTCGAGAAAGTGTTGCCATAACACGATATTTTGAGCACAGAGTTGTGCTATGTCAGCTTCTTCGGTGGTCATCATCTGAAAATCATTTGAAATTTGTGTTTGATATGTAAAATCAGTAACAGAATCAGCTTTCTTTGTGTTTGAAGATTAACTCCTAACTCCTGAAGATTAACTAAAGAAAATGGTGAGTATCGTCGCTCAAATCTGTCTTTTGATTTCATATAATGATCAGAGAACCATTTTTCACAAAAATCTAAGACCTTGGTAATTTCTTTGTGAGTATTCTGAGCCAATTCAAGAGCTCTCTGTTGCCACGAAGGAAGAAGACGAGCGAGATCGGCCATTTCGATCAATAATGATTCACGGGCTGTGAGGAGGAGACGTATTACTTCCTGTTGCACTAGCTGAGCATGGTGTATCCTTGTCGCTGAACCAACGCATCGAGTGGTATGTTCCTGTAACATAAATCGTTTAATCGTGGAATGATCCAGCTGCGGATGCGTTTACATACAAAATTGTACAGAATTATACAACTCACGATATTTCCGAATAGAATTTTGCTCTCCTCGCTCGCAGTCGTTTGTTTGAACTGCAACCATGGTTTGCCTCCACGCGGAGCGCTGCAATACACAAGGTATAATTGAGACCAAATTCATAGCTGCGGAAAATTACTTTAAACTATTTCTAGAATAAGAGGACCAAGGTTGATTCACTAGCTGATTAAGCGAGAATTAACACTCACCAACTTTGTACGTAATGCAAAATACTTTTTCTGCAGTAGGAATGTTCAGACATGAAAAGAAACAATATAACGACACTTTTAGTGATTGAACTCAATAAGATATATCAATGATTTTCGATCAGGTTCTGCTTCTGTGCAGTATTCGTTATCGTAACTTTATCTCAAAGGACTTTTTTCTGGAAAAAGACTGATCGTGATTCTATCAGCTTGAATCTAGATCAACTGGACTGCAATGCAAGAGAGAACAGTATTACTAACTTTATATAGGGCTGGTGCAGAGCGACGAGGCAAACGTGAATGGTTATAGAAACGGCTGCAAGGTGGAAATAATCGAAGAGTACGGGCAGGTGGTAGTGCAGTCCTTTTGTCGGTGTGAAATTCAACTGCAGAGCTCTGAAAGTTTGAGAAATAATAAGAAAGGTGAAAGAGATCTAAGGGCTCATAAGGGTGTTTTCAAAGGACTGGCATGTGTCTAAGCTGTTCTTCAATCAACTAATTTCATTATAGCATTTCTCTAATCTTCTGAACTATAATCGAGTCAAAGTTAAGAGTTATGAGTCATTGTATCTCAGAGTTGCATGCAGCCAAAGTAAAAACACTCAATGCTCGCATTTGGATCAACCGCTGCTTTGATTTGAGATTGTCTAATGAACAGACAACTTTTCGAATTGAATGATTTTACATTGACTGCATCTAACTCCAAAACCCACTGACTTCCAATTCCTAACTTTGACTCGATTAAGCTCAAAAAGACTAGCGACCTTTTGCGATAGAACTAGTTGATTAAATCGAGCTGTTTCATAAGCTTTTATAAGCCATGTTTGTGAATTGGAATTCTTTTTCACACCTTGACGAAACGCACGTCATGTTGCCCGGCTGAGTCGGCTCGCTGAACCATAACTCAATACCAAGATTGAAATGAGTTCGAGAAAGGGTTTCCTCGATTCGATGACTATGTACTAGTACATGTGCTCGAAATAAAACCGAAGTGCCCAACGTCACTTCCTCGTTGCGGTAAAGGATCTGAAATCTCTTGCTGGTACCTGGTTCTTCCAAGGAATCTATTGTCAGAATACAGCAGCTATGATTTTGGCCAAAATGTAAGTGAAGCGAGATTGAAATGGGTAAAAAATGCCTTTTGGCTTCTGTTTAAATCCTAAAATTTTACTTAACGGAATAATTCCAGTTTTTATTAACTAACATGCAAAAAATCTGCAAGAGCTGATCAAGAATATATAAGCAGTAATCGAATGACCAATCAAAGAATGGAATAATTTAAATAATGCATTAGGATTGGATCTTGGAATGAATGAACTCACGATTGCGTAATTGGTTTACTTCAACCTTGACCGGTAATTTTGGTGAGACTCTGAGAGCTGTACGTATCTGGTAATATCTGAAAGTGGAAAAATAATCGACTAGAATTGCATTATCATTGATGAATCAGGATCTGAAATTGAGAGTGTATATTGATTACCGCTGAAATCTCAACTATCACTGGAAGAGCGTGCAGCAAAGATTTTTAAGAGATTTATTTTAAGACGCAGCGTTAATTCCGTATGAAATAAGGAACAATGGACGATTGTTTATTGATACAATATGTGTGTATCGGTGATTATACAGAACTGATTTTACCGGCTTGAATGAAATATATTTCTGATCGTAATTTGATGGCCCAGATTTGTGGCGCTGCTTACGCTCTTCGCCTACTATGAGGAAAACGCTTATGGACAACAAACTACTAACTCATGCTGTAAGGATTATTAAATTGAGGTGGCATGCGTTAATCGTGGCTGTAATTAGCTTGACTAAAACCTCCGCAGCATAATTATGTTATACTCTGTGGAGAATGTACTTATATAATATAACGGCGATTGTTCCATGTCGAGTAGTACATACATAGGTTTATAAGTATATTATATTTATATGTATAAAAAATTGTATAGGAATTGTCGCAATTTAAGATTTGCCTACCTACATAACTGTTACATATGATATATTATATGTATGTAGTTTTATTGGATATATATGTGCGAATGTGCAGCGACAGTAATAATTAAATATACAGGTAAAATTCGAAATATCTAATAATTATAAAGAACATTACATATATGTATACCATGAAATCTGCAAGTATGTGGTTTTTTTGGAGCAGGAAAATTAAATAATAATAAAATAAAGTGTCTTTACTGGAGATTAGCTTACTTCCACCATATCAATATGTACTTCAGTCACTCTTCTGACTTGGAGTTTATAAGGCTGGTTAAAACGCAGATAGTCGAGTTGAAAAACTTCGCTGCCGATCTATGGCGACAAGATCTGCAGCTATGTAAGACGCAGTGGTTCAAAATTAACTATAAGTCAAAATTGATATACATAATTTATTCAATATCTAGATTTCCTACGTTTATCCCTCTGTGTCATGTTATACTCTCCGCTAATTCTTATAGTGGCATTATATATGCAACATTTTAATGGGATATACTCTCTTGTATTAGGGAATATCGAAGCTGTATTTAAAAGGTGATCAATGGGATTGAAAATAAACGCGCTCACCCACGCTGAAACAAATCAACGTTGTAGAACTTGCATAGTTCGAGGGAGAACTCGAGGGTGGCCTGTAGATCGCTCATCTCTCCTTCCGCAAACGTCGGACCGTCGAATTAGCTGCAGTATCAGTTATATTAACTACAACATCACTGCAGGGTATGGGTATCAGTTTATCGCAGTAATGTCTCTGCGGTTGATAATGTAATAAATCACGTCCGCCGCGCATTCTTCAATCAAAATAACACCGGACTCATTTTTTCCCCCTTTTTCCATTTTTCCAAACTCTCTGCACCAATTGTTATCTGAAATAACAGAATGTAATCACGTGTTTAACTAACGCAGTGATTCATCAGTTCTATTATAGCCATCGTCAACGTCGCATAAAAAATTTCATCAAATTTATATCTACTCCATACTTTGGCGTTAGAAGTACATATACTATATATAACATAGTATAAGTAGTATCTAAAGTATGTCAGTTCAGTAGGGTATGCAATGTCTCTTCACCTAAATGTTAAAAATAACTAGTCTAACTTAAGTTGGCGAATAATGAATAATAGAGGTATGTATGAGATAAGAGGACCTATCTTCAAACTCTATTAACATTTGAATGTTATTATATTTGGGATTCTATTTTTCTATAATAAAATTCAGTTCAAAATAAGATATCAGTTTTATAACTTTTGCATAATTATGAATTTATAAATAATGAGTCGGAGGCTGAAAAAAATTGAGTTGCTGTGATACTATATACATCTGTAAAATTCAATATAAGGTGTATTTCACAACAAAAAAAGTTGATCATTCTATTATATCTCATTTTTTTTTTTTTTCAAATCCACATCTATTCCCATAAACCCTGATCCTAAAGAGAAAACTAATCAATTACTAATGTATATTCACAGGGGACTCCTGCGGCATTCATTTACCAATGAAAAAAGACCCCTGAACGTAGTCGGTCCGACCTTTACAAGCTATTACTACTACCACCACTACGTACGACTCCTCGTAAGTCGTACTATGGCATAATAGTCAATAGACAATACGCTTTGGCATTCGGATTAAAGACAAATACGTTCATATAATAAATACGGATATATGTATTATATAATATTATTATACTTACAGATCTTCTAGTCATTGTCATCATAATTTCCGTCGCTATAATATTAACGTGAATTTTTAAGTATATCTTTTATTTTATTATTCTTATTATATTATTATGTTTCCGAAATGTTGACGATCCTTTATATAACTATATATTATAGGTACATGTTATAATAATTTATATTGACAATAATTCCGCGACGAGGTATAAAATATATGTATATAGGTATATACCGATCGTTTATAATTGTTTTAAATAATCCATATACATATAGGGTGCAGCGGTATACTATGTATACCTACCTACCTATAAATTCATGGAATAATTATAATATTTAACGATCAAAAACCGCACTACATATTAAAATAACGAATAATTTTCTGCAACCTCCCCCCTTTTGCCCCTCCGCCCTACAACAATCTATTTGCTATTTAGCAATATTTTACAGGATTTACTATTTTTGAAGCTGACCTTTACTTCCGTAAATTATTATTATCATTATTATTATTATTATTATTATTATTATTAATATACGCTAAAGTATAACTGTCGTTGATTATTATATCACTACATATATATATAATTTTCGATATTCAGTATACTACGTATGTATGTGGTATAGTATAAATAAACCGCACCGATCGAGCAAATTAATTACTATTGTAATTGACCGTAATAATTATTATGAAATATTAGTGTGCGTGTACATTATAGATTCGTATTTATAATCGCGTTTAGCTCCTTTAAGTTTATATATAAATTTATATTGAAAAAAATTTTACGCGTACACATACACACACACACACGATGTAATTTATTTATCTTATACTTTTAATGATTTTATATGTAGGCTTTATGACCATATATTGTGTAGATATATAATTAATTTCATCAATTTAGTATATACATACAGTATATAATACACCTGCGAATTTTTACCTGTTTTTGTAATATTATACCCGCGTATACGTGATTAATATTATGTCATATGTTATGTATAAGTATATATGCATATATATATTTAATAATGTGAATTATACATAATTAAAATATATAATATAACACATTATATGCGCGCGACCGTACGGGCGGGCGAGCGCGCGCAATTATTATATATATATATATATATACATATATACATATATATATATGTAAAGGGGTCTGTTCCCGACGTGTTCTCTCGTACTCTGCTACTGTATCTATATTATTATATATCCCTGTAGATTGAAGGTTCCGGAGGCTATGTTAATACATTGATTTTAGAAGTGACACCGAAAATGTAATACTACCGCGGCACAGCCACAGCGCTACTTCGTCGTGTCTCTCGGTCGCGGCTTACGGCTGACGACTACCATCGACTACTACTAGCAAGCTGCAAGCGCAGCCCGCCTCAGCGGCGGTGGCGGCGCGGTACCAGGCTAGCGGCGGCGGCGGCGGTGGCGGCGGTGGTGGTGGTGGCGGCGGCGGCGGCGGCAACGGTAGCGACAGCGACAGCGACGACAACACCCTGCTGCGTTATCTGCACTTTTTACAATTTTAGGAAGCACTTTAGGAACCTGCAATTACAGCTAAGCACCCCGTTTCGATCCGACCATCCCACTTCACCCCACCCTGTGCACGACGCTGAGCTTAACGATAAGTTCATTACGTCAGGTTTCCCCTGCACTTTTCATCTCGACACACATATATACCTATGTGGTAAGTACGTTGTACTACAACGAATCGCGAACCTAGGGTGGAGAATTTTATTTCATATGTGTGTGTATGTGTGTGTGTGTGGGCAGCACCGTAGTACCTTCTACCTGTATGTCTGTTTGTATGTGTATCTATACCCACCAGTGGGATCGGAATTATAAAAATAACTTCGTAGGCCGGAGTAGGTAGGTAGTAAGTATATATATACAGTGAGTTTTCGTATCTCCGGGTCGATCCCGTGCGCCCGCGGGTATGCAACCGGAGGTACACCTCCTGTTTCGATTGAGCACCGTTTTCCGGCCATCTGCATATTCGCATATACGCCCATGATCTAGACTCGATAGTGATCCCACTGACAGGCCATACCCAACCTCAAAGATCTTTTATAAAAATAACCTCAATACTTTGAAATGGTGATAAAATTGATTTCGGTTCGTCATCTACGGTGATAATAAGGCAAATGAGAGTAGGACTGTCAATAAATTCAGTCTTTCATTGTGATAAACATTAGATGACAAGGTTTCCTGTTTAAGATTTTAATAATGAGAGGGTGTAGGCACAGTGGCATTCGCATCGTCGTACCGCCACGAAGGGCAACCATGCCCCTTAGGGTGACATGCAGATTGGTGAAGGCATCCAAAAAAATTAATTAACTTAGGCTACCTTCTGTATAAGAGATAAGCCAAAAAAAAAAGGAAGAAGATGTAGTGCGAACTAACTTATCCTCGGTCCGATGGGACATGTATCCCCTGGGTTCCCTATTCAGTAACTTTTTGCTAACGAAACGATTTGATCGGCTAGTTTTCTATTGTGTAGAGTTGTCTTTCTTGAAACCTTATTAATTGCTGATGTCTTATTCGTGCGGAAGATCATCGGACAGTTCTGATGGAAAGTTACAGAATAGGGGTCCCGGAGGCACCGATCAGTGCAAAGACTGCTTCGCAGGCTCTGCGGAGGCTAAAACCTTCAATGTCGATTGGCTGCGGATGAGCCAAGCGACATCGAATAGTATCTTCCCTTGCGTGATACTGCGACATTAATCCTTCTACTTTTGGACGAGTCTTTGCTTCTTCAACGCCACTTGTCTAATAGGCAGAGAGTCGACCAAGTGTGCAAAGACTAACGACGTTAATGATTGACGAGATATTGGTGAATTGTGTTATCTAGTGGGGATTCAGGCAAATTGGAGCAGGTAAGAAAAATAATTAGTCAATTCGATGTATACTCATGTTATTTATTTTACATTATCTTCAACCTATCACGGGCTCGCTAGGAGCCTATCATAAAAGTACAGTGAATGCATAGTTTTTCATGCGAAATGAATCTGAAATCTGAAATCCAAATATAAATAAAATGAATTAACGTTTGTTAAAAACAGTTTGTCCACGGACTCGACAGCAGTAAGTGGACCTCTTTGCTTCTCGAAACAGCCTCGTCGTGGGTTAATCAATTTGATCGTTCGACTCGGCATACAAAAATGTTGCTTCGTGGCAAAGATCGATGCGTCTGAAACATAAAAGCAAAGGAATTAGGAATCGGTCCCTCATATGGGATTACATAGTCTGCATATTATTTCGAGATTACCTGAGACGATTCGATTCGAAGAGGACCCAACGATTCAGGATATACCGGTGATATTAATGGCGTGATTGGAGAAGATGCTCAAAGTGTTTTCCCTTCGCATCGCTGCAGTATACTATTGATTCTGTTTTTCAGTGCTGGTATATTCGATATTTTTCTTTGGGCATCTGCTCTCGTCTTGACTAAACTCCAGAGCGAGTAGTCGATGAAAGTAAGGTCTGGTGAACACGGCGGCCGCTGTGCCGGGCCACCTCTCCCAATCCCGCGTTCAGGGAATTGATCATTGATCATTGAATTGATCACTGGCTGCCTAGCCAGTGGGGGATGTTACCTGGACAAATAGCAACAGACGATAAGCAGCCCCGTGGATTGTCATTCGCATCTGAGCTTTCCGAAGCGATTAGTCGTATTTCTTTCATCAGTTTTTATGATTGATTAATAAATTCACATACAATTTACCGATTTCGCCTGCGGAGAAGATGCTCGAAGTGTTGCCCCTCCGCAGCGCTGCAGTATCCTATCCGGTCGTAAAAAGCATTTATCATCGGAAAACTATGCATTCACTGTACTTTTATGATAGGCTCCTAGCGAGCCCGTGATAGGTTGAAGATAATGTAAAATAAATAACATGAGTATACATCGAATTGACTAATTATTTTTCTTACCTGCTCCAATTTGCCTGAATCCCCACTAGATAACACAATTCACCAATATCTCGTCAATCATTAACGTCGTTAGTCTTTGCACACTTGGTCGACTCTCTGCCTATTAGACAAGTGGCGTTGAAGAAGCAAAGACTCGTCCAAAAGTAGAAGGATTAATGTCGCAGTATCACGCAAGGGAAGATACTATTCGATGTCGCTTGGCTCATCCGCAGCCAATCGACATTGAAGGTTTTAGCCTCCGCAGAGCCTGCGAAGCAGTCTTTGCACTGATCGGTGCCTCCGGGACCCCTATTCTGTAACTTTCCATCAGAACTGTCCGATGATCTTCCGCACGAATAAGACATCAGCAATTAATAAGGTTTCAAGAAAGACAACTCTACACAATAGAAAACTAGCCGATCAAATCGTTTCGTTAGCAAAAAGTTACTGAATAGGGAACCCAGGGGATACATGTCCCATCGGACCGAGGATAAGTTAGTTCGCACTACATCTTCTTCCTTTTTTTTTTGGCTTATCTCTTATACAGAAGGTAGCCTAAGTTAATTAATTTTTTTGGATGCCTTCACCAATCTGCATGTCACCCTAAGGGGCATGGTTGCCCTTCGTGGCGGTACGACGATGCGAATGCCACTGTGCCTACACCCTCTCATTATTAAAATCTTAAACAGGAAACCTTGTCATCTAATGTTTATCACAATGAAAGACTGAATTTATTGACAGTCCTACTCTCATTTGCCTTATTATCACCGTAGATGACGAACCGAAATCAATTTTATCACCATTTCAAAGTATTGAGGTTATTTTTATAAAAGATCTTTGAGGTTGGGTATGGCCTGTCAGTGGGATCACTATCGAGTCTAGATCATGGGCGTATATGCGAATATGCAGATGGCCGGAAAACGGTGCTCAATCGAAACAGGAGGTGTACCTCCGGTTGCATACCCGCGGGCGCACGGGATCGACCCGGAGATACGAAAACTCACTGTATATACCTATACAACACTACATATTACGGAGTCGAAGAAAAGCACGACGTCGCGCCGATCGCACCCTGAGGCGAAGGTACACACGCTATAGTATACCTATACGAATGTACGTGTGGATGTATATTATGCCGCTCTCTGTCCCCACCACGCCCCAATTTTTGGCGACCCGGACCTTGGGGTCCAGGAGGTAGGAAAGCTCGCGACGGCGGCGGCGGCGGTGGCGGCGGCGACTATATATACATATCTATATATCTATATATACCCCCGCGAAATAGGGTGGAGCTTTCTACCTCGCTTTGGGGAGGGGTGGGGTATGGATACGGGTAGGAAGTACGATTACGGAAAAAGCACTCGTCCTAAATTGTACATACTTGTACCTATATATACTTATGTAGGTATAATATATATATATAGCCTCATGAGTTCGCTGTGTCCTTATGTATACATAAAACAATGCGCGCACAGCTGAGTATCTCTCATATAAGTATACAGACTGTATGTATGTACCATGTCATATTATTCATGTGCGCAATGTCGAGTGAAAAATTTGCACGCGGTATTTTCAAAATACCGCAGTCAAGACGGTCGTGGTATGAACAAGTGCGTGCAGATTGATTGGCGTAATGTTATACCGAAGAGCTTGCGATTCTCATTCGTATCGCAATCTGCATTATTGGGGCTTATGCGGGATTAATTCGAATTCGATCATTCGCGGATATTGATAGTATACGTTTTCGGTATAAACTGTAAGATCTAACTCGAGGCTATAGCCTGTAGGACTATCGTAGTTTATCTGTTTGCGTGTGTTCAGCTTTATCATTCTAGACTATATAGTGTGATCTAAAATTAGTACAGTTGAAACGAATTCGATATGTCTTCCCGTACAGTCCGCATCTAATCAACAAAATCATCGTTAATATATCATGTCTAGTTTTATGAGGAGCTGCCGCAATCACCTGCGCACTTAGTACTAGTGAAAGTATGCGCGCGCAGTAGTCGAGCCACAGCATTGGTCAGACGCGGGGAATATCGCCTTCCGAACGCATGGCAAGCTTTTCGATCGCACAATTCACATGTTGGTGCTTTAACGGGATTGGCTCGTGGGGCCTTGAAGCCACCGAGTTTCGATTAAACGAACAAATCGATTATCGAGGCCAATTTCAAATGGAAGAAATGCAGAACATGAACGAATAACACTTGAGGCTATTCCATCATAACGTTATCGTTAATTGCCACTCACGAGGTTGTGGAATGTCAGGCCTCATCTTTTTATGGAATAAAATAGAAATATGTACTCGTTTATAAAGAATAGACTAACGCATCTTTTTCTATTACAATTTTTATTTATTTACAGCATTTGCAATTGTCAATGTCTCAAACGCACCAAACGTTATCGCAGCACGAATTTCGAATGTCTGTGATTTCGACGGAATTCGACTATTATACAATCGCAAATTTCGTACAATTTTTTCAACATGTTTATCTAATTTCTATAGCATATAGTTATGTTATGATTAGGGTATAAAAATTTGGGTATAAAAAAAAGCGATATTTCGATAAAGTTATTGAAAATCCATCAACTTGTGTAACAATAAATTATGTTAAATCAACAACTTCAGAAATATAGTTCGAGGCACAAGATTTTTTGTAAATTTGCATCGAACTATCGATATTAAATTACTTATCTGTTATAATACATGCATATGATAGATAATGTGGAATTGAAATGCTATTTTTGAAACGTTAACCACACGAAGCCAGGCTCACAGTAGCTGGTATATCCCCATGCATCTCTGTCGTCAGTTTTGTATCGACAAATTCTTCTTCCCTCACATAGTTGTCCCTGAAGGAACGACGCAGGGCTTGTGCTTCGGGGATATAAACTTCGTAAGGGAGTCCTCCGTTTTCTATTACCCAAATACTACCGTGCTTACCAGTCCATAACACGGTCATCAACCCTTTTGCAACAACGTATGCCCTGAAAAATCGCCGGTAAAATATTTCGAAAATCTTCTGTTTCTGTCAAATTTCTCGAATGAAACTCACGTTTGTATTGGGAGTTGTTCAAGATTTTTTACAAAGTCTGCCTTCATCACCCTGGACAGCAACTTGTTGGGGCTATCAATGGTCAGCGCAGTTTCTGTTAGCCCCGGGCATAAGGTCATGATCCGAATGCCTTTTTTCTCGAAATTGTACGACGCCTAGAAAATGTGGTGTTGTTTGAAAAGAAGGAGAGACCATCGGAAGAACAGTCTCATCTTTGCTAAATTTGATTATATTTCAAAATCTGCAATCTATCATCTCACCCCTAGTGATTTTGAAAAGCCGATGGTAGCCCATTTCGTTGCTGTGTATATGGGCAGCTGAGCACTTGTTTCACAATTCGAATGCTGTGCTATATTGACCAGAACTCCTCCACGGCCACCCTTGTCTATCGCCATATGTTCGAAGGCCAGAAGAGCACAAGACACGTTTCCATTCTGCGGAATGACAAGGAATAGGTAATCGCCACCAATGATGCGGAGAAATTTTTTAAACTAGTTTTTCAAAATTACTGTGTACGTTTTCAATTTTTCTATCATATCGTCCCCATAAAATCTGCGAAAAAACTTTATAGTCTTCGACGAAATTCAAAAAAACTTAAATTTTCTCATTTTCGTTTCCGATTAATTAATTGATCAAAAAATGTTAATCGTACTTCATGAAAATTTTCTCTACGATGTTTAACTGTGTCCAATGATTGTTAATAATAGTTCCTTGATCGGATATGAATAATTGCATGTATATAATATATAGGCGGGATCAGACGTTGAACCATCACATTATCAATAGTATATAATTCATATAAGTAATCATAGTAAATATAGTATACATATATGATCGGGTAGCTATTCATTGCTTCTTGGCAGGCAAGCTTTGCCAAACTAGTACAGTGCCAGAAATAAATTTGCATACTGTCTAGGTGGACGAAAGCTTTAAGTTGAGATCATTAAACCTCAATTTCAATAATAATAATCAAAAAGCTATATTGTTATAGCTATTCTTAGCGCATAATTCGAACAGCGATTAAAGGCACAATGCCCTCGTTTAATTATACCGCATCATACTCATATAATTTATTGTTTATAAATGGGGTGATAAAAATCTTCTAGAGAACTGCAGCTACATAATAATGATAGTGATATTAATAATAATTCAATTGCTAATTAGTAATTACACATTCAGACACTTACTATATTCACGGCGATTTCCCTCTCCCATCTCCTCTCGTCAAGAATTCCGGCATTGTTTATTACGATATCGATACCATCCATAGCTTCCGAGGCTTTTTTAAACGCAGCTATAATTGCCAGAAAAATACATCAATTCAAAATCCAACTATATGTATATATTAGGGTGTCCCTCAAACGGGGTGTTTTCGAATTTCAGTCCTCTGGGTGAATCAATTGGTTCCAAATTCATGAAAATCACAAATTTTGAAGTTTTTATCTGCCATATTGGATCTGCCATTGTAAATTTTTGAATTCTTTTATCAAATTTGGATTCAGTGACCCCAAAAGCCTCCTCACCGGGCTCATCAGATTCTTCAAACACTCAGCAGGCTCGGAAAAAAATAATAACTAAATTTACACTAGAAAACCCATGTTATTCAAATTGGAAAAAGAATGATCTTATCGGCACCACTTAGAATCAAAATTCCGGAAAATCCTTCGGCAGAACTTTTTTTTTTATTCATTTGGCAACCAATTCATTCACCCGGAGGAATGAAATTCGAAAACACCCCTTTTAAGGGACACCCTAATGTATAATATGAATGGAGCTTTATTCCATCTACCAATAGTAAGTTTTCGCCAAGCACTTTATATGCTGTTACTTCAAAAGCTCGCCGTAGCTGGCTTTTCGTTACATAAATTTGCTTCTTCTTTTTTTCTTTTACAACAGAGATCTTCTTGTTCAAAGATTTCTCTTGCCCCATAAAAAAAAAAGTATACTCAAATTCCATAATGAGACAAAATCGAATATGTTTTGAATTCCGATCGTCTGCTGATAATAATCGTATTGATCGATCTCGCGATTGATAAAATGAACAACGTTATCAAAACTTATAAATATTCATTGATTCAAACTCACCGATCATTTCCTCGTGCTTAGACACATCTGCATAAACGTAGAATGCTCTTTCGTATCCGGTAGTCTTATTTATCGCCATTGCAGATCTTCGTCCATTCAAGTCGTCGATATCGACTATCGTTATTTTCTGAAATCATATTTCGAAGTGATCTTCTTCGTTTTTGTATAGAATGAAAAACATCTATGTGTCGGAGGGGGGTAAAAAGTTTCAGTAATTATTCTCAAACATGAAACTGTAAACATCCTTTTCTTGTCATTTATTTTACGAAAAGCAGAAAAACTAACAATTTTTCAATTTCATTACAGATTTAGCAATCAACTTTGTGATTTTACATCAGATATATGAGCTTTCTCCAAAATCTTAGCTTTGCAAACTGTTTTCTAATGCATAGAGGTACTATATGCGATCCGACGTAGTTATCTACTATTATAAAAATCTGATTCTGTATAAATATAAATGAATAATAAAAAAAATGGAATATTTTCATAGAAACTCACGTTCACATCATGCTGTAAAAATACTTTGACGTACGCTGCACCGAGGCCACTTACACCCCCAGTAACCAGAACGTTCTTACCAGAAACGACGCTGTTTATTTCTTCTCTTTCCTTGGCTCTTTCTGTAGCCGACATGCGTCGAAGCTGTGGTATATTTCCAATCAAATCAACATCGAGCTCTGTTTGAAAAAATGAATCAGACATTTCATTATGATTATCGCGATATTAGTTATTGATAATAACATTGTACAAAACATAGCATGGAAGATGAAAATCATGACGCCAATCTCAGTGATACATCGTTAAAGCGGTTTGATAGATTATTGCCTTATTGGTCAGTTTGTCATTGACCGTATTATTCCATGTTTGTTATTAATTTTTTTTTCTTCTTTTTCATCGAGAATTATATGTATGAGGCTTTCCATGTCATGTCAAATTAACATCAGCCCATTTCCCTCACCACCTTCGATTTTGATCATGTTTCAGTACGATGTTGTTACCAACCCAAAAGGATCTCGGAATTATTGTCAGATTATTTCAACCGGCAGTGAAATTTATAAAAAAAACAATCGCGAAAACCAATTCCGAAAACGGCGTTCTTATAAAAGGCTGAAAATCTTCACACTAATTCTATGATTTAAAATATGGTTTTTGAGCACCACACGATGATGGGATCTTGATATCATTACTTTTTTCGCAAGTTTTTAGTTTTTTTATCTCAGATTCGGAGCTTATTTTCTTGATCGGTCGTTATGCTTTCACAAATATTAACGAATCCTTATGGGTCAGTAACAACATCGTATCGAAGATTGATCAAAATCGAAGAATGAGGTGAGATAAATAGTATCATCTTCAAACAGAATAAAAAGAGATGAAGCGAACATATAAAGATTGAGGAGATCATGTTTTTTTTTTGTATTTATTAGGGGACCGATCATTGCCGATGAAAGTGACAACATCATTGACCACTTGTGGCGATAACACTGAGATTTCATACATACGCAAATAAGTTTATTTTTGTTTCGTTTTTTTTAAACGACACCCTGCAAAGTATCTAAATTTTATTATCGCAACCTTTGGACCTCGTCGCTCTTATCGCACTATCACGCGGTCATTAATTTATATAATTATAATATTATACATAGATCGGCTGAAAATGTATCAGTCATCAGAATAGTACGTCACATAAACATCGATATTGTTATTCAAGCGTACATCTATGTATATCATTAGATTCATCATTTTTTGTAATATCAAAACAAAAAAAAACAACAAAAAATTATTTCCAAAGGTTTCTACATGCTGCGAAATTTTCTAGAGTGTGATCGAAACATTGTGAACATCTTCCGATTTTACAACATTTCTATAACATTTATCTTCAAATATTTACTATTTTATTAAAATATTGAAAAAAAAAAAAAGTTACAAGTTTATAGGTACCTACTATTTTGGAATTTATGTATTATAATTTATTAGCATACGTACTAATCATGTTTTATGATGTATTATATATCTGACGATAAAAATCCACGGGATTTGTTTTTTTTTTTTTTATTTTTTTGAATTTTTTTGGGAGAAATAAATTAATAAACAAATTATTATGTAAGTATATAATATAACAACGGGATGAAATATACGCGCTCACCAATCCGTAGCGCTTCGCAAACTAATCGTACTTATATTTTGCTGTTGTATTTATACTATATTTATATAATATATATATGTATGTACAAACGATCATCTTCGCTCATTATTCTGATTAAAACTTCAATATTATAGTAGAATATATTAACCGTATACAGTGCGCACGCAGTATTTTATGAAACCCCCACGCGGTCTCAAAGTTCGCGTGGATCATATATATATGTAGTACTATAAACTATTGAAAACTGTATATAATGTAGGTATATACACGATATGACCATATGCATACCCATTTTTTAAGAAAATTAATTAACATATTTGAAACGACAATTTTTTTTCCACATTTTAGAATTATAGCCAACGATGTATTCATTTTCAAAAATCTCAAGTAAACCAGAGAATTTTTGAAAAATTTGGAAAAGAAATCTCAGTCGTTTTCAGAATTGGGGTGATAACGCAAAAAATCGTGAACTGATACATAATATGATTACGTATAATACAGTATAGATTATAAACTGCAATAATTTATTCAGTTTATCTGGTGAATATCATCTCATAGACTAGAGTTTTATAATCCATATGCGATCGTGATGATGATACGTGATATAGAATATAATTTATGGATTATAGCCATTAATTAGGTATCAATTAAAACCATTGTATCTGTATTTATCTCTTGTCAACTAAATATATCTGAAGCATTCATTCAATGCAGGCCAGCTCGTGCTTCATGGCGATAAACTGACTGTTGCAAATGAGTGGAATCAAAGTAAAGAAACAAATCGTGGATAAATAAAAATGAAAAAAAGTAGGTACGGCGAGACGAGACGCGATTAATCGCCACCGGTCATCGTGCTATGTACTTTACATATATCTACATAATACATATAATACCCATATATCATAATTATTGCCCATTTGAGAATTCGAAAAGAGTTATGCACGTTGGAAAATGACGATTTTTCAAATTTTCGAACATTTGCACCTTGAGAAAAATGCGCTTGAGAAGATTGATTTTTTTTTCTCTACAGTTCATGACTTCACAAAAAATGAATTTATTAAAACGATCGACTCAAAGTTTCCTTAAAATGTACGAAGCTTTGCAGATTTTGAGAAAGAAAATCGGCAAAATCGGTCAAACGGTTCAGAAGTTACAGTGATTTGAAAAAAAAGTGACAAAAATAAAATCTGTTCAACGAATGACTTTTTACGATTAAAATTAATAGTATATTATGTACCAAGGGCGTAAAGTGGGCTTTTTTAGACCGAGTACTGCAACCACACAAGGTCAAAAAGCCCACTTAGCCTTGGTGCACACCATATTTTATATAACAAAGCCATGTTTAGCGACTTTTTGATGTTTCTGTATAGGATCTAAAGTAGTACTTTTAAGTCCTAGGACTTAAATGTGGCACATTTAAGTCCTGTATAGGACCTAAAGTAGTACTTTTAAGTCCTAGGACCTAAATGTGGCACGAAAAGTCCTAGGACTTAAAAGTACTACTTTAGGTCCCATACAGAGGCATCAAAAAGCGAGGAAAACATGCTTTCGTTATATAAAACTTATTTATAAAGTGCCGGTAATTTTTCTTCTTTAAACAAATCCCGAAACACGTATTCCCTTAAAATGTTCAAAGAATGAGAAAAATTTATTCCGGAACGATTCAATTGGATAAATCTATAATAATCGATAAGACTGTGTACCAAAGATCTCAGAATAACAAAATAATATAAAACTAAATTATAAATTAGTACAAGAAAAGGAAAGAATCGGCAATTATTCATGAACGAAAAAATTGCCAAATCAATGCAAATTACATCATTCGAGGTAAGCAAGAGTCTGGCTTGATGTGATATACATATAGGTATGTGTGTATGCGTCACGGCCACGGACCCTCAGTATTATACTGCAACCACAACATCATGCTAGATTATAGTTTTGTAGAAAAGATGTGCATATCCATATATGTATGGGACATACCACACCGATTCGACCTGGGTCTGAAAAAATCGCATCGAAGCCACAATTTAAAAATTTGAATTTTTTTTTAAACCTGCATTCGACATGAAGAATTTCGGCGTGTGGGTCAGAATTCGCCTCTATCTGTAATTAGCGATTTCCTGAGAAAGAACAAAAGATCTGTTCACTGTAGGCAGTGAAAAAAATCTTGAAAAATTCGGAAAAATCCGGAGTCTTTATTGCGTGGGAAATAAAACCCAATCGTCGATGTTCGAGCTGCTCAATGCAGGCGTCTCGCGTTTGCCTAACTTTTAGGCGCGTTACTTTTCAGAGAATCGCTCTGTATGTTCTTGGCGAGTCGCGTAGTCGTTTACACTCACCCGGTTTTCCCCTTAGGTCATTACCATACTTTTTCCTCAAGATTGGTTCGCCATTATAATAACTACTTTGACAGCACACAAATACATATGCTATAGAGCGATAACGTATAGCGTTTGATGTATCATATCTGCATATATATGCACTCGAATACGACTACACGCATATAATTCGTGTGTATAATACGTCCCTTCTCCAGCTCGCAGCATATCGTCTGCGATTATTCTACTCGTTACCTCAGTATATTAACATATCTAGTCGAGTAGTGGAGGGATTTCAAGTTTCACTGAAATATCAGTTCTACAGTTGAGCTGCACACGTAGTCTTACGAGTATAGTTGATCCTATAATTTATAATCAGGCGGTTATAACCGGTATGTATATTATTGTTATGTTTACGATCATCGTTATGCCTTTGTATCAATATAATACAGCATATTTTCCTTTTTGTTTTCACAAATTCTGTAAAATACTATTTTCAATTCTACTAACATCAGGCCGAGGACAATCGTGGAACTTTCATTGTTCATAATTTTTAATTGAATTTCAAAGTGAATGGTTTTTTTCAATTTTTCATCCACTACTACTAATTATGTGACGTCTGCAATGACAGACATTAATTGGTCTCAGAGACGGAAAATTTAGATAATCTGTACATTATACATACCTACAAGACGAAAAACTAATGGGGGAAGATAAAAAATTAAGCGGAATTCTACTATGGATTTTGAACATTTTTATCACGGTCTTGAGTCGATTGATTGATTGATTGACGTGTTTAATTATGCGAGAGCCTAAATAAGGCGAACAGGCAATTTGCGGAGAGTGTCGATGAGATATAATAGACAATCCCAAACGAAATCTCATTCAACGATAATCCAACCGTGAGTTATAATCTTTCAAAAATTTCGAGCAAACACGGCGAAGATCTATTGGATTTTTTTTTTTTTTGTGAAAATGAATTGAACAGAATGAAAATTAATTGTGTCTGTTTCTTTTTGAAATCCTGAAAATGGGATCCGCCAATCGTTTTATAGACTATACTTCGATATTTGTCAATATCCATAGCGAATTAATCAGTACCATTATTCAAAAAATTATCCCGCGTTTATCTACTATTGCGTGAATTCATTGTCAAGCATCAACAAGTGATCCGCATCCACGAATCTTCACGGTATAATGATAATACCACATCGTGATATGTCAACAAAGTTCATATATTCTATATTCGGTTATTTATTACCGTTGCTACAGGGTGGGGAGGATTATATGTATAAGCGGAATGTACCAGAATTAGTTGCGTGTAAAGAAAAACAAAAATATTATTTGATAGTAATTATCATGATAACATTCAAAACCAATCGCGTAGATTTGCATATCTATATACCTAGTGTGACATTATACGCGCACATGGTATTGTACGTATAAGTGGACAGCAATCTTATACGATTTTCCAAAAATCGACGCCTGAGCGGAATATCATTCTATCTCAAAATGCGTTTGAAAACCCAGACAGCACAGAATATTGCCCAATATTGTAGCAATATGGTAGCAACATTGTAATATTGTAGCAGTATTGCAGCAATATTACAATGCTGCTGCAATGTTGCTACAATATTGGGCAATATTCTGTGCTGTCTGGGAAGTGTCCTATCTCAGGAGTACACTTAGCGTATACATTTGCACATTTCGAGATAGAATAGTTTTCAAACGCATTTTGAGACAGAATGATTTCAAATCAAAATTCAAGATAGAATAGTTTTCAGTCACAATTTCAAATAGGATGATTTTCAAAAACATTTCTTAAATAGGATAGTTTCTCATCGCATTCTGAGACAGGATGATATTCCGCTCAGGCGTTGAAATAAGTGAGCTAGTGTTTATACTCATTTGAAGATATCGCGATTAGCCACATGCACGCGCATACCTACTGACCAATTACTGATTATTTTTAACTTTTAGTAAGTATGTTATTGTGTACTACGTGAGATAACTATCGCTAATTACATACCGATTATAGAATTACTTTGCCTGCATACTGGATTACGTAAATTTCTCCAGCTGAAGAAATTCTGCTGATAAAACATGCAATTAAGATTTTACGAATCTAGATAATAGATAGAAATTCAAAAACGGAATAAGACGGTTGTTGAATTATACATAGGCTTCTGAATCCCTCTTCTTCGTGCATTTTTGATCAGACTTTCTTTTACCAGGATATGTAATAAACTTTGTATAATTATACTTTCTTTTTATGTTCACGAATTTAGTGATTATAATCAAGAGGTAATATGAAGGTGCATTTTCACGCCTATAATGCACTGCAGGCCCTCCTGCTGCTCCTGGCATTAGCCCTATGTACTGCGCAATATGAACCTCCGACACCAACCATCCTCCCATTGTTCCCACGTGGGATTCAGTTCTCCATACCTGGCGAGTATATATGAATAAATAAAATAGCAAAAGTCTTGGGCTCATTATTCTATTGCCAGATCAGATTGACCCGGTGAATTCAAGATGAATGCGCAATACATGGAACTGGTGAAGTGATCATAAGAATGTCTTCTGTTACGCATATCGCATATCTTATGTTTGACTTTCCTGCGCACTGGCATATTGTTGTTCAAATTGCCTGCATATGCAGGAGGCGTACTGATGTTCAAGTTCTCTACATGCAAGCGTTCCCTGCAGTTCCCTGTACTGCGTATCCATGAAAATACCCTCATATCAATTCTGCTTTTTGTACTTGGGATATAAATGAGATAATAATAACACGTGTCCATAATCATATTGATATAGATGGAACGGGGATCTCGCTGGTAGCATTTCATGCAAAGATAAATGAGGACTTTGAAGGGCTTGAATCAGGGACGATAGCTCGTGATGTTGTAAGAGTAAAGAACAACCGTTGGACCTTCCAAGATCGGGAGACTCGACTCAAGATTGGTGACACGGTTTATCTTTGGATTCACGTTGTCTATAATGGTCTTGGGTACAATCTCTTTGATCAGAACCTCCAGGTCACAGGTAACAGGTTTATCAAATAACATAATATGTCAATATCAAACAATATTATGTCAATAATCGCACGTACCAATTGCAAACACTTGATTTTCTAGGTGAATACAATTTTTGTGTAATTCATAGCAAGAAAAAAAAACCATTCTACGATTCTTTCCGAATTACAGAGTTTTTCAACCCTGATGGAACTCCACATCCTCTTGGCGAGGGTACGCCCAGCCCTACGACGGCCAGACCTCCAACGGCCAGACCTCCGACCATTGATACACCCATATACTTCCCGGACAGAGGTTGCTTTAGGTCAGCTACCATTTATAATCAAGAACCACATTGCGTAGGGGATCTTCTATTCGAAGATCAGTTCAACGGGCTTATACAACGGACCAAATGGAGGGTAGTAAAAGAGATTGCAACCACACCGGTACGTCGATTTCTCTCTATAGTTTGGTACTATAATATAACACTGCAGAAGAACTGTCGTTTTGTTGAGACTGCCCTGCGGTCATTGATTCATTTTGTTATGGTGCAAATTAAAAGCTTTGAGGATTTGCTCAAACTTTCATTACTAAACTAGGTGATTTTTATACTCTGTATAGGACTACGAGTTTGTAGTGTATCAAGATAACGAGGAAAACTTGAATGTGAGGGATGGAGAATTGCGCATAAAGCCAACGCTATTGGAAAGACAACACGACGACCGTTTCATACGGCAAGGGAACCTCGTAATCGCAGAGTGAGTACAGAGATTTTATTCAATACATACGTCCAATTCGTACTTTGCACTCATTCATTCATTCATTCATTTGTTAAACAATACAATATAGCTGCACGGGTGTTATTGGAACTGAAGAGTGCGCGCAGCAAGCTCAAGGATTCCGTATTCTGCCACCTGTAGCTAGTGGCCTGATCGACACCAAAAATTCCTTCAATTTTATCTACGGTCGAGTCGAAATTCGTGCCAAACTTCCTCGAGGCGACTGGATATATCCTGGTATAAGACATTCAGTTATTTTCTGTATCCTTCGCTCTCTCTATTGAGCCACGTATACATAGATCTCAAATTGAGTCTAAAAACTGGACTTTTTTTCAGAAACAATCGCAGTGAATGTCAAACATTGCATTCTCCACATTTTGGAGCTTTTCAAAGTCAATGATAGCGCACACGCCATTTCTTAAATTTTCTTTTTTCATTCGCAGTGCTTTCACTCCATCCGGTTTCCGCCACTCAAGGAGCTGCTAATTACCAATCAGGGCAATTGAGGATAGCGAGTGTAGTTGGAAACCAAAATTTGCGGAGAAGCGATGGTGTCAATTTTGACGGACATGTACTCAGAGCCGGAGCTGTAGTTTCGCCTGAGGGTCCTGTGCGACAAGATACGATGTCAAACAAAACGTCCAATAATTATTGGAGCGACGATTACCACATCTATGAACTGGAATGGAGTGCAACTAAAATTTCCGTCAAAGTAGACGGTCTGAGTTTCGGCGAGAAAGAGAGGCCCGCCCAAAGCTCGCCTTTTGATAAATCGGTGAGCCATTCTTCGTGTGAAATTTCTTTCCAAATGATGTGATACTCATACCGTTCACACATGTATTCTTACAGTTCTATCTCAAGATCGGTGTTGCCGTTGGGGGACACGGAGAATTTCCGGACGCTTCGGTCAGCGGCATACATACAAAACCCTGGCGAAACCCCCAGGCCAAGGTAGAGTATCAGTTTCGTTATTAGGATTGGCGAAAAATCGCGTCAAGTGTTGAAATGTTGTGTTTGAATTTTGCGCGAAGACGCGCGTCTCAAATCACTTGCGCATGACATCACTGAGTGCCTTGCGCTTGCGCGTTATGTAACACGCATACATACCTTGTGACGTCAAACCAATGGCGTTTCGTCAACGTTCGCGGTTAATCTATCGAATTTTTGAAAATTCAAAAAAATAATCATCGATTGTTCTCAATGATTCGATTTCGATTGACAGCAGCCATTTTTTGATACTCGTATAAGACGTAAAATCGTAGTCTCTCGATTATTTCTTTATCAAACGAGATGAGGTTTCTTTATTAATCGAGATGAGGCTGAGTATTTCAAAAGAACAGTAAATAGATCGCATCCGTGAAGAATTTCACGATTTCTCGGATAACTGAATCTGTAGAAAAAAAAATTCAAAATTTTGAAAAAACGAAATACTCAGCTAATTTTCGCCGAAATGAAGAAGTAATCCTCAAAGTTTCAACACATTCGGTTGTATGGTATGGGAGAAACTACGTGCCGCGTTTTCGAGGTGATCAATGCCCCTTAAAATTTTTATATCTTTATCCATGTCTTAGGCACGCCTGAACTTCTACGATGAAAAGAATTCGTGGGCAAGCACATGGGAAGACGAAGCATCGACGCTTAAAGTAGACTACGTAAAAATTTGGGCAATCTAATACCAATACCCAAGTTGTTTACGTGACTGCCACTTTTTATCGCACAATACTCTCATATAGTCTAGTCTGTTTTCAATCTTTGTAACTATACACAACCAATTGAAGAAATGAAAATAAATGAATTATAAATATTATTGAATCCCGTTATTTTACCCATAACAGATGTTTGAGGCTGGTTGGAGTAAAATACAAAAAAAATGTCGATAGATTCGAGCTATTCTCTGGAATAAGAATATAACTCTAGCAATTCGAGGTGTTCAAATGTTCAATTGTTCATTTCATTCCAGTTACAATACCTCTTCAGTCATAGTAATTGGTGTGCAAACGGTGAAAATGATGTTTCAACATTAAACAACAGATTATTATTGTTCGATGTTTACAATGGTAAATAATCATGATTTACAATGTATCCTGGTATAATTTACCTATAATTATGTGTACATAGATATGGTAATTACAATGTGTACAGATTGAGGGCAGAGTCAATATAGAGTAGTAATTAAATCGAGATACATAATTGAGGAAATAAATCTGATGTTATTTTTTCATTTATTTCGATAATCGGTAGAGCCTCCAGTGTCATGTTACTGCTACCAAAAATCGTTGCTATGTACATTGTACAAATATTATTTGTTGTTGAAAGATGAACAATAAATTGGATATTTCATAATATAATATGTTGTTATAAATTTATAGGCGATATCGATATCGATGTTTATAAATCGCACCGAAAATTCCAACTTATCAAATCTTATAATTAAACATCAAAAAAATTGTCTCTGTTCTTTCTGTTTAAATAGCAAAACTACCTTTCAATAATAGTTGGGATAATATTTTCATTCTATCGTTGAAGATAATTCAGTTTTTGTTTATTTACTTTTTAGCTAATTATTTAACTCATTTTATTTATTTCTGCAATTACTTTTTCACTACTATTTTTTAGGCGCGAATACGAGCTTGCGACTCTTCAACGATGACCACTTGTGTCTCTTTATGTAATAAGTTATTGCGAATATGAAGGAACCGATTCCAATTACCTGTGAACAGAAAAAAGTAAACATTCTCATTTCTCAACTACTGTTCCGGATTCTTTTCGACTTTTGAATGTATCAGTGTCGAAATTTCGGAGTCTCGTTATCTCTAAAACTCACCTTCAGCGTCCAGAGTCTTCTCGTATCAAATTCTGGGTTTGATGTCCAATTAAGGAAAGTTACTACATCTTTAGCGACCTGAGAAGCCGTCGCCGGTGTTCCATCTTCGTAATCTAATACTTCGTCGAAGATTACCTGTTCAAGATTCAAAAATCATTAAATCATATAACTTAAACCAAGTTCGAACTATAAGCTTAGATTCTTACCTGTGCCATACCGATAGCTCCACCAGGGAAATACGGATTGAAGTATTGACCGTCCATTAGGACAACGCCGGCAGGTGGATCACAGTAGCTAGTCAATAGCGAGAAGATGTAGTTCTGAAAACGAAGCGTTACTTTAGTAGAGAATCTTAATCCTAATCCTCCATAAAACTATCTTCCTGAATTACTTACCTCTCCGTTATGTCTGCCGTTTAATACGTAAGTCAAATCTGGTGGATAAGCACCGTTGTTAGCAGCTCTAGCCGCTTCCTCATTGGGATATGGTGAGGGTATATAATCGGAGAGTTTTCCTGGCCTCATAAAGTACTCTCCCTGATCATCGGGACCGTCTCTGACCTGTGGATAAAGTCAAAGTTTTTTTCTCTTAATGAACTGGAACAGGAAAACTGTACAGCGTTTGATTCGGGGTTTGAGGCCTCAGAAGCTCATCAAACAAACCTCGACGTCTGCGGCAATCGCCTTAGCTTCTGCTTCTGTGTGAGTTACATCTACCAAGTCACGGTACGCCACATACTTGAGACTGTGGCACGTGGAGCAGACGTTCTTGTACACCTCCCAGCCTCGCCGAACACTGAAATTTTCCTTAGAGTGAATAAATTGAGGATTGAAGACTCGCGGGGTAGAGAATCGACTCGATACATTGGGACCTGCTGTTTTTATTGATAACTTTATATACGGAGGGAGTAGTCAAACGCTTAGACAATGGAAGTATCCGCTACCTGGCATGATCCAGGGTACTAAATATCCCGTAAAAGTCCCAGGCGTAATTCGGCGCGTGGAGTTCAACGCCCTCGGCTTTCACAGAATTTTCCAGTGCGTAAACTAGCGCTCCTACTCCGCCAGACGCCACCCCCAGGCATGCTAGTAACTGTAAATATCAGAGTGAACAAATATTCGGCTGTTTTTAACTATCCGATCCCTAATAAACAAGGGATTCAATTATATCGAAGATATTCACACCGTGAATTCCCGTTACAAACATTTGCAACAATTCTTTATTTCAGTTTGTAAAAGTTGAAAATTCAGGATTTTTAAGCTCCTCTTCTTCTTCTTCTTATTTCTCTTTAATATAGATTAGAAAACAGTATCTCTAATCACTATTCATCTAATTTACTCACAGATATGGGAAACGGGGGGTCGAGACATCGTGAATAATTCAGGGGTCTCAAGAGTTGGGATAGGGCAGGGCAGGGTAAGATGTTGGGTATTGGATGTGCCAATCTCTGTCAACTGGAAGTCAAAACAAGTACTTTGGTACTATTCTTCATCTCTTTTACAACTAACATTGAAAAACCACCAAAACTAGGTCCATAAGTCCAATTACGGTACAAAAGTTGTTTTTTATTCCTCAGAATCGACTTTCCATTGTAAATAAATGCAAAGAAGTAGTTTTCTTATGAGACAGTAACTGTACTGCATTCAAGCTCAGTTCATTGGTACAAATATCCTACTAGCATGAATCAGATTTGTGTATAATTCAAATTCATGCCAACCATAAGACATCGTCATACCCTGGACTGGTTCATCAAGTCTCAAACAATGTTCATTCATCATTGGATGAACCGTGGTGTGTAAATCATACCAAATGACCGATTTTTGGGAACAGAAAAATGAGTTGCGATAGGTCAAGGTGATGATGAGTTAGGGGGTGAAGGTATGAATGATGTGGTGATCTATGAGTCAAAACAAGTACTTTGGTACTATTCTTCATCTCTTTTACAACTAACATTGAAAAACAACCGAAACTAGGTCCATAAGTCCAATTACGGTACAAAAGTTGTTTTTTATTCCTCAGAATCGACTTTCCATTGTAAATAAATGCAAAGAAGTAGTTTTCTTATGAGACAGTAACTGTACTGCATTCAAGCTCAGTTCATTGGTACAAATATCCTACTAGCATGAATCAGATTTGTGTATAATTCAAATTCATGCCAACCATAAGACATCGTCATACTCTGACTGGTTCATCAAGTCTCAAACAACGTTCATTCATCATTGGATGAACCGTGGTGTGTAAATCATACCAAATGACCGATTTTTGGGAACAGAAAAATGAGTTGCGATAGGTCAAGGTGATGATGAGTAAGGGGGATAAAGGTAATAAATGATGTAGTTATCAATAAGTCAAAACACATACCGTTTTTCGTCCCTTGGACCACTCTCTGGCTGTAGAAAAACTGTTGACCTGATAAAGTGTGATATTAATAATGAGTCTGTTACTTAACAGGGTAGTATCATAGTTTTGGGTTGATATAAGATATTTGTATTATTACATAACGTATGAAAGAATAAGACTCAAGTTGGCTAGCAGAAGTAACAGTTCCACAGATTTATATCAGGCCTAGAAATTCTGAATTGAATTTATACGCTCGAGTGAAATGACAGCTCGTATAACTCGCCCCATGAATATCAGGTAAATAACTACTGGGAATTATGCACGAGCTATACGTGTGTGAAGTTTTCCGAAAATTCTTTACGGAATAGAGACAGTAGCTGATTAATCTCGCGACTATAACTTACGACGAATTTGTACGGGGATTTTTTTTATTTCAAATTTTAAATACCGGAGGTTTATATCACCTCTTATAATCTACCTACTTGATTGAATAGAGCACCATTATTCGATTTTAAAAGACCAGAAGCGCAAACCCTTCCCAGCGATGCCGCCATGTTGGCTAGAGGTGCAGACTGCAAAGGAGTACACGAGTCGAACGAACTACGGTTAATTATTTAACGATATTTCAATAGTTTTTACACGCTGTGATAGTTGGACGATAAATCAACGCGATTAATTTTAGATATTTTTATTCTCATTTTCGCCCCCCGTTTATTAAATATATAATCTTTATATATCTTACTCTTGAATTAAGATTGACGTCGCGTTTCAAGGCTTGCCAACATAGAGAACTCTCGATAACGAATTCAAATATTTTCCCGCTCATTTATTATCACAGAAATTTTTTCTTACAATTTTCTAAAACAGTTCTGATATTTTTGTCGGATTAAATTAGAATTAGAATTAATGCTTAGTTTACGCAGCGTCGTAACGCGACTTAATTTAAGAATCGACCAATCAGCAGGCCGCTTAAGCCACGCGCCGGGTGAATCGAGCCTCCTGATTGGTCGATCCTTGAATTCAGTCAAGTTACCGCGTTGCGTAAATGAATTTGGGGAAATAACTGACTAGATTGTGAATTTTATTCCAGTTTCAGTACGATAATTGGATAGATATGAATCAATTAAGGGCTAAGGAAGGAAAATACGTGGTTTTCATTTTCTTTCACATTAATTTTAATATAATAAATAATAGAATAAAGAATTACAGTAAAATACGTAGTAACATTGATTCGCAAAGTTGGTAGGCTTGACGCAAACTATTGCATAACTAGTGTTGCCAATCTAGTGATTATGTCGCTAGATCTGATATTTTTCATCATAAATTTCACATTTGTGTTTCAAAATTTTGAAAAACTAATAATAATATTGATTTCATTTAAGTTTACGGCGTTTTTATCCCTTGAATACACACTATACAATTTATAACTCGACTTAGAATAGAAGATTAATTAGTTTCGAACGAAAAATTTATCGTGGCTTCGAAATCCTAGGGACTTTTATTGCCGATAATAAGCGGAATTAATTTTATTAAAAAATCTGGTGACTTTTATATCGAAAAGTTGTCCCTGGTGGTAGGATGTGATGTATGATGTGTGTGTGGCATCACTGATTATTCGCATCTACGGGCCAGCAGCAGCATCGGCATCGTATCGCGTCAGCTGGCGCCTATGAGGGTTTCGAGTAATCGCGAGCGTAAGCGAGCCAAGCAAGCAGTGTTGTAAGTAGCGTTAGACGCGGATGGTATCGCGAATCTCAAAACATCGGTGCAATCATTATTCAGATATTAAATAATCAAAATGAGTGCCGGAATGCCGGAACTTGGTTCTAAGATCAGCCTAATATCGAAGGCAGATATTCGTTACGAAGGCCGTTTATTTACCGTCGATCCACAGGAGTGCACGATCGCCTTAGCCAACGGTAAGATGGACTCCATTTCTCCCAGCTTTGTTTCCGCCGTTTTCACATTACCCTATATCAAACCCATATAGCGAAAACGATATCACACCAACTTTATATCATACTAAAAAAAAAATTTCCCAAATTATTAACACCCCCATATAAATATCCTGTATTAAACGTCTTTCATTACTCTGACAGTTATACTTACTTTACAAATTATATTCAATTCAATTTAGCCGCATATCTTTCACAGAGAAAGAGAAGAAAAAGAAAAAAAAATAATCATCATCATCGTCAATCATCATATATATATATATATATTTTTGCAAAACAATCGGGGTCAGTTAAGTTCGCGCTAATGATATTTAGTTTTATAATAATTACACTTTTTTAATCCCCCCTCTCCCCCGCCCCCCCACCATATTATTATCGGAGTTACGACTCGATTACGGTCATTGTATTATCCAGCAGTTTAATTAATACAAGAGAAAGAGAGAGAGAGAGAGAAAAAAATTTTTAGATAACTCAAACGAAAACAACAACAACAACAACAACGAAGATCGTCCGATTTCGAAGTTTCTTAATAAGTTTCGTTTTTTTTTTTCCTTTCTCTTCGTCTTCTTATTCTTATTCTTATTATTCTTCTTATTATTATTCTATTATTCCTATTACGAATTTGTGTCCATCAACCTATTGTTGTCAATGTATAAATACCGGTTATAATTCCGGACTTTAACCAGCCTAATATATCTATGTTATGTTTATCTCCTTTTTTTCTTTCACCCCATCATCACCCTTCCTTCTCTTTCCCACAACACACACCGACGTAAAACCGTTTGAATTTGAATTCGAATTTGAATTCGAATCATACGAATTTCGAGATCAGTATCAGATCATGAGAATTCCAATTCGATTATTTTGGTTTTTTTTTGCAACTGATTTAAGAATGAGAAAATAATATTCTATGCAAAATTAGACTTTTTTTTTTATTAAAATAACTAGCTGTTATTATCATTATCCAAATTTGGCACACAGTACGTTCGTTCGGAACCGAGGATCGAGAGACGCAGTTTCCAGTTGCTCCTCAAAATCAGGTTTACGAATATATTCTATTCAGAGGATCAGACATCAAGGATATCAGAGTAGTCAACAATGTCAGCACCATTCCAAACGATCCAGCCATCGTACAGGTAAAATTTATTTGTTTTATTTCGATTCTTCAATTTTTTTGTCTTTTCACACCAAGAACTTCCAAGTTTTTGTCTCTTTTTTCTTCTTCATTTTTTCCTCCATTCGGTTTGTTAAGAATAGAGTCGAAATTGGTTTTTTTTTGTTTTTTTTTCGGTTTTCTTATGTCTTAGTTAACTTTGTTGCGATGCATAGAAACTAGGCGATAAATATCAGAGCCTATACTTTCTGATTATTTAGATTTTTGAGAATTTTTAATTCAGAAATTTGTGGCTCCAATGGTCTTGAGGAATTTTTCGAGCCAAATAAACCCCAACAAGTCTTCTTTCATGGAAAAACAAATTTTAACTCGATTGATTTGGAAATATTTCGAGATACATAAAAACTAAGACTAATAGCCTGATTATTTCAAGCCGATCGAGATTAAAGTCGCTTTTCAGAGTTCCGAACAGAATTTTTAAACACATTAAAGCTTTGATCAAGTTCGTTTATCAAAAAACTAAGACTTACGCCTATTTTTTTTTTTTTTTTTACCAATGTTTTCAAAGAAACACTCGAACTGGTCTGAAAATACTCTTCGAGCGGAATAAAGCTCTAAAAATAAATTCAATTGAAGAAAAAAATTGAAATATGCAACAAAAACTGGATTATTGAGATAAAAATTGGCTTTTAAACTTCCAAAGAGACTTTCCAAGCAAATAAAAGCTCCAAAGATGTTAAGTTTATAAAAAAACAAGTTTCAAAGATTTTAAATTTATCAAAGAAACAAGTTTCAAAGATGTTAAGTTTATCAGTAAAACAAGTTTAAAAAATATTAAGTTTATCAAAGAAAGAAGTTTCAAAGATGTTAAGTTTATCAGTAAAACAAGATTAAAAAATGTTAAGTTTATCAAAACCAAGTTTCAAAGATTTTAAGTTTATCAGTAAACCAAGTTCCAAAGATTTTAAGTTTATCAAAGGAACAAGTTCCAAAGATTTTAAGTTCATCAAAGGAACAAGTTCCAAAGATGTTAAGTTGATCAAAGAAACAAGTTTCAAAGATGTCAAGTTGATCAAAGAAACAAGTTCCAAAGATGTTAAGTTGATCAAAGAAACAAGTTTTAATCATGTTAAGTTTATTGAAAAACAAGTTTCACCTCAATTTGTTATGTGAAAACACTCAAACAAGGACTAAAAACTCAATTATCAAGAGCTAATTCGCACAAAAATTGTTTTACAGACTTTCAAACAGACTTTTTCACCAAAAATAAAGTTTTAAAACAATTTTACCGCACTGTGTCTGTAAATATGTTTAAAAAATGTTAAAAAATAATGACCCAGATCTCCATTACCAAGAGCCAACTGGGGTAAAAATTTAATCTTTCCTGATGCTTTGTGAACAGGATGAATCTCAAAAACGTATTTTTTTCATCAGAAAACATTATCAACATAATTTTATCAGTAAATATTTCTGAAAAAGACTAAAATAATTACTGAAATCACGATTGCTGATAACTGATTAGGGTAAAGCTCGTTTTTCTTCAATTTCTGAAGATAAATTTCTCTAAAAACACCATAGCAATGACTAAAGCTCAACGCAATTTCATTAACATGCTTTTCTTATGTTTTTTTATGAAAGTATGCTCGCACACTCCTAAGAAAGCATGTTAATGAAAACTTCCGATCGCTTTGCTTTGGTATAGTGCGCGTTGAGCTTAAAGGCTCCGTTATGAACAGCTAATTGCAGTTGAATAGTTGGAAAGATATTCATGAATGGGAATAAAGCCTGAAATCGATTAACTCCAAGGAAATAAACCGGCTTTTAGATGACGGTACAGCCGAACCTGGGTCAGCCGCCTTACCAGCCGCAGCCAGGTTTCAATCATCCAATGATGGGCCAGATGGGACCAATGGGAGGTCAATACGGAGGTGGTTACGCGATGGGTGGTATGGGAGCGATGGGTCCGGTAATGGGTCTGCCTGGAGCCGGAGGCCGAGATCCTCGAGTATCAATGAACAAACAACCAAGTGAGTTGGGCCTGGGCTCCACCGAAGCACCGTCGGTCGTCTCGATCCCAAACTCGATAGCACCGGGCAACGTTGATCAAATTCAAAAAGACCAATCTTTGGAAGATGGTAAACTGTTTTTGCTATGATCTTGCTACCCGATGCTTGCCTGATGCTTATTGGTAACTTCAGTTCTACACTCTCTTCTAAGCTGACATTATCTATCGCATCTTTATCCACTAATTTCTATCTATCTATCTATTATCATCATCATCATCCCACCTGCTTGTCGTATATCTTTACCTTTTTTATTTATTTATTTTTTGTTTTTTTTTCAAAGTATCTAATCGCCTCTCAACAAGCCTTCGGGCTTTGCGAAGGAACTCAAAAACGGCCAACAACAACAATCCGTTCTTTTTGTTGCTTAACTTTTTTTTTTTCTTCACGCTTCGCTTCGATGCTTAACATTTTTTCTTCAGTTCATTTCTCTCATTTATTTATAGACAATTAGAGACAGCTCACTTTATTAGAAGGGATAAAATAAAAGCACTGGCGATGATAACGATATAGCAAAACCAGTTCGCATTTTTTATCGAAATAAAGAAGAATACAGAATAACTCTTGTATCTAATTTGTTCTTCTTCTTATTTCTATCTTGAATTTGAAAACATTGCATGAATTTAGAGCATGCGAGTTCAGAGTCTTGTTCTATGTTATAAAAATCAATTTTTTTAATTAAACAACGCTTTGAGATCTTCATTTTCTCTCTATCTCTTTGTTTATTCTTTATTTCTTATCTTATGTTTCATACAGTTTACCATTTTGTCTTTTTGATAACTTTTCACTAACAGTCGTCGTCGTCGTCGTTTCGTCTCCGTCTCCGTCTTCGTTCCGCGCAATCATCGTTACCTTATACATTGATAATATTTATAAAAAAAAAGAAAACCAGAGACGAGATTCGAACATCGATCATACTTTGATATACTACTGTTTAAATTTAAGCCCATAGATTTAAAGAAATTTGATACATGGGAAAAATCTCTCGTCTCTTCAAACTCTAAACGGTGAACAAAACTGAGGTGATATTATATCCTCGTTAAACAATATTCGCATCATTTTTCATTTTTTTATTTTTTTTTTTTTTTTTTTTTCTCATAAATCAGGCGTACTGGACTTGATCAGCGGAGGATCTCGTTCAATCACTCCAACCATTTCACTTATGACTAGGAAGAGTCCGACTATGGATCAGGGCACACAGGTTGGCCATCAACAACAACAGCAACAACAACAACAACAACGATCCAATAATACTAACGTCCATAAAACTGCGAATGATAAGCCAAATCCTAGAACCATACAACCGCCGTATCGTGATCGTGAGAGGTTTGTGAAATATATTATTTCAATATACTTGGATATTACTCTGATTTTCTTCTATTAATCATGTATTTTTATGACTTGAATTCGATCTATCAAATATCAGGACTCCAAAATTGATATGAAGATAAATATTTCTTCTCCGTTAGTTAGGGATTTTTTCATATGATAATAGAGGCGATTTTTGATCAGTCTGAAAATTCAAAGGCCTAGCGTATTCATTAAAAAAACTTCTACCCCCCTTCCACATGTCTAAAAAAAAAATGAAACAACATTACAGTCACGGAAGTGGGCGAACCGGCAGCGGCATGTCTCAATACAGTGACGGCAAGCGTGATAATCGTGAAAAGCAGGATATAAATCATCTGCAAGGTCACGGTCATCAACAAGGTCAGAATCACGCGGCTAATCACGCTCAAGCAAACCGTGGAAATCGCGGCGGTTGGATAGCCCGAGGAAATATCCGTGGAAGAGGTAGAGGCGGACGTGGCGGTGGTAGTTTTAGACCACCTCAGCCAGGAAGCATAAATAACAAGCCGAAAAACACTCTGAAGTTCGAAAATGATTACGACTTTGAACAAGCTAACACAGAGTTTGAAGAACTGAGGTGTGTTTCGATCTGATTTTGCTATTCAAAATATGTAACATCCACGGTTTATAAACGTGCTAATAATTATAATCGCTAATCGCAGATCTCAACTGGCTAAAACAAAGATCGACAACGGTACTGACAATGAAAAGAAGGACGATAGTGGAAACGAAACAGGTGCCGGAGAGGGAGAGCCCGAGGAAGAGACCGACGTCGTTCATTACGACAAATCTAAATCCTTTTTTGATAACATTAGCTGCGAGGCTGTGGAGAGAAGTAAAGGGTAAGTTCTTCTGCCTTTTCTCCTAATTATAGATTTTAACGAATGAAAAATTACGTATGAAAAGTGCCGGATTCACTTCACATCAATTGAAGCGATGAATGTGTATTTCATACAAGATCAAAAACCTTAAATGTTGCGATGTTTATATCACCGCGATTATTCTGCGCGGAAGATCACGCCTCGCATCAACACTATCATAATTATTGATAACTATCATTTTTCATTGTTTAAACTTTTCTGAACAACTTATCGACAATCGTATAAATGTGATACAGTCTATCATTGAAAAAATAAACTAAAGAGGATAAGAATCTCTCTATAAGCATCGATTATCATTCGCTCATAGTCAGTAAATAGTTGTTTTTTTTACACTGTGAAAGTGCTATTTCATTGGCAGTAAGCAGCAGTAGCAGTTTAGTAACTTATACCAGATGTTTCTAGCAAAATCACTAGGAATCACCTAAAAATCACTAGCAATCACCTAAAATCACTAGCAATCATTAAAAATCACTGGCAATCACCTAAGAATCACTAGCAATCATCAAAAATTATAGGCAATCACTTAAAATCACTAGAAAACACCTATAAAATCACTAGCAATCATTAAAAATCATTGGCAATCACCTAAGAATCACTAGCAATCATCAAAAATCACTGGCAATCACCTTAAAATTACTCGAAATCACCTAAAAAATCACTGGCAATCATTAAAAATCACTGGCAATCACCTAAGAATCATTAGCGATCATAAGAAATCACTGGCAATCACTAGAAATCAGCTTAAAATCACTAGAAACCACCTAAAAAATCACCAGCAATCATTAAAAATCACTGGCAATCACCTAAGAATCATTAGCGATCATCAAAAATCACTGGCAATCACTTAAAATCACTAGAAAACACCTAAAAAATCACTAGCAATCATTAAAAATCACTGGCAATCACTGGCGATCACTAGCAATCACTAGAAACCATCTGAAAATCACAATAAATCACCTAAAAAATCTCTAGAACATCTTGTTCGTTACTAAACTACTGCTGTTGTTTACTGCCGATGAAATAGCGCGCTAAAGATGCGAGTCTTTGAATATAGCGAAACTATTGGACTCTTTTCTATTCCTATGTTGCACATTGATGTTAATTAAGATTCTTGCTTTCTACAAATCTCTGATGATTAATTAAATCTGTTATAATTCTAATGACGCAGAAGATCCCAGCGTACGGATTGGCGAACTGAGCGTAAATTGAACTCAGAAACATTTGGAGTAGCTTCGACTAGGCGCGGCGGGTTCCGCGGACGTGGTTACTACAATCGTGGTATGGGGGGAGGAATGTATCGTGGTAATACTGGATATCGTGGCGGATATAGAGGCGGAAGTAGGGGAGGAGGTGGCGGAGGTAACGGGGGAGGAAATAGACAGGGAAACAACCAACAGCAGCAGCAGCAGCAGCAGCAACAACAACAACAACAGCAGCAGCAGCAGCAGCAACAACATCATCATCATCAGCAGCAACAACAACAACAACAACAGAAAGTAATAACAAACCATAATAATCAGAATCGTCCGAATAATCAGCAACAATCAGCGACGACAGCGCAGTCTCAAAACAGTGTCGTTACGGGAACGGCATAAATCTCTAATACGTTATTATGACTTATTCAAAGACGAGATATGATATATGAGATACGAGATGAGACGAAACGCGCTGTTATAAGTATTTTTTAGTGATTTAAGATTTTTACAAATAATTGCCGCGATTATAACGATAAGAGAGAGTAAGTAGTGAAAAAAAAAAGAAACAGAAAAATAAGAGAAAAAAAGAAAAAGAGGAAAAAAAAATAAAAATTAAAAAAATTGAACAAAAAAAAATAAGGAAAAAGCGAGTTTTTGGTCAAGCGAGATATATAGATAATTAAGTAATCAGATTTATTATAATAATAAATATTTTAGTCTATTTAGTAACGAGACTACGAAGAAAAGAAAAAAAAGAAGGGAAAAAAAAACTAATAATGAAAAATGAATATGAGAAGTTTGAGGAGACCCCTTTGCGAAAACTGTTATTTCTTTACCCTCCAGGCCTCTCTCACTCACTTTAAGTACTTGGCGAGACAAAAATTGAAATTAAATTAGAATATAAATATATATATATATAATATACATACATTGCATTGCATTACATTACATACATGCATACACACATACATACATAGGAAATGTTTTATATGTCCCCTTTGTTGGAGGGAAAAACAAAAAGGAAAAAAAAAGAAAACGACCATTTTTCGAGGCATTCAAAACAAATGATGATTAATTGTTTATACGATAACGTAATATGATGATTAGAGAAAAAATAAAATAAATTAATTAATGAAAAAGCAAAAAAAAAAAAATTAACTCAACGTTCGAAACAATTTAATTAGTTTATTGTCGTATTAGGTATATTATTATATGGCGATGATAGTGACTGATCGATCTTTATAACATTGTGTTACGTATAAGTGAGAAAAAAAAAAAAATTAAAAAAAAAATACAAAATTAACAAAAAAATTAAAATAAAAATAACAAAAAATTCAAAAAAAAAAGATAATAAAACACGAACAATGGAAGTAAAAGAAAATTTGAAAAATAAAAAAATAGGGGCAATCTCACACGTGTATAAAAGGAAAGAAAAAAAGTACAAAAAAAAAAATGAGAAAATTGAATAAAAAAAAAAAAAACAAAGAAAGAAAAAAATAAAGATTGACGATTACTGCCAAGCAAAGCTCTCGAACGATGGTCGCTTTAGCAAGTATATCTCTAAGTATACTTATAGTATATATATATATTGAACAAACAAACAAACAAACAAACAAACAAACATAGATACACGAGAGAAGAAAAATAAAGAAAAAATTACTTCCGAATGATTTCTCCCTAGGTGAGATTTTAACGATTTGAAACAGAAAAAAAAATAAACAAAATACAAAAAATAAACAAAATACAAAAAAAAAAAACAAATAAAAATGTGTCATGGCGTAATAGAAAAGATTGTTTGTATATGTAGTTAGAGAGAAGAATGAATAGAAAGAGAGAGAGAGAAAAAGAGAGAGAGAGAAAAAGAGAGAGAGAGAGAGAGAGAGAGAGAGGCTGGCTCGCTGCTCCTCCTCCTCATCATCCTCATCCTCCTCCAGTTTTAAATCGATTTTGTTGAATCAAAGAGAAAAGAAAAAAAAAAAAAAGTAAAATAAAATTCTTTGTGTTTTTTTTTTTGTTCATTTTGAAAAGTATATTTAACGAAGGTTCGTTCGAATGCTGAACAATATTATAATTGTCATTTTTAGTTTTTTTTTATATTTTTTTCCATATTAATTATTATAATTAGGTATATTTTTTTTTCTTCATTCTTTGCTTCTATACTATACTATACTATATGTACTATTATTTTTTATTTTTTATTTTTTTCTATCTGGTACTATATAGACTGGTTTTTTTTTTATTTTTGTTTTTATTTGTATCCGCACGAACTGAAGCGATGGAATATATTCTTTTCTATTATTATTATTAATATTAATATCATTATTATTATTATTATTATTATTATTATTATTTTCTTTTTTTCTTTTCTTCAAACAATATAGGTATAGTATAATATACCAATATGATCACAACGATTCCGGATACTGTATCGAAAGTATCGAGAATATAGGTAAATATAAAAAAATAATAAACTGGACGGTGGTATGAATGTTGGGTTTTTTTTTTCTTTGTTTCTTTTTTTTTTTCTTTTCATTTTTTCTACATTTTTCCCCTATTTATTTATATTATAACAATAGAAGATAGAAGAGATAGAAGAAGGAAGAAATGAAAAGGGTTTTTTTTTTTTAATTTATTTTTCCTCGATAAGAATTGATGATAATAATCAATCAATCAATTAATTAATTAATTAATTAAATAATTTATGATTTCTAAAGATTTCATACAATAAATAGTAGGCGGAGGGGCGCGGGGCAGGAGGGAGGGGGGGGGGGGGTGATTTACTTGCGTACATACAATAGAAATACACATATTTAGGTTTAAGAAGCAGACAGAATTTTACCATTATATTATTATTATTATTATTATTATTATTATTGCTGATAATCCAACGTTTGAAATTCTGGAGAACTCGGACTCGCATATACGTATATTATTTTTTTCTTTTTTTTTTACCCTCAAAAAACAGGAAAAAAAAACAACAACTATAATTTTCTTTTCTTTTTTATATTATATTATAATTGTTTCTTCTTCTCATATTTTTATGTTCGATTATTATTATTATTATCATTATTATTTTTTTTTTTTGTATCGATTCGAGTGAATACGATAATTGAAAGAAAGAAACAAAATCAATTAATTTAATTCATTAATTCATTCATGCATTCATCCATACGTTCATTAATTCATTCATTAATTAATTATATTTCTGACTGCGAAGAAACAGACGGTAAAGAAAAAAAAAAAAAAAAAAAATCTGTTCTATGTAAAGAAATGAAGAAATGAAAAATGAAAAAATAAAGTAAAATAAAATAAAATATTAATTTATGTAAAGACTTGTAATAAACTTAAAAAAAAAACACCCCCACACACACACACAGACTATTTACACACTTTGTGTCCTTTGAATAACTTTGAATCGTCGTTAAAAAGTTATTTCAAATGAAATCTCTAATAAGAATTATAAATAAATAATAAAAAAAAAAAAATCAAAAAAAAAAATTTATAAATTTATTTTTACCCATGATGCAATGAAATGTCTGAGATTTTTGTCGCAGTTATTTTCATTACTTTTTTTTTTTATAATCTGCATGATGATCGTTGTCCGGAAGTCTCGAGTTTTTTCTTTTTTCTATACATAAATTTGTTTACTTATTTCATTCATCTTGCCTTGTTCTTCCTTCATTATTGTTATTATTATTATCATCGTAATTAAGATACGTAAAATTGAATAGGTTTTACACTCACTAATCTTTTTTGATTAGATGGTAATCATTTTTTGAAGTAAAGTAAACCAAAATTGATATTTAAATAACGGTCATGAATTTTTTTTTTTTTTTTTTTTAATTAATATTACATGTACAGGGTGAGTCTTGTCTTATATCGCATTAGGAAGGGACTTATCATCGCAAACGCTCCGCCCCCTTTCTATTCATACTTATTATCGCCGTATAGGGAAACAGATATACCACTTTCTTTTTTACGCGCCGTCAAAACTGATGTTTTGACAAGTATGAATAGAAAGGGGCGGAGCGTCTTCAATGATAAGCCCCTCCCTCATGCGATAGCCAGAGAGATTCACCCTGTATATATTATATATTGAATTCTTTGCGTATTGTATGATTAAAAAAAAAAAAAAACTTAATCGTCATTCAATGCGGAAAAAAAACACGTATACATACACATACATACTGTACATTTACGTATACACAGAGAAAAAAGAATAAATAAATAAATAAAAAAGCAAAAAAATAAAATAAATAAAAATAAATGAGACCACCTCTCTCTCCTTCGTTTGCAGTCGTATTAAGAGAAATTGAATATACCATTGCTACTTGATTATATAAGGTGATGAACGATTACAACGTTTTGTCATTGTGTCGAAACTATTATGAAAGATAATTATTATTATGATTATTATGATTACATATTTGAAGAAAAGAGAAACGACAAGAAAAGAAAAGAATGTAAGAAAGAAATGAAGTAGAATGAAAGGAGAATAAGAAGTGTAGTTGAATGTAATGAAACAGTAAATGAAAATGAAAATGATAATGAAAATGAAATAAAAGTCTTACAATTTCATATTATTATTATTATGTTCTTTTTTTTTCTTCTCTCCAATCTCAGATTATAAAGACTAGGAAAAACAGTAGCAAAGAAAGAAAGAAAGAAATGAGTGTATAACGAATTGAGTTTTGAAGTACTATAAATGGAAGAAATGAAAAAAAAAAAAAAAAAAAAAACGAATGAATAAATCAATAAATAAATAAATAAATATATTTTTAAAATTTACTACATCGTACACGATCTTTTTTTTTTTTCTTTACTTCGCATGCAGGTACTAGCTACTACTGCTACTACTACAGTGGATATAAATTGTTGTGATTCCCGATTATAATTAATAATTAATAATTGATAATCAATAATGAAATGAAATTAATAATAATAATAATGATAATAATGATCTATCGTTAGTAATTTACAATATGTAATTCATTATTTTTTTTTTCAACTGTATAAAATTCGCATTAACTCATCGCTTGTATATCTATATTTATTTTCTATTTGTTTTTTTTTTATTGCTCTCTCTCTTTTCGAAATCATGAGCAAATATCATCCGGAACGAAGATAGTGGTATACTATATATTTATTATGTATACACAGATTCATATCCTTCCTCTATCCGCTTATAGCGCGATTGTTAGTTTAGTTAAATAATTATAATTTAATTTCGGGGAATGACTAGTAGGTAGATTCTTATTTAAAAATATTCGATTTCTTAAATTCGAATATAAGTAAATAAAGCTGAATTCTTTCGAGGTTTTTTGAAAAATTTATTTCGCATTATGATAGAAGAAATAAAAAATGAAAACTATTATTACAACAGATTTATTCAGATGACATCACGGGCTGAAAATATTTGAATTTAAAAATTTACGCGCCTTTACTGATGTGTTCGTGAACGATTCGATTTTATGATCCGTGATTCAACCCAGTGGCGACACCTTTGCGATCGTATAACAAACTAGAACTCTAATAACGATGAGTTTAATAACACGTAATATCGACGAGCCAAAAACAAGTGAAGTGAACGCAACCCCTTTTTGTCCTATCGTAGAGTAATTCAGTATGAGGACCTTGTGAATTTATTCTCAATATTAAAATTACAAATATAACAAGATAGTCACAAGGGGTTTCGATATCCGTTATTTATTCATTCATTTATTCATTATAAAACAATATAAATGATTTCAAAAGCCGCGGTGGGTATAGCTGCCGGTATTGCCGGCAGTATATTTTTAGGGTATTGCTTTTACTTCGACCAAAAACGGCGAGGCGATCCAGACTTCAAAAGAAAATTACGTGAACGTAAGTGATTTTGTCATCAATTTACAACCCTATTTACCATCACGTTAACATAAAGACGGATGTTTCGATACTAAATACGTGTTTGGTATCAGTTTTACAATTCGGAGCATCAACCTCGAAAATATATGCACGATCTATACTGTAGTGTTCGTTAGTTTAATCATTTTCAAATTTCTATGCTCTCATGGGCCGGGATGGTTCGATATACACCCAACATAGTGTAGACGAAATCCCAGGTTCCTATCTCAATCCTAAGTGCCGCCACGACGTCTCCGAAATTTTCCAAATTCAACAACACACACGATCCGTGATGTTGCGCGGTCAATTTTTTTTGTTCCCTCCGGACAAAAATTTTCAAACCTTGCTACACTCCTCACCTGTGGTAGTGTAGTAGCTGTTTGCCGTGTGAATCCGAGAAATTTTCTAAAGATTTAAACTACGATTTCATTCGTATACGCAATGAACAGGAAGAAGAGCTAGGAAACAGGCTCAGAAGGTGGGGACAAAAATACCTGATCTTAAGGACCACGAAGCAATGCAAAGGTTCTTCTTCCAAGAGGTAAACAACTCTTTGAATCTTATATTGTCTTTGTTTAAGGATAATGGCACTGTGACTTGTACTCTATTTATAGCCGAGTGATAGCAAGAGCTGAAGTTGTGGAAGAGAACATGAATGAGAAATTCTTTTTTTCTTTGTTTACTATCTTGGAATGTTTCTACTTTGTGGAAATCAATTGAGACGTGAATTTTCAGGGTTTGAAAAAGCCGGAATAATCAAGTCTCTTTAGATTTCTAAGTTTCAAAACTTGTTCCCAACGTCGTGGAAGTTTTTTCAAACAATTTCCGCGACCATTCCGGAGCCTAAAGTCAAGGAATATTCCAGAGATTGTGAGACGTGTGTTATTTCGCAGCTTCTTTCGGCTACCGCGTCCTCGGCTAGTATCGAGAGAATCTTTTCTAACTCGGGTCTTGTGCGTTTCAAATATCCAAAACCAGATGAGGAGCGAAAAAGCTGGAGAGCTTGTCCTTTGTTGGAATTATTCAGCGTTTAGTGCGATAGATCTCGAATGTTTGTCGATATTTTTATAACTTTGCGTAGTTTTATTTTAACAAAGCTTTCAACAGTTTTAAAATCCTTTGATATACTCAAGGGGTGAAAATTGTCTATCAAGAATACTTATTCCAAGTCAGATGCAAGATAGCGAATCTTAAACAATGCAAGACTTGACTTGTCGGAAAAGGAACAGAATTAATCAGAGCTATCCATGATTTGTGAGAAAAGCAATGAGTTCGATAGACATCGACCCCGAAAGACAGTGATAGCAATATATGACTGATCAAAAATCGCCTTTATCATGTAAAATATCAATAATCAGCACCTAGTCTTGCAAAATGAATTCAATTTTATCGAAACAGGTTCAACTTGGAGAAGAAATGTTGGCTGGTGGTGATCTAGAAGGAGGAGTTGAACACTTGGCAAATGCAGTAACAGTTTGCGGACAGCCCAATCAGCTGTTGCAAGTTCTTCAACAGACATTACCACCACAAGTTTTCCACCTTTTATTACAACGACTGCCCTCGGTTGGCCAGGTTCGCTATAAAGAGCTCAAATACTATGGAAATAGTGTATTGATGCGAGTCACTAAATTCCCATTTTTTTTCTCAGTAATTCTTGTATTCTATTCACGCTTTATTTAATGTTACAGAAAATCGTATCCCAAACAGCGATGGCCGAAGAAGACGTTGAATAAATTATCAAGAGTCTGATGAGATTCTCGTTGGTTATTCCTAAATAATAAAACAAAAGAATGTTAGTAGATTATACGATCGTTTTAGCCAAAAATAGTTCACTGTCATTTTATTATTCTCTCATGAAATCCCGAGTCATTATGAATGTATATTATTATCTGTAATCTATTGGTCGCGAAACGTGATCGTTTCGTCTTCAATTCTCGTCTCGTTATGACTTGAGCGTTTTATCGAACAGGGTTGTTGCTGCTAGTTTAAGATCAGAGACAATGGTTGACAGCATTAGTTAACGGTTTTGAAATTCTATCGAAAAGGCACACGGAAAAAATGTTGGGCAAGCGACAGCACTACCACATGGTCGCGCAGCGCCACCGCTTTTCGGTGCGGCGGCACGACCAGATTCGGGAAGGCAGCTCGCCCGCAATTCGCCTCACCAACGTTTCGGGGCTGCAGCCGCACCGAAGAAGGAGAGCAGACTGCCCGCAAGGAGACTGCAGCGACACCAAACTGTGGTCGCACAACGCTCCGTGCTTTCGGGTGTCCGGCCGTAGCTGTTGGGCGCCCGGCTCACCCGACATTTTTTCCGTGCAGAGATTCATGATCTTCAAAATCTGGGGGTTGATTCTGTAGCGGAAATAACGGCAAAATAACACTGAAATCATGAAAAACAATAGGTGGCTGCCAATGAGCTGTTCTTATTTCATCAATTGACATTGTTTTCTGCAGCTATTTTGCAGTTGTGAAGTTACAGAATCAACCCCCAGGTCTTCAAAAGTCGTCCAGAATTTGTTAAACTGGAAATTGTAACAACCCTGTAGATTTTATGGAGTAAAACGATACTGTCGTTTAATCCAATGATCTCAGAACTTGATACGCAACGCTTCGAGGCGCTGTAAGACGTTTATTCGTAATAAACTATGACTTGAAATGATTGCTAAGAAATATCGAATCAAAACAAAAAAGTATTGATGGAGGCTTCACGCTTGAGAAATTGAAAACACCGTTTCTGCTTACTGTAGCAATAAATAATACGCAATATCATGGCTGGCTATGATCCATCCTGTTTTCTTTTCACTTAATCAAGTCTTGCAATGTTCGAAATTCGGTTTCTTGCATCTGACTCACTTAGAATAGGAATTTCCGAGGTTGTAATTATCACTTATCGAATCTGGTCTATACAGTCATTCGCAAATCTTTGAAATCTCGTGAAATGATTTGAAATCTTTGGCAAATCTTCGAGATTTCATGAAATGATTTGAAATCTTTGGAAAATCCCTGGAATCTCATGAAATGATTCGAAATCTTTGGAAAATCTTTGGAATCTTATAAAATGTTTCAAAATCCTTGCGAAATCTTTGAAATCTCATGAAATGATTAAAAATCTTGAGAATCTTTGGGAAATCTTTGGAACTCCATGAAATGATTTGAAATCTTTGGAATCTCATGGAATGATTTAAAATCTATGGAATCTCGTGAAAAACCTTTGAAATCCCTCAAAATTTGGGCAATATTAGGGATATGAAAAGATTTGAGAACGCTTTAAAACTTTGTTGAATGAAACTGCACAAAATTATAGAAATATAGCCAAACAGTTAAGATGTATTATGCTAACTATTCAATAATTTGGACAAAGAACAATCTCCGTAGCTTTTTAGCTCTTCATTTGGTTTTGGAGTTTTTAAACGCCCAAAACTGAAGATAAAAAAAGATTCTCTCACGGACGTAGGTCACCGAAGATGATGTGAATTCGAGCGTCAAAAAGCTCATTGAGATTGTACAAAAAAAAAAAATTATTCCTTAATATTAAGAAGTAGTTTTCAAATGTAGGAAAACCAAAGTACAATCAATGACTTTTTCTAAAACCTGGCTATAGATTAAAAGAAAGAAAAAAAAACCTACTTCACGCCAAGTTATAGCTACATATTGATAATGTAAAGATATTTTCCTGTTGCTGACTGGTAAAGAAAACAACTGCCTTAGGTATAAAGAAGCTACATCTACTATCGTAAAATCGTAAAATCGTTACAACAATACTATGCAAGTGATACCTCGACGTGGCAGACTCCATAGTTTCGGGATCTCTATTGCATGATAGTCTAAGATTTTTTCACGGAGAAATATCGGAGTTTGAAACCACGTGTCCCGATTTTATCATTTTACACCCCGATGGTAGTACATATTTCATATTTGTCGAAAACCGAACCCTGTTCAGTGTGCCTAGAACACTAGCATTCATATTCAATGATATTTTTAATAAGACTTGACATTCTTCATTAATCATTCGAAATTTATTGGCCTTTGGAATGCCCAAGGTAAGTTTTGTTCATAAATTCATAACACGTGCGTGTTTTTCTCTCCTTTCTTCCTTACCTCCTTCTCCTCCTTCTCGTCGGTTCAGTTTTTTGTATTGGAATGTAAATAGGTATGTTATGAATTGATTTGCACATACATATTTCATACCGCGCAGCTAGTTGATGTTAATTTTTAATGAAATTAAACAAGTTTTTCGAACACTTTTTTTTTAATAATTCATATTTATTTCAATAATCTGTGCATCTCATTTGTTGTACAATTTATTTCTCGTTTTCTTTTTTTTTTACACATTTTTATTTCTAATAATATTTATATATATATTTTTTTCTATTCTTCTTCACTCTATCCGCCTGGTTTCTCTCAATTCATAGTGCAAACTGTACACATACTTAATTAAATAGGTACTACATTACATTACAATAAATGAAATAGTACATGATTTTTTCTATATATACGTGTCGCGTTGAACACGTAATTATCAAAATAATGATAATAATAACAACAATAACAATGATAATAATTTCTCTTTTTTTCTGTATATACTTATTGTATATACTATACAGTGCGTATTCGTGGATGCGGGTCACTTGTTGAATGAATCTGTGTTCAATTCATTGTGAATTCATTGTCAAGCATCAACGAGTGACCCGCATCCACGAATACGCACTGTATGTATACTATAATGTACAATAATATGTACAAACACCAATGTGCTAACGGGGTATACTATAAGTTTTTAAGAAATTTCATCTACCTAGTATGATGCAAAAAAACGAAAAACGAAAACCAAAGAAAAAAAAACCATCAACAATAGATAATATTCATAACTTGTAAAGTCTGTTATAATATTCTAGGTATAATACAATTTTCCGTTAGCTTTTTTTTTCATTTCTTTCATTTTTTTCATTTTTTTTTTGATTATGTAAAATTTCCACACGCGGATTTCGACGAAAAAAGAAATGAAAAAAAAAAATGAGAGCAAAGTTTCAAGTGCTCAAGACTATCGAGCAAACTTTAGCCACTCGTTATTTGATTGTGATTTCTGCGCACATACATACAGCTATACTATATGTTCATGAAGTTTTGAGCTTTCGATTAAGTATGATATTGTGAAAAAAAAAATAATCACGATGAGATTGAAACAAAAAAAAAATAAATTAAAAAAAAACAATATTTCAGTGTTTACAACTTTCACATCACACTATATTTAAACCTAAATTTACATGTATAGGTTCACACATTATGATTCGCCTGTTTCGAAACATGATATACTATCTTTTAATTGAAACGCCAATTTTTTTTGTTTGTTTGTCTTATTTTATTTTGTTTCGTTTTTATTTCTAATTCGTTTTTTTTTTTTATCAGTGATAAACAATACTATTATATTATATAAGGAATAAATAAAGAATCATATTACGTTAATACGCGCATAGCTTGCAATATGGTTCAATGACATGATAATTATTGATTTGAAAATGATCCAGAAAAAGATACACCTTTTTTTTTTATATTGTTAGTTTGTTCTGTCAGCGATTATTATTCCTTTTCTTTTTCTTTTTTACTATTTACTCATTACACACAATATATTGTATCAAATAATTAGGAAGACGGTAAAACTAGAGGAAGATTAATTGTGGCAACTCTTTCTATATACATTATTATGTAAAATAATAATAATAATTTACGTCATTATTGTAATATTATTCTAATTATCGAACGTACGATTAAAAGAAACAAAAAAATATGTGTGCAAATTTTTCGATAAACAAAAAATGACCAGAGAAGTGGGGGATGCTTTATCGCTGCTTCTTTTTTACTTTTACCGTTCTATAGAATTAAGCGAGTGTCCGAAAAGATATTGTTTCCAATTTTGAAAAGTGAAATGAAATGAAATGGCACGCAATAATGGAAAAGAAAAAAGAAAAAAAAAAGAAGAAGAAGAATAAACTTAGTACAAATTTCTCAGGTGTTAATTATAATCGATCTATTACATAGAATTAGAAGCTGTTCTTTAAATATGTGTAATTAAATAAAGATTTATCAATAATTTAAAAATGATAATTTAATTTATTTAGGCATAAATAAAATATATATTCCCCGCGTAATGAATGAAATATAATACGTTGAAAGGGAAAAGAAGAAGTAGATAGGATCTTGTTTTTTTTTTTTTTCGTTCATTCGCTAAGATTTAAAGTTACGCGTATACCGTAGAAGGACAACTTTCTACCACTTTCTAAAGAAATTATACACGGAAGAAAATAAAAACGATAAGACTACCCCACCCAGAACCGTACAGCATGCAATAAAAATTTAATTTAAGTATTAAATATACAATTACGACGTGCTAAGGACCTCTTTTCTTGCCTCAGACATTATCGCTAACGCCCCTTTACTAACTAATTCTTCCGCAATTTCTTCGCCCAGACGTTCAGCACCGAATAAACTTATTCCGCTCACTTTTCCTGGCGCTATACTGCAGTACAGACGAGGCTCACGGTATGGACACTTCCTGCAGTTCGTGAAAATAAATGAATAAAAATTGATAGAGACTAAAATGGGTGTGGTACACACATCTACACACATACGAGCGAATTTTGTACCCTAAATTCGCGATGTTGAAGAAATATTTCGAAAATTTGTACACAGCGACTAAACAAACATGGCCGCTGCGTCATACGACTGGAATCGTATTTTGACGATAGAATGATTTATCGCGCTCGTAAAGTGCTGAGAATTAATTCGCGCTTGACAATATTACGGCAGTAATAATTCGATCGCAATACCAAATTGAAAAGCAATCCGAATTTGGAGAATCGATAAGCAAGAATTTTCGGCACTGCAGCTGTGTAGTTCTTAAAATCAACATATAGAGGCGCTAGTTTAGTCTCCTTTGAATCGGATACCCTTGTGTAGTAAAAATCTAACAAAAGTCAGCATGGATCTTCGAGCTGAGATTAATTCTAATAAAAAATTTAGTCGAACTTACTTTGGCGGCTCTCCATCATCGTCCGGTATATATATTCTGCTTTTCAATGTGTGGCTGATAGTGGTTTGACCATTAAGAGACCAAACGGCTCCCGATATACTCAAGTCTTTTCCGTTCAGCTCCGAGCATACAGCAACAGGGGCTGAACACCCACCGCCAAGTGTCCGAAGAAATGAACGTTCGCAAACGCATCTCAGGGTGGTTTCAACGTCGTGCAATGGTTCTAAAAGAGACAAAATGTCCCAGTCTGTTTCTCGACATTCAACACCTAGCGCCCCTTGGCCAACAGCGTAGAGAGCTTCTTCTGGTTCTAAAAGCTGCAGGAATATAATATTTCTTACCTTTCTTGGAAATTCAATTCTTCTTAATATTTCTAGTGTTTCACTTCCACACAGAAACAATGTAGAGTTCCTTTACACGACTCTTACTCTTACTCTTACCTGACTTATGCGATCCTCCCAACCCATTCTCTTCATCCCAGCAGCTGCCAGAATGATGGCAGAAAAGGGGCTGAATTCATCGTCCAATTTTTTTAATCTAGTATTCAAGTTCCCTCTTATACTTTCTACTTTCAAATGCGGCATGTTTCTTGCTAGCTGAGCAGAACGTCTTAGAGAACTTGTGCCAATCACACTGCCCTCAGGAAGTGAGGAGAGTGTCTTTCCCTGGGATTTCTTGGACATGACAACAGCGTCGCGTGGATCCTCTCGCCTATTATACATATTTTAAATACTTTTTTTTTAGTTTTATTTATTTGGGCATGAATTCCATGGAGTTTTCCTTATTGAAATTAATTACTACCGTCAGTTCAGAACTTTTAGATGGATATATGTCATACCAAGACGTCAAATACCAGGAATTTCCTCAACAAGTGCCTCATTCACGAAATGTAAACAGGTGAAATGTGTTTTACCAAAAAAAAATCAGTTTTTGATATCGTATATTGGTGAAAATACAAGGATCCGGTTCCAATACCGTCATGATGGATATTGACAATAATATTTCGTTTATTTGCAATACATATTACTGGTAATCTGGGTGTGGAATGCCTAAGCACACGTCCTACAGTTCAAATTAAAAATCGATGAAAAAATCATTCCCAGAAAAATTTGTGTATCCGTTTGGGCCGAATTTGTCGTTGAAATTTCCTCGCTTATGACGTCATGGAATATATATGACACGTGTATGGTATATGTATGGTATATGTATAAAGCTAATGGCCACTAATAATTTGATTCACATTATACCTATATAGTATACTGTGCATGGCATATGATGAAAAGGAAAAGGTAATAACAGTGAAATTCTCAAGGCTAAGAAATTTGGGACAAGGCCGCAAGACGAGCAGGATCTAAGACTATAAAAAAAAACCTGTAATTTCCAACCAGAGTTTTTGAATCAAGCAGCTGATACCAACGGCGGTCTAAAATATTGCCTTGGAAAATTATTGTTCTGATTTTTTGTTTTTTAACTTCTAAAAATTTCCATAGCTATTTTGATTCAGTGTTTAAATGCGATTCATGCTTTGTTATGTTCAATACTGCAACAGCAATTATGTCATGAAAATATTTTGTTTTTCTGAACATTCCTATGACGCGGATTTCGGGTTTTTTTTTTCTTCATTTCCTAGATCTCGTGTCAGCCAGTTTAAAACTTCCTGGCTAACTACGTTGGTGACAATAATCAGTGGAAATTAAACGGACGAAATCCATAAAGAGTTGAATGAGACCATTATACTCAGGTCATAAGAATGCTATATTTGTCAAATGCGTAAGCAATGCTGTTTCTTTTGTTAACTGACAATGATGTTTATTGCATGAGCAAGAATACCTAACAAGTCCATACATTTCCATGCAAATATCTGGATATATGTTACGTGACTACTAAAAGGCGTCACAAACTGCGTAGAGAAATATTACATATCAAATGATATTGTCAGTTTTCTTTTTTTTTTTTCTTTCTTCTCTACTTTTATTGAAATGAAAATAACTAGAATATAAATCATGGAATGATACGAACGAGTAAATAATGTAGTATGATGAAATTCACTGTCATTATTTTAATAATACTCACTTTAGTATAGCACCGAGTGCCATTCCTTCAGGTAAAGTTGTGGGTAGGTCTTTCAACGAATGAACAACAAAATCAACTCTTCCATTTTCTAATGCTATTTCAAGTTCTGCAGTAAAGAGAGCTTTCTCACCAATTTTTGGCAAAGATTTATCCAGTATCTTGTCACCTTTCGTGCTCATAGTAACTATGTAAGCAATAAATAGAATAAGAGGAAGAAGAAGAAGATAGATTGTGATAAAGCTGATTATTTTTTCGTTATCAATAGATCACGATGTGCTTGATTTAATTTTGTATCTCCTTTCATTGCATAATATGTGTATATCGATCATAACTGAATATAAAAAGAACAGAAGAAACACTTCATGACGAAATGACTGAGAGAGGAACCTTGGACCTCTATGATACCTGCATAGTTTTGAATAACTGACATTAAATATAACTCCTCCTCACCTATCTCAAACTGTTTCTTAGGATGCAACTCCTTCAGGGATTGTATCACGAATCTTGTTTGAATAAGAGCCAACTGAAAAAGTAGATAGAGCATAAAACCATATTCAAAAATGGTTTAGGAATAAGATACTCCAAATTGGTTGATATCAATCTATGACATTTCAAATCGCACAGTCATATGAGTTTGAGTGATTCCGCATGAGTTTGCACTATTGTAAACGACTCTCGAGTCATTATCAATGATGTAGTTGAAATTCTTTGGAGTAACTTAAGCCCATGATTTATTCATGACTTAACTTATTCTATGGTTCAAAGTCGTTTTCGAGCTGCATAGTGATGTTAGTGCATAGTCAGCAAATCGCAAATTGTTCTATTTGTTATTTAGCGAAATCGCGACAGTTCGCAAAATACGTTATCATTACATGATATAATCTATGCTCAGCGCGTGTTTATCGTAATACCATATCGTATGCTGACTGTGATTATCGTAAGAAGCTAGCTACTATTTTATCATGACTAACATAAGAATGATACAGAGTATAGTAGATACTTACTTCACTTTTCCGTGATCCAACTTTGATTACGTCACGCGTTTCGGAGGTCATTGTGGCTCGAATTATTAACTGATATATAGACTAGTAGTGTAGTAGTACGTATAGTATAATTATGTGAACAGTTCGCAATGTATGAAGAGATAGAGTGATGTTTTTAGACAATTTTGGAATGTTTTTCGATTAATACTAATACAGCGATTCCATGTCTATATTACTTATATAAAAACGACAAGTATTAAACATAATTGGGTCAGAAGTAGAAGTAGTAACTTTCACCAGTTGTGTAAAATCGCTGATATTATTCCACCAAGTATTTCGTTATATGTATTACTATAGTAAAATATGAAATAAATACACGAGGATAATGTGTACTACGGAAATATTTACGCCACTGTATCGTTGTTTGATTTCACAGTCACTGGCACTGCAGCAGAATGTGAAATATATTAATTATGTTAATTAAAGGAGTTGACTTAAATCGTGCGACATTGTACGCGCCATGACGGTCGACTACGGACTGAACTTAGCCATTTAACTCGCTTGATACTCGAATATCTCTCTCTCTCTCTCTCTATATACTACTACAATCTACGTCGTCGATCTTCGATATATCGAACAGATACGCATGTGCTAAAATAAAATTATCCTAATCTACAGAGCGATTATACGAACAAAGTAACGCGCATAACCGTTATACAGACAATCCAAAAATCGAACGATCGGGTTTTATTTCGAATCGCCGGAACTGAATGGAAAGACTTATCAGATTTTTTGATAAGCATCGCATCAATTGAACCGAAAATAAGACCTTGGTTGCTGCGTGCGAAAATAAATGCCGAAAATATATTCACGATACTTTGCCCAGAATCTCTATATTCATTGATATAAGATAATTATACTAATGAATAGACCTGAGAATAATAAATACATACTATAATATTGATGCTGCAAAGTCATGAATAGATATTTGTAGTAATGATTATAAAGACATTTTGACCGCCTATAAGCCGTTATCTTATTTTTCTTACGATTTAAGCTATATAGGCAAGTCATTATGACGTAACTTAAGTTGAGCGTATATCTTCGAGCGATTCGAGATATAATTATATTTTTTTTCACGTGCTACCTAGGTATATTAAAAATAAGAAGAGATGAAAATATATACTTTCAGATAATTTATTGCGATTAAATTTATATATATATCAGATAAATAGATTAGAATTTTATTTTACGCACTACATTATGTATTGTGATATTAAATTGATTAGTATAATTATAACATACATTAGCTGTATTACTCGATGCGAAATAATAATAAAAAAAAACAGCTAGAATGAGTTCAATTTTTTTTTGTTTTTTTTTACAAATTTTTTATACCTATCGGTATATGATTGTTAATAAAAATATTAACTAAATATAAATAATATTTGTAATTCTCGATTAATATACTATAAGTACAAAAATAACGTATTCCATTTATGAAACATTCGCTCTACTAAACCGGCCATTTTCTTTTCTGACTCCCTCCGAAATTTTCGAAACATAATTGAACATATCTCGAAAACTGTATGGATAGTAGAAAAAAAAAAATGATTCGAAAAAAAAAGTGGCTGGTTTGGTGGAGAATACTTCTTATGTATACTTATATAATATACAATCTCTGTGTATAGATATGATACGTGAAGTTATAAATATAAGTTTATGTTATAAACACGTATTGCATAATATAATATAATTTAATATAATATACTTTGAAAATTTCATTATCACTACATTAATGCTGATATAGTAATACGTATAAAGCAATAAGTATTATTTATAATACCTAATATACTGTAATAATATAAATATTTAAATATATAGAATATCTCTCTCTTTATTTATTTATTTAATTTTCCCCATTGTTTTCAAAGTCAAAATTTTCTTTCATTTAATTTCCTCGATATATTAAATAATAATTATACCAATTATTAATATACATATTTCTTATAAAAGAGAATATATTTTTTGAAAAATATTCTCCTAGGCGAGTTTTGCGATTGACTAGATCAAACGAATTGTAAATATATTCTTTTCATATATATACGTATCATAGTATACGTAAAATACAATTTATGTAACGTGTCAGTAGTTATAGATTTAAAAGAGCACTTCATGGTCGGAAAATATATATATAGGACATTCCGTACCGAATCCGAAAGGTCTAAGGTCAGACCCAGGTCGATTCGGCATGGAATGTCCTATAGATTGTTATTATTTAGAATAACAACAAATATTTCGTAAATTTATATCAACTATTTGTACATTATTTAAAGCCCTAAAAGCTGCGCAAGTATTTAATTAATAAAGCACAGATTAGCAGCTAACGTGCGAATTATCCATACGCGATATTAGGTATATCATCGTTATTATTATTATTATCATCATTATTACTATGCTATTTTTTTTTTCTCATTTCTCTCCTCCATCATTTCTATTGCAAAGAACATCCGCTCTCATTTTTGGGCTCTTTAATGCTCTGATGTACCGCCTCTTCTTTAACAGCCGGTAAATCATGCTCTGTCATATTACTCTGAGCTGATACTCCAGCAAATGCTTGATAAGTTGGTAAATTCCACAGAGGACTAGGCGGTGGCATTGCGAAGTCTACCGGACTTACCAAACCATATGTTGCCTTAGTTTCTAGGGACGGTACATCACCGGGTACTTTGTGATGGTATCTAAAAGGGGGAGAGAACCTTGGTCAAATTTTTTACCTTTCGGTAATAAGAGCAGCAAATTCTCAACCCTCATACTCACATGAAGCCATTTTCTCTGTTACACTTGTCCAGTGTAATTTTGACCAACGGCGCCAACCGTTTAAACACAGCGTGTTGATCTGGCTTGACTCTTGGCGCCGGTCCATGAGTCTTTCCATACTCTTGGCACAGGGATTTAGCTCGATTCAAACAAATCTCACTTTCCTCAAGCGCTTTTATCGCCTCACCGCATTTATCCATTGACAATAGATTCTCACCGCAATAATTATACGCCTGTAACGAATCGGTGAAAGACATGACACTATGCTTTGATACAATGAGCATAACGATACTGTGCAAGATTTTCTAAGTTATCAACGTTTTTCACATATTTACGTAAGACTGGTAGAAAGCTGCTTTTAACTCGAGATATTTCATCCATTGGGATGAAATTTCTGGCTTAAAAGGTCTCAGGGTATTTGCCGCGTCTAGGAAAAGCTTGCTTGTTTCATTAGCCAGAGCAGATATCAGGTTGTTGTTGTGTTTCAACTCGACTGCTCTTGCCACGGTCACTGGAACCGGTGATAACAAAGGGATTGAGACAATTTATCATTGCGTAAAACCGCTCGGGATAGAAGATTGAGAAAATGAATTGTAAACAATAATATACATGTGTTTGGGTAGTTTAAAGAAGGTTTTCGATCTACTAAACGAAAGTAAGTCCAATATGTAAAAATATTGCAAAAAACCTTCTTGAGCCTCTGCAGTGCATTGGTTTATGTAAGCATTGACGACACGTGGGTCTAGATCGCTTCCTAAGACTGGGGGATTAGCCAATTGTGGTAAAAACTCTGTTTGCACAAATGTGAATATCCCCGCAGCCCTCCTCATCAAACCATGTACCTCCTTCGCTTCGTCCATGCTTATACTGCGTAACGTTTGATTAATTCAATGAACATGAACAACTAACATCATAACCAGTGTATATCAAGATCAAAATACAATCTGCTTACTCGTCTTTTCCAGCTAACATTGCCGCGTGTTTCATGAACCATATTGCTATATTTATACTCATGTTAGCAGCCTCGTAAACAGAATCTGCTGCAGAACTGTTGAATGAGTGATAAAAACTATCAGTGGGAAAACTTTTCGGGGTAAAATGTAGCAAAAGTTGAGGAAGCCACATTTTTGGACTTGTCGTGAAATTCTGTGACTGTTTTATTTTCATAAAAAAGTGGAATTTCGACTGGGGATGCATTCTGGCCGATAATCACACGCATGAAACTTACTAACTGAGTGAACCGAGCAGAGTATGTGTCCATTTAAAGACAATTATATTTCTCAGTTTACTGGCTTCTGGTCTTCCGACATGTTGAGATTGCGATGATTGTACTTCCCATATTAGGCCATGAAGCAAACTTAGATATGCTAAAAATGCCGGTTCTACGGTATCGCTGGTATTATTAGCGTCTCTTATCAAGTCCAACAAACGACTTCTAGACAATTTCAAATCGCTGAAATTTAAGAAAGTAATGATGAACCCTGAAACTAGAAGAGATCCTCTGTTCATATTTCAACCGTTTTAGTGCTTCGATTTGAAAAAAAAAATAAATAAAAAGAAAACGGTTTACAATTGCATCGAATTCGAACAATCGAGTCATGGCTTGTGCCTATAGATCCTAATTTAAGGAATTGTGCAACGCGAATGACATAATACGTATGCATAAGATAGAGAGTGTGTATACGGAATAGGAGTAGTAGTCAGTGGCGGTAACACTAACCTGCAAAGTTTTCTCGTCGCATCTGTAGGCTCTCTTAATTTAACTTCGAATTTATTGTTCGTCGAAGCTTTTAGAACGTTGCGGTGAAACCAATGAGCCATTATTATTTAGTTTTTCTATTTTTTCTACGGATAATGTTTATTGGTACTTCGCGTAAACTATATCTAGTACGCGAATGGGTTTTATTGTTCTTTTAGTTTTATGATGATTTTGACAGACTTTTGACGCGACAGTACGAAACAACGTCATAGAATTTACAAATGTCAGATTTATGTTGGGTTGTGCCATCTGCCGACAGATATACGCACACAGATCTACACAATCTAATATGTCAGGTACAACGGAAGTGAATCACTATCATCACCTCGAAAACGCGATTCGCAGTTTCTCTCACACTACACAACCGATCGGCATTAAACTTTGGGAATCGTTGCTTCGTTTTGGCAGAAAGTGGCTGAGTATTTCGTTTCTTCAGAATTTTGCGATTTTTTTATTCTTACAGATTCAGTTATCATCAGAGAAATCGTGGAATTATTCACAGATTTACTCGATTTATTCGATTTTTTTCATACTTAGCTACTCGGTGGTGGCAAACCACACATTTCATCTTATTTGATGAATAAACGACAGAGAAACAACGATTTCGCATCTTAAAACGAAAAAAACCAGAAAAACTAGAGGATATAAACAGTGTCTGAATTCACCGATCGAAATAGCATTGTTGTATATCTATATATTCGCATGCTATAGATATGTTGCAACGTTATTTCTGTCGGTAGGTTTGGACACTGTTTAATCCCCAAATATTATTGAATTTAGACAAGATATTGGTGCATAATTTTATTTTGACCAACAACGTAGTTTTGTATCGATTTTGTGTCGAAAAATTGTGACTATTGCGGATTGATGAATCTGGTTTATTGCGATGTTTTACATATTCTATTCGGAACTATTATGATCAACATAACATGTTGATTGAATAAAATTCATTATCATCCTCTACATCGTAGTATGTAATGAGTAATTGACAAATATGTATAAATATAAATTATGTTTCGCGCCACAAATCTGCAGCTTCTTCAAGTTATATTATTAGTATTATAGTAATTGACTCATATGATACTGATAATTATACATATACTATCTTTCGTCCGTTGATGTGGCTTATCGTTTCAAATACGCGTCAACTGCGAAGTATGATGTTTATTTGTTAAGAAGAAAAAAAAAATGTAAACAGATACTTAAAGTTATCATGAAATCACGTTTAAACCTTATAGCCTTTATCAACGTTCCATAGATAGTGTATGAGACACAAGTAGACTTGAAACAAAAAAAAAAATATTAATAACGAACGGCGATCTTGTTTTGTTTGTATGTTTAAATTATTTTGTTCAGTAAAAATTCTTTTTTTTTCAAACTGTGATACGATATGAATAAATTATATTATATCGTAATGAAAAAGAATGTTCGTTCTGCGTTTGAACTGAAAACAACATTATCAACATCTCGACTAAATTTGACATTCATATTATCAAACTGATATCGTAATACGTATAACATACACATAGATAAATGTCGTTTAGTTTAGTTGAGATGCATACATGATATGAGTAGAAGAAAAAAAAATACCCACAATACATCGAAACACACAAATTTCGTACGCGCAATATCCGGTAACGTTCGTTATTCCTGGTTTACGCAGCGCCGTAACTTAGCTTAATCTAAGAACCGGCCAATCAGGAGGCTTGATTCACATGTCGCGTGGCTAAAGCAGCCTACTGATTGGTCGATCCTTAAATTAAGCTACGTTACTGCGCTGCGTAAACCAGGCATTAACGACCCTAGTGTGTGTAGTGTGTATCTCGTAGCTGTGTGAGATAAGCGCGCACAAAATCCGACCTCACATCGGTTAATATAACTTCAATTATTTACAGTATTAATAAAAAAATATATATACTATATCGTCAAGGTATGTAATCTAATAAATTAAATCAAACAATAATATCACATATCCGGGTTCATTTAGCCAATTAATTTCAATCTTTTATAGAAAAATATTTGGCATTTACTACGACAATCGAACGGTTAGAATTCACAGACAGCAAAAAAAAAAAAAAACTAAAAAAAAAACAAAAAAAAAAAAACTGTCACTCCAGCAGTTATATCATAACCTAAAATATCTCACCTTATTACTTATACTATGAAAAATAGAAATGATTTAAATTCTGTTAAATAGTCAGAATGACGAAAATTAATTCACGAATCATATTGCGTAACTAATTATTATTGCAAAAATTCGATCTAGATTGTAAACAGAATTATAAGTTTTGACTAAGAATCATGATAGTGTTTTTTTTTTTTTGTTTTTTTCCTTGTTATCATTACTCACTTGTCTATCATCATTACTCGGTGAATGTTAATTTTTGCGAATTATAGAATTCTAGTTTGTCGATGTATTTTTAGATGGGAGAACCGACAGGGTTGACAAACAGCGAGGCACGCGAACTTTGTAAAAATCCAGATGTAACAACTAAGGATTTTATACTGTCGCAAGTTATGTATCGTATAAAAGATCCGCGTAAATCATTGCCATTTTATACGGAGGTATTGGGTATGCGATTACTTCAGAAATTAGATTTTCCAGATATGAAATTTTCCATATATTTTCTTGGATTTGAACGAGCTAACGACATACCAACCGACAGAAGAGAATGCCTCGAATGGACCTTCTCTAGGAAAGCTGCTCTTGAACTTACTCAGTAGGATATAGTCACGTTGTTATTTAATTTATACAGATAAACAAAGGACAGTCAAAGCCCAACCGTCCAAAAATTTACAAGTTTTTATAAAAATTCCAATTCCAAAGTCTGTGTGTACTTAGAATTATCTGTTCATGCCGCAATGTCGATGTTGAATTCCATCATGAACTTTGAGACACGAAATTTCATGCTAAACTATGACATAGTTTAAGAACTAGAAGCAATATTGGGAAGGGTTGATTCTTTCAATCACTTATCGATGTTCATTTTTAATCATTCTTAATCATTCTTATTCTAGTAATTGGGGTACCGAAATCGACCCTGATGCCAAATATCACAACGGAAATTCTGACCCCAGAGGATACGGTGAGAATAGAATAAATATTGAAAGTTATATGTAAGAAAGAAATGAGTAATCATGTGTTCGTTTTTTTTTTGTTTTTCCTTTTTCAACAAATTTTCAGGTCATATCGGTATAACTGTACCAGACGTTGACGCGGCATGCGAAAGATTTTCACGTCTGGGTGTTGAATTTGTCAAGAAACCAAACGACGGAAAAATGAAGGGACTTGCATTCATCAAAGATCCGGACGGTTACTGGATCGAAATATTGAGTGTATCGAATACCGTTAATTCAATAATGAACACCTAATTATTGTTGTTTAGAAATTACCTATCAATAGTAAGCTGGTCAATTCTGTCAATGCACTAGTGTTTAATTATTGTGAAATATTATTTAGAGATAAAACATTATAAGTATAACGTCTGAGACACGATTTGAAAAAATACAAAAAAAAAAATAAGAAAAGAAGAAGAAGAAAAAAAACAAAAAAACAACTCTACTCTGTCCCTAAAGCTGCAGCAGACCAAATATATTATAACGATTGTATACGTGTTTGAATGATGGATAAAGAGTAATGTAAACAGTATGATAATATCTAACTTACGTTTTATACTAATTGTTTATTAATCTATTGCCTAAATATTATAACTATGTACCTAATACTTATTTTATGTATATTATGCTATTGCAAAAAATAAAATCAAAATATTTATTTTCAATCATCAATGTCCTCTTATTTCATCGGATTTATACCTTAAGGCCCATCCCTAGTCGCCCACCTCCTTTTGGTCAAAATGTGTTACATTTCGATTATTATCCGATCCCAGGCGTCGAAACTGCAAAAAAGAGATGCTTAGCGCAACTTCTATTTCAATTTCGAACACACACGTCCAAAAAAATGTTCGTTTCGTGCGAAAATAGAGTCCACAGATGGTTTTTACATTGTCACGAAATTATTGGAACTCGATTTCCTCGGCGGACAATGTAAAAACCATCTGTAGACTCTATTTTCGCACAAAACGAACATTTTTTGGGACGTATGTGTTCGGAATTGGAATAGAAGTTGCGCTAAGCATCTCTTTTTTGCAGTTTCGACGCCTGGGCTCGGATAATAATCGAAATGTGACACATTTCGACCAAAAGGAGGTGGGCGTCTAGGGATGGGCCTTAAATTTCAAAAAACAAAACAAAAAAAACAAAAAACTAGTACCATTCGTATCTTGATATTGTTTGAAAAATGGAACAGAATAAAGAATGATATAATTCCCATCCGTCGATAAGGTAGGAAATTTTGTCTGTATATACCGTAACCACGGTTTCAGTAGCTTATTAACTCGAAATGTCAAGATTGTGACAAACTACTTGAAATTATATTGATACTACGCTAACGTGAGTAATATTCACCCTGATGTAATACAACCTAATTCAAACCAGCCCGAAATTATAAACAAAGAAACTCAACATAACATATCATGTCATACGCTCATCTGTCACTTTGAGGTTAGGATTAATCGTAGCTGTCATCATCGCCGTTATAGTTAATAACGCTATAACACTCAGCTATACACACACACAGTCTGTGATAAACATAATAGACAGTAAATAATAAACAGACAAACTAAACGGTCGTGTTTAAATTAATCATCACTCTCAGCATGGTAGAGGACAAAAATTTCAAATTGGGAAGCAGAATTGAGTGCGAAGGTTTCATCGGTACCCTAAAATACATCGGACCAGTCGGAGAAACTAAGGGCGAATGGCTTGGCGTTGATTGGGATGATCCGTCGCGCGGCAAACACAACGGAACATATGAGGGAGTCGAGTACTTTACTAGCTGGTAGGTGCAGGAGTTGGGATGAATAAATTAGAATGTAAGCGAACGCGCGCACACACACGTCTATTTTTCACAGGCATATGACGTCCGGCTCTTTCATACGTCCTGGAAAGGCGAAATTTGGAACGTCGTGTCCACAGGCGATAAAATCACGCTACGGTCTGGTCGACGAAGATATGGCCGGTATAGACAAAGAGAATCTGACCAGTTTACAGAAGGAGATAAACGCCCCGTTCATGGAAATGGTCGGATTCAACAAAGTTAATAAAAAACAGAGCAAGTTTGATCAACTTGAGATAATATGGCTGAGGGAACAGTGCGTTAGCAACGCCGGTAGTATCGGCGAACTTGAATCCCTCTGTCCTAAATTAAACGAACTTGATATATCTAGGAATTTAATAAACTCTTGGACTGTTATTTCCGACATTTGTATTCAACTGAGATTTTTGACGAGGCTCAATGTTAGGTGAGATATCACCGTGCGTCTAATGAGACCTCATCGAATGAATCAGTTCCTAATCTTTCTCTTCTATTCACAGTGAAAATAAACTGCCTTCTGATGCGGATACAGGACTGTTCAAAGAGTCGTTTAAAAAAGTTAGCCATCTGACAATGGCAAAGATGAATTACAATTGGGTAGAGGTCGAACGTTGCATCGAAATGTTTCCCGGAATTAGGGAACTTTCCGTATCTTTCAACGTCGTTAATACCCTAAAAATTCCAAATGATTATTCCAACATTTTTAAACTCACTGCTCTTACTTTGGAAGGAAATCTTATCGATAATTGGAACGAAGTATTGAAACTGGGGACGATACCTTGGTAACGAACGTCCATATTATCCACAGCAAATCTGATAACTGATAACTGACGCTTGCTTTTTGTTTTTTTGTTCCTTTTTCATTCCCTCAAGCTTGGAGTACCTGAATCTAAACGAAAACAGAATAGAAGTGATAAGATTCCCGACGGACAGTCCAACTACGAAGACAAGTTTGTTTACCAAACTGAGACAACTCCACGTGTCTAGAAACAACATATCAGATGTAATGGCGGAACGAGCAGAACCGATTACCCGTTTACGATATTATAGACCGATTTGAATTTGTTATGGTTTTATTTTTAGTGGCGATCCGTCGGGGAGTTGGAAAAACTTGCTAATCTTGAGGTATTGAAGCTGAGGGATAACCCAGTGTCGACTAACGGAAACCCAGAGACTACGCGACAGTTGATTATAGCGAGTATATCAAAACTCAAGTATCTGAATGCTACTGAGATTCTGCACGACGAAAGAACCGGCGCGGAATACGATTATCTTAAACTGTTTGGGAAACAGTGGCTCGACGCTGATAAAAATACCGAAAAACGGGAGGAATTCGTCATCGAACATCCGCGATATCCTGCTTTGATTCAGAGCGAGTGTTTCACCGGTTTTTCATACCTTGGCGCTCGTTTTATTACGCCGTATTTTAATTCCTACTGAATTTTCCAGAATATGGATCGCCCGACATTCACATACCGAAATTGAACGCCGGTATGGGATCGAACGTTATATCAGTAGAGTTTATTTGCCCGGATGATCCGAACCAGCCGCAAAAAGTCAGAAGAAAATTACTGAAGGATATGGAAGTCCAGAAAGTAGTGGGACTCGTTCAACGACTTTTTAAAACAAACGGAAAAATTCCTACTCTATCTTTCTTACCGCACACGGTAATTGTCCGTCTGATTTACCAATGTAAACATACAACCGTGTTGAAATTATTTATAAATCTCATTGTTTTATTATCTATTTTACAGCTATCCAATGTTGAAATACATCTGGATAAACCGCTACAATATTTAAGCTATTTCTCGATGCAAGACGGTGATCAGATTCTCGTAAGATGGTGACATACTTCCGAAACACGTCTTATTCGATATAAAAATAGACTATTTTCTATATTGTTCAAATTGAAACATCGCGCTAATGACAATGGTGTTGAATTCTTAAAATCAGATTTTTACATCAAGTTGCAGTATTCGATGATTTGTTTATCATATCGTTTATCTCTTTCTCTTCTCTTCTCTTCTATTTTTTTTTACTATTTAGTTTAATCTCAATTTTATAAAAATATAGAACGAAGAGTAGATATTATCTAATAATTACGAAATTCGCATAAATCGATTCCTATTACTAATTAAAAGGTTTAACACTTCGGACAATTCAGAGAACCGAAATAATTATGTTAATTCATTACTACTGCGAATTCGCCAAAAACTCAGCAATGTCTCAATTCGAACTACGCGCTCTGTAAACTAAAAGTGTAAATTAATTTAGTAAACTGCTTTTTTCTAATAAAACTAAAACTGAAGATCTGTTTGAAGTTTTCCTTTTATTTTTTTAAGGTTTTCTCAATTTTTTGATCATCGCTTTTTTTAATTGAAACAATACATTTTTTTGTTTCTTTTAATTAGAAATCATGTATTTCACGTGGTACGGAATAATGTGCGTTAAGTTTTGATTCACAGAATTAAGTTACTATTATTCTAATTCTGCTGAGCTTGTTCCTCGATTTTACTCGCTTCTTGTTTTTCGAGCTGTTCTCTAGTTAGTAGAGACAATCCGAGTTGATCTTCCCTGTTGAAAGGTTGCGCCATTTGTCGCAACCACCTTTTACTTATCTAACGTAAAATGGAAAATTTTTGTTAAAATTTTTCATTAATCTCTAAGAAAATTTGACACACTAGTTTTACGCTATTCTATATCACCTGTATCGCCTCCTCTGTAGATAAATTACAAAGACTATCTGTGAGGTGTTCTTGTATCCATTTTGGTAGTTTGCTCCTTTTATCTGCCCTCGAAAATCGCTGAAAACAAAATATTTGATTTATTATAATTTATAAGAAAGGTTCTTGCTCTTTGTTCAATCTTCTCTACCTTGTCTGCGAACACCATTATGCCATAATCGGTTTTTCCCCTTATGGCTCTGCCGACACACTGCGCGGCGTGTCTCATAGCGTCGAATGTTAGAAAATCGTTTTCTCGGATCTGAAAATGGGTAAGAGCATGATATCGCGTGTCGATTCGATTTGGTATAGAAACCGTGCGTGAAACCGATGTCAGCGCCAAATCAGACGCTATCGACAAAATTTTTCCCAAGCGGCGGGAAAATCATGAAAAATCAGCCTATCAAATGCTTGGCGCGAACAAAAGGACCAATCATTTTGAAGCACTCCTGCCGATAGGGACAATTTGGCGGCGCCACTTGTACACGCGCACGGTCTCTATAGGATAAAAATTGATAAATTTATTAACTTGAAACTGATCTCTGAGATATTCCAATCTAGCTTTGAGAATTCTTGACTGTGTATAAACGTAGGGTATGCCGAACATGAGAACAGCCCTTCCTAAATGATGGTCGAAATCGACTCCTTCTGACACTTTACCCCTTGCTACGGATAGTAAAACAGCCCCTCGTCCGTTTTCACAAGCTTTTATGTAGTTTATTAGCGCCAGACTAGTTTCTGCAGAGTCTTGTGTCTCGATGAAGAGCAATTTGTGCCTCTGCAGTTGGTCTACAACGCCTTGATCATACCTAATGAAAAAGAAACGTAACGATGTTTCATAGTTCGAATATGAATCAGGCGAGATTCAAGATATTCAGTATTTCTTACCAAGCTGCAACTACGGACTCCATGTATGAATAGGAGGTGAAAAAACAGACCAGACCGTCCGGTACGGCTGCTGAAAATTCCACCAATAATTGACCGTAGTTTCTTATCACCGCCACGTCCTCGCGGGTTTCAAATTTTGACGATATCGCTACCTGGTCGTTGCCTTTGGAGACAATCTGGAAATTAGGAAATTAGTGATGGCCAGTTCCGTGTTTCGATTCGTATTTAGTTTTTTTCGTTTATCTCCGTAACGGTGAGGCTGACAATATTTTTTCGGGGAGAGTTTTTGTAGCTTATAAAATTATCTTCAACGTTGATTCATAACGTTTCCGGCTAAGATCAATAATAAGAAAGTTATGAGGCGAGATAACTCTGGGATCTCAAATCCTCAAAGTACATATCGCATTACATTATTTGTCGTCTTTTTCTGCTCATAACTTTTTTATTATTGATCTTAGCCGAAAAAGTTGTCAATCAAAGTTATAGATAATTGTATAAGCTACAAAAAAGTTTTGCACGAAATTTTCGTCAGCCTCACGGTTAGGGAGATAAACTTGAAAAAAAAAAAAATAACGACGTTAAACAGTTCAGTTGCGTTAATTCATGTTCTCTTTAATCTCACCATTGGCAACAAGCAGGGTCTTGCGAGAGTCATTGTAAACGAGGACATGATGACTGGATGAAAGTCTAATATTTTAGGATACATATCCAAAGGGGATAAGGTGCCCGACGTGATAACGACCGATTGAAATCTATCGAATATCGGTTTCATAGCAATAGAAGAATCCAGGCAACTGAAATGCAGCACTGGGTTTAAAACCGTAGGTGTTTTATCGTCGAATGGTTCTACTATTATGGTGAAACCCTTGGTATAAGTAGAAACCAGAGTAGCTAGATGTGTGACTAATATGAGCGGTGAAAAATCCGTCACGTCGCTTATTTCCATTGTTCTTAAAAGCGAGGATAATCTCTCGGCGCAAAACCTCAACGGCTTTCTTTCTATGCAAACTTTAGACTGTATATCGCGAAGGAATCCGGCCGGCGATTCTTGCATCACGTGTTGTACCCGAAGTCGTGTTTTCAAATACTCTACAAATCGCTTTAAAAATCCAACAAAGTGTTCAGCGTTTCTTATGTTCCCAGGAACTACCTCTGTAACGAAAAAACATATCTTATAATCTCCTGCGAGGATAGAACCGGGCAATTAATCAACCGATGAAAATCGTTGTGAATTTACCCTGCAGTACTTCGTCCGGTAAAATCGGATTCGATAATATAACGTCCGTCTCTCTCGCGGCTTGAGCATCCTTAAGCCCTTCAACAAGCCTGTTGTATTCCTCCTTCAATTTATTAACGTCGTCTTCACGCATCCTGTATGAATGATTTTAAATATGAATAAAATCAGGTGATTTATGGCTGTTATAAAAAAAAAGTTTCAGCCTTTCCGCAATCCCACTTACTCTGCGACTGTTTTTTCCAAAATCTGTATATTCGCAGAACTTTTTTCTACTATTCTTTTGTTTATCTTTACGCTCATCGAGTCTATGCATACGTTATCTGAAATTTTTTAATCAAAATTCTTGTTATCATTTATATTATGAGAACTGGTTCTCTCCCTTTTCTCGACTATTTTATAATTGAATTACCGATGTTGTGTGCTTCGTCGAATACCACAACCGAGCTTTTGCTCAATTCCTTTGATACAGTCTCGGCTATTTTTGGATCGAGTAAATAGTGGTAGCTGTATACGACGATATGAGCGTGTAGTATCTGTAAAAAAAAAAGAATTTATCACAGCTGATAAATCCCAGCCAATTTTCATCCCGAATTGATGTTCGCGTGTTCAAATGTCTACCGTGAATCTTGCCAGGAAATATGGACACCAATTTCTGTCTCTTCCATACTCTTTGAGATCATCTAGTGAGTAAATACCGGCTGGAACAACCTGTTCGCGTCCTTCCATGTCGAATCCTTCATAAAAGTTACAAACCGGTGTTGTATCGTCGTAGTTATGTCTCTCCCTTATATAAGACGCCGTTAACGAGTGACAACGTCCGTCTACTATCTTACCCTCACGTTCTTTGCTTACCTAGAAAAGAAAAGAAAAGAAAAAATAATATGCAACATGTATTGATCGGTGTAAATTATATCTGATTTATAGATACGTTATTAATTTTGCTTATTATTTTTATCTCACTTCTGGATGAATGCAGAGATTCTTTCTAGAACTAAGTACCAATCCGACAATTTTTGGCTTAACGTTATCCTCCTTCTCGTAATATTCCATCAAATTTTTTAACTCCTCTATAACTTTCTCTATCTCAGGTACGGTTCGCGAACAGTATATCAGCTTTGTTATCTCCAAAGGATGTTCTAGCATGTATGCAACAATCAGGGATAACAGCGTCACTGTTTTACCAGTGCCAGAAGGCATCTCCAATAGGCAATGACCCTAGGATATTAAATTGAGAAAATTTAAGTTTTTTTTTTAAACAATCGACACCATATCAATATCTAATTTTTTTCCCTTTCTTTTTTGGGAAAGAGACTCTAACAACTTGCCAAAATTTAGAAAAAAAAAACTTAAGTTTTTTATGAGATATATGAAAAGTTTTGGCATGCAGTTAGCTCGTTATTTATTTGTTCAATTAATACCCTGGCATCAAGCCCTCGTTTTAATTCCAACATGTAGGCATATTGCTCTGGGTATATGTAATCGTACGGAAAGTAAACGATCAATCCCTCAACGCTGATTCTGTAATAAATAAATGAATGAATGAATGAATGAATGAATGAATGAAGCCGCGTTTTATATCGGAGATTTATTTTACTGAAAATATTCTATAGTGTACAAGAATCTTAAGTTTACAATTACAAAGCCAAATATTTACTTCATGGTTTTTATTTTATATCTTTTTATTTCTTTATCACATTAATCTGTTTCTGCTGTATTTATCTATCTATTTGCGATGTCTATCATACTACAATAACATGTAAATACAGCTCATATATTTTTTATTTTTTTATTTGCAGGTTAGTATGTATTTCGAATTTCTAGGTTAAGAAATCAGCTTGTAGCGCAGCGAAAACAATGCATCAACGATGTAAACTGGAGCCGGATTTTCATGCGCAGTGTTCGTAGTTGATCACGTGCTTGTGTGCAACACGTCTATTTTTCAGACACAAATCGCTCTGTTGTTCGTTGGATCGAACAGAAATGACCAATACCATAGCTTTGTGTCGATTTGTGTCTGAAAACGTATCGAATCGTTTCATGGGTAGTATACGCCGTTTGGACCAATCGGAGAGCAACGTTAAACGGAAAGTCGGCCGATACGCATGTGATACCGTTGGATACGTTTCTAGAATAAGGCCCCTGGCAAAGAGGACGAATCGAATGATAGCGATTCATGGAAATCCCAATCACAGAGTTGGACAATTGTTTGCGATTTTTCTTTGAGCCAGAGGTGCAATGATGACGTAAAAAGTGGGCGGGTTATGTTTGCAAATTTGAATTTGAAACTTGAATAAATTCAGAATAACGCGTAAATTGATCAGATAATTGTAATTTGTTGTAGTAAATGACGAAACTATGGAGAATTGTGTGTCGAAAATTGACCTATTCGCTTTTAAGTATTACGACGACTATGATTCGAAAGTATTTTTATAGTTTTTAAATGTGTTATATTAGATTATAATATTATACTACAAAGAATTAAGAATAGAATTTCAGCGATACATGCTGTATGGTCAAATTTTTTTTTGTTTAATTTTGATAACAAAATCGTTAAAATGCCCGTGGAATGGACGGAGGCACGAGTCTACAAGCTCGTCCTATCTTATCTGCGTCACGAATGCCTTTGGAAATACGAAAACAATTCTTACAACGATTTGGAAGCACGTTACGACGCTTACTTAAGCATAATTCGGGATTTAAACATGCGAAATTTGACCGTGAACGATGTTCGTGATAAAATAAAACTAATAAGACGAGCGTATCGCGGGGAGTTAGCGAAAATCAATGAAGCTAACTTTCGGGGGTTCCCCTATAAGCCGAAAATCACCTGGTTTGAATTGGTCCATGAATTTCTATGCGCTTATATCACCGCTGAAGAAGATTCAAAGATCGTTAGTGTCTGTTATACGAAGAAGATTTTGCCCGTTAATTATTTCATATAAGTTATAACAATGAGATTTTCTTCATATAGGACAGCCTGCTGCATAATAAATCGCTCAGCAGCGAACCCGAGGAATACAATTGCTATAATGCAGTTCCTCGATCATTATCAAGCTTGCAGCGTCGCTATAATTCGACCGTGAATGAACGGCCAAGTTGTGTCAGATATTTTCCAATTCAGCAAAATCTCGATACGTGTCCAACGAAATTAACGAAAAATGTTGTAGCATCGAAAGAAAAACTAAATCCCTCATGTCACCATGCGTCCATGTCGCCCTTGAAAAATTTTGTCGTGCAGCAACCGATTGGAAATATCGCGCCGCTATCAACTCCTGGTGATTGTTCGCTAATCAGACCTCCAGATCCTGAAATACGAGCTTCGATCAAGAAGCGCAAGTCCCAAAAAAAGTTTGGCGATGAATTCGATATTTTCGGTGAGAAAACGACTTTCGAATCCGAAATGGAGAGAAAACTGAAATCAGTTTAGAGATATTCCAGACTTTTGCTTCATTTCATTCGATTTAGGCAAGAGCGTGGCGTGCCAACTCCGTGAGTTGTCTTTGCCACATGCTCTCAGGACTCAAACGAAAATCCAGAGCCTTCTCGCTGAGGAAAGGATAAATTCTAGTCAGGGAAAAGACAGTGAGAGTACGAAGAAGGCATCCCATCGTCATGGGGGTTCCCGGGCCACACAGTCATCAAGAAGTAGCCATTCAAATTTCCAATCTCCATCAGCTAGCGACTTGAGTTCATGCAGGGGTCCAAGCAACGGAAGACACACCAAGCGCAGTGAAAGAAATCAGATGGAAAATTGTCATCTAGACAATTCGGCTGGCAAACAACGCTACAAAAAGCCTGGGTTTAAAACTTAAAGAAAATACCAATCGAGTTAATAACATGAAAGTCTGATGTTCGTAGACTCTCAGGAGCTAATGGCCATAGAGAATCGTATCGAGAAATAATGTCAAAGATGTAACTAATAGGAAAATATCTTCACTCCAATGTAGCTTATATTCCAATGTGTTATTCGAATAGATCAATTCACCGGAGGATATTCAGATGAGAATAGCGGTTTACTGTTTACTTCCCACTTTGGTATCTAGCAGATAATTTTAACAGCAATAAAACATATTGTGGCTTTAAATCCACCCATTAGTTGCAGCGAGTATAAAAAAGAACCTTGGGTTTCGAATGCATCCTGTATAATTCAGAATGACTCGTGCCAGTAATAACAGGTTCTTTCCCCTGATGCCACAACAGTGATTTTCTCAGTCGACCCTCATGCTGCGAGTTTCCATCATGAATTTTTAACGCGGATATCACCTGTGGTGTACGGAAGATAGAATCAGAAGCAGGGATATAGTGGTGGAATTCCCAAACATATCCTGCATTCGTTTCTCTACTTTGATCAAGAATCATGGTAAAACTAGAAACTACTCTGTGGTACAGCAGTATCTTTTTAAAACTATTATCCTTTGCACCACCGTCCCCGAAAGCTTCGAATCTTCAGAAGGCTGCCAACTTGGCTCACTTCTCTTTTGTCATTTTCACAGCGTGGTCAATGTTCATTCAAATATTGATATACATTATTCAAAATTCAAAAAGTTCTCATTTCATCACCGAGCATGTCACTCTTCAGGTAAAGTTACATGTTGCAATAAAACTGCATATCTATCTTCAGCAACAATATTTTCCAGGTTGCATTTCTACAATTAGTCGGCAGGGTAACAATGTACAGAGTTAATCAAAAGAAGTTCTTTAGTCTCTTGACGGACATGAGTAACATGTCAAAAAATGGCTCGCCAATATTAAAAAAGCATCTTCACGGGTACAGAAGTATTGGCCACGTCATCTACCTGGCATATATAATCACAGCGCTATTCATGGCACTGGATTACTGCCTGACACCGGTATTTCAGGCCGGAAGGGATCTGCCAATAGCAGCCTGGTATCCTTTTGACTACAGAGAATCAACCTTTCTTTATGCCGTCGCTTATTCTCATCAGATATCTGCTTTCATCATGGTTTGGCTTTCCTTAGTGATGGACGTCATGTTTGGTATTATGGTATTTGGCTGCTGTGCACGGTACAAGGTAATGCAAGATATTCTGAGGGGATTGGACAAGACGAATGGTAACCAACTGCGAGAAAAACCCTCCAGAGTCAAAGCTGGCAAAAAATCAGCGACTGAATTCGATAAGAAGTTAGCTGAGCTAGTGGACCTTCATTGTGAGATTCTTGAGTGAGTGAGTAATTATCTCGTGAGACCCTAATTGATTGTCGTTTAATAATAAACCGTTTTTTCACAGCTCAATAAAGGACATAAACGATGTATACACGTATATATTGTGTGTACTCTTCCTTACATCTACGATAATGATTTGCTGTGCTGGATTTCAAATCACAAACGTAAGTCTATGTACAATTGTGAGAATTCCTTAATAAAAATTATTCCATGATTTATTCTGTGGCTATTCTCTCTTTAAGGGATGCAAGCAATCCTTCAACTCGCTGTTTATATTCTCTGCTATAGTATGCTGTGTTCCTTTCCAATTACTATTCTACTTTCTACCAGGTGACTTGCTTGTCGATGAGGTGGGCATAAAGACGTTAATTATATTCAAAAGAATGACAATTAGTTTTCATTCTTTCATACGGAAATATCGTTTCTCAAACTGCCAGCTGGATTAATATGAGCAAACATCTATTTCCAGGCAGCTGCTGTACGGATGGCGGCTTATGAGAGTGACTGGGAATCAATGCCAGCTAAATTTCGAAATTGTGTTTTGTCAGTAATACTACGAAGTTCAAAACCGCTGAAACTAGAAATAGCCAGAGTCACGCCTCTAACGCTCGAGAATTACGGCTCCGTAAGTTTTCAAATTGAAATTGTTGAATCTTTTTTCGTTATGCTTAAAAAATAGTAGGCAAACTTCTCTGTTACGACGAAAAGTTCGGGAATATCATTACGATATTAAAACTGATCTGCAATTTTCATTCCACCCGTAGTTTCTGGTCACCACAGCCTCTTACTTCACATCATTAAGAGCCGTTGCCGGAGTTGACTGAACAACCATAAAGGAATTAGTCACGGATTAGTTATCGTTCTCAAATCTCTTGCTTTAATCTGATAATCAGTTAGATATTATTACAGATCGTATCTATCACTGAAGAGTAAAGGCGCTAATACTGTATGATTATAAATTACTGGTTTTAAGAATAACAGAGATATATAGGTATTCAAATAGAAATGTTTATCAATAAAACAAGATTTTCATACATGAATAATAATAATAAATAAACAAGTACAGCGCTGCTGAAACGACTTGTTCTTTGGAAAAAAAATATATATATATATATGTATACATAAGCTTAAAGATACGTTGGACGATTTTCATATGCTTGTGGTATTTTATTATTTATCATCCGCTTTGATCATGTCCAAATAAGCGCCGGAAATTAAATCTTCCTTTCGAACACCAAGTTGAGTCATTAATTCGTCAGCAATCTTTTGTCCATCTTCCAATGACTGTTCATCATTGAGTACGACCTGTAAAAATTGTTATCAATGTGCAAGAATATTAGTCACGCCGAAAACAAAGGAAGATATCATTCTTATCGCGATAATTTGACAAAAGTCAGTCGAATTTTGATTAGTAAACAAAAATGAACAAAAAAAAAGAATGCGAACTGTGTGTGAGAATATATCGAAGATATTATGCGATAATCGCGTATACCTCGAGTTCCATGAAATCGCCTAGTCCATCTACATTGTCAACATGGACCCTGGTCTGATCGACGATGTATAGTAGCCTGAGTTTCTTTACTACCCCAATGATTCCGTTCGATTTTTTCAACACCCCGATCAGTCCCTGTATTTCGTCTTTGCATATAGTTGTTTTTACGAAGTCACTCAACTTCGGTCCTTCGGTGTCTGGCCTCTCGTAATGTATCAACTCCCCAGAACCGTCCTGTAACGTACGTTACGAGATTTTTAACGAAAAATCGCGTCATATCTCATTCAAGGGCTTCTATCGAATTCGAGAATCTTATCACGGAAAGAATATTCATTCCTTCGAAGAATCGTTGCGATTTCGATCAACGAAGAGAGAATTACCAAAATTTTGGTTCAAAACAAAAATTCATTTTTTTTTTTTTTTTTTTAGAATTTTTGGATTGGCAACATTTTTTTTGGTCATCTGCTATATTCGTTCATCGAAATCGAAACGAAATTGATATTAATCAATCATTTCTGACAATGAGTCTTTGCGAGAAGCATGCACTCACCTCGAACTGCCGCATCTTGAAGCGTCCGTTTGACACTTTGAAGAACGTGTCGTGCTGCCTTATCACGATTCCATCGGATTTACTCAACATTTTAGCTCTAGTTTTTATGTCTTCTTTATCTACAATTCGAGCCTTTATTTCAACGTTGCGCATGGTTGTACCGAATCGTCGTTCTCTTAGTTTTAGGTTTCTTCTCAGACGCAAAGAACGTTCAAAGAGACAGAAGAACATGTGCGTCGCGGCACCCGTGAAGTCGTACGTCGATAAATTCCTAACCCTACTTTATTTGGCGCCAAATATCGCCGGGTTATTCATGTTGGAATGCAAAGTCGGTCCAGTTTTTACGCGGGAGATTTGAATTTTGAATTCAGACGATTTCGGTCAATGAGAGTCATGAATTTTTGATTCTTCCTCTGCTTTCGTAGCTTAATGAAAAATTTGAAAAATTGCAGGTATAATGATAAACAAAAAATGCAGTACATTGTTTCAAAAGATACGCGTCTTTTGTTTTGTTTTCTGTACACATAATAGATATACAGATAAGATAATCGCAGGAAATAACACTAGCGTAAATTAATAGAAAAAAAAAAAAAGAACAGCGAATAGTATGTATAATGATAACTGATACATTCAGTCAACGCTGATACAGTTACAGTATCTCGGCAAACAGCAGAATATTGTCTGTGGAAAAACCGCTGTTATCTGAACAGCTATAGCAGGAAGCGGTGTGCGGTTTTGCAGATTACCACTTCAGATATTTAACGAAGCTGTAAAACTGCTCGTAGTTCGTTAAAGTAAAACGATAAACGTTTGCATATTGCGGAATGATAAAAAAAAAGGAAAGGAAGCCAATAATCCTATTTATTAATCCGTTGAAATTCTGAACGATTCCGTTTATGTGCGGGGGTATTGAAAATATAAAACATCATCATTATGAAATGAGTTTAATTTAAACATTATACAGCCTGTGACAAAAAATGCAATATTTTTTTTTGTCATTTACGCTTACACTGTGTGTTCGATTAGGTTTTAGTTTTTTTTTTTGTTTTTTTGTCAACTGTTGCATACATTTTCATTCCTATGTATTTCTTTTATTTTTTTTTCATCATTTTGTTGTTTTTTTTTTCATTTTTTTTTTTTTTTCTTTCTCATCTCAATAATAATAATTATTACATTATCATTAATCGTAATAGCAGAATATTAATATTATTATATCAGACAGATTCACACAACGTTCACAATATGAAAAATGTTTCCCCTCTCCCCTTTTCACTCCTCCCCGCCCCCCACACCATCTTCTTTGTTTACGCCCCTCTTTTATTTTTAATCAATCCATTGTCTGCGCTAGATAGCTCCCCCCCTCCTGCCCCCAGAACTTCCCCTCTCTTACAGCTGAATAATATAAATGTAATCGTGACACCCAATAATAATTGGTGTTTTATTTGTTTTTTAAGTTTTTTTTTTCTTTTTTTTTTTTTGGTTTTTGTTTTTTTGTTTTTTGAAGTGTGAAAAATATGTAAAAAGTGAACCTCTGAAAAAACACGCGTGATGGTATTGCAGAGCGATGTATGGGAAGGGAATTTGTTTATTATTTTTCTTATTTTTATGTTTTTTTTGTTTCTTTCCTCTTTATTTAATAATAATTATTTTTTGGGTTATTGGAATCAAATGAAATTTAATTCCGGTCATTGGCTCGAAGCTTCTCTTCGACAGCCTCCTCTGAGGCTTCTGCTAAGTCCGTTGCTTGAACAGACTTGTGCACACCAACAAGAGACTTCTTCAGGGCATCGAACGAGCTAGAGTACAACATCTTCTTCTTTACTCTAGCAGTATCGGGGCACCACGACATCAGGAAGAGTTTCTGTTTCTTTGAAGCCTGAGAGTGGGATTTCAGTAAAATGATGATTAAATGCGATTATTCGTACATACATACATACATAGTATGTTTTCTTTATTTTTTTTATTCAACTTTATTTACGATTCAATATCGCCGCGAATTGAAAATAACTGATCTTTTTTTGCTGTTCTCGATCTTTATGACGCGGATTAACGTCCCCCCCATATAGCGTATTAAAGATTGTTAAATCGATTTGTAGATGTTGAACTGTTTGATAGATTTGCTTTACCTCTGAGGTACCCTGGCATTGATGGGTATATTCAAAGTCGAATAGACCGTAACGGCACTCCTCTGGACCACCTTTTTGAAGGTCTTCGAGGAAAGCATCATAGGTAGCCTCGCGAGGTGCGATAACTTCGACATCGATTTGCTTTTCGTCCTTGATGTGGAAAATCACATACCGATGTTTCTTGTCCTTCTTAATCTCCTCGTACGTTGTCTTGCAGGCGTCTGCTACAGTTACACCAGATGCCTGTAAGTATAGAATATAATCTGTAAAAACTCTTCAGTTCCGACACTCCGAGAATTTCCGGTTTCAAAATGGCGACGAATCGCGTTTTTGCAAATTTTCGACTAAATTTTGCCGATTTAGTTTCGTCAAATTCAAACCATATATTACAATCTCTATTCGTGTGTGACAACAAATTTCATACCACATATTATTATGGTCAGAGCCAAAACCGATCGAGTTTGCGATTGTATAAAGAGATACCAAATATGGTCGAGTATCGAAGGTCATCGACACGCGAATCAAATTGAAATACATATTTCACAATCCGACCAGGTTCCTCGTATGGTTAATGATTGTCATATTATCTACGGATTTAACTAACGTAAAAATGATATTGCCAAGAAATATAAGGAACAGAGCCCGAACGGCTGGTGCCATCAAGAAAGATAGAGAGAGAGATAGAGAGAGAGAGAGAGAGGAGAATAGCTTTAGAAATAGATCGTTCGTTCTCTTTTAGCGTGATATTCACGCGTGGGAAGATTTTATTTTTGTTTGTCTACCTACTTCTAGACTTGACTATGTTAGACGTCTGTCTCCTCGCGTGTTGAAAAGATTATATTGAATTATAGCGAGGCGGGGGTATTCGTGGTATGTATTTATAAATTGAATACGGTTTATCGCAGCTTATGGATAAGGAAGAATGCGAGCCTGTTTTATTCATCCTCAAGCAATTGTTACTGTGTCTTAGAAAGAAGAAAAACTTGACAAAAACAAAAACAAAAACAAAAATGAATAAATAAATGAAGTAGGAAACTATCGAGAGTGTTCTTTCCGCGAGTCCTGCACAGTAGGTAGGTCGCGAAAATCTCTGAGGCTTAACGCCACCAATATTAATAATTTTCTGTACTATTCAGCAGCGAGCCAAGTAAAAGACGCCCACTACCTCCCATCTCGAAATATTTATAAATTTTTAGATCACGGTAATTCAGTTTGACCGTACATTATTTACGTTATTTGCGCGGACGAATAGTTTATCGCAAGGTAATAGGTACTACTACCTATATACGAGTTTAGAAATTCTGTACATAATATTATAACGATCAGCTTTTTTTTTTTTTTTTTTTTTCAACCGGTTTTGATAATACAAGATGAAATACATGATATATGAATTACCATCAAGGTCTTCCCGTTCGTATATCAATAAAACCGCGATAACTAACGGCAAGAGAGAGAGAGAAAAAAAAAAGAAGATAATTACGAATGATTCATATTACTCATTCGGTAGTTATAGACGGATATACACGCCATATTGAATTTTTCGAACAGAAACACGTCGCTTTACATATTTTCATATTTAAATCATATAATAAATCATGATGTAGAAACTTTCGGTTTCGGTCTCGGTGATAATTTGTGTGCAAATAAGGGCGGAGGGTAGCTAGACGACGCTATCGCACCGTATCGTATATACGTACACACACACATACGATATACAATGCAGTTCTACTATACGATCGATATTTTAGTCCCGCGTAGGGTAAAAAGGGGGAAAATGACGGCGGCGGCGGCGGCAGTGGCGCCCTTAGGGCGTTAAACGCTTCTACAAGGTCAGACAAAAGGTGATTCATGCTAGCTGTACAAGCTAGCCGCTACGCGAGGACGACGCATCTTCCAGTTATATATGGTATAAAACATTCAAACATAGACATACGCATACACAGACACACCCATATATGTACGCAGATATACATAGGTAGACAGAGCCTGAAAAAGCCACGTTGCAAAATGTCATTGAACTTAAGTCAGCGTTTCGACTCACTAGACCAAAAAGTCCAAGTTTAATTCTATGCTGTACCTTTTATCTTGCTATGTTTAAGCTCACAATTCTCTTAGTTGTAAAATGTTACAAACTAGATCATCGTTCGCTTGGTCATACATCTGTCAAAAAAAAACAAAAAAAAAAGAAGTGACGATTGTAGATGTGAAGAAGAGTGTCTGAGTCATTCGTTGAATCGAACTCTGGATTAGAATTAATGAAAAAAAATATATATGATCGAGGAATGAGACCGGGATCTGTGTCATAGGAAAGAGGAAAGAGGATATGACCGAGATTGTTCATCGGTATAACGCGTATGCAGGGTATCGTGCGGTTAGGAGTAGAATTCTTTTTTTTTTTAAACAATTGGAAACTCATTTTTCTTCATACTGTTTTATGAACGTGAAATTTAAGCACGTTCATTAGTCAGAGTTACATTCGATATTCGCGTACGCGAAATAATTGTTCGAAAAATTTGAAAGTCAGAGATCGTGTTACGCAGAGTCAACTGCCAATTGACATGTTTGTACATATATAAAAGCGAAGAAGTGATTCATCGTCTCTCTGGTTCCTGGAATAGGAGGGGAACAGAAACGGACAGAGAGAGAGAGAGAGAGAGAGAGAAAAAGAAAGAAAGAAAGACAGAAAGAAAAAAAAACATGTATCTATGACTTTGATTCCTAAAATTTCGTGCATAAATCGGTGTAAAGTTGTATTTCCGGTTAATATTCACAGCCAGAATCTTCTAGATCGTGAAATAGCGACCGTTATATTGTATGTTGGGCATTAATGATTCTCGGTTTTCATCAACCGGTTGGAATTGAGAATCGAGGTAGAATTCCGGCTCGGTGCGAAAATCCAACGTTATAAATGGCGACCGGCGTGGTATTCCCCGGAAATAAAGATATATTTAAGAAAGCTAAGTACGCGTAGGTCCGATCGACCGAATTAGCGTAAACGCAGACCCCCAGTTCCAGTTTAAGATCTAAACTGTGTGAATATTTACCATTTCGAATCCTCACGGAAATCCAAGAAGTCAAATAAATAAGCACTAATTTTCACCACTTTCACGGGCTCTCGATCGGAGTGGAACTGGATCGCTATGTTCGGTTGGGGGTCGCGCTCAAACGGGAAGGGAGTTTCCTTTCGTTGTGTATAAATGCGCCTGGTCGTCCGCTATTGGTCGACTAGAATAATTCCAATTCGATTGATATCCATCTCTGATGCGGGTTTTATCATCGGCTTATTTACTCATTTATAGATTGATCGTATTCCACTTGTTTCTGTATAACATCGAGGGTGCATATCAACCGATAACTCGATCGTTATCACCGCTAATTATATTCCAACCAGTCGTATGAGTAAATGGGAAATAATACCAAGCCGGTAGAACTACTTTTCGTCGCGTATGCAGAGAGAGTGGCGCGACGCGGCGCGGCGCGGTAACGCGTAGCAGTAGTTTATAGAATGACCAATTTTTTTTTCAAGGTAGTATTGCATCGAGAAGTCCATACGCGTTTGTTATACCATGATACATTAACCAGCCTATGATATTATAGCGTAAACAACTTATAGAAACTCGGGTTTTATAAGCTTTTACAAATAGTAGTCAAATGGCCTAAGATATGACGTATCGGTTTCTTTCGACCAATCAGATACGGCGAAATGGGGAAATCGCCTTATATGGGCAGCGGTGTGCATATGACCCTCTTGCCGCGTGCGCACGACCCCTTTCCCCATTGAACTGTCAATTTTTCAAACTATCGCATTCACAGAATGTTAAATATTATTATTCAAATTATACAGAATGTATCATATATTTGAATAGTAATAATTCATGTCTAGTAGCTTATATCGATCAAAAATTACCTAAACAAAAAAAAAAAAAAAAAAAAAAAAATTATATTGTCTTGAAACAATGATCATTTTTCTTCTTCTTTTTGTTTATCTCATTGCAAAATCTGACGTAATTTTGAATGCCTTCATTGGCGGTTTGGTTCAAACGATCAAACCGCTGACGTCAAATTTCGAACTCGTTATCTCGAGATTTTTTTTTTCTCCAAATACGGTATCGAAGATTATTCGAAATTCAAAGTTAAACATGGTACGAATTCATAGAAGTTTGAGAACGCATAAGTATTGGTAAGCATATCTGATTGCGGATTAAAGGAAATTTGTATGTACATACATACATGAAGTAAGTCCGAAAATGACAAATGCTTTAATTTCAGATTATTGCTTTTTCAAATATTATTAATTTATTGTAAAACAATGGCTGTGTGTACACATTGTTTGTACGCTACTGTGAATAGCGAAATCGTTTTAAAGACTTTTTGTTTTGTTTTTTTTCGTTTTTTTTTATTTCACACATGTAGCAAATCAATATATTGTACTAAATTTCTTAATTTTCTTTTTCTCTTTCCATCGACAATAATAATAATAATAATAATAATAAGAAATCAATGTAATTAATCAACTATGCATATATGTATGTATGTATGTGTGTACTACTTAACATATTATCTTGATCTATTAATTAAGTCAAATAGTATATTCATTTCATAAATAACGAACGATATATAAATATCGGGGTATCATAGGAGGCAAACGTTTACACACAACAGGGTATAGGTATAGGTATAATTACAATATACAGTCTCCTATTTTATTAGCATACTAGACAAAACGCGGAAATACATAATTACCTAATACTTTGTATTTATAATTTTCTGTATTCCTAAATTTTTTTTTCACAAATAGAAAATATTGTTCACGATCGATTATTAGGTAATTCAAGTCAATGTTTAGAATATAAAAAAAAAAAAAAAAAAATACAACGTAACAACATAAACAAAAAAGAATAAAAAAAAATCGTCCAACATAATATTTAAATAATGAGGATTATTATTCTTTTCAAACATCGCATTTCATACCGAATCGACCTGTTTTCTAATTAATTATTATCGTCGGGTATCGATGCACTAACTGCGATTTGTTTTTATTTATTAGATACTATAAATGTACTTAGATTTAATTTTACTATCATAATTTAATAATACTATTTATTAAGATTCGCACAACCCACACATTACAGGACAAACGCACTGCGTTTCATACATACACAGAGAAAATGAGTCTTTATTTTTAACTTTATTTTTGTTGTTGTTCTTCTTGTTGTTGTTGTTCAATGTATGTACTAGAGATAGAATAAGGTTCAAAAATTCATAGTCTCATTACATCTGGCTCTCTATTTTCTATTTAATTTATTTATATTTAGTATTATATAGGTAATTTGACGTAATTACTATATTTTCGAAAAATTATGTAAATCGAGATAAAAGTGTAGGTAGGTAAACTTAAAATTGAAAATTTATCTACTTCGGAATATCGGATTTCTTATGATTATCAAACACTTTGTTGATAAAATCCTCGAAGTTGCATTCGCTATGAAACAACGTTACGATGTTCCTAATATCTAATTCTTCATACATATCAAGAAAAGAGTCCGCATTTGAATAGAACTACCTATTTCCTCAGTTAGGGTTCAAAATAACGGCTTTAAATTAGTCAGGATAATTCGTTTATAAGATATTATTCCAATATCTATTATTACACTAGACATATAAAGCTGTTAGATCAGACCACGTTTCTTCTTGTAATCTTCCAAGTTCAGAGATCGCCGAGGCCCAGTATCCTTAACGTTACTTACTGGCTTGGGAAGAACACTGACTGGATTACCTAACAAAAATGAGAAACGATGTAATCTCAATGTCAAAAAAAGAAAAAATAAGAAAAATGTAAACACTTACTAGGTAGAGGTACTTCGAGATCTATCGTGATGTCGAAATCATGAGCATTGAACAGATCTTCGCTACCTGACTTTTTCTTCATCTCGGAATTCTCTTTGTCGTTATTTGTCGTTGGTAGATCGTCAATGTCTCTAGGACTACCGCCTTTATCGCCAGAATTACCGCTCGGTATTATCGGTATGTCTTCTTCGTCCGGTTTGAACACCATTCTCGGCTTTGTGCTCCGTCTGGTGAACGGATCGTCGACTTTTTTACCTTTGTTTGCCTTGATTTCCTCCTTTGGATAGAAAAAATGAAGAACAACATACAGGTATATGTTACAGATATTACGTGGAATTTTCTACGAGCGTAGCTCACCATGATGGCTTTTTCAGCTTCCTCGACGTTCCGCTTCCTGTTGCGATCGTTGATGTATGAAATACTGGATATAGTGGCAGTCCGCATTTTGTCAAGTTCGGACGCTCTCTCCTCAAGTTCTCCAAGTTCTAGATTAAGTCGACTGGCAGTTTCGTCATCGCCTCGGCAATTGGCCGCGTCCCTCTCCCTCATGAGTTGTGCCTTTTTCATTGCATAGTTGTACGGATTTGTTTTGAATCTCTCTTTCTCTCTGACTATTTTCTCTATGTCTTCTTCCTTGAATTCGTAGACAAGTGCCTCCTTGATGTCTTTCAGTTTGTGTTCGATTTCGTCGAAAGTCGGTAACGAAATACCCTGGAGTGCGCAGGTCTCTTTCCACTTGAAAAATTCAGTCTCTGTAAACTCTTGATTCGACACGAATTCCAGTCTGAATACACGCTCCTGGGCTCCGTGTCTGAGCTTCAAACCCTTGTTCGTTCTCGTACCTCCCAGCTGGTATATCTTCCCCGTTTCGCACACGCCGCTGATTTCAGCCACGCGGTAAACTGGCTTGCCGTTATTGTTCCCTATACCAATACGCACGAAACAGCCTTGAACGACCCGATCGAAGAACGGAAGATGCACGAATCTCTCCATCTTGTGACGGGACAGTCTGACTTTGTTCAGATCTTCCTTTGTGTTCACATAAATTGGCTTCTTTGGTCTACTCTTCGTGCTCGTAACTGATCTGCAATTCGGAACAAATCGGTTAATACATTTTCGCGGAAACAAACATACGAGATTCACGAATATGGTACTTTTTATCAGTCTCAGAGTCGCTGTCTCTGCTATCGCTAGACGACGATCTACGATGCGACGCTGGTCTCGCGGGTTCGTCGTCCTCTTGGCTGTCCGAAGATCCGCTATCGTCCGAATATATATCCGAAGCCTTGAGCTTTGTCTTGTTAGAACCACCCTTGTGGTCGTCTTCCAATTCCTCTTCCTCGGCATCCTTAGACTGCTGTTGCTGTAGCTCTATCCTCTGCTTCTCTTTCTCTTCTACATTGATAAAGAAAAATCGGTTTGTAAAATTCGGGTATGAAAAGATCGCACGAACATACAAGAATTTTATAGAATCCCGCGGTCCGTTTACCCCTTTCTTTCTTCTCCTCTCTTCTAGCCTTGAGCAAACTCATAGCGTGAAATTTCTTGTCCTGTTTTTCCTCGATGGTTTTCTTTCTGTCCTTGCTACGCTCCTTGGGGTCGGGTGCTCTGTCGAATTTCTTTTCCTCGCTACCACCTTTGTCCTTCTTTTTGTTCTCCTTTTGCTTTTTCAACTCCTGTTTCTTAGCCAGTCGCAATTTCTTCTCAATCTCAAACCTAGTCTTCATTATCTCCCTCTGTTCAATCCTTTTGAATATCTCCTGCTCCCTCTCCTTCTCCGTCATCTGAGCAAGCCTGGCTTGGTCCTCCGCGTCGCCCATCAGTTTGTCGTCGTAACCGTCGTTGAACTCTTCCTGACTTGATTCAGAGTCGCTATTATCGGAGTCAGACACTTCACCTGTAATAAATATAATGGAGCTAATCAACCCGTCCGGTTTCACAAAGTATACAAACACTGCATTCCAAAACAAGACCAAATAATTAAAATCAACCTTCTTCGGGCTCTGACATCTTGGAGTTGTCCTTTTCACTCCCACCGCTATCGTCGCTAGTCGATTTAGTCACTTTTCTCTTACTCCTTTTAGCCGGCTGTTTTTTCTTCTTAGTTTTACCGCCGCTACCGCCACCGCCGCCGCCGCCGCCAACGCCACCGCCACCGCCGCCACTACCTCCGCCGTTTCCTTTGGCTCCCCAGTCGTCATCAGAGTCTGAAGTATCGCTGTCATGTTGTTTGGCTTGTTTGGCATCGCTGTGATTGTTGTCTTCGTTGTTTGACTGCGAGTCGTCTTGGGATTTGCCTTTCTTCTTTTTAGCCAGAGACAGTAGATCCTAGGAGAAATGAAGATTTATAGGTTAGGTTCGGTTGGGGTTGAGGTTAGGTTAGCCAAAATAATTGACAGAATTTTCATTCACAGTTTTTCACATTTTTCTTTGACTAACAAGCGTAAAGATATAGTCTTTTTTTTTCTTCTTCTTTTTTAAGGGATTATTTATATTCTTACGTTATCGAGGTCGGATCCACTTTCCGAAGCGCTACCACTACTGTCCGAATCGATCAGTGCTTGATTCTTTCGCTTCGGCATTTTGGAGGGAATTAAGTCACCGATGCCTGTGTGCACTTATAAGTTATAACTATATATGCGATGACGATGGGGTGGAAAACAAAAGAAAAACGTGAAAAAAAAAAAGAAAAAAAAAAAAAACAATTGATGTCAAGAAATCAAACTATGGCGACGATATTATGTCGTTTTTCTTATTCCTTTTTATTTCTACTTATATTTTTTTTACACACTCTTCTTTCCTTATTTTATTATTATTATATCAAACTTTTTAGTTTTTAATCTCTTAGGTATTTACTGTACGTACATATATCAACGCGCAATGCTTGACGGGAAGGTTAGGAACAACAACAAAAAATAATAATAATAATAATAATGAAGAACGTATTATCCACCGCGCTTTTACTTATTATTATACTACTAGTACCTAGTACTACATACTACTGCCATTGCCATGCCATTTCGCATTTGTCAGCTGTAGGAGTGTTACACTGGGTGTACTATATACATACAACGCATATACATAGGTATACTGCATGTGTACAGAAAACCACGTCCGCGATTCGATTTTAGGGAATTTATTTACGAACAATAAACTTTTTTTGTTTTTTTGTTTTGTTATGTTTTTATACAATGTTATATATATGTAAAGCTAAACTTGACTCTTCTGTCACACACGTATGTATTTTTAAAACCGTTAAAATTGTTTCTTCTTTTTATTTTTATTTTTTACAACTACAGACGGTTCATATAGTGATTGTATTTCGGTTGGTATGGTACGCGTGTGTCACTATGCTGCAGGTCACGATATCTCTGATGATAACTGAATCTGTAAAAAAAAATCGAAAATTTTTTAAAAACGAAATATTAGGCGACTTTATGCTGATGTAAAGCTGTAGTCCCCGAAGTTTTAGTCCGATCTGTTGTGTGGTATGGGAGAAACTACGAATTCCGTTTACGAGGTGATCAGAGCGTGTAACACAATGCCCTTTAATGGCTAGTTTATGCAGCGCCGTAACTTAACTTAATTTAAGAATCGATCAATCAGGAGGCTGCTTTAGCCACGCGCCAGATGAATCGAGCCTCCTGATTGGTCGATCCTTAAATTAAGTCCAGTTACGGCGCTGCATAAACCAGGCATAATACTTGGATGCAAGCTTTCTTTTCAGCTTGTATACAGAGCGATTCTGAGGAAAGTAGTTTTCCCGATGGTGAGGAGGTAGTTCGTTTTTTTCTTCAAACTGACGACCTATTGACTGATATCTCATAAGTTATATACCTATTGTCTAATGAACAGTCCGGCTCTGAAATTATATCTGTCAGTAAATAAGAACGAGACGCAGATAGCATTTCTGACTTCCGGAAGCGGGAGTTTCAGAGTACAATCACGATTTATAAAAACGGAATACTATGAGATGAATGATGATATAACATATCGATACCCACGTTCTAATATATCGTATCCGACGTTTGGAAAATTTCCATATAGTATGTATGATAATGATAGGAAAGTTAGATAATTAAGAAAACTTAGATATACACATAATTGTATTATGATATTATAACTTTTATAATAGGTAAGTTTTATTTTCATTGAGGTTCTTCTAATGCAAAATACAAAATTGTCTCGCCTAGCCTAGGCTATTTACACAATAATCAAATGATACAATAATAATAATAATAATAATAATGATGGTAATAATGATAAAAATAATAATAGTAATAACATTATCTAAAATTTATACTAGAGAATGAAAACGTTTAAAACGACTCCTACCTATCAATATACCTATGGATTTTCGTTATAGTGTTTTATAATAATGTATATTTTATAAATGCACCTGGCTGGCAATTAGTTTAATTTCATTATATATATATGTGTAAACAGTATCGATAATAATACGTCTACAATTATTTATAGTTATTATTATTAACAACTATTTAAGACAGGATCATTTTTATTCACGTTTAATCGTAATAGGTATATAATTTAGTTTATAAATTTTTTTTTCTTCCTTTCTCTATTTTTTTTTCGGTAAACTTATACAACTTAAGTAGTATATTAAAAAAAAAAAAAAAAAAAAAAAAATAGAATACGGATATTACATAGAATTGATAATATCTCATCTCATTTACTAAGTAGAAAAAGTAAGACAAAAGCGTGGTCTTTGTATGACTGTTTTCGAAATTTCATCTATTTGACAAAAAATGTTGAACTCTCTTCATTGTTTTTTTTTTTTCATTTTTTTTTCGAACAACATATACCAAATGCTCTATTGATAATAATTAAATATCAACTATATTGCCTAGATGTTGGAAAAAAAAAAAAAAATCAAACAACTTATTGGTAAATAGTATTTAACGTTAAATAAGTAGGCGGTAATGATATTAATATTCAAATATATTACACCTGAAATTACGAGGACACTTTGAAACCAGTCCCAGGTACTAAAGTCTTTCATTATTATTATTAATTTTTATTTTATTTTATTTTTTTTCTTTTTCTTCTTTTTATTTTGTTGTTGTTGTTTGTTTGTTTATCTTCTCTTTATCACTGATAGAAATAAATGTTTTGTAGTAATAGTTCTATATAGGTATTCTATTACCACATATATTTAACTAGAACGAGCAGTCAATTTGTTTAGTACGTTTAGACCCTTCTCTTCGTACTCTTCTCGCGTTATCCAGAAGGTGTCACGGTCCTTCATCACCTCTGCTAATACTGCGCCACCGATGAAGACCATGTCTTTACGTCTGGGAGGGTCCTCGATTCTTATCTTGAATTTCTGAAACCATAATTCATTCGTTAGTATTACGAATTGAAAATTTAAACGTATTCAAAACCCACCGATAGCTTGTCTATATCATTTTTGAGAACTCTCTCTAGGTATAATTGTTTCAGTTCACGTTCAAGCCTCGATGGAAGTCCAGGGTACATTGTGCTACCGCCACTGAGCACTATATGCTTGTACAATTCGCTTCTGATATCAATATCGGCCGCTTGTATAGTGCTAAAAACTAATTCAGCTATTCCTTGGCCTTCGACGTTGATTAAATGCGGTTGAAAAAGTGCCTCGGGTGCTTCGAACCGCTCGCCGCCAACTTTGATCACTCGACCATCGGGTAGCTGAAATTTGACTCGTTTAAATCTCTCGATCTTTATATCTAGGAGATGATAACTGACCGTGTAAGGCTCGACCAGAACCGTTGTCTCCAGAGCTAGTCTCTGCTCTGTTTCAATGTTGTATCCGATGTAGCACAACTTCTCCTTCATCATTCGAACGGTTTCAAAATCCGCCGAATGGTTGAAGGCGTAGCCTCGCAATAGCAGAAGCTTTATTAAGTATCTGGTGATATCACGCCCGGCTATGTCAAGCCTACGTGTTAAATGGGGCAAAGCAAATTCCTCGTAAACTGGACAAATGTGGGTTACTCCGTCCCCAGAATCGACTACTACTCCACTGAGCAGACCTTGAGCGTAGAGAGTAAGAACGGCCTGAATAGCTATGTATGTTCCGGCAAAACCATACTTTTCAAACATCACCTGTTGGAGAAATGGTTTTAGCACGACGGTGTAAAGAGCTAAAAAGCGAGGGGTTTGTTGTCTTGGTAATAGTCTCCCTCACCTCGGTCATCTTCTCACGATTTTTGGTCGGATTCATCGGTGGTTCGGTCAGCAGTATCTTGCACTCTTTTGGATTTATGTTCATTTTCTCTTCACCGAATGTGTAATCCCAAACGTGGCACATATCCTCCCAGTTCCTGTTCATTTTTTGATTATATAGTCGCATGTTCTTTTTTTTTTCATTTTTTTTCTTTGGACAATGGCGATTATGCCGCGCAAACTTACCTGACGATTCCATTTTCCATTGGGTAACTAACTTCAAGCATTGAGCGAAGCTTGCTTGCTTCGTCGCCAACCATTAAATCCTATGAATAATCGATTATGAGTTAAGACTGTAGCTGGTCTTATCGAGCTTTAGAATTTCACATGTCTGAAGGGCGCAGGGATTTTCAGTCGCGAGAAGACTCTTTCATTTGTAATACGAAATCAACATTCCGTATGAAGTGTGATCGAAATAGTAAAAAGAATAAATTCTGAGCTTTTTGGACTATGAGAAATTCAATGCTCTTAGTTGAAGGTGTAACAGCGATTTTATTTTTTCTCGTCAAACACATTGTTGTTAAATAAATTAAGATCCGTGCTCATTCTTGCATATTAATTATTGATTAAATTAAACTGCAAAACACAGGTGCTGGGGGTATTAAATAGTTTTAATATATCAGTAAACTTACTGGCATATCCTATGAAGGCAGAAATAACACAGAAACACCAATAATAAAATCTGAGCGTTAAATAGTGTCAGTGATATGTTAGTAATGTAAAATATATTGTTTTATATGAATCGGTAGAGGCTGAGCAAACCTTATTTATTTCGCCTCGTGCCCATAGGCATCATGACATTATATACGAAGCTAGATATTTCAGTAATTTGATTTCATGAAAGGTTTGAATAATTTCATTTTCCTTTCGGTTTCGGTTTATCATTCCTGTTATTTAGACAAAAATCGAACTCAAACTCCTTAAATTAATAGAGAGAGAGAAGAAAAAACAAACGATAATTCATTCGCAAATTAACTCGTTAAGTAAACTCCGAACAGAGAAAACAACACACATGATCGATGTAAAGTTACTGACTGACTTACTCGGACATAAAAATCTTCCTGAAATATTATTATCATTAAAATATCAGGGTCTCTTAAGTTTTTTATCATCATTTCAACAAATGTTTTGATTTTTTACATTCATGAAAAATGACTGTACAGTGTAAACCTCATCATGATGATTATAACTAGCCTGTTTCATATTGAAAAACGTTTTCAATACGCTGAAAAGTTAAATGCTGTAATATAAACAATACCTTGACTTCGATGTCGCCAATTTTGTTAACAGCTCTAATAATCGGCCTGCCTACCATCGATGGGAATATATGAGCAGGAAAATTAGATCCTGCATATCCGCATTTGACAAACTGAAAAACGGAGTAAAGGATGATGAATTATTATTTTATTTAACGATTTTGAGTATCATTGAAAATCGCTTTATTCAATAACTTTTCAACCGTTGGACCGATTTCGATAAAATTTGAAACGTGAACCCTTGGGATGGTTTCTAGATCTTGAACCAAATTTGAATGTAATCTGTCGAGGGGTTTGGGAGGTGAGGGAAAAAGTGACTTTTTACAATTAGCAATATCTAAGAAACGGTTCGTTCGATTTGGACAAAATTTATATGGTCGGTACCTAGCGAGGCAAGAACCTTTTTGCCCAAATTTCATACAAATCGGACTTGAATTGTACGAGTGGTAGCGGTTTGAATGTCCATTAGCCGCATAGCTCGATAATTTTGGGACAAGTTTCAGTCATCAGTACCATATTTTGATACAGAATACTGTGGGAGAAGTTCCTTGATTGACGAAGCTCAAATATTGTTCTTTTACGTTGTTGTTTTCTGTTTGACAATAACTTTTGAACCGTTGGACCGATTTCGATAAAATTTGAAACGCGAACCCTTGGGATGATTTCTAGATCTCATATCAAATCTGAATGTAATCTGTCGAGGGGCTTGGGAGGTGAGGGAAAAAGCGACTTTTGAGCAATGGCAATATCTAAGAAACGGTTCGTTCGATTTGGACAAAATTTATATGGTCAGTACCTAGCGGAGCAAGGACCTTTTTGCCCAAATTTCATACAAATCGGACTTGAATTGTACGAGTGATAGCGGTTTGAATGTCCATTTTCCGCATAGCCTGATAATTTTGGGACGAGTTTCAGTCGTCGGTACGATATCTCGTTATAGAATATTGTGGGAGCGGTTTCTTGATTGATTGAACTCAAATGTTGTGAGTTTTTGTTGTTGTTTTTTGTTCAACAAATAACAAAAAAAAAAAAAAAAATGTATACCGATCAAATGATAACGACATGCGAAGACGAGATCATATCAATTGATCAATGATGTATAGTATATTTGATGAATGGATATTCGTTAGTTTTAAAGGTTAGAATACACGAATATTGAATATATGTGTGCATAACCTTACCCCAGTTCCATTGTCACATACGATTACTTTCCTTCCTTGGCTATCCATGTTAGTATAATTTTTATTTTATTTTTACCACGTATCACGGTTTAATGTTAACGACAGTTATATGTGGTCAATTTCTTTAGATACGGATATATGACTAATCGGTTCTAATCAGTCGACGGATTTCTACATACACTGAGAAGGGCGTCACCGGTACATGCACACAAGGAAAGAAGAAATTAATTTTACTTTTTTATTCCTCAAGTTTTCTTATTTTTTTTTCCAACGATTCAAATCATCAGATTTTATATAGATTTTATGTATATATATATATTTTCTTTATCCACAGTATAAATAGTGCGATTTATAGATATTTTATTTCTAAACAACTAATTAGTATGTCGTATGATAATTATTGAACAATAATAACCCTCCTACGGAGCCATTCAATCTGTCAATCGTATTACGCTATCAAAAAAACAGCTCGCGGTGTGCTCACGGTCGTGGAACGGACGAAATATTGATAGAGCGTTAACTCGATGCGTAGTCTCGAAAGGTACCTTACCGACGTCTAACTGTATCATTGGACAAGACAGCGATGCGGGGATCCCCCCCTTTTTTTGCATAAAGACAAGATTTATCGGTAAACTGCGCAGTTGAAGAATATCCGATTTCTGGATTTATATGTTATCCTTTCAATTCTAGAATCATCTGTCACGTATGACTGGTCATTGTTTTTTTCTTTTTCTACTTTTGCAGATTGTTTTCAAATGGATTTGTTTATGGTACGTCTTCAATGATTTCTCGGATTTATCCTCCATACTTACCAGTTCCACTTTGACTCAAATCGATGGGACGAAAGAGGCACCGATGGCTGATCAATTTTTTTGTCCGACGATATCTCGAGAACGAGTTATTGGATTTTGATAATTCTGGTCTCAATCGACGTGGCTTTTCCAAAGTTCGAACTGATTAGATTTTGGTTTCGATCATTTGAAACCGCGAGGCATCTCTCCCACATTATTGCAGCATCTCTCCCATAGAGTGTGGGAGAGACGTCGCTTTTCACTGTTTTTTGCTGACATATATTTTATGTGAAAATGAAAAATGAATAATTTTTTGTTCCTGCCACATTGCAGTAGATGGTTTGAAGAATGATCACTACCAAATACGTTGGTTAATATCTATTTTCGTAGAAGTTATTAATTTTCTCAAAAAAGTGCGGTATCTCTCCATCTCGTCGATTTTGCCGAATTGTTAATACGTGCTTACTAAGTCACTTATCCCGCTTTTGTACTGTAAAAAAGGGCGGTAAATTTTCTGAAGCCTAGGGCGGCTGATCCCGTAAATCCGCCCCTGTTAATATACCCTTATCAAACAATCTTGAACGACGTAATAAGCACGTAGCACTCTGTGGATCCTCTTCAGTGGATTATTATATTTATTGATCCTAACGCTAACCGAGTATGGGTAATGGATATTAACTTTCGAATGTCCACGGTATGGAGACGTATAGGCTAGCTGCGTACCCCACCATGCATATAATCAAGCTTGTATCGGTGTAAACATACATACAAATTGTATTCCAGTTACGCTTCAACCCCAAATAGGTGGCGCTGATGGGCGTATATGTGCACAAGAAACACACACACATACACACTAGTAGCGTGCTTGTATGTTACGCAGCTGGCCTATTACGATCTGAAATATTCAGATCCCACTTATGTTTATTGTATATGATCGTTTGGATTATGCTTCGTCGAGTTAGAACATTGGCATAGCTGAAACGAGGTGTTTCAGGACGGGGCAACACTGAACGAATATAAGATTTGCGTGAAGAAATAGGCGGCTAAAAATCGTGTTTTTGTCAGAATTCCTTACCAAACTAACTTCGAGATCGAAAAATGTGGTTCGACGAACCAACCGCTTTTCTTGACTCCATAAAACCGATAGTTTACTTCAACTCCTTAGTAGGCATGGGGCCCCATTGCAGGCCACCGAATATAAGCGGCACCGTATACTTGGGCATGAAAGCTTACACAGTTATTTTCAGTATTTTCAACTGGACAATGATATACATCGGCTTCATTGTAGCAGAGTCAGGTGATGAATATCGTGAATTACTTATGACTCCGGTTCTCAAGATGTATTATGTAGTCGTTTGTGCGAATTCTTTTATGGCTGTTATATCTCCTTTATTGGTATGGTTCCAAAGTAAGGTAATTAACAATTACACTGACATTGACTATCGGATTTTGCTTATATCTGCATGTGATTGAAATAACTGTGTTGAAAATAAACTTTTCCATGATCAATAATCCAAACACTCGCGCCCGGAATTGTGAATCGATCGGATATAACACGGTGTGGTGATGCTTTCGACACTTTGTCGTGTAATTATCAGTCATTTATGTACATCCAGGTCTTGCAGGACTGTTTCCGACAAATTCCGATCCTAGATGACACCTTTCAAGATATTTTTGGAGCTCGGAACGGATACAGAAAACAGTACATTCGTCTGACTTGGAACGTTATTGCCATCGTCTTAGTCGTGTCCCTAACGAGCTTTTTGGACACACGAGATATGTCCTTAGACGCAGATTCGCTCTGGCAGATGTTAGCCTCGTTGTTCGCTATGCATCATCCGATACTCGTTGTGCTACTGCTAGACTTGAACTTCTGCACTTTTGTCGGGTAGAGTGAAATCGAACTCTGAATTATTGAGAAATGCTTGATAAGATACCTAATCAAAAAAATATTGTTGTGAAAGCTCACCACAATATTGCCACGATTTGTGCAGATATTTGCGAAAGAAATTCCAAGACATGAACGACGGTCTTCTGGCATTGACGAAGAAGCCTTCGACCTCTGATTCTAGAAAAAAAACGTCGGTTATCTCCCGAAGAGTATCGAAAGTGACCGCATCATCTCGAATTAATGATACGAAAGCCCAAAGTTTAATAACCGACAACCATGTGCACTTGCTTCACGAAGTCCGGTGAGTGCGAGTACAGATGAAATATTGTTGAATCATCGAATTATAGGCTGGGAAATATTGATACGTATTCATTAGGGTGGTCCTCGTTCAGGGTATCGACGAATTTTTCACCAGGCGCCCCCCAAATCGGCGGTGTAAACGTAGTTTACTCCGGGGTGGTCGTTTTTAAACTTTTATTAATACAGGAAAGTGCACTTGGACCTCTGCAAACTATCACGGAAGATGAACGCCGCTTTCGGAATACAGAATCTACTGTCCATAGGAATTTCATTCGGCATTGTAACCGGAACGTTATACAATACATACAGTGGTTTCATGATAACAGATGAGTTAGAGGCTACAATAGTCATAGATATGGGTTCAGCGTTTATGTGGATTATGATCTATGCGTTCAAAATTTGGATTATCAATCACTCCTGCCAGATCGTTAGTAACGAGGTAATATTGCGCGGTCGAATTACTCGCATGAATATGTCCCTCTGAAGAATTATTGATCGCATTCCTTCATCGGAGTGATAATCCGAGTGTCGATTTCATTATTTCAGGCTAATAGAAGTGGAGATGTTATTTACGAGCTTCTTGAAACAAGGGTAGATAAAGAATTCCAAAAAGAGGTGGGTAGCGTAGTATGTAGGTACATACATGTGTCCTCTCATGATAATAAATATTTTTTTTATATTTCGAGACAACCACATATTCTACGCTACGAAATTTTGCAGATTCAGGAATTCGCGGTACAGATGCTTCAGAATCCCGTACGTTTCAATGCCTGTGGATTTTTCACTCTTGATTATACTTTAGTACAAGGCGTAAGTGTTCTCGATACTAACTCGCGTGTTTTGCAGGTTTACGAATTAGCGATTTCTTCAATATTCTGTCTCTGACTTTCAGGTGATTGGATCCATAACGACGTACCTGGTCATCCTCATCCAGATGAACCAAGCACCCGCGAGCCCTACTTCCAATACAGCTCGTGTCTCAAATGGCACCATGATTCTACCAAACACATCGTTTTACTCTGAAGTTGTCTCGCAAAATTAGCCAGGCAATAATTTTTGCCAATGGCTTCGTTGCATCGCTATCATTGCCTGCATGTCGTGTGATTTCTCTGAATTATTTTGTGATATTCTTGATGAAAATTCCCACAAATAAGGGACTCTTCTTCTTCGTCTTTCTGGAGAAAACATTCCAGTTGAAAAATCACTTATCTCAAGTACGTTGATCTTTCAAATTATACTCACAAAAGTGCATTATCCATCTGAAAAAGTATCGGATCAGAGATCAGGCACCACCGAATAAATCTGCAGGCAGAAGCTACATAGCCGATAGAACTTTGATTGCCATGTTTTTGCATTCTTTCGAGTTACCAATCACAACATGTATTGCTAGCACCAATAAAATGGAATTACTGCTGACGATTCACCAGGTATTTTATCTGTTTTTGGAAATTCCGTATGACGAAGAAACTCAGGGATACACTAACTCCGGGGTTTTTCAGAGAAATATAGAAATTATCGAAAGGAGTTGGATCGCTTTTTTATTTTTCAAACTCTGATCAATCCAAATGAGCGAAGTTGTTCGGAGCTTTCATGGGAAAAAAAAACTCACAATAGGTGTTCGACTAAGAAATCCCGGAGACCCACGATGTAATTTTATTATTATGTGCGGCAGGAAATTATCCGACGATGTCACTGCAATTATGTAACAATTTTTCAGCCTCGTAGAATTATTTTGGACAAGGCAATATGAAGAATTGGCTTTTAATACTTCGTGTCCCCATCAGTGATCGCTTCTATCCAACGACCCGAATGCTGGTATACCAAAGGTTTTGGGTGATAACTATTAATGTTTAATCATGTACGACGCGCGTAGAAGCGGAAAGACACAATTCATTATAAGCCAAAAGATACAGATCCCATTTATGCGCCTATTGTTTGATCGATTGTATAATACTTTGTCAAATTAAAGTGTTCCAACTTTGTAAAATTATTTTTGACAAATTATCAAAGAAATAGCACCTTAGGTCTTCGTCGTTCATCAATTGTGTACATTTATCAACGTCGATGATGGTGTGGCAAAGAGTATATGCTGGTAATGATTGTTGGCATTTGTTCGTGTCCGGTACAACAAACGAGCGGACATATAAAACCCAGCTTGAACATTCAAATTCTATTCTTGTTGATTCTTCTCATCATTTGTATGATACTTCCGCAAGTTGGAAAATTTGGATAGCTGCGCACAGGACATAGTGGAGTATAAGAGTCGAAGATTCGCGTGGACAAAAAACATAAGAAATTAGTACAAAACCACACACGGAATCGAAAAATGTTCATCAAAGAACCAATAACTTGTCATGACTCTGCGAAGCCGATTATTTATTTGAACTTCTTCATGGGCATTGGAGCTTACCGGCAACCGAATATAAGCGACATTGCATACTTTTGCATGAAAATTTATACAATTATTTTCATACTATCAAATTGGACCATTACCTACATCGGTGCGATTGAGTTGATGGCCGGTGAATGCTACAAATTTGATACGAACGCCGCTTATACCCTGTATCGTGTGCTCAATTTGATGAACTCTGGTGTGGCAGTGATCGCTCCATTCTGGATATGGATACAATATCAGGTGAATGATTGAAATAAGTTAATGGATCTCGGAATCAAATGAAGCCACCCAGCTCGTTGCACATATACTATTTTCCTAAACAAGGTGCGCAAAGTCGTCAAGATGACGTTTCCGCACGCTTTACTTTACTGCACGCTCATACCAGCCGTGCGGGATTTGGGCACTTTGCGTCTCGCGAACGCTGGACGGAAAATCGAACTTTGCACACGCCGTTTAGAAAATATGGCGAACAATCGCATCTGGAATTGTAAATCGCTCAGACAAAACGACTGCATCGTGTCTTCGACTATTCATCGTGTATTAGTTGTAATTATTAGTTTATTTATTTGCGTGCAGGGGTTGAAGGACTATTTTCGCCAGCTACCGATCTTGGATGAGACTCTTCACGATATTCTCGGAGTTCAAAACTGTTACAGGAAACAATACATTCGTCTGACTCGGCACGTGATTGGGATCGTTTTACCACTGTCTTTAATAACCTGTATCGACACCTCATTGATTTTGTCCGCTGGAAAATCGTTGTGCAACAGGACTGCCATCGCGTACATTATGCACTATCCGGTAATCGTTACGCTGGTGCTAGACCTGAACTTCTTCACTTTAATCGGGTACGGTGAAAACCAAATCTGAATTGTTTCTTCATAATTTGATGAGACGAATGTTGTTGAATGTTTTTTCACCAAATCGAGAACTAATGCATTCCATGATACAACTCTTTCATTGGTGGAGAGCACCTACTGTTTTCTGAGACACTCTTTTTCTCTACTAGCCTCATTCTATGGAACGTTATTGATTACGTCATTTTGTGCAGATATTTGCAAATGAAATTTCAAGACCTGAACGACGGTCTGCTGAAAATGGCCAAGAAGTCTTCCTCTCCTCATGGTAGCAAAGAAGTATCCGTGATTCCTCGAAAAGTATTGAAAACGAGACCAGGTTTGAAAATGGGAGATGTGAACGCCGAAGGTTTGCAGCGAGACAACCATTACTTGCTTTATCAAATCCGGTGAGCACGCATAAGTGAGATTTATTCGCTATCTACGTTTTGACTGCGAACTTTGTGCTAGTCAACAATTCAAAAGTCAACAAACAAAAGAGCAAATAGTGTTGGCTAATTCGTTCTGGACCGATTAATTGGGTATACCTATCAGCGAGAGATTGTTGAATCCAGCTGCTGGATCCTTCGCATCCTCTAATCGCTTTGAGGATCCAGCAGGCATTGATGGATTGATGGTCATAGCAGAAAGTTTGTGGTTCAAAATTTTCGTCTTCACGCGGCTTTGTCAAGCTTTATGGAAACCTAATTGATACAGGAAAACGTACTCGGAACTCTGCAAACTGTCTCGGAAGATAAATCTCGTTTTCGGAATACAGAATCTACTGTCAATGGGAATCTCTTTCGGAATGGTCACCGTATTGTTGTACATGACCTACAGTGCTATTCCATGGCAGAATTTCGCATATAGCGATTTGATGTATTTGGTCCCGATTATTCTGTGGACTATCGTCTACATCGTGAAAATCTGAATTATTAATCACTCGTGCTGGAGCCTCAGCAGCGAGGTAATATGTCCCAGTGACAAATCATTGTTCATGTTTTCATGACAGCGATAATCCGAGTGTTGATCCCATTATTTCAGGCTGACAGAACTGGAGATGTTATTTACGAGCTGCTTGAAACAAGGGTGGATAAAGAATTTCAAAGTGAGGTAGGTATTGTGAAGATAATCTTCACGAAAATTTGTCATCTGATAATTAATCATATTATTTTCATATTTGATTGACCTTTTACCTAGAGTCATCTACATACCATAATCTCTGAAAAAAATCATCTCTGATTGCTTCAGATTCAAGATTTCGCAGTACAGATTATTCAGAATCCCGTACGTTTCTCTGCCTGCGGATTCTTCACTCTTGATTATACCTTCGTGCAAGGAGTGAGTATATAGTATATGTATTGGGTACCTTTCAGGGGGTGCCTGAAGAAATTTATTTTTTAACGACCACCCTAATGTACCCATACAATTTTTGGAACTCTTACTGGTATTTTTTCCGACCTATAGGTGATTGGATCCATAACTACGTACCTGGTAATCTTCATCCAGATGAGTCAAGTATCTAAGTTTCCTGTTTTCATTCCAGCTGCCGCCTGGAACAGCACCGAAATTTCATCAGATTATTAGACGAAGCCACAATATCGTTTTCATAACACGTCCATGAAATGAGACTTCTTTCATGCTTGTCGAACGCGGGGAAAATCACGTGTTTCGAACGTGAGTCCGGAATATTCACTCGGCGGGAAGGAATATACTTTTCCTCCCGCTGTTCGCTTTCTCTCGCCGGAGCGGGAGGGAAAGTAGGTACATTCCCATTCCGCGGGACACATTCCACCAAAGCGCCATTCTCAATCCGATCGACGCGCATCAAGGAAGGCCCATTTCGTGCCCTTATTATAAAAAAATACAGTGTGCAAGTAGGGGGGATGGCCATTTCTACCTCGGGTGAAAGGTTTTTAGCACTCGTCTGACCCTCGCTCGAAATGGTCATTCCCCCCCTAGTTGCACAATATACTATTGAAGATAAGATAAATATCAGTTCACTCAAAAGTTATTGTGGAGAGAATTTTTGCGATGGTTTTTTTACACCACATACATTGCCTGCATGTTTGGTAATTTTTGTTCAGATTCTCGTGATTTTTCCGATTGAAAATTTCTATTATTGTAAACAATAGGATCTTGTAATCTTATAGCGTTTTCGATTTGTATGCACTGGAGTTGCACCGAGAATGCTCTAAAGGGGTGTTTTCGAATTTTATTCCTCCGTGTGGCTCAATTGGTTCCAAATAAATTTAAAAAAAGTTCTGCCATAAGATTTTTCTTAATTTTGATTCTAAGTGGTGCCGGTAAGCGCATCATTATTACCATTTGTATAACATGGGTTTTTAGTGTAAGTTTAGTTATTGTTTTTCTCTGAGTCTGTCGAGAGTTTGAAACATCTGATGAGCACGGTAGATATGAATTCTTAGGTCCACTGATTACCATCACATTAGTACATCACCAAGTACAATTCTGTACGATGGGGAGTGCAAATTGCAATAATCATGTTAATAAGCCAATTTTGTATTCCAGACTCGTTAAAATAAAAAGAACCTTCTCATTATAACACTCAGCACCTTCCCTCTGTCATAAGTTATTTCTAATGATCGAACCACCGGCATAATAAAATTCCTGGGTAATGATTATCGATGTTTGCTCATTTGCGGTGCATAACATAGCAGAGAGACATTCGCGAGTTGGAAAATTCATATCCAAATCATATTTATTGCCTGATGGGTTGCGCCATAGTTTTTCGACTCATAATGTCGACGTAGTTAAAGAGAGGCGTTTGAAGACGTGGCGAAACAAGTCGTTTGAACCTTTGGAAAAGCACAAGTGGATGATAATCGTGTTTCAATCGAAATCCAGTGCGAGATTGTATCCGGAGTAAAAATATGTCGTTGACGGAACCGAAAACTTTTCACGATACTTTCAAACCGCTCGTTTACCTCAACTGCTTTATTGGACTCGGTGCTTTTCGGCAACCGAATCAAAGCGATACTACGTATCTTCTCATGAAGCTTCACACTATCATCATTACTCTCTTCAACTGGTTGACAATTTACATCACCTTGACATCGACGTCAATAGTCTTAAATTTCGACAATAATTCGCCAATGGCTTTCGGCATGCGGACAGCAATCGTTTCTGCAAACTCTTGTATCACCGTATGCGCTTCTTTGTTAGCATGGGTGCAAAACAAGGTAATTTATCATTATTCAACTAATTATTATGATACGAGTTTTCCAAACATCAGCGTAAATTTGAAACCTCGAAATAAATCAAATAACTGTAATCGGAATGATTTCAATATCCAGGGGTTGAGGGACTGCGTGCAACACATGTCGATTTTGGAAGAGACTTTCCAACCTGTTCTTGGAGATCGGAACAAATACAGAAAACTTTATACTCGTCTAATCAGTCAAATCATCGCCACTCTTTTGACCATTATCTTAGTGACCATATGTGATATGTATGTAATAATTTCGGAGGTCGAGCTGCAGATGAACGTCAAATCGGTATTGATGTTTAGTAGCTTTGCACATGCCCTCCACCAACCGATACTAGTTATGCTTGTGCTAGACGTGAACTTCTGTTCTTTCTCAGGGTAAAGAGAAAAACTTTATCACTATTTCCCATTCTCAACTGCACAAGTCGGAATACGTTTATGAATTATACTTGTTTGTTATATCAATACAACACAGTAGAAGTGCTTCATATTGTGATTCAATCTTCGTCTATCACATACATTGTAGATATCTGACGAGAAGATTTCAAGACATAAACGACCGTCTGATGGAACTAGTAGAAGAACCCTCCAATTCTTGCTCTGGTGAAAGACTGTCCGTAGTTTCTCAAAAAGTTATAAGAATGACAGGTGGAAATGAAGTGAAAAGTACGAAAGCTGAAAGCTTGATGAGCGCGGACAAGCATTACTTGTTGCGAGAAATTCGGTGAGTACGAGAAGCCGGAGTTTGGCGACAATTATGGCAAATGCGTGCAGTGAGAAGTTTCAAAAAGTTGATGTAGCTTTTGCATATATCATTCTGTAATAATAGGTAAATGTTTTTGAAACATGATTATTACAGAAAAGCACATTGGGGACTCTGCAATCTGTCTCAAAAGATAAACACCGCTTTTGGAATACAGAACTTGTTTTCTACTGCAGTATCGTTCGCCGTGATTACCGGATTGTCATACACTATCTACAGTGCTTTCTCATGGGAAAATTTGACAAATAGCAAACTCAGAGCGGTCGTTGTGGAGGCTATATGGACTGCCATTTACGCCTCGAAAATTTTGATGGTTAATCACTCGTGCTGGAGTGCAGGCAATGAGGTAATTTCAAAAGCCCACGATTTTTGACCAGTAATAAAAACCTTGTTGACAGTGATTTTTCCGAAAAATATTGCATCATTCGAGTATCTGTTTGATTTTTCCAGGCTAAAAGAACTGGCGAAGTTATTTATGAACTTCTCGATTCAAGGGCAGATGAAAAGCTTCAAGATGAGGTACGCTAATATATGCATACTATGAGCAGATGACACCCACATATCTTTGAATGTTTCACTCAATGAGGTGTGATTACGTATCAATTTAAAACATAATTCACCGATAGGTAGAATTACTACACGTATAAGTACCAAACATGTATTTGATAGATTTCGCTTTCGCAAATTAATTCCTATGATTTTAATAAATTCTCAATTTCATTTACTTGGATAATTTCAGATTCGAGAATTCGGAATAGAGATGCTTCAGAATCCCGTACGATTTACCGCTTGCGGATTCTTTACTCTGGATTATACATTAGTACAAAACGTAAGTAGGCATTTGCAATGTCTAATCATTCGCGTGTGTCTGATGGAGTATGACCCTAATATATGTTTTGATTCTGGAATTCATTTCTTATCTTCTTTCTGATCTATAGGTGATTGGCTCCATAACGACCTATCTCGTGATTCTCATCCAGATCAGTAACGCATCCTGCACGAGCGCTACCTTCAATACTGCAGCTACTACGAGTAACGGCACCGATATTCCGACAAATAATTAGATGACTCAAGTGAAAATTCGGCTGGACATGGATGGATAATTTTATAGCTATAATTACACCAATTACGCAAACAGATAATTCAATTGTCTGCTACACGAGTACACCATCTTTTTCTGATGTCGTTGCACGGTGTACAGTAATGCAGCATTGTTTTTCGACGGCTCGGTTATGCGACAATTGTATTATGCACATCGTATGTGAAACATAGATAATTTAGTACATCGAGGGTGGGTACATAGCTCGTACCTCGTTATTGTGCTGAAACTTCACCTGCATTGCAGACGAGTTCAATTGATCATCTAAATATTGCGCGAGGATCATGAGTTGTAGAAATTTCTGTGAAGTTTTTCGTCCTCGTTGGTGAAAAGTACCAATTCAGGAAAACCAGTATTTATTTTTCAAATTAAGTGTCAATAAAAGTTTGGAAAACATGTACTTCGGCGATATTCAGAAAAGCCTACATACATCAGCATTGTGGGTTGCTTTTTTTCCGACCAACTCTGAGTTATCGGGTATAATTTTATGTGAAATGGAATGATGATAACGTCAATAAGATTGTACGGCAATTTTTCAGCGTTATCGAACTATTGCAGACCGTGCATTTTTGTATACAACTTTCTAACACTTTATGTCCACCTCCGTGAACAATTATGTTCATTGATCAGAACGCTGTAAGACGCGTGAAAGCGCGAGGGCACAATTTATTATAAGCTCAAAGATTCAGATCTTTGTACCTATACGCCTATTGCCAGATCGATTGTTTGATACTTTGTGGAATTAGAATGTTCTAATTTAATCGGAGCATCTTCAACAAAGTAATAAACTGATAGCACTGATAGTATTCCTCTTTGGTGAATTACATTTATCGATCTCAGCGCAAACATGTCAAAAGTAATGTGTCATGATAACTGACGTTCACTCGTGTACGACCCAGAGACGATTTCGCATAAAAAACGAGCTCACAAATTCCTATCCTACTACTGTTGACCGGAATCACAAAATGTTCATCAAAGAACCAAGGACTTTTCATGACTTTGCGAAACCGATTATTTATTTGAACTTCATCATAGGCATGGGGGCTTATCGACAACCGAATATCAGCGACGCGGCATACTTTTACATGCAAGTTTACACAATTATCGTAAATCTGTTGAAATGGACCGCGACTTACGTTGGCTTGACTGGGATGCTGGGTGACGCACATTATGGAACCGATTCGACTATTGCTTATTTGCTGTATATACTAATACTTTTAGTAAATTCTATGATGGCTGTGTTTTCTCCCGTATTGATATGGCTCCAAATAAAGGTACGTAGCCAATAATTCCTACATTAGCTATTGGACTTCCTCCAATCTTCATATCTGCGGAAACGTGAATAAGTTGATAGATCTCGAGATCGAATGGAGTAACTCAGTCTTTATTAATACGACAAACAATCGCATCGAGAGGCGTACCCAAATCGCTGATCAATAACGACGCCGTTACGATGTATCGAGTATTTAATGATTTTTCATTTATGTGCAGAGTTTGAAGGACTGTTTCCGAAAGTTTTTGAATCTCGATGACACCTTCAGCGACATTATCGGAGCTCGAAACCATTACAGGGAACAGTACAAAAGTCTGATTTGTCACGTCATTGTCGTCGTCTTGGCCATAGCTCTGTTAGGAATTAGCGATGCTTTATGGATTTCTATGAAGGAACGAATACTATGGAAGCGATTAGCGTTCGTAGTCACTATAGATTATCCGGTAATCGTTCTACTAGTGCTAGACATGAACTTCTGCACTTGCGTCAGGTACCGTAAAAACCAACTATCAATTTTATATTCATAAGTAGATGCGGCCCTCACCTTTTTGTCGCCTATACCATTAGCAAACTTTTGCTACATTGCCAATGTTAATGTATCTGATAGTTTTCCATTGATTTCGATTGAGGATCAATTCACGAACCCGTGTACATCTTGCACTGTTTCGAACCTCACATCAAAAATATTGTTCTCGCGAAATTCATTTGGCAACGAATGCAAGAAACTACTTTTAATCGTCCGAAAAAGCCCTGAGATTTCGACGCAAGTACATATTTTTCCGTCAAATTTTATCACGTTTCATAAATTCGCGACAGACTCTCAACAGGCAGGCAGTTCGAAGAACAGCTTAAACTTTGAAGCTGATTGTTGACCCGATCATCTGATGACAATTGTTGGAACGCCCTCCCTACACCAGACATGTTTCATTGAATGTTATTGTTCACCACATATTGTACAGATATTTGCAAGGAAAATTTCGAGACTTGAACGACTCTCTGCTGAGAATGGCCAAGAAGTCACCCGGTTCTTACGGCAGCGAACAAGTATCCGTTATCTCTCGACAAGTACTGGAAGTGAGACCTGCAGGTTTGCGAATGAACGATATGAATGCTAAAAGTTTGTTGAACGACAGCCTTCACTTACTTCATGAAATCCGGTGAGTACGAGTAGGTGGTATTGATTCGTTATCTACGTTTACACTGCGACCTTTTTGCAAGCCAACAATCATGAGCAAATAATGTTCGCTCTGGACCGATTAACTGGGTATATCGAATCAGTGAGATCAATCGGCGATGAATTGTTGGATCCAGGTGCTGGATCTTTCACATCCTGCAATCGCTTCGAAAATTCAGCATGCATTCATGGATTAATGGTCTGATAAAATTCGCGGTTCACTATCTTCGTCTTCACGGCTTGTTTTGCAAGACGCTGCCGGAACAGGAATACACGTTACACTGAGCCCAGTTGACGTTGCTTGTATGATTCCTACGTACTATGAATCATCTGAACGCTATGAAAAGGCAAAAAAATATAGCGGATTGGCTGGAAAAAATGCGTCGGAAGTCTAGTTTAGTCGTTCAGTCGTGATCTGTCGTTTTAAAAACTTGATTCATACAGGGAAATGTACTTGGAGCTCTGCAAATTGTCCCGAAAGACAAATGTCGCTTTCGGAATACAGAATCTACTGTCCATGGGAACTTCCGTCGTAATTACGACCTCATTATTATACGTTGCTCATAGTAGCTTCACATGGCAGCTTTCGCAGATGTCCCAATTTGTGCTGCTGATGTCAACAGCTGCATGGATTAGCATCTACGTCTCTAGAATTTGGATCGTCAATCACTCTTGCTGGAACCTTAAGATCGAGGTAATATCAAGTATTTGAACCGCTCGTATGAATATGTTTTCCGAACGAAATATTGATCATGCATTGATATTGTTACGCGGAATAAAGACTCCCTTAATGCATATTCCTTCCTATCCAGTAGTCAGGATAGATGAATGAAATACCATTCAAGAAACAATAACTATCGGTTGCTGCGTCAACCGACATTATTGTAAGAACAGCTTCAGTCTAGTATAGGCGTGTATTTACTGAATACACCCTATTTTGGTCATTCACTGGATTTTGCTTTTGGTTTACTCCATCCCTCGAGAATCCACAGTTAACTTATCTTTTCACTGCAAACACATTCTGCAACAATATAGACGTGATAATCCGAGTGTCCATTTCATCATTTCAGGCTGAAAGAACTGGAGATGTTATTTACGAGCTTCTTGAAACAAAAGTAGATAGAGAATTCCAAAAAGAGGTAGGTAGCATGTATAAATGACGAGATAATCCTTACTAAACGTTGTCATCTCATAATATTGTCAATATGTATTCTTCAATGTTTTGATTTTGTAAAAAATCAACGCACCTCGTTCCTGGAGTCCTCGACATTTCAAGTAAACGACATACTGTGATTACAAAACTTCTCTTGTCTTCAATTACTCTAGATTGAAGAATTCGCGGTGCAGATTATCCAGAATCCCGTACGTTTCAACGCTTGCGGATTCTTTACTCTTGATCACACCTTCGTGCAAGGCGTGAGTATTTCCAATGTCTTACTTGTGTGTACAGGGCGTATGGTGAGTATGTTTATGGTATATACCATTCTGGTACTTTTTATGGATATTCTCTTTGATCAACAGGTAATTGGATCAGTAACGACGTACCTGGTAATTCTCATCCAGATGAACAACACCGAGTAACGGCACCGAAATCTCAACCAATCGCTAGATGTCTGTAGTCAAAATTCATCTGGGCATGGATAGATACCGATAGCTATAATCCCACCAATTTCGCTAACCGATTATCAAACTGGCTGCTACACGAGCACACAATTTTTCCTTAACGTTGTTGCATGGTGTAGCCATGCAGCGATGTATTCCAACGGCTTGATTATGCCATAATTGTATAATGCATATCGTATGAAAGATAAATGTCGTAGCACCCCGAAGATGGATGTCTAGTTCCTACCTCGTTATTCTGATAAAACGTTTCTTACAGTCGAGTTCGATTGATCATGTCATGCGCGTAACTTTAGCTATCCATAAGATGTCTAAATTTCTCTCTCTGTATATTTCAAAACCCGGATAAATATTGATTTTCTTGCATTAGCACTGCTACTCGTTGGCTAAGAATAAGCACTCCAGAGTCCCCTTTTCTGCTCTTGGATTACATTGAACGTGATTTCTAACTAGAGCCAAGAGTTGTGTTCAATCTTTTCTTTAAAGTCAAGTAGTAATAGGTACAACGGACTCAGTACTTGTTACTGACAGCAGTGATAGCTGAATAGTTCGATCAGTGTGTCGGAGAGATCACGCATCGTGTTACGTGGCGGATAGCCAGCGCCTGTTTTACCCACAGACTACTGAGCGCTTTTACCCATAGACTTGTTTTACCCTCGCAGCAGCATATTCGTGGGCGACGTTACCTCCTGGGCCGGCTGAAGCCGGCGGACGACTCTCATAATCATGGCCGCCGAGAAAATTGACATTCGAATTACCTCACACATTTATTATATATATTTTATTTTATTTTTATCCAGTCTGTGACGGTAACCCGCCCCGTTAGTAAATTCATTCATGCATCGACTGCTCGAAATCAAGCAAGAATACCACACAGGGCACAATCATCTACTCATTGTCCGCATAAGATGACAAGTTGTAGAAAATTTCTGCAAACTTTTTCGTCTTCGTTGGTGAGAAGTGCCAATTGAGGAAAACGAGTGATTTTTTTTTTTCAAATTCAGTGTGAATGAGGATTCAGAAAAAACTGTACTTTAGCGTTCTTCAAAGAAATCTATGCAATAATGCAATTTCATAGTTGTTCGAAAAATCTGCATACTTCAGAACCATGGGCTGCTTTAGCATTCTTTCGACCAACTCTGTAGTGTCCAAATAAGGGAACCTGCAGTTCAGAGTTTATCACGCATGACGCAATCACATACATGATTGTCGACTTCATGCAAACAATTTCTGATAACATACATCTCTGAGTATATCGTGCTGTGATCTTTTGATCTAAAATAAAATGAACAGAAGTACGAGGTTCGATTGACTACTTACCCCACGTGTCGATGGACAATAGTCAGAAGCCTCGATGAAGTTTACATTGGCCCATCATCATATCGGGTAGAATTTTGTGTTGAAGGAAATGATGATAACTTCAGTAAGATTGTACGGAAATTATTCAGCGTTATCGAACTGTTTTGGACAGAGCAATTTGGTGAACTACCTTATGACACTTTGTGTCTACCTCTGTGAACAATTATATCCATTGACCAGAACGCTGTAAGACGCGTGAAAGCGCGAGGATCTTTATACGTACGCCTATTGCCTGATCGATTGTTTAATACTTTGTAATACTTTGTGAAATTAGAATGTCTTAATTTCATCGGGGCATTTGCAACCACTTGATGAACTGATAGCACTAATAGTCTGCCTTTTCCGTGTATTACATTTATCGATCTCAACGCAGGTATAGCAAAACTAATGTGCCATGATAACTGGCGTTCACTCTTGTACGACCCGGAGACGAATTCGCATAAAAAAAACTAGCTAACAAATTCGTATCTTACTACTGTTGACCCCCTAAACGCGTGGGTGATATTTTTTTTAAGTCATAACCGTAGAATAGCTGCAGCACGTAGCAAAGCCATAAGAATAAAAGATTCGGGTGAATGAAAAACAGCCGAAAGTCGTGTTGTGATTGGAAATCGATACGAAACCTCCCCAGACGGAATCACAAAATGTTCATGAAAGAACCGAGAACTTTTTATGATTCTGTGAAACCGATTATTCATTTGAACTTCATCCTAGGCATGGGGGCTTATCGGCAACCGAATATAAGCGACACTGCATACTTTTGCATGCAAATTTACACAATTATCGTAAATCTCTTGAACTGGACTGCGACTTACGTCGGCTTGACTGGGATTATGAGTCACTCATATGATCATCCCGATTCGATCATCGCTGATTTTCTGTTTATGATACTGTTGCCTATCAATTCTACGATGACTGTAATTTCTCCATTCTTGATATGGCTGCAAACAAAGGTATGTAACCAATAATTCCAACATTAGCTATTAGACTTCCACCAATCTTCATATCTGCGGAAACGTGAATAAGTTGATAGATCCAGAAATACAATGATGTGACCCAGCTTTTTAATAATACGACAAACAATCGCGTCTAGCAGACGGCGTGACGATGTATCGTGTATTGAATGATTTTTTATTCACGTGCAGAGATTGAAGGACTGTTTACGACAGCTTCAGAATTTCGATGACACGTTTAGAGATATTCTCGGAGCTCTAAACGATTACAAGAAACAGTACATTAGTCTGATTTATCACCTTATTGTCGTCGTCTTGGCCATAGCTCTGTTAGGAATTAGCGACGCTTTATGGATTTCTATGGAGGAAGGAACGCTATGGACTCGGATTACGACCCTACTCACTATAGATTATCCGGCTATCGTCATACTAGTGCTGGACTTGAACTTCTGCATCTGCGTCAGGTACAGTGAAAACAGACCCTTTTCATTGTCCGATTATACGGAGATGCGGCCCTAGACTTGTTTTCACTTTAGACTTTAGAAATAATTTTGAACTTTTTAGTGAAAATCTTGTTTTCGAGAAGTTCATTTTGCAACAAATCCAAAAAAACCACTCTTGACCTTTTTTTTTGTTTGTTTGTTTTAAACTCGTTTTTCGTAGAAGTTTTTCTGCCCTAATTGAAAAAATAACATTCTCTCGGAAATCCCATCAGAGATTTCAAAGCAAAAACTTATTTCTGTCAAATTTAATCGCGTTTCACAAATTTGCAATATGAACTCTAAACGGGGGGGCAGTTCAAAGAACAACTGAAACTTCGAAGCTGATTTTTGACCCGATTATCTGCTGACAATTTTTTGGAACGCCTTCCCTACACTAGACACATTCCATTGGATCTTGTTGTTCACCACATATTGTACAGTTATTTGCAAAAAAAATTTCGAGACTTGAACGACGGTCTGCTGAAAATGGCCAAGAAGTCACCCGGTTCTTACGGCAGCAAAGAAGTATCCGTTATCTCTCGACAAGTACTGGAAGTGAGACCAGGCTTGCGAATGAATGATACGAAGGCTGAAAATTCGTTCAACGAAAAACTTCACTTGCTTCATGAGATCCGGTGAGTTTGAGTAGGTGATATTGATGCGTTATCTGCGATAACGCTGCGACCAGTTTGTTAGTCAACAATTACGAGCAAATAATGTTGGCTAATTCGCTCTGGACTGATCAACTAGGTCTATCAAATCGAGTTGCTGGATCTTTCTCATCCTGCAATCGCTTTGAAGATTTAGCATGCATTTATGGATTTATGGTCTTACGATGAAATTCGCGGTTCACTATCTTCGTCTTCACGGCTTTTTTTGCAAGACGCTACCGAGATAGAAATACATGTTAGACTGAACACAGTTCACGTTGCTTGTATGATACCTACGTACTATGAATCGTCTGAACGCTATAAAAGGGCGAAAAAATATAGCGGACTTGTTGGAAAAAATCCGTTGGAAGTCTAGTTTATTCGTTCAGTCGTGATATGTCGTTTTAGAAAGTTGATTTATACAGGAAAATGTACTTGGAGTTCTGCAAATTGTCCCGAAAGACAAATGTCGCTTTCGGAATACAGAATCTACTGTCCATGGGAACTTCTTTCGCAATGACGACCTCATTATTATACGCTGCTTATAATAGCTTCTCATGGCAGTCTTCGCAGATGTACCATTTTCTGGCGCTGATGTCAACTGCTGCATGGATTAACATCTACGTCTCTAAAATTTGGATCGTCAATCACGCGTGCTGGAACCTCAAAACCGAGGTAATATCAAGTAGTTGAATCGTTCGTGTGAATATGTTTTCCGAACGAATTATTGATCATGCATTGATATTGTTACGCGGAATCAAAACTCCCTTCATGCATAGTATTCCTTCCTATCCAGTAGTCAGGATAGATGAATGAAATATCATTCAAGAAACAATAACTATCGGTTGCTGCGTCCACCGACATTATTGTAAGAACAGCTTCAGTCTAGTATAGGCGTGTATTTACTGAATACACCCTATTTTGGTCATTCACTGGATTTTGCTTTTGGTTTACTCCATCTCTCGAGAATCCACAGTTAACTTATCTTTTCACTGCAGACACATTCTGCAACAATATAGAAGTGACAATCCGAGTGTCCATTTCATCATTTCAGACTGAAAGAACTGGACATGTTATTTACGAGCTTCTTGAAACAAGGATAGATAGAGAATTCCAAAAAGAGGTAGGTAGCATGTATAAATGACGAGATAATCCTTACGAAACGTTGTCATCTCATAATATCGTCAATATTGTTCAATATTGTGATTTTGTAAAAAATCTACGCACCTCGTTCCTGGAGTCCTCGACATTTCGAGTAAACGACGTACTGTGATAACAAAACTTCTCGTATCTTCAATTACTCCAGATTAAAGAATTCGCGGTGCAGATTATCCAGAATCCCGTACGGTTCGACGCTTGCGGATTCTTCACTCTTGATCACACCTTCGTGCAAGGCGTGAGTATTTCCAATGTCTTACTTGTGTGTACAGGGCGTATGGTGAGTATGTTTATGGTATATACCATTCTGGTACTTTTCATGGATATTCTCTTTGATCAACAGGTAATTGGATCAGTAACGACGTACCTGGTAATTCTCATCCAGATGGGCAACGCGAAATAACGGCACCGAAATCTCAACCAATCGCTAGATGTCTGTAGTCAAAATTCATCTGGGCATGGATAGATACCGATAGCTATAATCCCACCAATTTCGCTAACAGATTATCAAACTGGCTGCTACACGAGCACACAATTTTTCCTTAACGTTGTTGCAGGGTGTAGCCATGCAGCGATGTGTTCCAACGGCTTGATTATGCCATAATTGTATAATGCATATCGTATGAAAGATAAATGTCGTAGCACCCCGAAGATGGATGTCTAGTTCCTACCTCGTTATTCTGATAAAACGTTTCTTACAGTCGAGTTCGATTGATCATGTCACGCGCGTAACTTTAGCTATCCATAAGATATCTAAATTTCTCTCTCTGTATATTTGAAAACCCGGATAAATATTGATTTTCTTGCATTAGCACTGCTGCTCGTTGGCTAAGAATAAGCACTCCAGGGTCCCCTTTTCTGCTCTTGGATTACATTGAACGTGATTTCTAACTAGAGCCAAGAGTTGTGTTCAATCTTTTTTTTAAAGTCAAGTAGTAATAGGTACAACGGACTCAGTATTTGTTACTGACAGCAGTGATAGCTGACTATTTCGATCAGTGTGTCGGAGAGATCACGCATCGTGTTAGGGACCATTCAACAAATACGTTCGCTTTTGGGGGTGGGGGGGGGGGGGTCGAGGTTGATGTGACGTTACAAGTCATGGGGGGGGGGGGGGGGGGGGGTCGGGACAATGTGACGTTCGGTTTTTATGTATAGAATTCTGGTTTTGGCACGAAAATTTCGTTTGAATAGATCGAATTATGGATCGATAGATCAAAAAAGGCATCGAAGGGGGGGGGGGGGGGGTAGAGATTTGTGACGTATTATTTTGGGGGGGGTCTAGTCAAACGAACCATTGTTACATGGGGGGGGGGGGGGGGGGGGGGGGGGGTCTAAAATCGTTCAAAAAAGCGAACGTATTTGTTGAATGGCCCCTTACGTGGCGGCTAGCCAGCGCCTGTTTTACCCACAGACTACCGAGCGCTTTTACCCATAGACTTGTTTTACCCTCGCAGCAGCATATTCGTGGGCGACGTTACCTCCCGGGCCGGCTAAAGCCGGCGGACGACTCTCATAATCATGGCCGCCGAGGAAATTGACATTCGAATTACCTCACACAGCAATATTGCTAATACCCGGGAAAAAATGTTCAGACATGATCATGCCTGTTCATGTATGATCAGGCCTGAAATTAGACATGATCATGTCTGTTCATGTATGATCAGGCCTGAAATTAGACATGATCATGTCTGTTCATGCCTGTTCATATCTGATGCCAGACATGATCATGCATGATCATGAATGATCAGGCCTGAAGCGCCCAATACGTTCAGGCCTGATCATGCATGACCATACCTGTTCATGTATGATTATGCCTGCTGCCAGACATGATCATGCCTGTTCATGTATGATCAGGCCTGATGCCAGACCCGATCATAAATACGTTCATGCCTGATCATGCATGGCCATGCCTGTTCGTGTATGATTATGCCTGATGTCAGACATGATCATGCCTGTTCATGTATAATCAGGCCTGACGTCAGACCTAATCATAAATACGTTCATGCCTGATCATGCATGGCCATGCCTGTTCATGTATGATTATGCCTGGAAGGTTGAAAACCTCCGCTCTGCTCTAACTATGTCGCTCTGATCAGGCCTGATACGTGATCAGACCATGATCGGCCATGAGCATCAGGCCTGATCAGACATGAACAGGCATAATCATGTCTAATTTCATACGATATGATCAGACATAACTGATATAAGTCAATGTCCAATCATTTATAGGTCTATATATAATTATAGAAAATTATTATTATTATATTATTATCATTATTAATCATATATGGTCTATATATAATCAGATATGATCAGACCTGACTGATATAAGCCCACGTGTAATCTTATATAGGTCTGATGTAGGTCTCTATATGATCAGATCTGATCAGACCTGATTGTTATGAAACCTCAATATACAGGGTTATTCAGAATTCGTGACGAATCTCTCGAGGGGTTAATCCTTGACAAAATCGGGATCGAAAGTTGTTCAGCCATTTTTCCGAAAAATGATTTTTTTTCCTTGGAATCATAACACATTTTTTCCATATCTTCCACCGAATAAAAAACTTTTGGGATCCTTCAAAATTGACAAATAAAACAACAAAAACAAAAAAAAATTGTTTGTCGGAGAAAAATATTTCCAAGGAAAAATGGCTGAGGAACTTTCGTTCCCAATTTTGACAAGGATAAACCCCTCAAGAGATTCGTCATGAATTCTGAATCACCCTGCATACCCATACATATTCTTTGACAATTTAAACAATCAAAACCTGAATATTATGATATTATTAAATTAGCCGTTTTGCCCCACGAAGTTATAGAATTCCTCCAGTCAATAAAATAAACGTTTAATCTCTTTCAATAAACAGAATACACAGCATTTTCAGATTAGTAATTTTTTCTGCTGAAAAATTTAGAGTGGTCATATTGCCTCGCATTCCCTAAAATACAAAAACAATTCAAGAATCGTTCGATCATCATAATCAATATTAAGTGCATTCGTTAAGGTTGATAAATTTTCGTGTGAAATACATATAGACATTCTGAAAGTATCAACTATCAAATACGTAAAGTAGCAAAGTGGTAGAAGCTTCGACTGATACGCAGAAGAACCCGGGTTCGAATCCCAGTAAGAAACAGTCAGAAAATTTTAATCGACAAAAAAAAGTCAATTATTAGAAATAACCATAATTCCGGACCATTACGACGAATAAAAGATATAAAAACAAAATATTTTTTATGATTTTGTAATTTAATTGACTGTTTTATTTTAATTTGTCCAAAACAAATGATTAAATCTGATCATATCTGATTATATATAAGCAGACATGATCAGACCTGGCCAATTATACATGGTTATATATGGTCATATAGAGACAAATTTCGTTCATGATCATTAATGATAAGGTCATATATGATTATTTATATTCATATACAACTATTTTTTCCCGGGTACTGCTAATATTGCGGTAAAATCCCCATTTTTAGACCATATGAAGTAGAATTTCGTACTATACTCGACGGAAAAACCTCTTCTGATCTCATGTGATTGCAACACTCGTCACAAAAAGTTTTACCGCACTCGTATCGTAATGTACTATTTCACCACCCCCTGGCATCGGAACGTACGACTTTCCGCTCACGCAAGGCGCCGAAAGTCGAACTTTCCGTGCAGGTGTGGTGAAAACCTCTCGTCATACCTGCATATGTGGATTTACAGCTTTGGCTTTTTGGACTAATGAGTGTGCCGTAGACGGTGCATAAAACAGGACTTTCGATGTGGGTGTTGCGAAAATTATATTAATTATAATGGCTATATTTTCACATATCACCATTCCTTCGAATCATCGATTAAGAGAGAGAGAGAGAGAGAGTTTCGATTTTGATAATTCATAAATAGCCCCATACTTTTATTTCATTGTATTGTAAACGTGGGGATTTTGGATGCAGGCAATCCTATATCAGTCTACCTTCTTTCAAATAGATTTTTGACCGTGAAACTCATTTTCAAGTAAGAAACCTTCACGATCCCCACGTCGGCATATCATCTTACCATTTTGTCATCATTACATTTTTTATATTTTATCCATCGGTTCAAGATACAATGCGATGCGTGTCGCTTGAATCGACACATTTCATTTCATTAATCGTTCAAGAATATAGTATCGTTTCACCAGTTAATTTCTCACCATCATTTGAATCACCTAATCTTTAACTTATATCTTCATTGATTAGCCTCATACATTCTAAAAATTGGGGTGATTCAAGAAAACTAGTGATTTTTTTTTTCAAATTCAGTATGAATGAGAATTCAGAAAAAACCGTACTTTAGCGTTCTTTAGAGAACTCTATGCAACAATGCAATTTCATAGTTGTTCGAAAAATCTGCATACTTCAGAACTATGGGTTGCTTTAGCATTCTTTCGACCAACTCTGTAGTGTCCAAATGAGGGAACCTGCAGTTCAGAGTTTATCACGCATGACGAAATCACAGACACGATTGTCGACTTCATGCAAACAATTTCTGATAACATACATATCTGAGTATATCGTGCTGTGATCTTTTGATCTAGAATAAAATGAACAGAAGTACCAGGTTCTAATGACTACTCACCCCACGTGTCGATGGACAATAGTCAGAAGCCTCGATGAAGTTCACATTGGCCCATCATCATATCGGGTAGAATTTTGTGTTCAAAGAAATGATGATAACTTCAGTAAGATTGTACGGAAATTATTCACCGTTATCGAACTGTTTTGGACAGAGCAATTTGGTCAACTACCTTATGACACTTTGTGTCTACCTCTGGGAACAATTATGTCCATTGACCAGAACGCTTCAAGACGCGTGAAAGCGCAAGGATCTTTATACCTATGCCTATTGCCTGATCGATTGTTTGATGCTTTGTAATACTTTGTGAAATTAGAATGGCTTAATTTCATCGGAGCATTTTCAACAAATTGATGAACTGATAGCACTAATAGTCTGCCTTTTCCGTGTATTACATTTATCGATCTCAACGCAGGTATAGTGAAAGTAATGTGCCATGATAACTGGCGTTCACTCTTGTACGACCCGGAGACGAATTCACATAAAAAAAACGAGCTAACAAATTCGTATCTTACTACTGTTGACCCGCTAATCGCGTGGGTGATGATTTTCTGAAGTCATAACCGTGAAATAGCTGCAGCACGTAGCAAAGCCATAAGAATAAAAGATTCGGGTGAATGAAAAAGAAGCTGGAAGGCATGTTGTGATCAGAAATCGATACGAAACCTCCCCAGACGGAATCACAAAATGTTCATGAAAGAACCGAGAACTTTTTATGATTCTGTGAAACCGATTATTCATTTGAACTTCATCCTAGGCATGGGGGCTTATCGGCAACCGAATATAAGCGACACTGCATACTTTTGCATGCAAATTTACACAATTATCGTAAATCTCTTGAAGTGGACTTCGACTTACATCGGCTTGACTGGGATTACGAGTAACTCAAATGGTGATTCCGATTCGATCATCGCTGATTTTCTGTTTATGATACTGTTGCCTATCAATTCTACGATGACTGTAATTTCTCCATTCTTGATATGGCTCCAAATAAAGGTATGTAACCAATAATTCCTACATTAGCTATTAGACTTCCTCCAATCTTCATATCTGCGGAAACGTGAATAAGTTGATAGATCTAGGAATACAATGATGTGACCCAGCTTTTTAATAACACGACAAACAATCGCGTCTAGCAGACGGCGTGACGATGTATCGTGTATTGAATGATTTTTTATTCACGTGCAGAGATTGAAGGACTGTTTACGACAGCTTCAGAATTTCGATGACACGTTTAGAGATATTCTCGGAGCTCTAAACGATTACAAGAAACAGTACATTAGTCTGATTTATCACCTTATTGTCGTCGTCTTGGCCATAGCTCTGTTAGGAATTAGCGACGCTCTATGGATTTCTATGGAGGAAGGAACGCTATGGACTCGGATTACGACCCTACTCAGTGCAGATTATCCGGCTATCGTCATACTAGTGCTGGACTTGAACTTCTGCATCTGCGTCAGGTACAGTGAAAACAGACCCTTTTCATTGTCCGATTATAAGGAGATGCGGCCCTAGACTTGTTTTCACTTTAGACTTTAGAAATAATTTTGAACATTTTAGTGAAAATCTTGTTTTCGAGAAGTTCATCTTGCAACAAATCCAAAAAAACCACTCTTGACCTTTTTTTTTTTGTTTGTTTGTTTTAAACTCGTTTTTCGTAGAAGTTTTTCTGCCCTAATTGAAAAAATAACATTCTTTCGAAAAGCCCATCAGAGATTTCAAAGCAAAAACTTATTTTTGTCAAATTTAATCGCGTTTCACAAATTTGTAATATGAACTCTAAACGGGGGGGCAGTTCAAAGAACAACTGAAACTTCGAAGCTGATTTTTGACCCGATTATCTGCTGACAATTTTTTGGAACGCCTTCCCTACACTAGACACATTCCATTGGATCTTGTTGTTCACCACATATTGTACAGTTATTTGCAAAAAAAATTTCGAGACTTGAACGACAGTCTGCTGAGAATGGCCAAGAAGTCATCCGGTTCTTACGGCAGCAAAGAAGTATCCGTTGTCTCTCGACAAGTATTGGAAGTGAGACCAGGCTTGCGAATGAATGATACGAAGGCTGAAAATTCGTTCAACGAAAAACTTCACTTGCTTCATGAGATCCGGTGAGTACGAGTAGGTGATGTTGATGCGTTATCTGCGATAACGCTGCGACCAGTTTGTTAGTCAACGATTACGAGCAAATAATGTTGGCTAATTCGCTCTGGACTGATCAACTAGGTCTATCAAATCAAGTTGCTGGATCTTTCTCATCCTGCAATCGCTTTGAAGATTTAGCATGCATTTATGGATTCATGGTCTTACGATAAAATTCGCGGTTCACTATCTTCGTCTCCAGGACTTTTTTTGCAAGACGCTACCGAGATAGAAATACATGTTAGACTGAACACAGTTCACGTTGCTTGTATGATACCTACGTACTATGAATCGCCTGAACGCTATAAAAAGGCGAAAAAATATAGCGGACTGGTTGGAAAAAATCCGTTGGAAGTCTAGTTTATTCGTTCAGTCGTGATCTGTCGTTGTAAAAACTTGATTTATACAGGAAAATGTACTTGGAGCTCTGCAGAATGTCCCGAAAGACAAATGTCGCTTTCGGAATACAGAATCTACTGTCCATGGGAACTTCTTTCGCAATGACGACCTCATTATTATACGCTGCTTATGATAGCTTCTCATGGCAGTCTTCGCAGATGTACCATTTTGTGGTGCTGATGTCAACTGCTGCATGGATTAACATCTACGTCTCTAAAATTTGGATCGTCAATCACTCGTGCTGGAACCTTAAAACCGAGGTAATATCAAGTAGTTGAATCGTTCGTATGAACATGTTTTCCGAACGAATTATTGATCATGCATTGATATTGTTACGCGGAATAAAAACTCCCTTCATGCATAGTATTCCTTCCTATCCAGTAGTCAGGATAGATGAATGAAATACCATTCAAGAAACAAGAACTATCGGTTGCTGCGTCAACCGACATTATTGTAAGAACAGCTTCAGTCTAGTCTAGTATACGCGTGTATTTTCTGAATACGCCCTATTTTGGTCATTCACTGGATTTTGCTTTCAGTTTACTCCATCTCTCGAGAATCCACAGTTAACTTATCTTTTCACTGCAGACACATTCTGCAACAATATAGAAGTGACAATCCTAGTGTCCATTTCATCATTTCAGACTGAAAGAACTGGACATGTTATTTACGAGCTTCTTGAAACAAGGATAGATAGAGAATTCCAGAAAGAGGTAGGTAGCATGTATAAATGACGAGATAATCCTTACGAAACGTTGTCATCTCATAATATCGTCAATATTCTTCAATATTGTGATTTTGTAAAAAATCTACGCACCTCGTTCCTGGAGTCCTCGACATTTCGAGTAAACGACGTACTGCGATAACAAAACTTCTCGTATCTTCAATTACTCTAGATTAAAGAATTCGCGGTGCAGATTATCCAGAATCCCGTACGGTTCGACGCTTGCGGATTCTTCACTCTTGATCACACCTTCGTGCAAGGCGTGAGTATTTCCAATGTCTTACTTGTGTGTACAGGGTGTATGCTGAGTATGTTTATCGCATATACCATTCTGGTACTGTTCATGGATATTCTCTTTGATCTACAGGTAATTGGATCAATAACGACGTACCTAGTAATTCTCATCCAGATGGGCAACGCGAAATAACGGCACCGAAATCTCAACCAATCGCTAGATGTCTGTAGTCAAAATTCATCTGGGCATAGATAGATACCGATAGCTGTAATCCCACCAATTTCGCTAATAGATGATTAAATTGTCTTCTACTGCACAAGCACACAATTTTTCTATAACATTGTTGCACGGTGTGGCCATGCAGCGATGTGTTCCGGCAGCTTGATTATGCCATAATTGTATAATGCACATCGTATGAACAATGAATGTCATACTATTATGCATACTATTATGGACCCGATTCGACTATTGCTTATTCGCTGTACATAATAATACTTTTAAGGGGGGGGGGATACCGGATGTGTTACCGACACCGCCTATATTTCCGAAACGGGGCTATCAATCGACTTGTCCTTGCGGCAGTCGATGTTTGACGAGTAATGGGTTCAAACTGGTACGTTTGATCGGATGAAATCGGATTTTTTTTTTTTTTTTTTATCGAAAAGCGTGGTCGTGCCATTTATTTCGACTTATATCAAAGCCTACGGATCGAAAATGCAAAATCGGCTTCCTGAGCCCGATTCTGTATGGCATTCCGAACACAACCATCCAAAAACATCTTTGGTTTCGACAACGATGAAGAAACCACATCTAATCTACGTTTTTGTGGTAATTTTCACGATTGTCAAGAGCCGTGAGCGAAAATGGCCGCTCACGGCTGTTGATATGATGTGGTGGTTCGCAGAACGCCCGTGAGATGTCGCCGCACGCCCATTTAAGCTTCTCCTTTTACCACCGCTGTTACGTTGGTACACCGTGTGAAAGGTAAAAGGAGAAGCTTAAATGGGCGTGCGGTGACATCTCACGGGCGTTCTGCGAACCACCACATCATATCAACAGCCGTGAGCGGCCATTTTCGCTCACGGCCCTTGACAATCGCGAAAATTACCACAAAAACGTAGATTAGATCTGGTTTCTTCATCGTTGTCGAAACCAAAGATGTTTTTGGATGGTTGTGTTCGGAATGCCATACAGAATCGGGCTCAGGAAGCCGATTTTGCATTTTCGATCCGTAGGCTTTGATATAAGTCGAAATAAATGGCACGACCACGCTTTTCGATAAAAAAAAAAAAAAAAAAATCCGATTTCATCCGATCAAACGTACCAGTTCGAACCCATTACTCGTCAAACATCGACTGCCGCAAGGACAAGTCGATTGATAGCCCCGTTTCGGAGATATAGGCGGTGTCGGTAACACATCCGGTATCCCTCCCCCTTAATAAATTCTATGATCGCTGTGTTTTCTCCCGTCTTGATATGGCTCCAAATAAAGGTATGCAACCAATAATTCCTACATTAGCTATTAGATTTCCTGCAATCTCCATATCTGCGGAAACGTGAATAAGTTGATAGATCTCGAGATCAAATGAAGTGACTATCAGTCTTCACTTATACGACAAACAATCGCATCGAGAGGTGTACCCGGGAAAAAATGCTCAGATACGATCATATCTGTTCAGATCTTATTTGATAGTCCAATGGAATAGGAAAACGCGGCCAAGATGGTTCTCATGGTTTATTTTAGAACATACTATAGAAATACTAAACTCAGAGTCCAGTGCACGAGCGGAGATCACCCTCCATATTGGAAATAGCGTGTTCCAAACCATAGGTTTTCCATGATATCTAGGAAATCGTCAATGCAGATATCAAGACAATAGCGAAAATTAAAAATGATGTTAGCTAAATTTCGTATGGAAAAGCTGGAACACACAATGAATAATAGAAAATTTCCTCAGATTAATCATAATGATGCAATGGTGAAGCTTATTAGGTATTATATTAGGCTATTAGTATATCCGATTATTTTCTGTTCCCTTCCGCACGGAAGAAAATAATAATGATGTGAATATGACTGAACGGCAATTCATCAACCTTATCGCGCTATTTCAGACATGGTAATTTGATAATTACGGCCCAACATTTTGTGTCCCCCTATGTGACCCATTATATTAATCGACCTGAACGCTACTATACCAAATGTTTTGGGTAATTACTATTAATGTTCGATCATGTAGGACGCGTAGAAGCGGAAGAACACAATTTATTACAAGCTGAAAGATGCAAATTGTAATGGCGACTTATGCCTGATGGATTGTCTAACTCTTTGACAAAGTAGGAACGTCGTAAAGTATCTTTGACGAATGTTGAACCGGCAGTACTTTGGACCATCAATTTTGTACATTTATTATTATCGCAGCTGGTGTGACAAAAGCGATGGGTAATGACTGTTGGCATTGACTCGTGTGGAGTACGACAACGTGTGAACACAAGAACGAACACAAACATTCAAATCCCACTATTAATGATTTCCTGATCATTTGTGTTGTACTTTTTCAAGTTAGAATGTTGGAATAGCTGCAGGATATTGCAAGAGTATGGAAATATAGAATTTGCGGGGATAAAACACAGCTCCAATCGTGTTTCTATCAGAAATTATTGCAAAACGATATGTGGAATCGAATAATGTCGATCAAAGAACCGAAAACTTTCCATGACTCCGTGAAGCCGATAATTTACTTCAACTGCTTCCTGGGCATAGGGGCTTATCGGCAGCCGGATACAAGCAGCACTCTATTCTTTTTCCTGCAGCTTTACGTAATTGCGATTGCTATCTTAAACTGGACTATAGTTTACATCGGCTGGACCGAGATGGTGAAAGATGAGGACTATGAAGATACTTCGATTTCCGCTACTCTGATGTACAAAGTACTGATCTCCATGAACCCTGGTATCGCTGTGACATCTCCATTCTTGGTATGGCTCCAACGAAAGGTAATCAATCATAGCTTTATTGACTGTGATCGGATGTTGTCTGTTTTTCCGTAAATGTATTTGAAAAAGTTAGAATTACCCAGTTTTTGTTTTTCTAATACTACGACAAATTGGGCTATTCGAAATTATTAATAAATACGTATGTATGTATGTGCAGGAGTTGACGAACTGTTTACGACAGATGCCAATCTTGGATGATTCCTTCCAAGATATTCTCGGAGCTAAACACGATCGCAGGAAACAGTATATTTGCCTAATTCTTCATGTTGCTGGCATAGTTTTAGTAATGTTCTTGGTTAACATTTGTGCGAGTCCATGGGTGTTGTCAGCTCCAATATCGCTGAGGGAGATGATAGCCATCTCATTCAGTCTACATTATCCGATTATCGTTGTACTAGTGCTGGACTTGAACTTCTGCAGCTTCGTCAGGTACAGTCAGAACCATCACTCAATTTTTTAAACTCGTTTAACGAGAGAAATAGCAATTTTTCGAAAAAGGTTAGAGATTTTTGCGCAAAAATCAATTTTTGGCAAATTTGGGAGAGATTCTGAAAGAGCGGACAGTTCGAAGAACAAATGAAACTCCGGAACCGATTTTTCACCCGATCTGCTGAAAATTGTTGGCACGCCCTTCTTACAATAGACCGATTTTATCGGATGTTATCGCTTACCACATTTTGTGCAGATATTTGCGAAAAAAATTTCGGGACTTGAACGACGGTCTGCTGAGAATGGCCAAGAAGTCTCCCGCTTCTTACGGCAGCAAGGGAGTATCCATGATTTCTCGACAAGTATTGGAAGTGAGACCTGGTTTGCGAACGAACCATACAAAGGCCGAAAGTTTTCTGCAAGACAACAATTACTTGCTTCATGACATCCGGTGGGTACGAGTAGGTGATATTGATTCGCTATCTACGTTTTTACTGCGAACCTTGCGCCAGTCAACAATTACGAGCGAATAGTGTTTTCATCTCGCTGTTTTTTTTCGCAATACGCTACGCTTTATTGGTGATCCGTCGTTCATCCGAAACTTATAATTAATACAGGAAAATGTACTTGGAGCTCTGCAAACTTTCACGGAAGATAAATCTCGTTTTCGGAATACAGAATCTACTGTCAATGGGAATGTCTTTCGCAATGGTCACCGGATTGTTTTACACTATTTACAGTGCTTTTGCATGGAAGAATGTACCGATTTCACAGTTAGTCCCATCTATTTTATGGAGTATCATCTTCATCGCCAGAATTTGGAATGTCAATCACGTGTGCTGGAGCCTTGGCACCGAGGTAATGTTGAGCAGTCAAATTGCTCATATGAATATCTCCCTCTCAAGAATTGTTGATCATATTTTAATAATAGTAATAATCCGAGTGTATATTTCATCAATTCAGGCTGATAGAACTGGAGATGTTATTTACGAGATTCTTGGAACAAGAGCAGACAAAGAATTCAAAAAAGAAGTACGTGCGCGTGTCCTCTCATAATTCTTATTCATTCTTAATATTCCATCAAAATCATTTAACTGTCAACTACGTACTTTGATTTGTGAAACTCTGGTTTGTTTGATCATTGCAGATTCAAGAATTCGCAGTACAGATTCTCCAGAATCCCGTACGTTTTAATGCTTGCGGTTTCTTCACTCTTGATTACACTTTCGTGCAAAGCGTAAGCGTTGTCGATACCAATATAACTCGTGTGCTCCGGTCTACGTTTTAGGGATTTATTCGTCACCCTGTCTCTGACTTTTAGGTGATTGGGTCCATAACAACGTACCTAGTCATCATCATCCAGATGAACCACGTATCCGTGATCCCTACCTTCAATGAAACTCTTGTTGTCGGCAACAGCACCGAAATCTCGCTAAATTGATATGCAGTGAAGCTACAATATCGCGTCAAGATCATTTTGCTTCAAAGTAGTCACATTGCGTGAAAACAGTTTTGCAGAGAATTTGTACAGCACAATCATTGCCTGCATATTGTTGTAATTTTCGTGAATTCTTGTGACTTTCCTGATGGATGTTCGCGTTCGTAAATCCTGTCGTTAGTCTATTATTGTGAATATATGTGATCTGATCTTGTAATCTGAAATAAACTGGAATGGAATTGCAAAATATGATGAAGTTTACTGTATGGTTGCGGAATGTAGTAGCAAAGAAAAGTATGTGGATTGTCGAGAGAAATGAAGTGAATCAAACGATGGAGTTTGAATCGAATGAAATGGGTTACTTTGACTTTGATCGTCGTGTTGAGTGTTCGTAGCCGCCGTCCGGGTGAGCAGACGTCGAAACTTATATAGGTGCTAAAAGTGTTTTTCAAACGAATTGAAATGACGGCACCACGAACTTATTCAAAGTTATGCTGCAATAAATGGAACGCTCTGAATTCAACGCATGTTCCATTTCTACGTACGATCGCGAACCATCCCCTACGTTTTTAATCAACCTTTACGTTGATCAATTCTCTCTCTGTTGCTGTTTCAAATCAGCGTTTCATCACCCTATGGAGTTTCGCCTTCTGCCCACCAGGAGGCTTCAGCGGCGGAGCTCTAGCGGCAGTCAGAAGCAATAGGCTAATAAAGATGGCGAGGAATGGTTGAAATAAGACAAGTTTGTCAATCATTAATGGGTTTCATCCCGTATATTTTTAGCATTCTTATTTTAACAGACGGTGGCTAGTTTTCCTCACACATGGTCTAAAACCGGTGATCTTACCCCACTGTCTTGTCCATAAATTTTTTCGCCCACCGCCAAGTCTTCCATCTTGCCTTTTCAATTGAACATGTGTTTCTTAAATCACGCAGAGGTTCATTCAATCTGTTATACCCTTTCTCTGTATTAGTTGCTTGTGGAATTCATGTTCGTCACGGGCTCATGAATATCTTGCATCTGTATCATGATTATCAGATAATTTGCCATTGATCCAATTATCTTAAAATATCAACAAACGAAGTTCCTGAATTATTTCTAAGTCGGTTAACTCAAATCTCGACGAATGATACAACTTGTTATTAATTCTTACCCCATGAATCAGCGAATAATTCAGAGGAAAAAAACCGTTCGCCGTGAAGCTCAAAGGATTCTGTAGCAGCTGAAGCGAAAATGTGTTCATCTAGAATAGACAAATGATGAAATTTTTGTGGATTGGTAAGAAAGCCAACCAATTAAAATGTATTAAGGCTGGACACTGCAGGTCAAATCGATCCCCCAAAATACCTCATCGCGAATATCATCGTCCTGGGCTGCTGTATCCAGTAATTTGTTAATCAATTCCCCAGTCCGGTTAGCCTGGAGCATAATTTCAGGTTCGAAAATCGAAATTAGTTTTCAGTGAAACACAGTTCAAACTTGATACTCGATTACCTCGCAGCTCGTAGCCTCGCAAGTGTCAACTACCAGAATGACTATCATTCCGTAACCCATAATCCATGTTGTACTTATGATATTGCGCACCCAGAAGTCGTCGACTCGAGGTGATGCCATAGCGGTGAAATATGTTACAAAGAGAAGCGAGGTTGTCAGATTGACGAACGCAACTACTGTAAACATCATCTGCACATCGAAAGCTCTGTTCAACTTCGTCGCTGTCTTGCAGAGATCTCGATGTACCTTTCTACACATATCGTTCACAGCGTGTTGTAATATATTTCGGAAAATAATTGTTGTGGTAACGATTTCTGAATATTGCATTCGGTCATCAGCCAATAATAATTGTGGAGATGAAAATATGATCAACAGATTTGCTAAACATTTCTTGGGTAAAAGTGTAAGTGAAATGAGAGAATCGAATCATTCAAAGTTATTCTCTCTTCGCAACTAACATGCTCACACAAAAGTTGTACTTTAAAATTGGCCAAATACAAACCTTGTTTCTCTAACGATGTAGAGTAGCCACTGTTTTTTTAGAGTCCTGATTGATTGTGCATCATGTCCATGGACTTCGCGCACTACCGCGGAGTATTGGGGAAATTGATTATCCGACTGAGTGATCAGTGATTCGGTTCTATCCAGCGAAACCGATTCTATAAGAAACGTGTTCAGGCGCTGGAACCTATTGCAGAAATATCTGCCCACAAAGAACTCGATTTTTATTAACTGGTCTACAAAGTGGTCTACATCCCAGCCCAGCCCAACTTGACTATTCTCCAGCCCTAACTCCTTCGTATTTGAGAAAAGCCTTTTTTGTGCTATGTTTTTGGTCCGAATCGGTGCTTGGAATTTTTTAAAGAATTTTTCGGGCCTCCGCTCCGGAGTCTGTAGTCAAAAAATTTAGCAATCTTTGAAACACAAGAATTTTGCAGAAATCCACACGGGTCAAGTCTGGAAAGTAGTCAGGTGGAGCTGGAATTTCCTATATGTATAATTTGCATGAGTAAGGACGTCATATATTTGAAAATTTTAACTTCCGGTGTGAAGTAAGGTGAACGAAAATTTGTGCAGTTTCCAACATACCTGATGCTGCCACTAAAGGTGTAATTAAGGAAGAAGGAAAACAATAACATATAATGACAACTCGATATGAAACCAATTCGTGAAGCTTCATTGAAAATTCCAGCGGAAAGATATTCGTAGTCGAATACTATCATAATGGACATCGAGGCGAACGCAAGACCCAACTGAATAATTTGAGTCTTAAATAGCAATTCGTAGTCGTTCGGAATCGTCAGTATATCCAGTCTATCGTTTATTTTGGTCAAACTGAATAAAGTTTCCGCAATGACCTGAAAATTCACGGAATTATGACTTTGAGAAAGAAGAACACACTTTGCACTTGAAATCCTTGGTAGGCATTTTGATATTTTATTGAGTCAGAACCTTTGCTTTCATTCGCGCGACACAGATGCAAGTGACAACATACACGGCACCGAAACAAGCATTAGCGTAGTAATTTCCACCGTCAACAACAGATTCTCGGGAGTCAGCGATCTCTGAGAAATTTGCCATCTTCAGAAAGCCCAGATAAATCATCAAATTCACGATCGACCAAAAAGCTGATAATATTCGTCGTGGTCTGCCGATCGGATACTCGATGACACCGATTCCAAAGACCCAGTTGATCACGAGCATCGGTGAAACAGCTCCAGTCAGAGTATTTGGTACCGGGAATTTCATTTCTTTGAAATATACTCAAAACCTTGGTAGTCCAATATTGTAACAGTGACTGCAGATTATTATGTGATAAAGATTTTTCGATCGGTGATGACTAATCGATTCTACGCAAATTATGACACGATGTGAATTAGCGGTTGGTCACAAATTCAGTTTTCAGAATCAATAATTCTTCTTTCATCAATCGATGAAAAATACAACCGAATGAATCAAGCACCTGAACACAATTATTAGGGAAGTAACACTTCACTTTCACCGTGAACAGCGACACACGCGCGTTAACCATACAATCTACTCTTCGTATCTTGATTCTTATGTCAGATATCGAAGCAATTCGTGTACCCAGATAACAGATCGATCCTTGCAAATTAAGCAGCCACTCGTTCGTTTCACAATTTACCCATGAATTATTCGTACTTTTGTCAATATGATTGACCGGAATATGTTCATGGTCATATACCGGGAACTTGTTTCTGACAATATAATGGCAATATCCCAGAAATCAACATTTTCCGGTAATACCTTAAGATAAAGGGGCTGGGTGTGCTCAGATAGAGATAGATCAAGAGAAGACAAATTTTGAATCCTTCAACGGGTTTATCAGGCCGTATATTTGAACTATTATGCTTCTAGGATTCTCTAGGTCTAGGAGCTACGACTTAGGTGCTAACAATTTGTCGATCAAATGTAATCCAAGATAAAACTGTTCACAAACACAAAATCATATGTGACTATTTTTACCACCAAACTATCTACAACTCGTGCTTTTACGCTAATGCGTGTTGCCACTAACTCTCTTTGTCAATTGCCAAGCCTTCTTGACTTTGGTTCTCAAAGTTGTGATGCTCATTAGATGAGGTCGTTTTAATCCGTTCCATTTGTCAGCATTAGCATCGTAGAATTAGGTGTTGAATTCACGCGGTCAGGATAATAAATATTTTGCATCTGAATCAAGATTACTAGATAAGTTGTCACTGACCCGATTATCTGAAAATATTGAAAACTGAAGTCCGTGAAATGTTGTAGAATACTGAGCCAGCTCAAGGCCTGACGAATTATATAACTTTCTGAAAATTCTCACCCCATGAACCAGTGAATAATTTAATGGAAAAAATCCGTGTGCGGTAAAGTGCAGGGGATTCTGTAGCAGCTGAAGTGAAAAGATGTCGATCTGGAATAGATAAATCACGTACGAATAATAGAAGTCAAAAGTTGCTTCTGACATTTGAAGAGCCGTAATCAATGTTTTATTTATGTCCGGTATTTCACGTCATCTCGACTCGTTTTGGACGATTTTCCATCAGTGTTTTCGTTCATCCACAACCAAGATGGTTGCATGATTGTGCAAGATTTTAAAAATCCAGAAAGACAGAATCTGAGTTGATAGAAGCCATGAATAAAACAAAGTTGCATTTTCTCTACAAACATTCTCATGATTCAAATGCATTACGTAATTCGAAATACATCTTGCTATGTACAAGATAAGAGACTTGCTTCACCATCAACATTCAACGAGATACATTTGATTTCCCTCCAAATCTTTGTGAATTTTCGACGAATTTGGTCGAAGTCACAAAGGTCTCAATTATCCCACATCTGCCACCAATGTGACATCCGATCATACGCGTGACTTTATTTGGACCCATAACTCTGTTGAAAAACTAAAGTATGACCAATGAATACGCAGGTGGTAAGCAAACCAGAGTGAATGATAATTGAGTAAATTTTCATCAAGTGAATCGATTCATTATACACAATTACATCATGCAACTACTAACTCATAGATGAGGTTTTTTCGAGTCGTTAGTCAAGTTTGTGAGAACGTGTTACTTAAGACTGCAGGACTCTGTGTGAAGTTGGTTCTCGAAACTCCTTCCAGGATCTCAAAGACTAGGAACAAGATGCCCATTAGTTTTTCATTTCAAGTAATACTGTGGTACTTAGAATTGAGATAAAAATCAAAACGACTGAGGGTTGAACACTGGTCGGAATGGCGTGAAATACCCCAAATAATACCTCGTCGCGAATGTCTTCGTCGCAGGCAGTTGTATCCCGTAATTTGCTAATTACTTCCTCCGTTCGATTGGCCTGAAGCATAATTTTATGTTTGCAAATTGAAATTTGTTTTTCAACACAACGTTCTTCAAACCAGGTAATCAAGTACCTCGCATCTTGTAGATTCGAACGCACTAACGATCAGAAGAATTTTTACTGCATAAAACGTGATCCACAGCGGAGGAATGCTTTTGGCCAGCCAGTTGCCGCCAAGTAGAAGACTTGAAGATGTTGTCAGAGTGATGATATAGGACGTATAAAATAGCGCGGTCATCATACCGAATGACAAGGCTACCGATAGAAGTATTTGAACACCAAAAGCTTGGTTCATATTCATTGCCGTCTTGCAAAAACCCTGATGTATCATTCTGAAAATATTTTACAGTGATCAAGTTCAATTAACAACGATTGCTCCTAACATCTTCATCATCTGTGTTTCCTTACGGAAGTGCCGGATCAGAGTTGGTGGCGCTCATAGGCCAATCTTTGATTGCCCCCCGCCCACCATAAGTTCACAGGGAGAGAAAGGTGCAAAATATGAAAAAGGAAACAGAACACGAAACACGAATGAACTTATTCATTCGAAAACATCGTGAAGGAAATACCTCTAGAAGTTTGGGCACAATCCATAAACCCGACTACTCTTCTTAGTATGCAAAAAATTCTATTCGAAACGTCAAAGCCAATCTCTGACAATATTATATATACTATATACCGAAAGATGATAAGATACAGACCTTGTTTCTCTGATGACATACAATAGCCATTGTTTTCTGGCGGCTCTAATCGCCAGCGGATTATTCTGATGGATCTCGCTTATCACCGAGAAATAACGTCCAAACTGATCATTGAACTCACGAGATACCGATGTTGTGTGGCTTTGTCCTGAAACTGATTCTGCGAGGAGCGTATTCAGAAGCTGGAACCTATTGCCGAGATATCTGTACACAAGAAACGCCATTTTTATGTATATATTTTATATACACGATTTATGAATGCATTATTTCTGTGTACATATTTTTCACTGCAGAAAACTTCGCAAATTTGGATATTTTCATTTCATTCTAGTAGCAGGATTAACGTGACTTTGGAATTGCTCAACGTACCCAGCGCCTGTGATGATAGTACCATCGACCATGAAACTGAACATCAACAAATAATGAACAGTTGTCAAAAAACCAACGCGTGACCACTCGCTGGGCAAATCGAAGCCAACATATTTGAAGTCCAATACCATCAGGATTAAAATGTACGCAAACGTGGCGATTATCTGAACGATATTTTGACTTTTGAAAGCCATTTCAAAATCACCCGGGATTCCCAGTACCTCCAGTCGATCACTCAATACTTTTAATTGCTGCCGGCTGTCCATAATGAACTGAAAATTAACGGAACCATGAATTGGAACAAGTGAAACCCACTTTGATATTGATAATATCATTGATGTGTTTGATATACTGATCTGGACCTTTGTTTTAATCTGCTCAACACACATGGAAGTGGCTATAAACGCGGTACAGAAATAGCAGATAATGCGATAGTTGTTAGCGGCAATTACAGATCCATGAAATGTCGTGATTTCCGATAAATTCGACATCCTCAAAAAGCCCAAGTAGATCAGAAAATTGACAATTGAGTTAACAATTGATAATATAGGTCGTGGTCTACCGATGGGATATTCAATGGTACCGATCCCCATAAGACATTTGACAAACATCATCGGTAGAACGACTCTACTCAGATTCTTTGGCTTCGGGAACTTCATTTTTTGAAAATGTGCTGAAGACTTTTGACGTCCAAATGTAACACTCACTGACGATTATTTTTCGGAAGAGGCTTTTTCGTTAGTGTCAATTAATTGCCCCGACGAATTATAATACGATTTGAATTGACGCTTGGCCAACCACTCAGTTATAATAATTGATCATTTTTATTTCATTATTATCGGAAAAATAACTTTCCATTATTATTTTGACCTTTTAAATTACTCTGCTTTCTTTGACATATGTATAACATTTATTTAGTGTTTAATCGTTGATTTTGTTATTATTGTCGCAATTCTGGTAACAAGCTTTTTAAAATCACTAAAATTTTGAACGTGTTATCCTTACAGGAGCATCAGAATACGACAGAAGATCGTGCGTGCTTGCATTGCAAAAAGATTTTTGATACGGTTGTAATGTGATTTTCTTACGGATTCAAAACACGCACCAGGAGTAAGATATTGAAACAAAAAATCAATATCAACTTATAGGATGACTTATCGTTGATTTGATATTATCGAATGTATGATAACTCATTCATGAAAATAACACTCTGAATTCAATTGGTTTAGTACGCTTGACGTACGTGTATCTACTGCCATAGAATGGATGAAAGACCGTATGGGCTAAGCTATTTTTCACCTCTTGATTGTCATGTGAGATAATGACGCGCAAGCAATTTAATGAATATTATACGACTTTATAATCATATCATTTGCAATTCTGGGTAGGTACAATACCGTATGCTTTGTCATTTACAAATTTGGACGCATTCGGGGGATCAGACTGGACTCGAGGGGGATCAAGTGCACTCGAAATTGAAATATTACCTTAATCTTACATGTTTTACATTAAATAAGAGCTTTTGGTGAATCCTAATATTTAATTAAGGATATGTTGATTGCGTGGATGAGCATTCTGAATGATAAGAACCGCGGTATCTGCCGTGGAAAAATATTTTCTGCAAGTTTATTTTCCGGCGAAATGAAATACACTATCATTATGGTAAAAATCCGGTATATCATATATCCCTATCAACTTCCAATCACAATTTATTATCTCACATAGCTCTAACCACAATACAGAATACACATCTTAGTCATATTTTGCAAGTTACAGAATTTGAAATGTATAATATAACTTCCTATGTCCTAAACTTGTACTTGTATTCGATCCCTCGAAAGCATCTTATGTCCGAAAAAATATTGAAATAACGGAATATCATCGCCAAGTGTGATGCGTGCTGTAATGAAATTATTTCCAATGCGATACTGAATTCGAATACTAGCATGGAAGGGGCTTTGGTAGTCGCGTGGGAACTCTGCGAGCGCTTCAATGTTGCTACAAAGTATAGCGTTCGTGAAATCTCGGTATTTTTTTTCTATAAGACGCAAAATCGTAGTTTCTCCGTTATTTCATATCAAATGAGATGAGGTAGTGCTAGAAATGTGTGGCTTACCACCACCGAGTGAGTATGTATTTCAAAAGTGCAAGAAATCGTGTGCATCTGGTAATGATTTGAAGACTTCTCCGATGATAACTGAACCTGTAGAAGAAAAACTTGCAAATTTCGGAAATGCGGCATACTTACTCTCTAAATTTGAATCAGTGGATAGTCACTGATTGCAGTTATAAGTATACCACTGATTGAATTAGTGGTATACTTATAACTGCAAACCAGTGTATATGCACTGATTTGCAGTGAAAGTGAGTGATTTTCACTTATTCAAATTTAGAGAGTAGGCACTTTCTGCCAGAACGAAGCAGTAATGTTCAAAGGTCACATCCGATCAGTTGTGTGGTATGGACGAAACTAGGAATCGCGTTTCCGAGGTGAGCACAGCGTATATCAAAGCCCCTTGAGGATAGAGGGGATGGGTTTGTCAAGATAGAAGGAAAGTGATTAAGACCAGGCAAATCTTGAATCCTTCAAAGGGTCTTCACCCGTATGTTGGAATTTTTATTATTGTATAATTTACTGCCGTGATACATGTGCGATAAAATTTTCAAGCAATCGCGTGTAATAGAGGACAAAACCGCTCGCAAAATACAAAATCATGTAACATACAGCTGTTTTTGCCTTCAAATGGTCCAGAAACCGTGCTTTGACCTTATACTGATTTGCCAATAACTTTCTTTGCCAATTGTGAGGTCTTTCTAGAATGCATTTCAAAGATGTGCTTTTGATGCAACGAGGACTCCGTAATCCGTGGCATTCATTGCATCAGCGTCGTAGAATTAGGTACGTGAGTATTTTCAGGCTCGTAAATACTTCGCATCTGTATCAAAATTACCAGATATTTTGTCACTGATCCAATCATCTGAAATAATAACAATCGAAGCCGGTAAAACATTATGGACTGAATGAACTCGAGGCTGAAGGCATAATATAACTTCTCATCAATTCTCACCCCATGAAGAAGCGAATAATTCAAAGTAAAAAATCCGCCCGCCGTACAGTGAAGTGGATTTTGTAGCAGCTGAAGCGAAAAGATGTCGATCTGGAATAGAAATATCGTGTAAAAAAGTGAGTAAGTGAACCGCACTGAACTTCAGCTTTTGGAAAAGTGCAAAATTTCATTATTGGTAAACATGCCTTTCATGTTTGTATATGTTTCTCGACAGAAAGCACAGATCAACGGATTTTCACCTTCAAACAACTTTTATAAATGAACTAATCCACAAAACTTGCATCATCGACCAATAAGACAAAATTCATTATATACGGCCAAAGAGACACGCGTTTAATATCTGTCCAACTTTTCCCAGATATTTGTACAAAAGCTACGAAACTTCCAATTTTTGGCTTCTGTTTGTAAGAAACCCAGAAAATTTCGTCATTCTAGTGAATACTATAGGACAGAGTAGCAGAATGAAATTCGGAACCGATACAGCCTGAATGTTGGTCGAAATATGTGAAATGCCTCATACAATACCTCATCGCGAATATCTTCGTCGCAGGCTGCTGTATCCAGTAAATCAGTGATCAATACACCAGTCCGGTTGGCCTGCGGTAAAAATGTTATGTTTACAAATCAGAATTTGGTTTCGAATGCAACGTTGTTTGAACTTAACAAATAAGTATCACCTCGTAGCTTGTAGTCTCGCAGGCGTTAACGATCAGCAGAATTTTCATGGCGTAAAACGTCATCCACGTTAGAAGAACAAACTTGGGTATCCATTTGTCTAGGAGCACACTACTCAGATATGATGCCGAAGTCATAATATACGACGTATAGAAAAGTGATGTTATCAGACCGAAAGACAGAGCAACTGAAAAGAGCGCCTGGATACCAAAGGCTCTTTGTAATTTCTTTGCTGAATTCCGAAAGCCTCTATGTGATATTCTGCAAATATTTTTCAACTTGTATTTTTCAACTTGTTCGCAGTGATTTGAATAATGTATACAAATGAAAAACTGCTGCAATATTCAGATTTCATGTTCAGGCTCACCCTGCGAGGCTTGTCAATATTACTTCAATTTTTTCTTGGTTCAATTTAATGCGAAACAAAAGTCTCGGATCATTCATATTTTACTCTAAGGGGTGAACTAGCAGCGCAAGGTATTGATTCTTTGAACTACGAGTTCACAAAAACATGTTTCACCTTTGATTACTAAATCTAGATTCTTGCTTATCATGAACAATTCTTGAGATTCACATTTTAGAATACTGAGATTGCAATGAGTCCCAATACGGAGCCCTCTATCGCAGGCTGCGATTTTCCGCGATTGAATTCTCAGAATTTAGATTGCCTTTGCGGGCTTGTAATAGTGATCGAACTATTTCTGCCGCATTATTATTGTGCGTGAAATAGTTATCAATAATCGGCGCGTACGAGAAATCAGTATATCGTCAAAATATGATTCGAGTCGATTGACGTGGCGGCCATTTTGATTGCGCCCGTGTTTGTATCCGTATGTCGGCTGTTACCAAGAGATTTCATCAACATTTTCTTATCGCTTTGGGCTCATTTGTGGTTGGCATTTGAGTTCCCAATCAAGGGACTCGAAATATCTCGGCGTTCTTGAGAATTTTGGGGGTGCAATTCACTCTACATGTGTAACTTCTAAAATGCTTAGCATGAAAGCCCCTCGAATACCCTCAAAGCAATATACGCGGCGTTTGATTCCTATGAGGTTATTTTGCCTGAAATAATGTTTCGCATATCGCGCAATTCTCTCAGAATTAGCAGATGCCACCAAAACCTGGTTGAAAACAAACCTTGTTTCTCTGATGACATACAATAGCCACTGCTTTTCGGCTGTTTTGATTGCCAGTGAATTATTCTGATGAATTTCGCTTATCACCGATGAGTAGCGTTCAAACTCCTCATCCGACTCTCGTTTGACCGTCGGTTTGCTTCTCTTCGACGAATTCGATTCTGCGAGGAGCTTATTTAGATGTTGAAACCTGTTGCCCAAATATCTGTAAACGAAGAACGCTATTTTAGTGTATATTATTACATATTTCGTGATGATAATTTTCACGAGAAAAAACTCTATTCGTTAGAAAATCTTCATCTTATGTCACCAGTAGGAGGAAACATTCAACAGAATCAACATTTTTTTACTCACTTGATGCCCGTAGTGAAGTTACTATCGACGGCAAAAGAGAACACCAGTAAGTAATGAGAAACGATAAAAAAACCAACGCGTGATACAGTATCGCTGCGCAGGTCAAAGCCAATGTATTCGAAGTCCAATACCATTATGAGAAAAATGAGGACGAATAAAGGCATGATCTCAATGATTTGAGCCTTCACAATCATCGTATAGTCGTCAGGTATTCCCAGTGTGCTAAGTCTAACGTTCAGAACGTGTATCTTGTACCGGCTTTGCATAACGAGCTAAAAATTAACGAAATCATTATTTGGAGCTCATGGAACGCGCTTTGCTCTCGATATCTTTGGTATGTGATTAAGATATGGAGTTGGAACCTTTCTTGTAATATGTGATAGGCAGATGGAAATGGCGATAAACGCAGTGCAGATATAGGTAATTATGCGATAATTGTTAGCGGCGATTACAGATCCATGGAGTGTCACGATTCCCGACAAATTCGCCATCCTCAGAAAGGCCAGAAAAGTCAGAAAACTTACGATTGACCAAAAAACTGATAATATCGGTCGTGGTGTACCGATGGGAATTTCAATGATACCGATTCCCAATATCCAATTTATTATTAGCATTGGCAGAATTCTTTTGGTCGGAGTCCTTTGTTCAGAGTTCTTCATTTTTTCGAACTACACACGAAGTCTCCACTTCATTCAAAGATGGTATGGTTCGGAGTAAACTTTTCGGCTTGTGTCAACTTATAGCTTTTACAAATTGTCTGAATTACGCCTGCTGTGATGGATAGCGAGCCATATGAGGACGGTATAATAATCTACTTTTTACCTTTTGATTCTGATGTCAGATAACGACTAATAAGCAATTGATTGAATGTAATATATCATTTTATAATTATACTGCATGACCGTGCGCGTATAGAATTGCCAATAGAATTCCTCATACTCTCACCAATTTTTTAATTTTGTTAATTGAGTGGGGTCAAATTATTCGTAATAATTTTTCGTCATCATCTTGAAGTACGGAAAGTACACTAATTTTCAATGTAAGACGTCCGCATGCAATAACGATGTTTTACTCTATCTATGAATCAAATTTTAGCATACTTTACGTTCAGAGTTGTAACCATTCACGTTGGGAGAAATTGATTAGACTATAACTTTTAGCACGAAGGCAAATATTATCCTAATGCATTTGAATTAGAATAGGTACCTTAATCGTGATCGAATGCACGGTGAAGATTACGATTTATAATCCACACTCTCGATTTATTTATTATAATAATGAAAGTTACAGAATATTGATTGTAAATATCATCTTATATTCTATACTCATTACCAATCCATGATACATTAGTTGTGAATCGGGGTTGTAAATGTAGCTGAATGCAGTTTCGTGATGAAATAAAACACATTCCAGTGCCGGACTAAGTTCGAAAATTAGAAAACCCAATTTTGTAGAGCGTCATACGTTTTTGCGTCAATTCACAAAAACGTACAACGAATCAAATTCTAAATTACATCTTGCGATCATATATTTTTACAATGATCTGCAGCCAGATGGCTCAGAATCGATATACTAAAGGAAGAAAGAGCTACAAACTACGCCAATATGTAATACGTGTGCGCTAAAATTTTCAAGTGAACGTAATGTACGTAAAATCGGTTTACAATATACAAGATCATGAGTGGCTGTGTTCGCCGCTGAATGAGCCAGAACATCGATGAGTCTTTCGACTTTGCCTTTCAAAGATGTGTATTCAATGCGAGGTTTATTCAATCCCTTTCATGTGTCTGCATCAGCATAGTAGAATTAAGTGACGAATTCACGTCTTCGAACTGATAAATATTGTTCATCTGAATCATAATTATCAGATAAGTTGTCACTGAGCCGATCATCTGAAAATTTCAGCAAATAATTTTGTGAAATGAATTAGCTTTAGGCTGAACGAATCATATATTTATGGATTCTTACCCTATGAACCAGCGAATAGTCCAAAACGAAAAATCCGTTTGCCGTCAGGTTAAGAGGATTTTGTAGCAGCTGAAGCGAAAAGATTTCGATCTAGAATAACCAAGCCCCATACAAATGGAATGAGTCAACTGCGAATTTCGACTCATACGAAAAAACGGAAGACAAGAATCTCGAGACACATCTGTGGTTCGAAGAATTCTACTTTCTGAATTTGGTAAGCGTCTTAGTAATTACGTTTTGCTCACGATTGGACAAAGAATCAAGGCAAATTATAATGATTATAGATACTTTTATCTGGAACTACTATGGAACATCAAAATAAGAACATCGATGGAATACCTCATCGCGGATATCATCATCATAGGATTCTGCATCGAGTAGTTTGTTAACTAATCCCTCAGTCCGTTTGGCCTGGTGGACAATTTTACATTTATGTAACAGAGTTTTGTTTTCAGGGCGATGCGATACTCGTTCTTGATCAATCGAGTTATCAGCATTACATTTTTATACTTGTCGACAAACAAAAATATAGAATAAATCGTAGTTCGTGCTATCGAACATTCATTGCATGCAAAATTGCGGTGAATAAATAAAAAATCAATTTTTACATACGGAGTGTTGTATATCCTTCGATTGTTTCTCAGTAATGTTTTGGACATTATATTCAGTGAGAACTGAATGAAGGATGTAAATCCCATTGAATTTTACGCTCGATTTGTTTGTTTCTCGAAATTCTACATCTAATCAACGTCCGATAGTATGCATGAGGATTCATTACATTCCGTTTCGAAAATATCGATAACTTGTTTAATCAATCACGAGTATCAGCTACGCCTCAATGCAACCTTGTTCAAACTCGATAGCAAAGTACCTCGCAGCTTGTAGTATTGCAGGTATCAACCATCAGGATAACTCTCATGGCGTAAAACGTTATCCACATTGCAGTAAGGATCTTGGGTGTCCAGTTGCCGTGAAGTAAACTACTCGCAGATGATGATACAATGATATCGTAGCATGAGTAAAATAGCGCGGTTATCATATTGATGGACAAACCGACTGAAAAAATCACTTGGATACCACAATTTCTGTTCACTGTCATCGCCAACTTGCAGAGAGCCCGATGTATCGACCTGAGAATATTGTGGAGTGATGAATATTGATATCAGAACCTTGCTAATAACGTTTTCACAACGATTGACTCGATTATTCACGAATTGTGGGGATAAATAGAAAACCGCAATTCTGAGAGCTCTGCAATTTCCCATTTATCAAGACGATAAGAATATTTATGAAAGTAAGTCATCTTTGTGACGAGTCACAGCAACGAGTGAATTTTTTTTCGACATTTTGCGACAGTCCGTCTATGGCTACATCTTTCACCTTCAATTGAAGACCTAAATCGATGCAATCGGACGAACGACTGAGAATTAATGATTAAAATACCGAAGCATCAAACAGGTAATTGCTCGCGCAAATACATCTGCGCTCCAGCGCCACTCTGGGCCCGTGAGTGGCCTCGGAGTAGAAGGTACCCCCACCACTTGCGAGTCAGTAAGCGCTGGAAACCAAGGAGCCCGGGCTTTTTGACCCAGACAACGTCCTCGAAGATCATGACGTAAAAGGTGTATTTGTAAGTGATCTTTTTGCTCTGGCTATACTAGAAAGCCTTTATATTAAAATCGTTCGTAGCAGTTTTTATACACAACCATTTTTTTATAGGGGTATTCTATGTACAACATAAATATGGTTGGATACAAACCTTGTCTCTCCGATAACATACAATAGCCACTGCTTTTCGGCGGCTTTAATTGCCAGTGAATTATTTCGATAAATTTCGCTTATAACTGATGAATAGCGTTGAAACTCATCATCCGACTTCCGAGTGACTCTCGTTTTGGTTCTTGCTGTTGAATTGGATTCTTGGAGGAGTTTATTTAGGCGTTGGAACCGGTTGCCCAAATATCTGTGCAGAAGGAACGATTTTTCGATGCACCGCCATACCCTAACTTATGTATACAATTTTCATAAGAAAAGAATTCTCATTTCTATTCAGTAGCAGGATTAACGTGGTGATTGACATTTTCCAACGTACCCAATGCTGGCAATGAAGTAGCCATCGACGATGGACACAAACATCATCAAATAATGAGAAATCATCAAAGCACCAATGCGTGACCAATGGCTAGGCAAATCGAACCCAACGTATTGAAAGTCCAATGCCATGAGGATGCAAGTGTAGGCGTATGTGGCGGCTATCTGAATAAGTTGACTTTTCATAGCTATTACAAAGTCGGTAGGAATCCCCAGCATCTTCAGTCTTTCGTTCAAAACGTCTACTGTGTGACGGTAGTTGCGGGACATCTAAACGTTACGGGATTAACAATTTTTAACAACAAGATCGCCCTTTGGTCTCGATAGGTTCAATGTTAAATTAATACACCGAGTAAGAACCTTCACACTAATCTGCGCTAGGCAGATGGAAGTGGCGACAAATGCAGCGCAGAGATAGGCATTCGTGCGATAGTTATGAGCCGCGAGTTTTGAGCCATGAACTGTCACAATTTCCGAGAGATTTGCCATTCTCAAAAATCCCAGATAAATCAGGAAATTCACAGTTGACCAAAGCGCTGATATTACGGGTCGTGGTTTACCCATCGGAAACTCAATAACACCGATTCCAAAGACCCAGCTGGTCAGAAGTATCGGCGAAGCGGTCTTTGCCAGATACTTTGGCAACGAAAACTTCATTCTCCCAGAATACCCTAAATACCCAGAACTTCAGACGTTCAAATGTAACAGTCACTGCAGATTATTGTTCAGAATAGATTTTTCGACTCGTGCAGCCAACTAATCACCTCTCTTAATTGTCAACGGATCTGGGTTGACGGTTGGTCGAAAATTCAGCTGTATTAATGAACAGTTTATAGATGCTCGTATGATTCTGATGTGTTTACGACCCGACGAACCAAACGCGATGAACGCATACATATGGCAAAAATACTGTAAATTCAATTGGCTCATGCTTGACGTAGATCTATCGACTGCTATTATGAATGACAGGCCTTGTTGGATAGAGACAATTTACTTTTGCCTTCCTGATTCTTATGTCAGATAACGACGTGCAGGCAATTCAATAAATATTGTATTATTTGATAATTACACCGTACAAGCATACGCGTATATCATTGTAAGTACAAGTCCTCTGGGACTGTCGATCAGGGTGAAGCAATTTCTTTTTTTTTTTCTAATTCCAATAGTGTGTGTGAATTTCCTTTATCATATTATAGCCTATACGCATCAAAAATGCAAAAAAGCGTTCCTCAGCCCGATTCTATAAGGAATTCCGAACGCAACCATTCCACAACATTGTACGATTTTGTGGCAATTATAGAGATTGTCAACAGCTGGGAGCGGCCATCATATTAGTTCCCAGAACCCCCGTGAGATGTCGCCGCACGCGAATTCTCACCTTATTATCTTCTCGTCCTGCAGTCGGAGATGATTTGAAGACCAAAAAAATGTATATATGTGGTATTCCCTCACCCCGTACTGTCTTGTCAATTATTTTTGTCATCAATGACCAAGTATTTCGAATTTGCTGACGAAAGGACTGCTATAATTATATTATTACGATTTTGTGATGGGTCATAACACTCATAACTTTTATTGATTCTATTTGACAATATTCAAATCTGAGGTGCAAATACAGTCAATAGTGCGGCTCCTAAGTCAATCGCATATTACATGGATCAAATTTCAGTACTGTTGATGAAAGGATTAGCGACTACAGTTTGAGCGTTACGCTCAGTTAGCTGACTAATTTGGACGAGGATTATTAAGTACGTTGTTATGGATCCAATCATCTGTAAATAAAAAAGATAAGATAGTTGAAATCCAAAAATCAGATATACAGAGCGATTCTGAGGAAAGTCTAACGTCTGGACACTCGGAGCAGCGTTGATGTGGCCGCGACTTCAGCACGCATAAGATTTTATATAACGAAAGCATGTTTTCCTCGCTTTTTGATGCCTCTGTATGGGACCTAAAGTAGTACTTTTAAGTCCTAGGACTTTTCGTGCCACATTTAGGTCCTAGGACTTAAAAGTACTACTTTAGATCCTATACAGAAACATCAAAAAGTCGCTAAACATGGCTTTGTTATATAAAATATGGTGTGTACCAAGGCTAAGTGGGCTTTTTGACCTTGTGTGGTTGCAGTACTCGTCTTCGGCTCGCAACGCACTCGTCTTCGACTCGTGCTAGCTCGCCTCTGACTCGTACTGCAAACTCCACACTCGGTCTAAAAAAGCCCACTTTACGCCCTTGGTACACAATATACTATTATAGGCACGCCGAGATCGCGGCCACCTTAGCGCTGCTTCAAGTGTTCAGACGTTAGACTTTCACCTTGTATACGCCACGTATGAATATGAATTACTCACGCCTTGAACACACTCATAATTCAGAGGGAAGAACCCGCAAGCGTCAAAACGTACGGGATTCTCAAGTATCTGTAGTGCCAATACTCGAATCTGTTGTGAGTGAAAGTAATAGTATATTACGACACAAGTGCGGTAAGAAGTTTTTCCGTCGAGTATAGTACAAAATTTTACTTCATAGGGTATGAAAATGGGGACGCTTCGCGTGGGTAAAACGTCCATTATCACACTGCATGAATTAAAAAACAAATTTCTACATTACTTCTGAATGAAAAAACCGATACGATTTTTAAGGGGCTTTGGTAGTCGCGTGGGAGCTCCAACGTGAGCAACTTTTATGTTGCCACAAAATGTTGCCCCCCGTTGCACAATACACTATTCTCATACTTTCGATCACATTCATAGCAATGAACAGAGATGAAGTTGAAATCACGAACAAAATATAGAAGAATTGTTCGGGTTACTGAGGAATATCAATGTTAATCATTATTATTATTAGCATGCTACCATTATTTGAACATTTTGATTATTTTCAATACCCACGTACCTGATCCCTTTGCAGATCTTTGTATACTTTGAGCTGCAGAAGCTCGTAAATAACTTCTCCGGTCTTTTGTGCCTGGAATAATAGGAATTTTCAGATTGCACATTTTGGTACCACAAGAGCTTCAAAATTATCGGGTATTTTCCGATGGGTTCGTTGCAAACAAATGAACGAGTCAAGTTTTTTCGGGTCACAAAATCATGTTGATGAAATTTTTTGGATGGGCTTATGTTCCATGCGGCAACTCGGCAAGGGTGATGCAACTGTTTAATTTACTTTACTGTTGGCGAATACACTATGTGCATATGCTACTTGGTTGTCAAAAATGTTATGATACAACTCTGTGCGATTACCTACCTCGTTGCTAACGGTCCAGCAGGAGTGATTGATCATCCAAATTTTGAAGGTGTAAATCGCAGCCCATATTGCTGATGCTACTGTCTCATTGAGAACATTACTCACAACACGTTTCCATACGAAAGCACTATAAATGGTGTACAACAATCCGGTAATCATTGCAAATGACATTCCCGATGACAACAGGTTCTGGATTCCGAAGATAGAGTTTATCTGACGAGACAGCTTGCATAATTCCAAGTGAGCTTTCCTGTTAAGAGAATGAAATTGAGAAAACAATAGAGCAGAACCCTGGTCGACATCGTTGTGTGAAAATTCATTTTCAAGATTCTCGAATCAAAGTTCAGAATAACAAGATTCTCTGACTTTGTTTTGATTTATTCGGAAAATTTTCAACTTTCAAACGTTTCCAGAGTTTGTATCGGGCATAGCCGGAGTTTCTTTCACAATTTTGTTGCATAACATTATAATAACATGAGCGTGTGATCGACATTGATTTACGAAATTATTAGTAACCGAAGGGCGTGTATCGTCATAATGTAAAAGATTAGTACTTTTACTCACTGGATTTCCTGAAGCAAGTAGTTCTTCTCGTTTATCATCTTTCTCGTTTCCGTATCTATTATCTTATTGGATTGTGTAATTTTTCTCTGTGCAGTTCGAGAAACCCTGAATAGTCTCTCGCCAGGATAAAGAGTGGAATTGGGCGGCTCTGCCAATTTGAGCAAAGCGTCGTTCAAGTTCCGAAACTTTTTTTCCAGGTATCTGAACAGCATGAGTAATGAAACATCAAACGAAATAAAACAGGTCTAATATAATATTTCGAAAAAGTACAAGCAGGTATGGACATCTAATGGGCATATTCAAGTAAACGAAGAAAATATTGAAAACTAGAATTGAAATGAATTGAAATGGTCATTTCCCCCCCTAGATGCACAATATGCTATTATATAGTCGGTATTCAGCCTTACCCTACAGAAGTGACGAAGTTCAAATCCATTATAAGCATAATGGCTATAGGACGATGCTGAGTCAATGTAATGAAGTAAGTGTTCAACAGCGATCGGCTGTACTCGAGACTACATTTGGCGTTATAGATGCTCACCAAGCCAATTACCAAAAATGCAGCGACAACGTGACACTTTAGACGAATGCAATCTCTTCTGTACTCGTTTCGAGCCCCGAAAATAGTTTGAAAGGTGTTATCCAAGATGGGTATTTTTCTCAAAATGTTCTTCAACCCCTGCGCGTACGTCAAAATACATATACTCATTAATTGCAAGTCAAGTTGATCAAATGGTCGCGATATTCACGTAGATAAATACATGAACCGGCGGTGGTAGCAATAATTTTTAATTACCTTGCTTTGGAGCCATACCAATATCGGACTAATCACGATGATACAAGTGTTTGTATACAAGATAACGGCATACATGGTGACTGCCATGGGTGAAGCATCGCGGAATTTTGGAGCTTGTGACATGAAAGTAAAAGTGAAGTAAATCGAGGCCCAGTTCAAGACAAAGACCAATAATGTCCATAGTTGAATGAAAAAGTAAGCAGTGTTGCTTTGATTCGGTAGCTGAAATGTGCCTATGCCTGTATGGCAGTTGAGGATAACAAGCGGTTTGATAGCGTCGTCGAAAGTTTTTTCCGACGAGCAGAACATGTTTCAATTCCAAATGTATGTATCGTAGTGCACTGAGAATTCACCCAGTCACGACTTTCAGCTCATCTATATCTCGAAACTTATGATTCTATATTATTTACACTGTTATTTCGAGATCATATATTACATGTAACACGAGTGATGAGTGTACGAAAGGTCTAAGTTCTTCAGCTCACATTTGTGCTTTCTGAACTCCTGTCCAAACTCTCCATGAGTGATCGTTGATAGTCATTAGCATTACCCACTCACTATACTAGTTTCGTAATCAATAAATATAATTAAGAAGGAGTTGTGATGTGTTATTAGTATTCCATTAAATTATCGAAAATGCTAGACTGATGAGTGTGAGACACTGTCAAAAATTGCCTTCCAAACACAATTACTATTTATTGCCATAAAATTAGCCTGCGGGACTGATGCGGAATCCGACGGTAACAATTGGCTTATAAAACGGAATGCTTTATAAACGTAGAATGAACCCTATCTCCGTTTTTTTCTCTTTTTTCTAAATTTATAGAGAAGTACATAGTATTGGGTGCGGAATAATTTAGTTCATTCCTATACATGATGAAGAAAAACGTCCGTAATTGAGAGTCTGTGAATCTGAGTACAAGCTTTTCTTACTTATTAGATTCCAAACAAAGATGGGAAATTAATTTCCTGGGGGGGCAGTCCGACATTGTGGATTTATTATGTATTTCTCTTCTGCACACGGGTGTCGAAGCACTCCTGTATTCTGATGATAGTAGGTTGCAAAGCATAGTGATCTATAGCTAGTGTATGGCGCTATACATGTGCAAGAAAAGCTGTGAACTTCCAGAATCTAATACATATTGGCTTATATTTTGGTGTGGTTAAGAGGGGAGTTTTAAGGACCGGTTTCGCCCACGCCACTAATCTGTATAAGGATCACTAGATAGGTCGTTATGGATCCAATTACCTGTAAGTTAAAGATTCTCAGTAATTCAGCAGTCCCGGAATCGAATATACTCGGCACACAATCTATACTCACGCCTTGTACGAAGGTATAATCCAGAGTAAAGAATCCGCAAGCATCAAAACGTATGGGATTTTTGAGCATCTGAATTGCGAATCCGTTTATCTGCAATGATCAAAGCTGCAGTAGAGTATACGCCCATTGCGTAACATACAGACAAAGTAAACTAAGCTTGTGTGGCGTATACATGCATGAAATTGGCATCCAAGTTTTGGCAGGCATCCACGTTAGGCGGCGCTGTCGGCCGTATATGTACACAGCTCTCACGCACACTAGTAGCGTGTCTGTATGTTACGCAAGGGGCATATAGTATGAAGAATCATTCAGTCGATCCTGGAGCTATTGCTCCTTAAGAACGACATACGATATCCAACATAGTTTATCAGTGAATTCCAGAAAGAAAATCGAAACCAATACAATTGTAGGTGTCTGGGTAGTATGAACCCAACATAAAATGATGGTTGGTTGAAAATTATCGAGTTTCTGTTGTTGCTGATTACCTCTATATTGAGTTCTTGATCCACCCTCGAATTTAAAAGCTCGTAAATAACTTTCCCGGTTTTGTCTGCCTAAAATAATGATCCAGATACTTTCAACCACATTTCTCTCAAAAGTCATGGTGGTAAAATTTCTTTATGGGTTCATATTCATACGAGCAGTTCAACTGTTTTGACATTACCTCGTTGCTAACTTTCCAGCACAAGTGATTGACTTTCAAAATATTATAGCCGTATATGGTAGTCCAGAGAAATGACGCGACTGGTTCTTCGATCCTGTAGCTATTATAATTCATTCCTGCGATAAAACTGCAAATAGTATACAGCATGCCGGTAATCATAGCGAAAGATACTGCACTAGATAGCAAATTCTGAAATCCAAAAACGATGTTTATCTTCTTGGACAGTTTGCAGAGTTCCAAATGTGCTTTTCTGTAATGATCGAATGTCCATTTCTTTACACACCCAAAACTTCCAACGTGGAATTTGTCAATAACTTATCGCAGACTAAAAAGTGACAATGTGTTGTATAAAGATCGATTGTGTTAGACTGTATTTACCAAACTTCTCAAGTTACTCTTACTTACCGAACTTCCCGTAGCAAATGCAGCTTTTCGTTTATCAACTCGTCGGCTTTGGCATTCTTCACTTGATTTCCAGGTCCAGTGTTTGATGAGTGTTTCGGAATTATGAAAAGTCTTCTGCGAAGTCGGAAGGTGGAAGGCGTCATTGTTAATTTTATCAGACTGTTGTTCAAGTCTCGAAATTTGTTTCCGACATATCTGCAAGTACGGTGTGCAATAAAAATTGTTATGCGATAGTATACATTCGATCAACAAGTGTACAGAGCGATTCTCTGGAAAGTCACAGGCCTAAGAGGTAAGCAAACATTGACGATTGGGTTTTATTTATTACATGGGAAATAAAGTGTCTCATTCACTTATTATCTATCTTGATTTGGATCAATGCAATACATTTAGCTTTTTTGCAGTACCCTAGGAAAGCACAGAAGTTCAGGTTTAGGAGAAGCATAATGACGATCGGCTGGTGCAGGGTATGTGTAATGCCAAGAAACCTCAATACTGATCCGGCGTCCATCTGCACCTCAAATGCTACGCTGAATAGGGTATCATAGATACTCACGACGATCATTACCAAAAAAGTGAGAATAATTTGACAGCTCATACGAATGTACGCTCTTCCGTATCTCTTTTGAACTCCAAGAATGGCTTGAAAGGTGTCATCCAGAATCGACATCCGTCGCAAACAGTCTTTCATCCCCTGCACGTATGCATATATAATACATTCAATAAATAAAGAACAAATTGCCTATAGGATCATGCTGTGGTTTTATAACGGATATTTATAATTTCAGACAGAGATAAGATTTGAGGTAACACCATACAATATTCGATTTCTAGAACTTATAGTTCATTCACATCAATGTCCACGTGAGTTAAGATTGAAAATTAACTATGCCAATTGTTAAATACCTTTCTTTCTAGCCATATTAAAAACGGAGCGATCACAACCATGGAAGAGTTTGCATTTATGAGTGCGGTATACATCAGCGTACGCATGGGCGTTAAATTGTTAACCTTAATCAGGTCTGGTAACAAGGGCAAGTTGAAGTAGATTATGATCCAGTTCGCGACATTGACAAGAACTGTGTAAAGGTCTGAAAAAAATTTGACAGTGCCGCTTTGATTCGCCTGTCGCAACGCGCCCATTCCAACGAACCAGTTGGCGTAAGCGAGCGGTTTGATAACGTCGTGAAAAGTTTTCGGTTTCGAGATCGACATGTTGCGATTTCGAGTTTGTCAAGGTTTGGTCTTATACTGATTTCTGGGTAACTTCTTCTTTATTGAAAGTTCAAATTTGTGCTCTTGCCGTGTCCTCGAACGCTCCCTGTGGCTATTTCAACATTACAAGTCAGAAAAGTGTAATACAAATGACCAGACACTATCGTTATCTGAATTTTGCAGCTCGTAATTGTGTCTGCATGCTATTATGAACCGCAAACTAGTGAATGCATTGATGATCATTACCCCTTACCTATGTTATACCAGCGTGCAGATCAATATAAATATTATATACGCGATGACAGAAAGAGATACAAAGTGTTATACTATGTAATCTATTATGTTGCACTGTCCCAGGTGGTTTAATATGGCTAAAATATATGGCCGTACAATTCATTTGACTTTGTTGTTATTCTTCAGCGTGTCGACTTATATCTCATGATCTACTAATTGAAACGGTATCAGTGGCTTCAACTTCAGAACATTCATGTCTGCAGCTCAAATTTATTTTTCACGTTTTACGCCCGTCTATCCCCAACCTACGCGGGGTTTGAAAGGCAGAAAATATATATTTGCAGTCAACTCGCACTCCCGATATTTCCCACACCGATCATCATTACACCCCATAACTGTCCGCGGCTTTCGATGCAATGACAATGAAATGGATTCTGGCTGGGCGTCGAATTTTCTGAACCCTTGCCAAGAATCATTAATTCGCTGTAATTCCAGTGCCGTTTCAGGGAGTAGCTGTATCAGAGGTTGGACTCAACTGCATGCAGATCACCAGGTACCTCGTTATGGATCCAATTACCGGCAAGGCAAAGAGATGATAACTTAGAAATCATAAAATCATACGCTCAGAATTATGATATCGAAAATAATTAGGAAGGTGGGATCAAAAGTGATGAATTCGAGCTACTTTCCACTCCGCGCCACTCCTACAAGGAAATTACGTGGAGCCGCGTGTGAAAATGGATAATGAATAACTTTATTTACTAGGCAATCGTAATTGCGATCGATTTTCACGCAACTGAAGTGTACAGCGATTTTTATTTGTGAAATTTCAAATCTCGAAACTTGCGGCTGCAAAGGCAAGTACTTGGACGAAAACTACTAATTCTTCACATGCTGTGCGCAAAGTTTGATATTGCGCACGCTTCGCGGGCATAGAATTCACCTTCACGCGTGTTGTGTTAAAAAATAAGGTTCGATACAGGTGCGAAATATGATTCTCGACTCATGTGATTGTCACCCTCGTTTTGCTCAGGCGAAAAACTTCACACTCGTTCGAGAATCAACACTTTCGCACTAGTATCGAAATAGTACTTTGTGATACAAGTGCAAGAAAGCGGACTTTCACGTACTACCTTTTATAGTATTATAATAATAGACTAATTGTATTGCACTTTGCTTATATTGCCCCTTTATAAATGACATTGATCGATCTCAACGCTGTAGGTATAGCAAAACTGATGGATGATGATAACCACCGTTCACTAGTGTACGATACAACGGCGCACGGACGTGCATGTGAGTTTAGAAATTGAATTTGTCATTTTGTTGAAGCACGTTGGAAAAGCTGCAGGACATTGCTAAAGTATAGAGACATAGGCATAACATTCGCGTGGAGAAGTAACATCTGAAAATCGTGTTCTCATCAGGAATCGGTGCAAAGGCCCATACGGAATCGAAATATGTTGATCAAAGAACCAAGAACTTTCCTAGACTCTGCGAGACCAATCATTTACATCAACTGCTTCGTGGGGTTGGGAGCTTTCAGGCAACCGAATCAAAGCAACGCTGAATACTTTTGCATGCAACTCTATACAATTGGCTTCATTTTCTTAAGCTGGATAATAAATTACATCGGCTTGACTGCGATGACAGATTATGCGTATTATGATCCACATGATTCGACCATCGCTCGTAAGCTGTATCTAGTTCTCACTCTTATGAATTCTGCTATGGCTTTAACCTCTCCGTTACTTATGTGGATCCAGAGAAAGGTAAATGATCAATAATCGCTGAACAATCATTCGATTTCTTCATATCTGCGTGGATGTAAAAAAAAGTTTAAAGATTTCGTGAGCGTGAAACGATGAGTTGATGTTTTCGACGATTTATCGCAGGGGTTGAGGGATTGTTTGCGAGAGATGTCGATCTTGGATGATATCTTTCGAGATATCCTTCGAGTCAGAAACGATTACAGGAGACAATACATTCGTCTGACTTGGGAAGTTATTGCCATCGTTTTACTCATGACTGTCGTCGTTTTTTTTGACATTCTGTGGACTAGTATGTCCGCAAAATCGATGTGGGACAGACTGACCGTCGTATTCACTATGGATTATGCGATAGTCGTTATGCTGGTGCAGGACGCGAACTTCTGCAATTGTATCGGGTACAGTGAGATTAAATTTATGTACAAAGATTTCGAGGCGAAACAAGTTTTTACCACAAATCATGAATTTTCGGAAGATCCATTCTTTCAAGTTCCATCGTCTACTGGTTATAGAATATTTCCCGCATCATGTAAGCTGGACTTATTCCACAGATATTGTTTTTCACACTTGTTACAGATATATGCGGAAAAAAATTCGAGACTTGAACGACGGTCTGCTGAAATTGGCTGAGAAGAAGGTTTCAGAGCCTTCTGCTTCTCATCCTGGCGAAAAAGTATCGCTCATTTCTCGGAGAGAATTAAAAGTGATACCAGGCTGTCGAATGGAAGATATGAAAGCCCAAAGTTTGATGAATGATAAGCATCTTCACTTGCTACATGAAGTCCGGTGAGTTTTCATGCTCAAGCAAAGCAAGGATCTTTACCATTCAATGAATCTCGATAAGGTCAGGCAAATCGGTGGGATATTGGGTGCGACAGTGCAGCCCATAAGGGACTTTGATACACGCTCTGATCACCTCAAAAACGCAATTCGTAGTTTCTGCCATACCACCCAACTGATTCGAATGAGACTCTGGATATTACTGCTTCATTACGGCAGAAAGTGGACAAGGCTTTCGTTTTTTCAAAATTTATAATTTTCTTTCTACAGATGTAGTTATCATCCCGGAGATCGTGGAATTATTCACAGATGCACTCGATTTATTGCACTTTTCAAAAGCCTAATTAATACAGGAAAATGCACTTGGAATTGTGCAAACTGTCTCGGAAGATAAACTACATATTCGGAATACAGAATCTACTGTCGATGGGATATTCCTCCGCTCTCCTTACCGGATTGTTGTACAATTTTGACTACGCTGTCTTATCCACGGATATCGAGAGTCGCAATCGGCCCATAGATGTATTTTCAAATGTTTTATGGATCCTCATTTACGTCTTTAATGTTTGGATTATCAATCATATGTGTTGGGCCGCTAGCAGCGAGGTAATATTATGAGCAGTTAAATTATACATCTGAAAAACTCCTCGATAAAAATGATTGATCACGCTCTAGTACAAAATATATTGTATAATCCGAGTGTCTATTCAATCGTTTCAGTCTGATAGAACTGGAGATGTAATTTACGAGATCCTTGAAAGAAAGGTTGACAAAGAACTCCAAAAAGAGGTACGTGCAATATGCAACTTGAAATAGTAGATTGTGTATCAAGGGCGGAAAGAACTATATTGCGAGTGTGCAATATGTGGCACGAGCCGAAGGCGATATTTTTCTTAACACCTGCTCTGCATAAATGCCTTTTTTGAGACCGAGTGACCGAGTGCGCAAAACAGGACTTTGCGCCCGAGGGCCGCAGAGTTCTGTTTTGCGCCCGCTCAAAGGTCGCAAAGGAGCATTTTCGGAGCAGGTGTGAAGAAAAGAAAGTTTGCCCACCGTTCGTTCAAGTATTGTTTCATATTTTGTTTTTTTGTATTTTGTTCAAAAAGCATCTTCGCAAGATCTATGAAAAATGTATCTATGCAAATGTATGTTCCCTCTGATATCGCAGATTCGAGAATTCGCCGTACAGATACTTCAGAATCCTGTGCGGTTTAACGCTTGCGGGTTCTTCAACCTTGATTACACGTTCGTACAAGGGGTGAGTATTTTTGATTTCTTACTTGCGTGTCTGTGATTTTGTCATTTTTCACACGTCCTATTTTCGACCGACAGGTGATCGGATCCATCACGACGTACCTGGTAATTCTCATCCAGATGAGTGCCGTATCCAAGACCTCTACATTCAATGAAATTTTTCCCGAGAACGGAACCAAAGTTTCAGCAAATTAATAGTTACAGCTACAGTAGTACTACGTATTAAACGTTGTAGCAAGGTGCAGCTATGCGGCGATATTTACTGACAGCTTCTTCATCAAAGTATAGAAAACTAGTCAAGCTCATATTGTATATTTTCACAAATAAATATTTACATCAAAGTACAGTTTAAAATTGAAAGAATGATAATCTGTTGCATGTTGACGTCTTTCTTTTTCATCCGGAATCATGATTATTTTAAGCAGAGACAGATGAGCGATTCGTTAGTTTTGTGGAAACTTATGAGCCGAACATAGATTGAGATGAAAATCTCGAAGAATTCATGAATGTTTTCTTAGACGTGGGTCTCATACGCGTATAATATATGATACGACAGGAATATGGCGAATCTAAAAATTGGTGAGGACCGGAAGCAGGTAGAAATTTGGCATACAGACATTGGACACACTTGTCGAATAGAAAATAAAATTACGACGGAGGTCACGTGAAAGCGACAATGAATTGCCAATTAGCGTTGAGCTGTGAACAACGTTGTACTCAATTAGTGGATGTCAAACAATTATTTTGATGTGACCGAATGACATTCGAATAACGATTCGTGTACCTCCCTCTGTGATCTAATATAATTAACGATCTAAACGCTGATATAGCAATAGTTGTGCATAATATCTATGATGTCTGATCACGCGCCAAGCCCAAAGACGCGGAGATAACTATATTATGAGTTGATGACTCCAGATGCCACTTGTGATTATTGCCTGATCGATTGTATCACACTTTTCCGAATGAAAACGTCCCGACTTTATCGAAGCATCTTGAAAGAATTAATAAGCTAATAGCACTGTACGCTGCCTTTTCGTCAATTATATTTATTGATCTGAACGATGGTATAGCAGAGGTGATGGGTTAGATTGACCATTAACGAGCACTCGCATACACAGTACGAAGAGGCGCGGGCACGAATACAGGCGAACAATCCAGATCCCACTAGTGTTCATTGCCTGATCGTTTGGATTGTACTATTTTGTGTTAGAATTTGAACATAGCTGTACCGCGCCGGGGCGTTTCAGCTCGCTAAAAGATTATCGAGATAGAATATTTTCGTGAGAAATAAAGAGAACGAAGCTGAAATTCGTGCTTGCACCAGAAATCGGTGCAAGATCTGACGTACGAAACCAAAACATGTTCATCAAAGGACCAAGTACTTTTCATGACTCAATGAAACCGATCGTTTACTTCAACTGGGTATTAGGTTTGGGGGCTTATCGGCTGCCGGGCATAAGCCACACCGCATACTTTTCCATGCAAGCTTACACAATTATATTTACTCTCATGAACTGGATTACAACTTACATGGGCTTGGCTGGGATAACAGACCATTCATATGATAGACATATGTCGCATGCCCCTCGTAAGATATCTCTTGTACTCATTTATACAAACGCTTGTATCGCTGTAATCTCTCCATTACTGAATTGGCACCGAAACAAGGTATAAAGATTACTCGGCTTGTTACTATCTAGTGCTGTAGTTTACGTAGATCAGTGTAACCGTGAATAGGCTGAAACAGCTCTGGAAACCAAATAAATTGACACAGCTGCAGCTTATCCACAGGACTCAATAGTCAGTCTTCATCGGCCGCGATATTGTATTTTGGAAGTAAACACCAAACTCTGAATCGTCGGATGGATCCGTTTTGTATCATCGCTTCGGAGTTAGTCGCGAAAATCCAAAAATGTATGACGCGGTCGGTCAAGAGTGACTCTTGAGCATTCTCTCAACACAAATAATTTGGATCTGGGTTCCTGATTCCCTGAGACAAAACGATGGCGTTATGTCTTTCACAATTGTCATGTAATGAATATAAGGAGTTATTTATGTACGTGTAGGAATTGAAAGACTGTGTACGACAAATGCAGATCATGGAACAGATCTTTCAGGATGCTCTCGGAACTCGAAACGATTACAAGAAACAGTACATTCAACTGTCTTATCGAGTCATTTTCACCGTTTTAGTCACTTCCGTAATATCCATTTCTGACTCAGTATGGAATGTGTCGGCTGATGGATCGTTGTGGATAAAGTTGGCTATCGTAGTGACTTTGCATTATCCGATAATCGTTGGACTAGTGTTGGACTTGAATTTCTGCACCTTCGTCGGGTATGGTGAAAATTGACTCGAAATTATTTATTTTACGTAGATGAATTGAAAGCACGCATAAATGTGTGGAATATGCATGCTAGTCATCGACATGCCTGCGCCATTCATTTTCATTCGATTTGCCAAACCGTATCGATTTCAGTTTGGAAATTTCATAACTTTGCTAAAGTGTTAACAGATTTTCGATAAGAATATTTTATTCAAAATTCACTACACGAAATATTTGACCCACTTTTTTCTCATTGAAAGCCAATCGTTTGTTGGCGATTGGTTCAATGCTCCGCATTCAATGAAATGAAATTTTATTGTTTTACACACTTTGTACAGATATGTGAAAAAAAAGTTTCGAGATCTGAACGATGGTCTGCTAGGATTGACCGAACAGCCTTCTGCTTCGTACCGTGGTGGAAAAATACTGGTCATTTCTCGAAGAGTAGTGAAAGTGACCTCAGGCTCTCGAATGCAAGATGTGAGAGACAATAAGCATTACTTGGTACAAGAAATACGGTGAGTGCACGAGTAGGCGACATTCCCTTTTTTGGTACAGCATAATGTAACAGTTTGGTGTCGCAGAAAATCTCTCGCTGATTAGTTTTCGATGAATAAACGAGCGTCGACTATTCTATTCAGCTACGCTTACACTGCCAACTCCATCTTCGCCAATAATTATTATGAACGAATGTGAATAATCGACAATGTTACTTTTGTTGGCGTACACATGGCAACTGACTTCCAAACGCCATCTTATACAATGTAAACCTCAAAGAAGATGGCCGAGCTATTGGACAACACGTGTTGGTATTATAAACGTAGCTTTACTCGTGATCCATCGTTTTTACGAATTCATTGATACAGGAGAATGCACTTGGAACTCTGCAAACTGGCAGAAAAGATAAACCTCGCTTTCGGAATACACAATCTACTGTGCATGGGATATGCCTTTGCCTTAGTTACTGGATCATTGTACAACATTTACGGCGCTATTGTGCGGATGCCACATTTCACAATCGACAGGTTTGCAGAGGTAGGCTCACCTGTGGTGTGGACTCTCACCCACATCTTCAAAATTTGGATTGTCAATCACTCATGCTGGAGCGCTTGTAACGAGGTAATATTGAGTAGATAATTACATTGCCCACGTTTATATTTCCTGTCATAGAATTACTAACCGGGTTTCTGCGAAAGAGATATTATGTATGATCCGAGCGTTCATTTCTCCCTCTTTCAGGCTGAAAGAACTGGAGAAGTGATTTACGAGCTTCTTGGAACGAAGGACGATGAACAACTTACAAAAGAGGTAGGTACAGACATCCCACAGAGCGCAGAACGCTTCTGTATCGGAAACGTTACCAGCTCGCAATTTTGCATCGGCCCTCCAAGTCCAAAAAATTATCTTTCAATTATATTGGACTGACTGTTGCTGAAACGTTGCAAGCAGTTGTAAAATTTTAGGTGCATGCAATATTTTATGCGATCCGTTGTTTGAAGGTTCACTTTCTGGAAAATCGCACGGGCCAGGATTCGAACAAGCGATCCAGCGTTTACGAAGCGGACACGTTGCCGACTACGCCGCGCGCTCGTTGAATTTTGTCTAACGCAGATAGTATATGAGGGCTCGAAAATTATCGAAATTTTCCATTTCGAAAACGGCTGCGAAGCGTGCTCTATTACTTGCACCTGTTACACCCCTGGGTGCGACCTAGCTGTGAAATAAATTTGGTCCGAATCGGTCACCCATGTACCTGATGCTCCCCTTGTCAGACATTTGACATTTTCAGACATTTTGTTCTGTAATGTGTGAACTTAGTCAAAACTAACCTGACTATGTTTATTTTAATGAAACATATTCATATTGTACGATAATATTTTCATTATAGGCTCCTGTCCTATAATATTTTACTATATTTTAGTGACCTGAAATTGGTCACTTTGCGGCCTAAATCCGATGCTCAAAAAGTGAGCTTTCAAACAACGGGTCGCATAAATTCACTTATTCGATAAATTTATAAAATGCAGCAGGAAGCAACTGTTAGATTTCTCAAATCATAAAAAGATTTCAGTGCAATGCTTGAGAAACTCATCTAAAACGTTCTATGGTTACGTGGAATGTCTAAATAAGTAACTAGATACGGTTCAAAAATGTTGTCTGTACAATTACCTACTGTTCATTGTTTTTTCTCTTTTATCACGATTCTATTTCCTTCCGAAGTATACTTCTCCATCGAAACTTTTCGTCATTGACGACCGAGTCATCTACAATTATTTTTACAATCATTTTATCTTCAATCACCGCAGATTCAAGAATTCGGAATACAAATGCTTCAGAATCCCGTACGTTTCAATGCTTGTGGATTCTTCATGCTTGATTATACTCTAGTACAAGGCGTAAGTATTTTCGATGCTTACTCGCGTGTGCAAGGCTCACGAACTTGAGATTTTTTTGTTACCTTCTTTGTGACTTATAGGTGATCGGATCTATAACGACATACCTGGTAATCCTCATTCAGATGCTGAACGTATCCACGAGTCCCACATCTAATAAGCTTCTTGCCTCGAACATCACTAAGGTTCCTGAAAATTAATGGAAGTATATAGGTGTAATGAGGTGTAGCTTTTTTTCATAGCAGTCTGTATAAGAAAAATGCTGGGTGAGGATGACTTCAGGTTGAAATCAACTTCGGCGTTTGTCAGAATGATATTTATCCTATCCAGAAATCTCCGAGTATCTCTGTGGTGTCTAAACTTTTCAATTAAATGAAAGAATTCACATGGGTGTTGAGTATTTGCACCCTCACAATTTTTCTGGTCAACTGTGTGATCAAGTCCCAATTCGTGGACATCTGCAGAATTTATCACAAATTTTCCGACTAAATTCGCACCAAGGTTCCGATCGACCTAAAATTATGAGCTCTGTTACTATAATACTCAGTCTTATATTTCATGTGTGTCCCAAGTTAGAAACAATTCGAACATATGATCTTGTATTTTGTGGTGTAAATCAGAGAAAATAAAACATATCATTGCTAAATCCACACGACGGTGTATGCTTCGAAACAACCTGAAAATTCACGATCCAATTCAGCTATTTAAGGTCCATCCCTAGTCGGCCACCTTCTTTTCATCGAAAAATCGGTGGGGGAGACACATTTCGATTATTGTCTGAGCCCAGGCGTCAAAAACGCAAGAAAAGGATACGCTGTGCAAACTCAAATTCAATTCCGAACACACACGTCCGAAAAGATGTTCGTTTCATGCGAAAATTGAGTCTACAGATGGATTTTACATAATTTAAATGTCAATTTCCTTGGCGGCCATGATCACGAGAGTCGTCCGCGGTGTTTAGCAAGCCACCACGTTACACGATGCGTGATCACTGACAGCTGACTATTTCGGTCACTTTCGTGGGCGTAAAAACCATCTGTAGACTCTATTTTCGCATCAAACGAACATGTTTCTGGACATATGTGTTCGGAATAGAATTGGAATTTGCGCAGCGTATCTTTTTCTTGCGTTTTCGACGCCTGGGCTTGCACAATAATCAAAATGTGGCTTCCCCACCGTTTTTCTGATGAAAAGGAGGTCGGCGACTAGGAATGGGCCGTAATAACATAACTTTTCTCCCATACAGTTATCGTTACTTCACTCGCAAAATGATCGGCGCTATTAAAAAATTTGCGAAACGTCGACAGAAGAACCGAATTTCTCCATTGTTTTTTGGTCTTATTGACTTATGTATAAGCTGAAATCTGAAATCATGCAACTCGCAACGAATCAAAACGATGAATAGTGTACGCTGTTCGCGAAACTACTTTGTAACAAGTGATTGTATCATATTTCTTCGAGTGAGAACGTTCCAATCATATGAAAGCATCGTGAGTCAACTAATAAACTAATAGCATTCTATAAATTATTTTTTCGTGGACTACATTTATCGATCTGAACGCTCGTAATAGCGAACGTTCTAACGATTATTAACGCTCACTTATGTGCGATACAAAAAAGCGCGGGCATGAATACGTGCTGAAAATTCAGTTCTTACTTGTGTCCATTGCCTGATCGTCAATATTATACTCTCCAGAATTCGAACTTTGAAATAGTTGTATTGCGTCGAGGTGTTTCAGTACGTGACAAAATTATCGAACTATAAGATTTGCGTCAAGAATAAACAAAAGGCAGTTAAAATTCGTGTCTCCATCAGAAATCAGTGCGAAATCATACGTACAAAATCGAAACATGTTTATCAAAGAACCAGGCACTTTTCATGACTCTACAAAACCGATCGTTCACTTGAACTTCATCATAGGCATGGGGGCTTATCGGCAACCAAATATCAGCGACACTGCATACTTTTTCATGCAAGTTTACACATTTATTGTCATTCTGATGAACTGGACTACGGCTTACATCGGCTTGCTTGCGACTACAGACAAATCATTTGTTAACGATGACTTGATGCCCCTTCATAATGTGAACAATGTACTCATATGCACAAACTCTTTCATCGCTATGGCCTCTCCGTTTTTGATATGGTGGAAAAATAAGGTATTCATAATATTTGTTACATTACATATCAGATTTTGTTTACATAGATATTTGAGTAAATGTAAACAAGTTCAAGTAGCTCTCAGAATAAGATCAAGTGCACAGTTTCTCATTAAGAGGATGCTACGATGAAATTTTTGTCGTTACACGCAACAATGACGCCATGGGATGTATTCCTGTCGTCAAAGCTATTCAATGATTTTGAACGGCTTGAAAAAGCCATAGTCAAGTCGGATTGCATTTTCCTGAGATAAAACAATGGCGTATCATTTCTTTGAAAATTTGTCGTGTAATTATCATGAGAACGTATTCATCGACGCTTAGGGGTTGAAGAACTGCTTACAACGCATGCAAATCATGGATAAGACCTTTCAAGATATTCTTGGAGCTCGAAACGATTACAAGAAACAGTACATTCGACTGTCTTATCGAGTCATTCTCGTCGTCTTAGTCGTTTTCGCAACAAGCATTTACGACTTCGGATGGATTATGTTGGGTAATGGATCATTTTGGATCAAGTTCGCTATCGAAGTGACTGTGCATTATCCGATCATCCTTGGACTGGTGTTGGATTTGAATTTCTGCACCGCTGTCGGGTATCGTGAAGTTTAACTCTCAATTGTTTATTCTGAGTACATGGGTCAAAAGGCATGCATGTGAAACATGCATGCATGTTAGACATCAACATCGACATCGACGTTCATTTTTCTCCAATTTGCTCTAGTTCCAAAATTTCATGATTCTGAGAAAGTGTTAAGAGATTTTCAATGAAAATATTCTATTCAAAATTCACTTCACAGAATATTTAAAAAACTACTTTTTTCTAATTGGAAGTTGGCCAGCGAAATATATTCTGTGAAGTCTGATTGTCTGTTGAAAATTGGTATAATGCCCCGCATTTCATAAAATGAAATTTTATCGTTCGACACACCTTGCACAGATATCTTGAAAGGAAATTTCGAGATTTGAACGATGGTCTCTTGGGATTGGCGGGAAAGTCTTCTGCCCTATACCCCGGCAGGAAAATATTCGTCATACCTCGAAGAGTATCAAAAGTTACTGCGGGCAGTCGAATACAAAATATGGAAGCCGAAAAGCATTATTTGCTACAGCAAATCCGGTAAGTACAAATAGGCGACATTATTTCGCTTGGTACAGCATAATGCCACAGTTGGGTGTCGCAGAAAATCTCTTATTGATTAGTTTTGGATGAATAAATAAGTGTCAATAATAATTGATACATGTGTCTTCAGCTACGTTTACACTGCCAACTTTATCTTGGCCAATAATTATGAACCGATGTAAATAGCTGACGACGTTACTTTTATTGGCGTACACATTGCAACTGACTTCCAAACACCATCTTATACTCGTACAATGCCCACGTCAACGAAGATGGCCGACTCATCGAACAACACGTATTGGCACTGAAAACGTGGCTTTACTCGTGATCCATAATTGTTACAAATTTATTGATATAGAAAAGTGCACTTGGAACTCTGCAAGCTGGCGGGGAAGATGAACCTCGTTTTCGGAATGCACAATCTACTGTCCATGGGGTATTCTTCTGTCGCAGTTGTCGGATCGGTTTACACTATCTACGGTGTTATCATGCGGATGCCGAATTTCACGATTTCCAGGCTTGTAGATGTAGGCCCGTCTATTGTGTGGATTTTGATATACGTTTCGAGAATTTTGGTCGTCAATCACTCGTGTTGGAGCGCTTGTAACGAGGTATTATGGAAGCAACTAAATTGCCCACACAACAATGGCTTCCCCAAAAATTATTGACCACATTCCTGTCAATAAGGTTTATTTCATGATGTGAGTGTTGATTTTATTATTTCAGGCTGACAAAACTGGACAAGTCATTTACGAGCTGATTGAGCCAGGGGTAAACAAAGAGCTTAAAAAAGAGGTACGTGTATAATGTATATGGGCTTTTCCACGTAAAATGGACCGGTTTTTGGCCAGACTACTATTTTTTTCTTCTTCAATATTTCATAGCAATTCAATGATCCTTGGATCAATTAGCATCTAACATACTATACCTTATATACATCCATATATATATACATATATGATAAATTCATTTTCGATCAACGCAGATTCAAGAATTCGGAGTACAGATGCTTCAGAATCCCGTATGTTTCAACGCTTGCGGATTCTTCACTCTTGATTATACGTTGGTTCAATCCGTAAGTATTTCCGATGTTCACTCGGTGTGTGGAGTGTACGATTCTTGGATGTTTTACACATTTTTTTCCGACTTACAGATGATTGGATCCATAACGACATACCTGGTCATCCTCATCCAGATGCTACACGTATCCGCGAGCCCCACCTCGAATAAAGCTCTTGCTTGGAACGTCACCAAGGCTCCAGCAAATTATTAGAAACATATAAAGCTACGGTATCGCATAATTCGGCTGGATAGAAAAAGGATACATGAAATCGTGCAATTTGTGTTTGGAATGGCTGGTTGGAAGACGCGTGCTGCGCCATCTGGCGGTATGCAGAGGTACCGAAATAGTGGGAACCGCTGCTTTAGTGCGGTGAAGGGGACCCGGCCATGGCCTTGAAACGTTGCACTCCGCCTTAAATGTATTAATCCACATAGGTTAGGTTGGCACTGAAGAATTTTGACTATCAGAACTTCACTGATGAACTGTGTGAAGCCCTGATTCGCTGACTTTTATAGAACTTATTACAAATTTCCACACACAATTTTCATTAGGTGCCGTTTGACCTGAACTAGTGTAGTTATACATTCGATTATAATACTTAGTCTTGTATTGCATGTGTGTCTCAGGTTGAAATCTACTTAAATATGTATCGCACGTACGTCTCAGGCTGAAAACGATTCAAATATACTCTTGTATTCTGCAATGTGCTCCAATGAAAATAAAGGTTGATTATGACCAACTTTACACGTCGGTGTTCACGTCGGAAGCCCTGATGATCCACGATACAATTGTCAGTTGCAGCTTCAATAGCATTTTTAATAATTATGAAAATAGTTATTTGCATTAGAAGTAGGTAATATAATATAATCCAGTCTGCGGTATAGGTACTCATTCAATCATCAATCATCATATCAAACAATTATTCTCATATCACTAATTATTAACACGATAAACTACGTACCGAAGAACCTAGTGACACCTTGTGCTTGCCTATGTGATCAATTATGTTTATCGATCTGAGCCATGGTATAGCGAAGCTTGTGGATAATAACTATTAATGATTGACCATGTGTGTGCGTTGATGCGCAGATACACAATTTACTTTGAGCCGTTATACTCATGTTCATTGTATAATTGATTCTATCATACTCCCTCGTGTTATACCGCTACGGTATTATCTAAACATCTGGAACAGACTAATAAACTAATAGCATTTAGCAACTTTATTTTTCATCAATTCTATCTATCGATCTTAACGCTGGTATAAGAAAGGTGGGTAATTATATGAATGAGGTCTATTTGTGCTCGCGACACGAGAAAGAGCGGACATAAATACGGCCTGGAAAGTATAGAGTCTATCTACTCTTGTTCATTGCGTGTCCGGTTGTATTTTATAAATACTTTATCGAGCCATAAATTCGAGATAACTGCAGCCGGACATTTTAGGATCCGGAAGGAAGTAATATGAGAATATAAAGTTTGCTTAAGAGAAAAGGAGCTAAAGTTTGTGTTCGCATCAGATATTAGTACAAGTTGACATACGACATCGAAAAATGTTGATCAAAGAACGAAGCACTTTTCATGACGCTCTGAAACCGATCGTTTACTTCAACTGCTTTGTCGGCATGGGGGTTTACCAACAACCGGATATAACCAATACTGCATACTTATTCATGCGACTTTACACAATTGTTATTATTCTCATTTATTGGACCATGACCTACATCGGCTTGACTGAATTGCCAGATAATACAAGAGATGACGATAATCCACCTACGACTCATAAGATGACTGTCATATTCGGTTATACTAATTCGTTCATCGCGGTGGCTTCTCCGTTTTTAGTATGGCGGCAACAAAAGGTAATCAATAATTGTGATATCAATTGTTACAGTAGTTGTGAATATAAGATAAAGTGAAAGAAATTGTAAGTCACTGAGATAAAACCATGGAGTGACACATCATTTCGAATAATTTGTCCTAGAATTGATACTTATTCACATATACATGCAGGGGCTGAAGGACTGGTGGCTACGACAAATGCAAATTTTGGATGACGCCTTTCAAACTATTCTAGGAGCACGAAACGAGTACCGAAAACAGTACATTCGTTCGACTTGTCAAATTATTGCCATCGCTTTAGTCATGTTTGCCATAATCAGTTTTAACATGCCATGGATTTGGTCAGACAAACGATCGCTGATCAACAATATCGCCAACGCAGTTGTTTCGCTTTATCCGATAATCGTCATGCTAGTGCTCGACTTGAACTTCTGCACTTTCCTCGGGTAAGGTGAAAACTCCATCTCAAAGACTTGGAGGACTTTTCTGGATTTAAAGAAATGGATTCAATCGGAAGATATTGTTCACGAAACTTTGTACAGATATTTAGGCAAAAAATTTCGAGATTTGAACACCGGTCTACTAGGATTGGCCGAGAAGCCCTCCGCTCCTCCTCATTCTGGCAAAAAATTACTTGCGATTCCCCGAAGAGCATTAAAACTGTCAACAAGCAGTCAAGTAGAAGATATGCCGAAGGACGAAGGTTCGACGAAAGATAAGCATTACTTGCTACATGAAATTCGGTGAGCACCAGTAGTTGATGACACTTTTTTTTGTCATCACTGAAAATACAGTTGGATGAATGAATGACTGTAGACAATTATTACTTACATGTAGCTACGTTTACGCTGCCAACTCTTTGTGGCCCGAAAATTTTTGAAGAATTTTCTAGCAACCGAATCACTGTAGCCTCTGGATGAACGTTTGCTGGTTGATACATCTTGTTATTCAGGGTAGTGTTGGAAAATGTTAGGCTGGCGTTATACTGGCTTTTTATATGCAAGCAAGACGGAGTTTTTGACTTCCAACCACATAAGTCGAAAACATGGATTCTAGATCAGTGAGACTTATTCTGATCAAATTGCTCGATTTTTCTTGATCTCATATAATATCTTCACATCAATTATAAAATTCCGCTTACATTCAGAGCGTTGCCTGCGGCTCACTTAGCGTGCTCGTGAAAACGCTTGTGATTTTTGATCGGACCCTTTTTGGTAATTTAAAATAATAAAAAATGGTTTTTGTCAAAGTTTCAGTAGCGTCTCCCCTCAAGACGGTCTCAGAACACATGAGCTTTCACTTTACGCTTACAATGAAAACGGCCACCTCATCGAACAGCATGAGTTGGCAGTTTAAACGTAGCTTCAATCGTGTTCCGTCGTTATTTGAAACTTATTTGATACAGGAAAGCACACTCCGAACTCTGCAAACTTTCTCAAGACGTGAACCTCGCTTTTGGCATACAAAATCTAATGTCCATGGGAATTTCTTTCGTATTTGTAACTGGATTGTTGTACAATATCTACAGTGATATTATGTGGGAGGGTATTGAGAATAAAACACTTGTAGAGATAATTTCCGCAATTAACTGGACTTCAATGTACATTTTCAAAATTTGGGTAGTCAATCACTCATCCTGGAGCGTTAGCAATGAGGTAATATCAACCAGTTATATTGCTCATGTATCAATTATTGACCATGCGTCAATACGAGAGATACGATGTGTAATCCGAGTGATCGTTTCATTATTTCAGGCTGAAAAAACTGGAGCGGTGATTTACGAGCTCCTAGAAACAAACGTAAATGAAGACCTTCAAAGAGAGGTAGGTATGTCTTTGATTGAAGAGATAAAGTTCACGAAATTTCGTCCTCTATCTCTCTATTTGTTGCTTTGTGTTTTCATATTTTATTCAAATTCGTTGTACATTCCGATGAAAGCTTAATATCGATTAGTAACCGATATACGTTCGATAAAAATCGTCCATCTTTGATCACGGTAGATTCAAGAATTCGGAGTTCAGATGGTTCAAAATCCCATCCGTTTCAATGCTTGCGGATTCTTCACCCTTGATTATACATTCGTACAAGCAGTAAGTATTCCCGACTCTGATTCGTGTGCGTCGAGCCTATGATTTCGGATTTCTTATTTATCTTCTCCTTGACTTACAGGTGATTGGGTCCATAACGACGTACCTGGTGATCCTCATCCAGATGAGTCCCGTAGTATCTAAGTACCCCAACTCCAATCCTGCAGATCTTGTCGACAACCGCACGGAAGTTCCAGCAAATTAATAAATGTAGCGTCTAGGGTGCTAAAAAATCACCTTCTATTTCGTCTACTCCTACCACTCAAACGTTAATTTTTGACACGAAACAAATCCTGCACAGAACTCGACTTTAGGAGGTAGCGCAGCGAGCTATTATTTTCATGTTTATCCAGCATTTTGCTCCTATTGGAGCCAAAGTAAAATCACAAATCAAATATGATGGACCCATCATGTTGAAGCAAAATTATCGCGAGTCCACTGGTTTCCAAATTCGTGTGCTGCAATATGAAATTAGCGACACTAAGAACTTCCGATTACCAATTTTGATGTAAAACAGTTGACTTTTTACAACTTCGATACTTCACTTTGGATACATCATTTAAAATTTTTATATTTGGCCCTCAGATTTCGAAACAGCGACCTAAAGAATCCCTTCAGAGTTAGTTCAGAAGAAGATCAAATCACCGGAAATGCGTGGGCTTCAAATAAGTTAAATGTGGGTCTGACTGGTAGGAGTAGAAAGTAGAAAATTACGATTTTTTTCGAGACACTCTTAGAGCGATAATATCGCTTATCCTACTGACCAATAATAGAATTGTCTCCGGTGTAGGCTCACCATTTTTCTTTAATGTTCTTGCACGGTGTAGTAATGCTGCAATGATGTTTGCCGTGAGCTTTGTCATTACTGCACAATTGTTATTTGTAACTTTTCCAAAATAAAAACGTATTTATTCCAATATAATGCAGAGACATGCACAAGTCCTAAACTATTGTTAACTGCGATCTGGGATATAAGTCAATGTTCATATCTTGTTAATATTTTCGCAAAATGTGTTTGCAATGAAAATAAGATAATGAATCGTAGGTTTGCGAGGGGAATAAAGTGAACCATAGCGAAATTAAATGAAGCAAGAAAATTGGGTTGTATTCTAAAATACATGTCTGTACTAGTTTATCGCTAGAGCAAGACTGACTTGTTTTACAATCATCGTTTGTTGACGCAGCAATCATAGTTCTTATATTTTGAGAGAGATCTTTAATCGCACAAAAGGGTGATTTTACCCAACGTAACAATTTTATATACAACATCACTTGTAGTACAAAATCGAATGATAATCTAATCATCACCTACTTGCAATTCCAAAAGCTGTAGAAAATTTCCTTCAACTTTTCTGATTTCTCTGATGAATAGTCCCGATTCCCGAACTCTGCAACAGTTTTTTTTCTTTCTCTCGTAGAACCCGGACTGCACAAAAATATCTATTAGACGTGTATGAAATATCTAGAAAATTGTATTCATTATCAGTAAAATATCTGCATAAATTAAAATCACGTGATCGAAATATCGTGATCGTAAGATAAGTATGGACTTTTTTTCTATATTTATTGTATATTCTCGACATATTATACCAATATTTAAATTATAGGATAATATTGCACGAATATTCAGTAAATGTTGATGTGTAAATGTAAATGTTTGGTATATTACATAAAAAATCTTAGTCGGATGCGTCAAGTTATGATTTCAAAATCAGTATAGAATACTGCACGGAGATAAATTTTGGCATATTTCTGGAATTACCTCGATCGAAGTTGACACAAAATATTCCGACTGCTACTCGAGGTATTTCAAGTCGTAGATTGAGGTATCATGAGTCAATGATCGATGTGAAGGAGCTCGAAGGCTCGAACTTCGGGGTTACCTTAAGATGGCCGGAGCATTTCACTCGCGGGAGGATTGCGAGGGAGTCACCACCTAGTGGCAGCCGCGGCATTTGTATTCGCGCGACCTAAAGCGGCCTCTGTAGCGTCACTAATGCCCGGTTTTAGACTTGAAGCAAAAATTTGCCTTACGATGAGTTCAACCTTATCTCGATGCGGAACTTCATTGATTTTCCGTGCAATTCGAAGAAAAAGAAAAAAAAAGTGGAATAAGTTTGAAATCATATTGCTTCATATCGAGACCACCGCCGAGCGGCTGAGTATTTTAGAAGTGCGATAAATCGAGTGCATATGTGAACAATTCTACTATTTCTGTAATGATGAATGAATCTGTAAAAAACAAATGTAAAATTTCTGAAAAGTGAACAACTCAGCCACTTTCTGCTGAAATGAAGCAGTGATCGCCAAAGTTTCATTTCGATTGGTTGTGTCGTATGAGAGAAACTAAGAATTACATGTTTGAGGTGATCAGAGCGTGTGTCAAAAGAAGATTGATCTTCATCAATCATTTCTCAAAAACAATACATAATATGCCAATAAGGTTGTTGTATGGCAACGTTCGAACTTTATCCAATCATTTACTTTAGTTCAACTACGTCATGAGGCCTTGTACTTCCTTTCGAAATTAATTTGATTTATCGATTTGAACGATGATACGGCTAAGGTTCCGGGTAATACCTATCAGCTTTACGTATGTACGGTGCTGCATTTAGATTAAGCGGTTTATCGAATTATACCTTATATGTATCATAAGATGATATATAGTATAGCTTGTCAAATTATCATAAAAAAAGTAATTCACTAATGGCAACATCCAACTTTTTTGTTTATCAATTACACAAATTGGTTTCAACGTCGCTATGGAAAGGTATTGGGTGATGATTATTAACGTTCACTCATTTTCGCACTGTATAGCAGTGAGGGCATGAACATCAGGTGAAAGGTTGGATCCTGCTTTGACTTGTAGCATGATGGTTTATTCGGAAACCATTTTTTGGCTCAGAACGTTGGAATAGCTAGAGCTGCCCGGGCGTTCCAGGACGTGGCAAAAGTAAGAGTATAAAATTCCAGCAAATATATAAGCGAAGACGAGGCAAGAAGAGGCAATATGTTCATCCCGGAACTGAAAACTTTTCACGATGTTATCAAACCACTCTTTTACTTCAACTGCCTTCTTGGTGTGGACACTTTTCGGCTACCGAGTCAAAGCAGTATTACATACAATTTTATGAAGCTTTACTCCGTTAGTATCACTCTCTTTTCTTGGGCCATGATTTTGAGTCGTTTGATGATAATACTGAAAGAACCCAGAAAGGTTGAAAACGTGGCGCCGATGAGTCATACGATGTACCAAGTACTGATTTGTACAAACTCTTGTGTAGCCGTGATCGCTCCGTTGTTGGTACGGCTCCAAAAGAAGGTGATTAATAATTATCATGATAATAACTCACTTGGATGCACATTCATATAAATTTCAATAAGAAGCCACGTCTTCTTCCCATACTGCACACCCCTTCAACTGTAATGTGAAATCGCCAAGGTTGACCAATGGTGTAATCTCTTCGACAATTCACACAATTATTAATGGTTATTCATCGCATTACACTCAGGGGTTGATGAATTGTTTGCGACGGATGCCGATCTTAGATAAGACGCTGCAAACTGTTCACGAAGCTCCGGATTACAGAAAACAGTATATTCTAATGATTTGGCGAATTGTCGCCATTCTCTTGATCACGATTGTTGCGGGCATTTCCGATAATCTACCGGAGCTGCAGATACCAGTACAGATGGAAATCCAGTCAGGGTTGGCGTATGGGGTTGATGCTTACGTCACGCACTATCCGTTACTAGTTATGCTTCTGCTGGACTTAAACTTCTGTACTTTCGTAGCGTATGCCAAATAACCATCTTTATTATTATTACCTATTTTCAACAATTCGGGTAGATGACAGGTGGTCGTACGATACGTACGAGATCTGTATATTGTTCATTAATAACGACTATATACAGAGAGGTTTCAGTGAACGTTTCCACTCAGTCACAGCCATAGACATATAAGAATAGACCGCGCATGAACGGAGGTGGCCCGTTGGTGGATGCGAGAGCGGAATAGAAAGAGAGATCGGAGTATATGGGCCCCTTCTATCCTTGTTTAACGCGCATAGACACGGAGTCCCACATGCGACTTTCTCTTTCTATCGCTCTCCCGGCTTCTTGGCCTGGATGCGTGGTCTATTCTTATATGTCTATGGTCACAGCCAACTCGGCACACTCCAGGTTTTTCGTCTGTTTACCGCAGTTCGGCAACCTGCATTTTGTCTCTGGTTGAATTGATTTGCTTCCGAAAGACATGGTTTCGTGAAGAATAAAAGAGAAAAGTGGATGACCAGCCTGCAATAAACAGACGAAGAATGTGGAGTGTGCCGAGTTGGCTGTGACTGAGTGGAAAAGTTCACTGAAACCTCTCTGTATGTATACCGAACCCATAGATACTTGGAACGGAAATTTCGAGATGTGAATCATAGTCTGGTAAGATTAATAGAGAAGCCTTCCGTCTCCTGCCGTGGCGAAGGACTATCAGTGATTCCGGAAGGAGTAAGAAGAACTATGCTCGAAAATGAAATTACAAATACAGAGACCGGCGACTTGATGAACGATAAGCATTACTTGCTGCGAAAAACACGGTTAGTATGAGTAGCTGATATTCATTCGGCGGATACAGTATGATACGGTCAAGTTTTACAACCATCATCCGCTTTCCAACCTCCGATAATAGTGCTTTTCGATACTAGTGCGAAAGTGTTGATTCTCGAACGAGTGTGAAGTTTTTCGACCGAGCGAAGCGAGGGTGACAATCACACGAGTCGGGAATCATCTTTCGCACGTGTATCGAACTTCATTTTTCAACACAGCGCGCGTTAAGTTGAATTTCATGCACGCGAAGCGTGCGCAAAATCGAACTTTGCGCACGCCGTGAGGAAAATGCAATTCTAAACCAATGACAGGTGCGTAGTCACAAGTTTTATAGAGTCAACTCAGCTTTTCCTAAATATAATTTTCTGGTGAGGCAAAAATACGATTTTGGATCTTTCATCGTTCCGTCGTTTTTCAATACTGGTTATTACAGGAAAGCACATTTGGAACTCTGCAAAATGGCTCGGGAGATAAACCATGCTTTCGGAATACAGAATCTGCTATCCATGGGAATATCCTTCACCATGATTACCGGAATGTTATACACTATTTACAGTGCTTTCACGTGGGAGCATCTCACGAATCGAAAGGTTATGGAGGTGATTGGAACGGCAACCTGGACTGTAATTTACGCGTTAGAAATTTGGGTAGTCAATCACTCCTGCTGGAGCGTTAGCAACGAGGTACCTAACATTAGGCAGTTAAAAGTCTCGTGTCAATATGTCCGATAAAGAAATTGTCTGTCATAGCTTTTGTGAGATACCTATAATGAGATCAACAGAATACATAATACTCACTTTGTCATTACAGGCTACAGACACTGGCGAAGTAATCTACGAGCTTCTCGACACAAAAGTGGATAGAGAATTTCAACAGGAGGTAGGAACAGACACGAATAAATAGCCTGAGATTTATTTTCACATAGGTACTCTTTACAAAATCCTCTTATCTTTCATCATCGTAGATTCAAGAATTTGGAATACAGATGCTCCAGAATCCCGCACGTTTCAATGCTTGTGGATTCTTCACTCTCGATTATACCTTCGTACAAGGCGTGAGTATTTTCGATCTTATATTTGCGTGCGTAAGGCGTGGAGCACGTACGTGTCTGCGATTTCGGGATTTCTTGAGCAATCTCCTTTTTGACCGATAGGTGATTGGGTCTGTAACGACGTATCTGGTCATCCTCATCCAGATGAGTTCCGGATTCCAGAGGTCTTTTTCGGACACAGCTGCTGCTGACAACGACACTAATGTTTCATCGAATCTATAGATGTAGTTGCCATATCGCTAATTTCAGTGATAAGTAAAGTGTCTGTTGTATACATCATTTCAGTTCTAGATTGTTGGATGGTGAAGCCATGCAGCGATACTTGCCAATGGCTTCGGTATACCAAAATTATTGCCTGCACGTTGTGGAATTTGATGTTCATTCTTGCGATATTCCTAATAAGAAGTTCCGATGTCTGAACTCAGAGAATTTTTCAGAGGAACATTGATTTTTCCCAAAAAGCTCAGACTTCGACTGCTGTATTACAATTTCATGGCTTTCTCTTTGAAACAAGGTGTTCAAGAATTTTGGATCTCTGATTTTATTCAATCAACTCTAAAACGTGTCAATTCACTGGAATCTTGCAGTCACCCTGAAATATGCGTTGAACAATTTACACGCATTGCGCGTGTGTGTCAGGATGTCAATGAGGAAACTTTTCATCCCCCATTGCTGAGCTGGCTATCTCCTCAGTGATATCTGTGGTCCTATAAGTACAACATTGAATATATTTACTAAACCTATGAATGTATCTTTCTGAAATCTTGTAGTGTGAAATTCGCTGTAATAAACATTGAAAATATAATCATCAAATCCGAGTGCCGAAGTCTGAATGCAAGAATCCCTGAGAATCCATCAAACAGTTCCAATTTTGATCGCGCACGGAATGACAATATCGTGCATGCCAATCTACACTCCGAGGATAAGACAAATTCTTCTCTGATCGTAGTAGGTCAGCTACTACAGCAGTACAATTTAATTTGTCTATTTCGTCTATAGTTTTATTTTGCAGACTTGACACGGCAAAAATGATACAAATTGGTGCGATAGGCCACGGCGATATCATCATGAGCTGATAAATTCCATTTCAATGATTGTCCCTATCGCCTGATCCGTATCCTCAAGCTCATCGATAACCTGATCAAATTGGCTCGAAAAAAATAATTCTCTCATGGCACTCCGTAATTTCATTCCTCATTACCAGGGCCTGGAAGTTGGGGCACGACAATTAGACGTAAAAAAGAGCGGAATTCATTCAATAATGGCAAGCAAAAAAGACAAACGCGAGCAAATTAACGTCCATAAATTCATGTCAAGGTAACGGTACCAATGCTCGGACGGTTAAGAGCGTTCCTAGATTAAAGGATTTGTTAGTCATTAAAGGAGTGTTTTTTTTTTCAAATGACTGGAACCATCGTCAAGCTCATAATTTCTAGTTTTCAAAGCACATACAATAACTGCGAAAATGTTAATTATTCTAATTTTCATGCATTTAATTGTTCAATGATAGCAAATGTACCGATCTTCGGACAGCTTTTAGCGTTATGTCCCCGTGTTCGGACACTGTCATGTCCCAATTTTCAGACACGTCCCTTATGTATCTATGTTCGTTTGTTTGCTTGGTTCATTTTTTTTTTTTCATTGAAGTTTTGATCAACCCTCGAAATCTATGATTTTTTTATTTTATTTTTCTTTCTTCATTTTTTATTTCATTAAATAAAATTTGTCGAACTGTCACGAGCGATCCCGAGGTAACAACGATCGGCGTCCGATTATTCGGTCTCTGCGGCTACGTGCTCTTGTACAGTAATGTTCATCGATGGTGTCCCCGTGGCTCACTATTTTTTCCGGAATCGAGGTTTACTTCTATGCATATTTTATTTGCCCGTGACCAGTGGAACCTTCAGGTTGTTAGGAATATGACAGCTGCGGGTTGGGGCAGAGTCACGAAGTAAGCCACTGATCATTGGCAAATAAAATATTTGTAGAAAGGAAATTGGATTTGAAAAAAAGCTAGGAAAAATAGTGAGTCACAGGGACACCATCGATGAACATTACTGTACCAGTAACCGGACACGAGTTCGACCGTGGTACATACGTGTAAAGGATGTCCCAATAATGAGACGCCCAAATTAATATATAAAACCTTATTAAAACCAATTTGTGACGACGGTATCGAAAAGCTTGTTTGATTCGCTTTCGATAGGTCTTAAGTCTAGTCTAGAAATCGATAAAAATAAACCCCTATTATATCGTAAATTATCGCAACTCGTTAGATCATCGGTTTAGAAAAGTGCATTCATGGTATGACTGACTTCTACTCGTTAATATCTCTCGTCAATTTTACTACTAAAGTCGTTATTTAGCGTACAATTTTTTAGAGCATCAATTATTAATTGAAGGCTGAATGGTATACAATCGTCACTTTTGGTTACCTGTCAATTATATTGCTACTATAGTGAAATATTTGGATTACCGTCCGAACATTAGGACCCGTCCGAGCATTGGTACCATTGCCTTATAGCCTATAAGTCAAATATCAAAACAAAAGTAAAAAAAAATAATGAAATTAATTCAATATAAATATATTTTACTTTATTAATTAATTAATTAATTGAATTAATTAAATTAATTAAATATAAATATATTTTATTTTATTAATTAATTAATGAAATCATATTTCGATTATTTAAACAGGGCGACCCAGGTTGAACGCACCATATTTGGTGGGTGTACTCCTCCCGAAAATCTAAGACTAAAGTTCCTTCACCAAAACTTCCAGGGTTTAACCCTAGAACTACAAACCCATTTTTTCTACCTTTAAACTACAAACCGGGGTACATCTTTACCCCATGTGTTTCTTGTTTGTAAAATCGTTCTGAAAGCAGTAATGAGACTCGTTAGTACATGAATCTCTTCGTTTTTTCATGCTGAAGAGGATGGTGTAAAGTAAATTTCATTTCATCGAGGTTTAGTCGATGAAAAATCGATTTAAATACCTGAAAGCGCTGAGAAAACGGCCAAAACGTCATTTTTCGCAGTTTGCCTGGGGTAGATATATACCCCGGTTTGTCGTTCTAGGGTTAATAATTTAGGAGCTACAGGAGATCTTAGTCGACCAATCAGAGGGCTTATGAGGGACCAAGGCAGGGCCGGTTCAAGAGTGTAAGGCGAGCAGTGCCCGCGTCGGATCGATTTTTATCTGAGCATTTTTATCGTAGTCCAGGTGGTTCGCTAAGTATTTCTCGTAGTCCAGGTCCTCGGCTTCGTAGTTCTCGTAGTCCAGGTCGTTCGCTAAGTATTTCTCGTAGTCCAGGTCCTCGGCTTCGTAGATCTCGCTGTCCAGGTCCTCGGCTTCGTAGTTCACGAAGCCGAGGACCTGGACTACGAGAAATACTCAGCTCCTTATACTGTAGCTCCTAAATTATTGAACCCTGGAAGTTTTGGTAAAGGAACTTGAGTCTTAGATTTTCTGGAGGAGTACACCCACCAAATATGGTGCGCTTAACCTGGGTCGCCCTGTATTGCTTTGATTGCAATATAAATCGATTACTTTTTTCCTTTGTTTTTTTTCTTTCTGACAAACTGATATTTTCATATCTGTTGACTTAATTGACATTTGTGCGAAGCTAAGAGTAAAGAATAAAAAAAAGTAACTTATTCAATAAATAATAAAATATCTCTTCATTATAGAATTTTTTATATTGTGTTGATTAATTATTTATTTTTGTGAGTTACTGATTTTTACTTTTCTTTCTAGTTTTATTTGTTTTCGTGGACCTGTAAATAAATAAAATAATTAATCAAAAACCATTACGAATGGCGGTACAAGATCCCCGTAATCCACTTTACCAACATATTTTGAGAGAGTTGCAAATACCACAAGACCATTTTAGACTCGAAGCTGACTGTGTTCGGTGCTTGTTATGTACTACGGGATTAACCACGTTAAAATCTTACACATTTGAACGTCATTTAAACAGCGTCAAACATCAGGCAGCTATCAATAGACGAAACCAGCCAGTATTTCCAACTTTTGAGCACCTCCCAAACTTAAGTTCTCGACACTCTCCATTCTTTAAAGATTTCACCGCTGCATGTATAAAGTCCGATATTTGTTTCGATAAAGTGTGCCAACCTGATTTCGCAAGATTTCTCGAAACCCATACAAAACAAAAAATCCCTGATCCAACAACGATGAGTAAAACTTACTCACCAATTATTTATAATGAGACTCTAGAGGCAATACGGAAAGAAATAGGAGACAATCCGATTTGGATTTCTGTAGATGAAACCGTTGATTCGCAACGCCGATGTTAAATGTGTTTACGAGACTTACATTCTTTATTTTAATATTACAGTGAAAGATGAGTTTGATTTAAGGTTATAAAACTTTAAATAAAATAACCTATTGTTTATCGCCGAAAGGATAAATAAAGTGACAGGAGCGCTTGTAGAAGCAGGAGCATCAACACCTGTTCTGTTTGTTGAAGCATCAGAAGTAGCAGAACTATCAGAAGCAGCAGTAACAGCGTAACCGGTGATAATTCCATTAGTATTGACTATGAGGCTTTCCAACCAATTGACATGATCTAAAATTTTTGAAAGAAAATGAATAAAATTATTCAGTAAATAGAGAAAAAATACGGTATTTCAAAGCTTACCACTTTTGGCGATAATAAGAGCAGATACATATTTTCGCCCCCATTGAACAGTTACATGATTGAAATCTTTTCTGTTGTTAATTAAAGTTGACTCGATCACACTGGTAGTTCTTTCTTTCGGCCAAAAAACTAAGTTGTACATAGTATATAACTCGCGAATATTATTATTTGATAAATATTGCGATGAAATAGTCTGTGCGACAATATTCAATAGTGTGACACACGTCAAACAGAAGAATATTAAAAAATTGAGGTTGTCACAGTCGTCTGAACTTAGTCCTCATTCAACCTGAACATCGACCATCACCTGTCACCGACTACCGAATTCCGCTCTTTTTTACGTCTAATTGTCGTGCCCCAACTCCCAGGCCCTGCTCATTACCTAATAATTTATTGACCTCGACGTTGGTATATAAAAAAGGTATTGGGTAATGACTGTCAATGTTCACTCGTGCGCGAACACAGAGAAGCGAGAGCATGAATACCAAGTGAAAGATTAGATCCTACTTAGGTTCACATTCTATTTTTTGGTATGAAACATTAGAATAGCTGCAACCGGGTGAATAAGAACGTGTAAAAAATAAAGAAATAAAATATCAGCCACGAAAAGCAGATAATATACAGTTGCGCTGAAATAAAAGTGCTGAAGCATACGCGAAATCGAAATATGACAATTGGAAAATCGAAAACTTTTCAAGACGATATCAAACCGCTTGTTTACTTGAACTGCTTCGTTGGCCTGAGCAATTTCCGACTGCCAAATCAGAGCAATTTCACATACATTTTCATGACACTATACGTAGTTATTATCACTATCATCTCTTGGACTGGAATGTACATTTACTTGATGCATTTGGCACAAGTCACGGAATCTGCGAACTTAACACCAGGGTCTCTCATAATGCAGAAAGCACAAACGATTGCGCCGACTTGTTTCACTGTGATCGTTACGTTGTTAGTATGGTCCCGGAATGAGGTAAATAAAAATTATTATAATAACGACTGGTTGTGATCTAGATTAAGGTGAATTTCAACACGCTACAAGCTCTCTGACTCCAATATCGTGACCCAATCTTTTGTCGATTGTCGAGGCGTAATCGGACATCAATGAGATTAAATAACAGTGTGACCCCTTCCACAATTCATCTTATAATTAATATTCATTCATGTACGCGTAGGGGTTGAAAAACTGTTTGCAAGAGATGTCGCTCATGAATAACGCCTTTCGAGTTGTTCGTGGACTCCAAAACGAGTGCAGACGACAGTACACTCTAACGATTTGTCGAATTATCGCCACTCTTTCAATAACGATTTTTGTGGTTATCTATGACATTGTATCGATGCTGGAGTTAGCTACCCAAAATCAAATGGATTTTTGGGGCGCTCAATGCGCCATCCACCATCAGTTACTGGTTATGCTTGTGCTAGACTTGAACTTCTGTACTTTCGTAGGGTATGACAGAGAATTTGCTACCTTCGATTTTTTTAAATTTGGATAGATAACATGTGGTTATACCCTTGATGTATTCACTAGCTTCTGTCTTAGGTACCGTAAGAATTTTATTGTCTATTAATTTTGATCGTACGCTGAATACACACAGATATCTGGGACAAATATTTCGAGATGTGAATAACAATCTCCTAGAATTAACGGGAAAGCCTTTCACCTCTTGCCGTGGCAAAAAACTATTAGACGTAGCTTCACAAAACGTTGTGAGAACCACCTCCGAAAATGAAGTGCAAAGTACAGACACCGACGAATCGATGAACGACAAGTATTGCTTGCTACGAGAAGCCCGGTGAGTATGAGTACCTGAAATTTATTCGGTAGATACAGTATGACACGATCAAGTTTCACAAACCTCTTTCGCTTTTCAAGCTCGGATGAATAACTTTGTGAACTCATGACAAATCCGTTGTTACCAGTTTCAGACAGTCAACTTTTCATAATAGTGTATTGTGCACCAAGGGCGTAAAGTGGGCTTTTTTTTAGACCGAGTTCGGAGTTTGCAGTACGAGTCGGAGGAGAGCTAACACGAGTCGAAGACAAGTGCATCTGCGAGCCGAAGACGAGTACTGCAACCACACAGCGTCAAAAAGCTCATTTAGCCCTCAAAAATCTCAACTCAAACTCAACTCAACTCAAAAATCGTGCATGTGTTACAAAAACATATATTTGAATTATCATTGTCCCGTCATCTTTGAATATTGATCATTACAGAAGAGTACACTTGAAACTCTGCAAACTGGCACACAAGATAAACTGTGCTTTCGGAATACAGAATCTGCTATCTATTGGAACATCTTTTATCATGATTACCGGATCGTTGTACACTATATACAGTGCTACCTCGTGGGAGGAGTTGACATATCAAAAGATTGCAGATGTGATTGGGATGATAATCTGGACTGTCATTTACGCTTTCAAAATTTGGGTAGTCAATCACTCTTGCTGGAGCGTTAGCACCGAGGTACCTAATATCAGGCAGTATTCTCGTGTGAATATGTTCACTAAAAACATTGTTTGTAGTAGCTTTTAAGATACATATATTGGATCGACTGAACATTCGCTCTGTCATTACAGGCTGAAAAAACTGGAGAAGTTATCTATGAGCTCCTAGACACGAAAGTGGACAGAAAAATTCAACAAGAGGTAAGAAAGGGCAAGGGTTGAGAGATGGTAGGGGTGGAGCTAAGAATATATGTTACCGTCGAACCATCTTTACATACTTTCGAGAAAATTCTCTTATCTCTCCTCACCGTAGATTCAAGAATTTGGAATTCAGATGCTTCAGAATCCCGTACGTTTTCATGCTTGCGGATTCTTCACTCTCGATTATACTTTCGTACAAGGTGTGAGTATTTTCGATCCTATATTTGCGTGCGTAAGGCATGGAGCACGTACGTGTCTGCGATTTCGGGATTTCTTGGGCAATCTCCTTTTTGACCGATAGGTGATTGGGTCTGTAACGACGTATCTGGTAATCCTCATCCAGATGAGTTCCGGATCCCAGAAGCCTTTCTCGGACACAGCTGCTGCTGACAACGACACTAATGTATCATCGAATTAATAGATGTAGTTGCAACGTCGCTAATTTCGGTGATAAATAATTGAAGTCCCTGCGGTAAACGTCGCACATCATTTTTGTTCTTGATTGTTGGATGGTGAAGCTATGCAGTGATACTTGCCAATGGCTTCGGTTCACTAAAATTATTGCCAGCACGTCGTAGAATTTGATGTTAGTTTTTCGGATATTCCTGATGAGTACTTCCAATTTCTGGATTCAAAAAAATTCTCACAGAAACATTGATGTTTCCACAAAAGCACAGACTTTGGATGCTGTGTTACAATTTCATAGTTTTTCTCTTTGGAGCAGGCTACTCTAGCATTTTGGATCTGAAAAGTGTCAATTTACTCGATTCTTGCTGTCACCCTGAAATATACGTTGAATAATGCAAGAGGCAAATGGACAAACACCTCAGCCACTATTGCTGAGCTGACTATCTAAGCATCGATATTCATGATCCCATAGGTACTACAACATCAAATATAATGACTATACTTATAAATGTATCGGTCTGAAATCTTGTCGTTTGAAATATGCTGTAATAAAATTTCGAAATACAGTCACTAATTCCGAGTGCCGATGTCTGCATGCAAGAAACCCTAAAAATCCGGCAACCAATCCTACTTTCCATCGTGCATGGAGTAAAAATATCGTGCATGCTAATGAAAGTGTATACATGTTGACATCATTTTACTCTAGAGATGCTCCATCTATTTCTTCGTCCGCTGATGCATCATTCAACTGATATTCGAAAATCTGACTACTGAACATAAAAATACCTCTGACTCTTGTCAACGCTCCTGTTCACTTCAAGATATATGAAAATTTGCAATAAAAGTATTTCAATCTACAAATTTTGAATAACTATACCGTGAAATTCATCCTAATATTTCATAGTTACACATCGTGTGTTAATTAGAGACGGTGACTTTTCAAAAAGCGCGGGCTTTTCGGCTTCCCGTGACGACAAGTTCCGCGAGTGGTGGGAGAACCGTAATTTCCAGCCCGTACGCAGGTCTGGGCTGGCGCATGCGCACAATAACATTCTACGCGAACGATTGCACGTTTGATTTGAATAATGCATGAAATTACTTAACCCTCTGAACGGAATTGACTGCCAAATCCCGTCGGTGTAACTGGAGAGAGGGAAGGGCCAATCCGGCGCGCTCGAGCTATGTGTTAGTGCGTGACGTCACAGAAAGGCTCTCCCACTCCCGCTGGCCCAATGCTGTAGCTAGCTTCCGCGGATGGGCACAGTGAACGCTTTACGTTACCCAACTCTGCGCACATAGCGGCGGCACTGCGCTGTCTCCCCACCATACGACAATATCGCGTGAGGCTCCGCCAGCCACTGTGGTGGGGAGCCCGCAATTCCGTTCAGAGGGTTAAGTAAGTGACGAAATTGATAGAATGTCGTGTATGTTGATCATCACCGTAAGAATATGAGAAAGTCCGTTTTGTTTAATTTGAATTCGTGCGTTGAACTACGGCGACACTATTATGAGTGTATAGAGACTCGAATGCCACTCGGGCTTTTTGCCTGATCCTTATCTATCCCTAATTCTTGACGTTAGCAGTCAATTTTTTTGATAATTATTCGCTTTATGGCAGCTCGCGAATTCCGTTTTCATCAATTAATAATTTGTCGACCTCAACGTTAGCATAACGCAGGTTCAATAGGTGATGATTATCAATGTTTACTCGAGTGTGTACACAGAGTCCTCCATTTGTCTGTTGCCAGATATTTTTTTCGAAATTAACACTTCGACTTAGAACGTTGGAATAGTTGGAGCCGCGCGATTCACAAAGTGCAAAAGCGAAGGAGTAAAATTCTAGCGAATAAGAAACAGATAAAATCGGATTTTGTTCCGGAAACAGTGCAAGAGCATAATCGAAATTGAAACAATTTCATATGTTTATCACAAAACCGAAAACCTTCCACGATGCTATCAAACCGCTCGTTTACTTCAACTACTTTATCGGCCTCAGGACTTTTCAGCTACCAAATCAGAGCAGTTCTACACACAACTTTATGGAACTATTCGCAGGTATTATCACTCTCACCTCTTGGACCATCACTTGTATCGTCCTGTCCTTGCTGACACTGGTCACAGATTCTGAAAATACTACAATCATGGCTATCGCGATGCACAGAGCACTAATTTGTACGGGCTTTTGTCTCACCACGGTCGCTCCGTTCTTAGGATGGTTCCAAAGAAAGGTAATTAATGAGTTATAAAAAATAGTATACGACACACGTACTTCGCGCACTTGTATGGTAATCTACTGATATATGTCCAGGTGTTGAGGGACTGTCTGCGACACATGACGATCTTGGATCATACCTCTCTAATTGTTCCTGGAGGTCCAAACAAGTACAAAAAACAGTTTGTTTTAACTACTCGTCGAGTTATCAGCATTTTTTTGGTCGTGATTTTTTTGGGCATATTCGATACTCTACCGAGTCTGAAAACGGCAGTATGGATGCAACTCCAATCGGCGTTGGTTCATTTGATCGCGGTGTACGCCGTACATTATCAGTTACTGGTTATGCTTCTGCTAGACTTGAACTTCTGTACTTTCGTAGGGTATGACAAAAGACTGACTTTATTGCTATTTCCGATTTAAAAAAATTCGCAAATTCGTGAAGAAACGTACCGGATCTGTTGTATTGTGTGTTAATGATGACTGTACGTTAAATGCATAGATATATGGGAGAAAAATTCCGAGATCTAAATGACAATTTGCTAGGATCAATCGAGGAGCCTTCGACCACCCGCCGTGGCAAAAGATTCTTCGTCATTTCGCAAGACGTTATAAGAACCACGTCTAGGAATACGGCTAAAAATACAGAAACAGACGATTTGTTGAACGACAAGTATTACTTGCTACGAGAAGCCCGGTGAGTATTGCAATACACTCAGCGTAAAAAGACTTTTGCTTTTACTTCATGTAGGGGAGACCGGGGACAATTGTAACACGGGTCAATTGTAACATTCGTAATTTTCGCCATATACAAGGTTTGGTGCCATGCTGACGTGTGGCGTTTGAATTATGCTTAGAATATCTACATTTGACGAATTCATGAGTTGCCTCAGCTTCTAGCAGACAATGTGAGAATTGAAAACGTCTTTTCGATATAGGTTACTAAATTTTGCTTGTCATTTTCTTTGTTTCATTTCTGCCGAACCGTTGATGTTACGTTTAGTTATTTTGTATATTTACAATCTACTTTTTTCCCTCTTTCGAAAACGTACAAGGGCAATTGTAAAATATTCACATTTAATGGTAGAACAGGCCGATAATTGTAAAACTGCGACCGGGGACAAAAGTAACGGCACGGACGGGGACGATTGTAACGTGTCAGAATCTATTCATTTATCGATTTCAGCATGCCCGGATCAAGAAAACGATGTTTAGTTTTTTGTTTTTTCGGATCGATTCTTATCGTCCGACGTTTCGGTCCGGTTCCTGGATGAGTATGACGGCGTCGTCTCCTGGAGATATCTTTGTATGGCGTACGCATGCCCTATCGTCGTCCTGACTCTCCGCTTCGCAATTCTCGTGATCTAGGTCCTCCGCTTCGTAATTTCAATTGTCCACATCCTCCGCTCTGTATTTTAGACGTCCAGATCCTTCGCTTTGTAGTTTCAGTCATTCAGGTCCTCCGCTTCGAAGTTCGAGACCTGAACGATTGAAACTACGTAGCGAAGGACCTGGACTACGAGAACTACGTAGCGGAGGACCTGGACTACGAGAATTACGAAGCGGAGGACCTGGACTGCGATAACTACGAAGACGAGGACCTGTACTACGAGAACCACGAAGCCGAGGACCTGGACGGCTGAAACTACGAAGCAGAGGACCTGGACTATGAGAACGGATGCGTATCCCGTACGAAGACATACAAAAAAAAGCGCAATAATAAAGTAATATAAAGTGCAATAATAAATATTCGTGGAGAAAATCAATAATAATTCCGCTCATAATTACTTCAACCTGTACATGTTACAATTGACCCCGAATCCTGTTACAATTGACCCAGATATAGGGACGTTTGTAACGCTCTGCACATTGCCGTATTATCTGTAAAATCTCGATACTGCACAAGTATTTCTCTTCAATTATGATTGCTATATGTAGATAAATGTTACACTCATTTGCTGTACCAACAAAAATTTTTTAGGTATACGGAGATGTGAGCACGGAGGTGATAACTGCAAAATGTTACAATTGTCCCCGGTCTCCCCTACCGAAGTCGAGCATGAAAAATGAGTAAAACATGCTTGCGCTGTATAAAATAGTTTTGAACACGTATTGTTCCGTTTTTTTTTTTTTTCAAAATTGGTTATTACAGGAAAGCACACTTGGAATACAGAATCTGCTATCAACGGGACTATCGTTCGTCACGGCTACCGGATTGTTGTACACTATTTACAGCGCGTTCTTGTGGGAGAATGTCACGAGTAGCAAGCTTATCGAGATGATTCGGACTGCTATCTGGACTGCTATTCACATCGCTAAAATTTTGTTGATCAATCACTACTCCTGGAGCACTAGCAACGAGGTAGATGCTATTAAGTGGCTTTGATACACGCTCTGATCACCTCGAAAACGCGATTCGTAGTTCCTCCCATATAACGTAACCGATCAGAATGAAACTTCAGGAATCACTGCTTCATTTCAGCAGAAAGTGGTGCAGTATTTCGTTCTTCCCGAATTTTGATTTTTTGTTTTGTGACACAAAAAAAAAAAGAAACAAATACCGACATCTAAGGGAGGCGACATTTTGTGGCGACATCATCACACGATAAAAGTTGCCCGTGTCGGAGATATGTTGGACTAACCGAATATCTGCTACGTTTTTTCAGGCTGAAAGAACTGGAGGAGTTATCTACAAGCTTCTGGACTCAAGGATGGATAGGAAATTTTCAAATAAGGTTGGTACAGGCACAAATATGAAAATGAGTGTCACATTACCTACTGTGAATACGTTATCTCATAGGTTTTTATAATACAGACTGCGTCTGACTGAACCTCGAGATCGTGTGTGGCTTAGTTGAGTCGCAACGCGTGTTTAGGGATGCGCAAATGAAGTCAAAGACTCTTAAAGAAAAAAGCAAAACTCCAATACAGTTGAAACTGGAGAGTGCAAAAATGACAATCCTGACCGTTCTAGTCATCGTATTTATCACGAATGGTTAAAACAATTCAAACTGATGTCCGTCCTTCTTAATACAAACATCGAATCGATATCGGGATTCCCGAATGGACTTCAATCCGTTTGATTCATTGTTTAATTTGGCGAATAGTCGCGCCATTGTAGAAAGTAAAGCACATCCGTCTTCGAGGCTTGGGGAAACGCGACCTGTATATTATACATATTAGAACAAAGAAATGATTGATGGAATTTCATCATCATATGATGAAATAATGCATTCAATTGAGAACGCCGCCGTTCTGCCACAATTCTGACACGTCTTCAGATTAAGTTTCTGTTAAAGTGTTGTATTGCCTATTTTTACGCAAAAACAAATTCATCGATGCACAAGTAATCCATCAACAAATGAATACTAAATGGATTGATGAATCGATCTATTCCATATACTTTCTATAAAATTCTTATATCTTTGATGTTGAGGTTGAAGTTCGCAACGTTAATGCAACAAAATATTCGCCAGCAAAATTCTCAAATTCAAGGCTCGAACGTTTCAAATGGATCAAAAACGGTGCATAATTCCACAAATTGTGTGAAACATGTTTATCCCGCATATTTTACAATCCCAACAACATTTGAATCACGAAATATTGTATTTCTTCAACGAATATTATGTTACGTTAACGTTCCGAACTTCAACCTCATCTTCAATCTGCATCGTAGATTCAGGAATTCGGAGTACAGATCCTTCAGAATCCCGTACGATTCAATGCTTGCGGATTCTTCACCCTCGATTATACCTTCGTACAAGGTGTGAGTATTACCGACGTAGAGTACGAATTTACTAGTTGCAGGTTTACCAGTAATATCCTCTTTGAGCTACAGGTGATTGGATCCATGACCACATATCTGGTCATTCTCATCCAGATGAGTCCCAGATCCGGGGGCTCTATCTTCAATACAACTCATGCCGGCAACGGCACTGAAGTTTCAGAAAATGAATAGATTTAGCTGCAGTATTGTCAATTCTCGAATTGTTTACAGTACTCTTAGGTATACACATCTGTTCAACGTGAATTTATTACACGGTGTAGCCATGTAGTGGTTTTGCCACAATTGTATTGAGCACCTTTTCCGGAAGATGAAAGTGGTGTCAGGAATTGATGACGATGTGACGGATTGTGTGAGCGTCATTGTTATAGCAAATCTACGTGCTAAGTGAGACTATTAAGCCTTTTCTGTATCAATAAAGGAAAATTGGATTTTCATTCATTTATGTTAAAGCGCAGGTGGATCATAACTTATTTGGACCGTAACCTTTTGAAGGCTTTTTTCACAAGAGTATTTCACTGGGACTGTACCTCCAGTTTTCCTCAGGGTAGGTGTTTCCCTGAAATCTATGTCATGAGGTCCTCAACTTCCTTCTGTAATCAATTTTATTTATCGATTTGAACGATGGTACCCTACAGCTAGAGTTCCGATTGATAGCTATTAGTGTGCGTATGTACGGTGCTGCATTTAGAAGCGGTTTATCGAATTATATCTTATTACATTCTATCACAATATGACATATAGTATAGCGTGTCAATTTACCTTAAAAAAAGTAATTCACTAATGGCACCATACAACTCTCTTGTTTATTAATTACACAAATCGATATCAACGTCGCTATAACAAAGGTATTTGGTGATGATTATCAATGTTCACTCATGTTCGTACATAGAGAAGTGGGAGCGTGAATATCAGATCGTGCTTTTGCTTGTAGACTGACGGTTTATTCAGAACCTAATTTTTGGCTCAAAACGTTGGAATAGCTGGAGCTGCCCGGGCGTTCCAGGACGTTGCAAAAGTAAGAGTGGAAAATTAAGTTAGTTTTCGAATCCAAAATCCGTATAAGAGCACAATCGACATTGAAACAATATGTCCATCTCAGAAGCGAAAACTTTTCACGATGCTATCAAACCGCTCGTTTACTGCAACTGGTTTGTCGGCATAAGAACTTTTCAACTACCGAATCAAAGCAGCTCCACATTCATCTTCATGAAACTATACACAGTTATTATCACTCTCATCTCTTGGATTTTAAATTGTATCGTCTTGATCTCGATAACACTAGTCACAGATTATGAGAATGCTACAATCATGGCCATCATGATGCGCAGAGTACTGATTTGTGTAAACTCTGGCTTTACCATGATCGCTTCGTTGTTGGTATGGCTGCAAAGAAAGGTAATTATTATATTGCGTGATGAAACACGTCTCGAATATTCGTTCATTTATTACTATTAATGTTTTTGATCTATTCTCCAGCTCATTACAGCAGTACTAGTCTCAAACAGTCAGCTGTTACTGTCACCAGCAGTTCTATACTCAATTGTTATCCAACACTACAACTGTTGATCCCATGGCTTATCCTAGGCATTGAATAACTTCTCACAAGCAGTACTATTCACAACCAAACTGATATCATCATCATGTGTCCCCCTCGAAACTATAATATTCTTATCTGAACTATTTTTCGATAGCAGTCCGCATTTCAGAGATATTCTAATGGGTAATTTCAAATCGGAACCCTGTATACATATTTATGCACTTCTAGGAGTTGAGGGACTGTTTGCGAAGGATGCCGATCTTGGATAACACTTTTCAAGTTGTTTTTGGAGTGAAAAATGAATACGGAAGAGGGTTCACCCGTCTAACTTGTCAAGTTATCGCTATTCTTTTGGCCGTGACTGTAATAACCATCTACGACATTTTGAACAGCTTTGATATTGTGCCGGAGTCTCAGACCCAATTGTATTTGGCCTCTTTATACGCCACGCATCATCCGATGCTAGTTATGCTTTTGCTGGACCTAAACTTCTGTACTTTTATTGGGTATGTAATGGAAAATTAACTCCATTAGGCTGATTCCATTGGAAATCGTCCAGGGCTTTCTGAGCGACCATCACAGAATCGTTCCGGAATGTTTTGGGATTTGTCTAAACAAAATTACCGGCACTCTGCACACGAATTGCAATTTTAATCGTAAAAAATCATGTTTTGGAGATTCGATTTAGTCATTTGTTTCAAATCGCTGTACTTCTGAGCCGTTGAACCGATCTTGACGGTTTTCATTTCTAAAATATGCAAAATTTTGTACACTTTCGGAAAATCCTAAGTTTGTTTTGATGAGCTTATTTTTGGTGAAGTTATGAACTGTAGTGTTAAAAAAAATCAGTCTTCTCAAGCGCATTTTTCTCGAAGTGCATGTATTTCGATTTTATCGTCCTGGATATATGATCTTCTTGATCACGAATGCCAACTTTTCTGAAAATCCTAAATAGATGATATTTATTTGAAATGAGTTATGCAGGTTGGATAATGACGATTTTTTTCACCTTTCGAGCATTTCGTATAAATTGTGCGAAGAATGAGAAAAATGTATCCTGGAACGATTCTGTGATGGTCACCCAGAAAGCCTTGGACGATTTTCGATGGAATCAACCATTGCTATTTTCCATCTATTTTCAACTGCTCGAGTAGACGACATGTATTTTTACACGACTGCTATTTATTGGATTTACATTACACATCAAACCTTTATGAAAAACAGATATCTGAGAAAAAAATTTCGAGATGTGAACGACACTCTCTCAGGATTGGCAAATAAACCTTCTGTCTCATGTTCTGGCGAAAGACTATTCGTAGTTTCTCAAAACGCCGAAAGAACAACACCTAAAGACCAAGTTGAAAATATAGAAACCGACGACTCGATTAACAACAAGTATTATTTGCTATGGGAAATCCGGTGAGTAAAAATGGCTGATATTTATTTGGTATAGATACCATCAAGTTTTACAACCTTCTGTCGCTTTTCAGTCTACAGTGAATGATTTTCTGACAGACTGACAATTGAACTATACAATGTGTTGCAGACCTTATATGCATGGCTAGAAGTTGAAAATAGTCAACGAAACTTTCTATAGATTTTAGTAAATAAATGTGATAAGTCGAGAGGATAATTTTCGATTTCCAATTTCCATAATTTCGTTGTTTGGAGAACTTGATTATTACAGCAAAGCTCACTTGGAACTCTGCAAACTCTCTCGGAAGATAAACCTTGCCTTCGGAATACAGAATCTATTATCTATGGGAATTTCTTTTGCCGTGGCTACCGGATTATTGTACACTATATACAGTAGTATCTTCTTTGAGAATGCCAGGTATCACAAACTTGTAGAGATGATTGCTACTGCTATCTGGACTTCCCTCTACGTCTCAAAAATTTGGATGGTCAATCACTCGTGCTGGAGCGTCACAAGCGAGGTAATATTATTGAGTAGCTCAACGCACTTGCGTTGAAATGTCAACTTGTCAGACGAAAAAAAAAAAACTCCATTTTCTTTCTTGTAAACACGACGAGATATTCTGAATCAGAATAGAAGTACTACTTTATTTTCATACTTTGAGTTCTCACTGAAGATTTGTAAGTGTGAACTTGATGATTGGATTGTGCAAGTGTTGAAATTCTGATTCGCACTTATTTCCGTTCTAGTTTGGACCTCTAGATCCTAGAATTTGGAGAGGCCTCTTGATTCTGATTTCGACCCATAACTCCCTAATCTTCAATAAAACGTGTAGTGAATTTATTGACGGATAAATTTCAAGTTTAGAATAAAATTGATGATTGAGTTGATGTTTCACAGACTTTTAAGGTTGTATGGGGAATTTGAAAATTCAGTCCGACGTAGAGACGCTGATCAGAATGTTAAGTGCAAGGACTAATTTTGCTTTCAATCTCTCAATCCTCACGCGGGACATAATTCCACTCGTAATTCCATTAAAGCAGAATCACATTTCTGTCGGCAAAATTCAGGGACATAGTAATTGCTGTTTTCGAAAATCAAGCGAGGATCAAATCTCTTCACCCTCCGATCAGACCTTTTCATTCCGATTCGGGATGGTGATTTTTTAAGCCCATTATTTGAATGTGGCCATTTCTGAGATATTATCAGCAAATCTTTCACAAAATCTGTTTGTCGAATACTATAGAGTTCCAGAAACGTAAAGATCCGTTGAAATTTGCAGATATTATTTTTTGAAGGAAACCAATGCTCGTCTTATAATCACCAAGATTATTTATTGCGGAGTCCAAGAGAAATTTTGGATCATTCGAGTACTTCTTTCGTTATTTCAGGCTGGAAGAACCGGAGAAGTTATTTACGAGCTTCTTAACTCGCAGATGGATAGAGAACTCCAAAAGGAGGTAAGTAAAAGCAGGATCGATTTCAAATTATGCAGACTCATACAAACCGAGATCCCGGAATCGAAAGTCTGGAGAGCCACGATCGGAGAGGAGTATTCAGAATGAACAGATAGAACAGAATCCTGAAACGCGTATGTATCTCCTGAAATATGCCAGGGAATGACATCTTTGATTTTCAGATGATTCGGAAATTTGGTCTGTAGGAGTCTGCATGATTTTCCATCTATCCAGCCTATATTTAATAACATGTCATTTGTGAGGAGATGAAAGGGACTATGACGAAAATGTTATTTTTATGTCGTTTCCATTTTATCGTTTCCTGTAATAGTACCGCATAGCCTTTATCTTCACCGGAAGTCGAAACTAATGAATTTAAAAATGAAGCAATTGCCAAATAGATGGTTAGATAACAATGATTCATCCATCATCGTTGACTTATTGATTCATTTACATACTTTCTATGAAATTCCTAAATCTTTGATCGTCGCAGATTCAGGAATTTGGAGTCCAGATGCTTCAGAATCCCATACGTTTCAATGCTTGCGGATTCTTTACTCTCGATTATACTTTCGTACAAGGTGTAAGTACTTTCCATGTTTCATTTGTGTACGCGTCAAAGCTTTTGTGCTCTCACAGTTATTTTCTCTTCGACTTATAGGTGATTGGATCCATAACGACGTACTTGGTAATTCTCATCCAGCTGAGTCATGAATCCGAAGCTCCTACCCCCGATACAACGTTCGCCCGGAACGTCACCGAAATTTCACTACATTCATAGATATAGTTTTGATACTGCACATTTTTCTTGCGGCTAAATTAAGTGTAGATCCTCTGGTAATGTTGACATTATCACATCATTGGATATCATTTTGTGCGATGGTAGATAATAGTTTCATCGATATTATAAAACGGCAATGTTTCAGCCTCATGCGTAAAATTGCGGAGATACTATCATGAGCTGATAGATTTTTATCCCACTCGTGCTTGTTGCATCATCGTTAACTTTATAGAAGTATCTTAACAGGAGCAATAAATTAATGAAACTTGGCACTTATTACATTCATCGATCTCGAAGCTGCCATAGTGGTATAGCCAGAGTAATGGGTAATGATTAATCATGTCTAATCGTGTCCGGTATATCACAAAAAACATGTTATCTTAAAAAAAATGGTCAAACATGTTTTTACCGGAAAAATTTTTTCAATCATTCTTGAATACATGTAAGCATGCGTGTGTGTGCGCCCAATTTGTATCTATGATTCCAGAGATGTGCCGTTGGCTTGGACGGAAGTTGTGCAAATTTTGTAAAGATCGATTATAGCTAACTGTCGTGACGATATTCGAGCGATTATCAGCAAACCAATTTTTTTCTCGATCGAAACTGTTTGGAATAAAATTTCGCTTTTATGATGCACTACGGCATACTAACAGGGGGCAAAAAAAGAAAAAAGGAGGGGACAGCGGCCAGGTTGGAGTGGCCTAGAATGCCTTATATATTTATTTTTATTTGTACATCATAAAACATGAGGCATGATTCTGTCCAGTAGGAAATAATAATTATGTTGATAAGGCTGTAGAGCAATATTTCAGCCTTATCAGACGACCTGAGGGAAATAATAAACGAACTAATAACACTATGGACTTTTCTCTGCGATTAATTATATCTATTGGATCTTAATGCTGGAATGAAAAACTGTTCAGGGCAATGCTTATTACCGCTCGGTCATTCGCGGTGGGTGAAAGCTCGGGGACGAAATTATCAGCTGAAAGATTCAGATCCTACAATAGTGCTCTGATCGTGTGTATGGTATCATATTGAACTAGAATTTGCCAATTTTGGGAAACGAAACACGATTTTTGCACTTGGATTTTCCAAACCTAGTTTCTCAGCGAAAACGCATCCGATTATTGCGAAATTGATAACAGTGATAGAGAACAAGTGAACGAAGGGCATGACGCTCTTCGATTTCCAAAAATCGTGTTTTATTTGCCCTCAAAGTATCTTGAACAAACTAATATACCAATTAAAGCATTTAACATCTCATTTTTGCCATCAACTAAATTTATCGATCTCCGGGGTTGTGTAGCAAAGGTAATGGGTAAACATTGTTAAAGTTCACTCGTGTGCGAAAGTATATAGGGATATAAGATTCGCTTGAAGAAATAGTGGCTACAAATCGTGTGGTTTGTCACAAATCTGTACGAGACCACGTACAAAATCGAACAATGTTGACCGAAGAAGCAACCACTTTTCATGAATTTGTGGAATGGATCGTTCGGTTCAATTGCTTCATGGGTATCGGGGCTCATCGGTTACCGAATACAAGCGACAATGCATACTCTTACATGCAGCTTTACACAATAATTTTCTTCATCGTAAACGGCACGATAACTTACATCGGCATGACTGGGATAGCAGCTGTCAATAATGAGGATTTCTCCACTATGACTCGTACAATGTTTCGAGTAATTGATTTTGGAAACCCTTGTATTGCAGCGACTTCTCCGTTTTTGATATGGCTTCAAAGGAAGGTAATTAATGCTAACACGTCTTGTTCTCCATGTGTGGTCTGTGACTCTTCCTATCTCTGGATCTCTGTGCCTTAAGACACCATGGTCATGTTGAGGACGTTGATGATCATTTTCACGATAAATAAGTTTCAGGATGTCATTTCACAGATGAGGGATCTCTACCACCTGTTTCGATGAATTCAAGATTTCACTTTTTCTTCGCGCATTTTGTTTTGTTTTTTCAATTTCCAACAAAAAACATGTATGAACCAACTTTGTCAAGTCATTAACGTCGCAGTTTTAACATTCCGCGTACTGCGTCGATTTCAACATCCTGCGCACGACCGCCAAATTATTTTTGACTTGTTGGTGTATATTTCTTACGATTTCTACTGGAGTAGATAATTATTGATTCATGCTCAGGGCTTGCAGGACTGTTTTCGGCAAATGCCGATTCTGGATGACACTTTTCGAGGTCTTTTTGGGGTTCAAAACGAATACAGGAAACAGTACGTCCGTCTGACTTGTCAAATTATCGCCATAGCCTTAGGAGTATCTGTGGTCAGCCTTTGTGACCTCTCATGGATATTGTTGGGCAGACAGTCGCTCTTCAGCAGCCTCGCCATCACGGTCACTTTGCATTATCCGATGGTCGTTACGCTAGTGCTGGACTTGAACTTCTGCACCTTCACCAGGTACAGTGAAAAATTGCGATCAATTTATGTGATTAAATACCATTGTTCACCGTACTTTTTCACAGATATCTATGCAAAAAATTTAAAGACCTGAACGATGGTATACTCGAATTGGCCGGAAAGCCTTCTGCCTCTCAAACAGGAAACGAAATATCTGTCGTTCGTCGAAGAGTATTAAAAAAGTCGGTACAACATATGAAAGCCGGAAGCTTGACGAATGATAAGCGTCACTTGCTACGCAAAATCCGGTGAGTATAAGTGGATGGAGCTCTTATTGATCAAGCATAATAGAGTCGCGTGTTGCAAAAAACCAACTGATCTTCATACTGACTGTATGTATCGCTGTAGTCCGCCATTGTAAGCTTTGAGAACGCCACCAGCGCCCTCGTCGGGTTGGCAAGGTACTAAGCAAAATGTTCATGTGAATGCGCCACACCGCTATTACGGGTTTCATACAATGGACTCTTGTGTAGCGTGGCGTTGTGCGTAAGTGCTTACGCAAGCGCAAAGCGAACTGTCGTAGTACCTTTACGGCTCGACAAGGGCGCTGATGAACCTTCCAATCCTATCATTTGCCGGGACCCCAGGCAAAAGGTATCCCCTATCCAGTGAGTGGGAGGAACTGTTCCATTTTTTAGTTTCTGGGTTGCGATTCTGTAACTTTTTTCGCTAACTCGCTAACTCGCTAACTCGCTAACTTTTCGTTAAGACCGTTGGTTGGCTGAGCAGCATCGAATCAGAGATCGTTTCGGGTTGAAACGATCTCCGATTCGACGCTCATCAGCCAACCAGCGGTCTTAACGAAAAGTTAGCGAGTTAGCGAGTTAGCGAAAAAAGTTACAGAATCGCAACCCTGATGGGTGAATGACTGTAAACAATTGATATATACATTCAGTTACGTTTGTGCTGTCAACTATTTGTTGGATCACAATGATAAGGCTTAACTTTCGTTGGTCAACACAGTTTGATACTCAGGATGAAAGATTCAGAAGATGACTCGTTGGAAACAGGGTTTTTGAATTGTTAGACAAATTTGAAAAGGCAATGTGAACAATGTGAAAAGGTTGACAAAGATGGCTAGCTTGTTGGACAATACGTGTTCGCAATTTGAACGTAGCTTTACTTGTGTCCTGTCGTTTTTAAACTGAAATTAATGCAGGAACGCGCACTTGGAACTCTGCAAACTGTCTAGGAAGATCAACTTGGCATATGAACTCCAGAATTTGCTGTCCATGGGAATTTCATTTTTCGTGATAACCGGATTGTTGTACACTACTTACAGTACTACTGCATGGGAGACTTTCGGGTTTGATGATCTTATAAAGATTGTCCCGTCAATCCACAGGCTTATCATATACGTGTTCAAAATTTGGGTTGTCAATCACTCGAGTTCGAGCGTTAGCAGCGAGGTAATACCATGCTTTAGGGAATATATTGCATAATCTTAGTGTCTATTCGTTCATTTCAGGCCGCAAAAACTGGCGAAGTTATTTACGAGCTTCTTGGAACAAGCGTGAATAGAGAATTGCAAAACGAGGTAGGTAGACGTTTAAATAAGCAGATGAAGTTTACGATATTTTCTTCTAAATATTCGTGAGGTCATTCTCGCATCTATATAAAAGTAGATCGTGTGAAAATGTTTCTTCTTTGATTACCGCAGATTCAAGAATTCGGAGTGCAGATTCTTCAGAATCCCGTGCATTTCAATGCTCATGGATTCTTCATTCTCGATTATACCTTCGTACAAAGCGTGAATATTCTTGATTTTTACGTGTGTAGGTAGAGCGTACGATTTTGGGATTTCTTGATCATCTTCTCTTTGACTTACAGGTGATTGGGTCCATAACAACGTACTTGGTGATCCTCATTCAGATGAGTGACGTCTAGGTCGGAGATGCCCACCGTCGATATAGCTTTTGCTGGCAGCACCAGAAAAGTTTTAGCACACTCATAGATCTAACTGCAATATGAAAGTTCTGTCGACCCTTACCATGAAAATTGATAGATTATCTCCAAGATATCACCAATACGGTAGCACATGAAAAACGGTATCCCCACGCTACTACAGAACTTTATTTTTCTAACAGCCTCATCGGACACCTAACGGACACTGTTGTTGTACAGAACAGGTCAAAACTCACTACAAACCTCCGCCTGGCACATGTGTCTAAACTCGACTCGACTCATAACTCATCGATACGAGAGCAGCTGCGGATCCAGCATATTAGTCAAAAGCAAAATCTTAAAACTTGATTACCTGTGACTACATTTTCCTCTCTGGGAAAAGTAGGAAATAAAAAAAGATTAAATAAAAAAGTTTGAAAGTTGATTTCTGGAGAATGAATATTTTGACCGGTTGTCGTAAAGAATAAGGAGCATCGTTGGACCGATTCCGGCGTTTGTGGTCTTCAAATTTGTAGAATCGAGACCTCTATCTGATGAACAGACAACTTTTTGATATCACTATTTTTGGTTGAGATAATAGAAAAAATATAGAAAAAAAATAGAACAATCAGAAAAGTCTCAGTAAAAACTAAGCGAGTCAGACAATTTTTGCGATATCAAAAAGTTGTCTGTTCATCTGATAGAGGCATGTCTTCTGAACACTTGGAGACCAAAAACTCCAGAATTGGTCCAACGGTACTCCCGATTCTTTACGACAACCGATTAATTTGGTATTTTTCTATATGGAGCGTAACTGCTATTGGACTCAAAGTAATATTGAATGTTAAGTACGGATAATGAGGGTCAAACCCTCCCCAAACTTCATGATTTTTTTGGATTTGATCATACTCTCAAATTCGCTGTAAAATATCAACATCTTTCTCAAACAGGGGGATATATCCATATAAGGAAAAAAAAAAAAAAAAAAAAATCTTTCTCAAAATGTTAACCCATTTAAAGGTGTGGATACACCCTTAAATTAAAAACAAGAGGAATGTGTCATGAGCGAAAACTGTTACTTTTTGCTTTAGAGGCGAGTTTAATGGCTGTCCTTTCTTCAAAGATGTAAGATGAACATAGTATTATTGCATCTTGAAGTATGGGATGCTACGAGGTATTATTTGTGATTCGAAGCATCTTCTTGTAGAGTGTCAGCGCATGAGTCTATTGGGAAAGGGGTATCTCCCCACAATTCGACACTTTCACTTCTGGCGCTGGTTGCTAGTTACAGTAACAGCATGTCCAGTACCTCGCCCTTTATGATCATAACAATCGATTTAGACGTGAATATAAGGGGGGGGGGGGAGGGGGGTAGGGGGGGTTAGCCATGAATGTTTGCTTGCTGGAACGGTGATTGGAACCGCGTAGTAGTGATTATGTACTGAAAGACTCATATCCCACTTATGCTTATAGCCCACTCACTTATGGACGGAGCGCAAGCTGGAGTTATGGGCGCGGGATATAAATCATGGGGGGGAGTACGTGAGGTAACGCGTCGGCCATATTGACTGGCGCCATTCATATGCTTGTGAGGCACTACCACAACCATGTTATGAATACTAAGATGTGTCAGTTTGACTTTTTGTTTTCAATTTTCATGGTGCTACTTTCTAAGTCACTAGGTCTTATCAATAAGAAGATACCCCGGATAGTAAATTTTTTTTCAAGATGGCCGACCATAATTCCCCTTCCGTCTTTTGCTTCACCCCCGCAAGGAAAGGCTCCGTCCATAAGTCCGTGTTATAGCCTGATCAATTGTTTCACACAGGTACTTATTCGGGTTTGAATATTTAAACCTTATCGAATCATCTTGAACAAACTCATCATCTAATGGCACTAGGCACCGTTCATTTTTCATATAGTACATCTATCGATCTCAGTGTGAATATGGCTTAGGTAATGGGCGAAGATTATTAACGTTTAGTTGTCGTCAGTACGGAAAAGCGCGTGCATGAATACCAGCTAAAATATTTAGATATAAGTCCCTCATTAGTGTGCTTATCAGAAGATTATTTGGAGTATATTTTTTCGACATCATGCCGTTCAAAGAACCAAGCACTTTCCATAAGGCTGCGAAGCCGATTATTCAGTTCAACTGGCTCATTGGCCTGGGAGCTTATCAGCGACCGGATGCGACTAAGACTGCATACATTTTCATGCAGCTTTATGTAATTGTCTTCAACCTCCTGAGCTGGACCACGACTTACGTCGGATTGACTGTGCTGGCAGAATTTTCAGCGCTCGACGATACTTTGCCTATTGCTTCTACAATGTATCATGTACTCATATATACAAACTCTTGCATGGCTGTAAGCGCTCCGCTTCTGATGTGGCGCCAGAAAAAGGTAATTGATATCTGTTATACCAACTGATATTGGCTTTTTTCGTATCTCCGTGAATGTAGATGAGCTAATAGCCTTCCGAATGAAATAAAGTTATTCTGTGACCAATAGGGAAGTCGCCTGACTCATTAAAATCATATGTTTCCGTGAATAATGGATGCTTTTGATCAGAATAGAATTACTTAAAATAGTCGAAATTGAAACGACGTGTACCAGTGACCGTGAAAAACTATAAAGAAATTTATCAGTTTGAGCTCGTTGCAGTTCAATTCGTTAGCTTTTTAGGTCCCAGGACAAAAATGCTGGTCAAAAATGAAAATATTTGTCCTCCAGTTCCGAAATAGGGTGATTTACTCACTTTAGTTATTTTCACTCGATTCGAGAACCGTAATAAGCCCCCAGGCGCTATATAGCTATTAAGTGACCTCATGCGCAGTGACTCGAACTGGGCGTTTTTGTCCAATATTCGAACACATCGTTCTGAACGTTATTTATTCGGAAATCAGTCATAATGAGTCAGACGCGGAACGCGAAATTACCTAAACACAAAATTCACAGAATGAACAGAATGAAAACATATGCAGCTTCCCTATGGTCTCTGGAATTATGAATTGCCGATATAAAACGATGGCGTGATGCTTCAAACATTTTTATCCTGAAAGTGATCATTATATATATTGAACTACGCGTAGGGGTTGAGTGACTGCTTCAAACAAATTCCGACGCTGGATGACACCTTCAAAGATATTCTGGGAGCTCACAACGATGACAGAAAACAGCACATTCGTGCGGTTTGTCACATTATATTAATTGTATTAGTCGTGTTCTTGGGCGGCCTTGGCGACTTGACATGGATTATTTCGTTCGAAGGATCGTTGTTGAAAAAAATCATCATCGTAGCAGCTTTGAATTATCCGATGATGATTATTTTAGCGCTGGACTTGAACTTCTGCACCTTCGTAAGGTAACATGAAATCTGACTCTCGATTGCTTATTCGTTAGTAGATCAGACGATATATGTATGTACTGTAAGCCTAAGAAAACTACTGAAAAATACAGTTTTCGACACACCAACATGTTTTTGTCATTTAATGACGACTGATGAATTTGCGCGAAGGTCCGATAGAGAGATCACTTCGCAGAAAAACCCAAACTTTGGAGGCGCTATGTTCTGGATTCGTAAGTCTTAGGGCTTTCAAAATGTAGGGTTTGCATTTCTCAATAGATATAACGAAACAGCGGAATCAAGAGAACTTCGATTTGACCAATTTTATTGTATGTTTTCTACGGTTCATACAGATATTTGCGAAAAAAATTCCGAGACTTGAACGACAGTCTGCTGGAATTGGCCGAAAAATGTTCCACTGGTCATCATGGCAAAAACATATTCGTAATTCCACGAAAGGCATTGACAGTGTCATCAGGCTGTGAAACAAAGGATATGGCAGCTGAACGGTGCATAAATGATAACCATTACTTGCTGCGCGAAATCCGGTGAGTGCGAGTATCTGAAATGTTGATATGGCCCAAAGATGCAGTTGGATTTCACAGTAAATCGCTCTTTCTCACGGTTTCCCATAAATAATCCCCTGTCATTAATTGATACGTTTATCAAGCTACGTTTACACAACAAATTTTTCATCGGTTGACACATTTCGATACTATCAGTCTGGATGATTTTTGAATTGACTAATATTTTGGCCTTTCTTTATCCTTTGCAAATAGTTCAAAAGTAGGTAAGTATTACAAATCCGTAGGTCCCGTTCGCAGAAAGAAAATATGTTCTGCTTGGTGTTCTATAACTTTTCTATAGCTAAAACTATATTTCTACAGAAAAGTGCACTTGGAACTCTGCAAACTGTCTCAGGACGTGAACCACGCTTACGGGGTGCAGAATTTATTGTCTATGGGAATTTCGTTCGTCATGATTACCGGGTTGTTGTACACTATTTACAACACTTCTGGGTTATCTGAGTTTTTTATGTTTGAGAATCTTAAAGTGATAGCCTCGTCGGTTGTTTGGACTATTGTCTACATCTTTAAAATTTGGCTCGTCAATCACTTGAGCTGGAGCTGTAGCAACGAGGTAATATATTTAGGCAGCTGATGTGCTTATGGGAATATATTCTTTGATACTTTTTGAATTGCTTGACCATGCTTTTAGGAGATATACGTAATCTACATGACAAGTGTCTATTCCATGATTTCAGGCTGACAGAACTGGAGATGTTATTTACGAAATTCTCGAAACAAGGGTTGATAAAGAACTTCAAAAAATGGTTGGTTCATGCCCTAGTAGGCAGATATGGTTTTTCAATTTTTGTCCGGTATCAGTGAATTTGTTGTACAATTATTTTACGTTGCCTTAACTGGGTACTTTTCATTACTCGTCTTACCAATTACTTCGGTAGCTTCTTTCTATTTCTAAATATATTTACTTCTAAAAATTTCTATTTGACCATTTTGCATGGGAATAGGAATAGGGGAACCTGGGGTGAAACGGCTAATTTGTTGTATAATTCACTCCAGATTTTGTTTTTGTCCAACCAACTTGATTTGCGGGATCTGCAGAAATAAATTCTTTGGTATCTCCTATAACTAGTATCGTTACATCAATTCGAGTGTTTGAGGGCTAATCACTTTTCTCGAACATTGACTTCTTATATCCTGCGTGAAGTGATCAACGAGGAATCTTTCCATTGTGATTCGGTGGAGGTTGGGAGTTGATACCTTCAATTGACAATCTCATAACTTATTACATATCGATGAATAACGATCAAGATTCAGAAAAAGAATGATGATTCTTCTACCTCTAATCTCTGTATGTCTCAGATCATTGTGTCACATATATTATATAGTCCAGTCAAATTAGGAAAAAAGTGGAAAACGGACTTATAGACTATTTTCGTTTTTTGGAATCGCTTCTTCGTAACATAGAGATGAAGAAACGAACTATTCACATTTTCGAAAAGTTGCGCAACATTTGTTAATTAACAAATTAAAGAAAATCGAGACGTTCTGCTATGCAATTTCATGAATATCTCCGTTTCCGCGTGAATTTCGAGAAAAATGATGGGCGTCTTTCTCGATCAGGATAAAATTTCCTACAAAATAAGATTAGTTGGATGGTCGGAAATTCAAAATTTAATCCAGAGAGAGCGTGAATTTCGAAAAATTGGGCTGTTCTTTCAATCTTTTGTAATGACTTCAAAACATGTTAGATAATCTTGATAATCCTGAGAATGAATGTTCATGTGAATATAAAAAAGTGCGCGAAACATGCTAATGGCTGATGCAACAGTTTTCGAGATATTCATTTCGAGAAATTTTCAGTGTCTTAATTGCAAATCGCGCCACAGAAAAACAAAATTTTGTTATCGAGCTAAAATTTTTGTGCACATACTTGGTAGTGTGAAGTATCGTTTAAAACTTAAAAAATATACAAAGATGTAATTTTCCATGTTTTAAAAAAGATTTTATACAGACATAAGAAATTACAGGACGAAGAACGAGGAATAACTTTATGAATTCACGTGTTTTGAAATTCTCCGTTACGTACCTACCATCTATAGAATGATTTTATGTTTGAATGCCGCAGATTCAAGAATTTGCGGTACAAATAATTCAGAATCCCGTACGTTTTGAAGCTTGCGGATTCTTCACTCTGAATTACACCTTCGTACAAGGTGTAGGTATTCTCGAGGCCAATAACTTGTGTGTGTAGTGTAGTGTGATAAGAAAATTCACGATTGAGGGATTTTTTAATTACCGCTTATGTTTGACTCTTAGGTGATTGGATCCGTAACGACCTACCTGGTGATTCTCATCCAGATGAATCAAGTATCTAAGGGCGCTACTTCCAATACAGCGCTTGCCAGCAATGGCAGTGAAATTTGAGCAAATTGTTATATATCCTTTGTAAAAATTGGGTGGACATAGATGGATGAGTATATATATGTATATTGTATACTTAGAGGAAAATTTATGCAACCTCACATCCTGAGACACGTTTGTATATGTGTATATGTATATATATACGTATGCATATCGCACACCTAGTTCTAAACTAGGACAACTCAAAAAAACTCATTTTTCAGTATGAGGAAAAAACGTTTTGCTCCATTTATGCCTTTGCATAGTTAATTGATTAAATAATTATTATTCATAATAAATATAATTATATAATATTACTAATGATAATTATCATTAATCATCATTATTAATATCATAATAATTATATAATTATATAATTATTATTGATTATTTATTAATTCAGCAAAACCAAGTTAGTGCAATCTGTCGTCATGATTATGAACATTAAGTTGAATCTGTTCTTGTGGTTAGTTGCGTATCGTATCAGGGTATACAAAAATGATGATAACTCAAAATTCAAGTTTTTTGAGTTGTCCTAGTTTAGAACTAGGTGTGCGATATGTATACATATGAACCTAAGTAATAGGAATCTGCATGTGAAGTGAAAAAAACAGAACAAACACCAATGTCTCATTCTTCAGAAAAATATTGATCATCCCCAAAAAAGGTCAACCTGTCTTATCTATGTTGCTATTCTATAGTTCTACGGAAAAATCGATATACCTTGAGCATTATGCTATGGTGATTATTTTCGACAAATTCATATACAGATTCCTATTACCTACAGGTTCATCGTTCATGGTTCAGATACGTGTCTCAGGTTGTAAGGTTGCATAAAGTTTCCTATATGCTATTACTAAGCCGACCATCTCAATAGTGATGGATTGCATTTTCTTTATTAAAAATACGTCGTGATATAATGTTGTAACCTATGTAATAATAACTCCGCACATATCTGCTGAAACTCTGGGAACCCCATGATGTAATTTCAACTTCAAGGACGTTAGCTATTCAGAAAGCCAGCTATTATAGGCCTTTTTTTGCGCCAGAGCATGCGCGCAACTGCATCTTGCGCGAACGATTGTCTGTTTGCTTCACCAATTTGCTGATTGTTTCTCGGTCGTTTACCTAATTGCATCGACTTAGATCTTCAATTGCAGATAACAGATGAATCTGGGGAATAGTTCCCGCAAAATATTAGGAAAATAGTCCACCTATCGTTGTGCCTCGTTGCGGCGAAAGAGGTGGCAGCCGTACACTCTTCATCCGTGAAATGGCTTCATAACACTGAATTATCTCAAGAATAAGAAAATGAGGAGAAATGTCGGCAATGCCTTTGATACTACATTGAAGCGTTATATTATGTTTGCTAACATGTTGTTGAATATATGATAAAAGGAGAAAAATATCAAATAAACAACATCGTCAAAGGTTAAAAGTTGTAGTTTTCTATCATCTTTTCAATGAAATTTAAGTCATAATTTTATCGTTCTTGCAAACTTGATTTTTTTTTACTAGAAGAGGTGAAAAATACTTGTTATACAACGTAAGCATGTTTTCCTCGTTTTTCATGCTCGATTTCGGTACACAAAGTAGCCGTTTGCGCGTCGGTCGCAGGGAATCAGTGGTGGGGAGCACGGAACATTACGAAAAAAGGCACTTTAAACTCCTAGGACCAAAAAGTGCGTTTCGTTGTACTCCGCACATGCGCAGTGGCTTTCGACCCGTGCGTATTATTGTACTCTGCACATGCGCATTAGCTTTCAACCCGTGTTGTTATTATTCGAAGTCCGTCTACTTTGTGTACCGGATTAAGCATAAGCGAGTGAAACATGCGTTTGATGTATAAAGTATAGTGTGCACCATGGGGGCAAAAGGCCTTTCTACGCTGAGCGTTCAAAGAAGACCTACTTTGCCTCCTTGGTACAGAATGTACTATTTTTCTTCAAGAAACACCACGTTTATTGTGCTGTCAAATCTACTAAGCTATTGGGCTCAGGTGAGGATTCAGTAAAAAAAAATATCGGAAATGGATCCGTCAATAGTTCTGAACGAAAATGAAAAAGAATTCTGGCGAAGAATATCAGCATTAAGGTGCTTCTCTACCCAATTCCACCAGACCTCGGAACATTGGGCCAAACGCGTGCATAATGTGCTATTAAACGGAGGATCTCTGCTTGGGCACCGAAATCAATGAAACAAAATCCGTCGCGAAATTCTATGTGCTATTCCGAACACGTACGGCCCAAAACATCTTCGTTTTACGCTAAAATAGAGAGGATATCCATGTAAGACGCTTATTTTTGGAGAGTTGTCGGTGACGCTTCCGAGATGGCGTGGCGTACCAATTCTACGTCTCGGGCATAATAGGGTGGACATTAATCAACTGATCTCAACTTGACGGAAATAGAAAATTCTTGTCTGTGTACAGTGTATAAATTATCGCAAACGAATCGCGCTTTTATTCTAGTCGTTCACACTGATTTTTAACATTGCAGTTCCGCAGTATTCTTAACAGTTTTATACCACGGAACTTGGAGTGATCAATGACTTACCTATTAGTGCATTATTGCTGTATACAATTATGTGGCTAGGAAATAATAATTAGGTCAATAAAATTGTACAGCAATATTTCAAAGTTATCAAGCCATCTGAGACAGTTCAATTTAATAAAGTACGCGATCCCAATTATAGATCTGAATATTGGTGTAGCGAAGGGTGTGGGAAATAACGATTGATGTTTGCTCACCCGTAGTTTGTATAACAAGCGCAATTATGAGTTAAAACATTCAGGTCCTATTTGTGTCTATTGCCTGATTATTCGTATCGCACTTTTTCGAGCTGGAACATTGAGCAGCTAAAGCGGGCGTGTTAATACGTGGCAAAAGTAGAATATAAGATTTAAAAAAAAAGAAAAAAAAATCAAAGAGCTTAAAAATCGTGTTCTGATCAGAATTGAGTACAAGTCATCGATACAGAATTGAAAAATGTTGATCAAGGGACCAAAAACCTCCGATGAAGTGACGAAACCGCTCTTTTACTTAAACTGCTTCATAGGCATGGGGGCCTATCGGCCTCCGAACATAAGCGACGCAGCATACTTTTGCATGCAACTTTACGTAGTCATTATTTTTTTCACAAACTGGATCGTGAGTTATATCGGCTTGATTCTGATCACAGATATTGTAGAACTTATTGGAACCTCTCCCACGGCTGACATTATGAATCTAGTACTGATTTATACAAACTCGTGTTTTGCTGTAGCTTCTCCCTTTTTGATATGGCGGCAAAATAAGGTAATTATTAATCATTATATAAACTAAATTTTGGTGCTGTCTTCGTATGCGTGAATATTAACGAGCTGGTAGTTCTCGAAACTGAACAAATTGGCTGAGTTCCTTGTATAATTATAGAGGGATAGCTGGGCTAGACTATCGTGGTAGTTCCGTAATGCCAAATTTGCAGTTAAAAAAATATAAAATCTCCAAATTAAACTACTCCATACATCCAAAATTAGAATATGAGCTGTCGAGATACAATGCAATCTGTCACAAAATCACTGATTATTTATTTGAGTACAGGGGCTCCTGGACTGTTTACAACACCTGCCGATTTTGGATGATACCTTCGACGGTATTTTCGGAGCTAGAAACGAGTACAGGAAACACTATATTCAACTGTTGTATCGAATTATGGTGATAGTTGTAACCGTGTCTGTGGCTTGCTGTTGCAACATAACATGGATTTTGATGGATAAAGTATCGCTGATCGAAATTTTTCCCGTCGCATTTACTTTGCATTATCCAATGATCGTTATGCTAGTGATGGACCTGAATTTCTGCACTTTCGTCAGGTACAGTAGAGACTAACTCTCAATTATTTGTACATTTTAAATAAGTAAATGAATGTAAAATAAGTATGAAGAAATAATTACAATGGTAATTATTCTTTCACTTTGTGAAGATATCTGAGGAAAAAATTTCGAGACTTAAACCACAGTCTTCTGGGATTGGCCGAGCAGCCTTCCACTTCTTATTGTAGCAAAAAGGTGTTCGTCATTTCTCGAAAAGCATCGAATGAGACACCAGGCTTTCGAAGAGAAGGCAAAAGTTGGATCAACGATAAACATCATTTGTTAGACGAAATACGGTAATTACCAGCTTAACACAGTCGAGTGTTATAGGAAATCTCTCAATCTTCAATCTCTAACAAATGCATTACTGTAAACAATTGATCCGTCGATCTAACTACGTTAACACTGTCAACTTACTGTGGGCCAATAATTATGAATTATAACGCATAATGTGAATCGCCAATACATACTTAGCCACTTTCTGCTGAAATTGAGCAATACGCTAGGTTCGTACTACTACACTCGTATGAACAAGCTTGTGTTTTCGTATACATGCATGCGATTTTCACCCCAGAGTTGCCTGGCACAGAAGCTAGGCGGCGCTGGCGGTCGTATACATGCACAAATTCTACACACACTAGTAGCGTACTGGAATTGTACGTGCCTAGCGTATAGTTCCCAAAGTTTCATCCCAATCGATTGTGTGGTGTGGCAGAAATTACTATTTTCGTTTTCAATCGTAAACGTCAATCAAAAACGTAACTTTTTTTTCAACTTTCGGAGATCTTTTAAACATGGAAGCTGGTAACGTTTCTGATACCTGAATGAAACTTTCCGTGCTGTGTATGCACAGAAACAGAAACATGTGCCACACAGAACATAGTAGCACCGATTGCTTCCATGTCCACTCTTGCAGGGGATGTGTCGTTGTGATGTGATATCCAATGGCAGTGAAACGGCCATGAAAATGTCGACAAAGATGGCTGAATAGTTGGACAATGGTTTTTGGCGGTGTAAACGTAGCTTTACTCGTTGTGCGTCGATTTGAGAATATGTTTAATACAGGAAAGCGCACTTGGAACTGTGCAATCTGACTTCGAAGATAAACCTCGCTTTCGGAATACAAAATCTCTTGTCCATGGGAATTTCCTTCGCTATGGTTACCGGATTGCTATACATAACTTACTGTGCTGTCATGTCGAAGGGTTTGACGACTAAGGAAATCAAAAAAGTGGTTTCATCAGCTATATGGATTCTGATCTACGGCGCAAAAATTTGGGATGTCAATCATTCGTGCTGGGTAGTTAGCAACGAGGTAATATCAACTATTGGAATTGGTCATTTGGACATGTTCTCTTGAAAAATTAACGACCACGCGTTTATATAGAAGAGGCAGTTTAATTCAATTGTTAACTTCTCCGATCCAGGCTGAAAGAACTGGAGAAGTTATCTACGAGCTTCTTGAGACAAGGGTAGATACACAGCTTCAAAAACAGGTAGGTACACTCGCTCCACAGTAGGCAGACAAAGTTTGCATACGCTGATCGAAAAAAGTCAAAGAGTCAAAAGTCACTCTTGACATTCGACGAATAGCCGCAAAGAGATTCCCCCGAACCCTAAAAATTCTATATCTGTTTCGTATATCATCACGTTTTGATGAAAAATTAGTCAACGATGAAAGAATGCGCATAATATAATATCTCTTCAACGATCGCGTCGTCCATGTAATATCCATAAAATTCTTTCACCCTATATCATTGCAGATGCGAGAATTCGGAATACAGATGCTACAGAACCCTGTTCGTTTCAATGCTTGCGGATTTTTTACGCTTGATTATACTTTTGTACAAGGCGTAAGTATCTTCGATGCTCACTCGTGTGTGTAGTATGAATGCCGTAGTGATCTCCTCTTCACATTCTAGGTGATTGGATCCATAACGACATACTTGGTAATCCTCATCCAGATGATACACCTATCCGAAAGTCCTGCCACGACTACAAGTCCTGCCTGGAACGTCACCGAAATTTCACTGGAATCTTAGATTCGAATTGCTATGACCGCTCATTTAGTTGAGAAACAATAATAATTGTCCGTATAGTACGCGCACAGTAGTTGACCATGAAGTTGTTGCACGTGTTTCAATTCTTTATGCGCAAATGCTGGGAGACGAAAAAACGACGAAAAATCAATCTTTGCAGAAAATTTTTGGGCATAGATTAGCTTATTTAGGTACTTTTCGAAGTCTCTTGATCGACCAGTGTTGCACTTAGTGGAGTTGTTCTGTTTGGAATTATTATGCTCTTCAGCAATCCAGGTCTCGAATTTTCGGCGAATTTTTCACTTTCAGTAACATGCGGCTTTCAACTGGGATTTCACATCGTTTTGTACCCATGAATTTTAGTAGTGAACTTCATTCAGAATTAAGAATATCGCAAAGACAGTTCTTTTTGCTTATCTGATGAATTTTGTCCTTCGCACTTGACCGATTTTTGCGTAACAGCATTAAAATATGTTTTATATAATCTTGTAATAATACTAACTTCGCTAATAAATATTTAAATTGTCTGTGTTACATCGCCGCCATCATACATTGCCGCCATTCATTATTATTCATTTTCATAACTTTCGATATAGTTATATAGAGGCTGAAGCGTATGCGATCATTTTTAGTATCGCCTCATTGATGGTTTATAATTCTTGGGACTTATCATGCAGCAATATTTATTTGATGAAAAAACCATTCGACGAATAAATATGAACGATCAATTGAATAGGAACTACCAAATACATGGACAAATGATAATCATTCATCCATCATCATTCACTGATCGATGTCTCTACAATTCTACATATTATCTATAAAATTTTCTTGTCTTTGACCACCGCAGATTCAACAATTCACAATAAAGATGCTTCAAAATCCCTCGCGTTTTAATGCTTGCGGATTCATTGCTCTTGATTATACATTCGTACAAGGCGTAGTAAGTGTTTCAGATTTATTTAACACCTGTGTTTATATGTGAGAAACTCTGGGAATCCAAGAGGCAATTTTCCACGCTAATCTACACTCGAGGGAAATTGGAGTTGAAGACATGAATTTTTCGCACTTTGAGTCACATGATTACATAATTACGCATAACTTCTGTCACGTAGAAAAAGAGAATAAAAATTATGGGTGATGTTTGATCCTTATCAAACGGTTCGGGACAGTTCAATACAATTAACTAAGTGAGTAATAACGCTTAGTAATTTTCTCTGTGATGAATTATATTCATCGATCCTAACGCTGGCATAATAAAGGTAATGGCCAATGATTGTCAATTCTTCACCATAGTGTGGTGCGTCATAGCTCGGAAAGGGCTGAAAGGTGCGAATCCTAACATAATCCAGCTTGTGTATATTGATATAGAAAAGCTCGAGCTTATAGAGTAATAAAATAGTAGTTCATAAAAAAAGAAGCAGATGAAAATTGTATTGATATAGAAAACCAGTGCAAGACCATACAAACTCGAAATCGAAACATGCTTTTCCCAGTACCGACAAATTTTAAGGAAGCTTTGACACCGCTGATTTACTTCAACTGGATAACTGGCATAGGCGCTTTTCGGTCACCAAATCAAAGCGGTACTCGGTATAATTTCATGAAATTTTACACTGTTTCCCAACTCCTCGTTACCTGGATCGCGACGTATGTCACCTTTGGTTTCATAGCAGAAATGAGAGCTTCTGCTGGAGGTGAAGGATCCATGGCTCTAACTATGTTCAAAGCACTTTTCTATGTAAACGGTGCTGTTAATGTGGCCACTCCGTTTTTGATATGGCTCCGGAAAGAGGTAATTAGTAATTACAGCTTTAAGAATAAAATATTGTAATTCAGGCCTTCATCGATCCCCCGAACTAGTTTGCCCTCAAACTTACTTAAAACGAAAATGACGCCCACTCTGAGGTACAAATCAGAATTTCATTCCATGCGCAATCTTTCCCCGAAATTTCATTTTCAGTCACTTCCTAATGCTTCAATAAGTACTTGCAGAATAACACCAGTAGGCATATCTCTTTACCAACTCGGGTGATAGTGACTTATGTCCGTGCAGGGGGTGCGGGACTGTATGCAACAAATAGCGATCTTGGAACACACCTATCGATCTGTCCTTGGTGCTTCAAATGAACACAGAGAACAGTATATACATCTGACACGTCAAATTGTGGTTATTTGGTTATTCATAACTGTTGTGACCATTTACGACAGTGTATTCAGCCAGTGGATCAAGTTCCAGCTGAGCGGAGTGTCATACTTAGAGGCTTGCTGCGTTATACTGGTCCTGCACCAACCAATAGGTACTATGCTAGTGTTGAGCGTCAACTTTTGCACCCTCGCAAGGTACGACGAAAAACTAATATTTCTACTTTTAACTCTTCAAGTACCCGATATAATTGTTTATTCATTATGTGGTCGGCCAGTTTTATCATGTGTTAATCATTACCACACCCTGTACGCACAGATATCTGGAGAGAAAGTTCCGGTACTTGAATGACAGTCTGCTCCGATTAGCAGATAAGCCTGCTACCTATTTCCCTGACGAAAGACTGTTCGTCGTTGCTAAAAACGCTGTGGAAACGATATCTGGCAATAGAGTGGAGAATACAGAAGCCGGAAGCTTGATGAACGAAAAGGATTACTTGCTACGAGAAATCCGGTGGGTATGACATTTATTTGGCAAACGGCACAGTATGATACGGTCAAGTTCTTCGACATTCTATCGCTTTATCAAGTGATATGCCGTGAGAATTATAGTTTCTACCTCCAATCGGTCCGTCGTACTTAAAACTTCATTATTCCAGGAAAGCACACTTGAAACTATGCAAACTGTCTGGGAAGATCAACCTCGTCTTCGGAATACAGAATCTGATATCTGCGGGAATATCATTTGTCATGATTACCGGATTGTTATACACTATTTACAGTGTTCTCTCGCGGAAAAGTCTCACCGTTGATAATTTCAAAGAGCTATTACCGCCAGTTCTATGGATCGCCATCTACGCCTGCAAGATTTGGATGATCAATCACACTTGCTGGAGCGTTGGCAACGAGGTAATATTAACCAGCTGTACCGCTCATTTGTATACATTTGAGCGCAGATGTCAGCGCTTTTCGAATAGCCAATGTTCGGCTATCTGAGTATCTATTCCATTATTTCAGGCCGAAAAAACTGGAGAAGTTCTGTACGAGCTTCTGAATCCGAAGGTGGATAAAAAGCTGCAAGAAGAGGTGAGTGAATACACAAATAGACATTTGCAGCAATGCAAACATTCGCAGCAATGCAAACATTTGCAGCCACCCAGCTCTGAATATCTTGTACTTTACATACCCAGATAGAACAGTTGCTGTCATATTTACATCATATTCACATCATACCAAATCATCGAATGTAACAACCATGTGTATCTTATGATCGATCATATTGCGCTCATATTGCAGTCATAGCATGACTACATCGAATGATCACAATATTCAGTCAACTATTTGTACATTATACGACGCATTTAATGAACGCATCATGGAATGATGGAAATATGCTACCATGATATGTACTCAATATGTTAGAAATGAAAGGAGTCATATCATGATTAAAATATGTCGGGATATTTACAACTATATTTTGTTGATCATTCCATGTTGACAATGTGTAGTCAACGTGCTGACAAACAATTGTGTCATACTTCATGATGATCATGATCATCACGAAATTCTATCTGGGTGGGATCATACGCTCTTCGTGTGTGCTGAAGCTAATATCTGTTTCAGTTGATGATGATTTTTCATGTGTCTCAATCCATAGACCACTCTTACGTTCATTTACATTATCGAATAATTCGTTACTCAAATATCTCGCTGTGCGGAAACTTCTACGGGAAGAATGATCGAGGTAAATCACTTTGCAGACAGATGTTCATAAGCCTCTGATAGGTGAACGATCTGCACACCAGACGTCACCTCACGCGATTTTACTTCGTATATTGCTCGGTACACAAATTCGAATTGGCGCACGCTATTCTATCAAATAAACTGCCGCTAATTTCTAACATCATGTTTGTATAGCAATTTCATTCGTCACAGAAGATGAATCAATGAATTGCTAATTGATTGTACAGCTGTTACAATTGCCCTTGTTTTTTTGCTTCTTCTCCTAATTTTACCAAACTTTGAAAGGGGTTCCGCCTTGCCACACCCTTCTCAACTATTTACGAAATTCTTCTATCTTTGATAATCGCAGGTGAAAGAGTTTGGAATACAGAGGCTTCAAAATCCTGTACGTTTTAATGCTTGTGGATTCTTCACTCTCGATTATACCTTCGTGCAAGGCGTGAGTATTTTCGGTGCTCCATGCACTTGTGTCTTTTCGATGCATGGTGCGTTATATGTGTGTATGATTTCGGGATTCCTCATAATTCTTTTCGACTTAAAGGTGATTGGATCGATAACGACGTACTTGATAATCCTCATCCAGTTGAACCCCGCTTCAGAGGGTCCGAATAGGCTTTCACCTGGAATGGCACCGAAATTTGACCAAATTGATGTACATGAATAGCGTCAACGTAGTTCTGCATCATTTTATAATAATAAGATTTCCTAGTAAAATATGTTTGTATAAATTTGTTGATTCGTGTAATAATGCAACAATTCATAGCAATAGCTCAGATGTATGACTGACATTATTAACAAGTCGTGGAAGTTCCTTGGAATTTCTTTGCTTTGCTTGAAAATCCTTGATTTGTGGACTCTTTCGAATGTCTTTTTCTTCCGAAAAACATTAAATGAGAGAGAATTTAGAAACAGAACTATTTTCGCTGTTTTTGAGATGAATATTGATCTACAGCCAGAAAGCTCAGACTTTGCTATCTGAAAATTTAAAATAGTTAAATAGAAGTACTTTAGCATTCTGGATCCTCCATTCACTTTGTTAGACTGGGAGATTTCGCAATTTGCGGTCTTTCTACGAAGAAAGATTCTCGTACAAAATTGTAGATTTTGTGAAAAATCATATTCTTTCAGACAAGAGTTCCACCAGGAGTATCGACCAATCTGTACAATAAGTCAATTTGTGGGCTGCCATGTCATGCGTACGTTTCAGGATGCAAATAATCAATATCGATACTTGATCTTGTAATATGAAATAAAGTAAAATAAAAACACGTACTATTATTACTAACTGTGTTGCTGTACGAGAAACCCTGGAAACCCACAATAGAACTAGGTATATGATTTGAATTGCTTGTGGAATAATTGAAAGGAAATTGTTTTCTCTTAAGTGTATACACTATACATACATTCTGCGAAAATTGCAAAATAATTTGTACTATGGAAGGCAAATAAGCCAGAAAGGTTCGAATGGGAAAACTCAGTATCGGCTGAGTAGCGGTGAGCATTTCGATGATGTTTCAAAAAGCTCCTTGCGTCACAAATTTCAAAATCTTTGGATTGAACTTCTGCAGCTGATTTATGGATATAATTTGACGAAATTGACGCGTCTCTTCTGGATTCGATGCATGCTTTTTGATACTCAAGTCTATTTTACAGCATTATGAGACAGTTATGTGTATTGGCCCCCCTCAACGTGAATTGGATTTTTTTCCTAACAATTTGGAACTTGAAGACACGACTCCTTCGAACTTGGAGACACCGATAATCTCAATGTTAGTAGGTACAGAATTAGGTGTAATTCTGATAGGTAGTAAATAATAATTATGCGAGTGAAATTGCATGTCAATGTTACAACCTTATCGAGCAATCTGGAACGGTTCGAAACAGTAAACTATGTGAGAACGCTTCGTGCTGCCCTGTGGGATCCATTAAAACATAGATGATGAGTGTCATAATAAAGATGATGGGTGACAATTATATCAATATTTGATCGTAGTGTGGTGTGTGATCGCATAGATACACATTTATGGGCTAAAAGTTTCAGATCTCATTAGTATAATATTGCCTTATCGTTTGTATCTATTTTCCAACTTGGAACGTTCGAATCGCATCAAGGTATCTTGAAGGACGTCATCGACTGGCAGCACTCGGAACCTTCCATTCTCATCAGTCACATTTATCGATTTCATGCTAATTATAACTACGTTGGCAGGGGATGATCATTATTGTTCATTCGTGTGTGGTACGGAGAAGTGCGAACATGAATACGAACTGGAAGAGTCGAATACTACTTGCGTTCATTGCCTGATGCTTTCTATCATAGCACTTGTCGTCCTGAAAGGTTGGAATAGCTGCAGCGAAGCATTTGACGACGTGACAAGAGTATATTGGAGTGAAATTTGATCTAAGAGGAAGCAAGTTGGAATCGTCCTACCATCAGAACCCGGTGGCACACGATACTCAAAATCGAAGGATGTTAATCTCAGAACCAAAAACTTTTTACGACTCTATCAAACCGCTCATTTACTTGAACTTCTTGACTGGCAATGGAGCTTTGCGGCAACCAAATCATAGCGATACTGTCTATTTTTTTATGATTCTTTACACAGTTATTTATTCACTATTCAACTGGATAATGATTTACATAACTTTGAATGGGATAGCAGGAGTCATAGCTTCTGACAATACTTCAACGATGGCTTTTAAGATGCGCATATTACTCATTTCTGCAAACTCGTGTATCACCGTGATCGGGCCGTTCCTGATATGGCTTTCAAGAAAGGTAATTATTAACTATTACTGTTAATCCAGATTCTCACACTCGATGAGCTCAGTCTTCAAAATCCGATATTTTCATCCAGTCTCGTTTTGATGTTCTGAATGTTTGATAATATAAATTGCTGAGATGAGACAACAATGTGACTTTTGCGACGATTCAGCGTCTAAATAGTTATTTATGTACACACAGGTTTTGAAAGACTGTTTGCAACAGATGCCGATCTTAGATAACACCTTTCAAACTATTCTTGGAATTCCAAACGAATACAGAAAACAGTATATTTACCTTGTCTCTCGAGTTATCGCTATTCAGTTAGTCATGACATTGGTGGGTATCTACGATATGGAATTTGGCCCATCGATCGAGTTGCAGCTCAGCATGCAATCAAAATTAATGTTTTACGCTGTGACACAGACGCTGCACCAACCTATAGCTGTTATGCTTCTGTTGGACATAAACTTCTGTGCTGTCGTAGGGTAAATTAATGGAAAAATTATTTTTATACTTTTAATTATAGAAGCTTATAACATTGGAGTGTCTTGACAAAAAATTAACATTGAATTTCTTTTCACTACTACATCTCCAGACGTTCGTTTTTGACACAAAATGCATCCTACCAGAAGGAGCAAGCTATTTTTCTATGTTCATTAAACTTTGTGAAGTCCACACCTATCCTGTCATCAGATATTTTTGAAACTCGTTGATAAGGGGCTGTTTGGTTGGCTAACTCCACATGTCGAGACGAAATTCAGTAATTGAAGGCAGTGGGCCTAACATGGAGGACTGAAATTGTAGAAAGTCAACTGTTTTGCATCAAAATTGGTAATCATAAGTTTTTGGGACCGCTAACTTCATATCCAATTGAAACAAGACAGTAGAGATAGTGTTTTTCCGCGGTACTTTTCATCACCTTATTAACCAACGTAACAACGTCCTCAATACAGAATACAGTAATCGGTTGGAGCTCGAAAAAACATTATATTTAATTTGGAAGTATACAAAAAAAATATAGGTATACATCAAATTGAAAGTCAATTTATTTCCGATAGAAGCGAACGTTCAAATTCAATGGGATGTGGCAATTTTTCATTCCCATTATTCGAATGAAAAAAAGGTCGCAATATGTATGGAGAAGTACAGGGTGCAAATGGTTGAATAAACATTGAAAAATGGCTTAAGTCACCTTTTAGAATTGAGATATATGAAACGAAGGGTTAATCACTCCGAAAAATGGTGTACGCCAAACTTCAAAATTTTGAAGACTTCAAAAGATTTCATGGGACTTCACGGATTTCACGGGGACCTTATGGGACTTCACACACTATGTACACCGGATTTCACGATTGATTAACTCCTCGGATATGGGGCTCCTTTCGTAGAAGGATTCGTTTTGTATCGAGAACCAGGGTTTAGAATGATGGAAGTAAAACAAAAGAAAGCCGATTCGGTTTAGATATGTTATATATAAGATATTCATATTGTGATTGTCTTTCGCGTTGATGTATTTTTTAATAATGTTTGCCGCATGCTGCATACATAGATATGTCGGAAAAAAATTTCGAGACTTAAACGTCAGTCTGCTCCGACTATCAGGCAAGGCGTCGATATCTTGTCCAGGCGAAAAACTATTCACAATGTCTCAGAAAATGATACCTAGAAATAGGATCAAAAATACAGAAGCTGATGGCCCGATAAACGACAAGCATTACTTGCTAATAGAAATCCGGTGAGTACGAATTCGCAGAAACTTTTAAAAAATGTTATCACGTAATAAGATGCAAAAATAATTTTTAATTTCGACGATGTTTGACTATTTGATTGTCACAGAAAAGCACACTTGGAGCTCTGCAAATTCTCTGGGAAAATAAACCTCGTTTTCGGAAGACAGAATCTGCTTTCGACTGGAGTATCTTTCGTCATGATTACCGGTTTGTTATACACTATTTACAGTGCTATCGCATGGGAAAAACCCAGCGAAATCCAGCGTAATGAGTTAATTTCATCGGCTATGTGGACTGCCCTCTACATCTCCAAGATTTGGATGGTCAATCACGCATGCTCGAGCGTCAGCAATGAGGTATATATCAAGTGGAGTTCTCATAAATTCTGACTGGTTCATAAAAATCGCAATATAATTAGTTTTATGTGAAAAAATGATCTGATTTTGAAAAGTCAATGTTCATTTTTTCATGTTTAGGATGAACTAGCGTCTTTTGGGGAATTTTAAAAATGCAAGGGATTTGATGACGATTTTTTTGTAGAATATTTTATCGATTTCGAAATCGTGTGCTAAATTTTGGATCGATCTGCCGTCTAGATGTAAAGTTATTGATTTAAAAAAAAAAAATCATTCAACATCGGATCTTATGGAAATTCGGAAAACATGTGTTAAAAAATTAAAAAATGCAAAGAATATCATCAAATTTGGCACACGTGTAGAGTCGGAATAGAGGAATATTTTGCCATAAATTTCGAGCTGATTGACTGTATATGAATTATCATTGAAAAACCGCAAAAAAATGAAATTCCGCATATCGGAAATTTTTCAATTGCAATTAAAACAACTCAGATAAATAATTTAAGAGATTTAACTTCTGTAAAAAAATAAATTCGTCAAAAGAAAATTAATTCGACCATAGAAATCATCAAATATGGTCAAATAATTGAGTTGAAGAGGAAACATTTTTCATGTTCAGGGATTGGTTTTGCCCATACCGTAGCACAGCCCTCCCCTGCGTTTCACCTCCTACGTGCTGGGACCGCCAGTTCATCCTTGAATCTAAAAAATGATGACAAAAAATTCAAATTGAAAAACTTATGATGATAGCGACGCAAGAAGAATCTTGAAGTTTGATGGTCTTGAAGAAGATTCTATCTGTGAAGGGTCCCCTGCTTCAATTACAGAGAATTAAAATTTTTGTCATTGCACCTACTACCATAATCCGAAAATTTGTGACAAGAATTTCTGATTGGATTTTTTTTTCTACTTATTTAAAAAAACGATGAAACTTTCAGTAGTGTCCCCCATTAATGTTCAACGTAGTAAAATGAGAGAACGAAGAATCTACAATCTGAGTATCGTTTTTATCATTTCAGGCTGAAAATACCGGAGAAGTTGTCTACGAGCTTCTCAATACAAGGCTGGATGGGAAACTTGAAAAAGAGGTAAGTAAATACACAAATAAACAGATGATATTAGCGACACGTAGCTATCCGATTGTTAATATTTTACGAAAGGCTATTACATATCGGTATAACTGTATTTAACGGATGCAGGTGAAAATCACACAATAAAATGAAATGTTTGATTCATTTTTACGATCAGCAATCAATCCAGAATTCGAAATTCAATGTTCGTGCCCTTGGAAGTATTCACTGATAGTACTCCTACGATTATACTTGTATATGTATTTCCACATCTTTCCTTGTTAATCACGGAATTCTTTTATCTTTGATTACTGCAGATTCAGAGATTCGGCATACAGATGCTCCAGAATCCCGTACGCTTCAATGCTTGTGGATTCTTTACCCTTGATCATGCCTTCGTACAGGGTGTAAGTACAGCTCTTGATATCTCATTCGTGTATGTGTCTACAATTTCGTGGTTTCTCAGTCATCTCTCCTCTTCGATTTATAGGTGATTGGATCGATAACGACGTACTTGATAATCCTCATTCAGATGAGCCATGCACCCGAGAGCCTTACCTCCGATACCGCATCTGTCGCCTCAAACAGCACTGAAATTACACGGAATTAATAGACGTAGCTGTGATCTCGTCGAATTCGCTTGCAAATAATCAAATTTTTCGTGGTGCGATAATCATGGATGAAGATCTAGAATCACCAAATAAAATGATACATGCGATTGATTCTACATGTTCCCATATATCCTGAAAAATCACCGAGTTTAGAGAATCATTTCAGGTGAAATGTCTTCTCTTCCATGGTTTGGTTCCGAGCAACCAAGACAATACGAATTATTCGTACGCTGCAATTTTCAACTGCACCAGCCATGGGCATACGTCGCTCAGCTTTTTATCCAAATAGTGAGATCTGTGTTTTTCTCTGTATAATAAATATAAATATGTATGTATTCAAGTATATCGTAATGTAATCGTGCAATCTGAGATAATTATTTATACCTAACTTCACACACTTACAATTCACGTGAATGAAAAGCTCGATGAAGAATTTCTGCCAGTGTCTCATTTTGGGCTTGAAATGATGAGTGTGACATAAGCACACATCATCAGGTACAATTCTGTGCAGTAAGAAATGATAGTCATTTCAACATAGGATAAGATGGCAATATTTCAACCTTGTCAATCCACCAAGGACAGTGAAATTCGGTGAACTACTTGTCGACATTTCTGTGTTGAATTTTATTTATCGATGTGAACGCCAGTATAGCAAATGTTTATTGTTATTAAATGTTTTTCCATGTGCCGATGTGCTGCAGATCCTGCTCGTATGGCCAACATTATTGACAAGTCGTGGAAGTTCCATGGAATTTCTTTGCTTTACTTGAAAATCCTTGATTTTGTGGACTCTTTCGGATGTATTTTTCTTCTGAAAAACATCCTATGAGAGGGAATTTAAAAACAGAACTAGTTTCGCTGTTTTTGAGATAAATATCGATCTTCGGCCAGAAAGCTCAGACTTTGCTATCTGAAACTTTCAAATAGTTACATAGAAGTACTATAGCATTCTGGATCTTTCATTCTCTTTCTCAGACTCGGAGATTTCGCAATTTGCGGTCTTTCTACAAAGAAAGATTCTCGTACAAAATTGTAGATTTTTTGAGAAATCATATTCTTTCAGACAAGAGTTTCACCAGGAGTACCGACCAATCTGCACAACAAGTCAATTTGTGGGCTTCCACGCGTACGTTTCAGCATGCAAATAATCAATATCGTTACTTAATCTTGTAATCTGAAATGAAGTAAAATAAAAATATATAATATCGTTACTAACTGTGTTACTGTACGAGAAACCCTGGAAACCCACAATAGGACTAGGTATGATTTGAATTGTGTGTGAAATAATTCAAAGGAAATTGTTTTCTCTTAGGTGTATACACTATACATACATTTTGCAAAAATTGTAATAGTATATTGCGTTGCTAGGGACGAAAGTTGACGATTGCGACGAGTGTGGAGTTTGCCGCCCGAGCGAAGCGAGGGCCGCAAACACACGAGTTGCAATCGGCAACTGTTGGCTATAGTAGCGAACGATATTTTTTTATAATAAGTGCATGAATGTGGGGCGTGCATGTCAGTAGCGGGACGTTTCCCGAGGGACGAAAGTGAAGTAATTGTGGACTGCACATGCGTCAACGTTACTTTGCAGACCTGGTATGCATTCGGCTACTTTCGTTCCGCTAAACTGACATGCAACGCCCCACTTTTATGCACGTGTTATAAAAATTAATTTGTCCTATGGAAGGCAAATGAGCCAGAAAGGTTCGAATTGGAAAACTCAGTATCGGCTGCGTAGCGGTGAGCATTTCGATGATGTTTCAAGAAGCTCCTTGCGTCACAAATTTCAGAATCGTTGGATTGAACTTCTGCAGCTGATTTATATATATAATTTGACGAAATTGATGCATCTCTTCTGGATTCGATGCACCGATAATCTTAATATTAGTAGGTACAGAATTAGGTGTAATTCTGATAGGTAGTATATAATAATTATGCCAGTAAAATTGAGAGTCAATGTTACAATACCTTATCGAACAATCTGGAACGGTTCGAAACAGTAAACTATGTAAGAACACTTCGTGCTTCCCTGTGGGATCCATCAAAACATAGATAATGAGTGTCATAATAAAGATGATGGGTGACAATCAGTGGCGTAGCTAAGTGGTCAAGGGCCCCGGTGCAAGAACAAAAATGGGCCCCCCTCCCTCTATGTGGCTGAAGCCCTCATGGTCGTTTTCTCCGACGCGGTTTAGACTCATTCAATTTTTTGAATATAGTTTTGACATGGGATAAACTGAGTTTGAACGTCAATTAACGTTAGAAAAAAACGCGCTACTTGTTCGGGTAAATGTGTCGAATTTGGAAGAGTTTCGTGAGTGGTGAGAGACTGATCAAATATGTAAAAAACAGTCTATCCACGAGAGAATAAGGCCCGGTGCCGTAGACTGAGAGAAACTTGAAAATTTCTCAAACAGTTCGAGAAATGTTATGCTTTTTCGAGGCTCCTTTTCCGTATTATTTCTTCTGCCTGGGATTCCGACGAATAGAACTACTATGTTACGTACACATTTTTAGGCACGATCGCATAGCGGAGTGCCTATTAGATTGGTCATCGCAAAAACGTGGGACCGAGAAAAAAAATTCTCTTCAACTTAGAAATTTGTTTCGTCACTCACACAATTATTTTCTAGCATTTTCCAACATTTATGTATGTGCGTGTGTACGCCGAAACTTTGTTTGTATCCTGAATTGCGGGAGAACGACTTGACCGATTCGAACGGAATTTGGAGAGAAATCAAGTGTTTGGTGAAAATGATCCACGAAACTTTTGAAGATTTTATCACTGCCGGTTACGAAGTGTCAAGTGTTTCACCATTTGAATAATTATTACGTGTATCCTGAATTGCGGCAGAACGATTTGACCGATTTGAACGAAATTCGGGGGGAGAATCAATTGTTTAATGAAGATGATCTACGAAACTTTCAGAGATTGTATCCCGTGTGGAAATAACAAACGGGAACTGGTTTTTTTCTTTTGTTTTTTTAATTTTATGTCTTGAATAACCGTATTTCGTTTGAGATCTTATTTGTTACTAATCAAACCATTGCAATACTTTATCATTCGTTGGTAATTGGAACGCTGCAATATCTTATCAGAATTGTCTACGGTCAGTAAAATAAACTATTGGAAGAATGTCAGTATAAAAAAAAAAATTCATCATCATCATAAGCCTGCAATCGTGCCTGTCGCAAAAAAGCAGAGCTTTTTTGTTAACACTGCTGGTTATTCATAACTCACTCGTGAATATTTGATTTTGTTATTAAATTGAATGACTCAAAACCATGATTATTGAGCGATGTTTATCAAATATCGTAGAAGAAGAAAACACGGGAGTAGCTTCAGGGTTCACTAGCTTCGGGGCTCCCAGAGCTTGGGGGCCCCGGTGCAATGCACCACTTTGCCCTATGATAGCTACGCCACTGGTGACAATTATATCAATATTTGATCGTAGTGTGGTGTGTGATCGCATGGATACACATTTATGGGCTAAAAGTTTCAGATCCCATTAGTATAATATTGCCTTATCGTTTGTATCTATTTTCCAACTTGGAACGTTCGAATCGCATCAAGGTATCTTGAAGGACGTCATCGACTAGCAGCACTCGGAACCTTCCATTCTCATCAGTCACATTTATCGATTTCATGCTAATTATAATTATGTTGGCAGGGGATGATCATTATTGCTCATTCGTGTGTGGTACGGAGAAGTTCGAGCATGAATACGAGCTGAAAGAGTCGAATACTACTTGCGTTCATTGCCTGATGGTTTCTATCATAGCACTTGTCGACCTGAAAGCTTGGAATAGCTGCAGCGAAGCACTTGACGACGTGACAAAAGTATATTGGAGTGAAATTTGATCTAAGAGAAAGCAAATTGAAATCGTCCTACGATCAGAATCAGGTGGCACACGATACTCAAAATATCGAAGGATGTTAATCTCAGAAGCAAAAACTTTTTACGACTCCATCAAACCGATCATTTACTTCAACTGCTTAAATGGCAATGGAGCTTTGCGGCAACCAAATCAAAGCGATACTGTGTATTTTTTCATGATTCTTCACACAGTTATTTACTCACTATTCAACTGGATGATGATTTACATAACATTGAATGGGATAGCAGGAGTCATAGCTTCTGACAATACTCTGACGATGGCTTTTAAGATGCGCATATTACTCATTTCTGCAAACTCGTGTATCACCGTGATCGCACCGTTCCTGATATGGCTTTCAAGGGCGGTAATTATTAATAAGTACTGTTAATCCAGATTCTCACACTCGGTGAGCTCAGTCTTCGAAATCCGGTATTTTCATCCAGTCTCGTTTTGATGTTCTGAATGTTTGATAATATAAATTGCTGAGATGAGACAACAATGTGACTTTTGCGACGATTCAGTGTGTAAGTAGTTATTTATATACACGCAGGTTTTGAAAGACTGTTTGCAACGGATGCCGATCTTAGATAACACCTTTCAAACTATTCTTGGAGTTCCGAACGAATACAGAAAACAGTATATTTACCTTGTCTTTCGAGCTATCGCTATTAATTTAGTCATGACATTGGTGGGTATCTACGATATGGTATTTGGCCCGTCGATCGAGTTGCAGCTCAGCATGCAATCAACATTAATGTTTTGCGCTGTGACACAGACCCTACACCAACCCATAGTCGTTATGCTTCTGTTGGACGTAAACTTCTGTACTATCGTAGGGTAAATTGATGAAAAAATTATTTTTATATTTTTAATTATAGAAGTTTGTAATTGAATGTTTTTCACTAATGCAACTCCAGACGTTCGTTTTTGACACAAAATGCATCCTACCAGAAGGAGCAAGCTATTTTTATATGTTCATTAAACTTTGTGAAGTCCACACCTTTCCTGTCATCAGATATTTTTGAAACTCGTTTGATAAGGGGCTGTTTGGTTGGCTAACTCCACATCTAGAGACCAAATTCAGAAATTGAAGGCAGTGGGCCTAACATGGAGGACTGAAATTGTAGAAAGTCGACTGTTTTGCATCAAAATTGGTAATCATAAGTTTTTGGGACCGCTAACTTCATATCCAATTGAAACAAGACAGTAGAGATAGTATTTTTCCGCGGTACTTTTCATCACCTTGTTAACCAACGTAAGAACGTCCAAAATACAGAATACAGTAATCGGTTTGTGCTCGAAAGAACATTATCTTTAATTTGGAAGTATATAAAGAAAAAATATATATAGGTACAATACATCAAATTGAAAGTCAATTTATTTCCGATAGAAGCGATCGTTCAAATTCAATGGGATGTGGCAATTTTTCATTCCCATCATTCGAATGTGAAAAAGGTCGCAACATGTATGGAAAAGTGCAGGGTGCAAATGGTTGGATAAACATTGAAAAATGGCTTGATTAACCTTTTACAATTGAGATGTATTAAACGAAGGGTTAATCACTCTGAAAAATGGTGTACGCCAAACTTCAAAATTTTGAAGACATCAAATGATTTCAAAAGACTTCGCAAGACTTTGCGGGACTTCATGGGACTTCAAAGACTTCAAAAATTTTGAAGACTGTCAAAAGATCTCAAAGGACTTCACAAGATTTCACGGGATGTCACGGAACTTCGTGGGACCTTATAGACCTTTATAAACCTAATCGGACTGCAAAGACTTCAAAAGATTTCATGGGACTTTACGGATTTCACGGGGACCTTATGGGACTTCACACACTATGTACACCGGATTTCACGATTGATTAACCCCTCGGATATGGGGCTCCTTTCGTAGAAGGATTCGTTTTGTATCGAGAACCAGGGTTTAGAATTATGGAAGTAAAATAAAAGAAAGCCGATTCAGTTTAGATATGTTATATATAAGATATTCATATTGTGATTGTCTTTTGCGTTGATGTATTTTTTATTAATGTTTGCCGCATACTGCATGCATAGATATGTCGGAAAAAAATTTCGACACTTAAACGACAGTCTGCTCCGACTATCAGACAAGGCATCGATATCTTGTCCAGGCGAAAAACTATTCACAGTGTCTCAGAAAATGATACCCAGAAATAGGATCAAAAATACAGAAGCTGAAGGCCCGATAAACGACAAGCATTACTTGCTAAGAGAAATCCGGTGAGTACGAATTCGCAGAAACTTTTAAAAATAATTATCATGTAATAAGATGCAAAAATAATTTTTAATTCCCGTTATTCCGACGTTGTTTGACTATTTGATTATCACAGAAAAGCACACTTGGAGCTCTGCAAATTCTCTGGGAAAATAAACCTCGTTTTCGGAATACAGAATCTGCTTTCGACTGGAGTATCTTTCCTCATGATTACCGGTTTGTTATACACTATTTACAGTGCTATCGCATGGGAGAAACCCAGCGAAATCCAGCGTAATGAGTTAATTTCATCAGTTATGTGGACTGCCCTCTACATCTCCAAGATTTGGATGGTCAATCACGCATGCTCGAGCGTCAGCAACGAGGTAATATTGAGTGGAGTTCTCATAAATTCTGACTAGTTCATAAAGATCACAATATAATTAGTTTTATGTGAAAAAATGATCTGATTTTGAAAAGTTAATGTTCATTTTTTCATGTTGAAGGTAAAAAATGATGACGAAAAATTTAAATTGAAAAACTTATGATGATAGCGACGCAAGAAGAATCTTGAAGGTTGATGGTCTTGAAGAAGATTCTATCTGTGAAGGGCCCCCTGCTTCAATTACAGAGAATTAAAATTTTTGTCAATACACCTACTTATACCATAATCCGAAAATTTGTGACAAGAATTTCTGATTGGATTTTTTTTTCTACTTATTTAAAAAAACGATGAAACTTTCAGTAGTGTCCCCCATTAATGTTCAACGTAGTAAAATGAGATAACGAAGAATCTACAATCTGAGTATCGTTTTTATCATTTCAGGCTGAAAATACCGGAGAAGTTGTCTACGAGCTTCTCAATACAAGGCTGGATGGGAAACTTGAAAAAGAGGTAAGTAAATACACAAATAAACAGATGATATTAGCCACACGTAGCTATCCGATTGTTAATATTTTACGAAAGGCTATTACATATCGGCATAACTGTATTTAACGGATGCAGGTGAAAATCACACAATAAAATGAAATGTTTGATTCATTTTTACGATCAGCAATCAATCCAGAATTCGAAATTCAATGTTCGTGCCCTTGGAAGTATTCACTGATAGTACTCCTACGATTATACTTGTATATGTATTTCCACATCTTTCCTTGTTAATCACGGAATTCTTTCATCTTTGATTACTGCAGATTCAGAGATTCGGCATACAGATGCTCCAGAATCCCGTACGCTTCAATGCTTGTGGATTCTTTACCCTTGATCATGCCTTCGTACAGGGTGTAAGTACAGCTCTTGATATCTCATTCGTGTATGTGTCTACAATTTCGTGGTTTCTCAGTCATCTCTCCTCTTCGATTTATAGGTGATTGGATCGATAACGACGTACTTGATAATCCTCATTCAGATGAGCCATGCACCCGAGAGCTTTACCTCCGATACCGCATCTGTCGCCTCAAACAGCACTGAAATTACACGGAATTAATAGACATAGCTGTGATCTCGTCGAATTCGCTTGCAAATAATCAAATTTTTCGTGTGCAATAATCATGGATGAAGATCTAGAATCACCAAATAATATGATACATGCGATTGATTCTACATGTTCCCACATATCCTGAAAAATCTGCGAGTTTAGAGAATCATTTCAGGTGAAATGTCTTCTCTTCCATGGTTTGGTTCCGAGCAACCAAAACAATAAGAATTATTCGTATGCTGCAATTTTCAACTGCACCGGCTATGGGCGTGTTGCTCAGCTTTTTATCCGAATAGTGATATCTATGTTTTTTTTGTGTATAATAAATATAAATATGTATGTATTCAAGTATATCGTAATGTAATCGTGCAATCTGAGATAATTATTCACACCTGGGTTGCGATTCTGTAACTCTCCGTTTACTCCGCTAACTCCGCTAACTCCGCTAACTCCGCTAACTCAGCGGAGACCGTTGGTTGGCTGAGGAGCGTCCAATCAGAGATCGTTTCGGATCGGTCTGTTTATTATTTTTATCGGTCTATTATTTTAATTCTCGTCTATTTTGACTTCAACTCGCTTCAGCTTACTCAATTTTCAGAATTTTTTAACGAAATTTTCAGGAATCATGTATTATAGTGTTTCAGGATTGGTTAAAAAATAAAAAGGTTTATATTATTATTACCAAGACAGTTATTAATTTTTTTCCGCGACATTGCAAAAATCAGTTATGAATATCTTAAAGGGCTTCGGAAGTCGAACGAATTTCGAGCAACCGAAAACTTCCAGTGAGAAAGTTGTTCATCAAGGTCCAAATAAGTTTTCTGGAAAGTTTCACTTCAATCGAATAAATGGTTAGAAAATTGTTAATACTTTAAAGCATTACCGCCTAGTTTTCTCGCGCGTAAAAATAAATACTAAAATAAACTTAGTAAATCTATATCAATATTGAATTTAATTAATAAAATATTATATTCAATATCAAATAATATCTTTCTCATTTAAATAAATAGTACAATCTATATTATAATATATTTATGAATTATTATTGAAAATAAAAAATTAGGGCCTCGCGTTTGTTGCGACTAGCGGCCGGGCAAAGCCCACGGCGCCGCGTACGACTACCGATCCGAAAAGGTCTCCGATTGGACGCTCCTCAGCCAACCAACGGTTTTCGCTGAGTTAGCGGAGTTAGCGGAGTTAGCGGAGTTAGCGGAGAGTTACAGAATCGCAACCCCGACTTCACACACTTACAATTCACGTGAATGAGAAGCTCGATGAAGAATTTCTGCCAGTGTCTCATTTTGGGCTTGAAATGATGAGTGTGACATAAGCACACATCATTAGGCACAATTCTGTGCAGTAAAAAATGATAGTCATTTCAACGTAGGATAAGATGGCAATATTTCAACTTTGTCAATCCACCAAGGACAGTACAATTCGGTGAACTACTTGTCGACATTTTTGTGTTGAATTTCATTTATCGATGTGCGCATTTTCCCTTTCCCTTTTCCGCTATTCCTGCAGACCATGGTCAAGATCATCCGAAGCCAATTATGCTTCCGCTGGACGTAAGCTTCTGCGATTTCATAGGGTACAAAAAAAAATCAACTTCATCACAGTTTTCTATCTTCAACTATTCAATGTGTCGTGTGTCTGGCCATCATGCATGGACTCGTTCATAAATTAAACACCGAATTTGATGATTGGGTTTGGATGTGAATACACGCTGTATCCATAGATATCTGGGAAAAAAAATTGGTAGACTTCGACGTCAGTCTGCCTCGATTAGCAGAGAAGCCTATTCATAATTTCTCAAAAATGGACAAGAGCCTAAACACCTAGACATTAAGCAGAAAACACAGAAGCCGGAGGCTCTTGGTAATCGACAAGCATTACTTTCTTAGGGAAATTCGATGGGTATGGAATACGTTTAAGTTTCACAAAATTTTCAAACAATCGACGAATGCGTAGCTGGAAGTTTGCTGAAAAGCGAAGAGATGAATGCTAGTTTCCAACTCGCATAATCTGCCCCTTCATCAGCATGAAAAAGTTCGACTGAGGTATACCGCAAAGTATATGCATACTACATTCTACAGCAAAGGTGTATTGATCTAGGCTAGCGCTCATCCAAATTACGACCAAGTTATTAGTTAATGAAAAGTATAAGAAATTACACCTACAATTATATAAACACGCAAGTGCTTTTGTCATATGAAGTGATATAATATTCACGCCAATTGCTTGCATGTCATTATCCGACATGATAGTCAGAATGTGAAAATTATTCTGTTCTTATCACACATGGCTCTCTACTCGTAATGAAAATTGGCCCACACCAAGTGCGAGGCAATTTTAGCTCGTTACGTCTACTAATGTGGTATCGACCGGTTCAATGAAATAACACCAAGAAATTGATAATTATTTCTCGTGTTTGTAGATTCGTATAATTGTTTCATTTGTAAGGCACGGTATGATGCCCTCGACAGACAACGATATGTCACAGTATGAAGGATCGCCCCACAATACAAGCACCAATTGTTCTTTGTCTGGAACAGAAATCGATATATAGTGACTGCGCGATATCATTGACTAGAATTTTTATAATCACGACATCAAGAGCAACAAAATAGTGAATTGAAACGCATTCGTTTCAAACATATTTGTGTACTTCTTGTGAAGAAATCTCATGTGAAAAATAATCTCCAATGACGGTTACATTATCCAACCAGCAAAATTTTCAATACATTTTGAGGAGATGAAATTCCCGGTACCGAAAACTTTGACTGGAGCCGCTTTGCCGATTATTCTATTGAACTGGTCATTTGGAATCGGTGTTATTCAGTATCCCATAGGCAGACCACGACCCATAATATCGGGATTTTGGTCGATCGCGAATTTTCTGCTTTATGTGAGCTTTGTGGCGCTAGCGGATTTCTCTGGGCGTAGGGCGATCCAGGATCACGAACTAGCCAGCAACAACTTTCGCGCGACTGCCTATCTGTTCGTCGTTTTTATCGCCGTTTCCATTTGCCTCGCAGGCACTAGGTCGAAGGTTGTAACGCAATCTATATTAACAACGTGGGAGAGCAAAGGTCCATCTGTTCCTTAAAAATCATCATTTTCTTTGAATTTTCAGACCATCAGGTGTATCTTCAGAGAATTATGCAGTATAAACGGTAGACTGGAGATACTGGGAATCCCCAACGACTACGAAGTCGTTTTGAAGACTCAAATCATTCAACTTTGTATTTCTTTCTTTTTGATTTTCACAATCGTGATACTGGACTTCATGTACGTTGGTCTTGAGTTTCCCAGCGAGATGTCACGCCTCGGTTTTATTATGACCTATCATTATTTCTTGGTGTTTGCTTTTATCGTCGATTTTAGCTTCAGTGCCGGCATCAGGTACGTTGGAATATTAAAATGCCTATGGCTCGTTAACCGTGCAAACTCGCGTGAGTTTTCTACTCATTTACTCATTTTTCAAATGATCAAAGATTCTAAGGAGCGCGCGCAGTGGGACGGAATCGCAAATTCCTGGCCAAATGTCGAAAACGCATTCAATTCGAATGAAAGTCATCACTGGGGGGTTTTTGGGGTGGCTGATTACGATTCAAATAATAATTCCCTGAATTATTTGCCAGAAAATGCAAACCCTCTGATGCTTGAAAATTATGTTCCGTATGTACAGATACTTCGGCAACAGGTTTCGACGTCTGAATGCACTTATCATAGAATCAGTTTCACTAGGAGGCAACGAAACGGCGGCCATACATGATCAGTTGGATGATGACATTCCTTACCACTCTCCGGTGATACTCGAAATCCATGGAAATAATTCCCTATCACTCAGAGGCGCCAAAAAGCAATGGCTATTATACGTCATCAAAGAAACAAGGTTTGTGTCCAACAAATTTCAAAGTATAAGACTGTCCTATATTTGAGCATGGCCTGCGTCAAGCAAATCTGTTGAAGTTCTTGTCATGTCTTCAATATCTTTTCACTGGAACGATAAGGTTGAGTATGAGAAAAGGAAATTGATGAGAGCTAACCATACACTTTTACCACACAAATATTGAGAAAATCTCAATCGTGGTACTTTCCACTTGCAGAGTTGATTGATTGTCGACTTCAACATTACCCTAATCGTCGCGAAATAATTGCAGAAGAATACATCGGGGTCTTTGCAGAACAGCGACGGATATGAACAGAGCTTTCGGTATGCAGCTGCTACTTTCGGTGTCTTTGTCTTTCGGTCTGATAATAACGCTCCTGTATTCAATCTATGTTGATATTGTGGCGTCATCTTTGAATGATTCATTCTCCGCCATCTTGATGGAAAAGATCCTTAGTCTGATATGGGTCTTATTTCATGCCACAAAAATTCTTGTGACTGTTGACTCTTGCGAGGCTACAAGCTGCGAGGTAGCTATTCGACTATTAGATTTGAACAACGTTGCGAAACGAATTCTGATCTGGGACCATTAAATCATGCTTCAGGCCAACCGGACTGGGGAATCGATCATCAAATTACTGCATACGACAGCCTGCGACGAAGATATTCGCAATGAGGTATTAAATGAAGTTCCATGCAAACGTTTCAGTTTTTTATCATAATTCTTCGGATCGATGCAAATTTTGTTTGAAAATGGTAATTGCCTAGACATTTACTCGTTGAACATTTTTATCTTTGTTTTTGACTGGGAATTGACTGGCGCTATCAGAAAATGTTGTTTCTCAATTTCATTGATTTTCCAAGGATCATAACTCACTGACGCACGAACGAAAATATTGCTACGAAATCGTAATTCCCTCGAATGAATCGAACCGAAACACGGAAAATCCAGATTCACACTGAAACTGATTAGGGTTGGGCACTGGTTATAATACATTGAACGCATGATTGTAAAAAATATTTTTCTTCTGTTTTTCAACATTGATCTTTGGTTTTCATCTGATTAATTCTTGTGATTTGTCTGTTCTAGATCAACAACTTCACACTCCAGCTGATACAGAGTCGTCTCTACTTCACGGCATACGGACTTTTCAATTTAAATTATTCGCTGGTTCGTGGGGTAGGAGTTAATCAGAAGTTACATAATTTGTCAAGCCGCAAGTTGATTCACTCCTAGTATTTTTCACGGACTTTGATTGTTGATATTTTCAGATCATCGGCGCGGTGACAACTTATCTGGTACTTATGATTCAAATGCAAAAAATTTATGAGCCCAAGAACGTGAATTCCACATCTAATTCCATGATGCTAGTTCAGTCAAATGGAACGAATTAATGGGACATCTTCGGATCAGAAACACATCAAAGTATGTAGATTGTAGGTATACTTGGTGATCGGCAGAAGAGGTCAACACGAAGGTAGTATACAGTCCATGAAAACAGCGTAACAAGTATTTCGAATTAGCTCTTCGATATTTTCCCATTTGGACACGAAGTCCTTGAGACATGCTGTACCTAACGTCGCACCAGACTGCAGAAAACTAATAGGATTTTGGATATCTCGCACATTATGGGGCAGACACACTTGAGCATATTTGCGCGACGCAAAAAAACTGGAAAAACCATGCAGCCATATTATACCTATATATCTTGCCTATTAGGCAGATCTGCAACAATATGTGACATCTTGGTTTAAAGTTTCCTATATCCATAGAAAATTACATGAAAGTCAAAAATCGATTCAGGATCTTATGGTTCAAATATTATATTTGTCCTTTCTCTGGGTTGAGTGAGCTAATTCTTTGTCTTCTTGGAATCTCATTTTTAGTATATACCTACAATGTATTCTATTCAGTTTTCCAGATATGTATTCTGTTTAGGAAATAATATCGTAATGGTTTGAAGGTTTACTCATGTTGTATACTTGTATGTATAATAAACGAAGCGTGAAGTTCTATCCTCATTGTATGAAGTGATGTTGTTTTTTCCCTCGAGACTTATACAATAGAGAGAAAACAGAAGTTGTTCAAGAGCATCGCCTACGGCTCGCTGGGCATGCTGAAGTGAACTCTTCTTTAGGTTTGAAAAATGTCTTTATAAAAAGGACTTATGAATGTCAAGACGCAATCCTTCCCAGTAGTCGATTCGTCTCGTTGCAAATTTTTGATCATATCTGTCACTATAATGACTATCACCATTTGAATCAGAGGTGCTTGTTCCCAGTCATTTTCTTCCCACGATGATCCCTTATGATGTAACTATAAGCTGCAGACATGCATTAATCGCGTTAATTGGAGCTACTGATGACCTTCGCATTAGTGCATAATTAAAGCTATAATTTTTCGCTGTAAAAAATAATAATTATGCTATCAAGATTGAGTGGCAATTTTTCATCATTATCGAGCAATAAGAAACAGTTCACCAAAATAATCACCTAATGACGATTTGAACCTCCCTCTGTGATCAATTATGATTAGCGATATGAATGCTGAAATACCAAAGTTTGTGTGTGATAATTATTACTGTTGATTGATGTGTGGTGCGGAGGGGCACGGGTATAAGTACCAAGTGAAAGATAAGGTCTTAATTGCTTGAGTTTCTAGAATGTTGGCTATTCACTTTTTCATTTCAGAACGTCAATATGGCTGCAGTAGGGCGCTTCGGGACGCGTCAAAAGTACGTTCATAAGATTTGAGCAAAGAAGGATGAGATAAAAATCATCTTTGCATTCGAAATCGGTTCGGGATCATATCCGGAGCCCAAACATGTTCGTCAAAGAACCAGAAACTTCTCACGATGCTATCACACCGCTCATTTACTTCAATTGCTTCGCTGGCATTACCGCTTTTCGACAACCGAATCAGAGCGATAAAAAGTATTTGTTTATGAAACTTTACACAGCTGCTATTATTCTCATTAACTGGACATCGATTTACACAATCTGTAGTATGATATGGAATGCTACAAATCATTTCAATACTTGGACCGGGGCTGAGACGATGCGTATAGCACTTGCCGCTGCAAACTCGTTTACTACTGTCATCGCTCCGTTCTTAGTATGGCTCCGAAGAAAGGTAATTAATAACTATTATGGACGCTACTCGTTTATATGCACATCTACGTAAATGTCGGCAAGTTAAGATCTCAAATTTGAGTATCACGACCCAATCTCTTGCTGGTAGTACGCGAAAATATTAGTAATGGTTATTCAAATACGTGCAGGGGTTGAGAGACTGTATGCAACAGGTGCCAATCTTGGATGAGACCTTTCACACTGTTCTTGGAGCTCCAAACGAATACAGGAAGCATTATATTTATTCGGCCTTTCAAGTTACCGCCATCGTTTTAGTCATGATTATTGTGAGCATCTGCGACACTTTACCGGCTCTCATTTTGGGTGTGCCTATGAGCCCCGGATTCTTGTTGAAATTTATCACCACGGTGTACGTCGTGCACCAGCCAATACTAGTCATGTTTCTTCTGGACGTGAACTTCTGTACTTTTGTGGGGTAAAACGCAAAACTATCTACTTATAGTTATTGTTCAGTTTCAACCAATCGATCCAACAACTTGAATTCGTCCTTCATGCATTCGTTCGTGCTTATGCATTACATACTAACAACAAGTCAACAAGTATTAACATTTATCGTATTCCGAACATATATAGATACCTAAGGACCAAGATTGAACACCTCAACGACAGCCTACTAAGATTAACAACGAAGCCTCTCATTACTTGTCCTAGTAAAAGGCTATTCGTCATTCCTCAAAATGTTGTAAAAATACCTGGAAATGGAATAAAAACTACGGAAACTGACGAGCTTATGAACGACAAGTACTACTTGCTACGAGAAATCCGGTAAGGGCGAATAGCTGACATTTATTTGACAGATATTGTATAATTTCGTCGAGTTTCACAATACAGTAGAACTCCTATGAATTCGAAGCACTTAAATTCGACTTCCCCTATTTCGGAGGGGAAGTTGCTCTCCTACTCTTTACCTCTTGCAACACGCCCACTTTACCGTGCAACACATAGAGCATGCGCAGACAGTAAATATTCTGATGGAGAGGGTAACACGTAAATTCTAATTCTTAGAATTCTCACCCTGTAGCTTCGAATACATAGGAGTTCTACTGTATATCTCTCGCTTTTCAGTCTCTGTTGATACATTCTTGAACATTGTGGAATGCGGGATCGAATATTTTATAAGCGGTTACCGCGTCCTTTCCTAAATACAGTAGAGCGCCGTTATAGTGATGCGGTCGATTCGCACACTATTACAAGCCCTCCCTTACTTTTACGATTTTATTCCAAGATTAGAAAGGCGGCAGGTGGGGTATTGCGCGCTATGATGCGCACAACACTCTTGACATGGTACTCGTCGGGCCCATACAGCCGGGCGTGAGGTGGTGGGAGGAACGGCGGAATAGCACACTAGCGACGTGCGCTGTAACGGCGCTCTACTGTACTATTTATTGTGCTCTACTGTATATTATATGTGATGAGACGAATGAATAAATCCTAAGTCTCGTCGATCCGTTGTTTTTAAAACTTGATTTTTATAGAAAGGCACATCTGAAACTCTGCAAGCTATCACGAAAGATAAACCTCGCTTTCGGTATACAGAATCTACTATCTGCCGGAGTATCCTTCGTCATGATTACCGGATTATTGTACGATATATATTGTTTTTTCTTACTGGACAAAATTACGCTCAGAACGGCCGGAGAGACGTGTACGGCGGTCTTGTGGACTGCCATCTACATCTTTAAAATTTGGATGGTCAATCACTCGTGCTGGGGCGTTAGCAATGAGGTAGCATTAAGCTCATGTGTTCAATCACTCCCCCTCATTTTTATTTCCGAAAGTACTGCATCGATTTCGAGCCAATTAGATACGTAAATGACTTCTGCTTAACTGAATACGAATCCGGGGTCAGAATCAGAAAATTCGAAATGGCGAACTCCATATGACGGATTGGGATGTGAGAAAAATTGCAAACTTGCAAACCAGGGGACCTTTTTAGGGTCGGTAATAAGACGATCTGGAGGCATTCCGAATTTCCTAATTTTTGACATTCGATCCGTAATCGACGATTCCAAAAACCTCAGAAAAACCTGTTTGTCATGAAATTTATACGAGGATAAACAGCTCGTCCCGGATGGATTGAGCAGCTCAGTCGCTTGTGTGCATTTGTCTGCTATAGAAAAATGGTTTATCCTGGCTCTTTGTGGAAATAGTGTATAATTCAAATATGTATTTCAATATTTCAGGCCGAAAAAACTGGCGAAGTTGTTTACGAGCTTCTCACTAATTCAAGGGTGGATAAAGAACTCACAAAAGAGGTAAGTATGAATTCACAAATAGACAGGGAATATATAGATATATAGATGAGAATGAAAATATGCATATGCATATCACAGAATAGTAACATCACACAATAAAATTGAATATTTGATTGAATATGTTTTCACGTTTATATAATTCTTCGAAATATTATTTTTACTTTTATTTTCTGTCAGAATGATGATTGCCTTCGCCGCCTCGCATACAAATATGAAGAATATGAATAACCGATATTTCCGATGATAAATGTCTAATTGATGCATGAATAATAATCAATCACCCATCATCATTTGCTCATTCATTCGTTAACACACATTTATCCTATCTATAAAATTCTAAAATATTTTATCCCTACAGATTCATGAATTTGGAATACAGATGCTCCAGAACCCCGTGCGTTTTGATGCTTGCGGATTCTTCACTCTTGATCACACGTTTGTACAAGGTGTAAGTAATTCCAATGCCTGCAGATCACTTATGTGTTCACGATTTTGGGAATTCATTTGTCAGCTTATACGTTATATTGTCAGCTTCTTCTTGACTTAAAGGTGATTGGATCGATAACGACGTACCTGATCATCCTCATCCAGATGAGTCATCTATCTGGAAATTCTGTCTCCGAGACAGATATGTTATGGAACAAGACCGAACAGGCGAGATATCATTTTTAGAACGCGCTGTGAAACCACCAGCTTTGCTTGCAAATATATAGTTGAATATTTCGGGATAAAATCCACCAAACTATGATATACAGGGTGAGTCTCGTCAAAGGTCGGAAATGGGTGGGACTTACTTACGGCAAAGGCTCGCCCATTCAGCTAATGAGACCAGCTGTTACGCAGACTATGTTGATACGTGGTGGGGATGTGCAAAACAAGGTCCGAATACTTGACAGTAACAATTTACCGTAGAAATTCGTTTCGAATGGGTACAACCCACATAGCACTGAATATTGCAGCAACATTGCAGGAATATTGCAGGAATATCTGCAATGTTGCTGCGATATTCAGTGCTATGTGGGAAGTGATGGATGTATTGTGCTACACTATCAAACTCGTGCATTGCACATAAAATATAAAATACAAAGTATGAAATGAGCAATTTATGTGAGCGATCGTGGTAACTTAGCTTTGGTTGACCTGGTGACGTAGCATGGGATTACTTTCGATTGTTAGGTATCAGCCGCCCCCACCTTAGGAACCTCGAAGCCTTTATTGTTTAGCGTAGAATTTAGATGATGTGTTTAGCACGTATTGAATGTTCTATTGTAATTAAATGTCGATTCGAATTATTGTTCGGAGCTGAAGCTAATTTATGTATTCAAATGTCTGTTCTTGATATCGGATCTATTGCACTGAATCTCAATTACGAGAAATGACGATAGTTAATCTGACACTGAAGTTATTGTTGAAAATGAAATGGATTGACTCAATTGAATTATCTTAATATAACATTAACCCAGATGGGATCTATGGCGTGAAAAGAGTTTGTTATATTTTAAAGTTTGATATTAGAAGTAAAATATTTGTGTCTTTGCATTGAATCTATGTTAATAAACGGTTCACTAATATTTCAGATTATATCACGTTTATATTTGAATTTATTCTTATTTTATGAATTAAAAATCGTGCAAATTTCTGCAAGAATGAAATCCTGTCCTTTCAGTTTTGAGTGGAATTGAGAATGTAACAATTTTGAGACTTAAGGTGCTTCCATACGCAATTCCACCAGACCTGAAAATATTGGGAAAAAAGGTGCTATTAAACGGAACATTTCTGCCTGGGCACCGAAATCAATGAAACAAAACACGTCGCGCAATTCATTTACAAGAATTCCACCAATAGTATGAGGTGCAGAGAGTCACTCTCATCGGCCATTTGGTCTTCAATCTACTTCTTCAAGCTGAAGCTTGTATTGGAATGGCACTGAAATTACAGCAAATTAAGAGACTTTAGCTGATGCTCAACAAATTTGACGCCCAGTTAGAATTTGGTTCCTTGTTCAGTCGCAGGGTGTGATAAGAATCGATGGAGCAAATATCGCGATTGCAAATTTACTGCGACATATATTTTCCACATTTTAAAACCTCACATATATTGGTTGGGTTCAGATGAACGATAAAATGAATTTGATATAAATGTCCTGGAGTTGAAGCCATAGATAACGTTTCAATTATTAGGTCAGTGGATATAAAACAGCGCGCTAGAGAATAATTATGGAGTCAAATTAATTGCACGGCAATACATAAGCCACATCTAATCAGCCGGGACAGTGCAATATAAAAAACTTCGTAATATAACGTTTTGTATCTCTCTCCGTCATCAAGTATATTCATATCGATCTGTAGACTGGTATAACATAAGTAACGAATAATGATCATCAATGTTAACTAGTTTGCGGTTCACAATGGCACGCAAACACACTTACGAGCTACAGAATCGAGATAGCACTAGTATCAGTCGCTCTTCTGACTTCTAATGTCTAAATAGTTGCAGCAAGCGTTAGCATGGCAAGAGTTCGAGTATGAATTTTCAATAAAAAAAATAAGTCAATCTGAAACCAGTGCAATACCCAACTCGAGATCACAACATGTTCATCTCGGAACCGAAAACTTTCCACGATGCTATCAAACCGATCGTTTACTTCAACTGCATCCTAGGATTGGGCGTCTTGCGGCAACCGAACCAAAGCGGTACTGTATACTTTTTAATGAATCTTCACATGTTCGTTATTACTTTCATGACCTGGACCATGATTTACATCACCGTGACTTCGATATCACAAGTCATAAATTTCGATGATGCTTCGCCCATGGTTTTGCTGATGTATAAAGCACTTATATGTGCAAACTCTTCTACAGTTTTGATCGCTCCGGTGTTAATTTGGTTTCAAAAAAAGGTGATTAATGATTATTCAAGTTACCATCACTAACCACAGCATATGGTTATTTCGACAATTTGTTTTCTAATCAATACATGTTTATGCATGTATGCAGGGGATAAGGGACTGCTTGCAACAAATGCCGATTCTGGATGACACCTTTCAGGCTATTTTCGGAGCTCAAAAGAAATACAGAAGAGAGTACATTCGTATGAGTTGTCAAGTAATCTCTATTGTTTTAGTAACGTTCTTGGTAGGCGTATGTACCACTGTATTCAGCCTGGAAATCGAGCTGCAGATGAACGCCAGATCAGTATTGAAGTTTTCAAGCATTTCACAGACCCTGCTCCAGCCGATACTAGTTATGCTTCTCCTAGACGTGAACTTCTGCATTTTCCTAAGGTACAGCAAAAAACCTAACTCTGTTGCAATAATCTATATTCAAATTTACAAGGTAGACGAGACATCTTTGTCCTCTGTGCATGTACTTGCTGATTTAGATATATAATTACCATCGTGTGACAATATTTATCGTACAACATGCATGTAGATACTTGGAAAATAAATTTCGAGACTTGAACGAAAGTCTACTAAGATTAATCGCGAAGCCTTTCAACTTTCAATCTTGTCAAAGACAAACCATAACGTCTACAAACTTTATCAACGTTAGACCTAGAAACGAAGTTGCGAATGCAGAAGACTTGATAAACGACAAGAAGTGGTTGATACAAGAAAGTCGGTAAGTAGGAATAGTTACAAAAGTTTGGTAACAGACACTGTTTGATACAATTGTGCCTCATATCGCGTTTCAATCTGCCACAAATACAAACGCTGGGAGAAGCCAGTTTTCTATGTTTGTTTGACTTTTTCAAACCTTCTGAAACCCAGTCAGAGGGTCCTTTTGGATCGCTGATTTCTGATCCGACACTGAAATTTAGAAGTTCAGAAAGAGGGGGTTGGGGGGTCCAATATGACTTTCGAAAATTGTAAAACATAGTTTGGCAACAAAATTGCAAGTTGCAAAAAGTCAAATATGCATTAAAAAATGGCCTGTGCCATCTCTTGAGGCTTGTTTCGTGGGAGGAATTGTTTTGTGTTAAAAAATAAAGATCAGAGTAGTGGAAGTAGAAAGGACTAAATGTCGATCTTTTTCTTTGAGACAGCCCAACATTATGCGACATGCGATCACAAAATTGCAGAACTTTTCACTTAGTTTGTTTAAGCCATGTTTAAAACTTGATTATTACAGAAAAGCACACTTGGAACTCTGCAAGCTGTCTCGGAAGATAAACGTCATTTTTGGAACACAGAATTTGATATCTATTGCTGTATCCTTCGCCATGATCACTGGACTGTTGTATGCTATTTACAGTACTGTCACCGGCAAGAATTTCGATAGTAGAAAGCTCAAAGAGCTAGTCCCATCAGCTATTTGGACTGCCATTTACGCGTTCAAAATTTGGAACGTCAATCACTCGTGCTCGAGTGTTAGCAATGAGGTAATATCGAAGCAACTGAAAGTGAAAGTGAAAGCTGAAGCTGGATTGTGATTTGCAAGAGAAATGTGGTAAAAATCATCTCGGTCGTTATTTCAGGCAGACAGAACGGGAGAAGTTATTCACGAACTGCTAAATTCAAGGGTGGATAAAAAGCTTGATGAAGAGGTAATAAGCAACGACAAAAACTCAATAATTTTTAACCAACCACGTCATTCGATGATAGATTCGTACTATCTAGATACAATTCTATGGCATTGTATCTTCCTTTTGTAATTCACTGATCAACTGTGCTGGGTAACAATAACTCCAGGATCAAATGAATGATTATCTTCTCTGCTTTACTCCAGCTTTAATAATTGCAGATAAGCGGATTCTCAGTTCAGATTATCAAGAATCCCATACGTTTTAATGCTTGCGGATTCTTCACTCTGGATTATGCCTTCATACAAGGTGTAAGTATATTGTATGCCGAGTATATTCGATTCCGAGATTTCTGAGTTATTGGGAATCTTTTACTCACAGGTGATTGGATCCATAACGACCTATCTAGTGATCCTTATCCAGATGAGTAGCGCAGTCGAATGCAATAGCGCAAACTCTCACCTCGAGTACACTGAAATATAAGCGAATGTGTATTCCATCGATTTCGGAAACTCTATTTCGGATATTCTATAAATTTTGTCTCAGGTGTTTTCCCGCAGCTTGCTTGGTTTCAGAGATACCAGCCTGGGGCGATTTAAAAAAATCACCCTGTATGTTAGTGATGTGTGGCTTTCTGGCACTCTTCGACCACAGTAATGAGTGAATTCTAAAAATAATTGATAATAATATGAATAAGAGCGTACTTAGCAATAAAATTATAATGCTGCACTATACACAGTCCTTTTCTTGTAGTTATTATACATTGGACTATAACGCCGTATCATTAAGGTTACATTAATTCTCATCATACAAAAAGTAGAGTCTCTTCTCTTATAATGATCTATTATCATTTTTTGTGAGCCATTTTTTGCAATTCCATGGTCAATAGTAATGAATAATAATTGTATTTCAAAGGTAATTTTTGACAATATTTCATCCATATCAAGGAGGAATCTTGCATATCATAATGGAATAGTAATAACATTTGACCAATTATATTTATTGATCGGGAAGTTGGTATGACAACTGGGTAATGCTAATGACAGTCCATGTTCACTCATGGGGAGTTGGGACAGGAGTTCAGAAAATGCAAATATGAGCTAAGAAAAATAAATATTTCGTACATTGCTCGTATTGCATATATGTACATTACATGATGCCGGAATAAGTGCAGTTAAGAAAACACAAACGTATATGAGTTCCGAAGGATAGAGATAAGTGATTCGTGATTCGGTGAATTCTCGCAACGAAACGATACATACATTTGAAATTTGAACATGTTCTGCTCGTCAGAAAAAACTTTCGACGACGCTTACAAACCGCTTGTTTTCCTCAACTGCCATATAGGCATGGGCACATTTCGGCTACCAAATCAAAGCAACACTATATATTTTTCCATGCAACTTTGGACATTAATCAACTCTGTCGTGAACTGGGCTTCGATTTACGTGACTTTCACTCTTTCGGCACAATCTCTAAAATTCCGCGGTGCTTCACCCATGGCAGTCACCATGTATGCCGTTATCTTGTATACAAATTCTTGTATAACCGTGATTGGTCCAGTCTTGATATGGTTCCAAAGAAAGGTAATTGAAAATTATTATTGTTACTACGGCCGGTTCATGTATCTACGTGAATGTCGTAACCATTTGAACAACCTGCCTTGTAATTAATGATTATTGGACGTACGTGCAGGGGTTGAGGGACTCTGTGCAAAAAATGCGGATCTTGGAGGTCACCTTCCAAACTATTCTCGGAGCTCGAAACGAGTACAGAAAAGAGTGGAACCATTCAATTTGTCACGTTATCGCCGTATTTTTTACCGTGGTCATGGTATCCATCCACGAATTTATATGGTCTCTGGAGTACAGATCGATGGCAACTGCTTTCTTTTTTACATTGACTGAGCTTCATCCTATACTAGTTATCATTGTACTGGATCTGAACTTCTACACTTTCGTAGGGTAAGGCGGAACTTTCAGATGAAAAATTATGCTGGTAGAGTATGTGACATCAATGCTGAACTTTGAAATAATAGGAGCAGATCAAATTTTGGAAATAGTTACGTCAAATTTCGAATGCGATTTTTCGTCAATGCTGTTTTTATGACGCTGCATATGATATCTCGAGAATTTTACGGTCCACCGATCCGAAATCACACCATCATTCGAAAGCACAGATGCATTTCGCAATCCGCTCAATTCCGATTCTTGAAAAATTGGAATTGGCCAAGGGTTTCGTTCTCAATCAGTTCAACTCGAGTTTTCAATCTTTTCTTCGTTCTAGCGGGATCCGTCCATTAGATGTCCATACTCGCTTCAATTTTTTCGAAATATTATACTAGAACTGTTTTATTTCATTCATTGTTTCAACACTCTTGCTATTCAGATACTTGCGAAAAAAGTTTCGAGATTTGAACCACGCCTTACTGAAATTGGCAGAGCCGTCTAATTCCGCTTCTTACCATGACGAAAGTTTATTCAGGGTTTCTCGAAGTACCCAGAGAAAAATTACACAACGCAATAAGATTATCGATACGGGAGACGAAAAGGTGATAAACGACACGAACTATTTGCTACAAGAGATCCGGTGAGTAAGACTACCAATCTTTTACACAGGATACTGTTGCCCTACAGTTTCCAATAGATTCGTAAATAAATGCAAACTACACGCTCATGTTATGATAATTTTATGCAACAAAATGATCATCGACCCTCCCGGTGTAATAATTTCCAAAAAAATGGTGAAAAACTCCGACAATTCCCTATAAACTCTAAGAACTTTTGAAAGTTGCAAGTTTTCCGAATGAATCAGAACAAAGTCATAGACTGATCCTGACATTTTGAATTTCGATTCCAGAATCTTCCAAATCAATTTCCATACACAACGATTTCGACCCGGGTTTCGTATGCTTTATTGTTTTTAAAATTGAAAATTTTATTGCCATAATAGGAAAGCTCATTTAGATCTATGCAAGCTGACCCGACGGATCAACTCTATCTTTGGAATGCAGAACCTGTTGTCATCGGGAATATCCTTTGGAATGATTACCGGATTGTTGTACACTATTTACAGTGCCTTTTTATGGAAACGTGTTGCAAGTAGCATGCTCGAAGAGATATTGCGATCAGTAATATGGGTTGCGATTTACACATTCAAAATTTGGATGATCAATCACTCCTGCTGGAGTGTTACCGAGGAGGTACGTCGGTACGTCATTGCACGAAGAATTCGAAATTCAAAGGATTCGAAAAGAACCCAGACAAAGAAAGCATGTTGAAGAATTCATCGAACAAATCAATCGGTTTTCTGAAAATTTGGGGGTGGTCCAACCCTTCACAGCAACATTGTATATTGTAATTTTTCAAGATCTTTGATTCATAAACTAATTGAACAAAATTGGTTCTGACGGAAAATGATTCATTTTCAATGAGCTTTGAAAATCTAAAATATTCAAAAAGTGTAATTAGCCAATACTGTTTGGTCGATAGAGTGCGTATGTATAGCAGACTGAAAGATCAGGAGATTTACCCAGTTTTCAAATCCTACGACATTACTGCTCATCTACATATCAGTATAATACAAAATATCTAATCCAAAGTTTTTCGTTATTTCAGGCGAAACAAACCGGAGAAATTATTTACGAACTCCTCAAGCTGAAGGATTATAAGAGACTGCAAAAAAATCTGGTACGTACAGCAATATATTTTTGCAACACCTGCTTCGAAAGTTTGATTTTCAAGATCTGTGTAGCGCGCGTAAAGTACCTTATTTCCGAAGAGCAAAGAAAAGAAGAGTTAGCGCATGCGTACATCGCAAATACTCTACTTCAATCACTAGTGCTTTTTTCACGCATGCGCACTTCAAAATAACTCAATATTACGCATTGCGCTATGGCGGCGGGTAGTGGCGACGTGGGGTCATGTTAAGTCATCAATCTGTCTTTCGAATCAAACTTTTTTATCAGGGAGTTACACAAAAATTTCGTGTGGTATAAGTGCGAATAGGCAATATCTGTCTGGTGTCATTACGGCACTCGCCTTCGGCTCGTGCTGCAAATGATACTTGTCGGATATTGCCTACCTTCTGCACTTGTATCACAATATACTATTTCAGATTGGTAGAAATAAATAAATAAATAACCTCGAGCATTTCCATCTCGAATTTGGAAAACGTGTCTATTTTCTCGTTCAGAATTAACGTACGGAAATCATTTAATCTCTAATTACATCAGATTCAGGCATTTGCACTACAGATGCTTCAGAATCCCATACGTTTCGATGCTTGCGGGTTCTTTCATCTGAATTATGAGTTCGTTCAGGGCGTAAGTATTCTATGTATTCATACAGCATACGTGGCGCATAAGTATACATCCCATCTCTGCATCACTCAGTTATTTTATCTTTCCCATTTACAGATGATTGGATCCATAACGACGTACTTGATCATCCTTATCCAAATGAGTCAGCTATCCGAGCGCACTGCGGTGACCAAAGTCTTCGATCCCTTCACCAACGGTACCGGGATTTGATCCATGATATGTATGTGATTTATTTCGTGAACGCATACCGACTGTATCTACACTGCAAATAGAATGTAATAACAGTAGCGATTTATCACATAGTTGTAATAATATTGTAGCCGTTTCTTCGTCAATCGTTATCCAATAGATATTGTCTATCATTTCACGCATTTATGTATAATTGTCTTTGAATAAAATGATAAGTACTTCAATTGCGTATGATTGGTTCTAGTTTGATGGATTGACGCGTGATGCTGTGGAAATAATAATGTCATTTATTATTCCATCCAATGATCCAATTTATGCCACAGTATGAAGGGTTGCGTCGAAATAAATACGTCTATTGCTATGTTTTACTACTTTGATTTGAATCGGAAGTTAACAAAGGGCGTGATTCATGTATGTAATTGTCAATGAAAAGTATTGTGATAATAATGACGCTGAGAGCAACTTGTGAGTAAATAATGAATGGATAAGATAACACGCGTATCGTCGCTAATTCAAATTCATTTAATGGAATAGGAACGATCAATTATCGAAGCTGGATCGTCGACCAACCATTATTTCAAGTACAGTTTTATAATTTGCACAAACGATTGATTGTCACGAATTGAAAAAATCTTCTTTCACCAACTATCCCACAGCTGTCACCTCTGCCTTTTGACGAGGAAGGTTTAAAGTATATTTTGCGAAAACAAAACTCCCGAATCCCACAAACTATAAATGGAGCCGAAGACTTCATTCGACTGGGTCTTCGAAATCAGTGATTTCAAAACACATACAGCAAAGAAATATATTCAGCTTGCGGTTCACACCGTGCAAGAAAACCATCGGGATATTTTTATTTTCAGTACGTTTGCTTATTGTATTATTTGATGTATATTGTATAATTTATTGATGACCAGATAATGCTGCGATCGGTTTGATCAAGGTCACACGACACAATTTATAATTCATGAAGACCATAAGAATTTATACCTGTAGTACAGGTATGAAGTGATATATTATTCATTAAATGGCTTGCGAGTCATTATCTGATAGAAGAATAAAAAGACGATAATTGCATTTTACTTAGCCCATACGGCTCGATATTCACAATAGCAGTTGGTACGCCTTCATCAAGCGTGAATCAATTGCATTGAGAGTGTTATTTCAAGAAACGTGTGTGAAGGATTTCTTCAATTGATTCGGATAAACAGTAAGATATAACAGTAATGCATAAGAGAACCTAGGATGAACAAAAACGTGGGGTACAACGGGATTTGCCCAAAAATGCTGTAAATTTGAAAACAAAACAAAAACTGAATTGATTCGACAATCTAGATGTGATGTGCACATTCGGAATTTTCATTTGAAACAATTCCAACTGCTTTTGCCTCAGGGAGTTTGCTGTGCCCAATGTTTCCGATGTTCCACTACCACTGAACGCTAATGTTTCCGCATGAAATATGAAGTTGAACGAAATAGTGGTTTCGAGATATTATTGATAATACTTGGGATGATAACAATGTCAAGCGCAATAAGTTGATGACCATGAAATGAGAGAACTTATTTCACGAATGAAGAGTAATCATTTGGATTATTGGAGCTGCATTCTTGACCGACCGTCAGAAAAAAGCTTTTTATAATTTTTGAAAACGGTTAATTGTCACCAGTCAAAAAATCTCCACGAACAATAATCTCTAGCGATTGTTACATGGGAGCATCCAAAGGTCTAATAACAATTTGCAGAAATGAAGTACTCGGCACGAGAGGTTCTGCAGGCTGGAGTCGTTTCACCGCTGCATCTGATCAACTGGTTAATTGGAAACGGTGTCATTGAATATCCGATAGGAAGACCACGACTTGTATTATCGCTCTTTTGGTCGTTCGTAAATCTTCTTATTATTCACGGCTTTCTGAGGATGGCTAATTTCTCGGAGCTCGATAAATTCCATGGATCTATAATCATTGCCAATCTCTATCGCACCAATGCTCATCTCTGTACCACGTTTGTCACCACTTCCATCTGTCTCGGGCTGCTTAGGGCAAAGGTGCTAACTGACAATCAGTACATTGAAAACATATGGCGTGTGCAACGCCGGATTAAAAATTTTGAAGCTGGGAGCTACAGTAACTCAGTGGGCCCCCACACGGATTTATTTCGTTAAACTAGCGTATAATGAGGAAAATGAATAGAATAGACAAACAATGTTTGTATGTGGTTTTTTCTATTCAGAAAATTATTTGCTGGCCATTTCTTCCGCAAACGTTTCAATTGTATCGTCGAAGTTTGAAGTCTTTGTCAAGTTGCGCTCAATGCATAACATACCTACTCAAGGATGTTGATCGTAATTGTTCCATCGTAGTTTTATACTTATTTTCTATGGATGATAATTTTGAAAATGCTCTCTGACCTCCGCAATTTGATACGGGAATTGTTAAAAATATTCTTGAAACTATGAATATATTAGGGGAAACATCCACTGTTTCCTTATCTACAATCCATTTCAACAATTGAGTTAGGGGTGGAATGTTTTGCTGGAATTCTTTTTTCAGTAAACGAATGAACTTTATCATTCCGTCAGTGAAATGAGCGTCCAATCTCTGGGTCAAATCTCACAAAACTGGTCAGTACACTTTTGTAATTCGTCCATCTTCATCATGTTTAGATTTGTAAGGAAACGATGTAATGCCACAATGTAACTGTATACAATACTACTTTTTGCTAATTCTACTCGTAATTTGTCAAATATAGGCTAGACGTACGGTTATTGGTCGCCTTATTACCGTTTGTGGTCATCAATTGCTCCATTTGTGGCCATACCCATTACCATGTAAATCACGGCCTGGCCACAAACGGTACAAAACTATTCTAACAGCCTTAATTATTAAAAACTTCACTTTCAAACAATGAAGTACTGCAAAAGTTGGGTGTATTATTTGCTGTAGGGTATATTTTCGTAACTAATTCAATAATCAAATAGACTTATAGTGCCAGAAAGGAGGGAAGCATTCGTCAAACAATGCCACAAACGTTATAGTGGCCACAAATGGTACATCTACCCTAGGTGAGAATGAGGAAGCGCGGAACGATTCTCAACTGTCCAAGCTGCCGTTTCCCGATGATGTACTGCAATCCGCATATTTTTAGGTCATTTTACGTTCAAAATTAGATTGATATTCCGGGCTAGCAATATAACTTATTGCCTTTGCGCAATCTTCAATATCATCAAACTCATCTCTTGAACCGGTATACGAAAACGACTCTGTGCACTTTGAAACAAAAATTTTAATTTCTATTTGAAAACACATCCTTATTTAAATTAAAAATGTTGCTGCCCATCTTTTTTCCTATTTACGAAATTGTTTGGCTCCTTTCACTTCAACTCGTTCTAAATCTTGGAATATTTCAAGTTTATACTTAAAATCTGGAGAAATGATGTGTTAAACTATTCTTAATCTGTTGAAGTAATTGAAATTCAGCTTCTATGCAATGAAGAATACTACATTGTGTATCGAGGGTGCAACGAATCTGCTCCTAAAATGCCCCTTTGCGACCTCTTGAGCGGGCGCAAAACGGGACTTTGCACCCAAGAGCGGACAAGGAGTCTCTTTTGCCCGCTTTTAGCGGTAACACACACATGTAATAAACTCTGTACATAATTGACCACACCAGTAAAGCTACACAACGTAACATACAGAAACTGCCAAATAGCCCATCACCTCCTTCCAGCTTTTGTAATTTTTGACATGGAATTTTGCCTAAAATGACTGGTAAAATTTCCAAATCAGTATGGTAAATTCCATTGCACCGCGCTCACGACTTTACCATACTGACTTGGAAGAGGTACTGCTCGTTTTAGGTATAAATATAAGGTTCGCTGTACTTATTACCATTGGATGTAGTAACTGCTGAATTTACCATCCTGACTAGTAAACTCACTCATTTGTAAAAGTGTTTGTACAAATATCTTACGTCATATTCCAATGATGATAGTAACTTACAGAATTACTAGGCAAACTAGCAATTAGTGCTGAAATGCCGTGTCGGAGACCACCACAGCCGCAGCCCCCCCCCCCCCCCCCCCCCCCCGTCGCGCAATCCGGCGTTGCAAGTACGTCACGAACGAAGCGCACTTCACTCCTTCAAAATCTTTTTTCCGAATTTTTAGGTTGTCAAGGAATGCCGTCACAAGTTAAACATTATAAACAATAGACTGAAGATGCTGGCGATCCCTAACGACTACAAGATGGTTGCCAGGAGTCAGATAATTGAGGTCCTCGTTGTATTCGCCGTCGATTCCTTCATGGTGATATTGAACTTCAGATACATTGGCTTTGATTTTCCAAGCGAGTCATCACGTATTGGTTTTTTAGCCGTTTTTCATTATTCGTTGATATTTGCTTTCATCGCCGATGGTGAATTTACTACCAGCATCAGGTGAGTTGGAAAACGTGAAATATTACGGTAACCTGATGGTGCGATGCAGAATAATAAAAATTGACAAATATTTCTAAATTTTACTTCTGAAAATTAAGTAGGTAAGAACAATGAAAGTATGGTGATACATTAAAATCACATTATCCATGGACAGATATTTGGGTAGCAGGTTCCAGCATCTGAATACACTACTCGCAGATGCAGATCCTTCGGAGAAAAATGAAAGGAACGTCACTCGGGAGTCGGATGATCAGTCTCAACTCTACTCCTCGATAACAAGTGAAATCCATAGAAATAGTATGGTGGCGATTGGGACCGCTGAAAAGAAGTGGCTATTGTATGTCATTGGAGAGACGAGGTATGTATGATTACTTTTTATTTTTATAACACGAGATAGACGATAGGCCATAGACGATTCATGTGGCCCGAGTATACCGAAAATGAGGATGAATTGCAGTGTGAGCCAGCGCCGTCAAATATTTCCACAGGTACTTAACCTGATGTTAGTGACTCAAGGATAGTCTATCCAATTGGTATAGAGATCAGTGAATAGTAGACATACATTTTGAATCTGTAAAATGATTTACTGAATCTCAATCATCTTGTAAGATGAGAAAATGAAAAGTGATATCACGAAAGATTGCACCAGTGCGCTCAGCGAGTCATAGGCAGCGCCTTCGAAATACAGTGGGATCGCGATACATTACATCTTGATGGATTGCCGCTGAGAGCACTTCACCCATAGAGATATTATAGATAGAGTACTAGAGTACTTAACTCTTACGCTTTCTGCACGTTTGATGTCATTAGAGTATTGGTAGATCATCGTACCGACCAATATAAAATCGTTTGGAACAATCCTAGTTGATCAGACTTCATTGCTGAAAAATATTTGCAGAATGATACATCGGGCTCTTTGCAAAATAGCAACGGAATTGAACCGAGCTTATGGTATCCAGGTGCTATTTTCAGTGACTTTGTGTCTCGGTCTGATCATCGCGCTACTCTATTCGTCCTATCATATCGGCTTGTTATCTTTGAGTGATCCGCTTCTGAACAGATGCATAGTCAAGTTCATCGTTCTATCATGGATCGTGATGTATTTCATCAAAATCCTCGTGATCGTTGATGCTTGCGATACTACAAGCAGCGAGGTACTCGATATCTATCAATTTCAAAAACCGTTGTATCATACACCCACTTATGATTTGCAAATATGAAATTATGTTTCAGGCCAATCGGACCGGAGGATTGATTAGCAAATTACTGTATACAACAGCCACCGACAGAGACATTCGCGATGAGGTATGTGTGTGTGTGTGTTTTCGAGGTACTAGAGAAGAAGAATTCAAAAAGCCCTACTTGAATCATTAAGCGTTAATCGAACTTGAATCTTATTGAATCTTGAAATCAATGTTGATTATGTCATTTTCGAATCAAAAGAAACAATTATTCTCTCCTTACACTCATATTTCTTGAAATCTAGTATCAAAGGGTCTTTTTTCTCGCGTAGCCATAAAGATGCACTTTGGATGAATACATAATTTGTTAACTTGATTTATCAAAATGAAATTCCAAAGATGCAAATATTTCAGCCGGAAGCTTCTATCGACGCACGTTTCGTTTTTTTTAATTTCATAAAATTTCGCAAAATCATCTCTATACTGATGGACAAATGACAAATTCTGCGAAAATTGTCCTCACTACCTTTGAATCGATAGTGCCAACACTAATAGATAACAAATCAGAAGCCACAATGAAACTTGGATATTGATCGGAACGGAGGGGATACTACCATCGATAACAAATTGTGAACGAATTTTCTTTCGCTTTTTATGAAAGATAAAATCCAGTCTCGTCTGAATTCGGTTGTTGATGTATGATTTGTCTGTTCTAGATAAAAATCTTTTCGCTTCAGCTGATACAAAATCCTCTCAACTTCACGGCCAGTGGATTTTTCACTTTGAATTATTCGCTGATTCATGGGGTGAGAATTAATCAAAAGTCACATGATTTATCAAGTCACTTCAGAATTACTTACCGATCATGGTCATTCCTATTTTCAGATAATTGGATCAGCGACAACTTATCTGGTAATTTTGATCCAGATGCAGAATATATATTACCCAGATAACGTGAGAACGTGAGAACAGAGAACGTGCTCATTCCATTCTACAATGGTCGCGCAGATAAATGGCACGACTTGAAAAGCCCCTGTCGCATCATAAATAAATATTATTTAATAGGCGAAGCCGAAGGACTCGCCGTCCGCTAAAAAAAAATCATCAAGGGAATCGGTTCTGACTACTGTATCATGTGAAGACGAAATCATCCCCTAACTGATTTTGTATGTGAACGGCCTCATCTTCTTTCAAATTGATCTGGAAATTTTCTCGCACATGTATCGCAGTCTCAAGACTAAAAAATCTTTATGCAAAAAAAACAAGGATTTTAATAAACAGACCGAAACAACCGATTGCAGTGTTCGAAATGTATCTTCCCTAAAAGCCGTATCATTCGTTTTCCACAGATATAAGGTATGCCATCGATGCGTCAAGCAGCCCTGATTATTTTTCTGCATCTGATTAAAACATAAGCAGAACGTGAGATGGACGGAAATGAACATGCAGCCGTATCCATGACGTAAGTTCTGTGCGATTTTCACAAAAATAAGCTGATCGCAAGAATCGCACTTTGGTGAAAAATATTAAATATTTCATTTCGACTCGATGGAAGCCTTTTTTTTCTTTACCTCTGAATACTTTGCGGAACCTTGACCGGAAACATCAATGTTTCACATACTCATAATAAAATTGTGACAGCAAGAGGCAGTATATCGATCAACGTAATTAGAGATGGAACAAAAAGTGGTGCTTCACGCTGATGGACAGCCCCTAAGGAATTGTCCTCGAAATTATGTAATTTTCTCTAGTCTACAAGGCCCGTTATTCATGGTAGCAGTTCACACGTCTACGTCAAGCAGGAATCAATTAAATTCATAGTATGGCTACCATACATGTGTTTGTCGCATGGTTCGTCGGATCATACATGCAGTAAAATTATACGCGAATCTATAAACGATTCCTTATTACAGCTGGATTATTGACCAGCCGTCAATCCACATTCTTTTACGATTTGAGAAACCGATCAGTTGTCGGCACCAGGCGAAAAATCTATTCCGAAGAATAATCCACAACGACTGTTACAGTTGGACATCTGAAGTTTTGAGTATATTTTGGAAAGATGAAGGTCCCGATACCGAAGTTTATGATTGCCGGCGCTCAGCCGATGCTTCTGATCAGCTGGGCCTTTGGAATCGGTGTTATTGAGTATCCTCTCGGTAGACCACGACCTGTGATATCAGCGATTTGGTCGATTTTCAATTTCCTAACTTATCTGGGCTTCCTGAGGATGGCAAATTTCTCGGACATCGTAACATTTCATGGCTCGCTACTCGCCGCTTACAACTATCGCACCAATGCCTATCTCTGTGCTGCATTCGTCGCGACTTCCCTCTGCCTTGCGCAGAGTAGAGTGAAGGTTTTGATTCAGTGCATTAATCACATATCGAACATATCGGAACCGAAGGATGATCCTGTTGTTTGAAATTGTTATTCTGCTATTGCTAAGGTTCTCTACGAGTACCGTGACCAGATGGAGGCTATGAACGATAAGCTGAAAATGCTGGGGATCCCTGACGACTTGGAAGTAGCTATTACGAAACAACTTATTCAGCTGAGCGTCGCCATCATCTTCACTTCCATCATGATGGTATTGGACTTCAAATGCGTTGGCTTTGATTTGCCCAATGAGTGGTCACGTTTTGGTTTTTTGACAGTTGCCCATTATTTGTTAATATTTGCTTTCATCGTTGATAGTCACTTCGTTTCTAGTATTGGGTACGTTGGAAAATGTCGAATACTACATTCATCTGTGTATAGAAAATATACAGTGACACGTCAAAATGTCGTTCCTCGTGCGCAGGTATCTGGGAAACCGATTTCAACATCTGAATAAACTTCTTGAAGATTCAGATTCAGCCGAGAAAAACAAAACGATAGTCACTCAGGAGTCGAGTGATGAGTTTCAACGCTATTCTTCAGTTATAAGTGAAATTTATCAAAATAATTTTGTGGCAATTAGAGTCGCAGAAAAGCAGTGGCTTATCTATGTGATCAGAGAGACCAGGTTTGTATCCAACCTCGTATAAGTTATATACATATCTGATGAATTATGAAGAGTTACACCGCATGAAAGAAATGGAAAAAAGGAAAAAATTACATTACAAACAAGCATTTTTGAATCTATGATCTTCGAAGACGTTAACTGGGTCGAGAAGCGCGGGCTTTTCGGCTCACCGTGCGAACCCTATAAAGCGCGTAAATCGCGCGTGTGTTACCTAAAAATTATTAGCAATTAACTTGTAGCTAAATTTTGTTACTGAAAAATATTCGCAGGATGATACATCGGGGTCTTTGCAAGCTGGCGATGACATTGAACAGAGCTTGTGGTATTCAGTTGATTTTTTCAGTCGGTTTGTCTGTCAATATGATGGCCGTGCTATTTTACACATCCTATGACATCGCTGTGTCATCATCTTTGAGTAGTTTGCTACGCAATAACTGGACACCCAAGATCCTCACTGCAATGTGGATCACATTTTACGCCATGAGAATTATCCTGATAGTTAATGCCTGCGATATTACAAGCTGCGAGGTAATTTGATTATTAAGTTCGGACAAGGCTGCATTAGGGTGATACCAGACTCGTTCTTGATCAACCAGTTCATCGATACTTCAGTTTTGATACTGGTTGAATAATGGCATGACGAAATAAATCGTCATTGATGCTGTGAAATAGGTACTCACTACGTCCAGAATCGCGAGAAACACCAAACTCTACTGTAGCATACAATGTATGCTTGATATTCTTTATTTACTTCTCACTGAATGCGCCGAATAGTCATGAGTATTGCTAGAAAATACTCGAAGGATACAAAACACATTGTATACCTCCCCATGTAACAGTTGATTCTTTGATTTGCCGCAATTCTACATGTAACGATACCTAATAGGATAAATGACGATTTATTCTGTCCATCGATTTTTCAACCAGTGGAAAAACTCCGATGTCAATCACTCGGTTGATTAGAAAAGAGTTGCGTCGCATTGAGAATGAAATTCTGTTAGATGTACACATCAAATTATGATGCAGGCCAAACGGACTGAGCGATTGATCAGTAAATTGCTGAAGACAGCGGCCTGTGATGAAGACATTCGCGATGAGGTATTCTATCGAGTATTTTTATTTCGATGTTTTGTAGCACTCGTTTATGGCAATCGATAGTCGATCACCTTCTTTTTATGGAAAAAGGGGCGGGGAGACACTTTTCGATTATTATCCGAGCCCAAGCGTCGAAAACGCAAAAAAGGCCAACGCTGCGCAGATTCAAATTCAGTTCCGAACACACGCGTCCAAAAACATGTTCATTTCGTGCGAAAATAGAGTCTACAGATGGTTTTTACATTATTAAAATGTTTTCGGATTCGATTTCCTCACTGAATTACGTAAAAACAATCTGTAGAGTCTATTTTCGCACGAAACGAACATGTTTTCGGACGTATGTGTTCGGAATTGAATTTGAGTTTGCGCAGCGTTGGCCTTTTTGCGTTCTTGACGCCTGGGCTCGGATAATAATCAAAATGTGACACATTTTGACCAAAAGAAGGCGGGTGACTAGGGATGGGCGTTAAAAAGTTGAAATTCATTTTTGACTTACCTTGTTAATATATAATTTGGTCATCTTAGATCAGCATCTTTTCGCTTCAGCTGCTAAAAAATCCTCTCAACATTACGGCGAACGGATTTTTTATTTTAGATTATTCGCTGATTCATAAGGTAAGAATTAATGACAATCTACATAATTTGTTGAGCCTGACTTAATGCACTCCAGAATATTTCCGGGAGATCAATTGCTAATATTTTCAGATAATCGGGTCAGTGACCACTTACCTGATAATCATGATTCAGATGAAACGTATTTATGAGCCCAAAAACGTCGACACCTAATTATACTATGCTGATGTAGACGTATGGAACGGATTGAAAGGCTCCGTCGCATTTGAATTCTGAAACACATCTTTGAAATGCATCATAGAAGGACTTGGCGGTTAAAGGAGGAAGTAACTGGCTTCTGAATTGTTAAATGGTACACATACATGATCATGTGGATATTGTAAATAGATTTGGCTCACGTCACGTTGACTTGAAAATTTCATCACACATAATGTATCGCAGCTCCTAGAGCCAGAAAATGTTTCATAAACACGAAATCTAATAACTGTCTATAATGTATATCAGAGGATTCAGAATTCGTCTTCTTGTCCAGTCAAACCAAAACCAATTTTCACGAATAGCGCAACTAGCCAGTGAAAAGCGATGATTTGGCAGAGAGGTGCATCATGGCCTTATATGTGAACATTGGTATGAATCTCTTTGTACGGCTTTCTATGTTAAAAATATATTGAAGACACTATAACATGTCTTGGAAATAAACTGAACGATAATATACAATCTATATCCGTTTAATCATTTTATCTTTTGTAAGAAATGATTCACTCTGATAATACAGGAGAAATTTATTGAAATAAAATGAAACAGTATAACATAATCTCTGCATCATCACCCAGTACAAAGTATAAGTGAAAATCTATCACGAATATGATTTACAAATTCACGGATCTGCGAAGCTTTTACCATGGCACCCAACTCCAACACCATTTCACGTTATTGCCGCTAAATGTCGTAGCGCCACATGCTTACTTTGAAACACGACAACGGCGAGAATCTAAAGCTAAACAAACTTTTATAGAGATTCATACTAAAAATGTGAAGACTTACTATTCACACAGTAATTTCAGAACTCAAATGAAGTCGGAAGAATTTTTTTGCCACCTGAATTTCTTCTCAGAACATTGATTATGTAGTTAGAAAGCACGGGCCTCCAACGGTTACTGAGTCGCGCGTGGTGGGGGTACCTTATACTCTGCGTCGTCCGTGCGCGCAGGTTAACGCGTGCGCACGGCTGCTTTTCGACCAACTTTATGCCAGTTTATGCTACTTTACCGATTATTCTTCACTCGTTTGTCCGATCGCATTGATTTCGGCCTTTAGTTGAAGATAACGGATGTAGCAGGGAAATGGCTTTCGGAGAATGTCAAAGGAAGATTCACTTGGAAGATTAACAACCAAAATTGTTGTGCAGTATGTTGAATAAATATTGTTAATTGAAAGTAAAATCTTCAATCATTTATTTCACTCGCGCATAGTGGTGGCTGATAAAATCCATTTACTTCAACAGATACGAGCTAAATGACGTAAGAAACATAGAACTCGACTAATCTAAGAGCAGCATCTCATCGCATTTAATAAGTGATTCGCATCATTTATACAACATTTATTTAGGACGTAACATAACTACAGAAAAAAAAATTGTATTTAGCCCTGAAGATGGTCAACCGCGATCTGATCGAAAGCTCGGCAACTTTTTCAATAGAAATCGTTGGTCAATACCCGAGTTTTTTTCCTTACATTATTTCAACGCTCACGACCAAAAACGCTTTAGAGATCTGGTTACGAGTAAATATACACATGAAAATACTCGTATGAAACCATCATCAATCGATATATTATCAAGTTGAAGTGCTTTATTATCTAACATGAGAATCAAACCGCGAAAAGTAGATTGTATCGTGCCCGTGTGGCTCGTTATTCATAATGCAATTGTAATGTTACTTTCATAATTGTATTCTTGTATTACATTTATTGATTTTCCTACACCATAACATAGTTCGATGTAGATTCCATACACTGTTTAGTCTTTAATCGCGAAGGGAATTACTTCCATCAGTAGGAAATGACGTGCCACAGTGTGAAGGGTTGTCTTGCGATGGAAAAACCTATTGCTTTCGGAAAAAATACGTAGTATCAGTACCTTAGAAGGGATATCAATAATAAGGTTTGTGCTGATACTCACATCAATTGCAACAACTTGTGAATAAACACTTGAATTGAAGATTCATTGTCGTCGATTAATCAGAGAAGAACTATTGACTCTGGCAGCTGGATTTGTGACTAACCGGTCGAACAGATCAGTCAGTAATTTGTATCGGAACGGTCCGTTGTCACGAGACGAGAAATCTTTCTCAAACACAAAGCTGCAGTCACTGTTACCATTTGATTTCCAAGGTTTTCCCTATATTTTGAACGAATGAAGTTTCCGGTACCAAAGACTCTGTCTGGAGCTGTTTCACCGATGCTCCTGATCAACTGGATCTTTGGTCTCGGTGTCATTGAGTATCCAATTGGCAGACCAAGACGAATAATATCAACTTTTTGGTCGATCGTAAATGTTGTGATTTTTATGGGCCTCATGAAGATGGCAGATTTTTCGGAGATCGCCAGATCCCGGGAATCCATTGAAGCTTACAACTATCGCATTATCGCCTGTCTTTATGCCGTGACTGTTGCCACTACCATGTGCCTTGCACGAATAAGGACAAAGGTTCTGCCTCAATATTTTAACAAAATGTATCAAAAATATCAACTACAAAGCGTATGCTCCTTTATTAGAATCGTTATCACGTATATATTTGTAGGTCGTTGAGGATACTTTCCTCACTTTAACTAGCATAAACGATAGGATGGACAAACTGGGGGTCCCCAACGACTACCAATTGCTTTTCAAGACTCAAATTATTCAGCTGGGAATCGTATTCGCCTCGCAGTTTATCCTAATGGTATTGCACTTCAAGTACATTTTGTCCAATATTCCCAATGGGTCTGGCGTCCTTTTGGCTGATTATTATTTCCTGACGTTTTCATTCGCCGTTGACTATGCCTTCAGTGGTAGCATCAGGTACGTTGACGACTGTACATTTTCGTTCATGTCATCTTCAGACAAGCAGTGAATACTTCCTGATATGCGACGTTTTTCCTTATGAAAATTACATACATATATATGTAGAACTCTGAATGCATATTGGATTATTTGTGTACAGATATTTCGGCAACAGGTTCCGACGCCTAAACGCACTTCTTGTCGAATTGAATTCGCTAGATCGAAATGAAACGACGGTTACTAAATCGGATGATCAATTTTTCCGCTACTCCTCGGTGATACGAGAACTCCATGGAAATACTTCACAATCGATCAGGGCTACCAAAAATCAGTGGCTTTTACACGTCATTAGAGAGGCAAGGTTTGTATTTGACAATTGTTTGTATGTCACAATTGTTTGCTATATTATACTGTTCACACTGTAAACAATGTGCGCAGAATAATACATCGACGCCTCTGCAGTACAGCGATGGGATTGAATAGAGCTTTTGGTATGCAGGTGTTGATATCAGTAGCTCTGGCTTTCAATCTAATCACTTCGCTCCTTTATAAATGTTACATTATCGCTATGGCATCATTTCGGAATGGATTAATTGACGGTCACCGGATGCATGACCTTGTCATCATAATGTGGATCTCGTATTATGCTATGCGAGTGATTCTGATGGTTGATACCTGCGCTGCTACAAGCTGCGAGGTACTTGAGTATCAAGTCTGAACTATATTGCATTAACATTCAATTTTGGTTTGCATACTTAAATTTATTCTTCAGGCCAACCTGACTGGGGGATTAATTGCCAAATTACTGGACACAGCAGCCCATAACGATGATATTCGTGATGAGGTATGATGATGAAGTATAATATTCCACCTCATTTTGACCGGTGTCGGACCTTCAATCATTTCAATTGATATAGATTTTTTGTTTTGCATTGTATTAATGGAAAAAATAGAGCAACCAGATCTCTTCGTCCATTCATGAGCGAGATATGATGTTTAGGAATCCGAAGTAATCGATGTAACCGAATCGGTTGAACACCCAATGCGTGAAACACAAAATCTGTTAGTTTGACTTCATAAAATTCCACAAAATCTCATTCCACGTCATATGAACGAAAATATTTGACGTACGGGCTCTCAACAAATTCTTTATTCCGCCATGTCCGAAAGTTGAAGATTTACTTTGAATTATTCCATTTACACATGATTCGTCCATTCTAGATTGACGTCTTTTCACTTCAGTTGCTACATATTCCTCTCAACTTTACGGCAAGTGGATTTTTTCCTCTGAATTATTCGATGGTTCATGGGGTAAGAATTGATAAGACGTTGTATCATTCATTGAGCTTCAAGCTTATCGATTTCGGGATGATTCAGAAACCTAAATTGTTGACATTTTCAGATAATCGGTTCAGTTACAACTTATCTGGTAATTATGATTCAGTTTCGAAATATTGACGAGTCTGAGAGCACGAATGCCACACCAAATTCTACGATGCTGATGCTAACAAATGGTACCGATTGAATAACCGTCGTCGGGTTAGAAGCACTCCTTTGAAAAGCAAAGTAGTCAGTCTTGCCGCATGGCGAATCAAGTATTCGGTAAGATAGTGGGAATGAGAACACCGATTCTGGACCATTTAGAGGCAAAATAACCACCTATCACTCAAATTTTTTCAAACACTAGTTGTATCTTCTGGACAATTTTATCGCATACGTGTATTTCATTAAAGATTTTTAAACTATATATTGTCTTGTTTTGAACATTTATTTTGTAACGGGCAAACCCAGCTCCTCAATCTTTAACTACCGATGATTCATGAAGAGCGTAAGGAATACGCCTGCTGCCTAACTCTAGTGGCGCCGCCCTGCCGACCAAATCAGAAACTTTGCAGACGCTCAAGCGTCGTCAACTGTACGGCGTTACCACACGAATCCGGGGTTTTGTGATTCAAAATCGCTTGAAAATAGATAAATAATGCCAGCTAGTAGATATTGTTGCATCATTGGTTGCAATAATACCGAACAGAATAGTCGACATCTAAAATTTCACTCGTTTCCGAAAAAAAGTTACGAGATCGACCGAAGAAATAGGTGGATACAAGCCTATGTTTAAAATACTTATTCCTGTAGTTTTCATTGTTGGTGTGTGTTCTTTCATATCTTTCACATATAGCAATAAACTATAAACATTTGTTAATTAATCGTTTTTTGGGATTAGATTTTAATAGTACAATTTTAATTTCATTATGAATACCTCTATTCTTACGTTATGCGGAGAATTATTCACCCTAGTTTGCGGGATTACTTTACCGGTCACAACTCGTTGGCCCTCTGAATTTAAAATTTCTTGGACTTCCGTGATATGACGGCTCTCGAACAGTTTTTTGCCTGAATTTGATTCAAAAATGGATCGAAAATCATATCATTATCTGTGCGATATTTTGAATGCGTGAGCAAGTAAAGATGCAGTTTGGTATCTTCGCAAACTTTCATTATTTGAGACGATTTACTTAACTTTTGATACGGATTTTCCACGAAAAATATTAATATCGATGCTTTGGAAGCCACATTGTATGTACGCCAAGCTCATTTCGGTAATATCGATCGAAAGTTTATTGAATAATTGTAACGGGGCCTACATTTGCCGTGCTCCACAGTACGGATCCCAAGCAGCCGCGCGTCTACGTTATGCGGCCATTTATCCGCTAGACGGCGCCACGGCAGGCGAACCACGATACGCAGTGGGCGTATTGCACCACTAAATATACACATGGAAATGCTAGCGTGAGACAATTATCGATCGTCGTATCATCTTATTAAATTGCTTCATTGTCCAACATAGTAATCAAAATGCAAAGTTTAGATTGTCTTGTGCGCGCGTAGCTCGCTATTTCTAATGAAATCGAAGAGTTACTTCCATGATTGTGTTCTTGTATTGTTATTTCTTTAGTTGTTCAGATTATGGTATAGTTTGATAACTTAGTAGAATTACTAATTATTCGAAGTGCGTATAGATTCTCCTAAATTTTTAGTCACAAAGTACGTTTTAGTTCCATCAGCAGAAAATGACATGCCACGGTGTAGAGGATTGTGTGGCGAATCGAACACCTATGGCTTTGTTCTATTCCTTGCTGATGAAATACAAATCGAAAAGAGTCGTCAATTTAGGATAATCATTATGATAGTTGTGATAATAATGTCAACAATCGGAACAACTAGTGAATACAGACGAAATAAATGAAATGGCAAACATCTGAAGAAATACAAATGGAAAATTATTCTCTGTCGATTAATGGGAATAAAACTATTGATACTCATAGTTGTATTTGTGACGAACAGTTTGTACAGGTCATTCAATAGTTTGTACAGAAACGGTTGGCTGTCGCCAGTCAAGGAATCTTTTCGGGAGAAAATTTGCAGTGATTGTTACACTTCGACTTGCACGGTTTTCAGTATATTTTGTAGAAATGAAGTTTGCACTGCCAAAGACTCTAAGTGGAGCTGTGTCACAGTCGGATCTGTTTAATCGGATCCTTAGAATCGGTGTCATTGAGTGTCCAATGGGCAGCCCACGAAGGATAATATCAACTTTTTGGTCACTCGTAAATTTTACGATTCTTATGGACCTCACGAAGATGGCAGATTTCTCGGGGATTGCGAGATCCACCATTGAGGCTTACAACTATCAGATTAATGCCTGTCTTCGTGCCGCGTTTGTTGCCATTTCCATGTGCCTCGCGCGAATAAGGACAAAGGTTCTGCCCTAATATATTAACAAGATATACTGAATATTCCAAGTATGAAGCTCCTGAAGGAGCTCCTTCATTGGAATGGTTATAACGTATATTTGTAGGTTGTTGATGATAATTTCCTTACTTTAACCCGTACAAACGATAGTCTGGACAAACCGGAAATCCCTATAGACGAGCAATTGTTTTTCAAGACTCAAATTATTCAGTTGGGTATCGTATTCACCTCGCACATTATCCTAATGGTATACACTTCAAGTACATTTCGTCTGATCTTCCAAATGAGTTTTCACGCATTGGAGTCATGTTGACTAGTGATTATTCCTTGATGTTCTCCTTCCCCATCAATTATACCTTCAGTGGCAAGATCAGGTACGTTGAAGACTGTAGCGTTCCTCGCCCGACGGGAATTATAATTCATCAAGAGCATGAGATATAATATGAGCAAATATCGTATCAGTATACTTGCGCAGAACGATAGTAAGTCTATACATGATTCACGTGTATAAGAGTTCCCTATCTAGCATGAGAATTAAGATGTCAAGAGTGGATTGTATCGTGCTTGCGTATCGTTCACTATTAATAATGAAATTCTAATGCTTCTTCAATAATTGTATTCTCGTGTTATATTAATTGATTTTTCTACACCATTGCATACTTGGATGTGGGTTCGGTATACTGTTTAGTTTTACATAGCAAAGTGCACAACTTCGATCGGCAACAAATAACATGCCACAGTGTAAAGGACTCTTTTGCGATGCGAACACCTATCACTTTCGGAAGAAATAAGTAGAAGTGAAAGTAGTACCTATGGGATATTAATGATAAGATTTGTGCTGATCACGACATCAATTGGAACAACTTGTAAATCAACACGGAATAAATGAAACGGCACGCATTGACGTTAGACACACCTAAGTAGTTTGAAAGAATACAAAATAAAGATTTTCATTCAACCATATGTAGGAGGAGAACTATTGACTCTCACAGCTGGATTTGTAACTAGCCGTTCCAACGGATTATTCGGCAATTCGTATAGAAACAAGATTCGTTGTCACAAGAAGAGAAATAGTTCTACAACAAAAATCTGCAGTCACTGTTACAATCGGATTTTCGAAGTTTTCACTATATTTTGAAAGAATGAAGTTTCCGATACCGAAGACTTTGATTGTAGCTCTTTCACCGATGCTTTTGATCAACTGTATCTTTGGACTGGGTGTAATTGAGTATCCAATAGGTAGACCACGACGTATATTGTCAGCTTTCTGGTCGATCGTGAACTGTACGATTTTTATTGGTTTCGTGAAAATGGCGAATTTTCCGGAGATCATGAAAGGAATCCCGGAATCTATTGTTGAGGATAACAACTACCGCATCAATTCCTATGTCTGTGTCATGTTTGTCGCTATTTCCTTGTGCCTGGCGCAAATAAGGGCGAAGGTTCTGACTTCGATTGATTAACAAAACACCAAATATTTCAAGTACGGAGCCTATTTTCCTCCATGAAAATAGTAATACCATGAATTTTTAGGTCGTTAGGGATAATTTCTTCACTTTGGAGGGTATAAACGACAGACTGGAAACACTTGGGATCCCCAACGATTACGATTCGCTTTTCAAAGCTCAAATTATTCGGCTGGGTGTTGCACTTGTCTCAATGTTCGCCTTTATGGTGTTGGACTGGAAATACATGTCCTGTGATTCATTACCCAGTGAGTCTTCATGCATTGGCATCGGTGCAGCTATTTATTATTCCTTGATCTTTTCCTTCTTCGTTGATTATACCTTTAGTGGCAGTATGAGGTACGTTGAAAACTGAACAAATTTTAGTTGATCTCGTTAAATTGTTATACATCGGGAAATTGCATTGCGTTGTACTTGAGCAGCTTTGTCAGGGCAATCAATAGTCTTTACGATATGCTAAATTGAGAACAGTGCACCTTTTCGGAATGGCTTTTGGAATGTGAAAAAATTTACTACATTCAAGTAGTACTACAAGCTGCAATTCAGTCGACAACGAATGCCCCGATATGCAGAACATCGAGTGAAAATTAAATTCCTTGTACACAGATATTTCAGCAACAGGTTTCAGCGCCTAAACACAAATCTCATAGAATCGAACTCGCGAAATGTGGGCGGATCAACGGTCACACAGTCCGTTAGTCAATTTCAGTTGGATGATCAATTTCCCCGCGACTCTTCAATCATAGACGAAATCGAAGGAAATGACTCGCAATCAATCAGGGCTGTCAAAGAACAGTGGCTACTCCACGTCATTAGAGAGACAAGGTTTGTATCTGACAAATTTGAAGAATACGACTCGTGTATAAAAAAGTAAGTTGTAATAAGGAAACAATTTTGAGATGATTCAATTCTTCAAGTTCACGTCCACTTTCACTACGCAGATCCTCACCAAGTTTTTTTGTTGTCATATCATATAATGAGCCTGCAATTAAATTTTTCGACCTTGTCAGCATGTTTTCATCTGAGAAATCAGTTGGCTACGTAGTGCAACATCGAGGAATTATTAGTAACAATCATTTGTCGAAATAAGCTGTATCGCCGTAAACAATATGTGCAGAAAGATACATCGAAGTCTCTGCAAAGCGGCGACGGAATTGAACAGAGCTTTCGGTATGCAAGTGCTTGTATCAGTCGCATCGGTTTTTCATCTGATTGCCACGTTTCTGTATAAATCTCACATTACGGCTATGACATCATATGGAGATGGATCAATAGGCGACTACTGGATACACCAAATCATCAATATAATGTGGACGGTGTTTTTTGTCGGGAGAGTTATTCTAATGGTGGATACTTGCGAGGCTACAAGTCGCGAGGTACCCGAGTATCGAGTTTGAACTATATTGCATTGAAAGCCAATTTTGGTTTGCAAACGTATAATTATGCTTCAGGCCAACCGGACTGCAGAATTACTTGGCAAATTACTGGACACAGCAGCCCATGACAATGATATTCGCAATGAGGTACTGTATGGGCTATCGCACGTCATTTTGATCAGAGCCTCACCCTCACTTACTGGCTTAATTAAACGCATAAAACTAAGATCTCCAGTGGAATAACATTTTTTTCCTGCTAGGTCAAAACATTAAGTTCAGTTTCCACTTACTTCATTAACTCAGGATTTGGCTATTTCAGATGAACATTTTTTCGCTTCAGTTGCTACAGAATCCTCTAAACTTCACGGCAATTGGATTTTTTCCACTGAATTATTCGCTGATCCATGGGGTAAGAATTAATAAGGAGTTTTATCATTCTTTGAGCCTCGCGCTAATTGATTTCGGAATAATTCCGCAACTTCCACTATTGATACTTTCAGATAATCGGGTCAGTGACAACTTATCTGATAATCATGATTCAGATGCAAAGTCTCTATAGGTCTGAGAACATGAATGTCACACAAAATTCTACAATGCTAATGCAGACAAATAGTACGGATTGATAAACCGTTGTCGGATCAGAACCAACGATCGTTTGAGAAGCAAAGTAGTAGGACTTGCCGAATAGCGGGAGAAATTATTGGCAAGACAGTGGAGATGAAAAAGCCGGTTCTGGACCATTCGGAGGCAAAAAAATCGTGTATATCATTTCAAATTTTGTAAACTTCAGTTATATCTTCTGTTAACTTTTACCTGACAATCTCATTGCATATCTGTATCGCACCGCTCAGCCCTAGAGAAATCTGTGCAATCAAGAATTTAACAAATATACGGGCTAGAAGCCATCGGAGATATCAAAACTTGTCTTGTTTTGAAGATTACTCTTGTATCCAGCACACCCACTCCCTCTTCATTTCAGCATCGACGAGGAACTATTTGACTGCAGACTTTACAGTAATCACATGAATAACAGTAAAGACTTGCTCCGCTTGTGAATATCTTAGTATACATGTATAAATGTATTGTTGGCAAATAAGAAATATCAGCAATATAAAGATAGAAAATACAAACTAGATCAACACGAAGAAAATTGAAACAAAATAAGTGATAATAACTGAATGAATAGGTAATGATTAGATCAGATGGAAGCATACTTGGGAGCGCGCATAAGCATAGTAAAGTATAAAGTAAAGCAAAATAACACAAAGACTAAAAGAAAACAGGAGATGAACGAACACAACGCTATTCAATTTTCTATTCTAATGTTGTAAACTTTCATTATACAGCAGACATGTACTTGTCAATTATATCTGATCTCAATCCTTTTGTAAATAGACATTTGCACAGTACCAGTTCTATCAAGGACGAATTATTGTTTGGCGATTTCTTTGTGGGTTTTGAACACATTATTGTACTCGACGAAAGATTTGTTCATCAAAGCCCTACTGAAAATGATTATGTGATAATTCATATGATGTTATGAACGAAATTGGCATGTAGTTTTATCATGTGATTTAACATGTGATTACAACTTAATACATAACAAGTTACATGATAAATCGTGAAGTACAGATTTTTAGATAAAATATATAACGAATCATAGGTTTCGGTGTGTGATTGATACGGGTCTACTTTTTTGATTTGGATTTCACGTAAAATGAGTTTAAGGCGATTCAAAAAATACGAGGTCAAAAAACACCAAAAATTGGCCGATTTGAGGTGGAATTGCCCAGATGAAACCTAGTCAAGATTTACAAACTTCGATTGTTTCAAACATTTATCTTGCGTCGACGCCAAGCTACCGAGCTGCAGATCACTTGCTTCGTATTCCGTCATTCTGTGATCAGTTTGATCTCCCTCGCATTACGAAAATTACGATCCATAAATAATCTGTGGAATGATGCCTGCAATTATTCACTCGCACTTCCGCGTGGGACACTTCTCAAATTGTGTAACATGAGCTGATAAATTGCTGTATATTATCTGACATAAGAATCAACATGCGAAACGTAGATCGTATCGTGTCCACTTATGCGGCTCGCTATACATAATGAAATTTTAGGAATAGAATAAAACGATAATCGAAAATCACTAATTATTTTGAGTGGTTGTATGGATCTCATTAATTCTATAATCGCAAGGTGGGCTATGGTTTCGTTGGAAACGAAATGACATGCCACAGTGTAGAGAACTAGCTCTTGGTAGGAACACTCACTGCCCCGCGCTGGTGCTTTTGCAAACAAAACAAAAAATCAAGAAAAAGTTCAAGAAAAAGTGAAGATTTCAGAAAAATATTCGGGAAATTAATACAAACTAATGTAACTTACATTCGGAAGTCCAAGGTTTTGAGCATCTTCTGAAACAATGAAGTTCCCGGTACCGAAGACTCTGATCGGAGCGGCGTCTCCGATGTTTGTGATCAACTGGATTTTTGGAATCGGTGTTATCGGGTATCCCCCAGGCAGAGCACGACGGATAATATCAGCTGTCTGGTCGATCGTACATTTTCTGATGTATCTGGGCTTTTTGAAGATGGCGAATTACTCGGGGATCGTAGAAGTCCAAAAATCCAAAATCGACGCTAACGACAATCGCACAATTGCATATTTCTGTGCGGCGTATATCGCCATTTCTATGTGCCTCGGGCAAATCAGAACAAAGGTTTTAATCCAATACCTTAGTCCAATAGTTAAGGTTCCGAAAATGAAGTATGTCTTGGAATTCAAAATCTTAATTCCATACATTTTCAGGTCGTCAGGGAGGCTTTACTCAAATTGACTGCTATAAACAATAGGCTTGACGTGCTCGGGATCCCTACCGACTATGAATTGCTTTTAAAGGCTCAACTCATTCATTTGGGGATTGGATTCGCCTCGATATCCATCATGGCAGTATTAAATTTCAACTACGTTGGCTTAGGTTTTCCCAGCAAGACGTCACACATCGGTTATTTACTGGCTGCACACTATTCATTGTCATTTGCCTTTATCGTTGATTATACCTTCTGTAGCAGCTTAAGGTACGTTGGGAACTGTGAAAATCTTCGTTGATCCCGTTTCAAGAAAAAAATGAGAATAATATGATTATATGTAAAACTATACATAATCATCAGGGTGGTCCTTATTTGGGGTATGTTCGAATTTTTTTCGACGCTAGTCCTAAATCGGTTCTAAATGTATAAAAAAAAATTTCTGTCAAGTAACAGCTCTTAATATTAATATTAACCCGGCCCCCGCAACGATGAAAGTTCTAAATGGGAAATTGCATGTATTTTTTAAAACTGAAAATTGAATTTTCATAACTCCGATGATTATTGATGAACAAATCTGAAATTTGGTATAGTTATTCGTACCCGTATGATGTAGAACATGGTGCATTAGAAAAATTTTCAGCTAATTTTATACTCACTTTTCAATGTGATGAAAAAATAATTTTTTTCAAAAGTTAAGCACTAAAAGGTGAGTACAAAATTATCTGAAAATAGTTCTAATGCACCATGTTGATAATAATGGTAAACACTTGTCAATCTGAGTGCATTCTACTGCCTCTAGGCGAAATTAGACCACCGATAACGTTCTGCCCCGGAGTCCATCCGCCCTGGTCTCCCCTATATAATCATATATGATCATACAAAATCATTTTTTCCTGGGTACCCATACGTGAACATTGAATGACAATCAAATTTCGTGAGCACAGGTATTTCGGCAACAGATTCCAACGCCTGAATGCACTTCTTATAGAATCAGATTCACTGGAAAGATGCGAAATAACATTCACTCAGTCGGATGATCAATTTCTCTTCTACTCTGGTGTGATACGTGAAATCCATGGAAATAATTTACTATCGATCAGAGCTGCCAACAAGCATTGGCTATTCTTCATAATTAGAGAAACGAGGTTTGTATTCAACAACATTTTAAAGTTCGACCATTATCTCAGAACATATTGTGTGATGACAAGAAAACAACTTCGAATAATTCGATTCTGTTATTGCTCTTGAACTTTTGCCAAGAGATGCGCACTGCTGCCGAAAATTCCTTGCGCATACACTTTTTTAGCAGATGGAAATTTTTTTGAATACACATACTACTACCAAATAGTTTTTATCGAAATTTCACCGAAGTCTCCTGTCAATGATCCTCTGAGAATGGGCCTGCAAATGCCTCTTTGGCACTTTGGCACATGTTAACTCCACACTTGGTTAATTATTGATTCAATGTGATAATGGAATGGCAAGTTACTAATTGTTGGTGAAAATGTGGATGGCTGTGAATGATATGTGCAGAAAGATACATCGGAGTCTCTGCAAGACGGCTACAGAACTCAACAACGCTTTCGGTATCCAGATGCTATTTTCATTGGCTTTGACTTTCGGTGAGCTAGTCGCGCCCCTATATACATCTTACCTTCATACTGAGGTATCATCTTGGAAAAGGCTAAACGATAACGACTGGATACTGAACATGATTCTGTTGATATGGATCACGTTTCACGCCATGAAAGTTATTTTGATCGTGGATGCCAGTGACACGGCCACAAAAGAGGTACTCGATCAAAAATTTTGAACACTCCCACACAGCGCTCAATATTGCCCAACATTGCTGCAATGTTGTTACAATATTGGGCAACATTGGGTGCTGTGTGGGCTGTTGTATTGAGAACCGAATTCTGATTTAGAAACGTGAAATTATGTTTCAGGCTAGCCGGACTGGGGGATTGATTAGCAAATTACTGAGTGCAGCCGCCTGTGATGAAGATATTCGCGAAGAGGTATTGCAATTTGGGGTATTCCACGTTATTCTAATCTGACCTATGATAAACGTTCATTCCGCGTCTCGAGATGATTGTGTGGATTCCCGGAAAAGCTAATGAATAAACTTGTAGCTCCAGACAGCTCTGTAAAATATTGATTCAAAATATTTTCATTAGGCCACTTGTGAGACCTTTTGTCCAAAAACGCAAATCTTCGGATTTCTCACTTCCATCGAGAAACTTTCTGGCATTGAATTCCATAGAATTCCGTGTTTGATTTATCTATTCTAGATCAACATCTTTTCACTCCAGCTGCTACAGAATCCTCTCAACTTCACGGCAAGCGGATTTTTTTCTTTGAATTATTCGCTGGTTCATGGGGTGAGAATTATTCAGAAGTTACGCAATTCATCGAACTACAGGAAGCTAGATCACTCTAGAATTTTTGACGGTGATTTGTTGTTAATATTTCCAGATGATCGGGTCAGTTACCACGTATCTGATAATTTTGATTCAAATGCGAAATATTTATGATCCCGAGAACGTTAGTTTCGCATCTAAGCCTACGATGCTGGTGTACACAAACGGTACGAAATAAGAAAACCTCATCGTATTGGAAACGCATTTTTGAAAGGCGAAGATAGTCTTGGTGATTGGCATGAAAGAAAGTTATTGGCCAGATATTGGTAGCGCGACGCGGCTCCTAATCATGTAGAAAAAGCTGTCCTTGTCTTCTTTAACGTTTCCTTGAAAATCCTGCTTTCACTAGAAATTATATTTGTAAACATAACAATAATTCTATGGCAGAAATTTCTCTGGAGATTAAATCGATAACAAAAACACAATGTTTCTTTATTCTCCGCATCAGGACATTATATTGTATTTCCAGCCTAAACGAAGATACAAATGATTTCGGGTGAAGAAAATCTCAACACTAGACAAAAAGTCGGGACTGCAGACTAGACTAGAATACATAATCCGATAATCTCACAGTACGAAACTGCAGGCAAGAGTACTATATTTAACAACGTAATGCGAAATTATTAGAAAATATATACTAGGGTGTTTCAAAAAAAAAAAAATTCCTGATTTTTTATGCTGTTACCCCTCCAAACTTGAATTTTGATGTGAAAAAAATATCCTCACGAAGAGGGAGCTCTGTAACTTGAGTGAAGCCGCCGCTCATTGGACTTTTGTAATTATAAATGCCAATTAACGTTTAGGACGAACTTTTTTTGAGAAAAAAAAGTACGTTATGTATAATTAACCGAACAATTGCAGGTTTCATGTTCGAATGTTGACGAGTGCATTGATTTAAAGCATTTTCGACTGGGCTACACCAGTGTAGTGTAGCTATCTTCATCCTCTTTTTTTTCTATGAGGAAGAGAGAGACAAAGATGGCTACACTACACCAGTGTAGCTCGGTGTAGCCCCAGTCGAAAATGCTATTAGTAACTTATGCAATCATTATTGTACATTTTCACTCAATTGTAATGTGAAAAAAAATGGAGGCTATAATTTACCTCACTCATCAAATGCCATATACAGGGTGTATAAAAATTATATGTCATGGCCCGGCCAGGTCAGGTCGATTTCCAGCTCGAGATCGATGAAGATTTGCTAAAACATGGTGACGCAAAATTCCATTTACATCTTTTCACTTCAGTTGCTACATATTCCTCTCAACTTTACGGCAAGTGGGTTTTTTCCTCTGAATTATTCTATGGTTCATGGGGTAAGAATTGATAAGACGTTATATCATTCATTGAGCTTTAAGCTTATCGATTTCGGGATGATTCAGAAACTTGAATTGTTGACATTTTCAGGTAATCGGTTCGGTTACAATTTATCTGGTAATTATGATTCAGTTCCGGAATATTGACGAGTCTGAGAGCACGAATGCCACACCGAATTCTACGATGCTGATGCTAACAAATGGTACCGATTGAATAACCATCGTCGGGTTAGAAGCACTCCTTTGAAAAGCAAAGTAGTCAGTCTTGCCGCATGGCGAATCAAGTATTCGGTAAGATAGTGGGAATGAGAACACCGATTCTGGACCATTTAGAGGCAAAATCACCACCTATCACTCAAATTTTTTCAAACACGTTGTATCTTCTTGACAATTTCATCGCATACGTGTATTTCATTAAAGATTCTTGAACTATATGTTGTCTTGATTCGACCATTTATTGTGTAACTGGCAAACGCAGCTCCTTCATCTTTCAATACCGATGCTAAGCTACCTGTTCAGAAAATGTGCGCAGAGGATTGATAAATAACATGTGTCAGTTGCAGGTTTCGATAGTTTTCGGTTAGACAGAAGATAAATTGTGAAGAATAGCATTATTTTCTGCATTCATAGGGTTAGAATTCATCTTAAGGTGAAGTGAAGCGGTGAAACAGAAATACCAAACGTTTGGTACCTTTGCCCACCGCTAGATGGCGCAGCATGCATCTTCCAACGCTTGCTCACTATTGTGTATTTAATCCCCCCAAAAGCACCTCTGGTGCAAAAACCTTCCGCCAAGTACATTAATGTGCCACAAAACAATCAGTAAATTATCTCCGTACAAAAATTAGTTTTTGATTTCCACCTATGACAATTCCTTTATTATTCACCTACAAAAGTATGGAAATGAGATACTACTATTGCCTGCACATATCGCCAAGCATACTTGCCCCTTAATTTATGTCGATCGCGTTATTGAGACTCAACGTAGTTTTTCTAGTCAAGGTAAAACCACATTTAAAAAAATTGATATTCGAAAATTATAGAAAGAAAAAAATTAATTTGGAGTACGTGGTACTTGGCGGGCCTATATTTTATAACACTATAGGAGTATACAAAAGGCCCGCCAAGTCCCACTACCTCCAAATTAATTTTTTTTCTTTCTATAATTTTCGAATATCAATTTTTTTAAATGTGATTTTACCTTGACTAGAAAAACTACGTTGAGTCTCAATAACGCGATCGACATAAATTAAGGGGCAAGTATGCTTGGCGATATGTGCAGGCAATAGTAGTATCTCATTTCCATACTTTTGTAGGTGAATAATAAAGGAATTGTCATAGGTGGATATCAAAAACTAATTTTTGTACGGAGATAATTTACTGATTGTTTTGTGGCACATTAATGTACTTGGCGGAAGGTTTTTGCACCAGAGGTGCTTTTGGGGGGATCTCATTACTTTTTGTGGAATTTTGTTTGGTACAAATTCGTATCACCAATCTTCGACTCCACATCCATATATGGTTGTATAGGTATGTAGGGAAGGGCGGGCAAAATAGGCTCCCTAAGAAATTTACGCTTCAAATAGAGGTTTGAATGAATGGATGTCCAAATTTTCACCGAAGAACCATGGTCTGACTGATATCGAGTGTTGAACGCCCTCATCTGAAAAGTTCGCAACTGCGGGCAAAATGGGCACTTAAAGAAAGCGACCTCTAAATATTGTCCAATGTTGTCAAGTGTCTACACAGATTTTTTCTTTTTGATTCCTCATAACTTTATTCGTGTGCCCATGAAAAACAACACAAAAAAAAACAATCCACCCTAATGGGCACCCTATAATATTGTCGAAATTTTTCAAAATTGAAAAATCTTCTGAATTTATTCTCGTATTTACTTTGGAATACCTTTTACTGTTCTAGTGTGTTACTTTTCCTTACCCATTTTTGCCACCTTTCCCAAAGTTGTCAAAATGTGTAGTTGATTTGGTGTTCGAAGTTTACTAGAGCAAGTAAATAATTAAATTTGAAACGTTCTTCAATTTTGAAGTACGAAAATTTTTTAGGGATGCCCATCTGGCCCGCCCCTCTTTCCTATATCTCTTCCAATTTTTTTATGTTCTTTTTACTTTTTATTCACTATACAGATTTCGTGACTTTCTCCTATCATTCTTCTACATTAAAAATTTTTTTCAATACACATACTGCCATCCGCAAGGAGTTTTTGGCAGTGGTGCAGAGAAAAGTCTCTGCGAAAGGTTTCTTGGGCATGCACTCTCAACTCACAGGATTAAAACTTTTTCCTAATACACATACTTACCATCTGCAAGTAGTTTTGGGCAGCGGTGCACAGAAAAGTCTCTGCAAAAGGTTTTATGTGCATGCACTCTCAACTCAGAGGATTAAAATTTTTCCTCGATACACATACTACCATCTGCAAGTAGTTTTTGGCAGCGGTGCACAGAAAAGTCTCTGCGAAAGGTTTCTTAGGCATGCACTCTTAACTCACAGGATTAAAATTTTTTCCTAACACACATACTACCATAATCTAAAATTTGATGCAGGCAATTTTTGATTACAATTTTTTGAGTATTTTGAAAATCGTTAAAATCGTTTTTATTAAAATTTCACCGAAGTCTCACCTTAAAAGCTAGTCTGTGTGCGAAAATAGTCTATCATAGACTATGACGTAGCCGGTCCTGGAGAATTTACAAAACGTCAACAGCTTTGTCAATAATCATCGATAAAATATTACGATTAATGTAACAGATTTCACATAACCTCAAAGTCTTGTCAGGTAAACGAATAATAATTGAGTAGATATTATGTATTGTTCATCTATAGGACACCGGGAATAAATTCAACAATTTTCTACTTCTTCTAAATAATTCCAAACTTTGTTTCGGAAATGAAGCTACCCGTATACACGTAATCTTTGAACTATATTTCTCATCTGTCACGACATTTCCCATAACGGCCATATACCCGGGCATGCGCCATGGATGGCAGAACGACTCACAGCACTAAAAAGAACACTCTAGTATAGCGGCAAGGCGTGGAACTTTTGACTAAAGCTATTTATAGAGCGGCATGCTGGATGATCATTGTGAATTCGGGCTCAAACGTTATAGTGTAAAATCGTCGACCAAATAAATAAACGATCATAACTCAGCTCTCCGTGGACCGATCGGGTCGATTTTGGGCTTAAATGAAAGCTGAGTGAAGCCTCATTCCGAATATTAAGCGCAAATCATTCAATATGATTGATAAATACGATTACTGAGATCGTCATTTTATCCCCACTCCGCCGGAAAGCAGCCGTCGCGGTAAAGATACTCTGTCGTCGACGCGCTCCGTTTTAATGTACTTGGCGCGAGACTCTACCGAGTCTCTTGATCCGTTAGGATTCCTTCGACAATCAGTAGAGTCGCCCTTCATTGGAAAGACTGAGAAAAAAACGAAATGAGTCTTCACGCATTGGCGTCATGTTGACTAGTCATCATCTCTTGATGTTCTACTTTTCCATTAATTATACCTTCAGTGGCAAGATCAGGTATGTTGAAGACTGTAGCGTTCCTCGCCCGACGAAAATTATAATTCATCAAGAGCATGTGATATAAAATGAGCAAATATCGTATCAGTATACTTGCGCGGAACGATTGTAAGTCTATATATTATTCACGTGTACATGAATTCCCTATCTAGCATGAGAATCAACATGTCAAAAGTGGATCGTATCGTGCTTGCGTATAGTTCACTATTAATAATGAAATTGTAACGCTTTTTTCCACAATTGTAGTCTCGTGTTATATTAATTGATTCTTCTACACTATTGCGTAGTTAGATGTGGGTTCGGTATACTGTTTAGTTTTACATCGCAAAGTGCACAACTTCGATCGGCAAAAAATTACGTGCCACAGTGTGAAGGACTCTCTTGCGATGCGAACACCTATCACTTTCGGATGAAATAAGTAGAAGTAAAAGTAGTACCTATGGGATATTAATGATAAGATTTGTGTTGATCACGACATCAATTGGAACAACTTGTAAATCAAGACGGAATAAATGAAACGGCACGCATTTACGTTAGACACACCTAAGTAGTTCGAAAGAATACAAAATCAAGATTTTCATCCAACGATATGTAGGAGAAGAACTATTGACTCTCACAGCTGGATTTGTAACTAGCCGTTCCAACGGATTATTCGGCAATTCGTATAGAAACAAGATTCGTTGTCACAAGAAGAGAAATAGTTCTACAACAAAAATCTGCAGTCACTGTTACAATCGGAGTTTCAAGGTCTTCACTATATTTTGAAAGAATGAAGTTTCCGATACCGAAGACTTTGACTGTAGCTCTTTCACCGATGCTTTTGATCAACTGTATCTTTGGACTCGGTATAATTGAGTATCCAATAGGTAGACCACGACGTATATTGTCAGCTTTCTGGTCGATCGTGAATTGTACAATTTTTATTGGCTTCGTGATAATGGCGGATTTTCCGGAGATCATGAAAGGAATCCCGGAATCTATGGTTGAGGATAACAACTACCGCATCAATGCATATGTCTGTGTCGTGTTTGTCGCTATTTCCTTATGCCTGGCGCAAATAAGGGCGAAGGTTCTGACTCCGATTCATTAACAAAACACCAAATATTTCAAGTACGAAGCCTATTTTCCTCCATGAAAATAGTAATACCGTGAATTTTTAGGTCGTTAGGGATAATTTCCTCACTTTGGAGGGTATAAACGACAGACTGGAAACACTTGGGATCCCCAACGATTACGATTCGCTTTTCAAAGCTCAAATTATTCGGCTGGGTGTTGCACTTGTCTCAATGTTCGCCTTTATGGTGTTGGACTGGAAATACATGCCCTGTGATTTATTACCCAGTGAGTCTTCACGTATTGGATTCGGTGCAGCTACTTATTATTCCTTGATCTTTGCCTTCTTCGTTGATTATACCTTTAGTGGCAGCATGAGGTACGTTAAAAACTGAACAAATTTTGGTTAATCTCGTTACATCGTTGTACATCGGGAAATTGAATTTTGTTGTACTTGAGCTGTGTCAGGGCAATCAATAGTCTTTACGATATCGCGTGTCTAATGGCAAAAGGTCGTAAGCGCCAAAAAAAAAAAATTTCGTTTTTTTGGTGGCAAAATCTTTTTCATGCAATATTACATCTTTTGGGCATATCCGCAAAAAAAAAAAAAAATTTTGGCGCTTACGACCTTATGGCATTAGTCACGCGATATGCTAAATTGAGAACAGTGCACCTCCTCGGAATGGCTTTTGGAATGTGAAAAAATTTACTACATTCAAGTAGTTCTATAAGCTGCAATTGAGTTGACAAAGAATGCCCCGATATGCGGAACACCGAGTGAAAATTAAATTCCTTGCACACAGATATTTCAGCAACAGGTTCCAGCGCCTAAACACAAATCTTATAGAATCGAACTCGCGAAATGTGGCCGGATCAACGGTCACACAGTCCGATAGTCAATTTCAGTCGGATGATCAATTTCCCCGCGACTCTTCAATCATAGACGAAATCGATGGAAATAACTCGCAGTCAATCAGGGCTGCCAAAGAACAGTGGGTACTACACGTCATTAGAGAGACAAGGTTCGTATCTGACAAATTTGAAGAATACGACTCGTGTATAAAAAAGTAAGTTGTAATAAGGAGACAATTTTGAGATGATTCAATTCTTCAAGTTCACGTCCTCTTTCACTACGCAAATCCTTACCAAGTTTTTTTCATCCTCTCAGAATAAGCCTGAAAATTAACTTTACTTCACTGAGTGTGATAATGGACATTTTACCTACGCTTCGTGTGGGTGAAATTCCAATTTTCAGACGATATGAAGTAAAATGTTGTACTGTACTCGACGGAAAAACTTTTTCTGATCTCGTGTGATTGCGACACTCGCATTCGGCTCATGCTGCAATCTCACACTCATTCGAAACAGTTTTACCGCACTCATATCGTAATGAGCTATGTCGTCATAGTAGGCGTAAAAGTACGCTTGAATATGCATGTTTTGAGGGCGTAAAGTTGTTCTTTACGCCTACTTTGATGAAAAATATTTCTCATAATACGTGCATGAAATAAGGCTTCTTTGATGCTTGTCGGGCATGGGGAAAATCACGTCTTTCGAACGTGAGTACCGAGCGGGAGGAAATATACACACGCTGCAGCGGAAAGGAAAGTACATTCCCTCCCGCCCCAGCGCCATTCTCCATCCGATCGACGCGCACCAAAGAAGGCCCATTTCGTACTCTCATTATAAAAGATACAGTGTGCAATTAGGGGGGATGGCCATTTCCACCTCGGGTGAAACCTTTTTAGCACTCGCCTTAGTCTCGGGCGCCGAAGGCATCGAGTATCGTACAAAATTTTACTTCATAAGGTGTGAGAATGGGAGTTTAACGCATGCGAAGCATGCGTAAATTGTCCATTATCACACTGAGTGACCTGAACTACTATTTGCGACCTTGTCAGCATATTTTCAGCGTGGAAATTAGTTGGCTACGTAGTGCAACATCGAGGAATTATTAGTAACAATCATTTGTCGAAATAAGCTGTATCGCCGTAAACAATATGTGCAGAAAGATACATCGAAGTCTCTGCACGGCGGCGACGGAATTGAACAGAGCTTTCGGTATGCAAATGCTCGTATCAGTAGCATCGGTTTTCCATCTGATTACCACGTTTCTATATACATTTTACGTTACGGCTATAACACCATCTGAAAATGAATCGATCGGCGACTACTGGATGCTCCAAATCCTCAGTATAATGTGGTTGATGTTTTTCGTCACAAGAGTTATTCTAATGGTGGATACTTGCGAGGCTACAAGTCGCGAGGTACCCGAGTATCAAGTTTGAACTATATTGCATTGAAAGCCAATTTTGGTTTGCAAACATATAATTATGCTTCAGGCCAACCGGACTGCAGGATTACTTGGCAAATTACTGGACACAGCAGCCCATGACAATGATATTCGCAATGAGGTACTGTATGGGGTATCGCACGTCATTTTGATCAGATCCTCACCCTCACTTACTGGCTTTATTAAACGCATAAAACTAAGATCTCCAGTGGAATAACATTTTTTTTCTGCTAGGTCAAAAGATTAAGTTCAGTTTCCACTTACTTCATTAACTCAGGATTTGGCTATTCCAGATGAACATTTTCTCGCTTCAGTTGCTACAGAATCCTCTTAACTTCACGGCAATTGGATTTTTTCCACTGAATTATTCGCTGATCCATGGGGTAAGAATTAATAAGGAGTTTTATCATTCTTTGAGCCTCGCGCTGATTGATTTCGGAATAATTCCGCAACTTCCACTATTGATACTTTCAGATAATCGGGTCAGTGACAACTTATCTGATAATCATGATTCAGATGCAAAGTCTCTATAAGTCTGAGAACATGAATGTCACACGAAATTCTACAATGCTAATGCAGACAAATAGTACGGATTGATAAACCGTTGTCGGATCAGAACCAACGATCGTTTGATAAGCAAAGTAGTAAGACTTGCCAAATAGCGGAAGACGTTATTGGCAAGACAGTGGAGATGAGAAGACCGCTATCTGGACCATTCGAAGGCAAAAAAATCGTGCATATCATTTCAAATTTGTAAACTTCAGTTATATCTTCTGTTAACTTTCACCTGACAATCTCATTGCATATCTGTATCGCACCGCTTAGCGCTAGAGAAATCTGTGCAACAATAAAAGGGCTAGAAGCCATCGGAGATATCAAAATTTGTCTGGTTTTGAAGATTACTCTTGTATCCAGCACACCCACTCCCTCTTCAATTCAGCATCGACGTTGAACTATTTGACTGCAGACTTCACAGTAATCACATTAATAACAGTAAAGACTTGCTCCGCTTGTGAATATCCTAGTTTACATGTATAAATGTATTGTTGGCAAATAAGAAATATCAGCAATATAAAGATAGAAAATACAAAGTAGATCAACACGAAGGAAATTAAAACAGAATGGGTGATAATAACTAAATGAATAGGTAATGATCAGATAAGACGTAAGCACACTTGGGAGCGCGCATAAGCATAGTGAAGCATGAAGTAAAGCAAAATAACACAAAGACTATAAGAAGACAGGAGATGAACGAACACAACGCCATTCAATTTTCTGTTCTAATGTTGTAAACTTTCATTATACAGAAGACATGTCTTTGTCAATTATATCTGATTTCAATCCTTTTGTGAGTAGACATTTGCACAGTACCAGTTCTATTGAGGACGAATTATTGTTTGGCGATTTCTTTGTGGATATTAAACACATTATTGTACTCGACGGAAGATTTTTTCATCAGAGCCCTACTGAAAATGATTATGTGATAATTCATATGATGTTATGCACGAAATTGGCATATATTTCATCATGTGATTTAACATGTGATTACGACTTAATACATGACAAGTTACATGATAAATCGTGCAGTACAGATTTTGAGATAAAATATATAACAAATCATATGACAAATCATAGGTTTCGGTATGTGATTGATACCGGTCTACTTTTTTGACTTAGATTTCACGACAAAAAAGTTTAAGTCGATTCAAAAAATACGAGGTCAAAAAACACCAAAAATTGGACGATTTGAGGTGGAATTGCCCAGATGAAACCTAGTCAAGATTTACAAACTTCGATTGTTTCAAACATTTCTTTTGCATCGACGCCAAGCTACCGAGCTGCAGATTACTTGCTTCGTATTCCGCCATTCTGTGATCAGTTTGATCTCCCTCGCATGACGAAAATTACGATCCACGAATAATGTATGGAATGATGCCTGCAAGTATTTACTCGCACTTTCGCGTGGGACACTTCTTAAATTGTGTAACATAAGCTGATTAATCGCTGTATATTATCTGACATAAGAATCAACATGCGAAACGTAGATCGTATCGTGTCCACTTATGCGGCTCGTTATACATAATGAAATTGAAATTCTACTTTCATGATTTCGTACGTCGTGTTTGTTTCATACAGCTATTTTAGGAATAGAATAGAACGATAATCGAAAATCACTAATTATTTTGAGTGGTTGTATGGATCTCATTAATTCTGTAATCGCAAGGCGGGCTATGGTTCCGTTAGAAACAAAATGACATGCCACAGTGTAGAGAATTGACTCTTGGTACGAACACTCACTGCCCCGCGCTGGTGCTTTTGCAAACAAAACAAAAAATCAAGAAAAAGTTCAAGAAAAAGTAAAGATTTCGGAAAAATATTGAATCAAATTGCAATAGTATCGAAATTAATATAAAAGGAAGTCCAGGATTTTGAGCATCTTCTGAAGAAATGAAGTTCCCGGTACCGAAAACTCTGATCGGAGCGGCGTCCCCGATGTTTGTGATCAACTGGATTTTTGGAATCGGTATTATCGAGTATCCCCCAGGCAGAGCACGACGGATAATATCAGCTGTCTGGTCGATCGTACATTTTCTGATGTATCTGGGCTTTTTGAAGATGGCCAATTACTCGGGGATCGTAGAAGTCCAAAAATCTAAAATCGACGCTAATAACAATCGCATAAATGCATATTTCTGTGCGGCGTTTATCGCCATTTCTATGTGCCTCGGGCAAATTAGAACAAAGGTTTCAATTCAATACCTTAGTCCCATAGTTAAAGTTTCGAAAATGAAGTATGTCTTAGAATTCGAAATCGTAATTTCATACATTTTCAGGCCGTCGTGGAGGCTCTTTCCAAGTTGACTGCTATAAACAGTAGGTTTGACGTGCTCGGGATCCCTGCCGACCATGAATTGCTTTTAAAGGCCCAACTTATTCAGTTGGGGGTTGGATTGGCCTCGATATTCATCATGGCAGTATTAGATTTCAACCACGTTGGCTTAGATTTTCCTAGCGAGACGTCGCACATCGGTTTTTTACTGGCTACACACTATTCATTGGCGTTTGCCTTTATCATTGATTATACCTTCTGTATCAGCTTAAGGTACGTTGGGAACTGTGAAAATCTTCGCTGATCCCATTCCAAGCAAGAAATGAAAATTATATGATTATATATGGAACTATACGTCATAATCATATAGGTATAGGTCCATGTATATAATATAATCAGATCTGATCATACAAAATCATTTTTTCCCGGGTACCCATACGTGAACATTGAATGACAATCAAGTTTCTTGAGCACAGGTATCTCGGCAACAGATTCCAACGCCTGAATGCACTTCTTATAGAATCAGATTCACTGGAAAGATGCGAAATGACATTCACTCAGTCGGATGATCAATTTCTCTTCTACTCTGGTGTGATACGTGAAATCCATGGAAATAATTTACTATCGATCAGAGCTGCCAACAAGTATTGGCTATTCTTCATTATTAGAGAAACGAGGTTTGTATTGAACAACATTTTAAAGTTCGACCATTATTTCAGAACATATTGTGTGATGACAAGAAAACAACTTTGAATAATTCGATTCTGTTATTGCTCTTGAACTTTTGCCAAGAGATGCGCACTGCTGTCAAAAATTCCTTGCGCATACACTTTCTCAGCAAATTGAAATTTTTTTCAATACACATACTACTACCAAATGGTTTTTATCGAAATTTCACCGAAGTCTCCTGTCAATGATCCTCTGAGAATGGGCCTGCAAACGCCTCTTTGGCACTCCGGCATATGTTAACTCCACACTTGGTTGATTATTGATTCAATGCGATAACGGAATGGCGAGTACTAATTGTTGGTGAAAATGTAGATGGCTGTAAATGATATGTGCAGAAAGATACATCGGGGTCTCTGCAAGGTGGCTACAGAATTCAACAACGCTTACGGTATCCAGATGCTATTTTCATTGGCCTTGACTTTCGGTCAGCTAATCGCGCCCCTATATACATCTTATCTTTATGCTGCGGTAATACCTTGGAAAAGGTCGAACGGTAACGACTGGATACTGAACATGATTCTGTTGATATGGATCACATTTCACGCCATGAAAGTTATTTTGATCGTGGACGCGAGTGAGACTGCCACATGCGAGGTACTCGATTACAAATTTTGAACAGTGTTGTATTGAAAACCGAATTCTGATTTACAAACGCGAAATTATGCTCCAGGCTACCCGGACTGGGAGATTGATTAGCAAATTACTGAGTGCAGCCGCTGTTGATGAAGATATTCGCGCAGAGGTATTATAATTTGGGGTATTCCACGTTATTCTAATCTGGCCTATGATGAACGTTCATTCCGCGTCTCGAGATCATTGTGCGGATTCCCGAAAAAGCTAATAAATAAACTTGTAGCTCCAGACAGCTCTGTAAAATATTGATCCAAAATATTTTCATTTGGCCACTTGTGAGACCTTTTGTCCAAAAACGAAAATCTTCGGATATCTAACTTCCATCGAGAAACTTTTTGGTATTGAATTCCATAGAATTTCGTGTTTGATTTATCTATTCTAGATCAACATCTTTTCACTCCAGCTGCTACAGAATCCTGTCAACTTCACGGCAAGCGGATTCTTTTCTTTGAATTATTCGCTGATTCATGGGGTGAGAATTATTCAGAAGTTACGCAATTCATCGAACTACAGGAAGCTAGATCACTCTAGAATTTTCGACGGTGATTTGTTGTTAATATTTCCAGATGATCGGGTCAGTTACCACGTATCTGATAATTTTAATTCAAATGCGAAATATTTATGATCCCGATAACGTTAGTTTCGCATCGAAGCCTACGATGCTGGTGTACACAAACGGTACGAAATAAGAAAACCTCATCGTATTGGAAACGCATTTTTGAAAGGCGAAGATAGTCTTGGTGATTGGCATGAAAGGCCAGATATTGGTAGCGCGACGCGGCTCCTAATCATGAAGAAAAAGCTGTCCTATCTTCTTCAACGTTTACTTGAAAATTCTGCTTTTACTAGAAATTATATTTGTAAACATAACAATAATTCTATGGCAGAAATTTCTCTGGAGATTAAATCGATAAAAAAAAGAACACAATGTTTCATTATTCTCCGCATCAGGAAAGGATATTGTATTTCCAGCCTAAACGAAGATACAACTGATTTCGGGTGAAGAAAATTTCAACACTAGACGAAGAGTTGGGACTGCAAGTTCGTATCGTAGTCTGTTTGAGCCAAAAATCCGCTAGACCGCTTCTTAGATATCCAAACAAGCAATATCAATGAGAATCGGTAATTTGCTTCAGTAATCATTTAATCTATAGTATGTCAAATATCAATACAGTCGGACTTCTCAACAAGAGGGTTTTAGGAGGGTTTAGGAGGAATATAATTGATTATTTTGTCATCAGAAATGTCAAATGCGATTCATTCTTCCACTTGCAATGTGGTACGCTGACGGTACATCATCCTCTTATGAGCTTTCATGCAAACTAAAGTGCCGATACGTAGGGGTGCAGGGAAACAGCCGAAAATTTTCGTTAGAATAACTAAACGGCTCAAACGTCGTTATCGCACATAATGAAATTGAAATGTTACTTTCCATCATCATTTTTCTTTCGATGAGTCAATTCGGTCGAATGAACGATAATAGTATGATAATCCAGGATAAACAATTATTCTAAGTGTTTATGAACTCGTTTTAATTTTTAATCGCAACGCGCGTTCTAGGTTGTTGAACAGGTAGTGACGTGGCTCAGTGTGAAGGTTTGTCTTGCGATCCAAACACCTACTGCTTTGCTCTGATTATCTCGCATGTATACAAAGCTAAAAGTAGTAGTGATTCCGGGATATTGATGATAATAATTGTGACAGTGACAACTCGAATTGTAATACACGAACGAATAAGGAATAACTAAAATCCGAGGGATTAACCAATCGTCGATTGACCGTACACCTGACTTCAGACTTCAAGACTTCATGGAGCCAACTGACTTCAACTGACTTCAACCGACTTCAACCGACTTCAACTGACTTCAACTGACTTCAGCTGACTCACTGACTTCAACTGACTCACTGACTTCAGTTGACTTCAGCTGACTTTAACTGACTTCAGCTGACTTCAACTGACTTCAACAAACTTCAACTGACTTGAACTGACTTGAATTGACTTCAACAAACTTCAGCTGACTCCAGCTGACTTCAGCTGATTTAACTGACTTCAGCTAACTTCAGCTGACTTCAGCTGACTTCAGCTGATTCAACTGACTTCAGCTGACTTCAAGTGACTTCAAGTGACTTTTCAACTGATCTCGACTGACTTCAGCTGACTTCAGCTGACTTCAACTGACTTCAACTGACTTCAACTGATTTCATCTGACTTCAGCTGACTTCAGCTGACTTCAGCTGATTCAACTGACTTCAGCTGACTTCAAGTGACTTCAAGTGACTTTTCAACTGATCTCGACTGACTTCAGCTGACTTCAGCTGACTTCAACTGACTTCAACTGACTTCAACTGATTTCATCTGACTTCAGCTGACTTCAGCTGACTTCAGCTGACTTCAACTGACATCAGCTGACTTCAAGTGACTTCAAGTGACTTTTCAACTGACCTCGACTGACTTCAGCTGACTTCAAGTGACTTCAAGTGACTTTTCAACTGACCTCGACTGACTTCAGCTGACTTCAATTGACTTCAGCTGACTTCAACTGATTCTCAGCCAGGTGTACACCTGACTTCAAGAGTGGTTAACCCCTCGCTAAAATCGCCCATATCTGCGTAATATACATATTACCCTGCAGTGGTTTGAAAGCATTTAGGAGGTTCGATCGGAACTATTGCTTACCACAGCTGGATTTTTAATCAGCCGTTTGATCAGATCGATTTGTAATTTTGACACGTGATCAGTTTTCACCAGTCAAATAATTTTTTACTAAGAATAATCAATAGTGACTATCCTATTTGGACGTCTAAGATTTCGAGTAAATTTTCAAGAAATGAAACTTCTAGTACCAAAAACTCTGACTGGAGCCATTTTGCCTACACTTCTTGTCAACTGGCTCTTTGGAATCGGTGTCATCGAGTGTCCAATAGGCAGACCACGACGAATAACATCAGTTTTTTGGTCGGTCGTCAATTTTCTGACTTTTCTGGGCTTGCTGAGGATGGCGGATTTGTCAGAGATCGTGAAATTCCAGGAATCTAAAATCGGCCCCAACGTCTATCGCTTCATTGCCTATCTCTGTACCGCGTTCATCGCCATCTCTATGTGCCTCGCACAGACGAGGGCAAAGGTTTTCACTGAAAAAATCAATAAAATACCAAAGATTCGAGAAACGATCTGTGTTCTAGATTTTCCAAATCATTATCCCGTTCATTTCTAGGTCGTGACGGATGCTATTACGAAGGCAATCAGTGCAGACAATAGACTGGAAAAACTGGGGATCCCTAAGGACTACGAATTGTTTTTCAAGAATCAAATTATTCAGCTGGGTACCGCGTTCACCTTCATGTTCATCCTGACGGTATTGGACTTGAAATGCGGTTCCGTTGAATTCCCTAACGAGACTTCGCGCATTGGTTACCTATTGGCTTTTCATTATTTGTTAATGTTCGCCTTCGTCGTTGATTATTCTTTCAGTGGCGGCATCAGGTGCGTTAGAAACTGTAAATATCTTCGTTAATCTTGTTTCAAGGAATCACATGCGTTGTACACACATCATAACGACCACTCAATGAAAAATTGACTTCTTTGTGTATCAGCTATTACCGCAATAGGTTTGAAAAGCTCAATGCACTTCTCGTGGAATCGTTTTCGCTAGATAAACACGATACGATCGTACCTCAGTACGCTGATCAATTTTCGTGCTATTCAACGGTGATGCGCGAAATACATGGAAATAATTCATTATCGACCAGAGCTGTCAACAAGCAATGGCTGTTGTACGTCATTCGAGAAACTAGGTTTGTATTCAACAAAAATTCGAATAATTACATTTGTGTGAGAACATGAATAAATAAACCAGAAAAAATACGGAATCTGTGCTAAATATTATCCAAAAAATGCACCATACTGCGCTATCAACAAAATTTGCAGAAAGATACATCGAGGTATCAGCAAGATTGCGACGGAATTGAACAGAGCTTACGATATCCAGCTGTTTTCTTCGGTGGCTTTGTCCTTTGGTCTGCTAACCGTTCTTTTCTACTCATTTTATACTGCAATTATTGTGCAATATTCGAATAATATGATCCTCGGCAACTGGCTTCACAATATGATTACTATGGCGTGGATCATATTTTACGCGATGAAAGTTATTCTGATCGTTGACGCTTGTGAAACTACAACCCACGAGGTATGTCCAGAAAAGCAGTAGTTAGACGAAGCTTGTAACGATGCGTTTAGGAACGCTCTAGAGTTAGACTCGTGGTCACGTGAGACGAAGAGAGAGAGAGCAATATGGCGTCGAACAACACACACGATAAAATTCTGTAAGGTACAAGCAAGAAAAATAAACAGTATAAAAACAACAAACTACGAAAAGAAATTAACTGATTTAACAAGCACTTACCCCCTACAAAATGGTCCTTCGAGCCGGATCGCTCTAAAAATAAAGCCGGTAAAGACAAGCAAAAAAAGCACGCCACGGGCGGCGAGTAGATGCCGGTAACGAAACTCGAGCGAAAGTGATAAACGTGAAACAACCGTTTGAGAAACGTGAAACAATCGTTTAATAAGTGAGAATCATAGCCTCAGCACCAAAAACTCGACGCAGCCGACAGAGGGAAGACAAGGACGACGCAAGAAGAGAAACCGGTAGACGCACCTAGAAGATACAGTACAGGTTAGTGAGTCTCAATCAATCCCGAATCCCTCTGAAAATACAATCCCTTTCCAAAAAAAAAAAAAAAAAAAAAAAAAAAAAAAAATGGAAGATTTGTCATCACTGAATTTCAAACGTGGGGTGATAAAAGCCCACATTACACGCTTCACAACCTTCGTCGAGACATGTAATGACAGAAATATAGCGCAGCTGCCGTCTAGGCTGAGGAGAGCTGAGGAGCAAATAGTAGCATTCGACGAAATACAAGCAAAAATCGAAGCGGTGTCACTCGCCAGCACAATCGACAGCGAAGGAGTACAGGACATGGAAGCCGTGGAGCAGCTGACGCAACAGTTTGCGGAAGAGCGAGCACAATTCGAAGATGGATATTACGACATTATAGAAAGAGCAAAACAAAAATTACCACAACCTACTCCTGCAGTCAACTCGACTACTCCAGGACGACAGGCAACGCCTCAGACGGGTAACGCAAGTACTAATTTAATCAACATAAAATTGCCGACGTTGAACTTACCGACGTTCAATGGGGATTACAACCAGTGGCTACTCTTTAAGGATTCATTCACGTCATTGATCCATGCAAATGAAAGCCTAACTCCAATTCAGAAATTCCAGTACCTTCGTAGTGCCTTAAAGGACGACGCCTTGCAAACAATACATTCATTGACTACGTCAGCTGAAAATTATCAGGTTGGGTGGGATTTGCTGAGCAAACGCTATGAGAACAAACGACTAATTATCAATACACACATGAAAGAATTGCTTGCATTTCCCTCAGTTACCAAGGAGAGTCACACGACGCTCAGAACCTCCATCGACCTTACTTCTGGGTGCTTTTTTGCAAGTTTAACATCTCAGTATACAATTCAGGCTGCACTTCCTCTATGTGTTCTAGCAATTCTGGCATGCCATGTTTAAAACCAATTATAATAGCAGCTCTAATTTTATCAATCGCCAAATCTTCCTCTTCGCCTTTAACTAAAGCTTGACTGTTTACAAAATTTATCATAACCTGTACCTTTTCATCTTGATCTGCACAGTCTTTTAACATGTCAGTGAAGTTGAATTTATTGCCAATTGGTGTAGTTGCCTTTATTAACTTAGGCTTTGTGGTACCAGGGGTGGATGGTGACTGAAGACTAGGTTGGTCACTTCCTCCAGGGGTTGGCCTTGTAACTTTGGGTAAATGATCTTGGGTTTTAGCAGTAGCTTTGGCTTCTGGAACAAAATCAGCCACTTCAGAATCAGACCCAGAACTTGAGTCATCTTCACTATCTTTCTCATCATGGACTACCGCATGATCTGACTCTGCTGTGATACCCCTTGGCTTCTTCTTCTTCAACTTTAGCATCTTGGAAACAGCTTGCCTTGCTTCCTCAGCAGATGGCTTTGACGAAAAGGAATCCCAGAGTTTGGCATAAACTTTAAACATTAGCGGTGTAAATCAGAGTAGAACAAGCATAACGCGGTCAACGCAGGCAACGATACAGTCAATGTGTAACAAATTTGCAGCGACGTTGACCTGCTTGGTGCTACCAACAATTACACAGAAAATACCACAGGTTAAAATCAATACAAAGCAACTGGACATACCCAATGACATTGTCCTGGCGGACTCAGAGTTTGACACTCCAGGCACAATTGACCTACTCATAGGCGCAGGGCTGTTCTGGAAACTACTATGCGTAGGCCAGATCCTGTTAGCAAAGTCGCAGCCAATACTACAAAAAACACAACTAGGATGGATTCTAGGAGGTGAGTTAGTTAACAAACAGACTCACAAGGCACCAACACTGTGCCATTTCATTTCAACAATGGCAGTAGACCAGAAGCTAGAAAAATACTGGAAAAATGAAGAAATTCAAGAAAGGCAGCATTTTTCCCAAGAAGAGATCAGGTGTGAGGAGCATTACGACAAAACGAAGAAGCGTGACGATGAAGGACGGTTTGCAGTCAGCCTACCGCAAAGAGCAGACGTTGAATTAGGCGATTCTTATGAGGGAGCCCTACGAAGATTATATTCCCTGGAGCGACGTCTAAGAAAAAATCCAGAACTGAAACAAGAATATCACAAATTTTTGGATGACTACGAGGCATTGGGGCACATGTCCGAAATAGAAACAGGAACAGAAGGTGAGAAGCGAGTATGTTACTTACCTCATCAACCGGTGATTCGCAGCGACAGTCTTACAACTAAGGTCAGAGTGGTGTTTGATGCCTCAGCTCCTACCACATCAGGCAGAACACTAAACGACAAGTTAATGGCTGGACCGAATCTGCAGGAAGAACTGTTTAACATCATAATACGATTTCGAAGTCATCAGTACGTACTGACGGGAGATATAGCGATGATGTTCCGACAAATCAATGTACAGGAGTCAGACAGGAATTTGCAGCGCATACTGTGGAGAAAGGACCCACAAGAACCTGTAAAAATCTACACCCTAAACACAGTCACGTATGGCACGTCATGCGCACCCTTCCTAGCGATTCGGTGCTTGAAACAATTAGCCATCGAAGACGGCGAGGATTTCCCACTGGCAGCACCAGCGCTGAAGAAGGATTTCTACATGGACGATGTACTGACCGGAGCACAGACCTTGGAAGAAACGATAGAGAAGCAGAAACAATTGTCACAGCTGATGGGGCGAGGGAAGTTCAAACTACGAAAGTGGCGCGCAAATCATCCGACCATCCTAGCACAAATAGAAGACGGAGCCAAAACGGACAATTTATTAGTACTTGATAAACAAGAAGCGATGAAAACGCTGGGCTTATTGTGGGACGCAACAGCAGACGTACTTCAGTACAAGGTTACGCTTGCGACAAATCGCAAGGTGACGAAGCGCAACATCCTAGCTCAGATAGCCGAGGTCTTTGATCCCTTAGGGCTCATCGGGCCAGTCTTAATCAGCGCCAAGATTATCATGCAGCAGTTATGGCAATTACAAGTCAACTGGGATGAAAGCGTACCTCAAACGATACACACGGCGTGGGGGCACTATTATGGATCCTTGACTGAAATCAATAAATTAAGGATCCCCAGGAATTTCAAGCCAGACAACGACTCTTCCCACGTCGAGTTACACGGGTTTGGAGATGCGTCAGAGAAGGCGTATGGGGCGTGTATTTACGCTGTGAGCACTAACCAAAAAGGAGAGACAACTGTGCGCCTTGTATGCTCCAAAACAAGAGTAGCACCATTGAAAACAATTACGGTACCAAGACTGGAGCTAAATGCCGCGTTGCTACTGTCAGTATTAATGAAGACGGTAACGGAAGCCCTGGGTGATAGGGTATCGGGAGCTTATCTGTGGAGCGATTCGACGATCGTACTGGCATGGATAGGAACACCCCCCAATCAGTTGAAGACTTACGTAGCTAACAGAGTAGCAAAAATTCAGGATATCACAGAGCATGCAGTCTGGAATCACGTACCGACTACTGATAACCCAGCAGATGTATTATCAAGAGGAACAACAGCAGAAGCTTTAAGCAAACACAAACTGTGGTGGGAAGGTCCGGAGTGGCTCGGAACTAAAGAAGAATGGCCCAAGCAGCAAAAGGGTTATGAAGAAGAGATACCAGAACGAAAAACGACAGTAGCTATGGCCGTGACGACGATGCTACCAGACCTTCTACAAAAACACTCCTCGTACGGGAAACTAAAACGAGTCCTAGCATATTGTCACAAATTCATAGGAAAATGCGGAGGAAAGAAGTCAGGCAGCACTCTGACGGTAGAAGAGTTGGAAAAAGGAGAAATCTCAATCGTCAGGATGACCCAAGAGCAAACCTTCGACCTCGAAGTAAGAAGACTGAAGAAGAACAAAGCAGTGGGAAAAGAAAGCAGACTGAAAATGTTGAGTCCTTACCTGGACGAGTGCGGCTTAATCCGTGTAGGCGGGAGACTCCGACGAGCAGAGATATCGGTGGATCAGAAACACCCTATCGTGTTACCGTCAAGACACAGGATAACAAATCAAATAATGCAGCAGGAACACGAACGTTTACATCATTGTGGACCAGGTCAGCTACTTAGCTCTATTCGTCACAGATTTTGGCCATTGTCAGGGCGGAACGAGGCACGCAAGGTCACATACAATTGCATTAAGTGTTTTCGGTTCAAACCTAGGCAACCAGAAATAATGATGGCAGATCTGCCAAAAGACAGAGTGAGTGGATTCACACGACCGTTTGCAACCAGTGGAGTCGACTACGCAGGACCTCTGCAAGTGCGAGAAAGCAAACGTCGAGGGAGGATACCCGTCACAAAAGCATATATCGCGGTCTTCACTTGCTTTAGCACGAAAGCAGTGCATTTAGAATTGGTCAGTGACCTAACGACAGAGACATTTTTAGCGGCCCTCAGACGTTTTATAGCCAGACGAGGTGTCTGTACGCACCTTTATTCAGACAACGGAACCAACTTCGTGGGAGCAGAGCGGGAATTGCGAGAGATTTACGAGTTCGTCCGATCACATAACGAAGAAATAGCTACGACACTTGCAGCCCAAAGAATCACGTGGACCTTTATACCACCCCGAGCACCCCATTTCGGAGGCCTTTGGGAGGCCGCAGTGAAGGCGACGAAGAGGCATCTTTACACAGTTACTCAAAAATTGATATTCACATTCGAGGAGTATTACACTCTACTAACAGAAATTGAAGCTATACTGAATTCCCGACCACTCATTCCAATTTCCTCTGACCCAACCGACTTAATAGCAATAACCCCTTCCCATTTCCTAATCGGAGACTCACAACTAGAGCCTGTGCAAGCAAACTATCTTGATGTACCTGACAATCATTTATCTCGGTGGCAACACTTGCAAAAGGTTCGTCAACACTTCTGGCAGCGTTGGCAGAAAGAGTACCTGCACCAGCTGCAAACCAGAAGTAAATGGTTAACGGGAGGTGAAAATCTCAAGAAAGACACGATGGTTCTATTAAAAGAAGAAAATCAACCCCCGCTTCACTGGGCCCTAGGTAGGGTAGTAGAAGTACATCCTGGAGACGACAACATAGTGCGTGTAGCAACTGTGCGTACGAGTACCGGTATACTCAAACGACCAGTAAAGGGACTATGTGCATTACCTATGGACTCTTAAAAGGGTCTAAAGCCAAAGACAAACGCCAAAACAAATTAAATTATTTCAATTACATTCGTTTAAGCATTATAACTAAGACACGTACTATTATACTTACTTATTCATGCCTTCAAGTACAACATATTAAATAGTTGAAAGAAAAAAGGCTTTCAAGGTGGGCGGCTTGTCCAGAAAAGCAGTAGTTAGACGAAGCTTGTAACGATGCGTTTAGGAACGCTCTAGAGTTAGACTCGTGGTCACGTGAGACGAAGAGAGAGAGAGCAATATGGCGTCGAACAACACACACGATAAAATTCTGTAAGGTACAAGCAAGAAAAATAAACAGTATAAAAACAACAAACTACGAAAAGAAATTAACTGATTTAACAAGCACTTACCCCCTACAAGGTACTTACTTGATGATCAATTTTATGCAGATCAGTTATAATGTATTGGAAACCGAATCCTGGTTCGCAAAGATCAAATTATTCTTCAGGCTAACCGGACTGGGCGATTGATTAGAACGTTATTGAATAAAGCGACCTGTGATGAAGATATACGCCACGAGGTATTGAGGAAAATCACATTTGGCTATCTAGGAAAATATGATTTCTATGATTTTAAAGCTGAAGATCGAAAGGTTTGCGAATTCGGAAAAATCCTTAGAACATATATTGATTCAAAGTATGTTCAGACGTAAGTCTCCGGACCTATATTTCCCATCGATGAAGATTATGCTCTTTCTCACTTGACACTATTTCAAAAAATCATACTTTGTTCACGGAGAAACGAAAGAACCTGCGAAAATCCTCATCATGCTTATATCTCAAGTAGTATAATTGATCGCGAAAATCAAGATCCGTAGGAAAAATTCAGGTAACAATTGGCCACTGGTCGCGCAGGGCATACGAATTTCAAAATCTTCAACAAATGCTTCAGCATCGAAATATCTTTCCCGAAAACTAAAAAATCCATTTTGTCTGCATTCGACTTGTGTATTCCAGATAAACATCTTCTCGCTTCAGCTGCTACAGAACCCTCTCAAATTCACAGCAAACGGACTCTTCGCTCTGGATTATTCGCTGGTTCACGGAGTAGGAGAATTATCAAAGAGTTGTATCACTGACATTATAGAACCTGCTGCGAAATTTGACCGTTTCCATTTTCAGATAATCGGATCAGTGACAACGTATCTGGTGATCATGATTCAGATGAGGAGTATTTATGAGCCCGACGACACGAGTTCTACACCCGATTCTGCAATGCTAATGCACGCTAATAGTACAGATTAAAAATATTAATTGTAAAAAAACTTGACGATTTGCGATGGGCGAAGAAAGTTATTGGCAATAAAGTAGAATAAGATCACCGGTTCTGAATCAGTTGGAGTAAGAAACGACCGCATATCCTCACATGTGACCCCGTATTTCCTGAAATCGATTGGAACTTTCTTTGTATAAAAAGCATGTGCATTAAGAAGTCGATTATCATTTTTGTGCTCGCCCGAAATATTCTTCTAATCGTAAGGATATCTGGAAAAGCGCATTCGGAAGCTACAAGAATGAGCTTCCCAGATGAGTCCATCAAGTTGGCGAAAAATTGCAAATTGTAGTGATTTTATTTTCAGTGATCGACCATTCTTTGAATTGTGACAAAAATACACCCGAATTCCTCATCCAATTTTGTAAAGTGAGCATTTTTTTTTATTTTGCTGTGGCCATTGGCATCGATTCAATTTTTGGGTAATATTGTACGATAAAGATTCATATTTCTATACATGGTAAAAATCTATTCGTCCGTATGGTGTGTGTGACACCTATTATGTGCAAGTCATTATTCTGAGCGATTCTGAGTTTATTATCGATTATGAACGTTCAAGTTTTGAACGATCATGTTCGCTTCCAAATTTTTTCACTCAGGTAATGAAATTAAATATTCGGTATTTTAACGTCAAATATAGTGCTTCACGTTTATTTGAAACTCAAAATCTAGCAACAGGCTTCCCACATGGAAATCTATCGTTCGGAGTATCATCAGCGGAATTTTTGAACACCAGTATATGCATACATTGCTCGTGAATGAGAATTATTGATTCGTATAGTGTCCAGGCAAATCGCTTTATTGTCTGATATGAGAATGGAAATGCGATGAGTAGATTAGACCTCGTCCTTTTAGGTAGCAATTTGGAATAGGATCGAAGTGTTATAATTTCATAATTTATTGTCTACCTCATGTTTGATTCAATAAGTTTTCATATAGTGGGAATAGGACGATAATCTAAAGTCAACAATTATTCTGAGTGGTTATAGATTCTATTAGTTCTTTATTCGCGAGGTACGTTCCGGCTCCATTGTCAAAAAATGACATGCCACAGTATGAGGGATTGGCTAATAATGCGAACACCTATTGTCTTGCTCTAGTGCTCTCACGAATTCGACAATTTTTTTTTTCCAATTAGAGAGGCTACGATATCAATATAAATTGTAGTAAATCAGCAAGAGATAATTACTGTTACTTTCGATGGTCAAAGATTTTGAGCATATTCTGAAGAAATGAAGCTTCCGGTACCAAAAACTCTGACTGGAGCTAATTCGCCTACACTTCTGATCAACTGTGTCTTTGGAATCGGTGTGATTGAGTATCCTCCGGGCAGACCACGACGAATAATATCAGCTGCCTGGTCGATCGTAATTTTTCTGATTCATCTGTGTTTTCTGAAGATGACGAATTACTCGGAAATCATAAAAATACAAAAATCTAAAATCGACGCTAACAACTGTCGCATGAATGCCTATTTCCACGCGGCATTTATCGGCATTTGTATGTTCCTCGGGCAAATGAGAGCAAAGGTTTTAATTCAATACATTAGTCGAACAGATGAAGTTCCGAGAACGTAGCGTGCTCAAAAATGCAAAATCATGATTTCATCTATTTTCAGATTGGCGGAGATACTTTTCCCAAGTTGACCGCTATAAACCATAGACTGAACACACTGGGCATCCCTAACGACTACAAATTGATTTTTAAGGCTCAACTCATTCATCTGGGTAGTGCAGTCGCGTTCATGGTTATCATATCAATATTGGATGTTCAAAACACGAACTTAAATTATCCCAGCTTGGCATCAAAAATTGGTTTTTTGGTGACTGCGCACCATTCGGTCGTGTTCACCTTCATCGTTGATTATACCTTCAGTAACAGCATAAGGTACATTGGAAACTGTACAAATCTTTATTGATCCCATTTCAGGCCAGAAATGAAAAAGTTTTTAATATTTGACGATTTTTCTCATGCGAACACATATACGTGACCACTGAATGGCAATTGGGTTCCTTGTGCACAGATATTTCGGCAATCGGTTCCAACGCCTCAATGCGTTCCTCATAGAATCTGATTTGCTGGGGAAATGTGAAACGACGGTCACTCAGTCGAATGATCAATTTCCCTACTACCCCGCGGTGATACGGGAAATCCATGGAAATAATTCACCATCGATCAGAGCTGCCAACAAGCAGTGGCTATTCTACATTATCGGAGAAACGAGGTTTGTATTCAATATATTTTCAACTACGACTCTTATCTTGTCACTCCAATTGAATTGTTTCTGTGATTTTGCGTAAACTTTTACTAAAAGATGTTCAGGAAATCTGGATAACCCACAGCTCGTCGATCATCGACTCAATGATGATCGATGAAAATATGTATACATCGCTACATATTATGTGCAGGAAAATACACCGAGTTCTCTGCGAGACAGCTACAGAATTGAACAGAGGTTTCGGTATCCAGTTGCTACTTTCAATGGCTTTGTCTTTCGGTCAGCTAACCGAGATATTTTATGCATCTTATCTCCACATAGTCGAACCATCTCAGAATAAGTCGAATCTCTCCTACCGGAATTACGGCATCTTTTTATTGACATGGATCATATTTTACGCCATGAAAGTTATTATGATTGTTGACACGTGTGCGACTACAAGCAGTGAGGTACTCGATTATCAAGTTGTAACACCGCTGTGTTGGAAATCGCATTATGGTTGACAAACGTAAAATTATGCTTCAGGCTAACCGAACTGGGGGATTGATCAGTAAATTACTGGGTACAGACGCACTTTGTGACGAAGATATTCACGACGAGGTAATGTAACATAGGGTATCGCCCTCATTACGACCTAGATTTAACGCTTATATCCCAAGTCTGTTGCATGGATTCCCAACAAGAGCAGTAGATCCATAGCTTCGCAACTTCTAAACAAGTTTGTACAATATTGATTAAACACTTGTTCGACAAACTTGTGAGATCAGTCGTCAAAAAAACGTAGATATTTCGGGTCATATGATCTATTGACAAAGATTCGGTTTCATCAATTTCATAAAATTTCAAGAACCATATCACGCCCCACGAGGACACAAAAGAGAAACTGCAAAACCCGTGATTAGTTCTCTCTAATAACACTTACACCCTGAAACCGTTGAGTGAAAAAGATTCAACACATCGTGAGATGAATTTTATTTTTTTCAAGTTCCATTTCTGTATCCACTTATCTGATCCACGTTCTATTTGTTTTCTCTAGATCAACACCTTCTCGCTTCAGCTGTTACAAAAGCCTCTCAGCTTCACGGCCGGCGGTTTTTTCCCCGTGAATTATTCGCTTGTTCATGGGGTGAGAATTGATAAGAAGTTGTATCGTCCGTCACGCCTCGTGCTGATCCATTCCAATATTCTTCTTCTGACATTCATCGTTGATATTTTCAGATGATCGGATCAGTGACAACGTATCTGGTGATCATGATCCAAATGCGAAGTATTTATGAACCCGACAACGTGGATTTTCCACTCAATTCCACGATGCTGGTGTAGTTCCACCGTAGGAGCTAGAGAGACCCCAACGGATTGAAAACACACAGTTCAAGAATAATGAAGATTGTCAATAACGGAATTGAAATTAATCCAAGATTGCGCCAATTAATTTTATTATTTCGTCTTTGCGGTTGTAAATTATTCACGCAGAATTAGCCATTTAGCAATAAAAATCTAGATTCACTTGTGTGACTGCATTGTATCGATTTCTTTTCACTAACGGTGTTTATCGCCTGCCTATTCCAGATAAACATGTCCTCGCATCAGCTGCTACATTACCCTCTATAAATTTACAGCGAAACGACTCTTTGCTTTGGATTATTCGCTGGTTTAGGGAATAGGATAAATATCCCAAAGTTGTATATACGTACGTTCTGAACGATTACATTCAATCGAACATTTTTCTTCACGCAGGAATGATATTTAATATTCTGTATCTTGACGTGAAATGTTGTGGTTCACGGTCAATTTTATGGAAAATAGAAATCTCGTCTGAACGAGAACTCAAAGTCGAGCAACAATGATAAGCTTCCCACATGGAAATTTATCGTTCGGAGTATCATCACCGGAATTTTTGAACACGCGGATATAGCATATGCATACATTGCTCGTGAATGACAATTATCGATTTGTATGTTGTCCAGGCGAATCGCTTTATTGTCTGATACAAAAATCGAAATGCGATGAGTAGATTAGATCTCGTCTTATTCAGTAGCAATTTGAAACAGGATCGAAGTGATATAATTTCACAATTTATTGTGTACCTCATGTTTGATTCATTAACTTTTTCACGTAGTGGCGAATCGGACGGTAATCTAAAGTCAACAATTATTCCGAGTATTTATACATTTCATTCGTTCTCTATTCGCGGGGTACGTTCCAGCTCCGTTAGCAAAAAATGACATCCCACAGTGTGAGGAATCGGCTTGTAATGTGAGCACCCATCGTCTTGCTCTAGTGCTCTCACGGATTCGACTATCATTTCTTTCATTTGTAGACGTGAGGATTTCAGAACAATAATGATAGAGAATGCGATAGCAAAGATATCAGTATAAATTGCAGTGAATGAGCAAGGGATGTGTAAGTGAGCAAACATCTACGGATCGTTTTAGACTTTTTACGAGCAATAAGATATCACCCGACTGAAAATCTTTCTTGATAAATAATCCGCAGTTAGTGTTACGTTCGATGGTTAAAGATTTTTAGCATATTCTGGAGAAATGAAGCTCCCGGTACCAAATACTCTGACTGGAGCCAATTCGCCTACACTTCTGATCAACTGGGCCTTAGGAATCGGCGTGATTGAGTATCCCCCAGGCAGACCACGACGAATAATATCAGCTGCCTGGTCAATTGTACATTTCCTGATTTATACGGGCTTTTTGAAGATGGCGAATTACTCGAAGATCGTAGAAATCCAAAAATCTAAAATCAACGCTGGCAACAATCTCATGAATGCATATCTCTATGCGGCGTTTGTCGCCATTTCTATGTGCCTCGGGCATATGAGAGCGAAGGTATTAATTCAATACATTAACAAAATAGTTCAAGTTTCGGAAACGAAGCGTGCTTTATAATTCGAAAGCGTGATTTCGTGAATTTTCAGAACGTCAGGGATACTTTTTCCAATTTGACTGCTGTAAACGACAGACTCAACATACTGGGGATCCCTAACGACTACGGATGGCTTTTTATGGCTCAGCTCATTCATCTGGGTAGTGCAGTCGCCATAATGGTCATCATAAAAATATTGGATGTTACCAACATCGGCTTTAATTTTCCCAGCTTGGCATCAAACATTGGTTTTATGGTGGCTGCGCACTATCCGGTCGTGTTCACCTTCATCGTTGATTATACCTTCAGTAACAGCATAAGGTACATTGGAAACTGTACAAATCTTTATTGATCCTATTTTAGGTCAGAAATAAAGAGGTTTCAAATATTTGACGATCTTTCTCATGCGAACAACACATACGTGACCACTGAATGGCAATTGGGTTCCTTGTGCACAGATATTTCCGCAATCGGTTCCAACGCCTCAATGCGTTCCTTGCAGAATCTGATTTGCTGGGAAAATGTGAAACGACGGTCACTCAGTCGAATAATCAATTTCCCTACTACTCCGCGGTGATACGGGAAATCCATGGAAATAATTCAACATCGATCAGAGCTGCCAACAAACAGTGGCTATTCTACATTATTGGAGAAACGAGGTTTGTATTCAATATATTTTCAACTTCGACTCTTATCTTGTCACTTCGATTGAATTGTTTCTGTGATTTTGCGTAAACTTTTACAAAAAGATGTTCAGGAAATCTGGGTAACACAGCTCGTCGATTATCGACTCAATGATGATCGATGAAAATATGTATACATCGCTACATATTATGTGCAGGAAAATACATCGAGTTCTGTGCAAGACGGCTACAGAATTGAACAGAGCTGCCAGTATCCAGTTGCTATTCTCCATGATGTTGTCTTTTGGCCAGCTAACTACGTTATTTTATGCATCTTATATTCACGTAGTCGAATCATCTCGGGATAAATCAAACTATTTCAACTCGAAAGTCGGCATCCTTATATCAATGTGGATCATATTTTCCGCCATGAAAGTCCTTATGATTGTTGACGCCTGTGAGACTACAAGCAACGAGGTACACACTTATCAATTTTGAACACAATGCACTGTGTTGAAAACCGCATTCTGGTTTACAAACGTAAAATTATGCTTCAGGCTAACCGGACTAGGGGATTGATCAGTAAATTACTGTGTGCAGACGCACTTTGTGACGAAGATATTCACGACGAGGTAATGTAACAGAGGGTATCGCCCTTATTACGACCTAGATTTATAACGCTTATATCCCAAGTCTGTTGCATGGATTCCTAACAAGAGCAGTAGATCCATAGATTCGCCACTATTGAACAAATTTATACAATATTGATTAAACACTTGTTCGACAAACTTGTTAGATCAGTCGTAAAAGAAAACGTAGATATTTCGGTACATATGATCTATTGACAAAGATTCGGTTTCATCAATTTCATAAAATTTCAAAAATCATACCACGCCCACGGAGACACAAAAAAGAAGCTGCAAAAGCCGTGATTAGTTCTCTCCAATAACACTTTCACCCTGAAATCGTTGAGTGAAAAAGATTCAACACATCGTAAGATGAATTTTATTTTTTTCAAGTTCCATTTCTGTATCCACTCATCTAATCCACGTTCTATTTGTTTTCTCTAGATCAACACCTTCTCGCTTCAGCTGTTACAAAAGCCTCTCAGCTTCACGGCCGGCGGTTTTTTCCCCGTGAATTATTCGCTTGTTCATGGGGTGAGAATTGATAAGAAGTTGTATCGTCCGTCACGCCTCGTGCTGATCCATTCCAATATTCTTCTTCTGAAATACATCGTTGATATTTTCAGATGATCGGATCAGTGACAACGTATCTGGTGATCATGATCCAAATGCGGAGTATTTATGAACCCGATAACGTGGATTTTTCACTCAATTCCACGATGCTGGTGTAGTTCAATCGTACGAACTAAAAAGACCTCAGCAGATCAGAAACACATTGCTCCAGAAGACAACGTCGACAGACTTGACGATTGGCAAGAAACCTCATAGACAAGACAGTAGGATGAGGGGAACCCGAACACTCCGGATAATTTGCAAGCAATGGTTTCATCTTCGGCAGCTACGTTCACTAAAATAATACAAACAGATCTGTAATCATAAAAATTCTATGAATATCTCCACAACGTATTTCGCGCACAAAGCAAGGGAATACTTCCTATGGAATATGAGACAATTGGCAACCAACCGCACAAACATCATCTGATAATACACAGAGTGATTCCTCGCTTACATCTCAGTGATTTGAGTAGCGGACCGTCAGAGCACAGAGTTTCATATCTATATATATTAATTGGTTGTAAATTATTCACGTAGAATTAGCCATATAAAAATAAAAATCTACATCCACTTATGTGACTGTATTGTATCGGTTTTTTTCCCCTCGCGGCGTTTATCGCCTGCACATGTATTTGCCGTAGGAATAAAGGGGAGTCCCCGCACGTAAGCTATTGACTCGTGAATGAAAGAATGAATGCGCGCGGCGAATTCGAAATCGTAGTTTATCGGTCATTTCTTTATTAAGTGTGATGAGACAGTGCTCGAAATGTGCGATTTGACACCGCCAAGTAGCTAAGTACGTATTTAAAAAGTGTGATACATCGACTATCGAGTGCATCTGTGAATAATCTCCCAATTTCTCTGATGATAACTGAATCTAGAAAAAAATATTCACAATTTTGAGAAACCAAAATAATTAGCCACTTTCTGCTGAAATGATGCAGTTATTCCCAAAGTTTCATTGCGATCGGTTGTGTGGTATAGATGTAACTACCAGTTCTGTTTTTGAGATGAACAGAATCTGTTATACCTATTGAGTAGGCCGAAGCAGCGAAGCTCTACATGCGCCGTAACCAGAACGCAGAACCCATAGCGCATGCGCAATACACACCGGACTTTCGAAATAGCGCAGGCGCTATGGGTGCTGCCTGCTGTTGATGGTTTGTCAAGTTTCATGTGTTTCGGTTCAAATATCGTCCAAGACCATATTCTGAGCAAACTGATATTTTCAACCTGTAGTTGGCCTCACAAGGGCAGAGATAGAGAGATTTTCGATATAGCGAATTTCGTAAATAATATTACGTTTCATCAGAGTGGGATCTAAGTATGGCCCCCAAATGGATTTTAAGTGTGTAGGCGGGGTAACGCTAGGATAAGTTAATCGTTATCAAACATACGAATCGAAACGTGAAAGGTATTCATCGTAGCTCACCCGCATGAATGATCGCTCTTCATAATCGAATTGAAATGTTACTTTCATGATCATTTTCTTCCTGATTGGTTCATTCGATTAGACAAAGGCGTAGACAAGGCACGGCAATCTATAATCAACAATTATTCTGAGTACATTCATGAATGATGTCTTTCAATTTATAATCGCAACGCGCGTTCTAGTTTATTGAGCAAAAAATGACATGTCACAGTCTCAAGGATTGTCTTGCGATCAAAACACGTACTACTGTTTAGCACTGGCGTTTTAACATGAAAATCAAGCTGAAATAAGTACCGATTTCGGAATATTCCTGATAATAATTGTGATAGTATCAACATCAATAACAATGAGCAAATACAAACATGAAATAATTAAAATAGCACATAGCTACGTTATAGATATTACCGAGTGTCTCGACCAGTCGTTTGATCGGATCGTATTGTAATATTTACACGTCATTAGTTTTCACCAGTCGAATAATATTTTTCAAACGATAATCGTCTAAGATTACGAGTATATTTTCCAAAATGAAGTTTCCGGCACCGAAAACTCTGACTGGAACTCTTTTGCCCACACTAATAGTCAATTGGGTCTTTGGACTCGGTGTCATTGAGCATCCGACAGGCAGACTACGACGAATAACATCAGCTCTTTGTTCAATTGTGAATGTCCTGATGTATCTGGGCTTTGTTGAGATGGCTAATTTTTCTGAACTTGTCAGAATCCGGGGATCCAGCATCGGCTCCGACAGCTATCGCATGATTATTTATCTCTGCGGTGCGTTCCTAGCCACTTCCATGTGTGTCGCGCAGATGAAGGCAAAGGTTATAGCTCGAAAATCTACAAAATACAAAAGATTTCAAGAATGAAGCTTGTTTCATGTTTTCCAAATCGTTGTTCTATAAATTTTCAGATCGTTACGAATGCTTTATCAAAGTTAACGAGTATAAACAATAGACTGGACATAATTGGGATCCCTAATGACTACGAATCGTTTTTCACAACCCAGATTATTCAGTTGGGTATTGCGTTCGCCGTCATGTCCATCCTGCTGGTATTGGAGTTGCAATACACTGCCTCTAAGTTTCCCAGCGACTCCTCGCGCTTCGGTTATCTAATGGCTTGTTATTATTTGATGATGTTTGCCTTCGTTGTTGATTATTCCTTCACTGGCAGCATCAGGTACGTGAGAAACTGCACAAAGATCTTCCTTAATATCGTTTCAACCAGAAAGTGAAGATTATCAGATGTATGCGTTGCTTGTTCCCATGGCCACTGAATGAAGAAAGACTTCCTCGTGTACAGATATTTCCGAAACAGGTTCGAACGCCTGAATACTCTTCTCATAGAATTGGATTCACTAGAAAAACGTGGAACGACGGCACCTCGGTTGGATGATCAACGGCTCTGTTGCTTCTCATTATCAGTGATACGCGAAATCCATGGAAATAATTCATCATCGATCAGAGCTGCCAAGAAGCAATGGCTATTGTACGTCATTCATGAAACAAGGTTTGTATTAGACAATATTTGCGACGAGGAAAGGAATAACGATCCAATCTGTTCACTCCGTTTCCGCACTTTCACCAATGAGATATTGAGGAAATATTTGTAATCCCCTCAGGAACAGCTGGAGAATGCATCCATGGATTTTTAAGATCATGCTGTTTTTTTATCCTCACACTTACTTGAATATCGAGTTCAACATTAGCGAATCGCTGATAACAATTATTTGTAACAATACACCATATATTACGCTGTAAATAATATGTCCAGGAAGATACATCGGAGTCTCTGCAAGACCGCGATGGAATGGAACAGAGCCTTCGGTATCCAAGTGCTTCTTTCAGTGGCTGTGACCATCAGTTTACTAACCGCACTCCTCTTCACATTTTACACTATCATTGTACTAGAATCTTCAATTCATCGGATCCACATTAACTGGATTCCCAAGGTTATTTCTCAAATGTGGATCATATTCCACGTGATGAAGCTGATTCTGATTGCTGGCTCTTGCGAGGCTGCAAGCTGTGAGGTACTCGGAAACAAAGTTTGATCAACGTTGCGTTGACGGCCAAATTCTGTTTTACAAACGTGAAATTCTGCTCCAGGCTAACCGGACCGGGGGATTGATCAGCAAATTACTGGATACAGCAGCCTACGACGAAGATATTCGCGATGAGGTATTGTATGGCGTATTTCAGGTCATTATATAGTCCTTGAACAAGGGATTTGAAATGAAATCAGCCTGGCGAGTGTTGAAGACGGATTTTAGTTTTCACTTGTGTATCATTTGGCTGTTCCAGATAAACATCTTTTCGTTCCAGCTACTACAAGATCCTCTTAACTTCACGGCGAGCGGATTTTTCCGATTGAATTATTCGCTTGTTCATGGGGTGAGAATTATTAAAAAGTTATAAAATTTCATTAGTTTGGGGCTAATTTACTCCAGAATAATTCAGCAACCTTAGTGATTGGTATTTTCAGACAATCGGATCAGTGACAACTTATCTGGTAATCATGATCCAGATGCAAAGTATTTATGACCCCAAAAACGTGAATTCCACATTCAATTCCACAACAACGCTTTAGATATCAATATCGTAATAATTCATAACAATGAGGCACATTGAACATTAACTGGATGTATGTAAGAATTTATTGTTGGGAATACTGGGATATGCTGTACCACCAGGTTGAGGAAATATATACACAGTGTGGCCCTGAAATAAGTGCTTCAATTTCCGGAAATGAGCGGGTGGGGTTCAGCTTGTTAACCTGCCGTTCGAAACAGTGATCTGCGTTGCTGCATGCATGCGATACAGGCGATTTAAGAAATCGTACGAGAGCCTGAATTTAGGCAGCCCAATGTTTTCAGAACAGGCCGAATCGGGCAGGGAACCACCTTAAGGCCCGTCCGTAGTCGCCCACTTCCTTTTGGTCGAAATGTGTCACATTTCGATCATTATCCGAGCCCAGGTGTCAAAAACACAAAAAAGACCAACGCCGCGCAAATTGTAATTCAATTTCGAACACATGCGTGCAAAAATATGTTCGTTCCGTGCGAAAATAGAGTCTACAGATTGTTTTTACGTACAATTTGCCGAGGAAATCGAATTCGAAAACATTCGAATCATGTAAAAACCATCTGTAGACTCTATTTTCGCATGAAACGAAGATTTTTTTTAGGACGTCATGTGTTTGGAATTGAATTTGAATTTGCGCAGCGTTAGCCTTTTTGCGTTTTTGACGCCTGGGCTCGGATAATAAGCGAAATGTGACACAGTATTTGACCAAAAGAAGGTGGGCGACTGGGGATCGGCCAAGAGAATGAATATAAGCCGGATAAAATATGTATCGGTTAAAAATCAATATTCCGAGCGAGGATTACAAAGCTTTCCTCAACCGCTTGTCCGATTATATATTTATTCCGATGACAAATACAATGTACGGTATATGATATATTCTCTTTGATCCTTATCCGCATGTATCGTAAACGGATAGGATTACGAGGTCCGTCCTCGTCGTCAGTTATGTCGGGTATGTGAACTGATTCTGAACTGTTAAAGGTATTAATTGTATCAGCCAAGTCATCAAACTGGAAATTAGTAATATTTAGGAATTGATGGTATATCCTCGCAACAATCATCGGATCTTATTATAGATCTATTGATGGCACAAAGGTTTTATCAACATTGTTATTGAATATTATATCTGGTGTTAACATGGCTGAGTTGAAATAACCCTTAAAATTTGTGCTTAGTCCTATTTTTTAGAGGCATGTTTAAAATTTCGTCATGTGACGAACAGCTTTTCTGGTATAACATACAACCATTTATTCTGATTTCCAAGTTATGTATCCATAAGAGTGCAGTAAAATTTGATGATCCTGATATGAGATATCACACAATTTAAAGGATGGACCTTGTTATTTACTGCTTTCATTCATATCCGATTCGCTCATTATAGGTGAACATGTTTTCGCTTCAGCTGCTTCTGAATCCTTTCAACTTTACAGCGAATGGATTCTTCCCTTCGAATTATTCGCTGCTTCAGAGGGTAAGAATCAATAAGAAATCATCGTTCATTGAACCTCGAGCTAATCTACTACAGAATCTTTCGAGAAATTTTATTCTTGACATTTCCAGATAATCGGGTCATCGACAACTTACCTGATAATCATGATTCAGATGAAAAGCATTTACGAACCCGACAACATGAATTACAGATTTCATTGAAGAATAGCAAAGGAAATTATTGACAAGGCATGTAAGAGTAAGGGGACGGGCTTTAGATCATTTAGAGGCAAAGTTAGCCCCAAATGTATTTGTATTTCTTAAACTATTTCATCGTCGATCTCTCTTACTCAAAAATTTCATCGCACACGTATGTTCCAGCTTCTTGACATAAAAAAGTAAATCTGAATGAATAATCTGATAAAGTGTCTAAAATTCAGTGAGAACTCAAAAATTTGTATCATTCCAATCATTTTTGCGGTTGCTTCTACAAAAGAAAATTTCACGATTCGAGATTGCAAATATTTCAAAAGAATTCAAAGATCTTACCAGAATTCATAAGATTTCAAATAAGATTCAAGGTTCACAAGATTGAATATGATTTCGAATGATTTTAAGAAATTTCAAAGATTTCACAAAATTACAAGATATTCTCAAGTTTTCAATGAATTTTTCAAGAGTTTCACAATATTTCAAAACTTTCAAAGATTTCAAAAGATTTCACAGATTTGACAAGACTTCGATGTTTTCACATGATTTCAAATATACTCTCAACGATGTTCATTATATTAATTAAAAAAAATATAGTTCTCGTGACACACACTATTTTTCTGGTACACTATGACAGATTGAAAGATGCCTGAATTAGATATTGCGATAATTATTTATTTCTTTCTTTTCTACATTTAATAACTAATTATAAGTAATAAGTCGTTGACAATAGCATTTTGTCAACGACTATTTGAGATAACTGCAAATGATGTTTCTCTTCAATTTATTTTCTCTAATCAGATCCCAGATCTCCCTTACACGAGGACGCTTATAATTCGTGAAAACTCTTAGGGATTATACCTGCCGTAGAATTATCTCTTATCAAGATGGATAATATCTAGATAAATTGCCCCCATGTAATTATCTCTCACTATAATCAAAATGTTCACGGTAGATCGTATGCGGCTCGCTAATCGCGATCGAAATTGATACATTTACGCAAGTACCTATGATACACCGGATATAAAATGGTAGAAATTAGCGTGCTTAAATTATTATAAATTGTACACACACACAATGGAATAGTACGGCAACCTAAAACGACCATTAGCCAAAGTGTTTATAGATTCTTTCATTCTTTACCCTCGGGGTGCGTTCTAGTTCCGTTTTATAAAATATGACGTGCCGCAGTGTAAAAAATTGTCTTACAATGCAAACAGCTAATTCATCGCTTTGGTGATCCTTTCGGATTCTTCAAATTTAAAAAATAGTATTTTACGATTTAAAAAGTTTAGGAAAAAAGAAAGAAAAGGTAAATTTTTGGTTCTAATACAAAAACTAGTGCATCGATTCGTTCCAGTATTCAGCCAGATTTAGAAAGCAAAAAATTCTATCGATCGAGATCAAAATCATCAAAATTCATTGATCGGTTCCCGAGATTATAACAAATTGAATTTTTTTTACAAAATTTTTATTTTCGAATAACTCATAAACTACTGAACCGATGAAATCCAAACTTTGATCGGTTCTGAGTTGAAGAAAACCGCATCGTTTGATGCAAAGATCAATGGAATCCGTTGATTCGTTCCTGAGATACCGTCGGATGAAAATTGATCGCACAAACACAGACCTACACGTTCATCTCAAAATGATCGGAGATGATTCGGTGGACCTCAAGGCATGAAGATCTGGTAAAAACTGAACTCTTCATTTTCGGGATGGTTATGACAACTTCCCTCTTTTTCTAAACGGAAGGTGGAAAAAATGTAAGATTCTTTTTCCGATTATCACAGCTGGATTCTTGATTTATAATTGACAAAAATGAAGTTTCCGGTGCCAAAGACTCTGATGGAAGCGATTTACCCGACGCTGCTGATCAACTGGATCCTTGGAATCGGTGTCATTGAGCATCCCATTGGCAGACCACGGAGAATAATATCAGGTTTTTGGTCGCTTATAAATTTGCTGATTTATGTTGGCTTCTTGAGGATGGCGGATCTCTCGAAGCACCATAAATCGCAGAAGTCCACAATCGAAGAAAACAATTATCGCCTGAATAGCTATTGCGCTGCTGTGTTCATTGCCACTACCATGTGCCTCTCGCAGATCAGAGCAAAGGTTCCGACTAATTACATTCACAATATAAGAGAAATTTTAACAACGAAGCTTTTCATTTTTCACACAATCGTTACCACGTTAATTTCCAGGCCATCAATGCTACCATTCAAAAGATGAACATTTTGAACGATAAACTATCAATATTAGGAATTCCTAACGACTTCGATTTGCTTTATAAGGCGCAAATTATTCAACTGATTATTTCGTTCTCCTTCATGTTCACCCTGATGGCATTGGACTTCATGTACCTTGCCGATGGCCTTCCCACCGAGTTTGCACGCGTTGGTTTCTTATCAGTTTGTCATTATTCATTAGTGTTTGGCTTCATCGTGGACTGTTCGTTTAGTGGCACTCTCAGGTAGGTTGAAAAATGTGAAAATCTTCATCGGCAAATACCAGAAAAAAAAACTCGAAAGTTTTTTATGCTTCTTTGTGCACAGATACTCCCACAACAGGTTCCAACGCCTGAATAAACTTCTCATCGAATTGCATTCTTCGGGAGAAAGCAAGGCGACGAAAACTCGGAAATTGAATAGTCAATTTCCCATATACCCTTCGCTGTTAAACGAAGTCCACCGTAATAATTCATTAGCAATTGGAGCTGTCGAAGAGCTATGGCTGTTGCACGTCATCAGAGAGGCAAGGTTTGTACCTCAGAATTTCGGAAATTTGAAAGTAGAGTAAAGTGCGTAGATATGGACCAGTAAGTTTCAAACCTGTCTTCTCAATGCTTCGCAGGTAAAAGATTGACGAAATTTCATATGAAAATTCTTCGTTCTTTAGGATTTTATTAAAAAAATATATATATTTCAATTCTTTCGATTTATCATGAAGTGGTCCATTGATCCGCGATTTTTTTATGAAAATAAACCACGAAATATGTTCGTGTCAATTATCACGGATTATTTTTTTTTTATAAAAATTATATCGGTGAAAATAATTTGTGCAGTAAGATACATCGAGGTATCTGCAGGACGGCGACGGATATGAACGACGCTTTCGGCGCCCAGTTGCTTTTTTCTATTGCTGTGTCTTTCGGATTGATAACCACAGTCCTATATACAACTTATATTGCCACTATGACTTATTCTGGGGATTCGGTTTTGAACAAATGGATAATCAGCTTCATTTCGATATTATGGATCCTATTTTATGCCATGAAAATAATTCTGATCGTTAACGCCTGCGAGAATACAACCTACGAGGTATACCCAACAATACCGGAAACTGTAGCCCCTAAAATAGGCAACCGAACGTACATCTTGTTTCAAGTTGGCAATACTGCAGGCAGTACGTGACTTGAGCGCCTCCACGATGGGAGGTGGCGGCACAATGAAGCTCGTGTCCCCATATTCGTTAAAACATCGGTTCACATAACCTCGGAAATCACAAATGATTCAGAGACTTTAGTTGCTCCGAAAATAACGTATTTTTTGTAAAGTATTCAAACAGTCAACGTACGTTATCTTCGGAGCAACTGAATTTCCTAAATCATTTGTATATTAGGTGGGTATACATGCATCAATGACAATTTGAATCTCAAGTCGACTATCGCCTGGAGTATTGCCAACTTAAAACGGCTGCATATTTTAGGGGCGACAGACTACGAATCACATCGATTCATAAATTTGGACTATGTTTTACTAGAAACCAAATTCTGGTTTGCAAATATCAAATTATTTCTCAGGCCAAACGGATTGGGGATTTGATTATCAAATTTCTGGATTCACCATCCTGTGACGAAGATGTTCGTGACCAGGTATTATACGATAGAGTACTTTACGCCTTTCAAACCATTGTGCAGCCCTCAAACGTTCATCAATTTTTACCTTGATTTCTTGTGCCAATAGTACCTATTTCTAAAGGAAAGTCATCAGTTTTGTTTTTTTTTTAATTTTTCTGTCGACATTTTACAAAGTCGATGCGAAAGATAAATCTTTGTACACCTGCATCTTAAGGTTCTTGGAGAGTTTATCGGTAAAGCCAAAGATGGCCGGTTTCTAAGAATTCTGATCACTATCCACAAAAATTTAAAACACTATGAAATAAATTTCAACTGGAAAATAAATAAGTTGACAACAATTGTAATGGAAAGACTCGAATCTTCGAATTCTTCGCTTTTCCTAATATGCTGTGAGAATCAGGTGACATGGCAAGGCCAATTCGAGCCAACACCGATTCGCTCAAATTTTTACAGGGCAAGCCAGCACACGGAAATCTCCCCAGAGTCGGGACGCGTCCCACCACTGATCACACGCCAAATTACCCTAGGGATTTTCTAGCAGAACGAGTGGCTATTACTATAAAATACGAATTATCCGGCGCCTACGCGCTTCGACCGTACTGTTTCACGTGATTCTCACGGTATATGACTGCATGCCTGGTCTTGACGTACATACTACCGGGAAGAAATCTTGATAGTATACAGTCGATTGCGCATGCGCCAAATAATTTATTTTCATTGGTCGGTAAGGTCGTCCCGCGGCAGTATTATGACGTAGTCGATCTTACCGACCAATGAAAATAAATTATTTGGCGCATGCGCAATCGACTGTATACTATCAAGATTTCTTCCCGGTATATTATACTTCCGAAAAATCTGTGTCCCTGATGTCATAGAAATTCAATGAAATCATATCCAACTCATAAGCAACCGAAACAGTCTTCAAAAAGTAGCGATTTCTACTTCCGGATAGTACTAAAATAGAAAAAAGATTCAGATCCACATGGAAACTGCTGAAAGTCGTACGGTGTATTGCAGAAGAAAATTTCTTTCCTTTCTTGGCAAAATTTTAGTTGGCATATCATGGATTTAATTTACATATCTTTTCTGTGCTAGATCAACATCTTTTTACTTGAGCTGATTCAGAATCCCCTCACCTTTACAGCGAAAGGATTTTTCACTTTGGATTATTCGCTGATTCGTGGGGTAAGAATTAATGACAAAGCATATTCGATTTTGTCGTATACCTAAAATATGCAACCAGAGGTATGCACGCCTTGTTTCAAGTTGGCAATACTCTCCGCAATACCTGACTTGAGAGCCCCTACGACGAGGGATGGCGCTAGAAGCTCGGCTCGTGTTGCGATATTCGTCAAACCATTAATTTGAACATAACCTCCAAAATCACAAATGATTACGAAATTCGGTTGCTTTTCACACGCTCCTCGCGACAGGCACGAGAAGTAGCACCTTCCATGCGTCGGTAGGAAAAAGTAACTAGAGTGTCAAAAAAGTGTGCGCAAAAGTAACTAGATTGTCAAAAAAGCATACGCAAAAGTAACTAGCGTATCACAAAAGCAGATGAAGCCGATTGACGCATGCGCGGTGTATTTTCCTCATGCCTTACTGAAATACGCTACTTTGGGCACACTTCGGAGGCCCAAAAACAGGCACTTTTTGTGCATTCTTTACAAAAAGTACCAATAATGCCCGTAATGCTGCAAACTTGAAACGAGGTGTACCTTCGGTTGCATAATTTGGGGGACGACTGATTCCGGTATTGTTAGTACCGTAATTTGTCGAGCAAGGGGTGATTTCTCTCGATAATTTTTCAAAAATTGTGTTTGTTGATATTTACAGATGACCGGGACGGTGATAACTTACCTCATCATTCTGATTCAGATGCGAAATATTGTTGAACATTAAACCCTGAAAACGGCGCCTAATCTAACGATTCTAATACAAACAAATGGTACAGTTTTCAGAATACCTTACCTCGTCAGAAACGCGTCTTTGAGAGAAAAACACGGTGAAATCAGCCATGCGCAAAATAATTGCACTTTTTATCGTTTGCTGATTTTTATTGTACAATGTGATAAGCATAATGCACCCTAACACAATGGAAATATAAAGCCTTGTGTTTGTCGGAATATTTCTAATTGTTTCTCCTTCGATTTTATGAGAGAATCACAGCTATATGCGAATAATTATTGTACTACAGGCATAGGTTTCGTCATAAAATATTTTATTTCACGACATAATGAAAGTCATGTACAATCAATCTGCATAATATAATGGAAATAGCTTATGTGAAATCTTTCCATCCTATTCTATTCTACATGATAACAATTTATTTACACTCAATAAATATAACTTTGAACGTGTAGTAGGTGATTATTTCACTCAATACACAAAAAATCAATTTTCACGTCGAATTATTTCTAAAATTATCATGATCACAAGAAAATAACAAAAAACAGTGAATGATATCTATGCCCTTACACTAGAGCCCAAAATCAATATCAACAACTCTTCAGGAGAACATCGCAGTAAGTTGGATTGCCTATCGTCCCGTACTATCAACGGCAGTAATGTAGCGCGCAAATGAACTGTAATCGGTTTGACTTGATTAATTTACTTGATTTACAGCTGGTACAGCAGAATTTCTACCAAAATGAACCCATCTTCGATTTACCAACTGATATTCGCACGTATTTCGCACGCTGAATTACCAGCAGTCGATAAGACGGGACGATAAGTAATGTGACTTGATATCTCCTGTAAAATGCCCTAAGCTGTTGTTTTAATTTTTCCGAAAATATGTGCAGCTATAACTAAGGATTTGTCATATCATTACTTCAATTTCCAGAGTCAGTAATCCTAAATAAACGTCGAGAAACAGAAATTGCTACATCAAATTCGACTTCAAAAGAAGCATGGAGCTTGTGACCTTCCGTCGATAATTCAATAATGTATACCATGGATGGATTCAAATGGACCTTTACCTTGCAGCAAATTGTCTTACCGGCATTACCGAGTGCCGGTAGTTGTTTTTCAGTCTTGGAAAATATTGAGGCCACATTGGGTGTAAACATCAGTTCTTAGTATCCCGCGAGTGCGACGTTTAGAGCGGAGATTGTGGCCAAGCTGGCCATTGAGATAACGAAGAATTCTTGAACTCGAATGATCAGTGATGATCCACTGCTGGTATCATCGGAGCGTTGAGAATGCTGAGACATTGAAGCGAGCTCTACGACTGCAGTTGGTAAAAAAGTAAAAACTAATTAGCAACCGTTATTGTATCGAGATTTCTTTATCGTTAGCGTTGATTAGAAGTTAATTCGTAATTTTCCTAAAGTCTTTTTTATATACAACTTTTGAAGAGGTAATAACTCCGTAGATTGATGTTTTCTATCGACAGCAGAAGAAAATATAAAAAAAAAATTGTAAATACATGTTTTTCTTGTTTCTGTTAATGAAATAAGAGTGTTCGTTTAATAGAATCAAGTCTCCGTGAAATTATATACTTCTTTTGGAAAAGCTGTACTTTTATTCCTGTAACCCGCCTGGGGGGGGGAGGGGCTGGGAATTCAATTTCACAGAACGAAAACTCTCGGCTAAGGGATATAGCTGCTGGGATTGCGCCAAAGCAAATGAAAAATTTAGGAACCACTTCCGAGATACCTGTTCCTCACTTTACGTCTCTCTCTTTTATATATCTGTCAACTGTGACCCAAGACGCGGGTCTGACCCAAATTTAGAAATCTTTAAGTAAAGGTGAAATTCAACATGAATTACTTAACGTGTTAAATATTAATCTTGAGTAGAGATTGCGTCGGGTTGAATAACGTCCCATTGATTGCTCAAGTCTGCATTAAATATGAGTTTTCGTTTTTTTTTTCTTCATGATTTTGAAAAAAATCTTATAAAGAAAAAAACTAGCCCAGTATCACAATTTTCCCTAAATTTAGAAATCGTCCGATTACCTGGCATAATTTTTTGTTCAGGTGTTACTTCCGGTATTAGCTCATCGTCATCTTCTGTGGCTGAAACGATATCAAGAGAGAAAAAATTAATCTCTCGAAGTACTTGATTCTCAATTTTTGCTCAGATTTTGAAAAAACGGTACTTTTAAAAACTTTCCCATTTATCTCGTCATCTGTGTGTCGTTTCAAAAAAAGTTACAGATAAAAGTTGCAGAGAACAATACGACTAACAATTTATGCCCTATCCATTTTTTATCCTATGGTTGGTTTTCTCAAAAATCGGCAAAAAAACAATTGGACATTCCAACGTTTGGTCCAACTTTCTATCTATCTCGTCTCTTGTACGATTGGCCAAAAAATGTTCCGAATAAAAGTTGTAGCGAAGAATACGACCAAAAAACTATGTCCTATACATTTTTTCGTGGTATGGTCGACTTTCTTGGAAAATCGGTGAACAAGAAATGGTACTTTTTGTTATTTTCGTCGATATCTTCAAGCCTTTAAACTGCAACTTTTATGTTTAATCCACCGCTTGGATTTTAGAGGAAAAATATTTTTCACAACGTTTAGTGTTTCTTGCACGTCATTATATTGTGATGTATCATTCAATGAGATTGATCGATTTACTTACGAGCTCCTTCAGTCGAGAATCGTAGAAGTCGCGAGGGTCGACTCCATCCGTAACGATTTCTGGACAATATAAGCCCTTCGTAGTGCGTTGCTTTGGCCAGACCAGTCAAGTTGAAAGATCGCGCGTGTACAGGACCGATTGCGTTGCTTCCGCTAGGTATAAGCAACTTGTGCCATTCGCTGCGGGCCCCGCCTCTCTGCGTCAGTCAAAATTGTTGACATGAGAGTATCATAAATTTTTTGTTATCTGTCTCACGTGCCTGACTTTGCACGGTTCAAAAAATCTGCTGCAACTGCTATGGCAGCTTATCCCTCGAATAATTGTAATTGCGGTGAAGCATGAGTTTAAGCGCTTATGCCGAGTACACAAAAAAATGTCCGTCTTTTTGGGAACCGCCAAAACTATTCAAACTATCTCGTCAGGTATACGCCGATTCGAAAAATGTTCCAAATAAAAGTTATAGAGCAAAACACGATCGACAATTTATGTACTATACATTTTTTCGATTGGATGGTTAGTTTTCTTTAAAATTGCCAAACAAGAAATGGTACTATTTTAGGCATCATCCAAACTTTTTTATCTATCTCGTCACTGATACGACGAGTTGAAAAATATTTCAAATACGAGTTGTAGAGAAAAATAAGGCCGAAAATTTATCTCCCATTCATTTTTTTGTGAAATGGTTGGTTCTCTTGAAAATCGGCGAACAAAAAATGGTCCTATTTTAGGCTTCATCCAAACTTTTTTATCTATCTCGTCACTGGTACGACGAGTTGAAGAATGTTTCAAATAAGAATTGTAGAGAAAAATACGACCGAAAATTTATGTTCCATACATGTTTTCGTAATATGATTGGTTTTCTTGAAAATCGCCGAACAAAAGATGGTACCATTTTAGGCTTCATCCAAACTTTTTTATCTATCTCGTCACTGGTACGACGAGTTGAAAAATGTTTCAAATAAGAGTTGTAGAGAAGAATACGGCCGAGAATTTATCTCGCATACATTTTTTTGTGAAATGTTTGGTTCTCTTGAAAATCGGTAAACTAGAAATAGTGCTTTTTCACGGATTGCTGGAAGTTTCCCGTCGAGGTTGAAGAAATGTACAGCTGATCAAGCGAGAAACTAAATAGGTTTCAGGTTGCAGAGTTGAATGAGGCCAATGTTCGATAATGTATAAATTTGTTGATAGATGAAATATCTTTCTGTTCAATCTTACCACAAACTCGCGAAACCAAAACTGATACTCGATGATTGGACTGTAACTGTCAACTTCCCAAATGAAATTGTAAACAGTTTTACCAACGCCATGCGACTCCTTTTTGAATACCGCTGGATTTGCAACTCCGGATAATTCGACGACTGCATCACTAACGCCCATAGTGTTCGAAGCTCTACATAAGTAATACCCATAGTCAGACGTTCTCGTATTCCTTATTATCAGACTGTGGTCATTTCCTGCAGTATGTTTAACGATCCTTGACGAATAGGGTACTTTTTCGTCATTAAAATACCATTCAACCTGCAATGCAAAAAAAGTTTACGAATTCGTCGACCAACTTTTACGCCTAATTTTTTTTACTCTTTTCTTACTATTCCAAAATCTAGAATGCTCACCTTTGCTTCTGGCCATGCGATCACTTTGCAGTCAAGTTGTGCTCGTATTCCAGGTGAAGCATGTACCCAGGTTTTCTTCACTTCGATCTCAGGTTTGTCTGTGAAAAAGGTGTTTTTTTTTTCATTAAAAATCATTAAATCATTTACATTGAATGTTTGAATCTAAAACAAAAGTAAGAATGGAAAAGAATATGGCGTCTTCATTTCATTCGTTGGCGACAATTAAAATCTGTTTTATGCATTCAACTGTTGGTTTTGGAGAAAATTTGTGTGAACATAAAAGACGCGGTTTGTTACTTGCTAAAATTTTTGTCCGAGCCACTTTTTCATTGGTTCATCGCTTGTGGAGATAATCGACGAACAATTTAATAATAAAATGTCATCCTGTTCCAAGTTTTGTATGGGAATAATGGGAACAATGCTTGCATGTGTTCCGTGAGCTACCTAATTCTTGAATAATTGATTATATATTTCCAGTACGCGTTTTACCATGATAGTGATAAAAATTGATATCCTCTCGGCTATCTCAAATCATCAGATATATAAAATAATAATAACTGATGACGACAGGTGTTATTCTCCCGACCCTTACGTGTCAGCATGACATAACATGTGACTTATTTTCCATAATAGTTTTCAATGCCAAATGCTGAACGAGTCTGAAGCAAACAAGTAAATCGGGCTAGTGGGGAGATAAAATAAAATAACCGAAAATCTTTCTGTTGGTAAAAAATTTGTTTTTTTGTTATTTATCGTCTCTGGTGCATCAGATCTATATTTGAAAGGGTAATCCATTACGTCAGAGAATAAATGCGGTAAGGATTAAGTGTTAACAAGAGATAATTCCTTTGTTGATGATTTAATCCAATCAAGTTTAATTTTACTCTCTCGCAAATAGAAGCAATCATGCAAATCGGGTTCTCTTCATTTTGTACTCCTCTCGTATTCAATCTTCACTCTTCTATCTTTATTAACTTCCCAAATTACGGCGTAATCATCTTTTGTAGACGCTCAATGGACGGCTGATTGTACTCATAAGTCGTCTAATAGTTTCCTCCCACATACATACATGCATACATACACACATATATCTATGCATATATATTTAAACGTTTAACGCGTTTCTTTAAGGTCATAAAATCACAGTACAAGCTGCGATGTTGAAAAGGGTACGTGATAAACCGTGGAACTAATTTTTTTCAAATCGGTGGTACGCTTTGAAAAAAACAAATCTATTTGACTCAATTACTTTCTTTTATTACCAAAATCTCTGAGTTGGTTACAGATTTTTTTGAAAATTATTACTCTTACAATAAAATATATACTGAGAATATGAGATTTGCGATAAAAAACTGAAAAAAATTGGGGCATCGTTTTTGAATTATTTGCATCAATTTCACCGAAGTAAAATTCTTTGTCTTAGGTCAATCAAAACTTGCGTATATTCAAATTTTTAGGTAATATCTTACACACTGAGGTCCATTTTGGGGCAAATCAATGATATTCGATGAATTTCAGTTCTGGATAATAAAATTTTCGATTTTGAGGCCATGTTTTGTTAACTTTTCGAAAAAAATTGTTTTACGTCTTCACAACGATAAAAGACTGACCTTATCTGTATATTGTATTGATTTACCCGCCAATTACAAGTTTCAGAATATTCCCTTCAAATTTCGAAAAATCAATAAACGCGATGCAAACTGCAGTGACCTGCGATAACTATACTTTTTCATTGGCAGACTCAATCCACCACATGCGAATTCCATATAATCTCTAAATTTCAAAAATATTCTTATTTTTCAATTCATTTTTCAATTTATACTTCCATTTTTTTTTTTTTTTTTACGTAATATAACAACGTTTTCTAGTTTTCATATTACCTACCCAGTCGTCCCAGATCGTGTTTTTATGTTTGCATAAAATTATATACGACTGACGCTATCTGCAGCACACTTACCGTATCACATTTTATCGATTGTTCTTTCCACGAACTTTCTTTTTCAGTCCATTAAATATACGGACATTATATAGCCATGTGTACATACGTACTCCCTCACGTTTCTACTTCTTCGAATCTATACGTAGGTACGTAGGTTTTTTTTTCTTCAATTTCATATGAAAATATTATGTTAGTTTTACATGTTTCAAGAAACCTCTCCAAATTTGAGGATTTAAAAATTCTTAACGTAGAAAGTAATTACGTGGTGAAGAAAGAAAAATTGAAAAGACGAAAAACAAATGAATTTCTGACTATTTTTGAGATTTTTAAAATCCTTGAGGGAATTCTGCAAATTTTTCTTTTTAATCGTGCTCATTTTCGGAGAAGGGTTCTCAAAACATGTGAAACTAACATCGGAAAAAAAAAATGTTATTTTGTTCTTGCGTATAGGTAATTCACGTACCTATATTAATGTATAACAATCGACAGTAAATTACGAAATAATAATTAAACCTATGCCAATATTAATATAATATTATTAGTATAAATGACTCACGTTTTACACGAAGATTTATAGTTGCAGAGGCGGGTTGACCGACTCCGTTTGTTGCCACACAGGTATAAAGTCCTGAATGGTCCCTGGTATCGGCATGAAATCGAAGCCTAGGTCTGTCGTCGATAAGCAAAAGGTCTTGACCCTAAAAGCGAACAAAGTTTGTGTCATTTTTAACATTTTTTAGGGAAATTTCGATTCCCTTTGTCATAATATCTAAAAATTTTGACTAAAATCGAAAGATTTCAAAAGATTTCAAATTATTATACCAAAAGTTTAATTCAAATTTCCGAAGTTTTTTTCAATCATATCAAGAATTTCGAAAGGGTTTGATACAAATCATTTCACTCAATGAAAGGTCGAAGTGTTCGAAATTTTTTTGAGATTTTAAAAAGATTTCAAGAGTGCGTTGGGAATATTTTTTTATTTTTCATTTTTTCAAATCACTTTCATACACTTTGAGGAAATATTATTTTTGCCCGATTTTTTCACAGCTGATTACATCGATTTCGAGTCACAATAGCAAATCATTTGAAATTCGAGTCACAATCCAAATCCAAATTGAAAAATGGAATTCATCGAATATCATTGGTTTTCCACGAAATTACGTCAATGTAGAATATTCCCTCTAAATTTGAACAAGTTAAGAGAAGTTGACAGGCAGCAGAATATTTCTTTCGAAAAAATCACTTCCAGGGTGAATTTTATTCGGCTGATCCAAAGTTGATTTTTCTTTTCTTTTTTTCATCCCTCAAAGCTTCCGTCGAACTACCATATACCCGTATAGAAGTTCAGTATCGTCGATTGAATGAAACTGAACAGAATTTTTTTGCCACTTTTCAAAAAATCGTAATTTGCTATTGTGAACTTCGGGGCTTCAGTGGGCATGCACAAAGCTTTTTAAACGCCGAAATTCAGCAGGTATTTCGCTCTTTATCACGTGTAGAAACTGAGGATCGGGGTTTATCGACCCCCCAATTACTACCCCAATCAGATAAAATATGGGCTCGTTTTTACTTCTATGTCAAGATGTTATCCAGAAAAATGCCACTTTCCCATGCTCGCACTATCGGTGTATACTATCTCTGCTTTAGGGTGGAAATAATTTTACTCAGGCAAAAGCTGGGGTGGTTTTGTTAATTTTAATGTAAATATTGCTCTTTTAGTTTAGAAAACCATTTTAAACCGTTGAAAAAAAGAAGAAAAAGAATCTCAAATTTCTCCTGTTTTATAACAAAACTAATCGTGAGACAGGAGATAGTGATCAGCTTTTCGGTAAAACGAAGAATTGAGAAATGAAAGAAATGTTGAAATTATGATCAAAAAGAGACACCTGCCTTTGATCTCCAAGAGATTATCGGTGTCGGGACGCCTTTCGCGACGCAAGCCATGTCTACTTCATCACCCATCGCCACTTCGAGTTCTCCAGACTCTGGGACGGGATGAACAGTTGGTGAGTCTGTGAAGATGAATTTTCTCATACAATGCAGGAATCAGATGAATCTCAGAGGTAGAATATACTTTTTTTCGTTTATCTTCGTGCCTGTTGACTCTTTTAAAAAATACTTGGAACAAAAATTCGAGTGTATAATAAGTAGCAACTTTTTTGTTCACGCCAATCTTTCCTCAATCTAACCACTTCTGAGATATCCTTACGGGGATTTTCTCTGCAAACAGTATACACGAACCATGAAGGTAGTAAGAAGACTACTTTTCACCAATTATCTCCATAATCGTTAACTTCTTCGAAAAATACCCGAAACAAAAGTTTGAGTATATGATAAGTTGCAACTTTTTTGTTCACACAAATTTTTCCTCAACTCAACCATTTCCGAGATGTCCTAATGTGAATTTCCTCTGCAAGCACTGCACGAACCACGAAGGTAGTAAGAAGACTACTATTTGCCAATTATCTCCATAATCGTTGACTTTTTCGAAAAATACCCGAAACGAAAGTTTGAGTATATGATAAGTTGCAACTTTTTTGTTCACACAAATTTTTCCTCAACTCAACCACTTCTGAGATCTCCTAATGTGAATTTTCTCTGCAAGCACTCTGCACGAACCACGAAGGTAGTAAGAAGACTACTTTTTACCAATTATCTCCATAATCGTTAACTTCTTCGAAAAATACTCGGAACAAAAGTTTGAGTATTTAATAAGTTGCAACTTTTTTGTTCACGCAAATTTTTCCTCAACTCAACCACTTCTGAGATGTCCTAATGTGAATTTCCTCTGCAAGCACTCTGCACGAACCACGAAGGTAGTAAGAAGACTACTATTTACCAATTATCTCCATAATCGTTCACTTTTTCGAAAAATACCCGAAACAAAAGTTTGAGTATATGATAAGTTGCAACTTTTTTGTTCACACAAATTTTTCCTCAACTCAACCACTTCTGAGATGTCCTAATATGAATTTCCTCTGCAAGCACTCTGCACGAACCACGAAGGTAGTAAGAAGACTACTATTCACCAATTATCTCCATAACCGTTCACTTTTTCGAAAAGTATTTTAAACAAAATTTTGAGTATGAAATAAGCTGAAACTTTTTTGATGGAGCAAATTTTTTGTCAAGTAAACCCATTCCGAGATATGCTTTCAATAAACTATGAAGAAGCTTTCCCGGAAGTACCACGGAGGCGATGAGGGATTTACTTTTTATCAATTATCTCCATACCCGTTAACTTCGTGAACAAATACTTGAAACAAAATTTTTAGCGCGCATTACGGCGGAACTTTTTTGTTCGTGAAACTTTTTTGTCAGATCTACCGTTCGTTGAATATCTTCATAATAATGACTTAAAGATATTATGTACACTCACACATGACTTCTATGGCATGGACTTGCGTCACATGACCCCAAGGCGCAGGCCTTGATGCTTGACACACGTATTCCCCCGTGTCTTCGGGCTTCACAAATGAAACCTCGAGGCTATTATTTTCACACATTTTTATCCTGGTCGGAAGTAAAAGAGTTGCTTCGCCGCTGTCTGCTAAAAGAACGCCTTCACGCCACCAACGAACTCGAGCAGGCATTCCTGGAACAATTATAGTAACACAAGATCTCGAATTGTAACAAGCTCCAATTCAATAAATGAATGAAATAAAAGAAAAACGTCATCGTTATCAAAGAACATAGATTTGTATCTAACGACAAAAGAAAATAAAGGGGTTGCAAATGACTGACTCCAGAACCCTACAACACCCATTTTTACGAATACGTCAGACGTCTATGTATCTCCAAATTTCTATGCGCCATATTGAGTCCGCGATTTCGAATTTCGAAATTCTACTTTCCATCAACGGGGTTGATGATTTTGTTTTTCAAATTATGATCGCGACTAATCAGCTGGTGCATAAGGGTTCCTTAAATTTCATACGACTAATATACAGATAGGACAATTTATTTGATCACAGTGATTTACATCGTCGAAATAGGATCCCCGAGAGTATAAATAGCGTATACCTTTATTTCACGTCAACTTAACAAATCGGCTAATAAATTCCTCGCTTTACTATTCAGCGCTCAATTTCACGAGGATGAAGTCACGGAGGCGAGCAAATTGGGCGCTTTAAATGGCCCAGAAAGTTTCGGAGCCTCTACCGCAAATAACTTATGCGAATTCCCCCCGCTGTGAAAATTTCTTAGAAAAAAAGAGAAAAGAACGAAATTCTACACGCATATTTTCCCGCGTTCATATAGGCACGTATATTGGAAACAGCAGCTGTACTACCCTAAATCTGATGTCAAAAAATTTCATACAATATCTACTGCAGTTCCTGTTTGCGTATAAAACAAAAAATCGGTACATAGAAATAGTCGTTTCCAAAATTGTTGAAAAATGATAACAACCGAAATTCGAGGCTCGGTTTTGGCTCACCTAGATTATCGACGAAACAGGGCAACAGGACTGTGTCATTCTCGAAGGTCTTGACTGTCGTCGGAACACTTTTGAATCCCCCATGGGCAGTCACGTGATTTTCTGTAAAGAATGAAAGAGTTATTATTTTGGAGGAGAAATGATTGAATTACTATTCCATACGTGCGGGAATGTTTCCCAAATTTGATGAATAGAGAAGAAAAAAAACATTTGCGGCTTTCCCGTCTCCCGTTTTTCATTTGGCGAAATTTTTTACGTGGCTAAATTTCTGCGGGGGATAATTCAGTTTGCGAATCATGGGGTTTCGCGGTATTATGTACTCGAACGAAACTAAACACGACAAAGACTTGTTTTCTTTGCTAATTCTCTCGGTTGGCCTGGCGACGGAAGTTTGCGGACGTCGCTCCAGGGAACATGACACCCCGGAGCTGTCTCTTTACGGAGGGTGAAGTCGCGTCTTGATTACGAATAAAGGTGGGTACTATTCTCCGTTAGAACCGCTTTCCCGGTTTTAAACACCGTTTTATTTCGGCGATGAAATTATTCGACCGAACCATGTTCGTAACGGATGATAAACCGCCTTGAAATTTTTTTTCATCATTTCAATTTCACAGTCGAATAAAACAAATCCAAGAATTCACCTCGTTATTATGATTATCAGAAAATGACAATATCGAAGAGGGTAGACGAAAGAATTCAAAACTTCCTGAGTTTTTGGTATAAAAAAAATTCAATCGATTATGAGATTTGAAATCAAAGTTACGGCATTTCTCGAATTCAAACAATGTTCAAAATTTGAGCATGAGTCCTGAAATAATTCGTGACGGAGTTGATTGTTTCGGTTTCCAAATTTCTCCTCAATGAAAAGAAAATAGTGAAATTTTCTCCGTGGTATAAAAACGAGAATTAAAAAGTAATTTTTGTTTTCATTTCGATTCGATGATTTATCATTTTTCATCGATAATGAATCTAACAAATGTTTTCAGAAAATTGTAATATTCGTTTTTTCTAATGAAAGACCAAAAAAACCGAAGAAATTTCAATTTTGGAGCAGCGAAACATCGAGAATTTTTGTATTTCATTTTGAAATTCTGCACTGGTCTATACATAATATATATTCGCTGACTTTACCCCATATTTCAAATTTTGATTCAAAGATTTCGCAGGGTTTGTTCTGTGAAACAGATTCACTGTTAAACTTTCGCAAAAAGGTGTTATAATATGCAGTTTTAATTCATGAAGAGGTGAAAAAAAAAATATGGAATTCAAAACCGAAAACCCAATAAGTAAAACAAATTCATTGATTGATTTAACGCTCAGGCGTTCAGTTTCTTCCCTCTTCTCACGTCAAATATCTTTTCAATCCCTGAATGTCTTTCCCCGCAATTGGAATGACTATTAAAAGAAGTGAAACTGTGATTCGAAATGATTTCGGAAGCGTTTTCGGCTTGAATAATTGATCAGGGGATGTGTGCGTGGTTATTTTGTCTTACCCAGCGCGATGGCGAGGATCAGCACTAATATCCACGAGTGTGATAACATTTTATTTCCGAAGCACTGGTCCTGACGGATCAAGGAACGATCGGTTTAAAAAATTGATAAGGATTTGAAAGACAGGTATAGCCTCCCTCGGTGAAGATTCGAATCTCTTCACAGCTAGGGATTTGGAAAGGCACTGCGGAGACGCTTCCTTATTCGAACTAGCCACGACGCGGTCTCCCCTATATAATTCCCTCTCCATCTTAATCCAGTACGTGAAACGTAATTATCACCAGTTAGCTTTGGTCGCCTGGAGCAGTGGCTATCCACTCACGAAAGCATTCTCCACCAAACGAGCGATGTTTTTATTTTCGTGACCATCCCCGAAATTTTTGAAAAATTGCCAGTTTTTCGCACTAGCTGAAGAAACTTTCGGTGAATTATTTCACATTTTCAAACCCCACCATTCGCGAAAAACAAAGTGGCTCGTTTGATGGAGAATGCTTCTTGTGGCAGAAGCCCGATATCACTTCGAATCTTTGAGGTCCAAGAAGATGGAAGCCTTTCCAAAAGACTTGTGAATTTCTTTGAAAGATCGGAAACGTGAAACAGCGCTTGTCTCCTAATTCTTGGGTGTAAATGTTTGGTTTAAAATCGACTGCGAAAGATCATATGGACGATGAGAAACTCTGTTAAATAAGAGCTGGTGTCAGATAGTCATCCTCTTCCTCTCGCATCTCGCATCTCTATATCTATACAACAAGGGAATATGGGGGCCTTAGAGCAAACTTATAAGGCCCTTTTTTCCATCGCATCTAGCTCTAGTATTTCTCACCCACGCACGAACTCACGTGTCAACTAGCATTCTTTTATAATTTGTTCAATTCACTCTGAGAATCGTGGCATAGCCCTACAGCCAGCTCAATGGACGGCTTCGTTTGTCGTTTTGTCTGTTTATCAATCGAATTACAAGCCCCTTATGCACGCTTCTGTAGACCGGGCTGAATTTCTCTCTGCCCGGTTCATTCACGCGATTTATATCTGGAGGGATCATCTTTTCCTCGAAATTTTTCGGAAAATTCAAGTCATTGCAACCACCCCAAAAATAACAAGTCGAGTCTTCACCGATATCTCAAGGATTGCATCCAGCTCCCTCATATAAATCGACGCGGCCTTTCCTACCTCAGAACTGATCCAATTTTGGATTCGATTGGTCGAGCAGTTTTCGAGTTATTCGAAGAACAAAATTTCACAAAAAAACATTCAATTTGTGATATTTCGAGAAGTGATCAAAACGGAAAGTACTATTTTCCACACGGCGTGCGCAAAGTTCGATTGTGCATGAAATTCAACTTAACGCGCGCTGTGTTGAAAAATGAAGTTCGATACACGTGCGAAAGGTGATTGTCAGCCTCGCTTCGCTCGGGCGATAAAACTTCACACTCGTCCGAGAATCAACACTTTCGCACTGGTATCGAAAAGTACTATTTTCTGAGCTCTCTTCCATTTTTCAGTGATTTCTCATTCCCTCCTATCCTCTTATCTCGACTTTCTACGGAGGGTATAACAATGGTTTCGATTAGCCGTAAGAAGCAAGGTAATTGGACGTCGGCCTTTCCTCGTCTATATCTTGTATTATAATAGCCACCATTGGTTGCAGACTGGCCGGCTTTATGCCAGTTATATCATTCACGTCACGAAGATGCAATATGCAGTCCAACCTGGGCCTTCTATTGTCCGCCATTGTCCCATTGTGCGTTATTCCACCTCGTTGTGACACATTGTTACCTCCGGTAACTCATTGTCTGACTATTAGATATACCAGCTCTCCACATCGAGCTATTCCGCAAGGCTGCTGAACTCGCGCTAGTCTATTCAAAAATGTCTCGCTTTTCAAAATTGCCGCGTGTAATAGCTAGTGCTATTATAATTAATTCACTCCGCTGCAGACAGGTGGACTCGCTCCCTGAGCCCCGCGAGATACCAGCGCTCTCTCACAGTAGAAGTAACATGGTAGCGGATACACTACGCGAGCGAAAATCAGTTTCCGCGGGTATGATCGCGAATCTGATCTCTAAATTGCGAAATTGGAAACGGTGGATGAGACATGGTGATCGAAAGTGCAATGAGTATCAATTTTCGCCAAAATTGGGCTCCGCTATCTCTCATTCCTTGTATTGGATTCACTATTTTCAATATCGTGATTTCGAGATCAGATTCTTCATTAATGATCCCATACTGACTTCCAAATGGGAAAGTTACCCCACTGTGAACCCTTCCCGATGTCGATGTAGGTTTTATGCCAACTTCTGTCTCTGTACCTACTAGTATACAACTCTATGTTAAATTATTACCATAATAATGCATAATGCATGTGACGATTCCCTTTAGACTCCAGGGGCTGCAAATGGGATGACTGATTTACAATTACTGCATAGGAATACGGATATTTTTTTATTCTTTGTCTCCGCTTTCTTTTTTTTTTTTTTGTAACAGGATTATGGAATATTATTATAACTACTGCTATGGTCGTACTTAGAGTTTTCGGCCGAAGTATACCTATTCGGTATGACAAAAGTCTGCGAGTTTAATACAGGCAGCACATATTTCAAATATGAATATGGAACGTCTGGTGATCCTCCGCAGTTCCAGCTGCAATTTCAAAGGTTCGGAAAATTTCTAGATCGAGGGTCAAGTGGGTCCTGAATATTTTTTATTACAATCTACGATGGACGTTTTACCGTCATTCACTTTTACGATTCTATGAAATTTTCGTCGGTGTAGATCTTATTCAACCATCGTCGAAAATTTCCAATATATTGAAATTCCTTCCACATATTCCATACGAAAAATCGCAATCATATTGCTACAGCTGACTGTATAATAGGAGACAGATTAGAGCATATAATCATTAATTAATTATTAATATTATCACGTATTCTATGATTGAAGAATTTAATTAAAAGCTATATACTACGAGTTAAAAGTCAATTTTCTTTTCCAACACAAAAACTACTGCATCGATTGATTTGAAAATTCAGCCGGATTTAGGTTGCAGTAAACCCCATCAATCGAGTTAAGAATCGTCGAAATCGATGGATCGGTTCTCGAGATATCATCAATTGAAAATTTGTTTTTTAAATTTTGTTTTTCAAATAACTTAGAAAATACTTCACCCATCAAATCCAAATTCCGATCCGTTCTAAAGTAGGAAAAACCGCATCGATTGATATAAGAAAGGATGAAATCAGTGCATTCGTTCTCGAGATATCATCGGACAAAAAATTAGTTTGATTGAAATTCTTTGATGAATGAAAAGAGCCATTTATATCCATAATTCGGTATGACAGTCACGTATCTCCACGCATTTTATATGACACGCAGTCTTACACTCCACACTCATGTGGTTTTGTTATAAATAATTTCTGAACTACATAATTCCATAAATTGATAGGAATCTACTAATTTTTGAACTTTTCCGAGTATCAAATGATTTGTAGCATAGAAACGTGTCTCCATACCTTGTGGAGACACGTTCTCCTGTTGCCGAACCGGACTGTGGACACGTCTGTTTCCTGCAAATTAATGGCACTTACGCTTCTGTGTTTCAAATTTTTATCTATACCGCGAAAATGTTTCAAGTAAATTCACGATTGCAGAAATGAAGAAAAAATGGGGATACGTTTCTGTCACATAAATATCAAAAAAAAAATACCAAAATCCTGGCACTTACGTGACTATGTTATCAAGCTGTCGATATATACTACATGAAAATTACCCAGGTAAAACGCTTACACGCCGTGAATATTCACCTATAGGTGATTTCGCAGAATGAAAATTATCGATCAATATATTGTTTCACATGAAGAAAAAAAAAATGGAAAATATCCACCTAGTGTATCGCGTGAAACGCGGGTAAGTACCCGAGAGAAATGATTGATCAATCAATCAACAAAAAAATATCTTTCTTTACCACTTCGATCAACTAAATAGGCTCACGTCAGTCGTGATGGTATGATGCGTTTATGGGGTGTATTTGTTTCGGTGGGACACCCTGTATCTTCACATAACACACATGTAGGTATAAAGCTATGAGATATAGGTGTACGTGTATTTATAACACATGTAGATGTATTTACACCGTAATACATATAGATATAGGATTGGATCTTCAGAGGTAATCCGGCGAGTGTCGCATTAGGGACTCCACACCAGGATGACAGAATATCTGCATAAACCTCTCAAAGACATCTGGTCCTCGTCCTCGCCTCGGCCCAGACTCGGAGTCGCTACGTATATTATATGGCCTTACGAAGACTCGAGGGGGATTTAGGAGCGGGAGGAAATAAAGCGGAAGATATCCTATCAGTGCTCACGAAAATATCATTCTAATGTATTGCGCTTTCTTCATTAGGGTATACCCACACCGCGATACCTCAAAAGTCGAGTTTTCACCAGATCTCAACGTTCTCAGCTCCAGATAATCGCCTCCGAACATTTTCAGACGAACGCCACGCTCCGGGCATATATGTCATCATTTTTTTGTCCGACGATATTTCTGGAACGAATCTACGGATTTCATTATTTCTCACATCAATCGATGCGGTTATTCCTAACTTAGACCCGATCAAATTTTCGACTCGATCGGCCAGGTAGTTTTCGAGTTATTCTTGAAAGCTTGGGAATCACTTTCACCGATTACGTTGCCACAAATTAACTGTCGCCACCGTCGAACATCGGTATTCTTTTTGACAGGCTCAAAATCGTAGTTAATTCTTGGTCATTTCTTGACCGAATGAGATGAGACGATGCTCAAAATGTGGGGTTTGACACCGCCGAGCAGCTGTGTGTTTCAGAAGCGCAATAAATCGAGTGCATCTTCGAATAATTCCACGATTTTTCCCGTGATAACGGAATCTGTAAAAAAAAAATCAAAATTTTGAAAAAACTAAATACTCAGCCAATTTCTGCCAAACTGAAAGAGTAATCCCCAAGGTTTCGTTCCAACCTGTTACGTGGTATGGGAAAAACTGCGAATCGCGTTTTCGAGGTGATCGAAGCCCCTTAAAATACTGTCGGAAGTTTGATATCATAGTCAAATGTTCGGACCAGACGACGCGGCAACGTAAAGTGGTAATTTAAACTTGAACTCAGAAGACGTTAGCCCTTTCATTTTATTAATGGAATTAATTGATGGCCGGGTCACTCTGTACTCTGCACAGTGTACAAAGTGTTTCGGCGATGTCAATTCCCAGCTGCTTTTTACCAACTTTTTTCCGCTTCCTTTTGTACGTGCCGTAGTCTTCTCCTCTTGCGTAGCCAGAAACGGGCGAAGTATCCTCTCCTCAAAAGTCGGCACCTCAATTAATTCATTCCAATTAACTAATCAACGTTTATACTTCGCGGTTGATCTGCTCCGCGCCTTTTCCCTTCTTTCTAGAGTCTTGATATTCATTATTGCTACCATCAAAGTCGCTGATTGTTACTATAAAAAATATTTCCAAATGAGTGCAAATTTTATATCCCATCTTTTCACTGTCTGACTAATTTTTATCTTCAAAATTTATACACGCCATGAAAATAAACCTGTGATAAGATAGACCCCCAACGATTTTCTCTACTTTATCTGCAGCTACTCCAGAAAATTTGTGAGAATTTTTTCACACTCTACAGTCTTCTCCTTTCCCCCTAATCATTTTTTCATACATATAGGTAGTATATTATATACCCACTTTATTCCACCCTTCGCCGCTCGTACGAATGAAAAACTTTTCTTTTTTTTTTTTTTTTTGTCAAGATTTCTTCGGCTATTATCGGAGCTTTTTCGTATAAAATTCGTAACACATCAAAGCTTCGGAATGTTTTATACAAATATATTTCAACCGCTTTATTTGGACTGTTTTTTTTATTTTTTTATTTTTTTTTCTACCCATAACTCGCGGCTATCAACTTTACTTCGATACTCAAATTTACGATTCTATTGTTTCCGGTCTGGTTAACATACCGAGTGCAGGTCGATGAGAATTATTTCATTTATACAATAAAAATGTCCCATTGCAGTTTCAATCGGCTTTTTTATTTCCGTTTTCTTTTCCGGTATCCCGCTGTTTAATGTTTACTCAAATCCGCCATTCCTCTGCGAATATTATTCGCAATGCAATTTATTTTGTTCAGCAGTTTTTCATTTTGCAACATAACTCTATGAAAACCGTATGAGTAGCCACTTTGTTTCGGGCAAATTAAATTCTGGGGGCTCGAACAGAATGAATTTTTTGAATTGAATCAATTTTTCGTTCCATTTTTGGCTTTTTATTTTCGTTGATCTGATCGACGAAAATTTATAAATTTTCTTCAAACGTTCATCGAACATTGATATATACCTACAAGGGGCCGAAACCTTCAATTTATACCCAATACTGAACTGTAATGCTGTAAGTCGCTATGAAAATGAAGAAACCGCATGAATAATTCAAAATTAAGAATTAAAAATTAAGAATTAAGAATGAAGAATTTAAGAAAACCTAAATGCGAAGGATGTGTGTGTGGACTAATACGATCTTCTGCTTCTAGGTTCTTACAACGACAAAAAAATCAATGCTCAACAGACGTATCTACCCAACATACGATCTTCTGCTTCTAATTGTTAGATTAGTCATTCTTTAAGTTTTTTTCCGAAATTTGTATGCTTCTACTTTTGAAATTGACAAAAAGACGTATCACGTCGTTTACGACCTCTCGGAATTAGTTGACGTAATTGTTTTACGTTCAGTTAAGTCCAAAAGTTAGTATGTGCGTCGGGACTCACATCGTTCTGCTTTTACGCGGCCAATTTTTAATTTCAACATCTTTTGAACATGTTTTGAGATTTTTCGGGCAAATACATAGGATCAAAAATTATACGATCAAATCCGCAAGAGATATAACTCATTATTGTTTTATCATTGATTTATGATCCATTGTTCAACAGACGTATACTACAATAACATATACAATAACTGAGGCTGTGAACAGCAGGTCAATTTGTTCAATTGACGTTATACAAAGACCGTCGATAGAGCCGTCCAGTCACTTGTTGTGAAACTGAAGAAAGATAATTCGTTCATCACTTGAATAACTCTCCGCAAAGTGAATTGCTCGACAAAGCGCGGTTCAAGTTGAAAAACAGAAAATTCATCCCGAGGGGTTAGCCGGTCCTAAAACCTGGTGTAGGTACACCGTTGCATGAAATCCTTTGAAATTAATTAAAATACTTAAAAATGTTTGAAATTCTTTGAAGACTTTCAAAAGCCAGTTAACTCATTCGACGTCTTTTAAAATCACGTCAAATACTTTGAAATCTTGAAAATCTGGTGCGGAGAAAAAATTGTCGATGGTTTGCTCCTCCGTTTTTATTGAACGAAAGTTGAATATTTTTCAGGACACGATTGTTCATAGTTCGATTCATGCTGAGACCAAAATTTGTCAAAAAATATGTGAAAACCAGCGACGCTGTGGCTGATGCAATATCGACCAAATAACGAGTGTGTAACTTGCAGAGACCAAGAAGACTTACATGATCGAAGAACGCTGGATATTGAAAATGGGTAATGAGGGCAAAAAGAGCTACTCCAGGATGCACAGTTATAGAGTGGAAATGAAAAGAGCAGATGCAAGGTAGAGTTGATGTCAGAAGAACAGCAAGGAAATATAAAAAGAGCATAAGACCAGAGGAGGAAAGTAAACTGTCAGGAAAATGTGGAAGGAGATAAAAAGAGATGAGAGAGAAGAACAAAAAGGAAATAAAATTGGAGAGGGAGGAAAGACTGAAAAGTAGATAGCCGGTGCGGTAAATAAGCGAAGATATCGAGAGTTGGAACAAAGAAGTACAAAAATATAAAACGTCGATGACAGGGTATGAGAATCAAGATTCGCGTCAAGATACAAGAAAATAGGAGCGAAGGGGATACCAAAGGACATGCTGGATGGAAGAGGTAGAATGGAAGACGAGATAAAAACCTCATGGCAAAGTTAAGATGCGGAAATGTAGGAAGGAAATAGATTCTTCGTGGAGGAAAGTAAGAGTGTATACTGCAGATTGTGTGAAAGCAAGAGAAATGTAAAGAGATGGTAATGAGGAAGAGCTTTGCGAAGACGACGGAAAAAGAGCGAGTTGAAGGCGTGAGGTAGAGAAAATAAAGGAAATGAAGCAAAAAGGCAAAAAATATATATATAAATACATTTTTGCTAATAACTTATCTCGGCGGTCTCGGGTTTTACCCAAAATCAATAGGGGCCTAGATTTCCATGGCAAGAACGCTCGTACCATATTGCAAGTTCATAAGTACAATGGCTCAAGAGATATCTCAGTCCCAAGAGAATCACTGTACGATGAAGAGGAAGATAAGATGAAGATAGCATTCTCCGATCAAACTTGAAGTTGAATATTTCAAAAACTTTTTATAGCAAAGTCATTCGGGTTTTAACTGATGGCCTTATCAATGTCATTCAAAAATACTACTCGGTCATAGAGATATGACGTATTTTCTGCATGAACTAGAGTCTGCTGGAATAAACTCTTGTAGAGTGTCAGTGAGAAAATTTGGCGGTGATTTACTGCTGCAAATCTCTACCAGAATACCCTAACCGATCGATAAAAAATGAGGACTAACTGCCACGGGATCGGTGGCAGCGGTGGGATGAAACGCGGAAAGAGGGAACCTGGGACTCGTTAGGGTGGATATTTGAATGGCGTGACGTTCAAAGTTTCAGTTTCAAAAGCCACGTCTTCATTACGCAGAGGTACTGTTCTCCGCTGAAAGCGCTTTCCCGTTTTTAAACACCGTCTTCATTCGTTCAACAGACTTAGAATGAGGATAACGAAGAAATGGATAAACGCGTATAACCGTAGCCTCGCGGCTCCCTTAGTCATTCGAATCCCTCCACAGCTAGAGATTTGGAAAGCTGATGTAGCGACGCTTCCTTCTTCGAACTGACCACGATACATCTCTTCCCTTTATAGTTTCCTCTCCTTCTTCTGCTACGATGTGAAATGCAATTATCACCAGTTAGCTTTGACCGACAGTAGTGGCTGGCCACTTTGTACGAACTCAATAAAGCCTCGAGTTCGCAATTCCACGTCATTAATTTCCACCATTTCATCGAACAGAAGAAGAAAATGGCTCGCTGAGGGTTTTTTCGAAATTTACCAAAAGATTCGATTGTACAAATCTGTGTGAAAAAAATGTACATTTCAATCGGCTCTACCCTAATCGTTACTTATTGACACGAAGCCAATCCTTCGACAATACCGGCTCCCTCACAATCTTGGTAATCCGTTACAGTTCCACGACTAATTATCAACGGGATTAATTGATGACCCGGTCATTCTGGACTCACAGCATCAAGTGTTTCGACGATTTCAGCTCTCGTCGGCTTTTTACACGACTTTTTCTGGCTCCTCTTTCATACTGTCTTCTCTGGTGATCAGAAACTGCCGAAATATCCTCTCCACGGAAGTCGGTGCCTCAGTTAATTCATTCCAATTAACCAATCAGCGTTTTTACGTCGCCGTTCATTTGCTACATGTCTTTTTTTTCCTGTCCAAGGTCTCGATAATTGTTACGATTAAAGTCGCTGATTGTCCCGGTAAAAAATGTCGCATTTTCCCATCTTTCACGTCATGCGTGATGGTTTATTCTTTACTTTAGTATAAATAATCATCAAAGTAATCATCAAAATAATAAATCATCAAAGTTGGTATAGATACCAAAAACTTAGTCCAGCTATATGTCCTTCTATTCTTCGTCAGATTGCGAATGTATATCCGAACGTGGAACTGCAGACTGATGAAAAAATTAATAACCTTTGCGTACTATAAAATATATTGTTTTATTGTTCATCCGGTGATAACGTTGCTTGGACTTTAACGATCAATTGATAAGCGTAGAAATAATCGTATCTGATTTTCATGTTATCATCAATTTATGATTTACCGCTCAATATACAATCTATAGAGTATATTATTCAGTTCACAGATTTCCCATATCCATACTACAATAACTAACGCGATAAGGAACGGCTTGATTTGTTCATTTCAAGTTATGCAAAGAACGTGGATAGGCCCGTCCTTCCGGTTTTTGCGTTAAGGGGACCAGTACAGCGACTTTTCGATAAATTGTCAAAGTCCGAAATCAATTTATTTCATCACCAAAGTTCATTTCACATCAAAATATTTTTTTTTTTTCCAAATCATGTGTCGTAAGGATTTTGGCACACCGTTGGTCCAATTCAATCTCTTGACGTCTCATTTTCTCCGGTGAACCGTTCCTCATCTTGTGAATGTAGGGATTTTAAAATAAAAAATTATGTCACAAGTTACGATCAATTTACCAAATTTGCAAAAATTATTATCACTCATTTCTTAAATAACTTGGCCAAAACGAAAAATTTTCAAAATTCCTACATTCACATGATGAGGATTTCTTTTCTGAAGAAAATGAATCCAAGATGACCTGAATCGGTCCAACGGTGCTCTAAAATCCTTACGACACATGATTTGGAAAAAGAAAAATATTTTCATGTGAAATGAACTTTGGTGATGAAATAAATTGATTTCGGACTATGATAATTTCTCGAAAAGTCGCTGTACTGGTCCCCTTGAACAAAAAATAAAACATTGTATAGCAAAGTATCCGAAATTCTTCGAAGACTTCCAAAATCCATTGTAACTAACTCAACATCTTTTGAAATCATACGAAATACTTGAATCAAAAATCTTGAAACTTGTTGTGCACAAAAGTTTGTCAATGGTTGAACTCGGCCGTTTTTATACAATCGATTCGTCGTCAAAAGGCCTGCGGATTGAACCTCAAAGGCATAAATTTGCCGGATCAGTGACTGATTCGTTCTCGGAGTTTGCAGCGATTCAAAATACTGATAGAAATAAAGATTGAAAGAAGTGTGGCTTTTCCCCAGTTTACAGCTAAATAAAACAACTCCATATGTACGACATTACTATATCATCATTTTATCCTCAGATGTAATACAGTTCTGACAACGATAGAGTAATTGATCGATAAAAGGCAGGAGCCTAACTGCTACGGGGTTCGTGAAATAAAGTTTGCGGAATCGGTGACAGCGGTGGGATAGAAACTGGAAACTGGTAACCGAGGACTGGGTAGGGTGGGTCTTTGAATGGCGTGGCGTTCAGAGTTCCAGTCAGTCGATATACGAGCTACCAACGGTTGAGATGCCGGCGCGTTGGGTCGTTGGGTCGTCGGGTAGTTGGGTGGTCGCAGTGGGTACGGTATGCAGGCCAGGCGGGCGTTTCCGTCCTTCGGCTCTCCGCTTCTCCCCTTTTTCTCTTCTGCCTCGTTCATCCTTCTCATTCTCAACTTTCAGTTTTCGTTTCCCTTTTCCTTTCCTCGCAATTTCTCTTATTCTCCTTATTCCTACTCGCAGTTTATCTCCGCCTGACTTCAACTCGCACAGCCCTTGTTCATCTCTCTCGCTATTTTCTTTCTCTCTACCATCACACTCACGGCGTCTATTCTTTTTCGGCTCTTCTTCGCCTTCTCCACCCTCGGGGTCTCGCGGGGGCTCACGCGCACAATAAACCCAAGAGTCAGGCGCGTAGAGACAGTACAGTACAGTGAGTGGTGAATCGCTCCGGTAGCTGTAGCCTAAAGGCGAACCGCACGAGCGTGAGTCGCGATTTAGACACGCAACGAACAAGTCGAGATTCTTCTTTCTTTTTTTCGCATTTTACACAACATTTAAGTTTGTGGGCGTTGTCCCCTTTGTGCGTGCAACTCATACACACATATTATACAACTAGTACACATATGTACATATTATACATATTCTATTTATTTTAATACCTAATTCGGGGTGAGTGATACACCGTCTAACAAAAATATTACCAAAAATTAACAATATTTCAAATTCATTGAAAAAATAAGAAAAATATGATGAACAAGCGTATTGTGGCCGAGGATGAGCAAACATATTCCAATCCTAATTGCCTCTTTTTTCTATGATACACAAATTTTGACGATTCATTCATTCAAATTTAGCGAATAAGCGCAGCATCGTTTTTCTTGCCTTCTTTCTGTATTTCTTTCTTTCCTTTCTCGTTTCAGGCGGGAAAATTATTGGCGGGAGAATTCCTTGACTCCCGGGTTACTTTTTCCTCCCTTGAATTAGCTGGATGTATTCTTATATTCGTAATACCGTAGAGGAATTAGAGAGCAGGGATTTTTAAACGTGCCTTAATTAATGTTTGAGGAGAGAATCTGAATAAATTTATAAACATGTTTTAATTTGAGATAATTTTGTGTTTTTTCTTTTCTTCTGTTTCCTTTTTCGACCTCATCGTTCTCTCTTCAGCATTATTTTTGCCCGATTCTACACGGAAAGTAGAAACACGGAATAACTTAAAGACTACAACGGTTCGTCGATTACCACCAGGTGCTGATCACGTGGCCCACAAGGAAGTGTGCCAAGAATTTATAAAAGAGGCAACGCCTCTCACACGCATATTATACGACCGAAAGATTTTCGAGTACCGGATATACGATAACAAACACTGCAACTTCGATTATTCAAAGAGTTACATAACTTATTTTTCAATAATAAGTCAAACTTTGGTATTTCGTTCGGATTCATTCGTACAGGCTAAAATTTTCTTTCATTTTATTAACTTGCCGGTTTTTGTTTTTTACCTTCCAATTAAATTTACATCAATTATACAAATTTAAACTATACGCAAGTATATAATATATGGAGTATCACATACCGCGATTTTAGTATCAATATATTCTTCTGACTCTAAATTGCGATTAGAATTTTGTTCAGATTTTTTCAAATAAATTTGAGCGCGTATCATGAATTTTTTAAGTTTTTTTTCCAACACCTCGATGGCCGTGATCGAGAGATCTGAAAAATTCTCAAAAATTCCGTGTCGGAAATAAAAAAAATTTTCAACTAAAATTTATAATGTCTGGGCTTTTGCTTCAACCTGTTCATTAGCTTTTATAGAGCGAAAAAAAAAGTGACAAAATTACTGCAACCAGAAAAACAATGCTTACAAAAATCTGAAAATTTTCCAAAAATCCTTGGCTATCGTTAGAAATATCCAAGCAGCAGTCCTCGGGGTATTGATCTCCGCTTCTATTTTTTTAATAAATTTTTTCTTTGAAAAAAGGTTAAAAAAAAACAGGTTGAAGCGAAAGCCCAGAGATTCTGAATTTTGGTGCAAAAATTTTTATTTCTGACACAGAATTTTCTGAGAATTTTTGTCAGATTTTTCGATCACAGCCTGCATCGAGGTGTTAAAAAAAAAAAGAATCAAAAATTCATGACGCGGTCAAATTTATTTGAGAAAATCTGTAAAAAAAAATTCTAATTGCTATTTCGAGTCGGAAGAATGATACGAAAAATCGCGGAGCAGATCTGAGAGGTCGAGGATCAGGCCCAGGTGGATTTTTTTTTTTTTTGATTCTATCAGAAATTGTAGTTCTTTCCATAGTTTTAATCGACAAAAAACAATGAATTTTTTCCAAATAGCTACGAAAATATACATTTTTCTTTTGTGGAAAACTACGAATCATTCCAATTTCTATAATTAATTCGTAAAAATTGGTACTTTGTTTTTTCAAAAGAATAAAAATTTCTTTGTCCTGGGTGAAAATTTTTATCCTTTTGAAAAAAGGGTGAAAAATTGTAGCACATTCCCAGCTTTTGATTAAAAAAAATTGTAGATTTTCATGATTTGTCAAAATAAAATTGTAGATTATCGTGTTTTACGGGTAAAAAAAAGTGTAGAATTTCGTAGTTTTTCATAAAAATTTTATATTTATGTTAATCGAGCTTGAAAAAAACTACAATTTTTAATAAAAAACAACGGAAGTCGACAATTTTTTATTTTTTGTTTTTCTATTTATTTTTTTTTTTTTTCAACTACTAAGTATTTGAAATTTTTGAAAAATTTCGTTAGAAATTCGTAAGAGTAGGTATATAAATTTCTGCGATGTTATACTAGATGTATAATTACATAATGAATCGAGAAATATGTATATTTATAAAACTAGACGAAACGCTATAGGTATAGTATATATGTATGTATATATATATACTCATCAAACGTATTTTAAATATAGATACAAAGTTAGGCTATAAATTGTTTACAAAATTTGTCAATCAACTTTTCACCACCATATATTCATCATTTAAATGGAAAGAATTTAAAAGATTGGAAAAATAAACAATCTTTGTATAAAAAAAAAAAAAGAAGAATATATTCGAAATATATTATTCAAATCGAAGAAGAAAAAAAAATACTCTAGTATTCACATTTTTTTTCGATTTTTGCGTAATCAAACACGAAATTTCAACAAATACCGTGAGGAAACGTGGAAAGAGATGGAACCAAACGCGCAGGCATGGATTTATTCGAATGTTACGTGAGCCGCCAATTTCAGACTTGCCCCGAATATCCCTAGAGTCAGTCTGCTATTTGTTTCCGATTGTTGTGAAATACAAATGGCGGCAGACCGTGCCGGGAATAGGTTATGTTTGTTGTGAATCTAGCAGACGACACAACTAGGGATATTACTGCAAAGTTGGTAGAGCTGCTAGCGCGATTCTGCCGACCAACGATATTCGCATAAAACCGCGCCTGCGCGCTTGAAACCATCCATCGCTTTCCACGTTTCCTCACGGTATAACTATACTTCAACTTGAACTCTATATACTGTAAACTTCTGTACATAGGATTAAATTTATTCAAGTTAGAGATATAACCGCGGAACTCGCTCAGTCCTGAGAGAATTCGATATATGGTATGGTATGGGATGGAATGGGATATGATCGCGTCGGTCCAACATAATAAATTTTATATTTCGAAACCCTCTCTGTTCTAGTCCAAAACATTTCATCGAAAATTCATCCATACATACAACAACGAAAAAAAGAACGAAACAAAAAATAAAAAGAAATTTACAAAAACAAATTTACAAAAATTTGTGGTAAAACAGTTTTTCGTATTATTCGATCAAAAACTGAAGCGACAAATTTTTCGAAATCTTGATCTCGAGATCTTTCAATTTACATGAGTTATCATTGTTTGCAGTCATTTGCAGTTTTATAAAAATTATGAGACAAAAAGGACTTTTCGAAAATTCCCTGTCTTGTCATAATGCGGTAAATGTGATTCCAACGAAACGGCAAAACATGATCTACGATTTGATACAGCGGATTTTGAAAATCAAAAGAAAAAAACGGATTCGACAGGCAAAAAACCAAAAAACACACAAAAAAAAACACTTTTTCCTGTTTTTCCAACATCATTTTTTGATATCTCTGCTTTTAGTCAGATTTCCATTGCATCACTTGTCGGGTATAGAATTTGTATAACGTATTTAAAAAAGAGAAGTTCACGATTTGGAAAAACGTTATAGTTCTTGGGAACCTCGCAATATTTAAAATACAGAAAACATGTAGAATAGTAAGGATCGATTTTTTTGTCTTTTTTTCTAAATTTCACGAACCTGGTATAAAATTTATTTTTTTGTCTTATTTATTTTTTTAATTATCGTAAAACTGGCTCGGTAATGTTCGACGTCGTACTTATATTTATTTTTTGATGTTATTGAAGTGAACGAGTTCGGATTTATTGAGAGAGAAATGCGACGATCCACGTGGCTAGAGAGTAGAATTGTGCCTTTTTCACAACTCTTCGATTTTGTGTACCATTTGGACCGTAAAGTATCGACCGTATGCCAGAAACAGGCGCTAGCTCGGAATATGTGTGTTACTTTAGTTTATATCGCAGTATATCTACCATATTCCACTATATCCACCCAGTACTTTCGGATATAATAAAGAGCAAATGCTAGGTCGTTTCTCCGCACGAAATTACCGGGAATAAGAGAATGAAATTTATCACTCGGACCTCGCCCAGCTATACGTATACGTATACACGTGCTGGTGATATCATACTGCGATATTTGATCCGCGGTACAACTTGGTAAAAAAAAAAAAAATGAAGTGTAAAAATGAATGGTACGAAGGCTTTCGAGCTCGCTGAATCCAAATTTGATAACATAGAATTTCAAAATTCTCTATGGCAGATCCAATATGGTGGACGAAAACTTGACAATGGATGTCCTCGGTTTTAGAGGTTGCTGGATCCAAATTCAACTACAGAATTTCAAAATTGAAGATGGCGGTCTTAATCTGGTGGATAGAAATTTGGAAATCTCCTGATCTTCGTAAAAGGGTTTCGGAGTCGTTTCATTCGTCGTTTTTTGTTACATTCCAAAAAACCATAAACAAACCACGAAAAATCATGTTTTTTGCGTTTTTCTCGCAAAGTAGCAGGGAGATCCCCTAATTTGACTTCGGATTCGGATTCAGCGTCGAAAAATACATAAGAATAGACCTGTCTCGTCGAAAGTTCGGATAACTTTTTTTTTTTGGGCCGTGTATCCATTTTCGAGTTTTTATCCTCCGTGTTGGATCTGCCATTGGGAATTTTGAAATTCTGGTAACAAATCAAGATTCAACGACCCCAAAGCAATGTGATTCAAATGGGAGAAAGAATGAGCTTGCCGGCATCACTGAGCATCAAAATTGAGGGAAATCCTTTTGCAGAACTTCTTTCAAAATCTATTTGAAACTAATTCGAAAACACCCAAACATCGGACACAAATCGTAGTTCGAATTTCGGTCATTAATCAGCCTCTGGTTCGTTCGACAGAATTTAACCCAACGTTGAGAGAATGTATACATATAGGTACTACCTAGATATACACATGCCAAAATCCCAGGCCATAGTCTGCTAGGCTGTTCAACAATCACATGATGCAAACCGCTTGGGAACTTAACTGGAGCGGCCAGCATTCCGCAAAGCTTAAATTAGATTTGGAACTATTCAACCGTGGTTCGAGGAGCCACAAGCATTTGTCATTTTCGTTTTTAAATAAAATGTCAATTTTTTTTTTGTTTATTCTATAGAACGCCTCGGAGTTCAAAAAAAGATCGACAGCAATGCAGTTCAATGAATTTGTCATTTTTTTCTTTCTCTTTTTCAAAAGAAATCTGGCATTTTTAAATTGCAAAAAAAAATTTGCCAGAAATGACATCGAATTCGACGGTACACCCAAACTTAATATAAAGTAGACTCAGCTTTTTCACAGGTGATTGCTACCGTTTTTGAAACACGGTTCAAAATTATTTCAAATTTTATGCATTTCGCGTTTCCTGGGTCAATCGTCAATCCATTGGATCATCCAAATGGATCAATTCACTTTTTTTTTTTTTAACTGTCACTTGTATGCCTCGAGATTACATGATTTTAAAATGTTTTCTACATATTTTTCAAAATTTTGGACGAACGATGCGATAATGAAATTTCAAATAATTTTTAATTGTGTTTCAAAAATCTAGTATCCTATTCAATTCTTCAGGTCGCGTCGTGATTTGAGGAAAAATAAAATCGTGAATTGTTTCATGTAATTCTCGTTCAAAGCGTTACAATTCAAAAAAGTGAAAGAAAATAAAAAAAGGAGAGAAAGGACCTTCTCGATTCAAATTCTGTCGTCACATATTTCGACTTCTTTTCTATTTTACAGATCCAAGGCTTAGGCGCCTGGTGCCTCGTCATCAAGCTACGGGACAAACGAGGAAACTATACATACTGAAAGTTACCACAGCGATAATGTCCCTTGGCAATGGCCGCTCGTCGAAGCAGCAGCTTGGGATGGATCAGCGCGACTGTCCATCATCGACCATCCGCGGTTCCTCCGCCCTTGGATCCTCACAGGGTGAGTCAAAGTTTTTTTTTCAAAAGTGCCATTTTTATGTTTAGTTATTTTTTATTTTTTGTTAAATTTTTTCGCCATCGGTAACTGACTATTTTCTTCATAATTCGTTATATTTAATTCATTCTTCATTTTTTTTTTTTCAAATTTCCATACCGTCTATAAATTTCCAAGGTTTTTCTCGGACAACTTGCGAAAAAAATGTCAACGGTATTACATAACTGTATTCAGGTTTTCTGGCAATTGTCTGAATTTCAAAAAAATTGAGACCCATTTATATTTGAGAAAGTTACAACCGATCAAAAAAATAAAAACTCCAATTCAGACATGAAAGAGCTGATTAAAAACTTGCTAGAAATATGGTGAAAATTGAGATCCCATTATCGCGTGGTGCTTGAAAATCATATTTTGAATCATAGAATTGGTGTGAATTTTTTTCAGATTTTTTGAAATTACCTCTTCGCAATTGTATATTTCGTATATTTCGTACGATACAGAAATAGTTTACCTCTGAGTTCTGACACGAAGTATGGAAATTCAAAGATTTTGAAAAATGTGACGACATGGTAATAATGGTGGCAGTGAAAGAAGAAAAATTTCAAATTTTTTTGGGAAAGATTCGTTCAACTTGTAACCATTTTCACGTTTTTTTTTTTAAATGGAAATTGGATTCCCTGACGTTGCAATAAAACCAAACTGTCAAATTATTTTTTATTTATTTTCTTCTGAACGATATAATAACTGGGTAGAAAAAAGAAATCGTTTATTCCGAACCTTTCTTCGGATTGCAAGGGTGGTATAGCTTCTTGTAAATGACGGGTATATAGACACACCTATATACAGGGTGTCCAAGAACTGTATGCAAAAAATGTAGAGGGTGATGGAGGGGGTCAAGCTGAGCAAATTGACCCATAGAACATGTAGCCTCCGAAGCACCGGTCGCAAGATACGGACGTTTAAAAAATTGCGCTAGGCGTCGGCTCGTAGGCAACCGACTGCACAGCTGTCATCGGTTAGCGCTTCATTCATAAGGCTTCAGAAGTTAAGAATTTTGAATGAAAACTTCACTTGTTGCCATAACAAGATTTGATATCCAAAGTATCTTTGTTAGAAATTTTCGATTTCAAGAGTGTTACGACCCGCATCAAAAGTCTAGCGTGCGTATCAATCAGACGGCTGACGAAAATCTGGTGTGTAGTCGGTTGCCTACATGCCGGCGCCTAGCGCGATTTTTTAAGCGGCTGGATCTCGCGGGCTGTGAATCGGAGCCACATGTACTATAGGTCAATTTACTCGGCTTGACCCCCTCTGTTACTCTCTTTATTTCTTGTAATCAGTTCTGGGACACCCTGTATACACCCATGTATATCGGGTAGAAAATTGGGACATTTTACGACATTTAATAGCCCGTAGAAATTTTCCCCTGTACAGAACGAAACCACGCCGTGCTTTTAATATTAACTTACGCTTTATAGCGTTTGGGTTTATGAAGTGATCCTCAGCCTACCCTTTCGCAGGGGTAGGTTCAGGAATACATTCTATATTTATAGACATTGAAACGATTTTTCTTTTTTCTTTTCTTTTATTTCATTCCTTTTTCGAAAACGTGTATTAATCAACTCCATTGATATTTATACGAACTTTTACAAATATAAAAAAAAAATTCTATAGATGTAACATTTGACGAGAATGCAAATTGAAGCTTGATCTTAGCAGCCTTTTTTCTCAATTTATTCAACTATTATCTAATATGAATATTCTAATTGAATGCAATGCTCTATATACCGGGAGTATTCGTGGAAACGCTTCATAGGAAAGTGGAAACGCCTGCGTACAGGAAACTCAGAAGTCAAGCGATTGGGTCTTATTTCGCATATTGCATGCCCTGCGTTGGCTACGTGGGAACAAAACCTAATCGTTTGATGTTTGAGTTGCCTGTATGCAGGCGTCCTATGAAGCGTTTCCACGAAAACTCCCGGTATATGAGCAAAAAAAATATAAAAACTCCAATTCCAACGAGAAAAAAATTGGATAAGTCGCGAAAAAAATGGGTAATATTGAGATGATATACAAAATATTATAGTATTCACCTATATACACGAAAAATATAACTATGCGAAAACTTTTTGTCCACATTTCTCACAAACCGCAGTAGCGACCCACTTTAAAAGCTCATATATAATATATATCGACCCGCTATACCCTCGCAAGAGTAATTTCAATGAAATAAATTGAAATTCTTAACACATTAATAATTGTTAGCCAAACTAATGAAAGGGTGATTGATAAAAAAAAAAAGACAACTGAAATCTTCAATAAAAAGCTAATTATTCGGTAATGAGATTGGGATTTGAAAACCGATGTCATCAAGGCAAGTGTAACAGTTTGTATGCAGTATTTTAGTCCAAATCCTCTGTTTCGGGGTAAAAGTATATACCGAGTGTTTTCGGTGAGACTCGACAGCAGCCCTCTTCCTACGGCTCGGGCGGGAGGGGATAGACTGCGAGTGCCATTGGCTATCGCTGAACGAGTCTCACGCACGCGGTGCGCGCCTGTGTTCGTTTTGCCGTAGGAAGGGGACTGTCTAGTCTCACCGAAAACACTCGGTATAATGTAAATAAACTCAACCCCGTACAGAATTTGAGAGTAATCCCTGAATTTTCCGACGAAATGCAGATAATTGAGTAAAATTTCAACGTATAGGTATGGCTGAAGACTTTTCCAGCCCAACTTTATACGGATTTCAAATTTAAAACTTTCGCCTTGCCGCCCGCGCCACGCCGCGCCTCGAGCCCGTCAATTAAACGGATTGCCTCAGATCGAGCCTGTAACTGCTATACCCATCCATATTACGGACGTAAGGGTAGCCGGATTAAATTGATCCTACAGAATCAGTGCCGCGCGACTTGGAGGACGAATTGCGAGCGAACGGTGTGAAGCGGAGGGTCTGGCTGGGCTCGGATCGGTTAAAAGGTTCGTCTTATTCGTCCCCGAAGAAAATCGCTAATCCGAAAAATTCATTCCCACACCCCCGCCCCCTGCCCCCATCGAATCGTCGACGAAACTACGTCTGGCTTCAATTTCAATCTTAGTTTATTGAAACCGAAACCCGCAAACTGCGAACGAACGCGACGTGTGTATCGAACATAATATAGATAGATATACATGTGTATGATAATTTGAAATTCCCGCGCTCACACATCGTCACATCAAATTTTTATAGCCACGTGCCCGAATTAATTTTTTGTTCAATTCTCGAGGCTGGGATCAAGACGGGTTCGAAATATATATATGATCCTCGTTCATCGTTCATCTATCAAATTCCATTTCGATGTATTGGAATAATGCACACCAGTGCAGAGCTTTCATGAGGCATAAGCCCACGATCGATCTATTCGTACATGATTGCTCTGGAACCAGTGAACCGAAATTGACCAAAATTTGGAGAAATATTTTCGACCATTATGCCCGCTGCGTGAACTACGGAAGTTGCGCTCCCGACCAAATTGAAGTACGATTCACCCTATACGATCGTGATTTTTACATTTACCGATCTCGGATTTATCGCGAAAGTTCTGCGACAGAAATTATTATCCGTAGTTCAGACTGTGCGAAAATGCATATTCAATCGTCGCGCTGAATCTAAACTTGGTGAGTTCAACAGTTTTCAATCAACCTTGTACACAGTGTCGGAAGAGTCGATTCGCGCGGGAAAAAGTTTAGAAAATAAGACGCGGAACCTCGCCGAGTATCGCGATCGCAGATTAGTCAGCGAATAGTTTTATGCTCACTTTGAGATCGGCTTTGAGATCGTTTTTCTCCAGTTTGTGTTTTTTTTTGTTTCAAAATTCCAGTCCTGCCAGGCAGTTTGTACAACAAGGAGCATGTAAAAGTGAAGAGAGTAAGAGAGGGTGGATAGAAGAAGGAAAGAAAAAAGCTAAATAAAAACTGAAAGAACGCCTTTTACAACTGCAAATCGTCGAGACGTCAAAGCCAGCCAATTAGCTTCTAGAAAGTGTGCGTTTCACTCAACCTAATTGGACCTTCACTAATTAATTAAGACCGTTTCATAGGATGAGATCTTTTAATCAAGAAACTGTCACTGGTGCACGCGTTTAGCACCACCCTGGAATCTCACAAATGAGAGATATAGGGCTTTTGGAATCACTGTTCCTGTTCATGCAATATCCATACTATAACGCGTCAGATTACCCGCGCAAATCAATTCAGCGATTAAAAAATTCATTTCGCTCGATAACTTCAAATCAATAAATTTCTATGTAAGGATATCGCCATGGAATTTTACCCACATGAAAAAAAAATGGTTTCTGTAACGCTTTCCATGAACCATTTCGCGAAAACCTACCCTCATTTGTTAGAATTTAGGTTCTCCTTTTTTCATTTTTTCGTCATGGTGCTATACCATCGAAAAAGGCAGATCCACATAATTTTTCGTGCATTTTTTTTCTTCCATATCTTTGTCCACTCTATGGAGTGAGGTGTGACTTTTTATTAAATCTGGGACGTTGATCGTTACTTTTGCCACGACGGACGCACACATATGGGGCATTCCATGCCGAATCGACCTGGGCCTGACCCTCGACCTCTCGGATTCGGTCCACGATTTTTCATCTTATCGCCTCAACTCTGAACAGGAGTCAGATTTGTTTAAAATTTTTCAAAAATTGTCTGATTCACTTGCGATTTTTCAAAACGAACGCATGGTCGTTGGCCACAATTCTAAGATCTGGGAAAATTCTGAAATAAAAATTGGCAAAAATATTTCGAATTCTATGAAAATTAGTTTCCAAAGTCCTCCGAGCGATCACTGATTACGAATCTGACCCCGAAATGGCAGAATCCCTGCAAGTTCGCAAAGTTTGAATTCTTCGTGAAATTAAGATTCCGTTTCTCGATTTCAAATCCGCAATTGAGCAATGCAGAGCGCCAATGAGTCCAAAAATCCGTAAAAATAAAAACCGATGACATTTAAATCGTTTTCTCCCACACAAGATATGAATAAGTCCAAGAAATCCTATAAGAATAACTATATATATTTATTCTAACTTCAGAATTTCCAAGAGTAAAACTTTCGGTCTTTAGTTCGAGATCAGTGATTCGTAAAGTTTTCTTTTTCTTTCTTCTTTCTTCTTTCTTTCTCAAGGAGCTGGGCAAACTTTCCTCTATTTTTCTCTCCCGCAGGTACCTACTGGCTAAAACGTACAAGACATTTCCTCTTACTTCCTTGTGTTCTCTTTAACTTTATTCTTCTCTCTTTCTCTCTTACTACCCGCTTCCTTCGCTGTGCACACATAGATCTACGTATATACTATATTATATATATATATGTATGTAGACACCTCATAAACTTCCTTCCAGCTTTCCTGCCGGATCTTAGACTAGGTGTATTAAAGTTTGACTAAAGAAATGCTCAGCTGCAGATTTAGCAAAAAAAAAAACGAAAACTTCCAGTAGACTTTTAGCCATACGGCGAAGACTTATTATTTATTTTATATAACGCAAGCATGTTTTCCTCGCTTTTTGATGCCACTGTATAGGACCTAAAGTAGTACTTTTAAGTGCTAGGACTTAAATGTGGCACATTTAGGTCCTAGGACTTAAAAGTACTACTTTAGGTCCTATACAGGACTTAAATGTGCCACATTTAAGTCCTAGGACTTAAAAGTACTACTTTAGATCCTATACAGAAACATCAAAAAGTCGCTAAACATGGCTTTGTTATATAAAATATGGTGTGTACCAAGGCTAAGTGGGCTTTTTGACCTTGTGTGGTTGCAGTACTCGTCTTCGGCTCGCACTGCAAACTCCACACTCGGTCTAAAAAAGCCCACTTTACGCCCTTGGTACACAATATACTATTATATTTGAGGGTGTAGTAGGTGTTAGGATTTATCCATCTTACCATTCACCACAAAGATGAAAAAAAGATAAAAAAATTGATAAAACAAAAACAATTCATCGTCCTGTATAAATATTCTCCGAATTATAGTTTGAGGAGAAAAACTGTCCGCACAAAAACACCATTTCTACTGCAGCATGAGATAAAGAGATGAGGAGGGGGAGGAGGGGGAGGAGGAGGAACCCTCGAATAGACTATTTTATTCAAATTTATTTCAATCTTTATCGACGTACCTAATGAGCTGAGGGTTCGAAAAGTTTTTTTTTGTGTTTTTTTTTTTAATCTTCATCAGCTGCAGGTGGCGACAGATAATGTCTCAGAGATAGCACCAGCCTCTAAAGACGGGAGTCCGCTCTTTATGCTAAACAGTATATATCCTACAGTGGCGACTGGCGATCGACCTACATCACCGTCAAAAGCGTCGAGACGTCAATCAATCAATTCTGAATTATCGATCAAAGCGCGAAGACTGCACGTTGATAAGGAACTGAACGTTCCTTCCGCAACAGAAACGAATGGAGCAAAAAAAAAAAAACGGATCACGTGCGTAGTTATCTCCGTGAATAAGAGGTCGAAAATTTCTATTCGTTTCGTAGTTTTTTTTTTTTTTTGGAAAGCAGCCAAAAATGGGAAGAAGATAAAAATTTTTGATAGTTTCTTTTTCCTCCCATTTGTTTTCGACACACTTTTGACTCTGTGTGAAATTCCGTGGTTTGTGCTATATAGTCATTAACGCTCGTTATGAAACCGCGCGGTTTTACCGCGAAACGTTATCTCAGCCTTAAACAGGAAGTAGCCGTCCTGTCACACTCATTGACGCGTCTTAACAGACGTGAGTTTCCAGTTGATCAACATCACTCTGTACGCGTATAAGTGGCTCGCGAAAATGAACAACCATGCAGTTAATTCGGACTTCAAAAGGCGATTAGCTCATAAAACACAGCTGATAATGGTCAAATATGCGCACGTGAGTACCAAAGTACTATATCGATGATTGTCTTGTACACAGTAAAAATTTCTGCGTAATTTTTAACACAAAGTCTTGTGTTAAAATTTTTGTGTTAAATATTCAACACTTTGTAGTGTCGATTCAACACAATTGTGTTAAATTAACACTGAAAAGTGTTGAATATTGAACACAAAAATTTTAACACAAGACTTTGTGTTAAAAATTACGCAAAAATTTTTACTGTGTACATGTGAACGATGTATCATGGCCGTTTTATTTTTTTATTTTTCATTTTTCACTCTTCACTTTCCCTTTGCGGCTTCTCGGTTTATTTTCTGTCCAATTTTCTGTCCGCGTGTTGGTGCAGTGGGGCTGGTGGTTGTTTATCGTTAGTCGATACCGATCGATTCGAAATTATAGTACACAGGTATACATGTGGAAGGTAGAGCCTACCGTGCCCGCAGGAATTATCAGCAGTAATTTGCATAACTAGAAAATGTAAACTTGCGTAGGTAATTAGAGCGCGCTTAAAACTGAAACGTCGAGACTTAAAAGTGCTCGTAGGTATATGTACGCATGTACATACAGCCATGCACACGCGATGTAATTCGGGACAAACCTGCTGGCAATTAAAACGATAACGTATACTTTAGTGGCCAGTGACCGCTTCACTAGCTAGTTACGACCTTTTATGATTTTACGATCGCCAATCGGTCTCGGAGCGATTTATCTCTGTAATCTATCCATACAGCTTTCACCGAAACTCCTGCCAGCCCATACTTCGTAGGCGGATTCTGTTCGAAAAACTGAGACGATTTTATATCAGCGAGAAAATCGTGGCTCTTATGGATTTCAAATTAGACCGCTTTCAAGTTACGGCGTGGATCTAGCCAGGCGTCTAGCGGCCGGTTGGCTAACTGACGCGACCGTTACCATACGCCGAGCCGCGATTGGTCGAAACTAAAATTGCCACCATTTGAAAACTATGAGACTCTCGTCGTTTCCGCTGATACAACTTCGTCTTAATTTTTCGCGTAGAATACACTCAATGATAAGCTGAATACCGTTGCTTGATTATACCTGAGTAAATTGCTGTTATTTATAGCGCATGCTCGGACAAGGAAAAAAATAAAAAAAATAAAACGAGAACATTCGTTTATTTATTCATTCATCTCGGGCTAAATTTCTTTCCTTGATGCCTGCTCCCTCGGGGTTGTATGCCATTGGTAACGAAAGCAGCCTCAATTACAATCCACAGCCCCCATACTTTGCAAGCGGGCAATCCAATTACTGCGTTTGGGTATACGTGTGCCGCGTGCAGTGCACCTCGGCGAGCAGACAAGAGATGAAAATTCAGGCTTTCCAAGTCCGGTCTGAAAGACCCACATACGCATCGTTAGACTCACAGCGCGATATACAAAATTACGATTTACTCGAGCGAATTAATTGTTACCAACCCCGCCACGATTAGATCAGGGTTATCGATCGCTTCCCTCGTCTGATTCGAAAAATTGTCACATATTACGACTTATATCTCTGATCGATCGCTGTCTCAAAATGAGATCAACGAACTGCGTGACAATAAAATCTTGTAACTGCGATGTTGCTCCATGGTTTTTCCGCAAATGACCTCAGAATTGCCGCTACTACTTTTATTCGCGGAAGTAAACGTCCTCGGTTTTGTTCGACGCAAGATTTTTTGATCTTCAGCGCTCGGAGGCCACCAGCCACAGGATCTTCGATTTCGGGGTCGCGTTGACGGAAGAGAAACAGTAGTGCGATTCGAGTCGAGTCAGACATGCGCGAGAGTTTCGCAACTCATGAGTTTCTCTGCGATAATTCCGGCCACTAGTTCAGTACATATCCGATCCCTCGCGAAGCACGTCTGCGCCGAGGATCGCGAGCTTTTTAACGCGTGTTTCGAAGAATTTGCAAGTACGTTATGTCACCGATTGGCAATTCACTCGAACCCATTCCCTGATTCGTTCCGCGATCTTCTCTCCGATATAATTATTCCCGATTGAAAATCAAAAAATTCAAAATTCCCGCGCTGGCTTTGCCTCGTCTTACGGTAATCGAATATAAACTCTAGTGCCGGTGCTGGTGCCTCCCTAATAATTTTACCTCATTTATAATGTCGCCAAGGATTACGTCGCGGATTAACGAAAACAACCTGCACCTATACGGAAGTGGGATGATCATTATTTCCGTAAAATCAACGGCCGGGATATTATTGTCCGCGAATCACTGCAGACGAGAAGAATTGAGAAGATACTAAAGAACATTTCGCGACGATGACGATCTCGAAAATGTTTCTTACACACGGCAAGACGTCTTTCATAGAGGGGGGAAGTCTGGACCTCATTTTACTGAGGATTTAATAGATAATGACGGAGTCGCCAACTCATTCCAGCGTTCGTACCACCGACGAAAAATCGGAACGGACACTCGTCCTGGTAATTAAGAGAATTTTGGATTTTCAAAAAGACGTTTCCGATCATCTTCGGATCCTTCTGTCAATTTTTCGATCCGAAGTGGCTACCAAGCGGAAGGATATTCTGGTTTTTTTCAGTGCACCAATCCGAAGAACTGCTCTCCACGTCTGTATACACACAGCGTCTTTGTGTATATTGTAAAAGTCTGTTTTAGTTTAATTGTTTATTTTCCCGCGTTCTGAATTCCGGCCGAATTTATAATACGCGCGCGTCAAAATTGCACCGGATTCAACGTTTTTTTCAGAAAAATTATACAAGCTGTGATAATCGTTATCACGTTATCAATATTCGCGAGCGAAAAACCGTCAGCTAAGCGGATTGAAAAACTTTATCCTTTCACACCCCCGCACTAATTTATTTTACCTCGAAGTCAATTATTGTATGAACACGATACATACAACAAAACAATACAGAAACTTTTTCATTAGGATCAATTATCTACTTGGTATAGTAATTCCGCGAAGTTCAAAAAAAGTTTCACCTCATGCGAGCTTTTTTATTAATAACTATCGATTTTTCTAGTTTCTTATTCCACTTCTTCTTCTTTATTTTACAAAGTTTTCAAATAAAGTTAGAAATGAATGTAGATAAGTGATCATATCAGCATAACATCAACGTTAGTTGGAAATAATTACAACTTCGAGCTATTACATGTTCGCAGTTTACTTAGAATCATTTTGCAATTAGTTTTATAAACGCGCGATAATATACAAAAAGTTTTCAATATAGCTGCAGGGTTGGATGAAATTTGAAGGAAAATAATAAAATAAAGAAGCGTGTTTTTCACTCGCCGAATAAACAGCTGGCGGAATAAAATTTTCGCGGAGTTTTTCCAATTATTTATCCCGTTTATTAATAAATGCTAATAATTTTGATCGTCGGTGCACTACGCGCTGTGGGATTCAAGGTGAACGTTTGATCGGATTGAAATATTTCACGCGGATCGTCCTCGAGATCGTTTCAAATTTATAATAAGTCTCGGAAGATTCAGTTTTTCATTTAAAATTAGAGAATTTCCGTACAAAGGTAATGGAATAATTAATTGAGTCGAAAAATTGAAAATAAAGAAATACAGAAATTGGTATGGATGGATGGATCGTTTTTCTTCGATAATTCAATGACAAACTCATTACTCTGCAATCATTTTATCGTTCTGGAAATTGCAGTTTCGAATGGATCCCTCTATCCCGGTGGAGACTGAGATTAAAGGGAGCGAATACTCTGTTAGTTTTGATGAAAAACACCTGCTGGGTTAATTGTTGATAGTAATATTGGGCGGGATTTTAATCGGCTCATGTAGTTTGTGATTGGACTGAAATCCATCACGAAATACATTCGTGATTTGTAACTGAACCGAAATCAAATAAAAATAATACATATGAAGTTTGTGATTGCACCGAAATGAAATATAAAATATAGTCGTAATTTGCAATTGCACCGAAACTATGAACCAAATCTATTTTTAATGAAATTCAATTCAACTACAAATCACGAATGTAGTTCATAATTGATTTCTGTTCAATTACAAATCACAATTTGATTCCGTAATTGATACCAATTCAACTGCAAATTAAAAATATATTTTGTAATTAATTTCAATTCAACTCCAAATCACGAATGTAGTTCATAATTGATTTCTGTTCAATGAAAAATTACAATTCTGTTTCGTAATTGATACCAATTCAATTGCAAATTAAAAATGTATTTTGTAATTAATTTCAATTCAACTACAAATCACGAATGTAGTTTATAATTGATTTCTATTCAATTAAAAATCACGATTCTGTTTCGTAATTGATACCAATTCAATTGCAAATTAAAAATGTATTTTGGAATTAATTTCAATTCAACTGCAAATCACGAATGTAGTTTATAATTGATTTCTGTTCAATTAAAAATCACGATTCTGTTTCGTAATTGATACCAATTCAATTGCAAATTAAAAATGTATTTTTTAATTTATTTCAATTCAACTACAAATCACGAATGTAGTTTATAATTGATTTCTGTTCAATTACAAGTTAGAAATGGATTTTGTAATGGATTTTAATTCAACTCAAAATCACGAATGTACCTAGTTTATAATTGATTCCAGTCCGGTTACAATTCCATTTCGTGATTGATTTCTTCCGAATTGCACATTCAAGTTGTAATTTGTAATGAAAATGTGATCGATTACAAATTCTAATTGACGGTATGTGAATCGAGTAAAAATAGCATATCTTTAATCATATTTTCATAAAATTGACACATGTTACAGAACTTGATTTGTTATTTATGGCTTTCAACCGAAACTCTTCTGGCTCATTTCCAGATGCAATTTCAACATGGGTATATATCGTCGCGCAGTTTCCTTTCAATTCAGAAGCGTTCTTCTCATCGTAAAAATTACTTTTACGATTCTCTTCAGATCAGTTACAATTTCGTTTCTGCCGGATTTCCCACCCTTTAAAATATACATATGGGTCAAGTAGAGGCCACTTTTTCAGTTGGGTTTTTTTAATTTCATGAAAATTCTATGGGATCCTCAGAAGGCCTAAGAAACATGTCGCTATAATCAATATGGTGGGTGTGAATCGAAGATATTTACAGTGCAGATAGCGGAAGGTTCGCAGTTCGTGGATTTTGGCAAAAAGTTTCGAAGACCACTCCTCGTGTATTTTCTTTAACCGCACGGTTCCCTTCAGAAGAAACAAAAACAAAACGAAAATAAAAATCGCCTGCTATTTTCGTTTCCCTGTAATAAAGGACTACGAAAATAAAACGAGAACAAGAAAAACCGAAGACAAGAAATGAAAAAAAAAAAAAAAAAAAAGGACTTCAGGCTCTCATAGGCTCCGGAATTGATTGGCCTGCATTCGACATTGTGGTGACAGAATAAAATAGATTAAAATTGGTTTGCCAAATTACACGTGACCTACTATACCTTGAGGAACGTTATATGTATACAGTTAGGCACACGTATCATATACAGAGCGAATCTGATGAAAGTGGTTTCCCTGATGGTAAGGCAGTCCGTGTTTTTGCTTTAAACTGGCGACCTATCTGCCGATATCTTATATGTCTATGACTGATATCTACAGACGACGTAGCGGTTTTTTTCAATTCAATTCATCCTTTTATGACTTATCGTCCTTTCGGACATGTAGTCGAAACGACGTAGCGGTATTGGCGTAGCTGTAGATATCAGCCATAGACATATCAGATATCAGTAGATAGGTCGTCAGTTTTTGAGGAAAACGGATTGCCTACCCATCAGGAAAAACCACTTTCCTCAGATTCGCTCTGTATGTTACGTATAACTGCTTCGGTCAAAGGTTCAATTAAACATATATAATCAATTTACCAATTATTACAGCCTCATTCGATCACAACGAACAATAACCACGCTCGTACATGAGAAATGTATGTCTGTACGATATCCAGATACGAATCTATGTATATATTTATGTACATATATGGTATACGCAGATGATCGTTACTCCAGAATATATTATACCTGTACACGTATTCATATACTATATATCTGGGTATATACCATACATAAATCAGAATTATAAACCCATTTATAATTCCACGTATAGCTATATGCCTGTATTGGATACATCCATGCTCGAATTCCTGTTTTTATTTCTTTTTATTTATGCGGTAATCGTGGAATTTTTTTCTCAAATTATTACCTCGTTTAAGAGCGTGAAATGATAGGTCACTCAAAAACCAAATGAGATATGGACGTTTTTCATTATTTATAGAATATAAAACCGTGGTCGGAATGTCTACGAATTATTTAGGGAATTTCGGATATCTCATACAATTTATTACGAAAAATGATGTACTTTCGTTAATTTCATCGATCAAATATGAAAATCAAGAAAAACACCCTGAATTAAAGTTTGCTTCATGCTTCACCGCGTAATTGCAACATACATAATTAATGCCGCAATTCTTGTCAGGAAATAAACTGCACTCCCGTTTTCGGACGACACGCTGCTTAATTATTTGTAAACCCTGGTGTGAAAATAATTCCACGAATTTTTAAGATTCGTTAAGGAATTTGAAGATTTTTGTAATTTTTCATAAAAAATTGTAGTTACTTCTCCACCAGAAAACATGACAAATTTTTATCAGAAACTATAAGAAATTTTACAATTCTGTCGTGCAAGGAAAACTATAAAATTTTCCAATTTCCCTGAAAATTTGTAAAAGTAGAAATTTCTACCAGGAAAACTCCGAGTCAGACTTTCAAATTTCCAAATATTTTTCCATTTTCTAATCTAATTGTTGTATACGTCATCATATAATCAGAACATCTGAAAATGAGTGCGAAATTGAACAATCTCAAACGGAAAATGCGTTCAGGCCATTATGTGATCGGAAAAATTTCTTCATAGAAAATAAAAGTAAAAACATGTTTAAATAGTAATAATAATTTTTGTGTGTATATTTCCAGCAAATTCAAGACATAAACAGCCAGGTCGCTCAGTTCCGGGACTTGTTAATTAACATTGGTCAACCACGCGACAGTCCCGAACTTCGCGAACGGATCCGGAAACTCCGTCGAAGCTGTGTAGACGCTTGCAAAAATACCTCGCAACTGGTCTTACCTCAAATCCGAAGGTAAGTTCTTTTCTTTCTTATTAAATTATTAATGATTTTATGACACATCGATGCTAGTATTCCTGATTAGAATTTGTGCTATTAAGAATTTTTAAGAATTTTTCTTGGAAATTTTGAATATTATGTAGTTTTTCATTAAAAAAATTGCAGATTTAAGAAGTTTTTGATTTAAAAAATTATAGATCTTCGTAGTTTCTGATTGAAAATATTGTGATTTTCTAAGATTTATCATGAAAATTTGTAGATTTCTATGGTTCGTCATAAAAACAGAACTGCGGATTATTTCAGTTTACCAATCAAGAAATTGTAGATTGTAGTAGTTCACAAAAACTATAGATTTTCGTAATTTTTCATTAAATAATTGTACATTTCCGTGAATTATTACAAAAGATTCTGAATTTTTGTGATTTTCATTTAAAAAATTATGGAATTCAATGGTTTATCATAAAAAATGTAGATTTCTGTAGTTTTCCACTTAAAAATTTTTAAATTGTCCAAGTACTTCACAATAAATTATAAATTTTCGTAGTTTTTGATTTGAAAAATTGTAGATTTTCGTAGTTTTTGATTTAAAAAATTGCAGATTTTCGTATATTCTGATTCAAAAAATTGTAGACTTCTACGATTCATCATAAAAAATTATATATAGATTTTAATGGTTCATCATAAAAACAGAACTGTAGATTTTTGTAGTTTTCCAAAAGGAAAATTGTAGTTTTTCCCTTGTTTATCATAAAAAATTGTAGATTTCTATATGGTTCATCATAAAAACAGAACTGTAGATTTTTGTAGTTTTCCATAAAGAAAATTGTAGTTTTTCCCTTATTTATCTTAAAAAATTGTAGATTTCCGTAGTATTTTTGAGGAAAATTCGTTGTTCTTATCAATTGGACTAGAAAATTTATAATTTGATATGAAAAGCTACGAAAATTTTCAAGTTCTTCTAATAGCTGATAGAATTATTTCCACCGGGGGAATATCTTATTCAAGGTATAATCTAGGGTAAGATTTTCCAAGGTTCAGTTAATTTCATGTCCGAATTTAATAAATTAATTAACTTCGTTATTAATTGAGATGAATAGAGCGGGGTCGGCCGCAAACGCACTCTCGAGGTATCATCCTCGGGGCCAATTAGTTGCCAATGAAAACCAACAATGAAATTGTAACGTCAGAGCCTAAATCCACAAATACACTTTGAATGGGGCTTGAAGATTATATACCTACTTATTGTTTGGTCTTCAATTTACCAGGGGAATTACGTGCGCCTTAATTACGTACAGATACACAGGGATTACACCACCACCTACAGAAATTATGAGAAAAAAAAGGATACCATTTTTCGGGAACTTCCTGTGGCGCATTCAAAAAAGTAAATTTATTTTTTTGAAAAGAAAACAATTTTCGACACAAGAATAAATTTTCTCAAAGTTTGTAAACTAGTGACTTTGAAAAACTACTGATGTTCACATTTTGGCATTTTCTGTATATTTCCTGAATCTTTTCACTCAATTTTCCAAGAACTACGTTTTTATAAATGGTAAACATCATGTCTCAAAAATGACTTCGCAGATTTTGATATATTTTTTTTTCAAATACGTAAAAATTAAATAGCTAACAGGTGACTGAGTGGATTTTCGATTGCAAATTTTATTGGGAAGATATCAACCATGCATGTTATATTGTAGAAAAAGAAACAAGAAAAAAAGTACTTTTTTCTTTGTTTTTCACGACTAAAATCCGTAATTTTCGTTTCTGAAAAAATCTGCTTCGTCGTATTGTAGACAATGTCTGCAAATTTTTTAACCCACAATTTTTTTTTGTTTTGCATTTGTTGTTTTGTTGTAATGATGTTCACCGTTAAAAAAGTGGGAATTTCGCAGCCTCCATGATTTCCTGAAAAATAAAACGCGTTGAAAGAACCAATTTTCAAACTGTCGAAATTCTAAGAAAATTAAATTTCAATTTTCATAATAACGTGTTCCGATAATTGAAGGAACTCCCCAGCAAATATATGTACCTATAATATAATATACCTGTATCTACATTGTGAGTTTTTGTGCAGGAAATTGTTCGTTGTGTATATAAAATGAGTTTAATTTCATATTTTTTGGAAACTGGGGGTGGGGTGTTCAATTATTATCCAATTATTAAAACTTCGTTACTTCCGAGTGTAACGAGGGGTGGGTTGATATGTACTACGCGTTAATTAGTAAATTAGCAACGTCTATATTACCAGTTTTAGCAGATCTCATTAGACTATCGTTAATTATGTATACTTACACACGCGCACACAAACTGATATACACTCCATTGTTATACTATAATTGAAATGAAATATATCGATTATTAAAAATCATTATCACATCAACGTACGCATCAACAATCAAAATCCTATACCCTACTAGAAATTTGTACTTCTAAGAATCTCTACGAATTTTTACGGAATTTCGAATATTTCATAGTTTTCCATTGAAAAATTTAACTTTTGTAAGTTTTTCATAAAACATTGTAGAATTTCGTAGTTTTTCATATGCGAATTGTAGAATTTCGTAGTTCTTCATTAACAACTATAGACATTCGTAATTTTTCATAAAATAATTGTAGATTCGATGTAGTTTTTCATTGGAAAAATTGTAGATTCGTCGTAGTTTTTCATCAAAATTGTAGACATTCGTAATTTTTCATCAGATAATTGTAGATTTGATGTAGTCTTGCATACGGAAAATTGTAGACTTTGACAGTTAGCTATTCATCAAAAATTCTGAACTCTAGTAGATTATGGTGAAAAATTGTATAATTTTTTAATTTTTCATTAAAGAATTGTAGATTCGTCGTAGTTTTTGATTTGAAGAAAAAATTGTAGTTTTTTGTAGTTCTTCAGAAAAACTTCGTTGTTTCTGCAGTCAATGAAACTAGAAAAAAATACAAATTCATATGAAAAACCATTAAAAAAATGTCGAATTTTTCAATACGTATGTTAGAAATTTGTAGAACAATTTTCACCATAAGATAGCCATTGAAGGAGTCGAACAAAATATCATATTTGGAAATAAACTAATGAAATTTGCTACGAGAGTCAAAGAGGTGATTTCAAAAGGCCAATACATGAAGCTTTGCAAAACAGCGAAGGGAAATACTGTACACACGCACGTATGTACTACATATAGCAATTAAGAGGTTCTCAGTGAGCTTGCGCAGATTTTACCCTGGAGACCTTATACTTCATAGCTTCCGCTAATGAAAGCCTGAATACTTTAAGCTCACGCCTCTTCATTTCAAAACTCAAAGTTATACAGCCATACCGGAAAACCCTCAGCGAACATCTCTATAGGCGTCTTTGTACCAAACTTTTTCATGAATGACTTCAACGAAGTGCTAGTACCCGGAAACGAAATTATACGTACATATCGGGCATTCCACGCCAATTGGACTATCGTTCCCGACCGTTTTGGACTTGATTTCGGAATCAGTTACGATTCAATGGAGAAAAATCTGAACAAAAATTTTAGTGTCTGTACTCTTGTAGAGTTGGAAGAACGATATCAAAACATGAGAAATAATGTTGGCAATTCTTTTTTTTTTTCATAATTATAATTACGTGATGAAAAGGTAGTTTAATCAGATCAACGCAGGTGAGGTAAATTCTTGATTGATGTATAGTCGTGCGCTTTCTCGCAAACCTTAGGTATATAAGGTATACTATCGGACTTCTGTTCTACACCCGAAAAAAAAGAAAAATGAAGTAAAACGAAAAGAGAAAAAAATTTATTTCGTGCGGCATATCTCGAGCTGAATACCTACCGTTTCACGAAAAGCACGCGACGCGTGTATATATATATGCATAGTATTCACATATATTTACTGAAAATGTAAGTACAGTATATATGGGACATTCCATTCTAAATGTATGAACCGGTGGCCCTGACCCTTTCAAATTTCGCTCATTATTTTTTCTATGATTGCATTGAGTCTCAAAGGGACCCTCCAATTTTTTTTAGATTTTTTCAAACAGCCCTTATTTTTTTTCATTTCTTGTTTTTCACGAAAAAAAGGCATGTTCTCTTAAATGTGAAAAAATTCCGGAAAATTCTTGATTATACGTGGAATATTTTCAACTATCACCCATAGTGGGCAGATGCTTCTGCAAGGTTGAAAAAATTCCGAGAAAATTCGGGAACAATGTGAGCTCTGCACTACGGATGATAGTTTAAAATGTTCTACGAATAGTCACGGATTTTTTGGAATTTTTTTCATACTTACAAAGAAAATGGTGTTTTCGGTTTTTTTGGAAAAAGTAATTAAAAAAATGAGAAAGGGGTGTTTGGGAAAATGTAAAATAAAATCTAGGGTGCTTTTTAGACTCCATGCAATCATATGAAAAATAATGAGCAAAATCCGAGAGAGTCAGGGTCACGGGTTCATACAATTGGAATGAAATGCCCCATATATATTTATACACATGTAGTACCTTATTATACAATTTCGTCTGTATAAAACACACATATATACCCAGATATCAATTCGTATTCATATACGGTGATTCATATTGCGTGCGGCAATAAACGAATCACGTAAATATACGTAGTACATACGTGCATGTATGTGGTAAATAAATCCATGGTAAAAGTGCTTGACACGTGATTTGCGGCTGTGAGAGAGGAAAAAAAAGCAAGAAAATTCGTCGAATTGTCACGTGTTTTTTAAAATTGATATACCATAGACCAGAAGGAAAAGAAACTTAATCCTTCCGTTGTTTCGAATACTAGTTCAATCATTTTCCCTCGTCAAAAATTATTTCTACCCCTCTATAAATTTATACGAATTTTCAGATAATTTGGGATATTTGATGTTCGTAAAATATATGAAAACAAAAAGAGAAGATGGAAATAAAACTTGAGCATCAAACTGTGCATTCAAGGTTTGATATAGGGGTTGGTAGAAGATATGACGTCAGTTCAACCCGTAAGTGAGGCAGTAATACCTGGGGCGTCGAGACGTACCTACATATAGACGCCAGGCGCCAGCAAGTTTATCGAGGACACTTCCTGGGACACTGCAACAGCCCCTGGGTCTGGGTCGTGTTAAAAATTCTTCGCATACATGACCCTGCAGAGAACTAAGTCTATAAGCTCCGTCCACACGTAGCAAGAATATTATAAAGATGGGCCAAAAAAAAAAACGACTATTTGTTATTTTTTTTTCTTTCGCTCTATTGTTCTCGGATGTAAATATGTTAGTTTTACATGTTTTAAGAACCCTGTCCAAAAATTAGCACGGTTAACAAAATTTTTGGAAATCGCTCGGGAATTTCAAAAATCCTAAAGTTAGTCAAAAGTCGATTTTTCTTTTCTTATAAATATACGATATTTATGTCGAAAACATATGAACGGAGCATATCCCAAGATCAATTGATAATGATAATGCTGATGATAATAGTGAATATGATGATGGTCATGGATTGATAACGACAATGGAATTGACGATGAGAATGCAGTAGCAGTCAAACCCTAATACAATTATCAAATCGATGGCAATGACAGTGAGACTGTAATACAATGAGAAAAAACATCTCAATTGCATAGGAAAATACAATACAATGACAATAAACATCAATAATAATGATGATGGTTATGGAATTGACGATGAGAATGCAGTAGCAGTCAAACCCCAATACAATTACCAAATCAATAGCAATGACAGTGAGACTGTAATACAATGAGAAAAAGACATCTTAATTGCATAGGAAAATACAATACAATGACAATAAACATCAATAAAATTGACCATGACAATGACAATGTCAATACCAATGATAACATATTATGACGATAACCACGAAAATGGCGATTCAAACACAATAACAATATAACAATGGCAATACAATGACAAAGACAATCACAGGGAAAGAGACAATACAATCACAATCATAATTACAATTGCAATATAATATCGCAATGCAATGACCAAAACAATCTCAATCACAACAGCAGCGACAGTATAATAAAATGAGAATCACAACACAATGTCAATTGAAATTGCATTCAATGGCTTTGACAACAACAATGACAATGGCAATGTCAATGTCAACACAATGGCAATGGCCCCCAATGGCTTTGACAAAAGTCAACAACAATACAATGACAAAACAAAAATAATCACAATGGCAATGGCAATGACGCGATAGCTTTGAGAAGGACAATACAATGACAATGACAATGACAATGACAATGACAATGACAATGACAATGACAATGACAATGACAATAACAAGATGATGACAATGACAATGACAATAACAAGATGATGATGATAATATCAATAATAATGTTTTTTAATGAATTTTTTTGATGTTTCGGATTAAAATGAGTTGAAAAATGATACCAAAGAGAATCGATTTCGACAAAAAATAGATTCCTTTGAAATTCCCCCGTTAAACCGTAGAAGATGTCTTAAAAATTGACTCAACCAATTCGTTTCATTTATCCATAAATGTGATATTTGTGGATTCGTATAATTATATATCCTATATAGAATCAGGAAAATTTAATCAAGAAACTGTGAGCCAGCCGTTACCCTAACTCCCTAACGTAAGCTCATTCAGTTATCGACACATGGCGCATACATATATGCCTCTTGTTAAATTTCATACCATATATAGGTATATACTATATACCTAGGTACATACAAGCCCTTAGGCGCTTTTGACGATAAACTTAAGTCCTACACTTAGTCACGTCCAATGCTGACTTTGAGATGTAAAAATAGTGATTTTCATATTGTGTGTTTCTTTCATCCCCCATTGCTGAGTGTAACGTTATCTCACTCTTCGCTAAGGAACACATCCTTCCCTTGATGGCTGTAACGACTCGATTTATGAAAAAATGACAACGAGTATTGTATTCGAATGAGAATACTCGACTACTATATTGAATAATGAATTTTTCAACTCGACGTTCTGTTAGGGTTTTCAATTTTTCTTTTTTCTTTCTACTTCCAGCGCTACGGATCTGGGGATTCCGGCCGACAGTCCTAATCTCGTTTTACTCTTCTTCGTGACCCAACTTTTCCTTAGGGAATTGTACAAAAGCAAAAACCTACTGAGAATCGTTCCTATGGACATGACTGGATACTACGGTAATTATCATCCGATCGTTTCCCTCGTCTTTAATTTTTTTTATGTACCTAATATTCATTCTTTCGTTTTATTTAACAATTAATTATACATATCTGGGGTCAAATTAGTGAAAATCGACCGGCGTGGATTAATGGACCGCGGACTTTTCTTCCCTCGTATTTCATGAAAAAGTCATGTGAAACTTCGCGAGTTTTTTTTTTTTTGGTAATTGGTAAACTCTAATGGAGAGAAAGATTAAATTCAATCGATTCTTACATTTGAAATCAAAGTTGAAGAATTTCGCGAATTAATAAACGATGTTCAAAATTTGAGGATAATATATGGATCATGGGAAATCCGTGACGGAATTAATTGTTGCGCTTCTTAAAATTTGATTTTTTTTCCATATTCTCTCCATGATGATTCACGAACTTATACCTGTAATCAGGAATATTTATTTATAAATGAAAAAAAAGTGCGTGCAAAATATCAATATACCTATATATCAAAATATCTTCATATAGTATAGTATACGCCAATAAAATAAAAACACGGCTAAGACACAAATCAATACTATAATGTATGTAATGAGCGGTCTCTGTATACCTATGTTACGGATTTTTTTATTTCATTCCATTTTTTTTGTATTTTAGGTAATTTATCATCCCGTTCGTATACTACATATGTAATAAATTATTTTCAACAAATCGTCGGATATTTTTTATCAGTCTCTGATCGCTTCGATGATTAACGGACTCTGACAAAATTATTATACAATCGCTGTAACGTAATGATGCGTATAACAGTTTTTTTTTTCCTTTTTTCGTTATTTTTTCTGCTTTTCTAAAAAATAACAAAAGGAGATCGATTTCATATGTGATTATGTTTGAATTTCACAGAGAGTAAAGCAGGCCCATCAAATATCGGGAATGTAATATCTCAGATCCTTTTGTGCAAACAAATAACACCGAATTTTAACGAGGAAGAACTTTGCAGCATACAAAAAGACTCAGAAGAAATTAACACCCTGATTAAAGAGCTGCAAGAATTTATGCCCCAGTCCGAAGCAGATATAGGTATTTATCTTATACTCTTAAGCAATTTATCTCACAACATACCCCAGATATTGGAATTAATCAACGCTTTTTTTGATGCGATGAAAAAATACGAAACACTGATCATTGGCATATTCGGATATCATATTGTGTTGAATTGAAAAAAAAAGTCATATTTAGACGGTATGAAATTCTTCTATAGATTTCCGGGTATGATGATGTGCATTTTTTATCGGAGAGTACCGCCAATGCTCACTGAAATCTCCCAGTTACAGATTTCTTCGAAAATTATTACTCTTGCAATAAAATATATGTTGAGATAAAAATCTGCCCAAAAAATCACCCGAGTCCTAAATAAGGACCACCCCCGTTTACATATACCTACGTACGAAGCCGATACACAATTTGATTGATCGAAGAGCTGTATAGTACATTCCAAGTTTCGATATGATAACGATTATATACTCCGTTTGTATACAGGGTGAGTTTTCTCTGGTATCGCAAACGCTCCGCCCCTTTCTATGCGCATACTTATTATCGTCGTGTCGAGAACCTCACTTTCATTTTCACGCGCCGTCAAAACTGATGATTTTGACGAGTATGAATAGAGAGGGGCGGAGCGTTTGCGATGATAAACTCCTCCCTCATGCGATACCAGAGAAAACTCACCCTGTATAGATAATATACACTTTCGCAATTTCGTCACAGAAAGATTCTTTTCGCGCCGATCATTCTGTGTGAAGATGTTGGGAGAATTTTTTTTATTTTAATTCAAAAAAATCATTCCAGAGAAGCACGTCGCCCTGCAGGACTCTGCGACACGAACTAACGGCGCTAATCGAGCGAGTTATAGGTGGGACACGAAATCCGGTAATCCTTCGTACTTTCAGGGAAGTTTCAACTTCCTTTGCTGCACGGGACGACCAGCTAATATTTAGCGACGATTTTAATTCGGATGCGATAGTATAGACGCGCTTAGATTTATATTTATATATAATATATATTATAGCTAACGATATATTGTTGTTAATAATTTCGAGTGTATTTATACACCCGTGAAGTTCATTTGGAAACCGATTTTTAACTCCATTCAAAACGGAAACTAGTATGTATATTAATTCTATGCTGTATGTGAAGATCGTAACTTGAGAGGTCCTTCGAGCTCCTTGACTAGTAACTCTTACGAAAAGTCACTACCCGCCAACTTCTATGCTCGAAATTGCGAAATTCGAAATTCCGGATCGCAGATGGTGGGAGCAAAGCGAGAATTTTGAGTTTTCGAATTTTCTCCGAGATCCTTGATCCCCGTTTTTCATTCCTTGGTCAGCGGCCCGGAAAAGCTTCGGGGGTCAATTTCCATCAGAATTGTAATATATTTAAAATTTCTCGTCGCCATTTGGACATGAAATTCGCAGACAGCGAGCCGGAAAACAGCTGGAAACCAATCTTCGTGCAAGTCGAGTGGCTTTTTATTTTTATTCCATCTGCGTCAGCCTTATCGGATCCGCAATTTGGAATTCCGCAATCTCGATCGCGAATTCAAAAAAAAAACACCGCCTAAACCCCATGGAGACCGAATTGCGTAAAATATCGATCGAATGTTTTCCAGCATCCCAAGAGGCTGACACGGAAATTTCCAATTTTGAATTTTCCAATTTCATTTTATGCTTAGATCAGTACCGAGCTATATTTTCTTGGAAAAAGTAAAACTTCCTTTTCGGTTCACCGCAGCCTATAGAATTGAGAGAAAAAAAAACTTGTACAATTATCAGTGGATGCAGGGAGTAGGCATTTTCCTTTCAATATATTTTCCGATTTTTTTGTACCCTGCAGGTGGAAAAGTTGTTTAAACTTTTCCGATTTATACCTGTAACTTCGAGAAGTCCTAATTTGCGGACTTTGTTACGGTCTAAAAAGTTTTTCCGATGAATGCGTAGCTTGAAGTGAATAAGAAAAAAAAATCCTGATAGAATTAACTCCCAAGTTTTCAGGTATAAATTGGTAGGTATACGTTGATTTCCTATGAGAAAACTGAAACTTTATCACTTCTCCTGTTTTACATTTCGGAATCCACTGGAAAAATCTACATATTCTGCGTTTTCGAAATATCTCTCGCATTTTAACTCCAAGATATTAACTCCGAAAAATCTTCATCACTTTTTTCTTTCACAGTTGACAGTATAAAAAAATAAAAATTCAAAAATGATCAAAATTTCCTCTCATAATTTATCGATTCGATTAATAATTCCTCCCGATCTTTTCTGAGTTCGCGAATTTCTCGTCTGCGCGAATTCGTTTCGGCTCCATATATCAATTTGAACAAAAATCTTTCTGTTTCTTTTCACATCACATCAAAATTGACCGTCAATTATATTTCCTATTATGATTTCTACTTCTTGAGGGATGCAATAACGAGGTGTTATACATACGCACACACATACCTTGGTGGGAATAATACGAATTTCTATATAAATCTTTAACGAAATTGGAACATTTCATAGTTTTTCACGGGAAAGAAGAAAAAAATTGTAAATTTTTGCAATATTTCATAAAAGAATTATAGATTTTCGTACAGTTTTTCATAAAGTAAAAAAATTGCACATTTCCGTGATTCGTAATTTACTTTTCAAAAAAATTGTAGATTTTAATTTGTGATACTTCATTTCAAAAAAATCTGTAGATTTGTAGATTCATCGCCGCAGTTTTTTCATATAAAGAAATAGATGGTAGATTTCTATGATTCTGTGATCTTTTATTCTCTTTTATTTCCTTCGTCGATCAGAGTAACAAGAAACTACAATCTCTTACCAAAAAGAAAAACGAAAAAAACAACAACAACAACTACGACAAGTTCAAATTTTCCCCAAAGGATCGTAGAAATTAGGGGAATCATTTTCACCAGGGTATATATATATTTTTTTTCTGCAAAATTATTCGCAATTCACCGATATCCATCCATACACCTCTGTGTAATCACATTATGTAGGTAGATCGTGGAAAAAAAAAGGAAAGAATTTTATAATTTATTCCCCAATTTTCGAGTATCCGCATAATTAATATCTGAAAACGACGAGTGATTATATATAGCGGAGTGCCAATCGCATTCTAGATCTTATATAGATATTAGCAATATAATCAAATTTTCCTGAAGATAGAAGAAAAAAAACAACCACATAATTAATTTTGTATAAAGGTCGTTATATAGGTATACGCATACTATAATATATATATTAATTATTATTCTACACGTAGTGCATAGTCTTTATAGAGGCACGACACTTCTAGGGTCCAACAGGATGTCACTTATAAATTATATTATATAATATAGGTGTAAAACGATAATATAGTATATAGTATAGAGAGAAAAGAAGAAACGGGAAAAAAAGAAACACAAAAACGTTATAGAAATAAAAATGAATAATTAAATAAATGATGTATATCTAGTATATTCATAGTAGCATAACGCGTAATAAATTCTAGATTCGTTTATAGATTCTATAGAAATATATTACTACAGCAGGCATCTAATCGCACGTTGCATGATAATATAATGATAACAATAACAATAATAATAATAATAGAAACAATAAAATCATATGAATTCGAAGAAAAGCAGAAGAAAAACGAAAATTGTCATAAAAAAATGAAAACTAATTTAAAATACTTGAATCATTTGTCAGCAATAAAGTAGGTATATATGAGAAATGACCGTCGTATTAGAAAATAAAAGTGAATAATTTGATTTCTGCTAGATAATTGGTTGTAAAAATTTGAAGCAAAAATTATTGAACTTTAAACCTGATGGATTATTCAAACTGAAATTTGAAATGTTTATCCTATTTTTTTTTTTTTTTACTCAGAATTTCAATTATCATCATATATCATCAATTTTCCTGCACTAATATAACAATAGTTGCGTATACTAGACCAAAGTAGAATGATCGAGGTATATCAGCTGAATACTACTTCTGATATTTATATCTAAAAAGTTAATATATATAGTATAAAAATTACCTATCTTTATAATAGTTTATAGATATATAAATTCGACTATTATATTTATATTATATAATATATATAAAGTAAAATTAGGGATTAAGCATATATTATATACAATTAATATATTATATAAACACAATATATTGTAAATAGATGATTTATTGATTTTACCAATTGTCGCAGGCACAGTTACTATATAGTATAATATTTATTTAAATATAATATGTTAATTATTATATAATATCGTTGTAGTATTATAGATATCATTGGTATACTTATACTATATCTACGCAGTTCTAGTTGGTACAATATTATATAACACGAGATTTTTGACTGTGCTCCTTGGAAATATATAATGATCAATATTAAATTTAATGATATTCAATTTTAGATCTTTAATATATTATAATACTATACTATAATGATTCTTACGCGTAAGTGGACCAACACCAAATTCTAATAAAAAAATAAATACCCAATATCGTTCATATTATATTATATACCGTGATAATCAGGTGAAACCGAATGGACCGATCCTCCACCCGGCGGATGATTCGTATTTTTATGGGGATAGCCACTCGTTGCACTGAAAATCCTCAGGGTGTTTTGTTGCATCGACCTCGCGGCCAAATCACCTTAGAAATTTTTCAGCGCAACGAGTGGCTAACCCCATAAAAATACGTAATATCCGCCGGCCGGGGAATCGGACCATTCGGTTTCACCTGATTGTCACGGTATATATATATATACGGGGCATTCCATGTCAACTCGACCAATGAAAATTGAACCGTACCCGAGAGGTCGAGGGTCAGGCCCAGGTCGATTCGGTATGAAATCCCCCATATATATATATGCATACTTATAATGATATACCTAATTAGATCGAGTGATGTATTCATAGAATTTTATTCTATTTTCCATCTTGATTTTTTTATATCGTATACGAGGCACTATACCAAAAATTCAATACACACATTCAATATGAACATCGAGGCAATTTTAAGAAAGGTCATTTGTGTTTCATCGTTACTTCTAGATTACCAGAAATAAATTGTCATGCAGTTTGATTGAATTGGTACTAAATGCCTCGCATACTATGTGTAGATTGTTATACCTTATATGTGTACTCCGTAGTGTACTTGAAAGGCATTTGCCTTACGATAGTGATAATAGATACTAGGTGATATTATTGTAAAATCGAATATATTGAATACCTATATATTGGAGCGTGTCGAAAGAATTGAAAAACTTTATAAAAATAAAAGAAGAAGAAAAAACATGAAGAAAAATAATAACATGAATATGTTGAACGCAATTCCTAAGAAAATATTCATACTAGAATAAGTACAAATTTGAAAATTCTGACTATTATACAGAGCGAATCTGAGGAAAGTGATTTTCCTGGTGGTAAGGCAGTTCGTTTTCTTCGTCAAACTGACGACCTACCTACCGATATCTCATATGTCTATGACTGATATCTACAGACGAAGTAGGCGGTAGATATCAGTCATAGAGATATAAAATCGTCAGTAGATAGGTCGTCAGTTTGAAGGAAAAACGAACTGCCTTACCATCAGGAAAACCACTTTCCTCAGATTCACTCTGTATACTTTATACTCAAATAAAACTATTCGACTATATTGTATACCTAGTATGATAAAAGATCAATAGCAATGGTATATGAAGATACTACGAACGAAATCAATCTCGTAAGCCTCCAGATCCGTACTATTGAATATTAAATATAATATACAGGGTAAACAAAATTTCCTTTATCCATATGAACCAGGAATAATGAAACCACTTATTAGCCCCAGTAATCTCATTCGTTATTTATCGTTATTGTAACATGGAATTGGAAATATGTTGAACTGATGTTTGCTAAAAGTTCATTTCGATTATATCTTCGAGATAAATATACCCTCGAAATACTTAGATTTAGTCCATAGAATCGAGGAGCGTTTCTGTCCTCGAATAATATAGTTTGAGGGGAATGATTGAATAAGAAATCGGGTGGTATATCAATTTGTAAAAATGTATATTTCATTTGATTTAAACGAGTATAAAAACAATTTCAATTATTGTCTCCAGAGTTTACTTCCTCTTCTTAGATTGGAAGGATGATGTAGGAGCTACAGGACCAGTAGAATATACTTGTTGTGAAATTTGGTTGATATAATAAAGAGCGATTAGCGAAAACAAGAAACAAGTTGTTGTAGAAACCCTGTGCACCATCCCAGAAGCAAACATGGCAATGAACAAAGAGCCAGCGACTGAAAAATTGGTCCATTTCATTAGAATTTCGCAAAGTTTGGTAAACCACTGATGGGGCATTCGGCGTCACTTCAGTCACTAAGAAGAAACAAAATCACAACAAATCGGGCTATACGACGATACGAACAAATTGACGAGATTTCAAATTTTTTTACATCTTTTTCGACGGATTATTTGAGTTTTTTCTGTCTTCATTCAAACGGTCACATCTCGGGAACGGTCGATCGTAACGACGATGTTGAAAAACTAAAATCTGTGTTTTTTCAACGTCCACGAAGATGAAATTGATTTGGATTCGAATGGTTGACTCTGACCCACATTCTAATGCAAAATCATCGGAATTTTCGTGCCTTTGAGAAATACAAATTCTTAATAATTTTGCCCTAAAATATGGGTCAGAATTACTCAGTTAATTCTAAATAAATTTTATCCTTGTAGGCCTCGAAAACCCGCAGATATCAGTTCTTGAACATTCTCGTTACGATCAACCGTTCCCGAGATACCACTGTTTGAATAAAAAATGAAGAAACCCAAGTATTGCTACCGAAAAAAATTTCTAAAAATTCGAAATCTCGTGTATTTGTTTTATTTCTTGCTTTCTTTATTTCTTTTTCAGTGGCAGTAGTGACGCGGAATGCCCCTAGAACATTAATCGTTGAAACCATATCGAAGTACCTTCTGGAAATAGTTTAGACTGAAATGATTTGCCGAACAAGGTAGCTTCCAGATTACCAATTGCTGTGAGAACAAGTATGAACAAAACAGAGCCAAGATATCCTCCGAAAACTGTGTGAAGTTGAGAGGAGGCAAACCAGCCTCTGTACATTTGCATTCCTGAGAATATCAGGACCGTAAATATAGACGAGAGAACAAATGAAACGCCGCTGGTGACCGCTGTGAACAAGAAAATGAAAAAACCGTTATTCGTCAATAATTTTCAAATTTTTTACACAATTTTCCAACGGATATTCATCGACGTCGGTAATAATCAGCTTTCTCAATACATACGCCGACTTATGGTCGCGATATGTCATTTGAGGTTATGTCACCTTTCGGAGATATAAACTGCTGATATAGTCTCGTATAATGAACTGTTGAGTGATCAGATTAGTTGATAATACGAAAATTGTTACCCACCCATTATCGTTGTGTATTTATCACAATAAGACGGTTTTCTTTAACAGTAGCCGGAATCTGTACACTTGGCACTTGAGCGGCGACGTGCTAAAGTCAAAGCAATCGATTATTAACAATTCTCGGCCTACTTCAGAGTGAACTGAGTCGTTTCCCTAGACTTAGAGCCGTTTCATTGGTCGAAGGCTAGGAAATTGCGCGACAAGCGGTCTGAAGTTGTCCGAAAAGGTACGTGCCGTGATAAATTGCTGAATAAAAGCACTAGGAGTAACGAGATGTTACTAAAAATACGAAAAAAAGAGCGGGAGATCCGGGGACGTTATTTAAAATGAAACCATTTTTTCAACCGTAGCGATATCTACGCATTTCCTGTAACGCATGCACTGCTAATCGCTAGTTTTATGATATGAAATAAAAACGGAGAGTATTTTACGCAGTTGATATAGATATGTAGTAGAAGAAACCGAACATTCGTTCATCTATATAGTGTGTCCTAACAATAATATTTAAGACTCTCTAAAAACAGATGAGATAAAAAAAACTTTTCGCTACACGCGTGCACACAGATGTATACTATTGCGTTAAAGATGACATATGAATATCATCCGTTAAGCAAGAAGTTTAGAACAGTTTGAATATATTCAAACGCAATAGCTGGTTAGAACTATATCGGTTATTATGTTGTAACATCACGGTGCGTGATCACGGTTAGCTAAATAGTGTTCGTTCAGTAGGGGCGTACTGAGCGTAAAACTATGATAATCTCGATTGCGTAAATCGGATTCGAAAGGATAGAAAACGCATAGTGATTATAAATATAAAATTGCGTCTTTCAGGTGCTGCGCGTTTCCTTGTTGATCATAATTATTCGCTTACGTTGCAAGTGTGACACGTATACCCACACGGGGATATGTAGGTATAATACGTGAGATAGAACGTACACACATCCATACATGCATACACACGTACACTTGCACACACACATGCGTATGAAAAAATGGCGGCCAACGTGAGAACAGGTGAGAATGCTTGTAAAGATTTAAATCTACGAGTGATGTTAATATCGACGTTATTAATTGTTTCGAATAATCGAGGGAATACTTTGAACCGTTACATTTGAATATATTTTAAATAATTCCTGGGTATTCAGCCCATCGATCAATCTATGTAATAATCAACATCTAAGGTAGGAATCTCTTCTTCTCCGTAAACACATGCGTACGTGTATGCATATGTTTATACATGTGCATATGTGTGCTAAACGGTTTCCTCCTCCTCCTCTCTCTGCATACGTTTATTTAGTTTAATTTGTGTCACTCCGTGCAACGTACGTCAAGGCCATTCGGTGATAACGGTCTTTGACGTTTCACGCAGTGGGCGTCGTACAGACTTTTGTGTATTTATCAATATCGCGCGCGGCCTGTTGGCATATCGTGTCTGTTATGTATTTACCGTTGGCGATTTATGAATCACCGATTTAGTCTATCTCGTTTCTCACTAACGCTAAATTCAATTACGAAATATCTTTCACACTTATCATCACAGATATGAGAATTCCTACAAGAGCTGCTCCAAGGCCTCCGGGAAACAGTTTAAATTCATCAAGAAACGGGGAATGGGGTAGCAGGTAAGTTTCACTCAATGCTACCTTCTTTTGTTTCTTTTATATTTTGCACTAAGTTCAATTCCCTACAAAGACATTCTCTGACCATATTCTTTGAACAGCCAACTTATCAACGGATCGTTCGCTGCTCATCCTCCTCCGCAAAAGAAAAAACCTCCACCTCGTCCGCCACCGCCAAAATTTACACATCAACATCTCCATGAGAGAGCTGAAAGATCCAGGAAACAGGTAAGTGGTGTAATTCTGACGTACATTACAAGTTATATTATCATAGTACTAACAGGATTAACTGGAAGACAGCTAACACCACAATGCGTGTGAAAGAAAGATATTTTTTTTCCGCATTGTGGTTTCAGATTCATTTTCTGATCCAGAATGCAGAATCACTGTGTCTAACTTTGACTAAACTCCATGAATGGCGTTTAGACTTTACAATACAAACCAATTGTAGTCTTTGCTGTTTGCAAATGATACTTGAGGTCTTTGAAGTTCATGATGTAACTGCTTTATGCAAAAATATATCATCCTCACTAACCAGGAAATCAGGAAACGTTGGGAATTTTAATCATTTTTCCTTCAGAGGATGTGGCACAACGTTTTTTAACACGTATTGCCAAGCTAGGGTCTTGAATTCAACAAATCTAACGATTGAGTTCCATAATATCGGACAATGATTGGCTACAGACTATGTAGACCCTTGTTCTGTGTTCTTGACCCTAGGGTTGGCGAGAGGATAGATAGAAAAAAGCCTTGGTGTAGACCTTGGCTGATGAAAGTATCTCCCAAACTTGAGAAAGGATGTTTTAATATTGAAACAGGTTTATAATGAGCGCAAATATCAGATTTATGAACATCTTTTCAATGCCTAGAATTTAATTTGTATAAAGCCAAGACTCGTTGGTTTAAAACATGATATGTAAACACTGGTAGGATAAAGTTGTTGAAAAATCGAGCAACTGTGCTTTCTGCTAAAAGCTCTTCTTTGAAATCAAGAAATATTAGAAATTAGGGATGATGAGGTCATTTCTGGGTGTTCCAAATTACAATTTTATACGTTTTTCTGTTCCAGGCGAGACCCACGGACCTTATAACGAATATATTTGGTCGTAAGACGCCAAAACAGTCAACAAATGTGTCGTATTTGAATAGCCGTCCGCCAAGTTCGTCCTCTCAATGGTCATCGACACCTAGCGGATCAGTTTCTTTGATAGATTTGAGTCCCCCAGGTTCTCCGACGTTCACTACACGTTCTAACAGCGACGGAGTGAGCGTGGACAGTTTTGGTAGCGATGGAAATTCGAATCCTTCGGTTTTTACAAACAGTGGTAACACCTCGCAAACTGAAAGTGGATTCGAGGACGATTTCGACTTTTTTGGTGGTTTATCTAGTCAAAAAATGACCCCAAATGACCCGTGGAAGTTACCTTCAAACCAAGACCCCTTTTCCCCTGTGTCGACAAACCCTCCTTCAACATACAGCGGGAAACCGTCATCAAAGACGGTCGGGAACGCCGATTTCTTTGCCTTTAATGACGACAGTCCCTCCCAATCCCAATCCCAATCACCGTTTAGTCTGCCTAATTCAAACCCTCAATCCACCATGCCGACAATCATTAGAGCCAAACCGGCCAAACAACCTGCACCTAAATTAGGGACAAACTTAGCTCCAACTATTACACAATTCTCCGCTAAACCTATACCGATGAAGAGAACCGCAGTGCCTTACAACGAACCTGTTACGTTGGACGTTAATGGAGCTTGGAATGATGCCTATGGGGATGAACCCTCGCCGCCAATGCCTTCCATACCTCCGCCAGCCCCACCGCCAAGATATCTGACGGAAGTGAGTTGACGGTTTTTCAAAGCGTATAATTCAGAGCAATTTCGTCAAATTACAACTTAGTGTTGCGACTCCTTGAATCGTTGAATGATAAGATTCAAAAAATGGGTTGCAAGGAGTCAGACCTGTAGCTCGATTAGCAAGCGTGCCAAAAACTAAAAGAAGCATTATATTTTCGAGGGAACTCGTCTGTTTTTCTTGTTTTATCTAAAAATAGAAAAAAAGAAGACGTACTAAGAATTTTGGCACGTTTTTCAATCGGGTTACAAATCTGTGCTCTTGCGTGCACGTATATCGAGAAATGTCTAAAAACAACTGGCTTTCAGTGAATCACCTTCTCCTAAGATAAAACCATTTCGTTTTACGCAGGAACATTGTCAAGAATCGTACGGCATAGCGCTGTACGAATTTCCGGCATCACAGCCTGACGATCTTCCATTGAAAGAAGGTGACATTGTCATATTGATCAGAGCTGTGAACACCGATTGGGCCGAAGGTCGGGTGGGAAATAGGCAGGGAATATTTCCCGTCAATTTTGTAGACGTTAAAATACCCCTGCCTGGTCTAGAGACAAACAGAGTCAATGCCTTATACGCTTTTAAAGGAGAGACTAGAGAGGATTTAACGTTTCAGGTGAGCTATGCTGATACTAATGCTAAGTCATATTCATATTCATGTTCATGTTCATATTCATCGAGGATGAGGTTTCAGTCAACAAACGGTTGATTCCTCTCCAGAGCGTAACGGTATCTCTAAATTATCAACAATTCCCGTCTGTTAGAGATAACAGTTTTATGTGGTCAGATTTTTATTCCTGTAAGAGTTTGTTTGCGGGTTTAAATACAGCGTTGGAAAGCTGTGCTAATCAATACTTCATTCCAAGTATATTAGTAGATTAGGTGTAACGTGCGCAATTTTTAGCCGTTAGGGGCGCCACCGAGCTAAATACCACACGGCAAACCGTTCGTAACCGGTAAATACTCGTAATTTTATGATAAATGCCGGGGCTTCAAAATATCGGTGTGCGTGAGGAAAAGAATTCCGAAAAAAAATTCTTCCGACGCGTGATAAATCATGTTATCATATGCATCCGATTCCGCGTTAGGTAGCTACCCGTGGTGCTGCCATCTACGGAAGTTTTTCAACATCCGGATCCCCGTTATTCTGAATATAATATAACTGAAACTATTCAACTAACGAATCTGAAGAAATGAATCGATTTTACAGGAAGGTGAAAAGATCACAGTCCTATCGAAATTATCAGACGAATGGTTGTACGGTGAATGCAATGGAAGGAGGGGACAATTTCCTGCAAATTATGTGGACCGAGTTCCACCTAATCTTCCATGATATCGATATAATCACTAATCATTGATAAGCATGTTTTTATTGTTAATTAAATCGTTATTTTGTATATCCTATACACAAATTGGTGTAAACATTTTTATAATCATCATGCTGAATGTTGAGCGTATATTAACGAATTTTTCACAAGGGTATAAAATCAAACCAAACATTCCTATTATTATTCAAATAATATATTACTATAAAACACGGTGCACTTAATTAAATTCATGATTTCACTGGTTGAAATCGGGTATTTTCGTTGATGCGCATAGTATAAGGAACTGCTAAAACTCAGTCCCAAGATCGGCTTTTGTTTGACATATCGCATAAAAACAAAAGCCGATCATTTGATGTCCGAGTTGCCTGTTCATTGCGCAACCGCGAAAATACCCAAATTATAATATTTTACTACGTTTTTCCATTATTTTTCTTCAGTTCTTCGCATTTTTCATCGATTTCTAAGCTACATATCAAGTTTATGTGGCGAGAGGGCGCGGGGAGGGGGGGGGGGGGGGGGACTTTATACAGTATGAAATTCTCGCATAATAATAACAATTAATGGAGAATTGATAAAACTATGTAACAATTAACGACAATATTCACAAAAACAAAAAAACAAAAAACGTAATTCTGATCTTCTCTTTCTTATTTTTTTTTTTTGTTGTCTCTGAAAACTTTTTGTCATTTAATATAGATATTTCATTACCGATTAAATTCTAACTCAGCTTTAACTAGTATAACAATAAATCTATAGTTACTTATACTATACATAATATTATAGATTGTTGATCATCAGCAATCGATTACTTAGGTAGTTTAAACCCAGAGACAACGAATATTATATATTAATTTAATGAAAAATTTGGAGCAAAATGTTTAATTTATGTTTGTGTATACTCATTGGGTTTTCGGAGTATTGATTTGATTTTGTATCTCTTTAATAGCGTTTTTGTTTTTTTTTTATTGTCTAAAAATAACAACAACAAAAAATATGAAAACGAAATCATAAAAAAAAAAAAAACAGAATAATTTTTCTTAAATTTCATACCATAGGTACGCGAGAAAGAGATATAAAAGAGAGAGAATTATCTAATAGGAATTGACTTATTTTTCGAAATAATAATCGTCTATTGTTATAACGTTTTTAACTCGCCATTTAAAGGCCGTTTGTAATTATTTCACATTGTCCATATAATATTTAATGGTATTGATTGATTGTATAATATGAATTGATAATTTGATTTTTATCGTTTCTTTCTATTCATTAGAATGTATGTTTAACTTGTATGTATTATGTATTATAAACGAATCGCGGATCACGTATTTTCCTTAATACATTATAATTTATAACACATACCTATAATTATGCAAACCTTATTCGTCTAGTTACCTTGCTAATAATAACAATATAAGTAGTTAATTAATGATTAATATGAAATTATATATTCAATAAGGTTTGTATTTAGTTTAATTTTAAATAAAAAAAAAAGAACTCTTCGGATATATAGGATGAGTTTTCTCTGGTATCGAATGAGGGAGGGGCTTATCATCGCAAACGCCCCGCCCCTTTCTATGCGTACTTGTTAAAATCATCATTTTTCACGGCGCGTGAAGATGAAAATGCGCTTTTTCGATACGACGGTATTTATGAAGAAAAGGAGCGGAGCTTCTGCAATGATAAACCCCTCCCTCATGCAATACCAAAGAAAACTCACCCTGTATAGTACAGAACGCATTGAGAATGTCTTTTGTAAATAAATTCTTATTTTTTTTTCTTTTTTCTTTTCTTCAAATTATAAAGTACATAGTATAGTCGTCATAATAATATATAACTGTACAATTTTATTAATATTCTAATTATTCTAATACACGATTGTACAGTTAGGTATCTTCTATCTTCTATATCATATAGCGGTTTGAAATTTTCTCAGTACATACCCAATGTCTTATTTAATTCGCAATTATTTAGTACCATTTGAAATTTTCTAATATAAAATTGAAAAACAACGGGACCACGAATTAATCAATTTTGAATTCGGAAATGAATCTAAAAAAATTTCTGGAGAAAGAAAAATCCGTTATTATTTGAACTAATGGTACAAGTAGCTCGGTTTAAACATGTGATTGAAATTTTTCTAACAAACTTTGCTATAATATATAATAAATACGAATTGTGAAACGATGTATAATGTGATATTTTGATGCGTAAATATATACATTTATATGGAAATGATAAAGCGTCTTTTAATTTATCCTTATCAAATTCTATCCGCATCCAATATATAGAAATTTCAAATTCGATTTCGGAAAAAAATCAGTGATATATCCAAAAAGCAAGGGGGAGGGGATTCAGGAAATTGAAATAATCAATTAACGAAGACAATTATTATTAAAGATTTTTATTTCATTTTAAAATTTTGTACCATGGTAAAAGCCAGGGCACAAAGCTTGTAAGCCGATGACGTTGTGATATGCTAATTTTAATATATATATTATATGTACAGCTAATAATTAAATATTGTGTGACAGCCTTTTTAATATGATAATTCTATAATCAGGTATATTTTTTTTTGTTTTTTTTTTTTTAATAACTAACTACTATTTTCTTTATACTATACTATATGCATATATTAGGGTGCTTCGTTTCGGACGAGCATTTGTTTTTTTTTTCGCTCTATCAACAAAACATTGTTGTATTTAATTAAAAAAGAAATTCCCTTGGAGTCGAACGATTTTTTTAAATTATCTAATGCTCTCCTGCATTCTATGGTATCATCTTGTAATGAAGATTAACATGTGGGGAATTGATTATTCTTCAAAAGTGCCCATTGTGATATATCAGTGTCACTTGAATTGTTTCACCTGTGATTATAAATATTTATAATATTTGTAAATATTCAAGTCCCTCTATCTTCTAAACTATCAGTTCTAGGCGATGAAACAATGGGACCTTTTTCGTAGTGAATTAAATTTCCTGTAAATTTGTCGTTCACATATTTCTTCTAGCTTCAGCCGTTTTCCAGATATCAACAAAAATCTGTTAGTTATGCTAAAAAAAATAGCTTTTGAAGTTGATGCAAGTGAAACAACCCGAGTTACACTGAGATCACAATGAGCACTTTCGAAGAATGATCAATTCCCTGCACGTTAATCTTCATCATAAGACGATATCATAAAATCCAGCTGAGCATTAGATAATTGAAAAAATAAAAAATCGTTAGATTAACATGCTTTTTAAATGCGAAAATTTAAGAAACTGTTTAGATTGCTGTTAGAATTGAAATTAACGGCTCAAACTTAGAGGGAATTTCTTTTTGAGTACATACAACAATATTTCGTCAATGGAGCAAAGAAGAAAAACTGTTCCTCCAAAACAGAGCACCCTAATTAATGCACATAGATTTATATGCTATTTATTCTAATTTATGTATTTACAGAAAAGTAAGACAACTGATAGGTAATAGTATGAATTTAACGTTGATAAAACGTTCTACAATCATTTTAGAACATATATGTATGTATATATTCTCAGAGAGGCAAATCAATCTGTGAATCAAAAGAATTCTTGTTCTGTGCTAGATACACTAGGTATGGAAGAAATTTCATAATGTAATTATATCGATCTGTTTGTGTAAAGAATATTTCTATTATTTTCGTCGATTTTATTATATGAAATAATTATCTAATTAGCATAACGTCAAGAGACGCCAGTAAGCCGAAAGTATTCAAAAACTTCTGTTAATTTTTTTTTTGTTTTCTTTATACTTGTAGTACTATGAGATTCAAGAAATAAAAAATATGTTCCATTTTTATTGAAGAATCTAACTGCTGAAGCAAAAAAAATCCCATTCAACACGATTATCTAGACTCGAATCGTATATTTTTTAATACTTTCAATCCGTCTGAAATCTAGCCTTCTGCAGATGTTATCGCTTGCTAATATTCAATCAGTTTCAATTTTGACCAATTCTATGAATGCCAAATATGAGATTCGATTGAATGAATACAATTACCTATTTGTGAATAATTTCTGATCGGCGATAGATACTTATTCTATAATTATTCGATAATGTTAATGTGACTGAATCGAAAGATTTGTATTCTATGCCGATCGGTATCAAAATGACTGTTGAGTTATATCAGTTTTATTCAGTTTTTAATAAGTTTTCGAGTTTTTTCTTCGATATTTCACTACCTCGCTGACCTCGGACGATATTTTTAGCCAATTGTTTACATAGAGTAAACTATTCAACGCCATTTTTATACTTCCTTCAAATATTATTGAATTCTTATAGAGTTTAAGAAGCGAACTAATCTTTTATATAAAAAAAATTATAAAAAAAATTATTATGACCATAGAATGAACATTGCGTTTGAAACTTTATTGAAACTACCTTTAAGCAATTATGGATAGTTTAATTAATTAATTAATTGGTAAAAAAGGAAACGAAGCTAAACGAAGCTAATATAGTAATATGTGATAGCAATAAAACTAGCATATAATAACTATACCTATTTATATATATAAAAGTCGATTAATATAAGACGATACTCCAAAAATGGTGTTACACATATAATCAACGCATTTTTTACCTAATTTAAATTTAATTATTATTTGTTATATAATAATATTATATACCTATATACAAGGCAACAAAGGTAAAGCTGTTTTTTTTTTTTTAAATTACACACTTACAGTATAGAATTCTACCATGGATAAAAAGGTATATAACGCACGTCGGCCCTTTTTCACATCCAACAGAAAACCTTCACCCAATTGCATTATCATCATTTTCTTTTCTCCCCAATTGCATAGTTTTATCACGAGGTAAAATAACAATTTTTTTTCTATAATTATATTTACTAAAAGAATCGAAGCAACTACAAAATAGAAAATGAAAAAAAAAAATATATTAGAAAATTTATTTCTTCTAAATTACGCAATGAGTGTTGTGTGTTCGTTGTTCAACCGAATTGGAGTTAATCTATAGCCGAACTTCCGGAGTTAATTATTTAATATAATATTAATTTATAGCCGTTGAAAAGTATCATTGTGTTTTCTTTTTTTCCTTCAAACTGACGTTATATTATAATCTTATAATTGTTCGCGAATAAAAGCCATAAAAATCTTAACAATTTATTTATTTAATTATTGATTAAAAAATCACTGCAGCCTATTATTATTATTATTATTATTATTATTGTTATTATTATTATTATTTATGGCATTATAACGCTAGATCTGATATAGGCTCATAATCAGATGCAAACGACACTAATGACTACCTAAGGTAAATTGATCTCGATCTCAAATCACCCAATTAATTATCCTAATTTAAATTGAACCCATTTAAACGAATTAGGTAATTAAAATCACTAGCTAGCTATCATTCATCATACGCTTTTCTTGTACTGTGTTTATAATATATGTTTGTCGTATGTATTTACAAAAATATTTATGCATTCCTTCTGCTTTTTCTTTCTCTTAGTCACCATATGTATACTACATATACTAGGGTGCTTCGTTACGGACGATCAGTTTTCTTTGATTCGCTCTATCGATGAAATATTGTTGTATATATTTAAAAAAGAAATTCCCCAGACAATGTCATGAAATACAGCTGAGCATTAGATAATCGAAAAACAAACATCGTTGGATTTACATGCTTTTCAAATGTGAAAATTTGAAAAACTGTTCATATCGTTGTTAGAATTGAAATTAAGGGCTCAAACTTTGAGGAAATTTCTTTTCAAGTACATAATTACAACGATATTTCGTCAATGGCGTGATAAAAAAACAAAAATCATATTCGTTAAAAACGAAGCATCGTAATACATATATAGCCACCCTATGATGTCTATGCGTGCAAGCTGCGCGCGTTTACATACATACTTTTGTATAGATGAAAAAGTGATCTATATAAATGATGGTGCTTAAAATTTGTGTGAAAAATTTCTTTTTACTACTACAGTACGTGTATTATGTTCATGATTTATCTCACTACATATTTATTATTATTAGCTCTCTAATACGAGAGAAATAATTATGAAATCATTAGGTTTTTTTTCTTTCATTTCTTTCTTTCTTTCTTTCTTTCTTTCTTTCTTTCTTTAGTCAGGCCTATATATTTGTATCTTAGGAACAAACTCAACCAATAGAACCTGCAATAAAATATAAAAACAATAATTAGCAATATTATTCAGTTATTATTTACGATCGGTGGTAAACTAAAGACATTGAAATCGGTCAATAAACTTTTTCTAAAATCGCGAAAAAATTGACGCAGAATCTAATGTCAAGGCCTATGTAAACTAAAGAACGAAGATCACACACAGTTAAACTATTTCTTCATGGAACTAAAGTTTCGGTATGATATTCACTGTGATTGTTGTCTTTTAGGTATAAAAGTGATTCAAAAATGGATAAAAATTTTGTAAGACAATTTTTATCGAACTTTCAGCTCATTTCGACCTTCGCTATATTTGGATTGGTAATAGTTTATGTTAAATGTGTATATTGACCTAAAATACTAAATTCCATCGCTGAGCTTAGAGAGTGAGAAGCCCTAATTGATGAAACAGGTTTAACTACGTGTGAAACCCTCCAAACAAATCAATAAACATTATCAACTTACATATTCCATCATAGACGAACTATCGCATCTTTGTTTAGTGAGCCGCCAGTGCAAACCCAATTTGTGATACAGTCTGCTATTCTCCCATTCTAATAACTTGTTCAAAGAATGTTGAGTCTGTAAATAAAGAAACGAGCTCTTACCCGTATCTCAGAGAAGTTCAAGTCTCTGAACTATTCAACATTCAGAAAACTTAAAATCCATTCTTTCAAATTCCTTTTTATCATCAAGCTCAGAATTGTCTATTCAGAATATAGACTCAGAGCTATAATCCCGTGCAAGAAGGTGTCTTTTCATTTGACGCTCGACGCTATAAAACGCGTCACTTCGACATTTTACGCTTTGACGCTCAATGCGCTTTCCATCTCTTATCACGTCACTTTATTCGTCATTTTTGTTGACGGTAGGACAATGAATTCACGTAATAACAGATGACACCCGCGTTAATCGTCAAGATGCCAGCGTCAAATGTTGAGGTGACGAGACGACAAAAGAAACGCGTTTTGTAGTGTCGAGTGTCAAATGTTGACATGACGCGATGACAAAAGAAATGCGTTTTGTAGCGTCAAGCGTCAAATTTAGTGTCAACCAAATGCCGGATGATGAAAACCGAAAATTGTTGTAAATGTGCTAATAGAACAACAGGCGTCTTTTCATTTGACGCTTGACGCTACAAAACGCGTCAACTCAACATTTGACGCTTTGACGCTCAACACGCTTTCCATCTCTTATCACGTCACTTTATTCGTCATTTGGGTTGACGGTAGCGTCAATGAAGTCACGTAATAACAGATGACACCCGCGTTAATCGTCAAAATGCCAACGTCAAATGTTGAGGTGACGAGACGACAAAAGAAACGCGTTTTGTAGTGTCGAGTATCAAATGTTGACATGACGCGATGACAAAAGAAATGCGTTTTGTAGCGTCAAGCGTCAAATTTAGTGTCAACCAAATGCCGGATGATGAAAACCGAAAATTGTTGTAAATGTGCTAATAGAACAACAGGCGTCTTTTCATTTGACGCTTGACGCTACAAAACACGTCAACTCAACATTTGACGCTTTGACGCTCAACGCGCTTTCCATCTCTTATCACGTCACTTTATTCGTCATTTGGGTTGACGGTAGCGTCAATAAAGTCACGTAACAACAGATGACACCCGCGTTAGTCGTCAAAATGCCAGCGTCAAATGTTGAGGTGCCGAGACGACAAAAGAAATGCGTTTTGTAGCGTCAAGCGTCACATTTAGTGTCAACCAAATGCCGGATGATGAAAACCGAAATAAATGCGCTAATAGAGTCTCACCCTTTTACTTAGGCACACAACAGGCCATAGGGAACAGCCTAAGGTACAGCAGCAGCAAACACAGCCGCAAAACAACCACTTGACATTAACAGGCAATGTTTTCTTCAAAACCCCATTGACCCTTATCACAGTTGCCTTGAACTCTTCTGGAGCGACTCTAGACACGAGTCCGTTTGGAAATTCAGATTCGAATCTGTTGCTTAGTCCAAATCTGACAACAAATTCGAAGAAATTTTTGATTGTTTACTCGCATTAAATTACTTACTATTCATTAGTTGTGGGAAACAATGGAAGACAACTAGTCGAGTGTGTTTATGACATTTATGCAAAATTTTGCGGAACTTAGGAAAGGTGAATGAATAGAGTTAGAACAGAATTCTTACACAGTCATATTACCAGCTCCTCGAATAACGATTGGATCTGGTACTAGAGTAACGTAATGTTCTTCGAAATGCGGTTCCTGCTCTTCTTCCTCTTCGTAAATAGCGTCGAAATCTGCCATTTTTATATTATTGTTTTTCTTTTGTTCTTAGTTTATTTTTTATTTTTTCTTATTTATTTGAATATATGTATTGCGATGATTCAGAACACTAAAGTAAACAATTGAATCGAATCAATTCGACTCCGTGTGTATATATAATTACAACGGATACAGTCTATACATATAATATACATAGGTATATTATGTACATGCGACTGTGAATTTTTTGATAGCTTGTTGCGCGCCTGTGATTCTCTTTTTTTTTCTCCTTATTTGTAATGAAATATAATTTTTTTGTTGTTTTTTTTTTTTTTTTTTTTGTTTATTCGATTATACACTCGCGGTTAGAAGATGTCTCTTTATTATTCGTGAAGATTTTTATCATAAACATTTTATTAGACACAGAAATGTGTCGGTTTGATATTACTAGTATGTATCATCCACCACTGCACTTTAAAAGGATCTCAAAACACATCCGCAACACAACACGCACTGCAGGTGCTCGATTGCAGCTCGTCAATTTTTACCATTTCGCTAATCCTAACAGGCTTACCAATTATTTATTTTTATTTTCTGTTCTTTCTTTTTCTCCTCCTTTCTCTCTCTTTCTTTACATGAAATTTTTTTTATATCGCTATCATATAGGTAGTATGTGTTCTAATACAACCTTGGATACGTTAATCCGATCCGTTTTATACCCAAATTTTCTAATTCATTATACTATTATTATATTTTATTGTTCCAAAACACAAACTAGTAGACATTTACTTAAACATTCTACACATTGTTTATTTAAATACATAGGATAATAATGTCTGTAAGTTGGCTACACTGTTTAAATACCACATCGCTCTTGTCTTCATTGTTTCATAGTTCGTGACCAAAGTTGATAAAGAATAGGTCTGTTCGAGCTAGCTACACTTTTTACACTTTTCTTACACTTTTTATTCTCGCCCTTAGAGCATATAGACATGGAGGAAGCATAGCCGCTGAGAAACCGAGTCGAGCGGCGAGAGAGAGGGACGTCGGGACCGTACATGCTCTCTCTTTCTATTCGATCATAGGGCCAATCAGAGAATAGTGAGGGCCAATCAGGCTGCCGTCGCATGTAGGACCGGAATGCCGGAATCCGGAATCACGGAACGGAAGGTTGAATGTGTGAGTGTATACATACACGCAATACATGGAAAAAGTCACTAGATTCCGTTCCGTTTTTCCGTTCCGGGCCTACATGGGACGGCAGCCTCAGAGTCTGCAAGACAAAGAAGGCATATACTGTCCCGTAGTTTGTCTCATGCCCGTTTCCCAGTTACGCTGTAGGGTATCTCATGCTTCCTCCATGTGTATATGCTCTAAGCTCTCGCCCAATAGGAGGTGTAGATTTTTAGGGGAAAGTAAAATCTGGTAAAAGTGTAAAAAGTGTAGCTAGCTCGAACAAACCTAGAGAGTGTTCAGAACGTGACGTCATACAACATGGGCAGTTTAGTAACTTGCTACATATTTCTAGTAAAATCGCAAAAAATCACTAGCAGCATCTAGTAAGTTACTAAACTGCATAATTCTATAATGACGTCACAGAGTTTGAATTTCGCCGAGTGAGAACCTCTCTAGACTTTATATATTTTGAGGTTAAAGCGTTCTGACGTATCGTCCGTCTGCCAATTCTCGTCTATTATGGCGAACCTTCAACTTTGACGTATACGAAGTGAGTCGAATTGACCCGTGCAGAGGTAGTTGATTGTATAATAAATGAAATGAAATAAGGGGGGGAGTATATGCGTATAATATAGCAGTAATGTCGAAGGTATAAATACACGTCCGTATTACAACTGTGATTATAAGGATATTAAAGTAAAAGTAATAATTTTGTTCAACATATATGAAAGCAACGAATAAAGAAGATATACCCTCTGATATAGGCAGTTTTATAAACACATATACCGCATACATACGTTGAATCGATAAACTAATACTAGTTCAAAGAATTGTGTCATTCGAGTGTGCGAACTCACATACATATTTCTTAAACCACGAAACGTGAACGTTTTCACATATACATATATATATATACATTGAGGGGAAACTAGTGCAAAATAACACCGCCGGAATGTCTACGTCGATGATGTCTGGAGGAGCTAAATTACAAGATGATATGAACAGTATACCATTAGCAGACGACGATCCTCAGGGTACGATATATCACCTGCTACTACATGCATGCGATTAAAAATCTGACCCATTTGAAAAGAAAAAAAATTACAATATTCAACTAAAATTAATGAGATTATAACGACCGTATTCACCTTCTTCTGTTTTACCCGTATTTTTACAGTCATTATACCAGAGGAAGAGGTTCCTGACAATATGTCCCACATTTCTGACGTTCTTGTTCATGGTCGTAGCATGGATTCCATACCTTCGACATTCACCAATGGTAGTAGCAGCCCGAATAGTAAGTATCACCATTCAATTCCGTGGTATTATCACTCCATATCTTATATTATAACAAATTAAATGTTGTTCAGGTTTGGACCCGGACATTAGCCCCGATGAACAAGAGGAGAAGGCTAGATTGATCGCACAGGTTTTGGAATTGCAGAATACTCTTGATGGTCTGTGTTACTCATTCGATTATGTAGATTAACGTTTTTTTTTTTTTTTTTTTTATATAAAATTTGATAATTTTTTTCAGACTTATCCCAAAGAGTGGACAGCGTGAAGGAAGAAAATTTGAAATTGCGAAGTGAAAATCAGGTCCTTGGTCAGTACATTGAAAACTTGATGTCAGCCTCGAGCGTTTTTCAATCGACAAGCCCTAAGTCGAAAAAGAAGTGAATTAAGTATGATTATTCTACCATTAAAAAAGAATGTTAATGCTATATTTGCTCCCCTGGGCCAGTATGTGTAAATTGATTCATTGTTTCCATGATATTTTTGGTGGGAACCTAGGCGTACGTAAGTTCATACTAGCAAATATAATTCAATTTCTTGTCAGAGCCCAAAACTCATGCATTTACAAAGCGAAAAGGAAAAGCAGAAATTCCTATTCAGCTGATTAATCGTTTCACTTTCTTAAAAATATCCGGCTTATATATATACGACCGATGCAACTCTAATAATTTATTGATTTATTAAGTACGACGATGTTTGCTAGTCTGTTCATACTTATCATAGAGTTAAATTTTAGCAGCATTATAACAAAAGAGATAAAAGCCAAAAATTTCGTGATTCAACGATTATTCTAACTTAAGTTTCTAGTTTTTACACATAATATATATAAATATATAATTATGTTCATCTGCACTTGGGAGATAATGTTTTTTAAATTTAATTAATTCCCTATGAGGGTTTTGAGCTTGACAAATCACGTGCTTAACGTCGATATTAATTATATAAAAGAGTTGAATTCACAATTTATACATTTTTTACCACAGTGTGCTTGAAGGCTTAATCTAATCTATATAGTTATTAAATATAGCATGATATATATTATATTTAAATGCAGATTAATGTTCACAAAGAATAATTCTATTACTATTATAATATATCACATCAACTTGATTCAGGGTACCACCTACATACCTGCATTAAATATTTTTTGTGAATAAATTAAGTTGCAATACATATTTATGTCAATATTGTAGGAAAAGTATAAGAAGAAAAGACAAACATTATTCGCTCTATTTCATTTATTTTGACTGAGTAATACACTTATATTGCGATAATTGGATGGTCTCATCGACCATCGAAAATTCCAGTTTTCAATCTGCGAATACTTGTTTAACTCGGTTAAAAAATATCTTATTTATTATATTAGTTTAAACATGTATGTATTTTAATGACCAAAAAAGAAAAAATGAAAAAGAACGTGGATTGAAATTGTTTAGCGATCCTACTTTGAAATTAAACGAATTTTGTCCAGCTGAAGCTTTGCTTGTCGGAATTTTCAGCAGATGACTGGATCGCTATTTATGTAGATGTACAGAATATGAAATTCGATTATACGTATTATATAGTATATATATAATTACTATGATTATTACGTATTATGGCATATTGAAAATTAGAGATCTATCTCACGAGCAGAATGTATGATGATATGAATTTTGTGAACGTCTTTAAATCGTTGATTAAACTGTATTAAGGCAACTAACTAACAGCGATATAAGTCCTATGCTAAGATTTTACGAGTCTTGATTGAACGCGAACGGATTGAATATAGGTATATGTATGTATATTAATCAAAATTAGAATTGTACAAACTGCTTGTGGTATTGAGATAAGAAGAATATGAATCTTTGGTGATTATATATAATGACGACATCAATGCGGAACTCCGTAATATGTAGATATAAAGAATTGGAAAAAAAAAAAAAAATATACAAATATTAATATTGCTATTGTGAGGAAAATGAAGCTCATGTGCACAAGCAACATGCACAAAATAAAACCGTATTCTGTTTATAGGCAATGATATGTTCTGACAGAGAATAAATTTTATGTGATCAAGGATTCGACAATCATCATTTCTATTCGACTGTTCTTTCATTGACTTTATTTGTTTGGGTCAAAGAAAAAAAAACACACACACACACGCATACACAAATTCAAAATTGTATTCGAAAACATGAAACCTATATTTTCCCAAAACTTAGCTGTGCGGGCGCCATATCTATTTTGCATGGATTGGCAACTTTCATGGAATCCCTGGTAGAATTTTTTCACTCCTACGAATTTTCTATTCGCAATTTCGTATACACTTCATAGTTTTCCGTGAAGAAAAATTGCAGATCAAACTAGAAAGAACTACAATTTCTCAGAAAAGAAACTACGAGAAGTTTCAATATCCCTAAAAATTCGCAGAATCATTTCCGCCAGGGACCTTATGAAAGTGAAACACTGCAATCAAGGTCAATGGAAATTCAGCCCCTTGGCAGCTGCAGAAACGTTTACTATGCAGGGTGGCGTGAACTCAACGAATCTTATGGTGTTCCTGACGTTGATATACGTCGCAGAGATAGTCAACACGACGCCCAATGTCACGATGAAATACCCAAACCAGTCAATGAGTCCCTGATATCTATTCTCACTCAGATACACCGCGCGCGTGGTGTTTGCCAAACGGTCATCGGTTTTCCTGATCGAGACTACCGGCTTGGTAACGTCCAGGTGAATCGGTTGACCCTGGCGCCCGCTGGTCCCGCCTTCCTCGTCGGTTTGATCGCTGGAATCACCGTTGTCGTAATAGACGTACGAGTGACGGCTGGTCACGTCCGACCTGGATTTGAACCCGTAGTGAACGGATTGCGAGTGAACTTTGGGGTCGGTAGTGACGTGCGAACCTCCACGCTTACGGAAGACTGAGAGTACGTCGGGTGTCGGAGTGCGCAATGCTGCTGCCTCCAGCTTCTTTATTCTCGAGTACATCAGTGGGGGAAGAATGAAGACGAGAGGTCCTGTGAGAGATCCACCGACCAGAGCCATCACGATATCAAATCGCGGAACTGACTCGCCCAATGCAACCGCCAGGAAGACTAGAGCCGATCTTGTCACGCAACGCTTCCATCCGAATGCTGAAAACGGTCAATGAACCAGCCGAACCCAATCCGGAATAACGCCCTTCACTAAAATACTCACATCTCTGCACGTGGAGCTTATCCTCTACGTGCTGAAATAGAGCTGAGTGTCCCACTGCGCTGGAAAGACATAGCTGAAGTGCTGCTAGCAGGATTGCCCCGCGAGTTGCTGTCCCACCGGGGACCAGTTGTAAGACATTCGCTGTTGTCTCGTCCCCGTACTTCCAGGCAGCTAGGCCCGTTGATATCGCGAACAACATACCTGTGACTGATCATACAGTTCAAAACGACGTTTACAACGCTTCGTAGAAACTCTGTACTATGATTACGGCCGTATTCACACTCACATATGAACGAGCTGATCACCGCCTTGCTTATGTCCTTCGGCTGACGCATGTCCACCTGTATGGTCATCAGGGTTGGATGGACGTCGAACTGGAAAGCGAGGATGGCGTAACTGAAAATCGATGCACATACAAGATTTGGTGGAAACAAGCCGGAGACAACCGAGAAGTTAACTACTCATGAGTTTTCGTGCACACAAGATTTCGAGAATTCACTGAACTCGGCGAGTCCGCGTGATGCATTCATTTGATGAAGACATACATATGCGCCAAATTTGAAGCGTCAAATTTCAATAAACCAAAACTGACCCCGATATGAACCGTTCCCAGGGTGGCCATAGGGGTACTGGATCCGCATCTGCGACTACATCGTCATTAGCGATGCACCACCAAGTCAGAATGGCAGTGAGTACGACCACGATTCCGGAAGTCATCGCTAGCCACCTTTAATTAATGGAAAATAGAAATGAGTGGTCGTTTGTAGCGTGTTTTCCGTGCAGAGGCAGCTATTGTTGTTCGAATTATCAGAGTTGCTATTACTTCATATCGCGAGGACTTCCGAGCCACATTATGGGGCAGAGAAGAATCCCTACGATTAGGAGCCAGTAGCAGAATGAGAGGTCGAATTTTTCGTCGGAAACCTTGAGGCCGAAGAGTTGGAGGTTCTGGGAGGCTGAAAAACGAGTCCGAGTCTTTTGACTGTGATGTGGTTCCTGCAGTTTTCTGCACATGCATACATGCGTACATGCCCAGTGGAATATCGACCTGGGACTTGTACTTATTATTATTCAACTCATCGTCGCGGCTGACCCGATAATTTACTTCACTGCTTACTGATTCTTGATTACCAACTAAGAGGCTCGGTATTCCACCGCCGAAGACCGTCAAGTTCAATAGCACCGTCACACAGCTACTCGCGAGGGGGCCTAGAGTCAATTCGGTCACTGCTGCCAGGGGATATCTGTGAACAATATCGATGATTTGTGATTGAAAGCGCAATAAAATCGCGTCTTAGATTGATGTGCGGTACCGATTCTTCCGCGTCAATTGCGGGTCCAGAGTAGTCGCGATCATCCAGGATTTGCCCAAGAGTCTCGCCGTGTAGATTTGAAGACTGAAGACTAACAAGACCAGTGGGATTCCCAACCAGCCTGAAACCGAATTTAACTTGTTAGCAACATCCTCTTCTTGCATCCCACAATAATCGCACTTATTTTCAAGATTTAATCGTTTGCCAAATCAAAGAGTGCATTGAACTCACCGCATTGTATAATGGCTCTCGGCAACGTGATGATGGGGAAAACTCCGAAAATGTCGACGACACATAGGGTAGCGAATAAGAGGGACAAACCGGACTTGGCGCGTCTGTAAAGAAGAGGAATACGCTCTCTGTCCATTTTCTGATTGAGCTGCACGCTGACGCTTGGCGAAAATGCGACTGACTTAGGGATCGGGGAGAGACCAAGCTAAGACTTCCTGGGCTGACGACACCCGACCGGTTTATCGTGGTGTATAGTGAAATTGAAACTTGATACACACCGCACATAGGAACACGTATACGTGCAGTGCAGCGCCGAACTTAGGGCAGGCCAGACCGGGCGGCCCCACAGGGGCCTTCACAAAGCTGATAATTTGTTGAAAAATTTAATCTATGAAATAATGCATGTAGGTTTTTCTGATAAGACTATGTCTTTCATCGTATCTTCGGTGCTATGAGAATGATAAACGATCAAGATGTTCAGTGATTTTCCTCAGAAGTGAGCCATTTGATATCATTATTTTTTGAAGATCTTACGAAGGGCCGACTTTTCGAGAAGAATCGCTGAAAATGTTCATTTTTGAATGGAACAAAATTTTTGTCCGAAAGCTTATTCTCTCAGCTTGGAGATGCGCACTTGCGAGGTTCCCTATTGCAAGTAGAACCGGAGACATTGATTTCTGAATTCAACCATCCGCTAATTTTGCAAAAGAATTTTACTGGCTTATAAAAAAAATATTACGGATGAAATGAAAAGTACACAGAGTTTTTTTTACATACGAAGGAAACGTTTCTACGTAAAATATTCATTCCGAAACTCTCACCGCTGTCAATTGTTGTGAATATTTCATACGTTGATCTGCACCGAAAATTACCGGAGAGTATTTTGTTTTTTCTTTGCGTTTTTTTTCTGAATTTTCTCCCATCCCAAATTCTTGAGGAAACTAGATCTCGAAATCCAGTTGCTTTACGATAAGATTTTACTTTTGGGGAGGAAAAAAAAATTGTTCAAAAAGTTCTTTCCCACACAGGAGCACGAATACTTGATTTCGTTTTTTTAAGACGCCGTTTTCTCCGAGTTCCAGCGATTTCAAAACAACTGAAACTCAGTGAAAGAAAAAGTCTGAACAATTTCAAAAGAAAATATCAGATACGAAAGTAAAAATGCCGCCGATTTGTGGTGAAATTTTCTATAAACTTGAAAAATTCCAAGTAGTGGGCCCCTACAGTCGTAAGTTCGTCGCTGTACGTGTGCAAATATATATATGTAGATACATGTCGATAAAAAAATGTCCCACCTACCAATGAAGACCCACAAGGTGAGGTAAGAGTATATGCTGTATTTCTCCAGCCCGCAACCGACTACGTATCGAGTACCGATCGTCTCTGACGCATGTTGTTTCTACAATATTCTCTAATTTTTATCAGACTCACAATCATCCACCAGACTTGAAAGATAGTCTGCCGATTGTTTCGCTTCAAATTTTGTCAGAGAAAACCACAGAGCCATAAAGTGCTAAAATATTGTTTTGATTTATCCTTAAAAATCTCTTTGTAAATCTTGGAAGTTGATTTTCGCCTCAATTAAACTTAGAACGGCTTTTCTCTGGAGAACTTTTTGAGTCCACAGATTGTGACCCTATTTTGGATTCAATTGTTCGCCAGGATTCTATCGTTTACAACGGTTTGTTGCTTTTGAATGGGAAATCATTTTCCAAGTACGAAACTTTGGGTTGATTGATGGAAGAGTTCAATTTTATTGTCAGTGGGAATGAAAATGGAGTTATTTATGCACAGTAACTTGTTCCAAAATATCTTTATTTTCAGCTTTTCACCATAACATAGCGTTTTACTACATTTGCGAAAATAAAGACTAATTGGTGTTTTCGATTTTTTATTTTCATTTTTTTATTTTTATTTCATTCTGAACGGTTTCGGACGAGATTAACATATGTAATTGATAATATTCGTATGAACTGAAAACTTGTATCGTAAATATGTTGCGTGATTCTTAATGAACGGTAAAAACAGCTGACTGTATATGCGTATAAAAGGAGGTAATAAAAACTTTTGTTTCTGAAACGAAAAAGTGAACCTTTGATCGACCTACTAGTATGTAGAAAAATTCTTACCACTATCTGCGAAATAAAGGCTTATCATAAAAAGGTATACATGCAAATGAATATTTTCATGTCTTTGTATCGTGATACGAATAATTTCGAAGTTCTTTGAACTAAACAGTCGTAGCTGTGTACGCCTCTTACCTGGGCCGAGACCTAAAGATTATTGAATCTTGTCTCTTTTTTTTTGTTTTCTTTCTATTATTATCCAAAAATAATTAATGCGACATCTAGAAATAATATAATCATATAATATTATAATACAATATAATAACTTATAACTTATAACTTGCATGTTTTCTCATTTAATTTTTATGCCAAACATCTTAAGTTCTAATTAGGTATATCCCTGAACACCAATGTGGTAAAACAAACTGATGAAACAAACTAATAAAAAATAAAAAAAATCACAAAAAATACCTAATCTTTTCTTTCATCTCAGGGTACTTTGTCTTAATCCGTTTAAAACCCTTTCATACTTTCACTCTGTCAATTTTATAACTTTCAAAATCTAAAATCCATCTTAGATTCAAGGACTGCCTATGTAATCTTGGAATTTGGCTTAAATCTCAGGATCAAAAAAAAAAAAAAATAACTTCCGGCAATGTAATTCCCCAGATATGAAATTCAGTATTGGAATGTATGCGCGATTGCCATCTCTATGCTCTAAGACCCCACTTTGGTCTGAAAAGAAAAAAAAAAAACCGATACAACCGCCGTAAAACTTGAACAAAACTCGATGTCACACCCTCATTCATTCATTCATTCATTCATTCAACAATAAAAAAACCGACTAATCTCTGTGCGAATATCCGACCTGACGATAAAAAACGAACACCAACAGATCTAAAAGAAAATGTAGTCCTCGTTTTCGTAAGGAGGTGATGCCGGCGAGTGAGTCGGGCTAGTCTGCGAGTACCCTGGTACAGGTGGTGAATATTCTGGACTAGTAGGCGAGTAGCTTGGACTATATGGTGAGTACGTGGGACTAGTAGGCGAGTATGCAGGGCTGGCTGGAGTGTACTGAGGCGAAGTACCAGCGCAAGATGGAGAAGTAGGTGAGTAGCTAGGACTGTTTGGCGAGTAGCTCGGACTTGTTGGCGTGTAGTTAGGACTGGTCAATGAGTAGCTAGGGCTAGTCGGTGAATAACTAGGACTGGTTGATGAGTAGCTAGGACTTGTGGGCGCGTAGCTAGGGCTAGTCGACGGATAATCAGAACTGGTCGATGAGTAGCTAGGGCTAGTCGGTGAATAACTAGGACTGGTTGGTGAATAGCTAGGACTTGTGGGCGAGTATCTAGGGCTAGTGGACGAATAACCAGAACTGGTTGGTGAGTAGCTAGGGCTTGTGGGCGAGTAACTTAGTGAAGTTGATGAGTAGCTAAGACTAGTCGATGAATAGCTAGAGCTGGTTGAAGAGTCGCTAGGACTGGTAGGCGAGTAGCTTGGTGAAGTTGGTGAATAGCTAGGGCTTGTTGGGGAGTAGCTTGGGCTTGTAGGGTAGTATTTAGGTATTGTTAATGAGTAAGTTGGACTAGTCGGTGAATAGTTTGGACTGGATGGTGACATGCTTGGTGAAGTGGGCAGATAGGCCGGTGAGGTCGGTGAATAGCTTGGGGAAGCACCGCCGGCTGGAGACATCGGATAAGGCCTCATGCTGGGCTCTGGACTACCCGGACTTCCCGGTTGAGGTGAGCAGACAGAATAGGCTGGCGACAAGCCTGACGCATCCGACGCTCCTGGCTGCGACAAACACGCCCCTTCTGGAGTCGTGCCACTTTCCAAAGCTGGAACATCAAGTTCAAGAGTAAATTTGATCAAGTTTTGAGAGATCAAATGATCATTAGTGACATCAACTCACCAGGGGACATACTGGAGGTACTATAGTCTGGAGTAGCGCCCATTTGATTGCACGGAGTCATTTGTGGACTCATACTAGGAGTTGCTGCACTTTCAAAGAACATTCCTGCACCTTCCATCATGCCAACTTCAACTGACATTGGGATTTCTATACCAGCTTCACACTTCTCTGCATCTATGAGTAGATCGAAACAGCCTAAAAAAAGAGAGAGAATGTTAGGTATAATTGCTTAGGGGTTGGCTGCTATATAATTGAATAATTACCAGTGCCAAGACGCGGCAGTTGTCCCATTATTATATTCTCGGATACACCTCTCAACGGATCCACCTCTGCGTGAGAAGCTGCGTCAAGTAAAACGTCGACAGTTTGCTCGAAGGAACATCTGGAATAAGGCAATTCAGATTTTAGAAACGCGTGACGAAAATATTGAACAAATTATAGTTAAAAACGGAACTAATTATTTTGTGGACTGACCTCATCAGGGCACCAGTGTCCTGTCTGTTGATACCGTGACGAGTGATGGCCATGAGATGACCCTTGGCAGTCATAACGTCACACAGCAAAGCGAGATGACGATAATTTACGTAAAGTCCATAAAATTGTAGAACAATGTTCATTTCTTTCTCTATGGATTTTCTGACCGCCTCTATACCCAGTACTTCAAATATCTCGCAAATATCGTTGCTGAATGTTCGCACGGAATCGACATCTCGTTCGCTCAATACTTTCATGAGGCTAGTGCCGTCAGTTTCCAAAAGGTATTCGGCAATTGCTTTGATTTCTCCTGTATCTGTTACTACCATACGTTTCTTTGCATCTGTTTGTGGCAAGTGCATGTAGACTTTACCAATAGCTTCGATTCCCTGTGAAATAAGTTTGAAATAATTTCAATCATATAAAGTTTTGGTCAAATGGTGGGAGTTTCGCTAGGAAAAAATGTGTGAGACAGTTTAATCACCTGCAAAGTCATATCACTGAGTATATTGGCTAGTATACAACGCAGGAACATGTCATCTGTCATCTTATCTACAGTCTCTTCTTCGGTATCTTGGGATTTGCTGTCGTCACTGTTCGTCATTCTTATACGAAGCACCAACTTCTCGGCATTTTCGTCGTTGAATATGCAATTCAGATCGTCCCCAAATCCGGCGTTGATTTTCTCCGCGATTTGTTTGATGGTCAATTGTTTATCTGAAGCAATAAAATTCATATGCAATATACTCGAGAAGAAACAAAGGCTTCTGATGTACAAATAATACCAGATAATATCACAAACCAGTCATTCTGTTCCGGTCCAATTCAATGCGCAAAAGCCACGGTGAAATCTCTGCACGGTCAAAATCGGGCATCCCGTAATAGACGTTTACGAACTCTTGATCTTCGGCAATGACTGTATTCTGTGGATCAGGATCGTAATAGATCGCAGTATTGGCTGTAACTTTTCTCAGAGTTGTGTGTTCCAAACGGCACAGTACATTCTTTGCCTTTTCAGCATCTCTGGCCGCTGCTCCGGCCAAGAATACAGTTAATGAAGGAGCCTTTGGCTTCTTACTGATGTTTATAATTTCATTCAATCTAGGCACTCCCTGCAGAGTTACGGTCTTCGACGATACTTCGGCGAAATGGAAAGTGCTCAATGTCTTTCGGGTCACAGGCTCACTAAGAGATTCAGCCGCTAATGCGCCAACCATCTCCCCAGGACAAACCTGTGACATTCGTAGATTAGTTATCTCATGTATTTAAAAAGTACTATAAAATTAAACTCAATCTAGTGGAGAAGTGTTATTGATTATTTGATTATTTTCCTCTCCACCTATTCGGAACTCATTCAATTTGGAGATGATTCCGAATTTTGATCCGCAGAGACCTGCATGATTTGAAATGGATCCAACCATACATGAAATATCACCTACCATCGCTTATTCTCAATACTGAGCAAGTATTGAGTAATACGTTTGAAAACAAACCTGTGCTTGTTGGAATCGGATTTCAATTTCTCCGATAAGCCACTCAAAGGCCTTAGTGGACAATCTGAACTCTTCAGAAACGCACTTTGTGCATAAAGTGGATCTCACTAGACACTGGAATAAAAGTGTAGCGTTTTCGTTAGCTAATTTACTGAGCCTGTCCTCACCAGCGACAATGATACACTTTTCCAGTAGATCTTTAACGCCTAAAAGGACAAGGGGATTAGAATTGGCGTTCAATCCGATCACCGATTCACGAAACCTATTCTTTGTCCCAGTTCACGCACCTTGAATAACTGTTATGGGGCTCAGGTCGGTCGGAGCACGTTTATTTATGTGAAACATTTTCTGTCCGTTCCATATCATCCTATGCAAATTACAAGGCAATACGACCTTGGATTCTCCACTGGGAAAAATCTCGCGAAGTGCGACTCTGTCTTTGTTCAATTGATCCCACTCTCTTTCAAGCTCTGATATCACCTCCCCAGACCCCATCATTTCGCGTACAATATTCTCGCTGAATATACGTCGAAGATATCTGGGGCGAAGATAATCCGAATTTAGAATCGATTTCTATAAAATTGTGAAGAAAATCAAACTGAATTTTAAGGGGACTAGAACACACCGCACGTCCGAAAAATTTGTCGTTTTTGATTGCTTTGTACAAGGTTATGAATGGAAATACACATACGTCCTTTTTGGGAAGATTTATTACATCATCAAACAGTACAGTACACTTTTTATTTAATTGTTTGGTGTTTGGCGAGGGCCACCCAGCGCATCGGCGAAAATCTTGTATAATTCACTTTTACCACGATTTGTGGTGAACGGAAAAGGCCATAATGATGTAGCCAACGATTTTCCTATCAATTAGCCCCCCCCCCCCCCCCCCCCCCCTGTATTGACTGTACCTGCGAAATTGGAAGAAAGAAAATTTGCAAAATGGCATCAAAAAATGATAAATTTTGAAAAATTCGTAAAAATAAGGGTTACTTATGATTATAAAATGGAAAGAAGAATTTTCCGGGATTTAAATTCAGGTAGGTATATAGTTAATGTGTTAGTGTTTTGTACAATCTGTGAAAAATTGAAGTTTACGTCTTGAACGGTTCTTGAGATATCGTGGTGAAACCAATTGAAAATGTAGTGTTGAGACAATCCCGTTCAAAGTTTTGCTATTATTTATGTCGGTACGCTCAGACTTACGCTGTTTAAAAACTGCCTGCACTATAGAACGAAGTTGGCAAATTTTCTTCTGCTTCTGCTACAGCGGCAAAACGTCTTTTTTTCAATTCTGGCAATTTTTGTGCGCTTCTGCGGCCTTTTGTCGGCGTCTATCAAACGAATGTTGTCTTCTGCCCTTGCCATCTGGAAAGCGCGGAATCCGATTGACAATGATAATCCGCTCATAATGTCTAGTACACGTACGAAGCCATCATTGAAAGTCGCTACTGCAGTATAGGTAGCAATCTCTACGATCTCAATGCCACTAAGGTCCAGTTTCACAATCGAAAGTTAAAATTTATACTAGGTTTAAACTGCTTAAGATTGCCAGTCATTGGCTAAATCCGTCGCTAAACCAAGTTTAAACCGCAAACTTGATTCAAAGTCAAGTTGTGGGAATGGGCCTTTCTAGTTCGAAGCCATTCCTTCGGTGTTGGTTTCGAAATAAGCGAATGCAGACTTTCATTTTCGTCTTGCGTGAAGTGGCCCACGCACCTTGCCAGGAGTTCGTCATCAGATAAAAGCCTCATAATAAATACTGGCAAGATCGCTTGCTGAACGTCCTTATGAAGTCCATCCGTTGGACACTCATGATACAATGTTTCCCAAATAGCGTTCTTTATGTCTTCGACCGTAGTACGGCTTCTGATTGCTTTTCCATATTGCAGCGTCAATTCGGTAGGCCTTTTCCAGCTTTCTTCACGTTGCGCAGTCTGGTACCCATGCGTTTTTGCACGTGACCAACCGCGCATTCACCCTTGAAAATCCCAAAATCTGGACCATAGGGTTGCTCTTCTTTTACTGCTGGGAACGTTCTTGAATCTCCGTCGCTGACGTAACATATGTATTTTATGTCGTGGTTTTCTACTGATCGCCGGAAAATATCACACATTGCCTGGACTTCCATCTTGCCAGCGCTTTCCTCGTGGATCTGTACACACAAGCTGTGTTCGTCTTAGCTTATACACTTTCTACACTTTCTAAACTTTTCCTACACTTCTTACACTCGCCCAAAAGGAGGTGTGAATTCCTAGTGAAAAGTGTAAAATTTGGTAAAAATGTAAAAAGTGTAGCTAAGACGAACAAACCTATTCATCTCGGTGTACTTTGAGCCATTATAGATATTCCTGTGTACCACAACGAGCTTCCCATATTTTGCACTCGTGTGGTTGCCAATGACAGCAACAACGCATTGTAAAAATTGAAAACCATGTTTTCGACAACTGCCGTCACCCGATATTATTATGCTGTTGTTGTCACCAGTGATTTCAACTTCTTGTTCGACCGCTCTCCTCATTGATAATTGTGATACTGCTGAAGCTGCAAACTGCACAGAGTTCACAATTCTATTATACGCTGACCGGCAAAAAAGATTTGGCAGATCCATCATACCACAAAATCTGACGAGTCCTGAGTATCCAATACTCAAAATTCTCACGGCAAACACGAAGCGCGTATTTACTTCGTAAGATTTTGCGGATAATTTCGGTGAGGAATATATCAATGAAGCGCGGTTCACATTTTGGTCATCGCAATTGTATTCTGAAGCCCAATCCACTGTGCTGCTCTGCGCGGAATGTAATTTCTTCTCCGCAATCTTTACACCGAACATATTTGCTTAGTTCATTGAAAAAAGTCGGAAAGTTGAGTATTTCACACGTGATGTCAGCGTTCTCGTGCGCTGTTGTATTGCTTCCCGAGCTCAATTTTCGTATTGACGCGTTGAATGATCCTGGATGTCCGTGAATTTTTCGGCCATCTCTAGTTGCCCTCTGAATTACTTTGGAAGTTTCGTTTCTTTGGTCGCCCTGGACGTTTATAAGATACTCTAATCGTATTCTTCCTCGTCGGTAAAGACATTTTTTTAGCAACGCCACACACATTGAGAGCACACTTTTGACACGTTTGTACAGTATGAGCACTGGTACAAGACTAAAAACCATGTTACTGCTAAGGGACACCTCAGCAATAATTGACCGGTGACCCTCCCTTTGTATACTAAAGTATAAAAGAACAGCACCAGGAATAGTCTTCGGATCCGCCAAACTGACCCACAATTCCCGCCTCCTGGCCACAATTTTGGGAAATTTTGGATGGAACTGGCGCCAAAATGTCGCTACAGGATCATAGTATCCAACATAGACATAGAGCATGGACTGCATTGCCTTTACTGCCTGTGGTAACGCCAAAAGTAAGAGAGAAGAAAGAAAGAAATTTCTGTCTCTTTCGACGGACCGAGCGATTTTCGGCCCGAATGCGCAGTCCATGCCCTATGTCTATGGTGTCCAACAGAACAAAAACCCGGAAATCGATTTTTTGAAAATCATTATGTGTCCTAGTCCCCTTAATTTGACTCACCTTTCGTTGGTCGCATCAAACTTGAACTCTTTCTCAAACGCCTTGTTGCTCAGCTTTATCGTCGGCAGATTTTGGAACTCTACGGTCTCACCGCAGAGTCCGTCCTCTCCGTAACGAAGCTGAATCAATTGTCCGACGGAATTTCTCACTGTACCGTCATAGTGAACCATGACGCACTCCATAGCTTTGATTAGACGGCGGTGAATGTATCCGATCTCGGTCGTTCCTACGGCTTTATCAATGAGACCTTTCCATCCTCTCATGGCATGGAAATAAAACTCTGAAGGTGTGAGACCAGCAAGATAAGAGTTCTCCACAAAGCCTCTTGACTCAGGACCGTAATCACCTTTGATAAAATGCGGGAGTGTTCGTTTTCGGAAACCAAACGGGATTCTTCCACCCTCAACGTTCTGCTGACCCACACAAGCAATGACCTGGGCAATGTTGATGCTCGATCCCTTAGCGCCGGACACCACCATGGCTTTCAAGTTGTTGTATTCGTTGAGAGTTTTCTTAGCTGATACACCGGTTTTGTCACGGGCATCGTTCAGGATTTTATTCACCTGGTTCTCGAACGTTTGTCTCACTGTGTTACCAGGCGTTGGTTCAAGCTCCATGTTAAGGGCCTTTTGAGTGACCTCTATCACGTCCTCTCTGGCCTTTTGAATCACTTTTTGGATTTCGAGGTATGTCTGAGGATCGGCAATCGTGTCTCCAATGCCGATCGAATGGCCCTCAAGCAGCAGCCAGTTGTTTATCACCGTTTGAATGTTACCGTAAAAATGACCGCACACGTCGTGACCAAGTTCCATGAAACAGATGTGGAGAAGAGACCCGGCCGAAGTTCCCAGTGTTTTTTTGCACAAAATTCCCATAATAAGTTCCCCATGTTCAACCATGACTTTAGTATCTCCAGGTGATATCCACTTGTACTGTCCATCGTCTTCTTCGTCCGGATGGGTGCTGTGGGTTCTGATCATATTCACATTGCCAGGAATTATAAGAGAGAATATTTGTTTCCCAGTCCACAAGGGTTTTGGCTTCAGTATGCATGGTTGAGGCATTTGGCCGTCCCAACTAGGCAGATGCATGATTATATTCATTATCTGTTCTTTCTCAATGAACACATCTCTCTTTGTCATCTTTCTCGCGGCAGTTAATGTGTCCTGGACAATACCCATCACAGGTTTGTTGGCCTGTGGTGTTATTATCTGGCGGGGTGTAACGTGGATGTTTTCAACCTCAGCTCTGGTCTCCATAGACTGAGGAACGTGCAGGTTCATTTCATCCCCGTCAAAATCGGCGTTATAAGGTGAAGTGCAGCTCAGATTCATCCTGAACGTGCTCCAGGGTAATACCTTCACTCTGTGACCCATCATACTCATTTTGTGAAGGGTTGGTTGTCGGTTGAATATCACAAGGTCACCGTCTCTTATGTGTCTCTCCACTCTGTACCCGCACTGCAAATTCAAGTCTGAAGGCTTGGAATGTAACCTCAGGTCAATTCTCTCCCCGTTGTCTCTAACAATGTACTTTGCACCAGGGTATTGCGAGTTCCCTCGCCGCACCAGCTCCTTCATTTTGTCGATATTGAACGGAGTCACGATTTCCGGGAACGTAAGATTCTGAGCTATACTGCGAGGGACTCCGACCTGGTCTATCCTCAAGTTGGGATCCGGTGTTATGACTGTTCGGGCTGAAAAATCCACTCGTTTTCCCATCAGATTACCTCTGATCCTTCCTTCCCTGCCTTTTAATCTTGCCTTTATCGCTTTCAAAGGTTTCCCTGACTTCTGCATCGCTCTGGGCACACCCGGCATGTCGTTATCGACCAGAGTAGCGACGTGGAACTGTAGCATCTTTATGTGCTTTGATATAACATGGGCCGCTGCGCCGGCCCGTTCGTTCCTTAACAACTCATTGTTGGACTTCATTATGTCGGCAAGTTTGTGCGTTAAATCATCCTGGTTCTTAGCTGATTCGTACATTACGACTGCCGGCCTAACCGAGAGAGGAGGAACCGGTAGTACGGTAACTATCATCCAATCCGGTCTGGCAAACTTGGGATGCATGCCAAGGATGAAGGACTCTTCATCGGTAATGTGTTTTAGTATCTCCCAGGCCCTATCTGCAGTAAGAACGATCTTTTTCTCCTGGGAGTCTTCATTGACGTGCTTCCATTCCGCAAAAACATCTAGTCCTGATCGCCTAAGACTTGGCTGGTACCTTCCGCACCCTCCATGACCCGGCTTTCTGTCAGCTTGCTGCTCCTCTTGTCCTTCCTTGTTTATGTCCATCTCGTCTCCACCCTCGCAGATATTCTTGCTTTTGCACAAGTCGTATACGAATGTTAGCCGCTTTCGAAGCTCTCCTCTAGTCCCCATCAGAATTTCTCTCATCTTTGGATTGTGCTGGAGGAAAATAACTCTGCTATCAGTATGCTTTCGGCATTTCGGAAATATTGGGATATTAGCTTTCACCACTTACCGGACTGACGAGAAGTTTTGAGCAATAGAAACAGACGCATTCCAGTATCTTTATGCTTTTTGTGATAAAACCAACGTGGAATACTGGTTTGGCTAGATCAATGTGCCCAAAATGACCTGGACACTCTGTTATGTTGCCCGCGCAGGTCAGACATCGGGAATTTCTATCTATCACCCCTTGCCTGGGATCCATAAGACCACCAAGCTTCGGACGGCCACCCTCCATTGTCTCAGCAAAGCGGATACCGCCATCGGTAACTGACATACGACGCTTTGGAGGAAAGATTGAGATTCATTAAACTGAGAATCAATCAGCCCCCCATTTGTTTTGAAGAAAATTGTGAAATATCAATGATTGAGAATCATAATTCATAAGGTGAGATATTTGACTATAGGGGACAAGGACCCCAATGTAAGATGGCAGATTTCCACAAAAGCGCTGTGTTTTCCTGTATTTCTGTTCGTGAGAAGTAGTTGATCATTCGACCTTTGAAAAAGGATTTTCCAATAGATCGGGTAAAGAAAGCTTTGTATCAGTGTGTTATTTTATTGATTCCAACAGAATAGGAGATATCAGGTCTCAGAAAGTCAGTTTTTAGAGATCTATGCGACACAGGAGTTTTTCTGAACTTTTCAAAGAAGATGTGATGTATGTAAGCTTGTCTTTCCAGACTAGAGAACGGAAAATGTTCTGCTTAAAGGAATTCTTGTGAAAAACAGTAACATACATTTTTTTTTAAATCATCACACTAAGTTAACACGCAACCGATATCTGTGGAACATGGGAATTTCAGTCAGCTCTCTCCTCAAGGACGGAGCAAAAAATTGAAATGATGAAAAAAAAACGGAATTCGTATCAATGTGTGAATTGAAGGAATAAGCAGCTGGCATTAATTAAAGAAAAGAAAGATAAAAAAAGACTTCAAGAATTATTTACGTAAAGATGAAGACTGAGCGTTATCTCTTTCCTATTAATACTTGAGGAAAGTCAAGTGAGTATACAGGGTGATATTCCAGGGACATCTCAGTACTGCAAGTCTCGGACCGTCAGGCGGCTGATAAATATGTGCGCGAAATTATCAGGTTCGCCGCCCAACTATTAGGTAGGTATAGTATAGTCGAAATTCGATCCACGCGCATTCGTAGCCACAGATCGTGGCCGTGGATTTTTCCATCCTTTTATTTCTCATCTACGATCGGCGGCTACGATCGCGTTGATCAAATTTTGACTATACTATAGCTAGCTAATAGCCGAGCGGCGAACCTGCTAATTTCGCGCACATATTTATCAGCCGCCCGACGGTCCGAGACTTGCAGTACTGAGATGTCCCTGGAATATCACCCTGTATATCTGATATTATAGGTATATATCCGTCTTACAGTACGACCGCATCGTAGTTTTCAACCTGGAGGAAGAAGACTACGGCGCGGTGGATCTGGAGGACGACACCGACGTAGCGGTGGTCTTGGTCACAGATAACGAGAGTGCATGTTGTATGACGACTACTAGTCCCACGATTTTTTGGTGAAGGAAAATTATTCTTAGAATACTACAAGGAATCTACCCTTTTAAGGTGGTGCGCGCAAAAAGGATCACCCTGTATAAGGAGCCACGTACCCGTGTAGAAATCTATCAGGGCATACCCGATTTGTGTTGGGGACCCTGGCAGGAAGCCCCTATTTAGAGTTTCTAGTATGGCCCCGATGGGGTGCCATCAGGGAGAATGAATTAGCCTGCCCGACTAGTACCCCAGCAGAACTGAAAGATGGTTCTGTCAGGGTCCCGTCACGTGGTTATCGGTCAAAACCAGAATCGCGAAGTCGAAAATCAATAATTGTAATTTTGAAAGAAATGAAAATTGAACCTCAAAAAAATATCACCACCTTTTTTATAACCGAAAAATGTTCGTCGTAGTTTTTCAAATTGATGAAAAAATTGATCACGGCGCTATTTGAGTTGTCAAAAATTCATAATCAAAAACAGTTCGATAAATTTATTTTTTTCAATCAAAGCAGTGTGTTAGACTGAGAACCATCATAATTGTACGAAATCGCTAATCAAATAGGATCACTAATCAAGGTTTTTGATTCAATGAGTTCACATGGAATTCTTCATATAAAGTTGTAATATAAATAGGAAAAGATCGAAACCTTTACCAATAAGTAGTTTGGCGTAGCGGATAGGGCGTACGACTAGTGATATATGCGAGCGAGCGGACGTGGGTTCAAATCCCGGTTGGGAGATAAATATCGGTATTGGTTTTTTCAGCGAAAATGCGTTTTCATTCACATGCGGTAAATTTGCAAGCAAATTTGATGATACAATGGTTTGTCAGTAATTTTTTTTATCACGTTTTATTGTTGAAATGATATATACCAATCGGCTGATCTAGTTTGGGGTCTGATTGGGTAATCTAGTAGGGGCCTGATGGGGTAATCTATTTAGGGGTGTGTCTAGAGAAGCGTTACAGCCCCGACAGGGGCCTCGATATTCTTCCCTAATAGCGCCCTAATAGAGATGGGGAAAACCACCAGGGCCCACTTTGCACCCCCATCAAATTTTCCACACGGGTAACACCGACCGGTGGTGTATTCGTGCCAAGGCGGCCATACGGCTCATTGTAATTTCTTTCTCTTCTAATTCTTGCCAGTCGGCCGAATCGGCGACTGAGCAATCCAGCTTTACTGAGAAAATTTCATTTCTTAGCCAAAGCAGCATTAGATAAAATAATTACTAAACTTTATAAATTAAATATAAGACTGAAGCAGTCTTCAGCAAATTCAAAAACCAAATTCAAAAGTCAAAATACAAAAATCAAACAATATCAGTAAAATCAAATCTCAGATTCTCATCATAAGAAAAACTCAAATCAAATTGAGTTTTCAAACACAACGTTTACCAAGCTAACAAAGTGTCAGAAACGCACTGATAAATTCAGTCAATTTCAAGTATATCATTTAATTTATGATTTGTAATTTTTTTCTATTGTTCGAATTCCACTGATTTCGTGTTTTTTTATTTTTGTTACAATCATGAATGTCCAAAGATATCGAGGGCTAAGGATCAGCAGGGCGTAACCCACAAAAAACTGCGCATGCTGCCAGAATGGCTCACGTGTTAAAATTTCAGATATACGCTCCCATGAAAGCAAATTCAACAAAGTTAAAAAAAATGTGGGTTACGCCCTTCTGGCTCTTGGCCCTCGATATAATATCAGGACCAGTTGGTCTAAACTAGTCAACAAAACCAGGAATCTATTCTTCATTTTCCGTTTTCCTTTGCTTTTGTTTCAATTATATATTTCAAATTTCAGTTCAAGTAAAATCACTTGTTAGTTGGAAGGCAGCTTCAGTGAGCCTGGCTCAGGCAGCTACGGTAGAGCTATAATTGGTGCGGACTAGCACCATATCGTCAGCCTTCTGCTGCGATATCGGTGTAGTAAGTTACAATATACAGGGTGTAACATCTCCGGGGTCTGATCTGGGAGGAGCTTCGACGTGCCGAAGCTTCGCCTTCCTGTATTCATACTCTTTCGCTTCAGAATAACAGTGTGTGGTTATCAAGCAGATACCCTCATCTGAAAATTTGCTTACATTCACACGTATAGTACACGAATAAAAGAAGACGGAGCTTCGGCACGTCGAAGCTCCTCCCAGATCAGACCCCGGAGATGTTACACCCTGTATAGCATTGGGAACCCAAGAACCTCGGTATGCCATCTAGTGACAAAAAATAGAACTGTAGCAAGTAGGTAGCAGTTCCGAAGCCACGCGCATTGCAAGGTTCTTGGAACCAATCAGAGGGCTTAGAACCTCGGTATGCCATCTAGTGACAAAAAATAGAACTGTAGCAAGTAGGTAGCAGTTCCATAGGCACGCGCATCCTTGGGTTTCCACATCCTTACCTTTGTTCATCAGTTGTAATATCATAACAATGCCCATTCTCATTATAACGGCGTCAAAAATTGCTACATCGCAATACATACGCAAAACGTAACAATTTTATAACATTAGGATCCATATCCGATATTTCTTTGGTCTAAATAAATTACTCTGGTGATAATGAAACCACTAGATGAGATAAAAACATTGACTCATACACAGCGACGCATTATGTACTCAGCGCCACTCTGACCTTTGATCTCGCCTTTGAGGTGGTCAGAGAAGACAGGCCCCGCAGTCAGGGCCGAATTTGAAGATGTGGAGGCCCTGCGGCAACGACGGAGTGGGAAGCAGCTACATAATTATGTTTCAAACTAGGTAAATAATTTTCTTTATGCACCTAGGGAATAAAGTGCGTACTTTATTCCCGGATGCGCGCATAAACAACGCCCTTTCTGCCCTTGGATGCATAAAAGATCGTATGCACCATGGTAAAAACTGTTCTTCTAGACGAGTGTGAAGGTCACCCTCGCTTCGCTCGGGCGACAAACCTCACGCTCGCCAAAAAGAACACTTTATTCCCTAGGTGCATAATATACTATTCTCACAGTATTTTAATAATTTGTTGCAAGACAAATAATAGTACATTCCAGTACGAGTACGGACAGGCTTTTTTGACGAAACGAGAGGTTCGTCAAAAAGCCTTTACGTACAAGTAACGATTATTATTTTTCATCACGAAAGCCGAAAAATCGCGACGAAGTTGCGATTTTGAGGTTAGAATGATGAAAAATCCTTTTCGTCACTTACGTATCAAAAACTCGGTCTCACGGCCTGTTGGTAGGCCGCAAGCAAGCGCTTCAGGAGCGTCTGGCCCATGGCAGCCGTGAGGCACTCGACTAGGCCGTGAGTCACTCGTTTTTGACACGTCTGACAAAAATTAGTCCCAGTAAACACAAAAACAATATGTGATGGACTACGAAGAAATTATACAAGATATTCTTTTAAGTGGAATAAACTTCTTTATTAAATATAATTGAATATAAGTTTGATGTAGTGAGAAAATTGAGTAGTAGTTCGCTGTTCGGAAGTTGGAATCGAAGTGGTTTTGAGTTTGGTGGAGGGAAGAAGGTGGGTTTTTGGAACAAAGTGGTAGGAGTTGGTGGGTGTTGTCTTTTTAGCGGAAGGGCACCAATGAATTTAGGGATTAAAATTTGAGGGATGAGGATAGACGAAGTTTTCGGTAAAGGACAGTTTGTTGATTTTATGGATTTTGGGTACGAGGAACGGAAATGGTTTATTGCAGGGTTGGGGAATTGGGAAATACCCAGGTAGGTAGGGAAAGAAAAATAGAGGTGATTGTATCTAAGAATAGGTTTTGCTAGATTAGGATTGAAAAATACAGAAAAGAATAACTATCGCTAAAATTACAATAAGTAATGGGTCGGTACATTACACCTCCCCTGTTAGTTTAAAGATAATGATTAGTTTATTAGTATTTATCTTTAAGAATGCTGCCTCCTCTACGTGCAGGTCGAGGGTTTATATTCTCAAACACTATTTCTTCTTCTTCGTCAGAGTCAGAGGTTTCTTCGTTTATTTCTATAATGGGATTTGGAGTTACGCTCCGTTTTCTAGTCTGAGATTCAGCTAATTCTATTGTTTCTCTTGGAATTGATTTCCTATTACGTGGTTTTGGGTGGTCATTTTCGATCTTAAAAGTTAAACAATTTACTAATTTTGTACAACCATCACTGGATTCATTGTGATGATGTCCGTGTGAATTTTCTGATTTTCTTTTACAACAATATCTTATTATCGTAAGAGTTAGGTAGAATAAAATAAAAGCACATACTGCGTATCCAATGTATGTAAAGATGGAAATTTTCCTATGAGCATCTTTAGATTTCAAAATTTCGTCTGTCATCTTAGAAATAGTGTTTAACTTATGGCTAGCTATTTCTAAGTTATCTAAATTAATATTCGATATTGGGATTTGTTTTAACATAGGTATTGTACTTATATTATTCTTATGTTGGATACAACAATCATCTTCGGAAATATTGAATTTTGGAATTATAGATGAATATTTACTTTCAAATGACCCTTCGGCGATTAGAATAACCGTGGCTGTGTAAGCTTTGCAATTCGGTGATAATTCGAAAGTTCCTGTTCCTGTCAATACGACATCATGTGGTTCAGGGTTTCTTTGGCATGTAATTGTTACATCGCTTCTTTTGGGTAAAACAAAAACCCATTGGTTCTTATTTGTTAGTCTCTGCCAAATTTCGTTTGTAATTTTCGTAATTCGTGTATCGCAACTTGGAGGAATGCGAGAGTTCGAAAATAGAAGTTCGGTTTCACAAATGGTTCTTACATGGCTCGAGAGAATCGGTTTCATTAGTTTGCATACGTAAGTCTTTTCCGATGTAATCTTACAATTCGTCAAATCGTCCAACGAGGTATATTGAATTTTCGTAGTTGACATAGCAAGGTATTTGATAGAAGGTTGAATGAATAAGTAAGATCCGTCGTTCTGTAAGATTGGTAAAGGTATGAGGGAGTAGAGATGGAATACTGGATCAGATACTAGTGGATTGTTGATTATGTAAATGAGCTTGTTTTCTATGTAAAACACTTGTAGAGTTGCAAGATTAAGGAGTTCATGGGCAAAAGTGTGGTCTAATCTGAATGGGTAATGGAGTCCAGAAGGTAGAAACTTGATCGTTTTTTTGAGTTCGTCGATGTATTGGTTTGGTGAGATTATTTTTGGATGAAGTGTATGTTGTTTCGCGAATAGTATAGCATTGATCAATGTAGATAATTCGTCGTTCAGTTGATTGCACATTAAAGTTAGGAAATCGAGGTGTTGTTTTATGTTTTCTTTAACTTCTAAGTTATAGACTCGAGTGTTAAATAATCTTGTATATGTTTCTATTGCTTTGATGTTTTCGTTGAATATTTTCTCATTTTTGTGCAAATTTGTTATGGTTTCGTTGAAATTGGTAATCGTGGTTTGTACTACTTGAACTTGAGCTTTAATTAATTGTGTTAATTCGTGTTCGTTGTCATTGATTTTGTTGATAGCTTCGTTGTAATATTCGGCGTCGGAGTTGTCGAGATTTCCCGTTATGGTTTTGAATAGGGATCCTAGAGCGTTTATCCATCCTCGTTTCACGCGGCTGTGACCGATAAGATCTTTTAAATTTCTTTCTTTCGCTTTCATTTCAGGAATCAAATGATCCAGGATTTGAATTGAGGTATTGCATAGTAATAATTCTTTGTATACAGAGTTTTCATTACAATACAATTTCGTCTTCTCGAAATTAGAGTTAATAAGGTGGAGTTTGTCGTCTATATGAGATAAATCTAAATACGTGACGAGTTTCCATGAGTTTTCGTAAAATAGTAGGTCTTGCACAAAATCATAGTAGATACCGGGTGAGTGTTCGTGTTTTATGAGTTTGAAATCGTCTCCATAACTTGACGTGATGAACCTGTAAAATGGTGTATCAAGGTTAGTTTTGATTGTTTTCTTGCATTCCATGCGCCTTTTTTAACCTATTTGTATGGACTATCATTTTCTTTCGCTTTACTAAAATAGTTACGTTTACTGGCGAGTTAACTTCGATAATGGAGTAAGGACCTGTGTAATTTGGAGTTAATTTTTTCGATTTCGTGAATTGTTCAGTTAATAGATAAACCTTATCTCCGATTTTGTAATCGATGTTGTTCGTTCTTTTGTCGTAGTATTGTTTATTCTTCTCCTTCGATTTTATTATGTTATTCTTTGCTATTTCGTGTGATTTTCGAAATTTTAAGGTTAAATCGTCTATGTAGTCGTCGTATGTGTACTTGAATTCTGGTTCTCTGGTCAATGAGCTTGGGAGTTCTGGTGTGTTTCCGAATAATAGTTCGTAGGGTGTGAATTTAGTCGTTGTGTGTGTTGTGGTATTATAAGAGAACATCGCAAAATCTAACCATCTGTCCCAGTCGGTTTGTTCTGGTTTTATATAATGTTTCAAATAATCTGCTAAAGTAGCATGGCTTCTTTCCAGTGCACCATTAGTTTGTGGATGATAAGCAGTTGTTTGTATTTGTTTAATTTTGAAAAGTTTAGCAACGTCTCTTAATAAGGATGAGGTAAACTCTTTTCCTTGATCGGTTAAAATGGATTGTGGTATTCCAAATTTGCATATGAATTCTGTGGTGAGTTTATTAGCAACGGTAATAGCTTCGTGATTTGGTATTGCATAACCTTGAGAAAATTTGGTCAAGTCGTCTTGTAGAGTAAGGATGTATTTGTTTCCGTCGTCAGTTAATGTTAATGGTCCTACAATATCTAATGCTATCCGTTCGAATGGTTTTGAAGAGGTTGACGTTATCTGCATGGGTTTGTGGTTCTTTTTGCGGACTAGTTTATTCGATTGACATGATCGACAGTTTTTTATGAATTCCGATATATCCTTTTTCATGGTTGTCCATTTGTAATTTTGTCTTATCCTTTTATAAGTTCTGTGAAAACCGGAGTGTCCCGCGGAAGGAGCACAATGATACTCGTTTAGAATTTGGAGCACTTGTTCGGGGGTTGGTTCGGACATAGTATCGTGACAAATTTTGATTTTGACATTTGTTCCTCTAAATATGTATCGAATCATCGTTCTGACTTTTTCCCATCTGAGTCTGTCAAATCCTGTGCCTATGCGTGGAAAACTAATTGATGATTGTCCGTTCTTGATTAGAAGTTCTCTTAGAGTTACTAGCACTGTATATAGATCTTCGTAACTTGCTTTGTCCCAATAGTTCTCTTTGTCGACAAGGTAGAATATCAAATGGTTTTCGTTCCTTACAGTTATCACATCGTATATTTGGATGTCCTGAGATCTTAGTGTTTCGAGGTGATCGAAACGAGTTTTAAACTCATTGGAGGTTCGGTCATTAAATTCTAAATCTTTGGAGATGCAAACGGCGTAGTTGTCGGTTGTAGAGAATATAGACTCTTTTGTTTCTTCGATTTTGTCGTAAATTATCACTGAATTTTGAATGTCTTTGAGGAAGTCAGCGTAAGAATTACTTGCGGTATTAGCGTCGATTGCTTTTATTTCGATGTCTTCTTCGGTTCTTTTTGGTCCATTAATTCGACTTAGAGCATCTGCGTTTGAATTGATCTTTCCCGGTTTATATTGAATCTCGTAATCATATTCTTCTAATTTTAAACGCCAACGGACCAATCGTGATCCGGGTTCTTTTAAGCTGAACAGCCAGGTTAAAGGTCTATGATCCGTGAGTATGATGAATTTTCGTCCGAAAAGGTACGATCTGAAGTGTTTTACTGACCACACGATGGCTAAGAGTTCGCGTTCTATTACTGAATAGTTTGATTCTGCTGGGTTTAGCGTTCGGCTGGCGTAAGCTATTGGTAAATCGTGTGTGTCTTTCTTTTGCGATAATACGGCACCGATAGCAAAGTTGCTAGCGTCGGTAGTAAGGATAAATTCTTTGGTAAAATCAGGATATTGTAGTATCGGTTCGTTAATGAGATTTGTTTTTAATTCTTCGAATGCTGCTTGTTGACTACTGGTCCATACGAATGGTGAATCTTTCTTCAAAAGTGACGTTAATGGTTTGGATATTTTACTGAAATTTTTTATGAAGCGTCGATAGTAACTTGAGAGTCCTAGGAATGATTTTATGTCTTTAGGTGACCTTGGAACTGGATAATTTGATACAGCTTCGATTTTTGATGGATCAGGCTTGACACCATCTTCGGATATTAGGTGACCTAGATACATGACTTCGCGGCGTAAGAATTCACATTTATCGGGTTGAACCTTAAGATTATGATCCGATAGTCTTTGAAATATTTCGCGTAGCTTTTTGGAATGAGTTGTTAGAGAATCGGCGTATATGACTATATCGTCTAGATAGATGAGGCAACGGATTCCTTGTATACCAGCAAGCACTGAGTTCATCAGCCTTTGAAAAGTGGCAGGAGCGTTTTTTAGTCCAAATGGCATTCGGTTAAATTGGTAATGCCCTAATGGGGTTGAGAATGCTGTTTTTTCCGCGTCTTTCGGGTCCATTTTTATTTGGTGGAAACCCGAAGCGAGATCGAGAGTGGTGAAGTACTTTGAATTACCTAGCTGATCGAGAATATCAGCGATGTTAGGTAATGGGTATGCGTCTCCGACTGTGACGTCGTTCAACCGCCTATAGTCGATTACGACTCGCCATTTAGTCTTTCCCGATGCGTCGCGTTTTTTCGGAACTACCCAAAGCGGGGAATTCCATGGTGACATGGAAGGCTTTATGATACCGTCTCTTAGCATTTTATCCATTTGGTTATTGACCTCTTCTTTGTGAACTTCTGGGTAACGATAAGTTTTAACAGCGATTGGATTTTCAGTAGTCGTCGTTATTCCATGGTTTACTGTATTAGTACAGCTTAGTTGATCTCCTTCGAGATGAAAGATATGATTAAATTCTTCACAGATTTCTATAAGTGATTCGCGTTCTTCGTTGTTTAGGTGATCGATTCTTAGATTCTTCTGTAGTTGAGTTAGTCGGTCTGATCCATAATCGATTAGTTTGTCAGTATGCGTGTCTGTAGGTGTATCGATTTCTAGGTTTAATATTCTCAATGCATCTGATTCTAATAATTCTAGGCTAACCTGGGGTCTTTTGATAGTAACATCTGAATCTGTGGTGTTTATGATAGAGGTAATTGCTTCTGATTTGGAATTGACTTTTACTATACTTTGACATAGAAATATACCATTTCCTAATTGTCTGCTTGGAATAATGCCTTCGTTAGATATAGGATTTATCACGTAGATAGGTACAATCGTTTCGGTTCGAGCAGGAATGGTAATAGAGTCGAAAGTGTCGTCTGCATAAGCATTATTCGCGTCATTAGGTTCTTCTGTGGCGTTCGATTCTGTGTCGAGTTGACTGGTTTGATCTTGTGTGTTGCCATGAGACTCAATGTTTCGATATAGTGGTTTTTCTATGTGTAACATGGAAATAGAACCGTTCGGAAAATGAAGTAAACTATTTTTGTAATCAGCATTGAGTTTAAGGTTGATGAGAGTATCGTTTCCTAAGATTCCGGGGAATTGAATAGGGAAGTCGTTTTTTACTACGTGAAAGATGCAGATATGAGTTTGTTGACCGATTTTTATGTGTAGGTAACAGTATCCGACTGTCTCGAAAGGCTCAGGAGTGAGACCTCGTATTTTTAATTTGACATCCTCGTAGCAAGGAGTGTTTCCTTTCAGATTTGAGATTTTTATAATTGAAACATCGGCACCTGTGTCCAAAAGTAGGTCGATAGACTTCTCCTTAGTTTCTGCGATTTCGATTGGAACGTATGTGGTTACACCCTGAATTACTGTGTTTGTTCTGCCTCTAAGCTGTGGATATTCCTCGGTGCGGCAGCCACCGGGGATTGATTCGAGTTTAAAGCATTCGTGTTATTGGAGGAATTAGAGATAGGATTCTGTGATCTGTTGTTGGAAAAAGGATTTTGGAAGTAATTGTTTCGTCGAGTCGAGTTATCACTATTTCGATTTTGTCCGTGATTCTGTCGTCTGTTATTATTGTATGCGCGTTTCCTACATTCATCAATCGTGTGACCTAAGTTTTTACAATAATTGCAAGATTTTACGGTGTGTTGATTTTGATTTTGTGACGTATTAGGATTTCTTGGTGGTCTTTGGTCGTTTGATTTGAAGTGTCTTATATTTGGTTCTTGTTTGATTTGAGAATTAAAGCGTCGGGGAATGTTTGTAGGTCTGTTTGAGTAGCAGTTGATTGTAGTATGTCCCGTCTTGTTACAATTCGAGCAATGTTTAGTGTCTCTTAAATTTAGATTCTGGAATCTTTCTATTTCTTTTCTTGATTTCTTCTCGTTTTCCTCAGCTATTGCATATTGTACGGCGTTTTCCAGATTTTCTGGTTTTTGTGATTTTACGATAATGGAAATATCTCTATGTAAACCCATCATAAATACGGTAAGAGCTTGATTTTGTAATAATTTTATGCATGCTGCTCTGTCTGATTGAGTAAGGGAGTCGTCTAGGCTGCTCGTTAGTTTAATAAGGCAATTTTCGATTTTCTGGGCGTAAGAGATTACGTCTTCATTATGAGCTTGCCTACAGGACGATAATTCTAATTGCCACTGGCCATGTGATCGCTTTTCTGAATATGCTTCGAAAAGATATGTTTTAAGAGATTGCCAATCATTGAATGAACGATTTCGAATTAAGGCTCTTGCATTTCCCGTAATTTTTGTTTCTATGATTGCGAAAAGAATTGGTTTTGTTTCGTTGGCTACTAGTGAAATGGCTTTATCGCAATTGTCGCAAAATTCGTGCAATTTAGATTTATTTCCGTCGAAGATTGTTAACATTTTCTCAGCTAATTCTATCTTAATTGTAACTGCCATTTTAATTACTGGAGTTTAAAGTCTTTGGATGTCTTAAGGATGCTACGATAGGCTTAAGTTATAGTTATGTCTTTGACTTACAGTAAACTGCATATGATGATTATCATGATCTGGATTTCAACGCAGATGAGGTGAAGTAGTGGGTGAAGAGTTGTCTTTGATGCAGCGATTACGTTGAGTGTAGCTTGTAGTTCTCGGGGATTCTCTTCGATTGGGTAGATGTAGTAGATTTGGTAGATTTTGTTGATTTGGTAGATTTGTAGATTCTCTTCGATTTGGTAGATATAGTAGATTTGGTAGATTTGTAGATTCTCTTCGATTTGGTAGATATAGTAGATTTGGTAGATTTGTAGATTCTCTTCGATTTGGTAGATATAGTAGATTTGGTAGATTTTGTTGATTTGACTTATCTTGTCTTCGTACTTGAGTCCAGTCTCGAGTTGGTAGTATATGTAGCTAGGGTTTTTAGCTCTACACACTCGGTGATGGAAGTTCGGCAATAGGCGACTGCGTGCCCTATTTATTGCGTCGTTCTTCCGTAGCTTCTGTTGAAGTTTCCGTAAAAAGCGTAGAAATTCAACGAATGAATTCTTTTTACGTTTCTTGAAAACAGGATGATCTTTTACTTCTGACACCAATTTTATGTGATGGACTACGAAGAAATTATACAAGATATTCTTTTAAGTGGAATAAACTTCTTTATTAAATATAATTGAATATAAGTTTGATGTAGTGAGAAAATTGAGTAGTAGTTCGCTGTTCGGAAGTTGGAATCGAAGTGGTTTTGAGTTTGGTGGAGGGAAGAAGGTGGGTTTTTGGAACAAAGTGGTAGGAGTTGGTGGGTGTTGTCTTTTTAGCGGAAGGGCACCAATGAATTTAGGGATTAAAATTTGAGGGATGAGGATAGACGAAGTTTTCGGTAAAGGACAGTTTGTTGATTTTATGGATTTTGGGTACGAGGAACGGAAATGGTTTATTGCAGGGTTGGGGAATTGGGAAATACCCAGGTAGGTAGGGAAAGAAAAATAGAGGTGATTGTATCTAAGAATAGGTTTTGCTAGATTAGGATTGAAAAATACAGAAAAGAATAACTATCGCTAAAATTACAATAAGTAATGGGTCGGTACATTACAAATAGTCGTCTTAAAGCCTTGGTATAGACGTCCAATCAGGGCCGTGCCTAGGGGTGGTTCAAAGGAGCAGTCGAACCAGGCGCCGTGCCGTGAAGGCGGCATCCAAGTGATTTTCTTTGGAAAATCAAAAAATATGTGCGAAAATTTGTATTGAAAAAGGCGGTTTCTCTCGGCCTGCGCCAGGTGCCCCAAGGGCTAGGCACGGCGCTGCGTCCAATGTCTCACTTTTTGACGTCTAAATGTCGTCTTATGTCTATAAGACGTCTTTAAGCCATAAGACGACATTTAGACGTCAAAAAGTGAGACATTGGACATCTATACCACGACTTTAAGACGACTTTTATTTTTGTGTTTACTGGGGTGTTAGTCATTTGGCCGTCAGGCACGGTTCCCGACGAGTGTCAGTTTGCTGCACTCGCCTTCAGCTTAACACACACACACACACGCATACGCACATACGACACACACACGGTGGTGGCGCTGATAGACTGGTCCAGCAATACATCTGCCCATTCAAATTTTGCATGAAAATGAGCGAAAAAACTTATTACAGCGTCAATTTTGCTCGAAAAAAAACCTGTCTTGGGAAATTCATTCTTTTTCATCCTATTTTCGAATAAAATTGAAATAAAAAACATGCAGGTTCCCTATTATACTGTGGAGGCCCTGAGGCCTCGGCCCCTGCTGCCCTCCCCTAAATCCGGCCCTGCCCGCAGTGGTATTCGCACAATGAATTGTCGCAATCGAAATTGGGCGAATGTAGGCGTATAGATGGACAAATTGGTCCGACAATTATCTATTATAGTAGCCTAGAGGTAGTTATTGATGCGGATGACGATTTACTCACAATTTCGTCGGGGGAAAGAATGCCAAATTGCACTCGTTTGACGTGACGTACCGGCGCCTTGGAGTCGGAAGTCGCCATTTTACGATAATACCAGATAACGTGCTCGGCTGTATACCAACGGTGTAAGAATAAGAGGTGGTCTGACTGGCCCTAGGTCGCTGTGATCATTTTATGATAGTACCGCGAAAATCCGCCAGGGGCCTCACGCGCCTAGGAGGATGATACCGTGGTCAAACTGCAGTACTCTACATGATCGGAGCTACGCTCCATAATCGAGACACAGGGTGAATTTTGGAATTGAAAAATAAAATACATAATGAGTAATTACTATATTATTTTCCCACCCAGTTATTAATGTGCATCCGTTTCATGGTTTATTAGGTTAGATTACCTTTTTTGTTTTTATTGAGCAAATTTACCGATTCACTCGATTTTGATTGAGGTGCCACAAAACCTGCTGTCAACTTACAGATTTTCGATAAATATAGGAGCTTATAGATTGATTGATTGATTGATTGATTGGTATAATTTATTTATGCCCTGGTCAGTCCATGGGGCAAAATTCAAATTACAGATATGGTAAGTAACACTATAGCAGGTACAAAGAAGTATTCATGTATACAACAGAGCAGTAAAATTGGGAATATAATATACGTACAATAGATCACTTAAGCTGGAAGTAAACTTAACTAAAGACTAGAAAAAGTACAAACTATTTTGTCATCTCATGAAAATACACCAACAACGATGATGACGATATTATTGATAATAATACGAATTGTAAAATAATATTTACAAGCTCCTTCCAATCAAAATTTAATTCAATTTAATTCGACTTTGTGAATTTCATACAGCGTTTGGTTCCGCTTCTATGATTATAGTATGTATAGTGACCTATAGACAAGGATGACAGTGGAATCTGCATACCTGAATAGGTCAAGTTCTCAACGAATTCGAAAAATCCTTTCGGAATGTTTTATTCTGTTTTTTACACGATACAGAAAAAATTAAATCCAAAAACATTCCCTAACATGAATGCGAACCAATGAAAAATGCAGGACAGTAGATATTAGTCCAGCAAATGAATAAACCAAGCAATTATGAGAGTGTGTAAGGAATTAACTTTGTTTTTTTTTATTTTTTGTCGATATGTTGATACTGCGAATGATAGATAACCGTGCGAAGAAGCTTAGCTGCTAAAACTAATGCTTGTAGCTCCCGATTTTTTCGAAGTGAGTTCAAAGGAAGAGGAAGAATCAGAGAAGTTTCTGTTCAATGTACTATGTATATTGTCTGTAGTTTTTGATAGGTGTGATGATCGCAGAGTAGCAGGAGAAAATAGATCGGAAGGGAGAAGCAATTTCACGGCTGAGCAGAACGACATCCTATCTTAGAATTTGGTTCAACGACGTCGAACCAAATTCTGAAATTCGGTGTTGTTCTGCTCAGCCAGCCTTCGAATTATTCATTTCTAGAACAATTCGTGTCCGCGGATTTCGTATAGTCAACTAAGGCAACTTTGGCCATTTTTCTTGATCCTGTTGCTCAGTATCATTACCTAGTTCGACGATAAAGGATTTCGTACTCTATTACATGAGACGAAATGATCATTGATGATCTTTGGGCATCTTTTGGATAACGAAATCATTTCTGCACTTGGCGGATCGATCGGCAAGTCGCATTTGTGTATCCAGATATTGGGTGACACCGGTCGCAGAATATTGCCGATTACACAGTTATTCCGGATTCAGAGCTTGTGACAAATAGATCTTGAAAATATATCTGCATCGCACTTCAAACCTGTTTTTTCTCTCACACTTTCCAGGAAAACAATCTGTTTCGCTTTTTTCTTTGTGACCGGTAATATCCAGTATCTCGGTTTGGCGGAACTATTTCTTTCTTTCCACCCAGTTCTTTTCCAGCTGATATGTACGAGATATTTCGTCGAATAAGGAACTATGAAACTGATGTAGGGAAACTTTCTCCACAGAATCGTTTTTTTTTTTTTCAATTTCAAAGATAACAAATGTACCACGAGCCTCAGTCACAAACATCATGTCAACACGGTGCAGAAGATCTCTTCGTCGAGTATCTGGCACGTCTTCCTGTGTGTCCGTGGTTCTGAAAATTCGATGATAAAATATGAATCTGAGTAATTAACTTTCCGTATCTTTTTCTTTCTTCGTGATCTGATCTCGCATATTCGATATTTTTCGACGAAAACGCATGGAATTTTCCACCTGACGCAATCCTGTTTTCGTTTCTCGGTAGTCGATTGTTCCGCCTCCTTCATCGACTGTATATGGATGAGAAAAGTATAAAACCATGGGACGCGCACCGAGGAGCTCAAAGCTTCTTGATCCTTCGGCAGCAGATTTCGAATATCAACAGCCGTATTCACTTTCATATCAACAATCTAGTTCCCAGAAACGGAGCGCAAGTCGAAACCGAAGGAAGTCTACATATCTAAAGTCTCATTTTTTCAACACATCAAATTTCCTCAGCCCTTCACTTTAAAGTTCGACACTTCTTTTCACATTTTTCATACGGAGAATTTTCGCCAATTATTGCTTCGCCCAATCAATCTTTCTTCTTTGGATACGTTTGTATAATAATTCTTCAGTATAACCCGCCGTTTTTCATTCATTCGAACATCCCTGCAATTATTGTTGCAATTCCATTCCGGAACCGAAAAGTCAGAAGCTTCGCTAGAGTTGGAGAGATTTCGACTCAGTAAATCACTGTGCAACACTGGCAATCAATTTTTCCCAAAATTCAGACTCCAGTTCCGTCGAAGATTTTCAGAAGGATTATTCCGCACGCGATTTGTAATTTGTGTAAAACGTACGGATCATTTCCAATAATCCATTCCATTTTCATCCCGTCGTGTCAGATGAATTTCTCCTGCATTCTACTCGCTGTGGTCTTTCTGGCCTTTGCTCACGTGGTGGTAGCATCACCCGTCGATCCGATCGCCCAGGCGTCGGATGAATCGCCTATCATCCGTACCCCGTGCAGAAATTCGTCCTGGGCTAAGGTCGGGGCCCCAGTTGAGTGGCCCAACTTTAATCTGGGCCCCAGGTAGGCTTTATGCCTGGGGCCCGCCTAGAAATGTAACGCTTACGATTCTGGGGCCCGAATAATTTAATTGCCTGGGCCCCTAACGGTATGCCCGCGTAGCGCTTCGATACGCTAATCAGGCCCTTGATAAGCCCTCGGTACTTCCCCAGTATCCTTAGTAGAAATTTCGTAAAAGTAATAATGGTAGAAAATCAAAAAAATAAAATGAATTTGGCACTTTTTATCGTCAGTTGATCCTACCTACGCATTGTATCGATGAAATCGCATTTCAGATCTATTGAAAAAAACCACCGTATTATTATCCCCGCCGGGATTTGAACCCACGTCCGCTCGATTTCTAGTCGCACGCCCTAACCACTACGCTATACTACCATATAGCATATGACCCAACACTCTCCTACTTGTTCAGGGCCTATCAAAGTGTCAAGTTTTTACTCGAAATATTTCAATGTAATCAAAATTTTGCATTTGCAGGACTAGATTGAAGTCCTTGCATATATTTATATTTATATTTTTATGTTTATATTTATGAATATACGAGAATAATTTTGTCAAACAACTATTTTATTATTGCTTTTGTCCTACACTATTATTCGCGTTTATGTATAATGAAAATGAAAATAACATGAAGGGGAGGGTGGAGCACAACGAGCCTCCTAAGAAGAAAAAAAAACTCTTAGAACTATTCGAGAAAATGATACTCACCCCACTGGGGCTCAAGTACGTCATCACAACTAAAATCCAACTATCGAATCCCCAATAAAACCCTTCTGGAGCCCAATTCGGCCATCACAACCAAATCCCAGCTATTCAATCCCCTATAGAACCCGTCTTGGCCCCAATTAGGTCAGCACAACCTAGTCCCAACTATCAAATCCCCAGGTACACCCGTCTGGGGCCCGCTTAGGTCATTACAAGCAAATCCTGACCATCACATCCCCAACAAAGCTCGTCTGGGGCCCGACTAGGTCATCACAAACAAATCCTAACTATCAAATCCCCAACAAAACCCGTCTGGGGCCCGACTAGGTCACCACAAACAAATCCCAACTATCAAATCCCCAATAAAACCCGTCTAGAGCCCGATGGTACCTTAGGCCTTCCCCACTTAATTTCTGCACGGGGATTTACCTCTCTGTATCGTTGTCTGCCAGGGTGTTCGGCTCAAGATTTTTGTCTGCCCTTTCGTATATAGAATTTTGATGACTTCCTGTACATATTTATTTTTGTTTCAGCCCTTATGGTGAGACATAAGTTATACACATTTTCGCGGGTAGGTATTGCCGTCTGCCGCAACTTTTTCAGCAACCAAAGTGCGGCTGCCATTTTCACCGTTCAACTCAAAATATCATTCCCTACTGCCACACCAAAAAATAACCCTTATGGTCTCACGTTTTTCAATTAATTTTTTTCAACCCTTTGCGCCCGTCCCGCAGCGCGCTCCAGTACCAGAAGCCAGGCAGACTTCCGGATAAATTATCAGCGATGTTAAGGGATCGTCTCAGTGTGAAATTTTCGAAAAATCGATTTTTTTTTTATTGCATTATCGGATAGTATACACTGTAATAAACATTCTCTCAAATTTTCAAATCGAAATTCAAAGTATTACGGTCGCTACAGCGTTTCTGGTAGAAAGGGAACGGAGCGAGACAGCTGCCTCGTCCGCCGCTCCGCTCGACCGTTATTCCCTTTGTTTATTTTTCTACCTGCGTGTGTATCCTTCTAGGTACCTACGTTCTATAACTTTCGAAAATAAACTTGTATGGACCTGGCATCGCCGATTGATTGTAAGTAAACGATTTCTCTAAAATTTTCGTACTGTAATCTTTAAACGCGTTTTTCTCAGAATGGTGTTTTTCAAAACGGTTTCCACTCTCAAAGGAAGAGTTTTAAAGATATCTAGTTCCAATTTCGCGAGAACATTTTTAACGTCATTCTTTATCGCGCTATGGAAGCTTTTTTTTTTTTTTTGAAAACTTCCTATTTTTTTTTAGGAAAAACTGTCGAAAAAAAGGGCCAAATTCGACACTTTTTGTTCAAACCGCCGCCATTTTGTCAAATTTGAAAAAAAAAAAAAAAACCCTCCATAGCGCGATAGCGACTTTCCTACAGATCAATAATCTTTTTGAAATTTTTTTTTCAGATCAAAATTGCGGCCGTCATCGTGGAAACCGTGCAGCACCTTTTTTTTTCACGTGAAATTACAACAATTTTTACAACAATGATGCACTCAATAAATAAACTTAAAAAAAATCATTTTGTATTCTTCATAAACGTATTTATTTATAAAAAAAAAACCGAACCGATTAGTTTATTTGAACATTAAAAAAAAAATTCGCGAAAATCAGTGATTTTTCGGAGGGTCACACTGAGACGATCCCTTAATAAGAGAGTATGATAAGATGGAAAATTTGGATTATGAAATGACATGACTATTTTGGTCGCCAGCTCTCCGTCTACATCAGTTACAACGTTTTGTTGCTTTTGAACGAGAAATCATTTTCCAAGTACGAAACTTTGGGTTGATTGATGGAAGAGTTCAATTTCATTCTCAGTGGGAATGGAAATGGAATTATTTATGTACAGTAACTTGTTCCAAAATATCTTTATTTTCAGCTTTTCACCATAACATAGCGTTTTATTACATTTGCCAAAACAAAGTCTAATTGGTGTTGTCGATTTTTTATTTTCATTTTCTTATTTTTCTTTCAATCTGAAAGGTTTCGGACGAGATTAACATATGTGATTGATAACATTCGTATGAACTTAAAACATGTATCGTAAATATGTTACGTTATTCTTAGTGAACGACAAAAACAGCTGATTGTTATGCGTATAAAAGAAGGTAATAAAAACTTTTGTTTCTGAAACGAAAAAGTGAACCTTTGATCCGACCGACCTACTAGTATGTAGAAAAATTCTTACCACTACCTGCGAAATAAAGGCTTATCATAACAAGGTATACATACGAATGAATATTTTCATGTCTTTATATCGTGATACGAATAATTTCGAAGTTCTTTGAACTATTCGTAGCTGTGTACACCTCCAACCCGGGCCGAGACCTAGATTGTTAAATCTTGTCTTTTATTTATTTTTTTTTGTTTTCTTTTCTTTTTATTATTATCAAGAATAATTAATGCGACATCTAGGAATAATATAATAATATAATAATATAATAACTTATAACTTACATATTTTCTCATTTCACTTCTTGTGCCAAACATCTTAAGTTCTAATTAGGTATATCCCTTGACACCAATGTGGTAAAACAAACTGATGAAACGAACTAATAAAAAAAGAAAGAAAAAATACTTGATCTTTTCTTTCATCTCAGGGTATTTGTTTTTTAGTCCGTTTAAAACCCCTTCATACTCTTACTCTCTCAATTTGATAACTTTCGAAATCTAAAATCCATTTCAGATTCAACTAAAGTAATCTTAGAATTTGGCTTGAATCTCAGGATCAAATAAAAAAAAAACAAATTAGAGCAATAGAATTCCCCATAGATATGAAATCCAGCATTGGAATGTATGCGCGATCGCACATCTCTATCCTCTAAGAATCCACTTTGGTCTAAAAAAAGAAAAAAAAAAAGGAAAAAATCGATACAACAGACTCAAAACTTGAACAAAAATCGATGTCACACCTTTTCAACGATAAAAAAAAAAAAAAAACGGTTTAATTCTGTACAAATATCCGACCTAACGATAAAAAATGAATACCAACAGATCTAAGAGACCATCTAGTCTTCGGTTTCGTAAGCAGGTGATGCCGGCGAGTAAGTCGGGCTAGTCGGCGAGTACCCTGGTACGGGTGGTGAATATGTTGGACTAGTTGGCGAGTAGCTTGGACTAGTCGGTGTGTAAGTTGGGCTAGTAGGTGAGTACTTAGTGCTAGAAGGTGAATACTGAGGGCTCGAAGGTGAATAGGTAGGGCTCGTTGGTGAATAGTTAGGACTGCTAGGCGAGTACCTAGTACTTCCAGCTGACGTGTGTTGCGGTGAGCTTGGTGAGTAGCTTGGACTAGTTGGTGAGTAGGTCGGACTAGTAGGCGAGTATGTAGGGCTGGCTGGAGTGTATTGAGGCGAAGTACCAGCGAAAGATGGAGAAGTAGGTGAGTAGCTAGGACTTGTAGGTGAGTACTTAGGGCTACTAGGAGAGTAGCTAGGACTGGCAGGAGAGTACTGTGGTGAGCTAGGCGAGTAGCTTGGACTGGTTGGTGAATAGCTTGGACTCGCAGGTGTGTAATTCGGAGAACTAGGTGAGTAGCTAGGACTGGTTGGCGAGTAGCTCGGACTTGTTGGCGAGTAGCTAGGACTGGTCGGTGAGTAGCTAGGACTAGTTGGTGAATAACTTGGGCTGGTTGGTGAGTAGCTAGGACTTGTTGGCGAGTAGCTAGGGCTAGTCGGTGAATAGCTTGGACTGGTTGGTGAGTAGCTAGGGCTTGTTGGCGAATAGCTTGGGGACGTTGGAGAGTAGCTAGGACTAGTCGGTGAATAGCTAGGGCTGGTTGGAGAGTAGCTAGGACTGGTAGGCGAGTAGCTTGGTGAAGTTGGTGAATAGCTAGGGCTCGTTGGTGAGTAGCTTGGGCTTGTAGGGGAGTAGTTAGGACTTGTTGGTGAGTAAGTTGGACTAGTCGGTGAATAGTTGGGACTGGATGGTGTCATGCTTGGTGAAGTTGGCAGATAGGCCGGTGAGGTCGGTGAGTAGCTTGGGGAAGCACCACCGGCTGGAGACATCGGATAAGGACTCATGCTGGGCCCTGGACTACCCGGACTTCCCGGTTGAGGTGAGTAAACAGAATAGGCTGGCGACAAGCCTGACGCATCCGACGCTCCTGACGGCGAGAAACACGCGCCTCCTGGAGTCATGCCACTTCCCAAAGCTGAAACATCAAGTTCAAGAGTAAATATGATCAAGTTTTGAGAGATCGAATGATCATTAGTGACATCAACTCACCAGGGGACATACTGGAGGCACCATAGCCTGGAGTGGCGCCCATTTGATTCCATGGAGTCATTTGTGGACTCATACTAGGTGTTGCTGCACTTCCAAAGAACATTCCCGCGCCTCCCATCATGCCAGCTCCAACTGCCATTGGGATTTCTATACCGGCTTTACACTTCTCTGCGTCGAGGAGTAGATCGAAACAGCCTAGAAGAAGGAGAGATGAGAATGTTAGGTGTGATCGATTAGGAGTTAGGAGTTATTTAATTAAATAATTACCAGTGCCAAGACGTGGCAGTTGTCCCATTATTATATTCTCAGATACACCTCTCATCGGATCTACCTCAGCGTGAGAAGCGGCGTCAAGTAAGACGTCGACAGTTTCCTCAAAGGAACATCTGGAATAAGAGGCGATTTATTAGATTTCTAGAAACATGTGATGAAAGTATTCAACAAATTATAGTCAGAAAAACGGAACTGATACTAGCAACTGACCTCATCAGAGCACCAGTGTCCTGTCTGTTGATACCGTGACGAGTGATGGCCATGAGATGACCCTTGGCAGTCATAACGTCACAGAGCAAAGCGAGATGACGATAATTTACGTAAAGTCCATAAAATTGTAGAACAGTGTTCATTTCTTTCTCTACGGATTTTCTCACCGCCTCTATACCCAGTACTTGGAATATTTCGCAAATATCGTTGCTGAATGTTCGGACAGGATCGACATCTCGTTCGCTCAATACTTTCATGAGACTAGTGCCGTCAGTTTCCAAAAGCCATTCGGCAATTGCTTTGAATTCTCCTGTATCTGTGACTACTATACGTTTCTTTGCGTCTGTTTGTGGCAAGTGCATGTAGACTTTACCAATAGCTTCGATTCCCTGTGAAATAAGTTTGCGATAATTTCAATTGGTTTTGGTCAAACGGTGAGAGTATCGATAGAAGAAAAATATGTGAGACAGTTTGATCACCTGCAAAGTCATATCACTGAGCATATTGGCTTCTATACAACGCAGGAACATGTCGTCTTCCATCTTATCTACAGTCTCTTCTTCGGTATCCTGGAACTTATTGTCGTCACTGTTCATTATTCTTATACGAAGTACCAACTTCTCGGCATTGTCGTCGTTGAATATGCAGTTTAGATCGTCACCAAATCCGGCGTTGATTTTCTCCGCGATTTGTTCCATGGTCAATTTCTTATCTGTAAACATGAAATTCGTATGCAATGATCTCGAAAAGAAGCAAACGCATCTGATACACAAATTGTACAAGATAATATCACAAACCAGTCATTCTTTTCCGGTCTAATTCAATGCGCAAAAGCCACGGTGAAATTTTTGTCGGGTCAAAATCGGGCATCTCGTAATAGACGTTAACGAATTCTTGATCTTCGGCAATGACTGTATTCTGTGGATCAGGATCGTAGTAGATCGCGGTATTGGCTGTAACTTTTCTCAAAGTTGTGTGTTCCAAACGGCACAGTACATTCTTTGCCTTTTCAGCATCTCTGGCCGCTGCTCCGGTCAAGAATACAGTTAGTGAAGGAGCCTTTGGCTTCTTACTGATGTTTATAATTTCTTTCAATCTAGGCACTCCCAGAGTTACGTTCTTCGACGATACTCCCGCGAAATGGAAAGTGTTCAATGTCATCTGGGTTGCAGGCTCACCAAGAGATTGAGCCGCTAATGCGCCAACCATTTCCCCAGGACAAACCTGCGACATTCGTTTATTAGTTCTTTCATGTATTTGAAATGGATCCAGCCACACATTAAATATCACCTAACATCGCTTATTCTCAATACTGAGCAAGTATTGAGTAATACGTTTGAAAACAAACCTGTGCTTGTTGGAATCGGGTCTCAATTTCTCCGATAAGCCACTCAAAGGCCTCAGTGGACAATCTGAACTCTTCAGAAACGCACTTAGTGCATAAAGTGGATCTCACTAGACACTGGAATAAAAGTGTAGCGTTTTCGTTAGCTAATTTACTGAGCCTGTCCTCACCAGCGACAATGATACACTTTTCCAGTAGATCTTTAACGCCTGAAAGAACAAGGGGATGAGAATTGGCGTTCAATCTGATCACGGGTTCGCAAAACCTATTCTTTGTCCCAGTTCACGCACCTTGAATAACTCTTATGGGGCTCAGGTCGGTCGGAGCACGTTTATTTATGTGGAATATTTTCTGTCCGTTCCATATCATCCTCTGCAAATTGCAAGGCAATACGACCTTGGATTCTCCACTGGGAAAAATCTCGCGAAGTGCGACTCTGTCTTTGTTCAATTGATCCCACTCTCTTTCAAGCTCTGATATCACCTCCCCAGACCCCATCATTTCGCGTACAATATCCTCGCTGAATATACGTCGAAGATATCTGCGGCGATGATAATTCAAATTTAGAATCGATCTCTATAAAATCGTGGATAAAATAAAACTGGATCTTAATTCGACTTACCTTTCATTGGTCGGATCGAACTTGAACTTTTTCTCAAACGCCTTGTTGCTCAGCTTTATCGTCGGCAGATTTTGGAACTCTACGGTCTCACCGCAGAGTCCGTCCTCTCCGTAACGAAGCTGAATCAATTGTCCGACGGAATTTCTTACTGTACCGTCATAGTGAACCATGACGGACTCCATAGCTTTGATCAAACGACGTTGAATGTATCCGGTCTCGGCCGTTTTTACGGCGGTATCAATGAGACCTTCCCTTCCTCCCATAGCGTGGAAATAAAACTCTGAAGGTGTGAGACCAGCAAGATACGAATTCTCCACAAAGCCTCTTGACTCAGGACCGTAATCGTCTTTGATAAAATGCGGGAGTGTTCGTTTTCGGAAACCAAACGGGATTCTTTTACCCTCAACGTTCTGCTGACCCACGCAAGCAATGACCTGGGAAATGTTGATGTTTGATCCCTTAGAGCCGGACACCACCATGGCTTTCAAGTTGTTGTATTCAGTGAGTGATTTCTTAGCTGAACCACCGGTTTTGTCACGAGCATCGTTCAAGATTCTGTTCACCTGGTTCTCGAACGTTTGTCTCAATGTGTTACCGGGCGTTGGTTCAAGCTCCATGTTATGGGCCTTTTGGATGACCTCTATTACGTCCTCCTTTGCCTTTTTGATCGCCTTTTGAATTTCGAGATATGTCTGAGGATCGGCAATCGTGTCTCCAATACCGATCGAGTGGCCCTCAAGCAGCAGCCAGTTGTTTATCACCGTTTGAATGTTACCGTAAAAACGACCGCACACGTCGTGACCAAGTTCCATGAAACAGATGTGGAGAAGAGACCCGGCCGAAGTTCCCAATGTTTTCTTGCACAGAATTCCCATAACAAGTTCCCCATGTTCGACCATGACTTTAGTATCTCCAGGTGATATCCACTTGTACTGTCCTTCGTCTTCTTCGTCGGGATGGGTGCTGTGGGTTCTGATCATGTTTACATTGCCAGGAATTATAAGAGAGAATATTTGTTTTCCAGTCCACAAGGGTTTTGGCTTCAATATGCACGGTTGAGGCATTTTCCCGTCCCAACTGGGCAGATGCATGAGTATATTCATCATCTGTTCTTTCTCAATGAACACATCTCTCTTTGTCATCTTTCTCACAGCAGTTAGAGTGTCCTGCACAATACCCATCACAGGTTTGTTAGCTTGTGGTGTTATTATCTGGCGAGGTGTAACGTGGATGTTTTCAACCTCAGCTCTAGTCTCCATAGACTGAGGAACGTGTAGGTTCATTTCATCCCCGTCAAAATCGGCGTTATAAGGTGAAGTGCAGCTCAGATTCATTCTGAACGTGCTCCAGGGTAACACCTTCACTCTGTGACCCATCATACTCATTTTGTGAAGGGTTGGTTGTCGGTTGAATATCACAAGGTCCCCGTCTCTTATGTGTCTCTCTACTCTGTACCCGCACTGCAAATGCAAGTCTGAAGGCTTGGGATGAAACCTCAGATCTATTCTCTCACCGTTGTCTCTGACAATGTACTTTGCACCAGGGTATTGGGAGTTTCCTCGCCGCACCAGCTCCTGCATTTTGTCGATATTGAACGGAGTCACGATTTCTGGGAAGGTAAGATTCTGAGCTATACTGCGAGGGACTCCGACTTGGTCTATCCTCAAGTTAGGATCCGGTGTTATGACTGTTCGGGCTGAAAAATCCACTCGTTTTCCCATCAGATTACCTCTGATCCTTCCTTCCTTGCCTTTTAATCTTGCTTTTATCGCTTTCAAGGGTTTCCCTGACTTCTGCATCGCTCTGGGCATACCTGGCATGTCGTTATCGACCAGAGTAGCGACGTGGAACTGTAGCATCTTTATGTTCTCTGATATAACATGGGCCGCTGCGCCGGCCTGTTCGTTCCTCAACAACTCATTGTTGGACTTTATTATATCGGCAAGTTTGTGCGTTAAATCATCCTGGTTCTTAGCTGATCCGTACATTACGACTGCCGGCCTAACCGAGAGAGGAGGAACCGGTAGTACGGTAACTATCATCCAATCCGGTCTGGCAAACTTGGGATCCATGCCAAGGATGAAGGATTCTTCATCGGTAATGTGTTTCAGTATCTCCCAGGCCCTCTCTGCAGTAAGGACGATCTTCTTCTCCTGGGAATCTTCATTGACGTGTTTCCATTCCGCAGAAACGTCCAATCCTGATCGCCTGAGGTTTGGCTGGTACCTTCCGCACCCTCCATGACCCGGCTTTCTGTCAGCTTGCTGCTGCTCTTGTCCTTCCTTGTTTATGTCCATCTCGTCTCCACCCTCGCAGATATTCTTGCTTTTACACAAGTCGTATACGAATGTTAGCCGCTTTCTAGGCTGTCCTTTTGTCTTCATTACGATTTCTTTTATCTTTGGATTGTGCTGGAGGAAAATAACTCTGTTATTAGTATGCTCTCGAAATCTTGAAATAATATTGGGGCATTAACTTCTGCCACTTACCGGACTGACGAGAAGTTTTGAGCAATAGAAACAGACACATCTCAGTATCTTTATACTCTTTGTGATAAAACCAACGTGGAATACTGGTTTAGCTAGATCAATGTGCCCAAAATGACCTGGACACTCTGTCATGTTGCCCGCGCAGGTCTGACATCGGGAATTTCTGTCTATCACCCCTTGCCTGGGATCCATAAGACCACCGAGCTTTGGACGGCCGCCCTCCATTGTCTCGGGAAAGCGGATACCGCCATCGGTAACTGACATACGACGCTTTGGAGGAAAGATTGAGATTCATTAAACTGGGAATCAATCAGCCCTTGCATTCGTTTCAAATAAAATTGTTAAATACTATTGATTGAGAATCATAAGGTGGGATATTTGAGTATGGGGGACTAGGACTCCAATGTAAAATTGCAGTTTCATGAATGTCTTTTGCATTTTGAAGACTGTATCTTATGATTTATCCTATACCCTATGTTTCTGTTCTTGAAAAGTAATTCATTCGACCTTTGAAAAATAATTTTCCAATATATATATTGGGTAAAGAAAGCTTTGTATCAGTGTTTTATTTTATTGATTTCACTAGAATAGGAGATATCAGATCTCAGAAAGTCAGTTTTTAGGGATCTATGTGATACGGGAGTTTCTCCTAACTTGTCAAAAAAGATATGACGTATTTAAGCTTGTCTTTTCCGACTAGAGAATGGATTATGTTCTATTTTGAAAGAAATTCTTGTGAAAAGTGGGAACATAAAATTCAGAAAAAATCGTCATACTGCGTTAGAAAGTGGATGTGTGCCAGATAAACGAATATAGGAACGCCTCCCATAATCGATACCTGTGGATCATGGGAATTTCAGTCAGCTCTCTCCTCGTCAAGGACAAACCAAAAGTTTCAAATAAAAATCAAAGAAAAAAAACGGAATTCGTGGCAATGTTTAAATCGAAATCGATATATTAGTTAAAGAAAAGAAGGAGATAAAAGACTCCAAGAATTATTTACGTAAAGATGAAGACTGAGCGTTATTATCTCTTTCTTGGAATTACTTGAGGAAAATCAAGTGAGTATATCTGCTATTCTGAAAGTTATCTATAATATATGTATATACTTGCACTACGACATAGTGATAAGTGTTACAAGCTAATATACAATGAATCGATATATTTAGTGTTATAATGAAGGTTTGTCGAACTAAAACAATAATAAGAATAATAATAATAATAATAATAATAAAAAACAACGATTTCTTATACATAGTAATAAATCTTGTAGCTTTATTCATCAGTTATAATATTATAATAATACCCATTCTCATTATAATGGCGTATTTTTCTAAGTATTACATTAACAAAAATTGCGACATCTTATAATACATATACGCAGCAGAACGTAACAATTATTGACATCAATATCATATCCGATATTTGTTTGGTGTAAAATAAATTATAATGGTGATAATAAAAGTCGGTGCGAGATCGATTCGACCACTAGATAAGATAAAATCATTGACTCATATACAGCGACGCATTATGCGCTACTCTGACCTTCGAGGTGGTCAGAGAAGACAGACAGACCTCGCAGTGGTATGTGGTATGCGCACAATGAATAGTCGCAATCGAAATCGAAATTTGGCAAATGCAGGTGTATACATGGATAAATTGTTCGGAAAATTGTCTATTATAATAGCCTAGAGGTAGCTATTGATGCGGATAATGATTTACTCACAATTTCATCGGGGGAAAGAATGCCAAATTGCACTCTTTTGACGACGCGTAACGGCGCCTTGGAGTCGGACGTCGCCATTTTACGATAATACGCTCGGCTGTACCCGACTCCGCGGCCTTCTGCGTCGCGCCCCCTTCTAACGCTTGCCGACCCAAGCAGATGTTCACTGTCATAGAGTGAACAATTCCTGATGATATTCACTCTAGTTATAATCATATGACGTCACAGATTCGTACACAAGCTGCGCAGTAACTCGTAAATTCGTGAATGCGCAGCTTGGATTAAAACTTGACGGATTTTTTAGTTATTTCTTTTACCTATGACGAGAAAATACTTATCTGTAATACACATTTATCTTAGGCCGCGCTGAGCGCGCGTAGATAAACTCTCGGCATTTGCGTTCTCATTTCCTCATTTTCCAAGATAACAGAATTTTCGATAAAGATTCTTGGAGATAAAGAATGCATCCGTGTCATGGCTTTGGCCTAATTTGCGATTTCACTTTCAGCTTTGCAAAAAAAAAAAAACAAATCTCGAAAGTAAGCCATCTTTGCGATGATGTACAAAACACAGAGTGATTTTTTTAAAATATTTTGCGAAAGCCATAACACAGCTACATCCTTAATCTTCGAGTCAAGATCATGATCGATACAATCGGATCAATGATTCAGAAGTAATCACAAATGACCTGAAGCATTGAACCGTGATTTTTGGCGCAAAAATTGGACGATTTCTAGCGCAGCCGAGGAGTAGGGAGCCTAGCGTCCTCAGCCTAGCCAACCACGCTGCAGTTATGATGCTCTGTCTTTCTCAAATTTGTCTGCTATCTCGCTCGTCACAATTCACGCGGGAAGCGGAGTAGCCCGCGCTTTTTAGCTAGTCAACGAGCTTAAAAGGCCAAATTACTTATGACGACATTTTACTGCAATCTGTTTTCTGAGGGAGGATTTGGAATCCTATGTATACCTGAATAGTATATTGTGATACAAGTACGGAATGTAGGCAATATCCGAGTGTCGTAGCACGAGACAGATATTGCCTACTTTCCGTAATTGTGTCAGACGATATATTTTGTAACTTCTTGCGAAGAAAGTTTGATTCGAGAGAGAAAGAATCATCAATCTACATAATCTCACATCGCTATGCCCGTCTTCATGACACAGGGCGGGAAAAAAGCACTATAGTGCGTAAAGTAGAGTATTTGCGATATGCGCATGCGTCAACTCTCCTTTTTTTCTACTCTTTGGAAATAAGGTACCTTACGCACGCTACACAGGTCTCGAAAATCAATCTTTCGAAGCAGGTGTTGCAAAGAGTAGTTGCAAAAAGCCGTGTACATACTTACGTAAATAACAGTAGAATGAGAATTCGCCCCATTCACCCCAAACCTATCATAAAAAGACCGTTATTTTCTCTTAGGAGAATCGAATCGACAGTTTGAAAAACACAGTATGTATACCAGTATATATACATAACTAAATATATACATAAATACTCAACAATCTCTACATAAATCATTATCGTAACATGTTGGAAGATTAATAAACGGACAGAACAAGTAAATTAATTAATTCGTAGATAAATAGTCTGACTTGTTCAAGTCTGAAATTTATTAATACTTGCCAGTTTGTTTCTTATTTTTTCTTCTGTTATTTTGTTTTTCATCATTTTCATGAGTATAAAATATAGTTTTCTTCACACCTGCTCCGAAAATGCCCCTTTGCGACCTCTTGAGCGGGCGCAAAACAGAACTTTGCGGCCCTCGGACGGACAAGTATTTTCCGCCCGCTAACAGCTCCTTGGGGGACTCCTTGTCCACCCTCGGGCGAAAAGTCCAGTTTTGCGCCCGCTCCCTCGGTCTCAACAGAGGCATTTATGCAGAGCACGTGTTAAGGAAAATATCGTGTGCATCACGGGCGCAAGGCTATTTTGGCGAGTGTGCATGCAGCACACTCGCCTTCGGCTCGTGCCGCATATTGCACACTCGTAATATAGTTTTTTCCGCCCTTGATACGCAATGTACTAATGTAGATTCTAGTACACAATTCACGTGCACAACATTCATAGATACCATTAAATTGATTGAAAAAAAAAAAGTAATAACGACTAGTTTTTTTTTCTTTTTCTTTTTCTTGTTCCTCTATTGTTAAAGCATTGAAATCTGTTGTTACATTCAATCGTAGGAAACGTATTTATCATTTGGAAGCGTATACATCGAAGAAAAAAGATTAAAAAAAAAAGATAAAAAAACAAGGATTTGAGTATACAATCTATATATATATATATATATATATATATATATATATATATATATATATATATATATATATATTGTAATTTATTGATTAAGTTTTATCACAAAACTCAATAATCCATAGTATATCTATGATACTGTGTTGTTACTCTTGTAATTTCCTTTTTAGACGATTTTTTTTTTTTTTTGTACATAACGTCGTCGTCGATTCTTAAAGATAGGTAACTGAAAATATTTGATGATTGTAGAAATAAAAAGGGACCAAAAAAAAAAGAAAAAAAAAGAAAGAAACCCTCGACGTGTTTAAAAAAGTAATGGCGATAACGTTTCGACGAAATTATAAAACTAATTTATATCATAGATATTATATCACTTTTATACGTTATTATAGTATATGTACCTAGATGACAATTAAATTGTGTCGATTAAATTATAAATTAAATAGGTATAAATTCAGTTACTATTTTAATATGAATCGAATTTTGTTCTTTTTTTCTTTACTGCGCCTGGATAAAGATACGAATTACTATTATACTTAAAACGAAATTCATCGTTCATTATAATAACTTAAGAAGAAAAATTATCATCATATCTAATACTCGTCTCAAAAACTATTATAATTGTTTCCTCCCAGTTGACTATTGTTGTAACCCCTGTTGTTCGGGGAATATCCCGGTCTGAAGTTACTGCCTAATCCTATTATAGAATAGAAAAATTAATCCCATTTTCAAAAACAGTATATAAAAAAAAAAAAATGTGCTTTAAATTCACTGCTTATTTTACCTCCACAGAAGTTTCCAATTCCACCTAATCCAGATATCCCACTAGATCCACTGGACGAGTTAAGGAACAATTCAATGTATCTATGCGACATGTGGCTTTTATCCTATCGGAAGATTAGAAAGTTAGAAGCACATCGTTTTCAAATATTATTCTCAAAATTTTCTCTACACACCTTGGACATAGCTTTAACAGCTTCTTCATGGCTTGCAAATTCCACATCGGCTTCTCCCGAAGCTCTGCCACTGTTTTCAAGCAGGAGTCTTATATTGACTGGAGCAATGGGCCTGAAGAACTGTAAAAACAATCACAATCACAAGCTTGTTGACCTCCGGTGGATTTCAGATCGAATGAAATTTCCGTTTTCAATTCCTAAGCCAAAACTCACGTCTGCAATGTCTTGTTCGGTTGCCCTGAAAGGAAGCCCTCTCATATGGATACAATGAAGTCCGGAATTACCGTTCCAATTGTCTCCACTGCCTCTGAAATTACCACCCTTCATATCCATGCTGCCTCGCATGCAGATATTCCCGCTTCGTGATCCAAAATTATTGCTTCCACCCCACAATCCGCTTTCAAAATCTGAGGGAATAAAGGTAGTAGATGAAGCGAGTTTTTCCTCTCCGCGATTTGGAGAGAAATTAAATACCTCTGCTCCTGGAACCTCGGCCGTTATTGCTGAACCGATTCATGCCCCCAAATCTATCACCCCTATCGTAGGGCGCAGGTCTTTGATTAAAACCGCCCATTGGGCCTCCGCGCATTTTTGGACCAATGCTAGCCCGAACTTCGGACAAACTGCTTCGGAATATTTCAATGTACCTGTTAATTGTGATAATCTATGGTCAGGATTTTAGATCGATTCAACAACGGGATAAATAGTCGTTCACGATGTTCGTTATTCATTTATTGGGGCAGATTTATCAAAACGTTTTTATGTGTATAGTCAAGTTGTTTTTAACTCAAATATTTTCATTAGAATTATGATTTAGTCGGTTTAGAGACATTCCTTTTAAATATATTCCTTAAAAGTAAGATTAAACAATTGAAATATTCCATAAAAAAGAATACTCATATTAATTTTTTAATATCTTTCAATAATCCGGATTTCATCGGATATATATCTTCCTTCACACTATCAAGCACATAAATAAATATGATTTTACTTCATCGACCCCAAGTCGAAGGAATCTGATAATGAGAAATTACCGAATCTAGTTATCCAGCATCCTTGTAGAAAATTATTTGAAATAGTTAATTATGGTGTTAGATTATCCGTTATGACCCTCCCACGCCACAACTTTACTTATCATACATTATAAGGTCACAAATATTAAAAATATTGTTATTGCATGGGAGTATCGATGAAAAGTTTCTTAAATTGTTCCCGAATAACAGATGCAAGCAGAGATGAGAGAAATGATCAAGAATTGTACATCTTTTTGTTTCTGGAGCAATTTAAGAACGTTTGAAGAACCTAACTACCAGTTGATTAATGATATCCTAATTCGTAGTATTAAATAATGAATTTTATATGTGGTTGTACCGTAGTGTTGAAATTGTACCCCATTTCCCGGTATAAAGTTGGACCAGTCTCCCCCCTTCATCAGTAGCCAATAGACCGATTGAAATTGAGCCTCCGTTTAAAATTAATACCTACATACCCACCCTCATACGAAGTTGAAGTCCCACCAACCCAGCCCACCTAGACTTGGATCTCTTTTAATGAAAGACAACTAGAAGCACACTATTAACAACGGATAACTCAAGACATCAAAGGGCTCATTAGTGCAGATAGAATTTGGCAAGAAAATGCATAACGGATAAGCAAGAATGGGCTATCCGTTGTTAAAAGCGCAATAATACTTGTCCAATAACTTTGTCAAATGTAATTTGATGTTTACTACCTCCGCTGGAACCCACCCCCTTCCCTCGGTGATATCCCATCGGGGTAGCCCTACCCACCTCCCATAGGATTTGTTGAGGATGTATGGGGTACCACCCTCCCGGCACCCACCCACAGGTTTCAGTTGGGCCAACAGTACTTTGACTTACTTCTGTTCTGACTAACGTTGCTATCAACAGTTATTTCAAATCTATTACATACTTGCAGTTTCCCTTTATATCCCTCGGGCAAATTAGTCGCTTTATCAAATCGTACACTCGAAGCGCAAACCGTTCAAATCATTTTTCAAACTGGTTATATCTCTGATATATTCAATTAGCTGAAGTATGCATGAGATGATCGGATACTTTCGAGCATTGATTACACCGCGCGTAATCTAGTCGGGGGTTGAAGAGGAACTGCGTGTATGTTGATTTAATGAAATAAACTGGCTTCCTATTACGGACTAATAATAATTGAGAAATGATAAGTATACCCAGACCCAGCTAGTATCAGTGCCCCACCTGTGTCCTATCTTTTCCTTGTGTTTCTGCAGAGCTCTCTCCGCAACATCTTTGTTAACAAACTGAACGTAAGCCTCCCCAGTACTGCGGCCCGTGTAGTCTGTAGGTAGCGATATCCCGTTCGGCAAAATCTCCAACCCTGACCCACACATAATCAAAGAACGATATTGTAGCTTAATTAAAGCCCATTTAACAACTTGTTACATGGTCAAATCAACAAAGAAAACCCTTATTATTAGGTAATAATCATAAATGTAATGTGTTAAGAAATAAAATTTCCTACATGCAAACTTATTACATTTTTACACATATTATCACTGTTTACGTTACAGCTTGCTTGTGGTCGGCTCTTTTTTTGTCACGCAAGTAACTCAGTGTCAGTAAGGATCGACAAAAATCAGTTCCTGTATATATAAATATATATATATGGAATTCCCCATATAGGTATATTCCATGCTTGTTATCCGCGATACTAAATCAGGCACTCTTCTTTATTCGTAACTATAAGAAAACCTGATACAGTAGAGCGTCAATTATCCAAATGTCAGTTATCCTTAATGTCAATTATCCGAATGACGATTGGTTTCATCAACCGTCAATTATCCGAATGACGATTAGTTTCATCGACCGTCAATTATCCAATTGACGAACTGGTTTATCAACCGCCAATTATCCGAATGACGATTTGGTTCATCAACCGTCAATTATCCGAATGACGATTAGTTTCATCAACCGTCAATTATCCGAATGACGATTTGGTTTCATCAACCGTCAATTATCCAAATGACGATTGGTTTCATCAACCGTCAATTATCCGAATAACGATTAGTTTCATCGACCGTCAATTATCCAAATGACGATTTGGTTATCCGAAAAGTCGATTATGTAAAATTGAATAAATCAACGCCGGCGGAAATATTGCTGTTCGTTTATCCGAATTTCCGGATATCCGAAAGGTGCCCTCTCCCAATTGATTTGGATAATCGACGCTCTACTGTACTTGTAAGTCATTGAAAAAATAAACATAGCCATATGATATCCTGCAGTAATTATTGATTAAACCGTCAAAAGCCCAACGCTCTCTTGAACTAGTCCTTTTCTCTCAGTTTTGTTATTATCAAGCAAACAGCATAATCTGTGCACATATATCAACAAAGACTTCTAGCTCTGTTATAATGGCATAAAATCGAGTCTTAACATCCGAAATCATACATACATCGTCGATAAAATGTTTGGGCTTGAAAAAGATCGGAGTTTTGGATAATAACGGAACAAATTTGTTCTTAAATTGTGAAAGAACAGGTTTCCTCTTTCACCTCATCATAGAGTGATGAAAAAAAACAGAACCATCTGAAATTAGGGGTAAAGCTAATAGTTACATGCCTGCAAAGAACTGTGCTATCTCTTCTTTGGAACACCCGAAAGGCAAGCCTCGCAAACGAACGCAGCCATCATCCATAGCGTTTTCCAGGTTTAATCCGCTCCTCTTAACGACCCACTCCATCTCGCCTCTCTTGGCTTTGAATACTGCGAAATGAAATATCGGTCTCCCATTGATACGAGAAAACTCTTGTCTCTTCCTCACCCGCGGAGTCTTGAGAAGTTTAAAATAACCGAAAATTATTAAGCCCTGAGTTATGAACCTTCGATATATCGGTGTCCCATGTGATCTCTGTCTCTCTTACACGCCTTTTCTATGTCCTCCTCAGTGTCCATTTCTATGTATGCTTCGCCGCTCGGTCTACCCTCGCGCGACATTGTCATATGAATACCGGCTTTACCATGCGATATGCTACAGTCATTGAAGAACTTCATTATCTCATCGACTGTAGTCGACCAAGGAAGTCCCCTGAGTTTAACGACGTAGCCTTCGTCGTCGTGGTCTCCGCTCCCATTTGACATGTTTTTATCAACCTTTAGACATTTAGCGTCTATACATGTGTGTTCGTGTGTTTAATTTCGGGCGAAAAATTCTGACTAATAAGTAGTTAGTTCGAATTTCGTATCATAGATCAGTTTCTACTTTTTATCACAACATAATGACGCTTTATGGAAATCCTAACACAACTAGAGTGATACGCTACTTACAGTTGGGGAGATTTGCGACGTCGATGAAATGTTGAGGGATTAATTTAACAGTTGTCAATATGTATGATTCGAGAATTTATTTGCCGAATGTTTATATCTGGCTTATATTAATTCAGAGCCAATTTCACCCTGTGTGAGGCTTGGATCGCTTTTTCACGAACGCGTCAAACGCCGATTTGCAAATGGCGATAGCCGATGTTCACCTATTTAGAACTCAGAACGACCGCAGCGACATCTGGGGAATGACATGTCGCTTTGAATGAATAATGCATGAAGATAGATAACCGTTGCCGTTTTCGCGAACCGAACAAAGGAACTTGGGGACTAAACAGCGTCCAAACTTACCGACCGAAAAGCACGAAAGTTGGTTTGTGACCATAGATAGGGTCTAGATGTTTGACGTCATATGGGGAGCTTTCGATCTACAGACAAAAATCGACACATTCAGACACACAGCATGACGATTGGTCCCTTCTGTTAGATCCGGCCAATCATAATACTGTGTGTCTGACTGTGTCGATTTTTGTCTGTAGATGGAAAGCTCCCAGTAATAATAAAAAAAAAAGCTATTTTTTTTTTACCAAAAAGCACTAGTGTCTAATTTCAACTATTGTCTAACTGTATAGCTAGTTTATGGCTCGGCCCGGTCGGTACAGAAGAGCAGCGATCATATACATGGAAACTTGATAAAGGTATGGATTGCGCTGGTGAAAAAAACAAATTCGTAATGATATTAGATTGATGCAATATGGAAAAAAAATGTGTTAAAAAAAAAGAAAAACAAAGGAGATAAGAATATGAAAGAAAATGAGAAAACATTTAATACGATAAGATTGAAAACGATGTACGAGTAGCTTAGTTAGCCGAAAAATATTCTCCGTCCGTATTATTATTATTATTATTATTATTATTATCGCGTATCGAAACAGACGCGCGACATAACAATATTATAAAGATTCGATTGTTACCGACGGGTAGTGAAGTCGAGGACGAATAATCAAGGGGCCGAGTGAGTTAAGTGACGGACCGAGGACAACCGAAAACATCTGTGGGTCTGAAGTCTGAACCGATCAGCTTAAACTAGCTGATTATTGCCCATGTTTATCGCTGTCAAATTTACATGCAAAAACATTGAAAATTTCTTCAATACCTAGTGTATATATTATCAGTATAATACAATAGTTGAATAATTATTTTAAACAGTGAATAAACGATAGGGAAAAGAAATAAATCTCCAACGATGAGCTTCCTGTTGTGAGTATCATATCAAACCTAATCAAATACTAAAGGAGGAAAATGGGAACGACCTTTTTTCTTTTTTCCTGTTTTTTTTTTCCTTTTTCATTTCATACTTATTCAATATCACCGATAACACACACGTTTAAATAACAATAATCAGTTACATCTTCGATAGTAATATTATCACATCGACAACTAATTATGCCACTGACACAACGCGTATATATATTATCGTTCACCAATTTCTCTATGTATAAATAAATATTATACATCTATCCGTTATCGCCAATATAACGAAATTTTTTATACACACGCACACGCACACGCGCACACACATTATATCAATTTTGACAGCTCCCTATCCCTATCTCTCTCTCTCTCTCTTTCTCTTTTTTTGTCTATCTTTTATTCAAATTTCGTTTCACATTACCACGTTATTTATAATATTATTATTATTATTCAACAGCGGAAGCCGATCCTCTAAGACATTTAAGCCAAAGAAGAACATACCCGAGGGTACCCATCAGTATGATTTGATGAAACATGCAGCCGCCACTCTTGGTTCAGGAAATTTACGGCTCGCTGTCATACTGCCTGAGGGTGAAGATCTCAACGAATGGGTCGCCGTCAACAGTAAGTCTACACTATTCAATTACTAATCTGTTCGGTTCAGTTGATATCGTCTGATAATAATATCAACTCGACTACACGCGCTTCCATCTTCTTCTATCCTTCATAGTTTACATCCCTGCCGGAAAAATCCGATAAAATCTATTTCATTCGAATAGAAATATTGACTAAATCCAATCAGTTTCTATGCGGTCTATCCAGAACCGCGAAGTTGCGAATATAACACTAATCAGATCGTATACGATTCAATCAGACACCGGTCGCTATCAGGAAATACGGATAAAATTTCTTTTCGTTTTTATCAGATTCTATACGATGTGAATTCCACATGTGATTCTTTCCGATCTTTACTATAAAAAATGTATCCGATTGCATTCGGACCATCAAGAGTCTCATTCTATTTGATTTAATAGGGTCTGACCTCAATCAATTCCAATCGATTTCATTCCGGACTTGCAGCTTATCGTTCTGAAATTGAGAAAACCGATTCACGTTCTATCCGGTTTCCGTGTGATCTTTCACATTCTTATGGCTTTTCGATTCAATCCGGATTTCCAGATACCTTGCCTATCCGTCTTCATCCGATTCGTCCACCTATCCGAGTCTATTCGAGAGCGAAATCCCCGATTCATCCGTGATCGTGGACGTTTTTTGGCGCTATTCGCTTCAATCGGAGTGTCCAGATACCTTTCCTATCAGTTTCCTTCCGATCCATCCACCTATCCTACTTTATCCGGAAGCCGAGATCCTCGTTTTATCCGGATTGCATGTGATCTTGTACGTTACTGGCGCTATAAGATTCAATTCGAATTTCCAAATACGTTGCTTATCCGTCTGCCTACGATCGATCCGCCTATCCGAGTCCATTCGGGAGCCAAAATCCCCGATCCATCCGTGATCGTGTACGTTTCTGGCGCTATTCGCTTCAATCGGAGTGTCCAGATACATTTCCTATCAGTTTCCTTCCGATCCATCCACCTATCCTACTTTATCCGGAAGCCGAGATCCTCGTTTTATGCGGATTGCATGTGATCTTGTACGTTACTGGCGCTATAAGATTCAATCCGAATTTCCAAATACGTTGCTTATCCGTCTGCCTCCGATCCATCCGCCTATCCGAGTCTATTCGGGAGCCAAAATCGCCAATTTCCGTCCTCTAGGTCGACCGCTACGTAGTTTGCGTCCTCCAGGTCCACCGCTACGTAGTTTTCGTCCTCCAGGTCAACCGCACCGTAGTTTTCGTCCTCCAGGTCAACCGCACCGTAGTTTTCGTCCTCCAGGTCAACCGCACCGTAGTTTTCGTCCTCCAGGTCGACCGCACCGTAGTTTTCGTCTTCCAGGTCCACCGCACCGTAGTTTTCGTCTTCCAGGTCCACCGCACCGTAGTTTTCGTCCTCCAGGTCCACCTCACCGTAGTCACCAATTTACCGAATAATGATGCATGAATTATCAACGTGTACAACATCAATTGTCCATCAATAATTACTTACAATCGGTCGACCTGGAGGACGAGAACTATCTAGCGGTGGACGTGGAGGATGGAAACTACGTAGCGGTGGATCTGGAGGACGGAAACTACGTAGCGGTGGACCTGGAGGACAAAAACTATGTAGCGGTGGACCTGGAGGACGGAAACTACGTAGCGGTGAACCTGGAGGACGAAAACTACGTAGCGGTGGACCTGGAGGACAAAAACTACGTAGCGGTGGACCTGGAGGACGGAAACTACGTAGCAGTGAACCTGGAGGACGAAAACTACGTAGCGGTGGACCTGGAGGACAAAAACTATGTAGCGGTGGACCTGGAGGACGGAAACTACGTAGCGGTGAACCTGGAGGACGAAAACTACGTAGCGGTGGACCTGGAGGACGATAACTATGTAGCGGTGGACCTGGAGGACGGAAACTACGTAGCGGTGGACCTGGAGGACGAAAACTACGTAGCGGTGGACCTGGAGGACGGAAACTACGATGCGGTCAACCTGGAGGACGGAAACTATGATGCGGTCGACCTAGAGGACGAAACACAGATAACGAACGCGTATGTTGTACGAAGACAACCCCCGGCGCCGACGTCGTTAACACTCATAATTATCTGTAACTTGAATGCCATATGGTGACAGAATTTATCACTAGATTTAATCATTTATTTTCAATCAAAGTTTACCTATTGAGTCGAGAAGTGTTAGAGATTGTAACAGGCGACGATTAGATCCAGATCAATACCGGACGTCAGTTGATCAACGAAGTTAAGCAATTTCATCTGTGACCAGAATTTGGATGGGTGACCCACATGAAAACAAAATGAAAAAGAAAAAACAAAATGAAAAAGTTAATTGGGTAACACCGATACAAACTAATTCACAATAGAAACGAACTGGTATTGTATCATGATAATCTGTTTACATATCCGACAATCCGGAACCAGAAACCTAGTTGAAACGGATACACTCTTTTTCTATCCGTTTCTATCGTGCACGGCTGCCAGGTCAAACCAGAATATGTGCTGATATAAACCTATACAGGCCATGCCTGTCATAGGATACATCCGGATTGATTCTAATTCGGAGCGACGGAGCGGTAAGGCAGTAACAGACGGATAGAGTCGTATTGGATTCGAATGGATAGCATCTGATAAGCAGCGTACGTTAAATTACGGAAGAAACGTATAGAAACGGATACATAACGATAAGTATTGTTTCACCGCTGGCACACGTAGTAATGCGTGCGGATAGAAACCTATACAGACCATGCCCGTTGTAGGATAGATACGAATCGATACCTATTGCAGTTATGACGATTCGATAGTATTCACAGTCTATACGAATCTCACAATGAAAACGAATTGATATTCTATCCTGATAATCTGATTACATATACGAAAATCCGGAACCAGAAACCTAGTTGAAACGGATACACTCTTTTTCTATCCGTTTCTATTCGGAACTTCCAGCAGGGATACATAGAGAATAGGGAGCATGCAGGAGGCCTTCATATAAACCATAATCAAACACGCTTGTTCTATGTACAAAACATACAATCTTAAAACAATAACTTAGATTCATTCCCTTAATAATCTTATGACAAACTACAACTTGTTCCCTCCTATCCATAGAGGGGGTCGCTATGCTATTCAAAGAACAAGCAAAACTTGTTTCGATCAATTTTCAGGATCGTTATGCGATAATACTTATCACTAAAGCTACATAAATTGTTACAAAATGATGTTCATGTTCAATCGATTCGTTGAATTGTTTTTCTTACTCAACTTGAAAGATATCGTCATCGTAATGTATGTTCATTAGTCACTTTGCGTTTAACAGATGAGTAATAACTGAGAAAGTATCCCCCCCCCCCTCCACCCCCCTCCCCCGCCATTCTCTATCACTCTCGAACAATCGCATAAGAATAAACCTAAGACAGGATACGAGACTTTTGTGGTCAGACGTATAACTGATTATCGTCATTATCGTCTAAATATAAAAGTCTAAATGCTTAAATGAAACGTAATTAATTATAAATTCTGACGTAAGTGAGAAAGTTTCGAGTTATTATTAAGTATCTATCAGGTGAAAATGAATTTTCACTTTATTTACAGCCGTTGATTTTTTTAATCAAATAAACATGCTTTATGGTACAATAACGGAATTTTGTACGGAGGAAAGCTGTCCCATAATGTCCGCTGGACCAAAATATGAATACCATTGGGCGGACGGTCATACGGTGAAAAAACCAATAAAATGTTCTGCCCCTAAATATATTGACTATCTTATGACATGGGTGCAGGATCAGTTAGATGACGAGACATTATTTCCATCGAAAATTGGCTAGTATTCATTTAATTATTATTTAGATATTTTTTATATCTTCTCAATATAGTTTTAGATTTTCTAATCATTAGGAGATTCAGGTTTTTAGTTTCATGTATTCAAGTAATGAATATATTCTATTCTCTACAGGTGTGCCGTTTCCAAAAAATTTCCTATCTATCGCCAAGACTATATTAAAACGTTTGTTCCGAGTTTACGCTCATATTTATCATCAGCACTTCAGTGAGGTTGTTCAACTTGGCGAAGAGGCGCATCTTAACACATCGTTTAAACATTTTATTTTCTTTGTTAAGGTAATAGGAATAGTTTGAAAATTTCATTATATGTTATTATTATTATTATTAAATGGTGTTAACTTACATAACTCTCTCGTCGTTATTTTCTCAGGAGTTTAATCTAATAGACAGACGAGAATTAGCTCCATTGGAAGAGTTGATTGAGAAACTGACTGCGAAGGACGCTCGATGAGTTTTCTTTATTTACTCTGAAGCAAAGTCCGTCTGTGAAGCCTCTCCAAAGAATCTCATCAATGCTATCTCTGTTAACTATCCTATCGTATAATTATGTTTTTTTAATTATTTAAATAATCGTATCATTGACAACGACGGGCTAAATCTCGTTTATTAATATCAAGTTTAGCTACAGATCATTTCAAGCTGCTTCTTCAATCAATATATTCAGCAATTAGTCTTGTGTTTTAATACCGAGAGAATTTCAGTCGCTGGGCTTAGTGTGAACTAAAAACCCAAAAATAAAATAAAATAAAATAAAATAAAAATCGTGCTTCTAACTGATAAGAGAGAGTAACTACTCGTCAAAAGTATAAATCGAATCTATTAAGATAATAGATTATTTGTTGAATAGATGAATTATTTTCGAACGTTATGCTGCTTAGAATTAACTGAGAAACCCTTTATTTACCGCATAGGGGAGAGAATTCTTTGCAAATTATGCTTTTGTTATATTATTTAAAAAAAAAGGAAACAAATTTAGGTCGTAAATTTTTCTTCTACTTTTATCGCAATCATTTTCGTTGTAGTTTATACTGGGAGAAGGTAGGCTGCTGAGGAAAGGACGATTCGAATCAACTCACAATCAGATTTTCGAATACTTCGAACAGCGAAACCGACTTTCGAGTCTAAGACCGTTACTCGATCCTTTCCTAAGCTCGGCTACCCGATGAGTGAGAATTGCCTTGAAACAGGTGCAATTTTAAAATATCCGCGTGTATCTTGCAGTTTGATATAGGTACACTCACGGAATCTGAACCTGAAGCGCCGTTGGTAAGGTGATCGAGCAACCCGTACGTCATGTTGATACACGTTGTTTTTAATTGTCTTCAAATTGTCAAAGACAATTAAAAACAACGTATATCAACGTGTATGTACGGGTTGCTCGATCACCTTACCGACGGGGCTTCAGGATCAGATTCCGTGAGTGTACCTATTAGCTGCGGGTATTGTATGTAAATATACAGTGGAAGAGTATACGAGAGGGAAATACATATATTGCACCGTGTTGAGTATATAAGGGTATTAGCGTAATTTAGATTGATAATTTTTTATATTAAACGCTTATAGAAACTATCGATCTATCACATTATTCTTTTATACTTTTTCATTACAATTTTCTTTTTTTTTTTTCTTCTGATTTTGCCTTTCTTTTCTTTTCTCTTTTCAACACTATTCAATAGTATTAGAATACAAGTGGATTTAAGCCAGGTTTTATTATTTTTTTTATTTCTATTACTAAATCAGGATACAGACGTGGAATAGATAAATCGCAATTTGCTCTTATAGTATATATTATATACCTATGTTATTGTAATAAACATGGGAACGAGTACTGGATAAAATATATCAATATCGTGGGACAATTACGTTTTTTAAAAACTCCTAAAGTGAAAAAAGAGAGTCAAGAGTCTCTTCGTTGAAAAAAACAAAAAAAAAAATCAATTATTTGACTATTATACCTTGAAGAGTTATTATTGTTTTTTCCTTTTATAATTTATAATAAATATTATGTGTCGTTAATATTTTAACTCAAAAACGAAAGTCCAGGACTCATTCCACTTACCCTAATTTAATTTTTTTTTTTTTTTTTTTTTTTTTTTTTTCCTTCCATTGGGAATTTTCTGTATATATGCAATAAGCTATTTAACTGTTATAGAATGAAAAATTAGTGCGTATACCGCGGTCTGTTTATACCTAATAATTAATATATTTCGATGTATTCATTTCAATATCGTTTTAATAAGGATTTATATTTTTTAAGCATTTACAGATATTACATTTAAGACAAAAACAGAAAAAAAGAAAAAGAAAAACAAACAAAACAAAAAAAACGAACAAACAATGATCATTTTCTACTTTTATTTTCTTAGCTTATATTATTATTATTATTATTATTATTATTATTATTATTATTATTATTATTATTATAAAACTATGATAACACATACACCTACGACATACTATAATATACTATATTATATTATTAGCTAATAATAATTATTATGCTTTATGTATGCAAGACTCGCGTGTAAATATTTATTTTATCTTTTGCTTTGACGAATAATAATCAATCAATCAATCAATTACCTTATTTGAGGAAATAGATCACTTTCAATATCACGGCTCTACTCGTTATACTTGCAAGCTAAACGCACCCATTCCATCATCTGATCAAAGAGTGTAAAGAGAGAAAGGAAAAAAAAGTAAATAAACTTGATCGTATTTATGCAGTTTTGTCAAGCTATTACACGTTTAAAACACATATTATAGCTTTTAAGTAGTTGTCGCTGAGAAAAAGTAAAGAAGTAAAAAAAACGAAAAAAGAAAAAAAAACTGGAAATACGTGTATTAACGAAACATACCTATATAATATGATACATACACATAATATAATAGTACATATATAATATTGATTCAGCGTTTTTTTTTTTTCCCTAGTCTTTTATTAATTTATTACCGTCTACTAAATTATGACGGTAATAAATCATTCGAACGATCTTAAGAAAAATTCTCTTTTCTTTATTTTATTTTTTTTTCTGTTTCGTATGAAAAAAAAAACGCTGTAATTCTTTATACATAAATAAATACATAAAGGTAAATAAATATCTATAATCGCAATTGGTACTTAAAAAAAATATGCAAACATAATGAAATGCTGATATATATCAAACAATTAATTAACGCACGTTGAAAATAAAAAAAAAATCTGTTGAAATCTCGTTCGATATACGAAAGCATATTTAAATACATATACAAAAACTTCGATTTTTATCATAACAACGCTTGTTTTTCTATTGTGTTAATTAATACGCATTTCAATCGCAATATTAACGCCCATCCCAATGGATGTGGGTGACTAGGGATGGGCCTTAAGCTCGATTATTATCATGATCATTTTTTTGAAAAAAGAAGGTATATAGATTATAAATCATTAATTTCTCTGCTGTAAAGCTGCTAATTCAGTCTTCGTTCCTTTGAGAAATACATTATGCTTTTAGCTGGGTCCTGGTAAAAAATTTCTAACATATATACATATACTATATACCTATATTCCTAAACATACATACATACATACATACATAATATACATACGTACATAGTTGCATGTACCGTAACGACATATACCTAAGTATTTATTCTCATTTCAAACAGATAAATTTCAAAGTCACACACAGCTTTGCTCCAAGCAACATATTATATAATGATATGAGCAAAACGATTTACCTAATTATGTTGCGACTTTATAGCGATAGATCTATGTAATGTAAATAGTATTTTCTCATGTGAAATAATAAAATAATAAAAAAAAAAAAATATATCTAACTAAGTACAGAGAAATTTTTATTTCACGCGATATGCTACACTCTGATTCTATACCTGATTCCAATCCTTCATTGAAATTACCCTTTTTTCCAAACTTGAAACGTTACGACTACTAAAACTAATTATTTTCAACAACGTTTAGTAATGTAATAATAGACATTCAACTACAATTTCATTTAAATTTTGTTAACAGCGACCTATATTCCATGCCGCTATCTGTGCGTGTATCATTTCCTTCATCTTTCTTTTGCCTTTCACTTATGTATGTACATACTTTGTAAACAGTTACATTCCTGAGAAAAAAAAACGTGATTCATACCAGAACAATTCATAATGGATCCCGCCCGCCTCTTTTGCGGTAAAAGTAGTTCGTGAAATTATCACCGCGGTTCAGCGCTACCTATAGTCCCGTTGTTCGAAATTCAATATTTTCAGATTTTCAGAAACATGCATTCCAACGATTTCTATTCGTTTTTCGTACCACAGATTTGCATTGCACGCTATTCTACTGACTTTTTATGAGCTACTGATTCACAGATACATCAAATATGCCTCCGGGCTCTAGAAATATTCGATTCTACCTAAAATGAAAAAAAAATTCATTTTCGCGGGAAATGAATTTTTCAAGTTTCGAAACGCGATTAGCTAAAACGATGATTTTTTACGGAAAATGGGGACCACAGATCGAAAAAAAAAAAAACGGAGCATGTTCAAGACTTCCATGAATTCCGTGAGTTGCGAATGTCTATGAATAATTCGCGTGGCTGGTATACTTGAACGCTTCGTAGCTCCGTGAAAAGTACCATGTACACGGGTGTGACATACGCCTGGGGATGGTTGAAGCAGCTGACTACAATGAAGGAGCAGAAGTTCAGCAAATCGTTGGAACCGATGGATTCCACGAAAAAGGATGACCATCACAAATCCCACCTGTTCTGGACTCTCTCTGACCTCGTCTTCGTCACACTCTGTTTTCAAATTGATATCATATACTTGTGCGACATGGGTTACATGTTCAACAATGATCTCAGTGCGTTACCCACGTATGATCTACTGCAATTGAACGTTTTTTTTTCTGAGTTCTCAGTCCAACTCCAGAGTCTTACTACACGTTGACTGTTATATGCCTAAAATGAGAAACTGGACACTAGATAAGGACTGAAAAGCTTTCCACTCGCTTAGACGAAGATGTTGCACCAGCATTAGATTTACACTTAGCATTATCAGTCCATGTATGGTCTAAAATCTACCCACAACTAATTCCTTTCCCTTCGATCAACTTTTCGTGGGCCAGATCCTGGCTTCCTACTGATCATGGTAATGTACGCAACGTGGGGTCCCGCGTTGATCTACATGGAAATTTTCCTCGGACAGTACGTTCAGCACGGTTGCCTTTATCTGAAGAACATGTCACCATTGACTTGCTCAACCATCGGATATGCGATGCTATTGACGATGTATTGCTACTCGGTAACCACCGTCGAGCGTTTAGCAGACAGTTACATGTTCATCTTCAGGTTCGCTGTTGGCTGTTCTCTTATCAGTTAATCTCTTCATCTCGTTCGTCGATCTTTGATCAAAGCCTAAACGGGATTTCTGTATTCACCAAAGATCGTTCAGCTCCGAACTGCCCTGGATGGTATGTCCAAAAGGCTCGACTCCGGCGACTTGCATCGATCGAGCGCTGCTCGTTCAATGCTACTTAGAGAACAAGCGGGATGACTGCTATCCGAAGCTAGGACCAGAGCTTATTTCGTCAAGGATATACTACAAGTCAGTCATACCACGTTCTCCAGTCACGCAAAACCTTTGTGAATTGAAAGACTGCAAAGCAACCAGCGGATGCTAACAGCATTTCTTTGATCCATCCTTTGCAGAGCCACACACACGAGCTTCGCGAACAAGGCGGCTCTTCTTCTATTCGGATGGCTCACGATCTACATCGCCTTGAAGCAATCTCTTAGTGGCACACGCGTTGTGCGTTTGTTATTTTGTACTTTAACTAAGTCTCAGGCTCGAGAGCAAATGCATTCGATCAAAAGTAGCATTGATCCAAAATACTGGTGGCTGAGATCATCAGGAGATATCGAACTGATTACCCAATTGCCTAATTGCCCCTTCCGCTTTTCCTTCCCTTCCCTCGTGTCTTTCTGTCTTTACTTCGTCTTCATCTAATTGCAGATGATAAAGAGGCTGCTGCTGTTCATGCTGGTACTCTTTCTGTGCCTGTTAACGCCTTTATTGGCTTACGTTGATAAGGGTCTCTCCATTGTCCCCTTTTTCAGTTTGAGGCAAGGTGCTGTCTTGAACCTGGCGGTAAGTGATTGCAAGCCGTTTCTAATCCGTCGTCCCTCACGATCTTCGAATTTCTCCCGCAGACCTGGATAAAAGCCTTTAAGAATTTCCTGAGGGACCACGCCGCTGTGCGAGGCGGATGGCAGTTGATCGGCTGTCACATAAAACCGGGTCCAACGGCTGCAAATCTGACTATTTATACCTGCGGTCTGACTTATTTGGTCACCGTATTCAGCCACATATTCTCGACAGGAATCCTAGGCGTGATGTTATTTTATATGAAAATCACACAAGTTGATGAAGAGCTTTTTTTTCCAAGTAAGAATAACTATTAAATTATGACATTTTTTATGTATCTAGTACCTACTCCGTTATCTACTACTACATAGGCACTGTCATAATATGGAATTGCTGTTATTGTTACAGACTATACGAAGCTGTTCAACTTTTATCCCTTCGCACTGGGACTGCTGCAAGTCCGCCAAGTCTGGAGCTTGGTATTCTTCGTGCTTATTGCTTTTTCGTCAATATCGTACATGGTAACTGCAGCTGGCAATAATGCAAAGCCATGGAGAATAGCGTGTTTGATTTTGCCGCAGGTGGTGAACATGGCAATTCTTGAGGAGAGCATGTACGACGAGTTTCCGGTGATGTTGCGGTACCGGGGCTACGTCAAGGTCTCACTTTGCATTCTTGGATTCTTCATCAGTATCGTCAGCACTTTGTTGGTCGGTATAGTTTTGCTGGATGAACGCCATATGATTACCTGTCGCGAATCTCGTCTTCGATCTCACCAAATTCCTTGCAGACTGGATCGAATAGCTACGAAGACGCTCTTACGCTACACATTGGACGCCTGCTAACAAATGTCATCATCTTGATCCTCACGTCTAGCGTTGGGTAACGAACTTTCGTGTGTATATTCAACGTACGTCAAGGTATCAACTGTAACTTCGAAGGGAATGAATATACATTTGAAAATTTCCTGGAAGTGTAAAGATATTGCTAAAGATATAACTGCAATAGCACTTCGATCGATAGTACCATTGATCAGCCACAATTATTGCTGGAATCGGTGATCCTTCAACTAATAAAGAACCAATCGATGCAAATTTAACAGGTACATTTATGGAATAGAACGTTTCTCCGATGACATGAACTTCCTGAATGGACATCAGCCGACTACGTACTGGAAAATATGCTGGAAGAGTTTGCCGTTTGCAATACTGGTAATACACTTGGTGGCAGGTCACGAAACACGATATATGGTGATCCGTTATCACGATTTAGATTTTCACTGGCAGTGACATGATCAACATCGATTTTCCTCGTGACGATTTGACCCGAACTACCTCAAACATTGTCTACGTGATCCTGCTCACTCTGGCGCTACTGCGTCTGCTTTATCAAATCGTTATGTCCATAAAAGCGAGAGTGAGTCCAGCTTAAAATCCGTTTCAAAAAATCGCGTGATCCTCATGACTTCCGGAATTAACCCAAAATATTTGATTCATTCTGAGGGAAGAACGTTGCAGGAATGTTGTTCCAAGCCACACCGTTATGGGGGCCACCACTTCCAGAAGATCGTAGGCTGCGAAACACGTACAACCCCAGAGAAGAGACCAAGTACTGGCGGAAAAACAATCTCTGCACTCACCACTGCCTCCTCAATAAGGACTTCATCATCTCTATCATCTTTCGTGAGGTAGATTCGAGGACCAACAAGACACGAGACAATGACACGTGTGTTTATTATCTCAGAAAATCTCCGGCAAATCAGTAGTTTACATTCAATTTGGCTGACTCCTAGCTGATCACAATTACGTGATTTTAGACCTCAGGAAGATTTTACAGCGGTACCAGGGCATACAAGACAGAATCAGGTCGTCATTGCCATCGACAACGTGTCCAGCGCGCAGCTAGAGACCTTCGAGGAGCAGGTGAGACAGAAGATGAAGTTTCTGGAGCAGATTGAAGAGAAGGAAGTCAATTTACATCACAGGCAATCCAAAGTTCCAGATAGGGTAATGGCCACAAGGTCCATGGAGGAATTGGACCACCGAGTAAGTCGATGTCGTGATGATACTCGACAGTTTAATGGAATGGTTTCCGATGCACAGATTGAGCAGATGATCAAAGAAGCAGACCGGAAGGCTGAGTTGGAGAGAGGAAGCAACGCAACGGGGATGCAGAAGACAAGCTCAAAAACGAAGCAGCGTCGGCTGCCCACTTTTGTCCCCACAGAGACACCGCGACCAAAGAAAACACCGAAAGCAGTACCTACAGCCAACCCCAAGGGTGCTAAAGACAAAGATCCTGCCAAGTTTCATACTTTTGCTGTGGCAGTCCCACATTTCATCCTGGAACCATCGGGACACCCTGCGCCTGCGAAGAGCACTGAAGAGAGAGAAAATCTCGAGTCATCGCAGACTCCTGTCTCCCAAGCTTTCTGTGGCTCTCAGTCAACGTCCAGCAGAGTTTCGCAAAGGCAGCACGCTCTGAAGCCAGGATTGGAAATGAAAGAACCTTGCCTCCCGGTCTGGACTCCACTTCTAGATCCACCACAGCCCACCACCTGTTCCAAAGTATCGCAATCCTCCTCGTCCACGAGCACTGTATCGAGGGAAGCAAACTGTTCTCTTCCCGCGTTCCCCGTAGATTTACACTTGTCATCTGAAAGTCCTGGAAGTTCAGCTACATCATTGGAACTTTCTGTACTGAGCCATGACCCGGTACTACGCGAGATTTTACGCTCCGTGGGAAGTCCAAGATCCCCACATCCGCCAAAGCGTGAGAAGAAAGGGACCGGGCAAAAGGCGCAGAGGATAGAGGAGGAGGAACCAGTTGTAGACATTGATCAAGCCATACAAATTCGTATTGACAATCTTTTACGGGGTGTGGGGAACCCCGGGCGAAGTACCAATCCACAACCCGGTGGCTCATCTGCGGTAGCAAAGGCCAAGACTGTGTCAAGAGTTGCGAGAAGGCAGTACAGGTACCCGAAGATAAGCATACAAGGAAAAGGAACATCCCAGAACTCGTCATATCCATCCAAGGCCGAGAATAAGCACAGCGATCAAGCACATGCGACTGGCTGGGTTGCGTCGAAGATTTCTGCACTTGAAAAAAGACTTGGCAATCGAACGACGCGCCGTTCTATCTCGTCAAAAATGACCACCGACCCGCAAAACTAATGACGAAAGTTAGTATGAAGTGAAATAAAATTAAAAAAATATCGAATAGCGTATATTGCAAAAGATTTTATTAGCACTAACAATAATATGCATGTATACAATAATTGTATGTGAGTGGGTGGTTTTGTTCTTTTAGTAAACTATTGGTATCAGTTGTAGTAAATAGGCTCTATCCTTATATATAATCTCATTTTAGTCACATACAATTTTCTTCCTCATTTTATCCACAAAATTTTGCTTTTTTGTATTATACTACAATTATCACAAGTCAGCCAATCACGCTCAAAAAGTTTATCCACGATCTGATCTATGGTACAGTTTAAATAAATGACAATGATAAAATAGTTGATTATTCTTATATTAGATACTTAAATACTTAAATAATTATACACATAATGATATCTACACGCCCTCTGCAATCACCTTGAAAAGCAGTGCCTATATTATGTCTACAAGTTTGTTGGGCAGATAAATGATTAAAAAAATTGAGTACAAATTATACTACCACATGAAGAAAAACAAAAAAACGCAAATGACGTTCTTTCCAATACAATGTGGCTCTGTTATTATACATTCAGCAGAGAATCACTGCTCTCTTTCCTCGCCGGATGCTCCTGTTTCGGTAGCTTTACTTTGACACATGCACCAGCCATTTTACTACCGTAATGTCCAGCCCAAAAACTGCGGTCTTTACCTTGGTGGCAAAAAGTTACCTTCTTTAGGCCAGGTCCATAGTTGGTAAACTCATGTTCGACCTAAACAATTGGATGAAATCAACGAAAAACAATCACAATAAAGAATATTTGATGCCTAGATGAGAGTAAAATTTCGTGAACATGATAGAGTAGCTTACGTAATGCCACATGTTTTGTTTTTCACCGACAAGAATATCTTTGAAGTGAAAGTTGTCCAGGACTGTTTTGTCTTCGTTTATTAAGCTTGCCGAACATTCATATTCCGCTGGACAATCCCATCTACAGCTGTACCACTCGCTAATCTATTTCAAATTACAACAAAATGATAAACAAACGAGATAGGGGATTTGGGAATGACATTAGAAGCGGATAAACTGGCAAACCATACCACAATAGGTGGCTGGAACCGGTCTAGTAGGTGTGCGAAAAATCCTTCAGCAACTAAATTGACGGTTTGTTGTTTACTGCACTCTTGAAATGAGGTGACAAAGCAATATGATTGACCCTCAAAGACTGGATCTGAGCTTGGTAAGTCTGGGACACCCTGAGGAGGTGATTCTACATCCCACTTATGACCACCCTGGCGTAATATATGCCAATATTTTGTCTTCCCATTCATTCCTGAATGATTTTTCATCAGATTTTTATCAAATGGTTTCTTTGCACAGATTGCATAGTAGAGAATCCAGGAGAGTTCTTTGTCAAAGTGCAACGGCTTTTCCATTACAGATTCAGCCTTCTTTCTCCAAACATAACTCTGCAGTATTAAATGCCACCGCTTGCAGACCAACTGGCAATTCAATAGGGTCGCGGGATCGACGTGGAACAATATCTCGCTGAGTAATTCTTCGGGTAAATATTTGCCCGTTAGTAGAAGACCGTTTTCACCGTTTTCATCAAACTCGACGTGGTCTTCGGACGCTGTGCCAGCCTCACTTGGCCACATTTTTTCTGCCCTATAAATAATTGTTGGCGTGAAACGTTATCCCTGATGATATGCGGAAAGAAGATGCATGCATGCTGCAGTGCAGAGGCAAACAACAACGAAAGAAAAACTTCGGAATCATCAAACTATAAACATTTCAGAGAGTGATTCTACCTTTTCTAGGAAACGGTTCGTTCTATTGTAAAATTGAATAGGACACAAAAGATGCATTGCATCAAATTGCATAATATTCGTTTGAACTTTTTTGCGGAATACAATTCCGTTGTGGATATATACGAAACTTTCTGAAAGACCGCGATATTTTGTAAGAGTTATAATTACGCAAATGTCAAAAGATGAATGACTGCAGACTTACATAACCTATAAAACGTTTAATATACTATGTAGACAGTATCCTTGCAAGCTTTATAACGTACACAAGTGACAAAATGTCCGTACTACGTTGACGTCAAGCAATTTCTACGTGGCGTTCTTGATTATGAAAAACCACGATAGGGAATTGCATGTAAACATCAACAACAAAGTCCCGAACCCTACGAAAGCTCGGTGGGGACGTGTGTGTTCGAAAACACATCCTATGCATACTGCCACTGCATGAGCTTTTTTTTTTCATACACTGTCCGTTTGATTCAAATATTGCAAATGCGCGCTTTTTCTGGCTCGATTACATCCGCAGTTTTTTTCTTCATGTAATAAAATAAACAATTCGTTCATTCATTTTTAGCACATATTTATATTTTTTTATATGTAGTACAATTATCACAAATCAGCCAATCACGCTTAAAGTTTATTCACGATCTGATAGAAATTATAATGGATAGAATTTATTAAGGAATTTCAAATGTTTCATAATTTTCATAGAAAAAAAAAAAAAAAATTCGTAGACTTTCGTAGTTTTCTCATAGTAAGATTCGTTGCTTTTGTCAATCGAACAACATAGAAGAAAAAATGTAAAACAAACAAACGAACAAACATCTGCAATAATTCTCATAGTATTATGCGAAACTACGAAAAATTTCAAATTTCCTTGATAATTCGTAGAAATTCACGAATCCATCTTCACCAGAGTAGATCCTTAGAATTAGATCTCATAAATTATGCTGATATACATCCTACAGCTCATAACATTCTCGCGCAGTTATAGACATAGGTATAAAAATAAAAACAAACGATATTATTGACAATAGAATAGGTGGCTCTGTTATTAAAAATTCAGCAAAGAACCGCTCGCCTCTTTGCTCTCCGGAGGCTCCTGGTTTGGTAGATTTACTTTGACGCAAGCCCCAGCCATTTTAGAGCCGTAATGTCCAGCCCAACACTTTCTATCCATACCCTGGTGCCAAAAGGTTACCTTCCTCACCCCAGGTCCATAGTTGGTAAACTTATGTTCGATCTAAACAATTATATGTGAAATCACTCAATCAAATTCTTTGCTCCTGATATAATTCGGGTTGTGAATATTGGTGAACAACATTTTAGGTCTAAAAAAAATAGAAATATTCCTTAACACTATAAAGCAGCTTACGTAATGCCACATATCTTGTTTTTCACCCACAAGAATGTCTTTGAAATTGAACCTGTCCATAACTGTTGTATCTTCGTTCATTAAACTTGCCGAAAAATTGTAAGTAGCTGGACAGTCATATCTACAGCTGTACCACTCGCTGACCTGTTGCAATGAAATGATGGAAAAACGAACTAGAGATTTAAGAATCAAAATACAAGTGGGCAAACTTGGCAAACTATACCGTAATCGGTGGCTGGATTCCATCCAGTAGTTGTGGAAATAATCCTTCGTTGACTAAATTGACTGTTTGGCTTTTAGTGCACTCGCCGAAAGAAGTGACAAAGCAATATTGTTCACCCTCAAAAACCAACTCTGAGTTTGGCAAGGCTGGTGCACCAATCGGAGGACATTCCACCGCCCATTTGTCACCACCGTTACGTAACACATTCCAACTAGTCCGTATTCCATTTTTCCCGGAATGATTTTTGATTAGATTTTTATCAAATGGTTTCTTAGAACAGATTGCGTAGTAGAGAAACCAGGGTAGTTCTTTATTAAAGTGCAATGGTCTGTCTATTACAAATTCGGCTTTCTTTCTCCATACATAACTCTGCAGTATTGAATGCCACCGCTTGCAGACCAACCGGCAGTTCAATAGGGTATTGTGATCCACGTGGAACAAAATCTCGCTGAGTAATTCTTCGGGTAAATATTTGTCCGTTAGTAGGAGACCGTTTTCATCGTTTGCATCAAACTCGACGTGGTCTCCAGACGCTGTGCCAGCCTTGTCTTGCCACATTTTTGTCTGACTTATAGAGAATTGTACATTGAAGTAAAACGTATATGATATAGAAAGAAGATTGAATGCTGTAATGGCAAACAACAACGGAAGGAAACTCCGGAATCATCAACTAAACATTTCAGATAGTGATTCTACTTTTTCTAGGAAACGGTACGTTCTATTGTAAACCTGAATAGGACATAAAAGATGCGCTTCATCAAGTGGCATAATATTCATTAGAACTTTTTCTCGGAAAACAAAGCAGTTGTATAGATATACAGGGCTTTCTGAAAAACCGCATGTCTATTTAAACAATAATTTTCATCTCATTGGCAGTACTGAATTGACATAGGTATAATAACTCTTTCGTAAAATATTTAAATTGCACCGATGAAATTCAAGTGATTGTTGGAAATTACCTTCACGGAGTATACTATATGTCACGGCGGTAAATAATAAAGCCAAAAATGTTGAGAATTAATCTAATTACAATTGCGCAGATGATAATTAAATAGATTACGGTCTTACATAACCTACAAAATGTTGGCCATGATTAACAATACTGCCGTAACGTCGTAACGTAAGTTGTAAACGCATGAGGTAGTCAACGTAACAATAAAACATGTAATCGTAAGGGAAGAAGGTGCGTTGCCCAAGTTACATAAAAAAGTAAAAAGATTATAAATCCACTCTGATTTTTTTTATTAAATATAAAAATGTTGCATATTTTATATACTTTGTAAAACCCACTTTATTCGTGTGTAATGCTGTATATAGGTATATCGTAAAATTTACAAATTGTACTCACATCAAAGTCATATTAACTCTCTAACTATCTCTCCTCTTTCTCTCCTAAAAACTCTTCAATATTCTAAACTTGGTCCCAATCACATCATCAAGTTTATCAATAAAATTTCAAAATGTTAATATTATACGACAATCATCTTAACATCATCCTCTAAATTCCAAACCTCCTTGTATCATCTCTAAATAGAAATTCGTAATTAGCAAGAAAGTACCACCGCAAACCGTTCCAATAAAGACAAAATTGTATGGTGTCAAAGTTGATTTGTAAAAGTGTGCTTTTCATTCTCATACATAGGTATAAAGCTATCAGCATTGTTAAACCCCCGATGTGAGAACATATACATAATATAATACTCTCATCAACTTTATGCACAATCATAATTTACATTATTTTATACAATTATCAACAACCCTCTAATTCTAAGTCACATCTCAGTTCAATTGGTTCACACATAAAAAAATATTCAAATATCAATACAAACGATTATACATATCACAATAAACACAATTTTCATTGTATGCCATCAGATTCTTCGGATCTTTCATCGATTGAATCAGCTGTACGATTTGTTCCGAGATTTGTTCCTTCTTCTTCTTCATCATCTTCTTCCTCCACATACTTATGCTTTGGTAAAGTTACCTTGACACATGCACCTGCCATTTTACTACCGTAATGTCCTACCCAAAAGTTCTGATCCATACCACCGTGATAAAAAGTAACTTTCCTCAGCCCAGGACCGTAGTTAGTGAACTCATGTTCGACCTAGATGGATTGATGAGATCAACATAATATACTAACACAACAATAAGAGTAACAGCAATACAAATGCTTACATAATGCCATTTGTTCTGTTGTTCATCGCGAATAGTATCTCTGAATTCATAAGTGTCGAACACTTTTCCAGATTCGTTGATTAATGTTGCTGAACATTCGTATATAGCCGGACAATCACATCTACTGCAATACCATTCGCTTACCTATATTCACCAATGTGAATTAGCGAGCAAATGAAATATGAAATAGGTTGATAATCGTAGATTTTAGGAAGCGTTAATATTTGACTAAAACTACCGTAATTGTCGGTTGGATTTCGTCCAGTAGCTCTGGCAATAATCCTTGGGCGACTAAATCGATCGTTTGTTCTTTGCTACAGCTGTAATAAGACGTAACAAAGCAATGTTGTTTTCCCTCAAAGACTGGTTCTGAGATTGGTAGAGGCGGCGCACCGATTGGAGGACATTCAACGCCCCATTCGTCCCCTCCTTCGCTTAGTATCTTCCAATGTTTATGTTTACCATTTTTGCCAGAGTGATTTTTAAGCAAATTTGTATGTAGCGATTTTTCAGAACATATAGCATAGTAGAAACATATTTGTTTGTCGGATTGTAAAGGCCATCCTATAACAGCTTCGGCCTTTTTTCTCCATATGTAATTCCGAAGTATTGAATGCCACCGCTTACAGACATACTGGCAACTCAAGAGAGTTTTGTGATCGACACGGAACAAAATTTCACCCAACAATTCTTCGGGTAAATATTTGTCCATTATTATTAGACCGTTGTTACCATTTTCATCAAACTCAACACGTGAGTTGAACATGACACCTTGCAGCTGACCCATTTCTTCAATTATCCAAACTCTCGTATGTTCTGCAGAAACAAGACTATAACTGTGATATGAATAACAAAGACTATGGGATTGGTCAAACTCAAGTCGTCTGATTCAGTGATTTTGGTTCATTTTTAGAACGCATTTTCATTTTGAGTTTATTGTCAGATTCAAGATGTTCCGAAAATCGAAAATTGCTTAGGAAGTTGAAATAGGTATAGAATGATCAATATTGAACTCACATAACCTGAAAACTGTATGATTGACGCCTAGATGATACCTATAATCGCGAACTTATAACCGATACGATATGCGATACATGAACTATTAGAGTCCTGTACAGAGATGATGACGGACTTTTTTTTATAGACATATGAGTCACATATCGTTGAAGGGCAATCGGCATTCATGAGCTAATCGTTGCGAAATTATTAAGTTTCCGAATAATAATGTTTACCAATGGCAATCATAGGTATGACAGATCCCCACCTTTTTTATCTAAACGTCAGACACGTGTAGTTGACATTTGCGTATTTTTAAACGCATTTATCAGCTGTTGATAAATATCAATCGAGGCGTATATGTTTTTGGTTTTTTTTTCTACATATTTGGAGCCAAATAGACATTTTATTTTCTAATATCGATATTATAAGTAAGATGTATACAGTCGAGCCCCTGCCTCTCATAAATTGACCCCTAAAAGTCAACAATGTCCCCTCGCAGTTTCTCCCACTATGCTGTTTTACTGATGACATAAGTCATAATGTATTAAAAATGTGATTGCTTTTGGGCGGCGGGACCTGCATACCGGACATAAGATAGACGCAAGAACAAGCTCAAATACTCCTCAAATTCCCTGGCGATTGGGACCACGTTACTGCGTGGCTAATTTGTTTACTCAATAATCCGTACATATTTACAGCATTCGCGAGTAAAAAAATTCTATGGAATTATATTATTTCATTTTTCTCACACTATAAAAAATAAATATCATTATTATATCATCGAAAATCCATTTCTGAATGGAATAAGTTGAGGATTTTACTCAACGGTTTTCATGAATGAATTTATGCTATACCTCCGAAATAGGGACCGTCCCAGCGTTAAATCAAAGCAAATAGCTGTGGATTATAAGTTATAACTAAAGTCAGATGTAATGAATAAATTCTATGAATTATCACTCTTGAATTGCATTAATTTTGAGATTGTGGTGCATAGTATTACAATTGTCGTCTGCAGTTGATCTCTACATTACCGACTAGTGGCATATAAACTAATGTAAGCGGAAAATGTTTCTGTGTCTGTTTCTGTCTGCTCATGTACACTTACAATTAGACATTATTATAGATATCAAGCAATATTAAAGACTTCGATTATTGAAATATACATTACGGAATATTTGTTGTGATTGTATTTTATCTTATAAAAAAAATTTCAAATGAATGTCATAAAACTATGATGTCGCTTCTTAATCTTATTAAATTCTGTATAAAATTGTAATGAATAAATCTATAATATAAAAGTATAATTGTATTGTCGCAAAGATATAACACCCTGCACCTTGTAAGTACCAACTTTCTCGCTATGCTCTATGTACAGATAAATGATGGGATATGAGAGAGTTGAACTCAACAATGAATGTGTCGGATTCTCAATTTCAATTTCGGAATCTTTACTAGCGAGTGGGTTGGGATAATTGAATCAATATTAGAGTAAGGACCCTCTGTGCGAGTCTATGAACAAAACATATTCGTTGGGCGTAGCTAAGTATCCGCATCACCGAAATTTCAATATTGAATCATAAAAGCTATTCAATTATTAAAAAACTAAAAGTCGTTTCAATTGAGTTTGAAATGAGTCTTGACCAACGTGTTACAAGGCTAACATGGAAATATTCATTTCTCTCCTCCGGCCGGAAAGCGTCAACTTTCGGGCCGCTGCGCTAAACAAAGTTGCCGCTTTCCGGCTCCGTCGAACAGAAAAATAGTATACACTCCTTGGCCAGTAAAAAAGAAAGACATTACTTACTTTACTGGCCTAGGTTCGTAATATACTAATTTCTATAGATATAGGAACAATGATTTATCTAAAACTTCAATTTTGAGCCCGCATATTCGATGTTAATTGTTAAACTGAACGAGGAACGAGTAAAGGTCACCGCGCACTATGCGGAAGCGAAGCGATCGGAAGTTTTCATTAACATGCTTTTCTCATGTTTTTCTATGAAAGTATGCATGCACACTCCTAAGAAAGCATGTTATTAAAAACTTCCGATCGCTTCGCTTCCGCATAGTGCGCGGTGACCTTAGTAAGAAAGACGAAATATTTGACATCACATCGACTAACGATTGTCTTTAATTACTTAGAATGCTAGTTGGATTCGATGGAAAGCAATACAAGATATAGGATGTAGTTAAAAGGCTTTATTTCCTTCATAAATGATTATATTCCTTGATAAGATACACCAAAGAAATACAAATAGCTTAAAGGAAATAGGTGCGTGGTTTGCGTACGCTGAACAGTGGCATACGATTGCGATGTTGAATACGCTTTGGCAGTGGGAACCTGATCTTAGAATCATGGAACTGCTTGACTTGAGGTCTTCGGCAATTCCCAGCCTTAACTACCTCCACTTTGATTATCTGTATGGAATGAGCACGGGCACGATGACGAGCTCCCATATCGCGGTAACACTGTGTAACAGCCCCACTAACAGACAAGTCACGGTATTCTCTGTACATGTTGTGAGTACCAGAACGGGAGTCGTACCTCAACCAGATACCAAAGTTCTTGATTTTTATCGGCGTCTTCTCTGGGATCTGTAAACTCATAAAAAATTCTTAGTTTACATCATAGTAGAGGGAAGAACACATCAAAAGCTGAAAGATGCAGTTCAGTCAAGATTTTCAATTTCTCCACTCTTCACCATCTGATGAATGATAATTCTTGCATTTGCAGTTGGTGAAAAGCTTGATGAAAAAATGTTGAATGTTTAACAAACTGGTCAGAAATAATGTAGAGTTTTTCCCACCTGTTTCAAGTTGACAATTTCTCCGGTAGTCTTCTTGAATTTTCTCAACTGACGAAGGAAATACCAGAATCGAGATTTAGCGACTATAGCATCAGGCGCGAATATTCTCATTTTGTACAACGGTGTGGTTTTCTCTTTCTCGGTGGGGAGCTTGCGCCCGATCACCTCGAACTCCTTCAACTGTAAATATACAGGCGTTACAGACTGAGGACTCTGCTTTCAATCTCCAGCCTAGCATAGCATAGCATAGCATAGCATAGCATAGCATAGCATAGCATAGCATAGCATAGCATAGCATAGCATAGCATAACCTAACCAAATCCTGACATAACCTTAAATTTTATTCAGGGATGAAAAAGGTTACGCGAGTAAATCGCAAAAGTTGTTTGGAAAAAATTGTGCATAATTATATCGGATAAACTGAACCAAATGACGTTCAAACTCGATTAATGACAGGATTGAATGATGATAGGATGGGAGAACCCATGTGTTAAGTCGGAGCCATGCCGTGGTAATCAAAAGTCTGTTTATCGTGCGATAATTCGATCACTGATTGACACAGGTTGTTATAAATCTAAACTAAGATAGCGTAACGTTTAGGGAGCTCGTTGATGATAGTCTGAAAGCTCTAATACTGTTAAATATATCAAAATTCGCTTACTTCTCCCTTGGCTTTCATCGTTCCGTGCGTCCTACGTGAAGTGGTACCGGAAAAAGAGGGCGCCGGGGTAATCACAGATCGAATATGGCCGACAACACGCCTTCCGGAATAATCGGTTTTTAAATTTAGTCAAATCTGTTATAAAATTATTACTTCAGTTCGGAAAACGGTTTCAAAAGTCGCGTTCCATTTCTGAATGCAAGTTTTCGATGATTATAGCTCATATTTCTGCGAGTTTTATCGATTTTTAGCCAAATTACGTCCGTCAACGGCCCAAGGCGGCCATCTTTTTTTTTCAAACAATTCTTACCTATTTTCTGACTAATCACAGCGCGATTTCAAACAATACGATAAGACGATTGGGCGATGCGGATCCGGCGTCCGAACCGGGTATTTTAAACTGAACTGGAAATCGTTTTACACCTTATGTCATTAATATGTGTTTATTATCAATTTTTCAACAATAATTTTGTCTATTATAGGTATTATGTATTTATAAGGTAATCCTATAGTCAACGATAATTATTGTAACATCGTTCCACAATAGTTACACAACATTAAATAATTCGAATATTCTAAATTTAAAATATACGTCTTTCAACATCCCTCGTATACAAGATTACAACTCCTCAATCCTCGTATTTATTCCGGTCTGCTTCACTCGTTAAATTTATCAGGACCATGAAATACGATGAAGCACTTTTGACGATCTGAGAAAGCCGAAGAACAAGAAGATGGATTATAAGATATTACGCTTATATCTTTATACTTGATATATTACTCACAGCTAAAAACAGTTCCAAATTCAAATGGAAGTATCCCATTCCAGACATCGTTACTTCTTTAGAAGCTCTCAAACAAATGAATTTCAAAGATCTTTGATAAGAGGCAGGGGCTTCCCACCAAGTAATCGAAAGCAATTGCTGAGACATTTCGTCAGCTTTTGACGTCAGTTTAACAGAGTAATAAGAAAAACTGAACAGTTGCACAATAACAACAAGTAAAAAACTGATTATCGATAGCAATGCGGTCAGGTCTTTAATCTATACAATAAAATTACCGCAATCACTATCATTGCAGTTATTGGCCAACACACACCTATAATGAAATCAGTTTCTGAGATTTGTTGATCTTACCGTTGCTCCTACGTACGCCAAAAGCACTAAAGACACAGCATTGCATCCCACAACCCCGAAGACAAATACGGAGAATGTGTTTGTGATTTTTTTGAGTAAACTGTAAAAAAACATCTATCAATCATCATCATAATATGAGAAGTGTTCAAGACCATGGCTGATCCTAATCACTCAGTCGATTTATTTTTGATGAACAGAATGATATGAAAATCCCTTGCTACACAAACCTAAGCACAATTTGATGATAGTTAATCCATGAATAAAGCAAAATATTTGCAGCTCTGGGCCGTTCGAGAGTGCTATTAGATTGCTGACCAGGTTTATTACTTAACAATAGTAATTTGTGTTGAACTTTGGATGATTTGATGTCTGTAAGCACCATCAGCATTTTTTTTAACACGTCAAATTCCTCCATTACTCGAATGACAATTGTTAGATACAACGCATCTGATGTCGAGATCATATTGATCCAAATAAAACCACAGAATGCTTGAAATAATATAGTCAGCTGCAATTAGTATCAATTATTACTTCAATTATACTACACTTTCTTGGTTTACCGTTTTTCTCACGTTTACTGCGATCGAAGTAATTAGAAGGCTATTGTACTGATGAGGAGAGTAGGCTAAAGGACTATTTGTTTACCTGATAAACTGGGAATTCAGAAATCTCAAAGGGATACCACGCATCGTATACTAAGACGTGAGGTATAGTTCCATTGATTAAGGATCCTCGTAGTTTCTGAAGCCGTGCTTCATACGATATTACAAATGGTGTCACGGTAAATAAACAGCCTGTTACATTGGCTCCGATTATTATCACAAGGAATACCTTATTCGCTGATTTGAACGACTTTTGCGTAGCATCCTGTCCGATCTACGATGACCACCATGAGTCAGATATTATTTGACATTTATAGTATAAGTAGTACTAGAGTATAGAAGAACTGAATATAGAAACCCTTTCTAGAGTACCTGGTGATCGATGAGAAGAAATGGCATGGGAACTTTACATTTTTCAAACTCTTTGAAAATGTTCCAAATACTTTTACCCATTACTATCGTAAAAATTACTCTGAATAGAGTGTGCAAGGAATACATAGTCGTTATAGAATTCATTATCACCTGAAAATGAACAGCTATGATTATTATCAGGTCCTGAACAGCTTTATGAAACACCATAATGTTCAGTCACAACAATTGCTTTTAATGTATGCACGTATTCGTCTCTCTTTTATCTGTTCACCTTTGGCATGTCTGGTATTTTTAACACTAAATCAACGATACAGGGTATCATTTGCAAAGGTAGTGTTGAAATGAAGAAAAATGATCTGAAAAAATCAGAGCTTAAAAGCGTGTGAGGACTTGCAGTATTACTTGGAAACCAATGGCCACTCCATCGAACCAATTTAAAGATATTCGCCATCAGATCAATGTATGTTGGGGATCTTTTTCCTCCCAACATTACTATGCTCAATCTCGTTTAGAGTAGACTTTAGAAAAACTGCTGTGTGGTATTATGCACGCAAGCTGTAATGCGAGTCGTTACAAGAACAATGTAGAATCTCAAACTGAATATCAGAAATTGCTTTAGCTGGTGCACTAATGTTTAATGTTAATTTCTCAGGTCAGTATAAATACATAAATGGCTAGGCCTTTGAAGTTCTATATGAGCTATTATAATAGCAAGAACAATGATTGCTTACTAATTGCACGATATCATTGAATATGTTATTAGGATCACTGAACCAATCAACTTAATTGTCCACAACGATAGGATAAACATCCTTTCATTCATAATAGATTCCAATATGTCTCGCTCTCTCCCTTTCAGCACAGGAAATGGAATATTGGACATATTGTAGAGAAATGTCCTACGTGATCCCTGGTGAGATTAATTCCACAAATTCCAACAAATTATTAGGGAAATTCGTAGGTAAATGATTGTTTAGAACGAATTCGACTGATGATGGTCTTTTATTGATCAAAAGTGTGAGTGTGTGGTGTAATGAGTTTTGAGAAAGTTGAGCGAATGAATGATGATGTAGTGGGTTGAGGGAAGATCGTAGGAAAGATCGTAGAAGACACTCTGGAGTATTGTGTAATACTGCATGTAAAGTACAGAGGAGTTATCAAAGTTGGGGATCAGGATTAGCTGATTGGTGCATTTGGCGGAGCAAAAATGTGTGAAATCTGTAAGAGGAGAGTTCGCAAAGAAATAGGAGGATAGGATGTGGATGATCAATAATATGAGAAAGAAGACCATAGAGTAACGTTTGGAGCAAGGCTCCGGACGTAACATGGAGTTACAATTTTTTTCAAAACAAATCATCTGCAACATTCGAAAAGTGAATTTTTGGTAAAGAAAAATCAGTCTTAGATTTTCATGAGGAATTTACTCATATACGGTGGTGCGCGCCATGTGAATCACCCTGTATCTATGTATGTGGTATAATACGCTGTGACGTTGCACTTTGTGCAAGCGTCCCAGGGGCTACTGAACAAGATAACGGGGGTGCACGGTCGGCAGGCTACCTAGGATGAGCCAAGACAGAATTAGGCAGGGTATCATATTTCTAATCCTTTTTGTTTGCATCACTTCTCTTTTTATGAAAATTGTTCAACGCGCCTCGGCGCACAACGGAGTCAACATCCACCGAGGGAGCAACCTCCCTAGACTCGCCAGAGTTGCATCGACGATGGCCTTATCGTACAAAGACTGGATGCCGCGATGATAGCGTATAGGGCTGGGCGAATTGAGTAGCTCACTACAGCCTCCTTCATTGACGACTATTCAGCCTGGAGCTGAACCAGAGGAACAATATCTACCCTCCTGATTATCGTACCGTCGACGTGTTGGCCAAGAAAGCTCACGAATATCGTCTCGACAAAGAGCAGCTACCTCGTGTGAGGAGGTTCTGGTGACCTTCCGCGACGCAAATGGTGCAGCCGAGGCGAAGACCCGGTTCAGGATCGCCCTGACTGCAGCCAGATCCTCCAGTTATGAAAACTTTAGGATGAGTGGACGACTGGAGAGCTCCTCCGAGTCGACGAAAATCAGGGAGTAAGAAAACTACGATAGCAGTAATGCCGGCCTTCACTACGATTGTTACAACTCCGTTGCGACACGATTTCGATTTTGAAATTAGCGCGCCTTAGTCCGTCCGACCTACATAAATCAGCTGAGATCGCTGCCAGGACCCGGACGAGTTACGATCCAGATCTAGAAGAAAGCATAATTCCGTCAGCGGGATCCTAGCGTGACACCCGAAAACTATCCGTTAGACCCACCCCACTTACGTCGCCTAATTAGGCCAATCACAGGAGCACGTGAGGACGTTCGCAACTCATCACCTAGCGAGCCAAAGGGAGCACCAAGGATCCGTCTCTTCTACGTTCGACTGCCGACTGTGCCGCACGCAATATATCGTATCGTCTCGAGTTTACATTTTATTAGAGTCCGAATTTTTGAATAACTTAGAGTCCCTTTTCCAAATTTAGAGTCTATTGTTAATTTAATTAGTTTAGTGTAGTTCAGTGCCTTGAGGCCAGAAAACAACGTAAGGTAAGCCTGCATAATTTATTGTAAAGTCACGAACTAATTCTTGATTAATTGTATGGCATCGAGTACGAATTCTGATTATAGAGTATATTTTTCTACGCAGGCGTTGGGCCATGAGGTCTCGTGGTGCTGTAGTATTTGATTGCTGCTGTTTTCTTTAATAATATCGTCTCGTGCCGAATCATAACATCCTTTGGCTTAATTATTGAGTTAATTCGTGACTGGCTGTCTTTTTGGTTGCTTGAGCATGCTTTGAGGCGAAGTCCTCGTGCAATCTAGCACAAAATTCGCTATTAATTAGTTATTGCGGACCTTAGTGTCCTATTCTTTGTAGTTGAGCTACTATCTTTCTTGATTTTCTATTAGTGAAATATTAGTAATTAGTTCTATAATCTGTCTTGGCTATCTTGGGTATTGCGAACGTAGTTGTAGCCGTGGAGAGCATTATTATCGTCCCGTTTTCCTTTGTTTTTATATTATATAATTTGTTCTGGGAAATTATCCACGTTAGAATTAAGTTATTTGATAGTGTTTGATCGTTCCGGGGTAATCCCCGATTTATGTCGTTACTGGTAATTCGGTAAAATATTTATTAGCTCGTATTGAGCGCAATCTTCGTTAAATTAGAGATTTGTTAACTTTTGGCTCGAATCTATTATTATCTGAATTAGAGAACTCTTGTTAATATATCGTATCGGAATTGATATTCTCTCGATTAAAGACTATTGTTAATATTATCGTATCGAGCTAATGTGAATCTAATTTATGAAGTTTTGATTAAAACGCAAATACCGTATCGAATCAAATCTGTGTTATTTCATTGCATAATTCTTTTTCCACCTGGTAACCTACCCCCCTCTACCCTCTGATTTATAAACTGAACTAGCCGAAGCACATCCGTCGTAAGTCTCTGGTAAAATTAGTATTTAATTAATAACTGACGCTGTTCGCGTCTGGCGCCCAACAAAAGTCTGATTATTATTGATATTTCTAATTTTGGTGATTTTATTATTATTCGATTAAAACTAGAGATAAGCGCCGTAGGGTAACGCGAGGAGTTTTTCTTCTTCCTCCCCTTTCGAAAGGAAATCGCGGTTACAACGCATACAAAAGTATTAAGCTTATGAATTTCAATCTATTTTCCAAAAACCGACGTCATATCCGAATCGGACAAATTGAAGGGCTTTATGTTTATAGCAGTCGTAATTATGCTACTGCTAGGTAACGGTTTTGGGATAGTTAAGGATACAGATGAATTGATAAAAATACACTGGTTCACGGTAACAGTATACATATATTAGGTATTTATTCACATACTCTACATGATCCACATGCACGCGCTTTCGCTTAGCTACTAACTCACTCAAAAGTCTGATTATGATAAGCCATACCCAGGTAGCGCAGGCCGCCATCACACAACATCCTTCCCATTAACGGGAGATCTTATTCATACGTGCAATAGAGCTAATAGAATAGTACAATACAAATAGAACGGTATATTCAATCAAGGCGTACGATATCTTTCAGGAGCCTGCTCCTGTACCACCAGTGCTTTCTGAACATTGCATTTTGTTTTCGCTTGATTTTCTCAATCAAGTTTTTTGAAGCAGGTAGATTGTCTACAATGAGGTTTACATAGTCTTCTACCTCTCCACAAGGCTCATCATATTCAGAGTACGTAACACTATATTAATAATTCTCGGTAAATAATCAGCTAACATGAGCTGTTTACCTGGTATATAAACCGCAGAATAATTGCATCGCATCAATTTTAGCCTGATACGTAAAAGTTTGGGAGTCAATTCATCTAATTATTTGGTATGCAGAATTTGCAAGAGTGGTATAAAGATGACTCGGTTTCTTTTACTTTCAAGGCACTTGTATTGGGGACAAAGTTTTATTAAAAAATTGCAAAGTTATTATTTTTAATAGTATTGTACTTGAATTGGATTCATTCTTATCTTGTAATGAGAGTCTTTCTCATTTTCAATAGTAAGCATATATATTATAGCCACTTGATCTCAACTTAACAGCAGGAGTTTTTTTTTTTATCTATATAGTGTGACGTGGTATTTGTAAATTCCCCGCCACAAGGCGATTCTCTCGAAAATGCGACGATGCGTGGCGTAGACAGGGTCTCCAGGAAAAGAGAAAACTTAGGGAAAAATGATTAGGTCCAATTAACACTATTTTATTTTTTGTAAACTATGTAATCTCGAGCTCGATACTCCACGAGACGTCTGTCGTCGTGGGAACTACCGAAGGAAAAGCGATTCTATCGAGCGTAAGAAGCCTCCAATATCGTCAGGGACGATTCTGTCGGCGCGCAAACCATGGTTGGTCCAGAAAACCCCAAGGTCAGCGCCTCCTCTCAAGTGGAAAGATCTACCACCTCCAACTATCGGACTGACGGCGTACAGGGATGTGCGCGAAGCACAACGAAATCCTCCCGTCATCCGGAGAGCTACCGCCTACAAGAAAATGCACTGCTGATGTCAGGGTGGTGAACAGGGTATGTGAAGGTGCATCTTTACTGCCTCCCACCTAAGTAACAATCAGTCAGTGCAGCTATCATCGCAAACTGTCTCCGAATCTGTTATCGCGGCCGTGGTTGGTCATGAAAACCCCCGGATCAGCGTTCCGACCTATCGAATCTTTTCGTGGGTGAAGCCCTAGTATGCCGAGACACGAAGCCACCACTAACCTTCTTGTGGATCAACGAATGACGTGAGGCCCTAGGAGAAATATCGGGTGGACGGGCGAGCGAGGCTCCATGTGAGTCCAGCGTCCGGAGATTCAAAGGGAAGGCGGTAATAGGAGCGGTATTAGCAGCGTCAGGGGTGAGGTAGACTTCTCCTATTTTACGTTCGTCAAAATCTGTCGCTCACCGACCAATTAGACTACCGATATGTCACGTGATTGCGCAAATCTGAAGGATGAGCTGACGGCTGGAAATAAAGACTATATAAGGAGGGTACACCTGTTAATCGGTCTACTCTTCGCTCCGGTCTACGCCACTCATCAAGCATCATCTATCGCCTATCGTACTGTCTATATCGAGTATAATTTAAATAAGTGAATTGTGTGTTATACTGAAGCAACTTAATTAAGGTAAGGTCTTAATTCTTTTGTGAGGACACGAGGTCGTTCGTATAAGGTTCTGGTTATTAATTTGGTTATTGAGCTAAGAGGCTCGTTTTTGGTCATTGAGCTAAGAGGCTCGTCTTCAATTACTGAGCTAAGAAGCTCGTCTTTAATTTTTGTTTAATTGATTTATCGAACAACCTCGAGTCTGGCTGAGTTACATAGATCTTCATTGCTTTTTGGCTATAATTTATTGCTTATCGCTTCTCGTATGGCTTATATTTTTGATTTAGTATGTTAGAATAATACTGTGCATGAAATACTGTAGAAAATACCTTTTCCTGGAGTACCCTGAGCGAAGATAGCCGCGAAGGCTTAGACCTCGCGTATAGTTTAGTTTGTTATCGTTAATTTGTTATAGTTTAGTAAGATATAGTCCGTTTTGGATAAATTATTACTCGTATGTAAAATCTAGTAAGTTATAGTTAATTTTGGATAATTTAGTATCATAATTATCGATCTCGTATCGTCGGAATTTGGTTAAAGATCAATCTATCGTTCTGAATCAATGAGTAGGGAACCTGTATCGTTTGTTACCGATTATATTGCTTAAAATCTTAGCAAATAGAGTATGAGACTCTTAATCTCAGGGTGTGTTATGAAATATAAACTTTTGCCTTTATTGGGTACGATGTATCGCTCTGTGATACCAAGTCTGGAGTCTAATTTATTCGTTTTATATCGAGTCAGCTCTGACACATTCCTCTGATTTAATTGTATCATAAACGAGTAAATTCTGTCCTGAACAGTTAGGAAAACTATCGTAACAAACAATTAATAATATCGCCAATTCTGTATGATTCGTCTAAGTTATCTAATTTCATTAATAAATAATTGATTGATGTGATCTCAACTATCTCAAAGAATTAATATTGTTTTACGTGGTGTACCCTGCCCCTCTATCTAAGGCTTTGTTATCTGAGCTAGTCGAGTTGTCGCTCGACGCATTTCCGTAAGTTTTCCTGGTTTTAGTAAGTTGTGTTATCGTATCGAAACGACGCAGTAGCGTCTGGCGCCCAACACTTTGGTAATTAAGTAATTAACACGGAAAAGTGCCGAATTGTAACCAGATCTGTGGTTTTTCCTCTCCCAAATTAAAAACAGCGTTACAATAGGTACCTATAATTATAATTAGGATTATGTATTTCATATTCAGGATATTTTTATATCTTTATATTCTATGTTTCTTTCATTTCTGATATTATTTATTCTTTCATAAATGAAACTAAATTATTAATTTTTCGCATTGCGTTGTGGAAATCAATTTCAATTCTATTGAAACTATTCAGATAAATTCGATCTCTAAATCGCGTTACATCTACAGCACGCTTAGATTACCGTTAGAAATTCGTATAGTTTCATGGATGCCCAATCAAAAATGAGAATTCGAAATTAGCATTTTACGCTGTAAAATTAGCCCCTTGTGCCCCAAAAGCTGTCCTATTGGTTTTTATAATGGTTATTATATCTACTGAGTTTCTTGGTTCTGCATACATTATTCCAGTGACCTCTGATTCCGCACTTGTTGCATTGTGAATTATTTGCCGGACATTCGTTTGTATCGCTATGATAACCTAATCCGCACCGACCACAGGTCTTGAATTTAACATGTTTATCGTTATGTCTTGATATTTTATTAACATCAGCTTTCTCGGCAAAAATATTTTCTCTCATATATTTTCCTTCTTTCGACTCCCAGACAGCACAAAACATATCAACAATATCTGAAAATATCTAAAAATGTCTGAAAATATGTGACATATCTATTCAATATTTCCAGCATATTTACAAAACAATATTCATGGTTGAATATACATAAATGTTGACAGTATATCTGCGACCGATATGATATATTTTCAAGACATACTCAGACAATATAAATAAAACATGATTAAATTCACGTTCCAAAAATATTCACAGTGTGTATCGACATAAGTCTCACAATTACGTCGACTGCAAACGCGATAATTATACAGGGTGTCTTTCAATTAGTCATGCAAACCTACCTAGGGAGATTCTTATTTGAAATAGAAAACGATTTTTCGCAAAAAAAAAAAAACAAATAGATAAAACTCAATAAAAAAAAAGTAAAAAAAAAAAAACTCCAAACTTAGTACCTGTTGTGTCACAACAGATTACTTGGTACTCGTTAGGGTAATTCCGGGTGAGATGGCCATAGGGGAGAGATGGCCTTCGATGATATTTCTCATGCTATTCGATATATGACACTTCCTTTTCATAGTAGATCGCTTCGTTCAGAGTAGTACTACCGACCTACTCTATACAGGAAGTGTAATATATCGAGTAGCATGAGAAATATCATCGAAGGCCATCTCTCCCCGATGGCCATCTCACCCGGAATTACCCTAATAGATGTTTTCGATGACCGTTGGATTTAAATTAGGTTGGTGATTTGAACTTGGAATGAGTGGTTGTGAACTGGATAGTTCGAGATTGGAATTAGTAGTGGTTAGCGGAGATGATGCGTGAAAAAGATAGACTCGGTTTCGAGGGGGGGTTTTGGGCGAGTTGCACATCCGGTGTCTGTATGCAACTCGCATGATTCTAGCGGAAGGTGAGGATCAGGTAAATTTGACGACGAAGGGAAAGGAAGTGATGGATCGGGTGAATGTTGAGGAAACGGAGTTGCGACGTAACATACCTATCTTTATTTATTTTTATATATTTTATTTTTTTTTCTCAAGTTAGTTTTATTTTTTTTTTTTGCGAAAAATCATTTTCCATTACAAAGAGGAATCGCTCTATGTAGGTTTGTATGACCAATTGTAAGATTACGCGTCTGTGTTGGTTTTGCGGTAAGAGGGGGACCGTCCAGTGTCACCGAATATTCTCGGTATGTACAGCAAATATTTCAGGGATATACACGAAATATTCTTCTATAATTAATCAGACAATGGAAAGTATGCGTATATACAGTAAATATGATCGAAATATTTGTATAATATCTCGAGAATATATATTAAATGTAAAAAAGGACCATACTTATATTACCATGATATTTCAATCACGTGATTAGAATATATACAGATATTTGCCTGATATTAAATGTAGTTTTCTAGATATTCCATACATATCTAACATATATTTTTGTGCTGTCTGGGCTGAATCTCTGCTTGTCTTACAACGTCGATCGCATATCCCAGTTTTAAATCCGATATGCGTTGCAGGCGCTCGGATGTAAAAGAATCGCCGATGCCGATTACAATGCGATCGCGTATGAGTTCTTCTCTTAACGTACCAAAGTTGCACGATTCCGCCAATGTATATAGAGCCGTGATAAAAGAGTGCACGGGTTCGCCAGGAAGCTGCACGCGCGAGTTAAATTTGAATCGTTCAAAAATGATATTTTGCTTGGGCTCAAAATACGCCTTAAATTTTTCTTTCACTGCCACGAGGGTGGCGTCGGCAGGCATCCTCGGATAAATTTGTTTCAAAACATCTTCAGATTTCTCGCCCATGGTATACAATAAGAGATCAATTTTCTCATTATCGCGTTTTCCGGAGAGACCTGCCACTGTCATATATCGGTCAAAACGTTTCACCCACGTAGACCATAATTCCGGTTTCGTAAAATCGAATTCTGATGGAATCGTCACGTTAGGGGGCACCATAGCCTTGACTGCAGCAGCCATGTCGATTATTTCAATTATATTCTTGTACACTTTGGTGCGAATAATAAATGGGAGTACCAATTTGCATTAATTTGATATTTTTTCCCTTACTTCTGACATCATGTTTTAGCTGATAGTTAAAGATACAGATGAATTGATACACACTTGTTCACGGTGACAGTATAATTTATTAGATATTCACATATTCGACATGATCCTTTGTGCACTCGCCTTCGCTTTTTGAAGTCTATATTTCTCATTATCAAATTAAATATTCACAATCTCTCTAAATGAGATAAGATAGTGGTCGTATTGCGAGTCATATTGTGCGGTTTATGCCACTACCATGGAGTGGCTGAGTCATTTCAAAAGTGCGTTTGCCATAACGGGCGTTAAGTCTTCGGATGAGAGAGAGAGAGAGAGAGATTTCAAAAGTGCGCAAGAAAAATCTAGTGAATCTGTGAATGATTCCACGATTTTTCTGATGTTTGAATCTGTATAAAAAAAAAAATTGAAGTTTTGGACGAACTAAACAATCAGCTATACTGGAATGAACCAATTCACCCCTTTACTTGACTTATATCCCATTCGGGCAAGTAGTCGAAAACTAAAATGAACCAATGATCCCCAAAGTTTCATTACGATCACGGTAGTTAGCAGCCATGAATATAATCGCGCCGATCGTATACCGCGTAATTTGATCGTATTTGAAAAAGAATTGTCGTATTTTAGGACTATATGCCTGCTTTTGGCCAGACGCCAGCTGAATCGAGCCTCCTGATTGGTCAACCTTTAAATTAAGTTGAGTTAATACGGCGCCGCGTGAACCAGGCATAACGTTGTGTGATGAGCGCGTGTATCACAGCCGTAGTTTCTTCTCTAGCTATACATCGGGTCAGAATTTAGTTCGCGGAATGCGTGCTCACTGGGTGGTGAGGTGTCAGTTATAGAAATAAACAAAATCTGGGAGTCCCCCTGTTATATTTTTCGAAATATTGATTGAGGTGTGATAAATGTGACTATACAGTAATTGTTAAAGCCTGTTTGCCGTCCACGGTGCGTTTTCTCATTCAACCACCTTCCAAATTCAGAACTAAACATTGCTAAACATTGGTCATTATTCGATACCGGATTCTAACCTAAACCGTGATAACGTTTACTGACTTAGAAAAACTGAAGTTGCGACTTATTTAAATCAACGAATTGTAACTCAGAGATGATCCTCCGCTTTTGAAAAGATCAAAATCACTGAAATTCAAGCTAGGTATTTACCGTTTTGCATATTATTCGTTTGTTTTATTGTATAACAACAACAGCCATTCATTACACAACGTTATTCCTCATTTTACAGAAACATGGCGCAACCGGTCGAAGATTTTGACACCCGGGCTTACCAAATAGATTTATACGAGAAAGCCATAGAGTGTAATAGTATCATTTACTTGCCTACAGGCGCCGGCAAAACTTACATAGCTGTTATGGTCATAAAAAAATTGAGCGCGGATGTCATCAAGTGAGTATCAGCTAGTTAATCATCAAGCTTTATCTATTATATCATAATTATCGTCATTATCTGATGTTTGCTTCAACTGATCGCACTGCAGAACTCATTTTAGTTCCGCAAAAATACAATATTCTCTATGGTTACGGTATAATCACACAATCACACTAAAAGTGAGGAAATTCCATAAACATGTAATGAATTACAGTGATATTCTGTGAAAAGTATCTCATTTCAGGAGTTTGTTAATCAAGAATATCAAATTTTGCCAAAATCTATGCTTTTGGTTTCATTTAAGTTACTCATTTGATTTAGCAAAGTAAGGAACATCTCAATGTCTTGTATTACCACCAAAGTAGAATGATTTTCCCTGAGAAGTATTTATTTTAGGAGTTTGTGGTTCAAGAATATCAAATCTTGCCAAAAATCTATGCTTTTGGTTTCATTGTTAATCAAGAATATCAAATCTTGCCAGAAATCTATGCTGTTGATTTCATTGTTAATCAAGAATATCAAATTTTGTCAAAATCTACGTTTTTGGTTTCATTGTTAATCAAGAATATCAAATCTTGCCAAAAATCTATGCTGTTGGTTTCATTGTTAATCAAGAATATCAAATTTTGCCAAAACCTGCGTCTTTGGTTTCATTGTTAATCAAGAATATCAAATCTTGCCAAAAATCTATGCTTTTGATTTCATTGTTAATGAAGAATATCAAATTTTGACAAAATCTACGTTTTTGGCTTCATTTTACTTCAAACATCTAATTTAGCAAAGTAAAGAACATTCCAGCATCTTGTAATACCACCAAAGTAGGATGATTTCCCCTGAAAAGTGTCTATTTTCAGGAGTTTGTTGATCACGAATATGAAATTTTTGTTTATATCCGTGTTTCTCTTTTCAATTTAGTATCAGTTTTCATTTGCAAATGAAGTCCGATGTAAAAGAAGAAGCCAATTTCGAGCTGAGATTGATAACTAAGAATTAATATCACTTTAACAATGACTGTGCATACAATTTGTTCTCTCTCAATAATCCCTTATTTAAACACAGATCTCCCCTATTTTTACTCCGGACATTGACCACCTTGAGTAAAGTGAAAACTGATATCCATGTCTGTATAGATCCTCAAAAACAGACTCAAATATACGTTTAGGACCCAATGCCTATTCTGATATTTTTGTCCTGAAGTTCAGAATTTTTTTGCCAAAATCCTCATTTATTTACGAACTTCATCACAAGACACAATGTATCGTTAGGCCTTTTGCTGCCGGAGGTAAGAGAACGATATTTGCGGTGAACACAGTCGCCCTTGCTGATCAACAGAGTCAATATTTGCGAAGACATACTCATCTTAGGTGCAGTAGTTATACAGGTGATATGCAAGTTGACTACTGGACGAGAGATAAATGGCTACAGGAATTGGAAGCAAATCAGGTATCAGCGATAATATATTTCAGCAATAGTGAATGTAGTGATAATGAGTTGAGGTCCAGATTTCATTTATCAGATTCGGAGATTGGTAAGATGCGAAGAAATCCTGACTCCAATAAATTAAAACTTGAATCTTTAGCATTGAGTAATATTAGGGAACCCTGAGCGCGAGTCCAATTCCGCAATGATTAAATTCCAGGTTCTTGTTATGACGTCTCAAATATTTCTCGACATATTGAACCATGGGTACATATCTTTAAACCGAATAAATGTCATGATATTCGACGAGTGTCACAGGGGGGTCAGTGACCACCCTATGAGATTGATAATGCAACGGTTTCAAGATTGCCCAAAAGATGAACAGCCAAGAGTCCTAGGTCTCACGGCTACTCTTCTGAACGGCAACGTCAAACTGACTAAACTTGAAGAGACAATAACGGTAAATCGATGAATATCAAGTAACTAACGGAGTGTATAGTCCCATTGATTGCAAAAATCTATGGCATTTAGTTCCGTACTTCAATATCTTCCCTGTTTCATGCAACATTAATTTACCCCTGTTTATTTTGCCGACGAAATTGCGATCCTAAACAGGAATTGGAGACGACGTTTCATGCCAAAATAGTCGCAGCTGAATCGTTGATAGGTGTCAGAGGCTACGCTACAAACCCTGTAGAATCATGTGTCTCTTTCACTTCGCAATTGACTTCCCCTGCGTTGCAAAAAACTTCAATGATGCTAATAGAAGCTAAGGAAATTCTGTCGGCTGTACGAATGGCGACAAACATAGAGACGAGTAATAAAAGCGACTCAATTTTTAGACCCAAAAGCAAAAGTTGCAAGTTTCAAAACATCCTTAGCGATCTGGATGAACATCTGAAACTCACAGGTGATCATTGATCATTCCTATTTTACTCTTATTCAACATTTAGCACAAATACGATTTAACGTTCAATTATAGGTATATACGGTGGGAATAAGGCAGCCTTGATGCACACCATACAACTTGAGTATAGTAAAAAAACCATGAATGATCAGGTCTGTAAAATTTTATAACTGATGAAGCGATTCACGTATGAGAGGGAGTACGCCCTTGTGGTATAGGAGTATTCATAATGTAACAAAATGTGACGTTGATTTCAGCAAGCGGTTGTAGTGATTGACTATTTGATAACGGTTCTGACTAAGATCAGGAAGATATTAGAGGATGAGATGTTGGGCTACACAGAAAGCGAGCAGATAATGAGGTGTGCTTAAAAGAGTTTGTCTAAATTCTTGATTATATTGGATTTTCGAAATCTGATAAAATATACTTTTACGAGAAAAATATTATTACAGGTTTTCGTCGGACCATGTTAAAACGTTGTTCAAAGTTCTGCGCGATTTTAATTCCGGAAAATTAGACACACAGAAATTTTGTGCTCTGGTTTTTGTCAAGCGACGATTCACAGCTAAAGTCTTGTATCATGTGTTGAGGGTAAATATAGCTGTAAATTATAATTATAATTATAATTATAATTCTCGAGACTCGCAATAATGATGAATTGTAATTTTAGAATTTGCACGAGCACGATGAACGCTTCAAGTTTTTACTGGCCGAATTTATGGTCGGCTTTAGTAGTAATCCGTTGGACAATGCCAGAGAAGCTCTTTGTCAGAGGCAGTGGAATAAGAAGGTTTTACATAAGTGAGGAAAATCGGTATTACTACCTAATATCTCGGAATGAATAAAACATCGACATGTTTAAATCCGACTAAATAAATCACACAATTATTCTCAGATTCAAAAACGGTCAAGCTAACTGCATCATTGCTACCGATGTGATAGAGGAGGGTGTGGATGTTCCCGACTGCACATTGGTCGTAAGATACGATCTGCCAATGGATATCAGATCGTATATTCAGAGTAAAGGACGAGCTCGTCATGCTACGAGTAAATACATACTGTTAGTCCCAAACGACGATAGTCAATTCCAAGGGAGATACAACAACTACAAACTCATCGAACAGAGTCTAGAACAGGCAAGCTGACTGTGAAGCAGCCGATGCTAAGAGGATTAGAAAGGATTGATATGATCCTTACAGAGTATTCACTTTCATACGATCATCAAACACGAAGACCATTCTAGTCCTCTTAACGCATTGCTTCTAATTCTTTGTGCAATAATCATGAGATTGATTAAATTTTTTGCGCAGTTTTTAGTTGGAAAATCTCATTTCCGTACAGAGCCACTGCACGAAACTCTTGTCGAAGAGTTATACAAGTCTCAGATAGAAACTTACTCTGTGAGAAATGCTGACGGTGAAATAAGCGTCGTTACTGGAACCAGTGCGATCAATTTAGTTAATCGGTACTGTTCCACGTTGGGAAATTCGCATTTTGTATCTTCGACTCCAACTTGGAAATTGATTAAAATAAACGACAAAGTAGTGCCACAGTTCCAGGTAGTTTACACCATCGTTAAATGCGATTAATTAATCCGTTTCATTTCTTCAAGGCGGTCTATTAATGCTTACAGGTATCATTGCAAATGCCGTTATTGTCGCCTTTGAAAGGGCGGATTCTTGGCGATCCAATGCCTAGTACAAAACTGGCTAAACGTTCAGCTGCCGTTAAGTGTTGCAAAGAATTACACCTGATTGGTGAACTGACCGACAACTTGCTTCCCGTAACGGTCGATCTAATCTTAGAAGATGTTGATTATCTATTTCCAAATTGGATCGACGAGGAGAAGGTAAAGACCTCGCAGCCGGGAACAGAAGCGAAGAAACGACAGCACGAACTTGTGGTAAGTAAAGAAAATATCGAACTTCATCACCATGCAGGTGTAGTTCGAAAATTGAAATGAATTTATTTACAGTATCCAGAATGTCTTTACTCTGCGTTTCCCAGGGCAGGAGAAGACCTGTATCTCCATGTATTGAATAGTAAGCCAATTTACAGCGTGCCTCAGGAGAATCGACGCCTAGTATTTTACAGTCTGTTATCAGACCGTGCCGGTTTTGCTATATTATCAACAAAGAGAATACCGACGGTGAGCGAATATCTCCTTCCCTTAAACACCTTCGAACAATCTTGAGGGTCTTTGCGCAGAATTAACTCCCGATCGTATATTTATACCGCAGCTCTCCTCATTCTCAATTTTTATGAACGTTGGAGAACTGAACGTTGACGTAGAGGTGAATCACTCCAAGCTCCGATTAACTCGTGAAGAAATCGAGAAACTCAGATTATTTCACACAATGATTTTCACAGAAATTATACAAATGATAAAACCCTTCATGATATTCGACAAAGACAATCTAGACAACAGTTTCCTGATCGTACCAGGTAACGCGGTCATCTATTTACCGCTTTTCGAAATTTGAATGCTTTGCCACAGTTCCTTTTTTTCGTAGTCGATCACAAATGGGAAATCAACTGGGACATTGTTATGCAGTTTGAAACCATCGAGCCGATAAAACCGGAGAAACCAATCCACGTCAGAGCGTTGGATTACGAGTTTGCTTTAGTCAGGCCGAACTACAGAGCAGGAAATGTTTACATCGTTACTCAAATCTGCGAAGACAGATACGCAAAGTCGAGCTTTCCTACGCCAGACTTCTACTCTTATGTTCACTACTTCAAAGATCGGCACGGGCTTCACATAGAAGAAGATAGCCAGCCGTTACTAGAAGTTAAACCGATATCGACGAAAATAAATTGCATAAAACCACGGTGAGCTGTGCTCAGGGTTGAATAAAATCATATTTTTCCAGCCTAATCGGTAGAGATCAGTAAAAAACGATCCTCATTTTTACAGAGGGCCTAATTCAGGTCTGAGTAAACGAAAGCGAGCGGACTTGTTTGAAGATTTTGAAGAGCATCTGGTGCCCGAGTTGTGCGTTAGATTTGATTTTCCATCTTTATATTGGCTGAAAGCGACCACTTTGCCTTCAATCATTCATAGAATTTCACAATTTCTAATCGCCGAACAACTGAGGGTGATTATTCAGATGGAAACGAAATTGGGATTGCCGAATTTATCAGATGGAAGAAAATGGAAGGAGTTTCGAGTGGCTGATGAAAAAATTAACAATGAAATAACCGAACCTCTGCTAGAATTATCTCTAGACGACTGTGTGCCTGAGAGTGTACAGCCGTGGCCAGATCTAATCGGTCCAGAATTTGACGTCCTTGATTCTGAGTCTAAACTATATTCCTGGGCGAAGGGCGAAGAGCCACAAGACATTGAGAGAAACATCGACAACATTCAACTGATCGACATTGATTATTACCAACTTTTTATGTCCGGTTCTTCGCAGAAGGACAGCGATGTTCTTAGGAAGAACATAAAGGCACTTAATCATATCGCAAGACCGAACGTTCAAGCTCCGAAAATAAAGATACTATCTCTGGGCACAACCGATGGACCCCATCAAGTCGATATAATGAAAGTATGTCTCTGGCTCGATTGGATGTCTCGATTTCATTGGGATAGTACGATCGGAGTCTGTGGACTGTATTCCAATCTCTCTTTTGATTTTCAGGCACTGACCAGCAAGATGGCGCACGACGTTGTTAATTTAGAAGTTTTAGAAACGTTGGGTGATTCGTTCCTCAAATTTTTCACATCGGTATTCTTGAGCGAGACATTCCCACAGTTTCCCGAAGGCCATCTCACTTCTATAAAAGGGAAGATCATCGGCAATAGGAATCTCTACTACGCTGGCGCGTTCAAAAAATTACCGGGAATGATTAAAGTCGACGAATTTGCACCGTCGAGTAATTTTATCGTACCCGGTTACTCGGTACAAAGAAAATTGCAGCAAATATTGTTGTGCGCTGAGGTACGCCGTTATCGTATCAGATGATTGCGATTAAAAATATCACACTCATGTCATTGACCTTCATTTTTCCTCCCGCCTCAAGGTTTCACCCAATATTTTGTACAACTTGAGAATATCTGACGAAGAACAGCTCAGCGGGTATTTGACCGATCAAACATTCAAAGAAATTCAGGAAAAACTTTTGGGATGGGAAGGGGGTGACTCGCAAACCGGTTTGGAACACTTTTTGTGCATTCAAACTGTGTCTGATAAAACTGTTGCCGATTGCGTCGAGGCTATTATCGGAGTTTATCTGGATGTAAGTTAGTTTTATAGATTTGTTCCTAGGAGGCTCCGAGAGAGAGAGATACGCTTACAATGTTAAAAAATCCTGATTACAGACTACTGGCATGGAAGGCGCAGCGAAAATCCTCCAATGGTTTCAGATCATCCCTGATACCATTACCGTCGATAGTATACTAGTCGATAAGCCAAAAAGTCCAATTCTAGGACCTGGCAATCCGAACTTTCACATGGCTTGGGCAGATGTGCTCGAAGAAAGATTGGGATACAAGTTTAAGAACCGGGGATTTTTGTTGCAGGTAATATCGTCGATTCAATTAATTCTTACGCTTTATGGAATGAAACTTATCGATTCAAATAAAACTGAAATTATGCTCCCTCAAATTTTCCACAGGCTTTCAGTCATTCCTCGTATTCGCCTAACGATATAACGCAGTCTTACGAGAGACTAGAATTTTTGGGAGACGCAATACTAGGTGAGAGAGAGAGAGAGAGAGAGAGAGAGAGAGAGATTGATTCTCGATTTGATGATCCTTCCGATATTAACTGTTTCCATTTTCATTATAGATTTTCTCATAACTGCATACATATATGAAAATTTCGACAATCTAACACCGGGACAGGTCACAGATCTCAGATCTGCGCTTGTTAACAACGTAACTTTCGCTTGCCTCGCGGTAAGATACGGATTGCATACGTATCTCTTGGCCTACTCTCCCCTGCTTAATGATATGATAGACAGATTTGTCGCCTTCCAAGAGCAACGACAACACGCTATAGACGACGAGGTGTGTGTATTAATTAAAAAATTCCCATCAGAATACCATCCGTTCAATTAACGTTATCAAAAATTACTAATTCACAGCTATTGTACGTTCTATTGGAAGAGACGCGCCACAGTATGGCTGAGTTTGTTAGCGTTCCCAAAGTATTGGGTGACATTTTCGAATCTTTAGCTGGTGCTATTTACCTGGATAGCGGTAAAGACTTGAACAAAGTGTGGGAGATATTCTACGCGTTTATGCATCGCGAGATCGGTACGTTGTAAATAAATATCAATATCAACATAATATATCATCGATCTGATAATCAATATTTCAATATTTTTCAGACGAATTTGGCCGGAACGTACCAAAACAGCCGGTCCGAGTTTTATACGAGACTCAAGGAGCTCATCCGAAATTTTTGTGAGTCTAATCTATGATTTAAGAACCCAAGAGAACACCGTTGATAAAATTTTTTCACCTTATTCATTTATTTTTTTCTTCTATTTTTCAGCGACGCAATGGTGTTGGATACTACGGATACGATAATGGTACCACTAGAGGTAACTATTCGTGGTAAGAAAAAGATGATTCACGGATTTGGAGGCAATACAAAAGAAGCTAAATGCGCGGCGGCTAAACAGGCTTTGAAAGAATTGAGACGTAGGCAGTAAATATTTCGTAAATTACCTACTACTTATCAATACGCTACTAGATAGCAATATACTATGGACATAAACTCAGATATACAATATTATATATTTTTTGAGAATTGAATGTCGTAATCAGATGAATTTATGTAAAAAATAATTAAATCAGCATTAATAGGTACGTAATCATATTACGGATTTAAATAATGGAATAAGCTTTACATGGTAAAGCTATGCGCGCTAAAATCGAATTACTACAAGTTAGATAGAAATCAATTTATTCTATGATAGTACTTGTTTTAGCTAGAGCATTTTTATCACTTCGGTTATTGTTGTGTGTTCTAAGGATACAAAAAACAAAAAAAAAAAAAAAACAAACAAACAAATGATCAAGTTTTCGATTGATTTATACACGTTCGATGTTCCACGCTGACCAAATGGCGTTCGATAAATAAATGTTATTAGATGATATTTATTAAACAATGCGAGACTTTACGGATAAAATATAGGTATTCCCAAACTTATAACAGATAATTAATTGTACATAGTGTACACATTGTTATTAGTTATCGTAATCCAAGTCTTCTTAGCGAGACTCGAATTCCTATAATTTGTGTTTTTTTTTTTTTTGTTTTTTTTCTAATAATTACCATCCGAGTTAATTACTGATCGATTTTTGGGTGAAATACTTCGAAAATTGTTGAAATTGAAAATTGGCCAAGTAAGGAAAGAACCTTCTGCCTTTAGGTTTTCAAATTCTTAATTCCAAATTATTTATACGTTTTTATCATTTCCATAGCGAATTACGACATTAAATTAGTACTTTGTGCAACTAGTGCGAAAAATTCGACTTTTCTTTTTGCCTATTTCGCGCGTTTCTCGCACGAGTGCGGAAAGTAATTAATTTACGCACTAGTGCGAGAAACTGGCAATTTGCATACCCAAAATATGTACAAAAGGTCGAATTTTGCGCACTGCGGTCGAAAAAAAAAAAAAAAATATATATATATATATATTACAGGTGATATGTTGTAAAATATTTATCTTAAAATTGAAAATTGTACATTATATAGTGTAATTAGAAGAAAAAATTTGAAGAATTAAAAAATTCTAGAAACAAGATAAACTATCAAAATCTTTATGGGAGGGTTTTTTTTTTTTTGTAAAATCGCTGTGCAGATTCTTTTGATTGAGAAATTGTTTTGATAGATATATTATATAATTATGCGGATTATATTTATTCGTTATACTATTATAGCCTGATCTGTATCTTTTATATGACTAAATTATCTATATTTCTAAGTAATATGATTAATTAACTCATTAATTAATTAATTAATCAATGATTCGGGATCAATGTATATGTATACTATTGTTATATTGGATAATATTATTAATAACGTTATACGGTTTATATTTTTGTTATTTCTTACCAACAAATCGACGGCCGCGTGGATAAACCGGCTATCTCGGATTCCGTTTGGAGAACCGGCTATCTCGGATTGCGCTTGGAGAACCGGCTATCTCGAGCTAAGTTTGAAAAACCGGCTATCTCGCTCGTGAAATTTTCTCGCCGCAAATTCAGTTGGTAGCACTCTCAGACTCAATAAAAAAAACTCTGCGTGGTATCAGTATTAGTCCAGTCAATTCGTGATTTGACCGTGCATTTTGGGTAGGCAGCGATTTTTTTTTCGGTTTCGTAGGGGGGTCGGCCGTGAGTGTAAATCTCAGTTTCCGGGACTGGGGGTGTTGCCATTCGGTTGCCATCTTGAAATTAAGGGTGTAACTAGTTTTTTCGGATTATCTCCGCATCCGTGAGGCTGACAAAAATTTTTGTGAAAAGCATTTTTGTAGCCTATATAATTATCTATAAGTGTGATCCATAACTTTTCTGGCTGAGATCAATAGTAAAAAAGTTATGAGCAGAACAAAACGACACATAAGTTAATGAAATACTTGGAGGATTTAAAATTCCAGAGTTATCTCGCCTTGAAGTATTTCATCATCTTCTTTGTCCTCTTTTTCTACTCATAACTTTTCTATTATTGATCTTAGCCGGAAAAGTTATGAATCAAAGTTATAGATAATTGTATGAGCTACAAAAATGCATGGCGCAAAATTTTTGTCAGCCTTACGGTTGCGAAGATAAATCAAAAAAACGAATTACCCCCCTAATTTCAAGATGGCGACCGAATGACAACACCCCGAGTCCCGAAAAATGAGTTTTAAGCTAACGGCCGACCACCCTTTGAAGCCCCCCCAAAAAATCGCTGCCTACCCAAAATGCACGGTTGCCCCCTTTTTATGCACGGATTGACTGGACTATATCTAATATTAACAGGTATAATATTCATTCATATAGATGACTGTCGCTAAAAAATCCAAGGCAATAACAACCACAATGATATTTTTTTACGATTCGGGAAGAATAAATTGGGAATAAGCTCGGTGATCCGAAAAGCCAACTTTGTGCGAATTAAACCGGGTACTCCGGTACCCGAGAACCCAATTCACCCGAATTGAACCGGGTACCCGGTCTCGACTCGGGTACCCGAAAACCCAACTTTACCCGAGTCAAACCGGATACCCGAAAACCCAACTTTACCCGAGTCAAACCGGGTACCCGAAAACCCGACTTTACCCGAATTAAACCGGGTTAAAGTTAGGTTTTCGGGTACCCGAGTCGAGACCGAGTACCCGGTTAACTCCGGTAAATTTGGGTTTCCGGGTACCTGGTTTAATTCGGGTAAAGTCAGGTTTTCGGGTACCCGGTTTGACTCGGGTAAAGTTGGCTTTTCGGGTCACCGAGCTTATTCCCAATTTATTCGTCCCGAATCGTAAAAAAATATCACCGTGGTTGTTATTGCCTTGGATTTTTTAGCGACAGTAATCTATATGAATGAATATTATACCTGTTAATATGAGATACTGATACCACGCAGAGTTTTTTTTATTGAGTCTGACAGTGCTACCAACTGAATTTGCGGCGAGAAAATTTCACGAGCGAGATAGCCGGTTTTCCAAGCGAAATCCGAGATAGCCGGTTCTCCAAACGTATTCCGAGATAGCCGGTTTTTCCACGCGGCCGTCGAAATCATGTCGCCATGTGTTGTTTTTCATTTGTTTTTTTTTTGTTTTTTTTTTAGAATTTTAATATTAGATAATGAACAAAAAATAAAAATAAATAAATAAAGATTTTATATTCGGTTGACAAAAAAAGCATTTATCCATTTTTTTTGTTTTTGTTTTTTTTTTCTTTTTAACAATTTTTCTGTTTACAATGTAAATAAATTGATTCCGTTGTTAAAGAGAGAACAGAAATTATTCCAGACGATGAAATAGCATCTCTGTATTAAATTCAATTATCATTTCCCCGTTTTTTCAACGAAGGTTTGTCGAACACTTGTTTCATTCCTGCGGCTTGATTGTTGTGAAATTTCAGGTTCTGAGCAGTCTCAGATATCCAGGGTGAGTCGAATTGAGTCGTATCCTGATCTACCAGATGCGTATACTTCGTCCTACCGCTACGACCGAAGTTTTTAACTTGCATAACTTTCGGCAATATAGTCTTGTCGAAATGATCTTCCAATGTTGCACCGGAGAAATCTCTCTTGAATATAGTGTCGTCTTTGTCCAAATAGAACGCACCCCGGTGATAATATTTCTGCAAAAATTTGTATTTTCCTTTCGCCGCTTTGTTCGTTACTAATTTTGGATTCAGACGCAATTCCTGGCGCCTTTCTTCCTCCGTCATATTCCGCAAACGCTCGATCTCCAAACGCTCCTTTTCCAATCTGTTTGATTTAAAAAGAAATACAAAGTGTTATAATACAACCATTGAACCTCTCAGTCTTCATCAACCAATATTCGTTATTTCAACTCACTGTTCTCGCTCTTCTCTGTCGCGTTTGATTCTCTTCAATTCACGTAGTTTCCAAGCCTCGTATTCAACCTCGTCATTTTCATCATCTGTACAAACGTCGTTGATGTTCCCTTCTTGGTCTATCACATTCTTACCAGTCTGAGTTTCCTTCCTTATAGCGTCTTCGACCATCTGAAAATCGACAAATTATAGCGTCTACACACTCGCGACTACGAAGTTGAAACGCTTTTCTCACCCTCAACGTCTGCCTCTTCCGTTCCTCGGCCATTTTCTTGGCTTCAATTTCTGCCTGTTTTTGTTTCATCGCCTCTTTCTCCTTCTCCATAACAGTGATCCTGTCCTTCTTCCTAACAAACACAGGTTTCAATCTGGGTCCCGTCTCCTCCTCCGAATCTGTGTACTCTTCATACTCCGAGCTGTCCTCGGAGCTGTTACCGGTCTTCTCGTCATCTTCCTCGTGGAATAATTCCTGGTCTGCTTCCTTCTTAGACAAAACTCTCTGCTTGAGGGCGTCTCTCCTTCTCTCTATCTCCGTATCTGACAAGTCCTCGTCCTCGGATGAATCTGAACTCTCGAGCTTTATCCTTTCTCTAGATCTCTCGGGCTCTGTTTCCAGTATCTCTGGTTCGTGTATGTGTCTGTGTCTCTCCACTCTTATCTCTGTATCAACGTCTTTGTGCTTTTCCACTCTTGTCAAACGCCGCAATCTCGGATCATCCTCGTCCCTCAATTTGCCGTGAGTAGGCACAGGGATGTCAGTCACTGTTTCAACCTCCTCGATCGGAGGCTTGTGCGCTCGTCTGTCCATGAAATCTTCATCTTCCGATTCCTCGTCCGAACTTGCCATTGGCGCATAGTCAGGACGCTTGCCAGATACATAACGATGTACCTTCACCTTCTTCATGGACAATTCGCCTGTAATCGTTATGAATAAATCGTCATTTTTCGGATTTTCGTAAACTCGATATTACGATGTGAGCGATGACGCGGAATTACCTTTGTCATTTTTCACGGGTACGGCACCCGCGGTACTCTGAATACCCATCGGTGCAGGAGCCAACGAATTGTTGGTAACGAAATAGTCCATCATCATGTTTAGGTTTAGGATTTGACGACGCTGTGACTAAACTTTGAATGATATTCAATCAGAACGTGTTGTGGATTTGATGTGACAGCTAAACGCCATTTTAGAGATACTAGCCATATGTCTATCACCGTTTATGTTCAAGCCGCCACCTATTTTCGATGAATTGTACTTCGTGTGCGTTGCTTTGGCAGAAAATTTGTTCCATCATCAGCTGCTTCTACTTTATCGGCAGTAAACACACCGTCCGACCGTTGGTTAACGGTCAACGAAAGTCGATTGTTTTTATCGCGGGAACGCCCGACGGCTCATTTTGAATTTGAATAGTTTAAACAGAAGCGTTGTTGAACAAGAGAGAATTGATGAATGTGATTGGGTCCATTTAGTTATCCTGTTTAAGCGGTGTGTGTGTTGAAAATAAAAGAATGATGCCAATAACTCAAGTAAATAAATAATCGCGTTGTAAACAAAAACGGAATAATTGATTCCGTTTCCGATAGATTTCAACCGAAATCGTTCAAGTTTTACACGAACGACGCCAAGAGTCTATTTGTTTCAAACCCTGTATTCTTTGGTAACAAGAAATGATAGCGTATGTTTAGTAATTGTTACGGTTCTATGTTGTAATTCGCGGCGTATTAGTTCAAATTTTTGGAAAGTTCGAATGGTCGAAAGCCCGAAACTTCTGTATAAAAAAACAATCATTGATCATAGGGATGAACATGGTATTAGATTCTTCATTATTGCGTTCACTCAAGATAATGGTATTTATTTTATAGCATCAAAAACAGTATGAACGTAATATGTAATCAATCGTCTTCTTCTGGATTGCCAGTCCTTGGTGAAGACGTGATTCATGATTGTGCCTATGGAGTTTCAACATGAGCGTTTGATTACCAGAACCTGAGATGCCGCTGGCAGTCAGTTCTTTACGTTGAATATACGAGAGAAAGTTAACACAAGTATAGTGGGGATAGATTACGTAGTGAGAACAGCGGCGAAGTGAAGTAGGGAGCGGGAGGGTTTGGAATGGTTCGGAATGGAAGACGACCATCAGTCCGACTAGAGCCGGAGGTAGTAAGCCGAAAGGCTAAGGCCCATCATCGAACTTGCAGAGAGTATAACCAGACGAACAAACCAAACTTTAAACTGCGCGTGGTCCGCGCAACGGTCCCAACGTTGAATTATATAGTTTTACGATAGTGACGTAAACGCGTTCGCGCGATATAGTAGTTCCATATAGTCAGTGTATAAAATAAAATATTCGAAATTTCGAACATAGACAAACGTTTCTGTTTCATAAATCCAGAAAACAAAACAACTAACGATTAATACAAAACAGGTTCGTGTGTTATTGTGAGTGTATAATAACATACTAATAATCATAATAATTATATAATAAATCGAAGTGTGATCGGCATCGATAAGTTCGTATTAATTCCAGCCTGGATTTGGATAAAATCAGCACACAAGGAGGGAAGGTAAAAACGAAAATAACCACACGTTTAGAGTGATAAGTTTTTTTTTTTTTTTATCAGTTCACGCTGGTCTACAATACATACAATAATTATAATGTCTCCAATAAAAAAATCTTACGAGATCTTGTTTCCCCGATAGAATAATAAAGACATTGATCAAAATCGTCATGAAATGCGAGCCTCTTTCTCTTTCGAATCGACCTACTACATACATACTACAGATGTTTGTAAATAGTTGAGTTGCGGATACCCGTGTAGACCTTTTCGACGACGCTGATCGGTATTCGGTGGCATTTGTCAGACCTTGAGAGGATGCGAGCGAGCCACGACCGAGGCAAGAGAGTTTGGGCATGACCCATAACAATCTGGATATCCCGTTTCCTTCTAACTGATCCTTTGCGGAAATAATATTGTTTATATCGATGTTTTTCAGAATATCTGAAAACTTATTTTCTAACATGTTCTCTATTTTCGTATAATAAAAGTTTAAAAGTAAACCTCGTCTTCATCCGATTTTCTCACATGTTATTTCATTCTTTATATATTACCTTACTACTAGTTTACTCTATGTTAGTATACAGTTTAACTTACGTACCTGTACTCTCGTCGATGCCCGAGACAACACGGTCTCTTACATATCCATAGTAGTAGGTACATAAATAAACGGTTTTGTTTGATTTACGATTCTACCAATGAATAGAAGAATCGTATGTACCAAGTCACGGCTCGCCGGTATTTGTGCTATCCTAACCGTACCTACGCTCGATCGTTGAATGTTGATGATGATGGGGCCCGGCCGGGCGGGCGGCCGGGCGGCAGGCGCGTCGTCCGAATCTGAGCAAAGTTGTTGGACAGCTAAATCCCTCATCTCTCTTTCTCTCTCCTTTCTCTCTCTCTCTCTGTCTCCTTGCCGTGCGAGTATTCCGTATAGTATATCTTGTATCTCTTTCAAGTTTCGACGCGCTTCACCTCCACCTCCACCTCCACCTCTCGCTCCTGCTGCCTAACCATTCTCACATCCTTGACGCGCGTTGTCCTCTATGACTCTGTGCGTGTCAGCTATGCTGCAGGATCGGTTAACGTAGGGCGGGAAAAAGTTCGAGGAACTGCATAGACGCCATTCTTTTTTTTTTTTCTAAACGATTGTTGTTGGGTTTTATTTTTAATTAAACTCACGAAAAAAAGCGCTTAGAGGTGAAACTGGAGGGTTTATACGTATGTTGATGTCGTATGAGGTTGATTTTATGTCTATAGAGTCTAGACTGTCCACAACTGGACAATCAGACTATACACCAGGGTGGAATTTTAATAAGAGGTTTACTATCCTAATTAACTTACCGGGAGATTATTTCCGACGACTGCGTATACGCTCATGTATACATAGAACTAATATATACTACGACGAAGAAGCAACGACTACTATAGAGTTTTATATTTTTCTTGTATAGGTTATAATAGGTATATAGTATACGAATTCTTACCTATACGAGCGGTCCCCGCGATTTTTATCATCAGCTTAAGAATGTGCCAGCTGTATATAGGCCCGGTGTTTATCTTATTGTCATTTAATACATTATTATATTTGGACAGACGTTGTTATTCCTCGTATGAAAGAGGTGTTACGTTATTCTTATGTTAGTTGAATCTACAATAGTAGGTATATCAACGACATATTAAACACTTACTTTCAGATAGATACTTACCTACCTACCCACTGCTCGTAAAATTCCAATCTCCTGACACGCCGCCGCAGCGATCGCGGCGTTTTAATTACGTACTAAATAACATATACGAATGTTTAGTCTATAAACTCTTTTCAAAATAGATTTTAAACGATTTTGGTTAAACGTATAAGGATATAGAAAAGATACGTCTGTCTTCTATCTATCTCTCTATACAGTCTAACCATGTCATATTATGGTTTATGGTGATCTATATATAGTCTATGACTATAGGTATATGTGAATAAAGATGCATATTTTTCAAACAACTCTGTAGCAAAAAGTACAACATTAACGTCTATAAGTACACGAAATGTGTAACACAGCACAAGTTAGTGATATAGCGCCGACCAGAAACCTGTTCCACTTACATAACCCTATACTACTTACCGGAGAGAGAGATATCTTATCTTTACGGTGGATTATTGAAATTTATTACATAAATTATATAAGCCTATATTAAGCGGCCCTCCTCCTACTCCTCAACCCTCTTCTGCTGTTGCAGAGACTCGTCAAGTACATACCGACGAAATAACAGAACATCGCGGACAACCTTATCGTTATAATTATATAGAAATAAAATTGATAATTCCATACGCGTGTATGCGTGTATATAAAATGTATAGAGATGCAAACAAAAAAAAACAAAAATAAGGAAAATTATTATTTCAACATTAAAATCTATTGCTTATTTTTTATCCTTTCACTCAATAATTATTCTTATCTTTATATATTCGCTGAATAACATACGTTATTCACTTATTCTCTTATTCTATCTTCTATCCCTCTTTTTAATGTTATTGAAGGTCAAGTGAAGCGGTGAAGGTATAGAGAGTATACGCAGTACAAGTTGATAAGCTTCAGGCGCCGCTGCTGCACTCTCTCGCACGTAACAATAAGGGCTGTCTGATGACTTCATTATACGATCGCGTGCCAAGAATACGAAATAAAATGACAAACGCAGTGGGTGCATAAACTGCATATATATCTAGCCAGCATACATACATATACGTATATATATCTTATAACTGTTCTTCGTTAAAGATTCAAGATGGGATTTACGAGCCTCGACTTTTCTCTCGTTTTTAGCTTCCCAAGAATATCTAAGCATGGTAGATTTTTCTAATTATAATCAATTTCAATTCTCTAACATTTCAACCTCCTGCAGGCATAATATGCATATAGCATATTTAAAACAAGTTCAAATAACGTAAAATAAATACAAAAAATACATACTGTCAAGGTAGACGCAGAGTCAAGAATGTGTATAGTATATTTTTTTTTTCTCCTCAACTTTCTAGTGCGGTGTCTGACGTCACTTATCTCGTATACCTCATACCTGGATATATACCTGCGACTATTGACTAACTATATAATCTACAGCTGTACTAGTGACAAGAATTGTTCTTACGATTTAAAGAAACGATTGTTCACATAGATAAGTCTATGAATTTTGTTTTATTTTATCGTATTTCCTTTTTTTTTCTGGCTTTTTAGATATCTATATACGTATTATACAACTTGTAGAACCTGACTAGTTATACATTTTCGTGGGGTTCAGAACGAAGAATATATATCTACGTATTTACTGTAAATGAGGTTGTTCTCATGATGTATACCGGGAGTATTCGTGGGAACGCTTCATATGAGGCGTGCATACAGGCAACTCAAACATCAAGCGATTAGATTTTGTTCCACGTAGCCAATGGGCGCGCAATATGCGAAATAAAACTTAAATGCTGACTTCTGAATTGCCTGTATTCAGGCGTCTTTATTTCCTTATATAAAGCGTTTCCACGATCAATACTCTCGGTATGTATACATATTTTGTACACACGTGTTATGCCTGGTTCACGCAGCGCCGTAACTTAACCTAATTTAAGGATTGGCCAATCAAGAGGCACGATTCACCTGGCGCGTGGCTAAAGCAGCCTCCTGATTGGTCGATTCTTAAATTAAGTTAAGTTACGGTGTAGCGTAAACCAGGCTTTATTAGGTACACGGCGCATCTGTACAGTTCTTTAGTTAGGAGGAAAGTATATGATATTATAGCAAACGAAGGTTTTTTTTTTCATATCGTTTAATGAATTTATAATATAATTGCAGGTATTCGCTCACTATTTAAGTTATAGGTACGATAGTATAGGTATATACTTAAATACGAGAAGTATATAAAACCCGTCATTTTTAAGTCTCGCTTTCGAGTTTAATCCATCGAGCTTTATTTAACAGCATAGCTATAGATAGCTAGGTGAAAAATAACAATAATCGATCAGATATTCAGAGCTTATACTTAGTTGGACGTTAGACCATGACTCATCGAATGATGCGGGATTTAAATATTGAGAAAAAAAAAAAAAAATTAAAAATAAGAAACAAGGTGAGATTTTTCGAAAGCATTAAACTCGTTTTTTTTTGTCACAACTGTATAGATATATTATGTAACAACGTTTTGCCGTACCGAAACTATCAAGAACCGTTAAAATCAGCTGTTTCCAACTTGGAATTTATATCTTATCTCATCGAATCGTATATATACGTAACTCAAATTAATTGGGAGAGAATTTTGACACACGGTAAATCCTTCTGCTTGTGCCACTATAAGTTAGTATACCTACTACCTATGTATTAGTTACGTCTTAGAAATTTATAGGCATCAATCATTTTGTTATATATGTTATAGGTATAAGATAAATAACATTTCCAGCCGAAATATATTGAAAACATTGAGACAGAGTTTTTCTTCTGTTTTATTTTTCATTAATTTGATATAATATTCAATTTCATCTCATGCATATGTGGGAATAATTCCGGTGTCAAAGATAATTCAAGATATAGTATCCGAAAACTTTCACCACCGATGCGATGCCTATGTATTCCTTTTTCTATTCAAATTTTATTTCGGCTTTAGTTTAATTTCATTACTCAATCGCCACGATCAAATGAATTATTTAATGTTGAATATATGTAGATATACCATAGGAATGCAGCTGTGTGTATATATTCGTAAAACAGTAAGTTCCTTGTTTCTATATAGAGCTGCAATGATTGTGAGAAAAGGGTACAGATTCTTTCGGTGCAGTGGCGTAACTTCGATGAATTTTTTTTCGGGCCATATAGGTGTCTATATACATAACCTATACTACCACATGTACATAAATTTCATTTCGTTGTACAAATCTTTTCTCTCCATCTTGCGGGTATATAGAATTTTACAATTGAATGATTGCTGCTGTTCAGGCATGCGTATTAAACAAGTTAACGCATGTATATGTATATTATGTTCATTAACGTTCACTTTATGAATAGAAGAGAGCGAAAAAAAATACAAAACAAAACTGTATATAATTTACGCCACGGGCCCTTCCATCTCTGCTTAAATGCCACTTCGAACTTTTTGACCATTCAATATGAATAAACCACTGTGTGCACGTCTATAAATATGTCTGTAATCTCTTGGGGCTGTATATATTATATTATACAATAATCACGTAAACGCTTACGCGTTAGTGGGTTTGGCCGTTTGGGCACGGGGCACTTTACTATTTATCCTCCAGTCGCATTTCCCATAACGTTTATTATTGTTAATACAATATAACATTTGAATATGGATGATTGTCTTGTTAGTCATGTATTTTGATAATGCATTAGTGATTATCTATATCCGGTATAGTTATGCCATTCTAGTTGAATCTCTTTTATTTTGGAAATTTTTCTGTATTTTGAATTTTGGGTCTAAATTGTGAAATCGAAACGGCATATCCAACATTGCGGACGAAGAGATGAACCGGAAATCAGAAATTCCATTTTTCGTTAAAATTGATTTCTAGATCGTTTCCGACCCGTCGGTCACGAATTTGAGGTTAAAATCGAAAGATTGACAATTACGAATCCAATATGGCGGACCGTAATTCAATTCATCCGATTTTTCTAAAAATCGATTTCCACAGATTTTTGGGATCGCTGATTACGGATCTAACCTAAAAATCCAAAATGGTCTGATTTCAGTGAAAATCAGTTTATAAACGTTTTGGAGCTCAGTGATTACGAATTTGATCACAAAATTGCAAAATTCAAGATGGAGGATAAAAATCACAAACATACAATGCGATTCCTGTGAAAATCGGTTTTTTACGGCTTTTGAGGTCGCTGGGGTTACGCGAGATTCGTAATGGCAAATCCAAGCATAAAAATATTATATTCTTGATTTTGGTCCACTTTTTGAGGACCTCAATTAGAATTTTCTAATTATTACGATGGTCGATGTGCAGAACGCGTTGGTAGGCGCGAAAAGTATCATTAAACAGAAATTGACGAGCTCATATATGATATGATTGGTTTGGCCTTGATCCAATCAAGCATTCCTTCCTCTCGCATATTACAACGATTATGACAATAATTTACTTTTCCGAACGGCTTCGCGTTCCGACGTTGGCTTAGGTATCTATGTGATACCTCTGCCGACAAAGAAACATGTTTAATTGCTATATTACACCTACTCCTCGTCGTAATCTATTCATTTGCATTTCATTAATTTGCATAACCTACTTATAGAGGATAAGATAGCTCGCAGTTTTAAAACCGCATATACTATATAAATTAACTCCGCCGGTTATTCAACTTTCTGAATGAACTATGAGATAACTCTGATGCTCAATAATAATTGTTGACCTAAATTAAACGCTCTTTTAAATCCTGCATATAGTCAAGTAACTCCAGTTATCTGATTGGCGACATCCAAAGAGGCAAAGACCAAAGTACAAATTTATACATGCGGGAGTATCCGTGGAAACGATTCATAGGACGCCTGCACGCAGGCAACTCTAACATCAAGCGATTAGGTTTTGTTTCCACGTAGCCAATAGGCACGCAATTATGCGAAATAAAACCTAATCGCATGACTCTGAGTTGCCTGTATGCAGGCGTTTTCATTTCCCTCTGAAGCGTGTCCACGAATACTCCCGGTATATGTATATTGCTTTGAAGCCATCTGGCAGCCAAAGGTGTATGTATGTATTCGGAAATTCGAGAAGAACCATTTTTTCCAAGGATAGCTGCATCCTTCCCTGCATGCGGTATACACATCCGGTATACTGCACCGTGTAGGTAGGTATAGTACGGTTTACGTCAAACTCATAAACAAAATACCTACATCATCAGGGTTTGAGGCTGCTGCAGTTCAGTTCCGTTCGGTTCCATGCAAACGTGAAGCACATCTGGCGGTGTAAATACGTTCCGGTGTTGGAAAAAAAAATAAATAAAAAAAATACCGAAAAGAAGAGAAAAAAATTGGGGAATTCGGCAGGAAACATTATACCCAACCCATATACGAGAACGGCGGAAAGATCCTGCGGAAGGTTTCACTAAGAAAGGATGTATACGCTGTTAGGTGTTACAGAGCTTGGGTATAAACTGCAGGCCGGAAATAGGAAACGTGAGGGCGAGAATCTGGTGACGACCTGGTTTAACCGTTCGAGATTATACTCTCGAATTTTTTCTACCAATTTGGTGAACCAGAAAGAAAGTAAATGGTTTACGATTATAGGAAGGCACTCGCGATTAGATTTTTTTTGGAATGGAAGTGAATCATGAAATCTTCTGCAAATAAATGATCTTTACTAATATCACACTTAGAAGAAGCTGATCAGAATTTGAAGTGAAGTTCAATTTTCACTATATTGATTGACATTCTTTTAATTTTTCGTCGCCATCCTAGTTTTAGAAATTCTTAGATCAGATCCGTGATCAGCGACCTCAAACACCTGTAGCAACCAATTTTTATCAAAATCTCATCAGTCATTTGATTTTCGTCCGCCACTTCGAATTTATTAATTTTGGATCTTGGATTCGCAGTCAGCGGCCCAAGAAGCCTCTGCAAATCAATTTTGAACGAAATCGAATCAGTGTCTTGATTTTCGCCCGCCAATTTGAAGTCTCTCAATTTTGGTATCAAATTCTTCATCAGTGACCCCAAAAACCTTCCCAAATCAATTTTTATGAGAATCGCACAACGTTTCGGCTCCTAATGCGCCATCTTGGGTTTACAATTTTTCATTCTACAATTTTGACCTGAAATTCGTGATCAGCTATCAGGAAAACATTCGTGAATCAATTTTATCGTAAATTGAACGACTTTTTGGATCTCGGTCGGTCAGTTCGTTCGCCATATTGGATCTGCCGTTTCGAATCGTGCAATTTCGAGTTGAAGTAAGAAAATAGCACCGCTACCAACCCCTGGATACAAAATTTTGTAAAAATCGGTGTATCGGTATCGAAGACCAGAGGAGGTCACGCGATAATGATAATGGCACCACCCGTTATCTCGTTGAAGGGTTAAATCTGCTTAGCGCAAAGTTGGCAGCCACAAACTCAGTCGGTAACACAGAGCTGAAACGCAAGAGATGGATAGGCGTTGGTATAGGATTTAGCACGAGAGATATGGCCGATATTATCGAGGTTTTACCAAACGATAAGAATTAGCGGATTTGGCTTGGCCGATAATTGAAATTGACGTAATGAATGATCGCATAAAGATGGGTCGTCAATCACAGACCGTTTTTCGTATTAAAAAATATCACTAACGCAGTTATCTAGTCGAAAAATTAAAGTCGTATACCAATATCCAATGAAACAATGACATAACAAGCTCCATGACGAATACCGTATGGCAAAACGTCTGGCCTTCTTTTATCCACGGTTCTTTAGAACGCTGATCTGCAGTCCTTAATATAGAAATGTCATCACGCTAACCGTGTGAATGTTGTTTGAACAAATTGCGTCCCGCGGCCCAAGATCGCATATGTGTCATTGCGTAGCGTTGTAGTGCGTCAAATTAATATGGCTATAGAACCAACAATAAGACGTTATATGTTCTTACGAGTGTACGACATACACAAGTTACAAGTATCATCGTCGGTAATGAAAATCGACCGTATAGAACCTCCTCTAGTATCTTCGTTTCTGTTCATTTTTTTTTATGTCAATACTTTTTTCTCTGATCTCCTTTTGTTTTTATCTAGCTACCACTCGCGGAGCAGTATACCGTATTTCCGGTACTATCCCGAGTATTTCCGGCTGCAACAATGGGAATTCAATCTCCTCGTGTATACGAAAGTCTAGACCTCATTTTGCACATATATGTATGTGTATATTTGTGTGCAGGTATAATACATATGTATATGGAAAATTATAGTACATACATACGTAAATTTACCGTGCAGTAGCTACTGGTGTAGAAAAAAAGATGAATTATTAGTGAGAAGAGAAAAGAGCGAAGAGAAATGGCAAACTGCTATTTTCGTTTATGTATTTCCATTGATGCATAAAGGCGATAAATATCAAGGAATGTCAATATGTATATAAACCTATATACTATATACAGTAATAAATCATTTGAAAAGCACCTGGAGAGAATGGGTCCATGATTTATCACTCTTATAGTTTTGCTCTGTTACCTCTATTGCTATACAGCCTTGAAATTCGCCGAAGAGTTTAAGATGACTGAGAATTTTAATTTGCTGAAATTACGTCACAAGTTGACGTCGCTTCAAGCTAATATAATCGTTATTCATCATCATATACCTATACCTATACCTATTACTTATAATATATACTTGTTTGAAATTTTTAATCAAATCAAAATTTTGATTTAGAATTCATTTATTTTAGGTACACGACATATCGGAACTCAATTTTGCATGGAACGTCGCACATGTAAATAACATTCTATAATTTCAACACAGTTATAAATATATAGTGTCTCAATGAGTCAGGAATTACTTAGAAAAAAATTGTTGTAGCATAGGATTAGTAATCGGAATTTTCTATAATGAGAATACTCATATCCTCATTCGACAAATATGTAGATATATAGAAATATTGATTGTACGATATTAATTGGCATTTATTTTGAAATAAAAAAAAAAACAGCAAAAAAGAACTGAATAAAAAAAAAAATGATTAATCTTCCCCTCTGTATCACCAGTCGATTATAATTGATCATCAAAACTCATTATGCACACCAGCCTGCTTGTAGTTGTTCTGCGTCGTCTGTACCTGAGAAATAAAAAATCTCCGTTAAAATTTGCGACGAATTTGTCCGAGAAAAAATCTTGAGGATGCGATAGTTTTCAAATGACAACGAGCTTAAGTTGCGCCAATTACAGCCCACCTCTGGCGCAGACTGAGGTACGCATCTGACGCCAGCTGGCCGTTGATTGGCCAGCCGCCAGGCGCTAGCCCGCGACCGTTACTTTACGCCGGCCGTTATTATTGAATTTCAAATAGCTCTCATTTGAAAACTATAACACTCTCGACTTTATCGCTAATACAAAATCGTCGCGGATTTGCACGCCGAATACAACGGTCGAAATAAATAAAGAATATCAGTGATTGTAGGTAAATGATCAACAATTTGTCTCTCAAATCGTTAGAATACCAACAATTCATTCATTAGATGCGGTCTTGTACTTGCATGTAGTTAAATTTGACGTAATATCGCCACGAACTCGCATAAACTTTTATATAGCGACGTTAATATGTAGGCAGAGTGACAGCAGCCGCTGTTTGTAATGTTGCACAGATATAAACTTTGCTTGATAACAAGTCACACCATTGTAGATCGTTCGCACATGTATACATGTGTGTATATGCACATACACACGCCAGCCTTCGACCATACCTGAATCAGTCGATTGGGTGTTGCCGTTCAGTGTCGTGATTGCAGTCAGTTGTTGAGGATTGAAAATATTGAAAAAGATCGGTATGAAAGTGGCTCGCGTGTACACTGTGTCAGTGTTAAAACCAATTTCGATAAGTTTCGTTAAAAAAATGCATTGTGCGGGAGTTCTTCGCACATCTTCATCGTCTCGTTAATCTGGTCAAGGAATTAGAGATAAGAAAAATACATACAGAGGATTAAACATAAAAATATGGCGAATAGATTCGTCGACAGAAATCCTTACGGTAAGAAATGAAGACAATTCAAAAAAAAAAAAATTGCAGCGCTGTAGTATTCAATAATATATGAATTCAACTCTGTTATAAATCAGCTAAGGTCATCGATGTTGGTTTTTGTAAACTTTTTTCGAACACTCGTAGTGATTGATGAGCGATGGTTGATCATCAGTCTCTTCTTTAATTTTGCATCGCAACAGCGGCGATAAAATATTGCAAAATATTGCATGTAGGTTTATAATACGTATTATGTTGGGTATTGCAACATGGGTTGCAGTCAATCACCGCGTTATTTGCAATTGGCTAACAGCTAATACGATAACAGATAAATCTATACCGCATAACTATATGTTGATGACTACATCATCATCGCAATGTATACCATATATGTGTATTGTAGTACGTATGCGGTAGAACGACTTGACTAATTGCTATGTGCTGCAATAATTGTTATACCAGTAAAAATGTGATAACAATAATTAGTTTTAATTATCACAGCACGTATACATATATACGGTCTAATTATACCTAAATACTACGCAGGCACTAATTATAGTTTTATCGTTCAATAAATTATCTCATAAGAGGGGGAATGACGAATTGCATAGGAACCGCGGTTTTTTTTATCTCCAAACTTGGTTTGAAAGAAGATAAAAATTCACGGGAAATCTCTGTTCACTGTATTTTATTATTTCTGGTTTTATAATTAATGTCAAGAAAAAACAGAACGTTGATGAATTTTGCAAATTTATACAAAGTTGTGGGAGTCTGCAAAATTCTTCATGATTCCAACGAAACGACAAGCTTGAAATAAAAAAAAAAACCGTGGATTCTGGAATTCGAAAACATTCACTACAATGTGACGGAAAATATTTTTGAAGAAAAGAAAATTGCAGATTTTAGCAACAGAAAACCAAAAAAGTTGCTATTTCCTGTTTTTCGGAAAACAAAGGCATTGCTACATATCTGCTTGAAGAAATTCCCAAAAACCGCTCCATCGATCGATATAGCTATCGGATTTCTACTCATTAAAAAAGAAAGACACAATAATTTCAAAATCTTGCAGAAGAGTTGTAATCGATTACAATCTTATTTTTTCCTTTTTATTGCAAAGTTCATGAATAAATTTCGAAATTTTATAACTGCCACGCATATACAGGGTGATTCAGAATCAGGTACTTTTCTTACACCGGTGGATTCCTTGTAAAAATCTAAGACCAAAATTCTCTTCATATTCGTCTTCGACGAATTCTCTCCCCCCCCCCCCCCCCCCCCCCCCCGCCCCTCTTAAACATTCTTGGAATCTAATAACGAAGCACACATAGGATATTTTTTAAGTGATATGATATCTCTCTATCAGATGTATACGTAGGTATTGCCTCGGTATAATGCTCGAGTCATAGTTACCATTTGAATCATACCTTTGTTTACCCTGGTGAGCTAAATAATTCTACGAATTTTTACAAACAATATTAGGAAAATTCGAAACTTTTCGTAACGTTTTTCATAGGAATTTCTATAGGTTTTTTTTTTATCCATAGTTTGATACGACGAAAAAAACAAATTTTTTTCCGATAAATTGCGAAAATCTACAATTTTCAACTGGAAAATTATGGAAATCTACAATTTTTTTAAGGAAAAACACAGAAAATCTACAAGTCTTGAATGAAAAACTACGTAAATCTAGAATTTTTTTTAACGAAAAACTACTAAAATCTACATTTTTCAAATTAGAAACTTTCAAAATCTACAATTTATTGTGTGAAACTACAAAAATCTATGATTCTTGAATGAAAAACTGAGAAAATCTACAATTTTCAATGAAAAACTACCGAAATCTACAAATTTTGTACGAAAAACTACGAAAATATAAATTTTTTATAGGAAAAACTACGAGAATCTTCGATTTTTTTAAAATCAATAACTGAAAATCTACAATTTTTTCAATTGAAAACTATGAAACGTTGTAATTTTCCAAAAAATTGGTAGAAATTCGTGGCAGTAGAAACTCGAGAGTCATACCAGGTTACAGTCGTTGGTAATAAAAAGAAAATTTTCAACTCATAGAAAAATAAATTGAAACATACATCTTTTTTCATAGATTTGTAATTATTATCGGAACAAGGTTTGATGCAGAGAATGAGTTTATTTTTCCTGTTTTTTCTTTTTCATAACCGAAAATGAAATGAGAACATGATTTTGATTTATTTTATCTCTATTTTTTGTGATTTCAGGTGCGCAGCATGAGACCAGCGCGGGGCGGCGCGTCGTACCAAATAAACAGACATACGATTACGACTTCCCATCGCGGTATCCCCCAGACAGGGTTGACAGATACAGGGGTGGTCCGGGAATCCAAAGAAGAATGACTCAGAGAGAGGATGTTTTAAAGTTTGAGCAGGGCCGTATAAAGGCCCTGCAAGAAGAGAGACTTCACATACAAAAAAAGACATTTACAAAATGGATAAACTCGTTCTTGTTGAAGGCAAGTATAAACCCGCAGGTGAAAACAATTCTACGAATTTTTTATAAGAACTATCAGGGAAAACCCTTGAAATTTTCGTGATTTTTCATAAGAAATTGTAGTTTTTTTTTTCTGATTCGATTCACAAGAATTAGAAATTTTGATGAAAAACTACGAAAATCTACTATTTAAAAAAAATCAAATTCTCAATTTATTCTTTATGATGAACCTGCACTGAAATCTACAATTTTTTAATGGAGAAACTACAAAAATGTACAATTTTTGAATGAGAAATCACAAAAACTTACTATATATTCTTTACGATAAACTACCGCGATCTACAATTTTTTTTAATGAAAAACTACAAAAATCTACAATTCTTGAATGTAAAACTACGAAAATCTACAATTCTTTGTAATATTGAGCCACCCAAATCTACAATTTCTTACATAGAATGGAGAAAAAAAGCCCTGTCTACCCTGGTAGAAATTTCTACAAAGTTTTAGGGAAATTGAAACATTTTCAGAGTTTTCCATAAACAAAATTGTAGATCATATGTGGCTGAAAATGAAAATTATTGTAATATGTAAAGTGAAGATTTTTTTTAAAATTCTTTTCCGGAAAATTGGAAGCGTTCTTTCTGCTTTTCGGAGTCGCTGATTATGAATCTGACCTCGAAATCGCTCTCCATTATTAATTTTTGTTCGTCATGTTGAATTATGCAATTTTTAGACCAGATTCGTGATCAGTGAGCTCAAAGATACTTTTTGAATCAGTGATCTCTCGTAGAAGTCATTGAACTGAATTCTTCCCAATAAAAACCGCCGCAGTCATCTTCATCCGTAAAATCAAAACTGATTAATAGTGAATTAGTATGCTTTCATTACTTCGATGAAACGTTTTATAGACGTCTATCTTCATACGTGGAAAATAAAGTTTCGAAGTATTTAACGAACGCCATAAATAGGAGTAATTAATAATACCTATGTTCTCCGAAGTCCTAGCTTCGTCATAAAACTTGAATCATAATTACGTTAGATTTGAATTTGTTAATTATATCCACCAGGTATATCTTCTAGATTTTAGGAACGTAACTTCAGACGAGCTTTCGTCATCATATCATTAAAAAATCCCAATTCACTTTACTGCCTTATTTTCATGGTTTAGATTTAGCAGATTTTCTTCGTTTTCATTCTTTTTTTTCTTGATTCGTAGAAATATTTTAATTTTCAGGCTCGTATGGAAGTGGAGGATTTATTCAGCGACCTTGCAGACGGAAAAAAGCTTCTAAAACTTCTGGAAATAATATCGGGCGAAAGATTGGCAAAACCTAACAACGGTCGTATGCGGGTTCACAAAATAGAGAATGTTAACAAATCGTTGGCATTTCTTCACACCAAGGTAAGTTTTTCACAATTAATTAGATATTACAATAGGTATACCTTATAGATAAGGTGAAACCCGAAAATAACGAAAAAAAATCATCGTGTCATTTTATTTTGTGAAATATCTGATAATTCGTTATCTACAATCAAGAGAACTTTGATATACATTGGCATATCTCCAAGTCATTTAATGAGTCACAAATACATACATGAATCGACTCGATTCATCGTCATTCATAATTTATAAATCCAGAATTCGTTCGCGACGATTTTGAATGTTCATGAGAAAGGTTTAAGTTCAAAACATGAAAATCCCGAAAGTTGGGAATGCCTAAATACAGATAGCTCAAAAAGCTGCGAAAATCCAAAAAATTGTTCATCTTATGAAAACTCTCTTTACGGAAACTCATTTCATCTACTTCAATCGATAACTTCGTGATTTTATGAATAATATTGATTTTGAATTGGATTTTGAAACTTTTATTCCAAAAAGTTTGTCTCAAGACGAGTAATTTAACCCTTCATTGGTTTCGATGCGATCAATATATCCCGAGTTATTAAATTTGGCCTTTCGCGGTTCTACAACTTTCGAAATTTTCAACCTTCGGTGTTCTTCGTTTCAAAGTTTCAAGAATCAAGAAAAGGGAATACCCGTTTCGAAAACTGTGGATCGGAAGCATTGAAATTCGGAATGTCTGCAGTTCGGGGTTTTTTGAATTTCGGAAATTCAACCCAGCTAGCCCCGGGGCATCGACCTTTCAAAAGATTATTCGACTAGTGTGGGAAAAGCAAAGTTTCTTATCTATAATTTCCGATACTTTTTGTCGCTTCTTTTTCCCTCAAAAATTTAGTAGAATACTAAGAATTACTCGTCTACCAACGATAGTACTATTTGTCCTGTAAGATAATGCGACTGTGACTGAGCTGGTGTTAGTCTTCTTACTCACAAAACTCATTCCAAATCAGCGTGAAGAGTTTTATATTGAGAATGTTGGTCTCTTTTGTGTCTCCTATGCGTCGTTTATAGACTATAATTATTAATCTATAAGAGCGTAAGTGGATTCCTTACATCCCCCTTTTTTTTTTACTTAGTTTCGAAAATTCCATCCGGTAGTGTCACCCTCGATCTCCGGGCTGATATTTAAACGACAAACTGTCGAAACATCGAAGCGTGACCAAAGTGAAGAGGTGATAAGATAAAATTATTGATTGTAGTCTGTGTTAACTGAAAAATAAATTATGGATACATACCTACTCGCGCGTTATAGATTTTTACCTACAAGTAAATTGAGTTCTTTTGAAGTGCGCATGCGCGAAGAAAAAGCACTAGTACGTAAAGTAGAGTATTGGCGATATGCGCATGCGCGATCTCTTCTTTTCTTCACTCTTCGGAAATAAGCTATCTTACGCACGCTACACACCTTCAGAGGTAGAAATTAGATGTTGTTTTATTCGTTTTCTTCTACTTTACTGCCACGTCTGTGTAAACTACCAACTAAAGAAATATATACGTAAGCCTGTATGGTATCGGGTATAATATATTGTAACGTGCGGAATGGAATCGGGTTTAGCGAGCATAACTTGCGGGCGCGTTATTACGAATCAGTCAACCGTGATGCACTTGGTAAATAATGCATGGTCGAACCTTCTTAGCTTCTCTATTACCTTATACCTTGTATGTATAGATAGATATACACAGGTATATAGACTGTGAAGTGAAGTGTACAGTTACCTGCTACCTTCTGCTGCAGCACGTTCCAGTATAAGATACCTACCTACCGAACAAACTAAAATGGCGATACCAGCTTTTTCTAAAATCCGCAATTCAACGGGATTTATAAGAGCTGCATACCGAGTGTGTCTTTCGTCCATACAGTTCACATGAAACTATACAAGGCTGGGTGATCAAAGGAGTTCATTATTTTCAAGATTTTAGAATTAGACACATTTTCAGCGATTCGGGTGGCCAAGGTGAATGATACACAGATATACTGCTTCAGGCTTCTATTATACCTCACGCGTCACATACAAATCCAGGTTTAAAGACCCTCTAATCTCACACCACGTGGCCCACCAGCATGGATTGAAGTGGGTTCTGTAAAAATGACATAGGTCAACTGTGGACTTAATTCAGAGGTCAATTTTAGTCCAAACTGGATCCGGCTTCGTAAGTCGATTTGATACTGATGTAAGTCTGGCGTGGACTAGGCTCATCAAAAATATTCAATTTTGCACACATTTTCAGATTTTTAAACTTCGTATACTGGAAAATTGTAAAAAATTGGAATATTCTCGAATTTTTCACAGCCAAACGAACAAATATTTTCGAATAATTCTAGTCCACGCTGAAACTACGTGTCTCGACTACATGCACAGAAAATTGTAGATCGATTGGACTAGTAGTTTATTAGTTATTGAGTCAATAATCAACCTACGTCAGTTTTACAAAGCCCATTTAAATCTATGCTAATGGTATCGGGGCTTTTGGGTGACTTTATTTACCTTAGTCGCTATATGCCCGGAAAAATGTGTCTAATTTTTACATCCTGAAACATATAAGGTCTTTTTTTTTCTTCAATGAAACAGCAATTTCGGTATTTCTCCTTACGTCATAAGTTTTGGAATAGAATAAAACGCCGGATCCCACGATTCGTGATAGTTTATTATAGCGTGCAGAGCCTCGGTTCGAAGTTTTTTCGTCCCACTTGTTTTTATCAGATATGATGCTTTAAGTGGATCAATAGATATAGTTATATGCAGAGGCTATTACGTCCGCTAAAAGCATGAAAATTATATGATAATAATAATGAATGGTAATTTGAGTCCACGATATTCAGCGACTTTCATTAATCCCATCGCGTAAATTTCATCAAGAAACGATGCGGCTTATGATACGAATCGCAACTAAAAATCGCGAAATTTGGAGTAGCGGGCGAAAATAATTTCAACAATACAATTACCGGTTCACAACGGGTTTTCCCTTTGAAATTGGAAAATTCAAATATCATTATGAACAGCAATTTTGAAGGAAACTTTTTCATAATATTCCTACGTTATCAGCGATTCATCAAAATCGTATAATTTTTCGAATTTTCGTCGGCCATATTGGATTCACCAATTGCAACTCAAAAATGGTATAATTAGCGATCCAGAAAACGTTTGCGAAGCCAATTTTCACGAAAATCGAACGACTGTTTGATTCTCGTTCATCTGTTCGTCCGCCATTTTGAATTTTACGATTTTTACTTCGAATTAAGAAAGAGCGGTGCCGAAAATCCGTAGAGACCAAATTTCATAGAAATTGATGATAATAGTTCCTATGTGATGGAGAAAAGAATAAGAAAAAAATTAAGTCTAAAAGAATTTGTTGAGATTGTTAATTGTCGTGATTATACGGTTTCCAGGTTTATTTTACTCCCGGGGAATAATCGTTCCGTTGGTAGTGATTACTGTAATTAGTCATTCACGTCTAATTAGATGAAAATTATGACTAGACGCAAATCTTCAGGAATAGACTACGAACCCACTTCCCGCGAGAACGTCGTTTCTTCTTTTTAAAAGAAATTCAAATTTAAGGTTTTATTGTATTATACACATACAGACTCGATTAAGTGGAGAGGTGAAGGTCGCGTGACGCGGACACTGACCAAGAAAGGAATGGTTGCGCGTGACCAGGAAAGATGCCTCCGGATGAATAATTAACGGTAAAGGAGTGACGAGGAGCACTCCACTCTGCATCGACGACGAATCTCGTTGATTTAATCAGGTTTTGAGACAGGAAGGAAGTTTCATAGCTTTCGAAAGCTTATTGCATATATATATATATATATATATATATATACGAAAAACCCAAAGTTTTATAGAGAAATAGAAAACCAAAAATTATTCATTTGATAATTCACAAAAATTCTTCCAACGATCACGGATCGTTGTTTCTCTAAAATAAACGGCCCTAAACATAATTCCTTTCATAGAGTGTCGCCGCGAAGAGTATAGAGGTTTCCTCTCTTCTAGTCTAAGTAATCGAAGGAAAAACGGATCGTGTCTAGTAGTTGGAAGTTGAGTAATTCGGACTTTTCTCGATAACGGTTAATGCCACAGAATATTTTCATTAAGATAAAAGTTGCGGGCTTTCAAATGCTACAACTTTTGGTCGAACTATTTTTCCGAAAATTCTACCGTTGCAGAGATAATCAGCAAAGGAAATGACTCCGGGTTGATAGGTATTTAGATAGGTATAAAAAGACTCTTGTTCGGAAAGCTATGCGTTGTTGAAAAAAAAGAAAAAAAAAAAAAATGTTTAAAGGAAGTAAAAAGGCGTGTCCGATCTGCACTCCCTCCCGGGTTCGAAACTAAACGAGGAATGCAACCCTAAGATAATTAGGAAAGAATCCGTTTGAATTCTCCGAAACGCTGCAGCATCGTACAGTCGCCGCGGTTACCGAAGGGACTCCAGCCCCCACCACGGCCAACGTACGTTGAAAGCCGCGTTTATATGGGGTGAAAATCGTCTGAGGATCAAGCGCGCTCTTCATACAACAGCTACGATTCCTGGTCTTTCTTGGTTATTTTTTTCGTCAATTTTTCTTTGGCCCATAAATTGGGATGCTGCAACGGCGCGCGGTGGGGGGTACGGGAGTAAGAGAGATGCATTTCTCGACCGAGAGAACCTGACAGAGAGAGAAAAAGAGAGAGAAAGAGAGAGATAGAGAAAAGAGAAATAAAGAGAGACAAAGGTCAGTGACCGTGAGCGGAGCCTCCAGACCGCGAGTCTCATAGTAAGTCCCAATGGATTCCCTCGCGTTGGTCCAGTAGGCTCAGATTTATATCGTTAACTTTTCTCGAACAATTTATTCGTGTCAAGGGTCTGAATATAATTTTCGAAAAAATTTCCACCAACCGACTAGACAACGTGCTTTTATTAATTGAAACTGGAATTATATAGGTGAAGAGATTCGTCGATTTGAAAACCTCACAGTCACTCACAGTATATTGTGTTTCTTTTTTTTTCTTCATTTTTTGTTTGTTTCGTTGGCTACCTTGCGAACGGATGTAGATGAGTTGCGATTTAGAAGAGAAAATTTAGCAATTTCGAACAGCAAACTGCGAGTAGAAAATTGTGTGCTAAACTTGCCTTTATTAGTGTATTGATGCTAACTCCAAAAGAGGGAAATACAGAGATGGAAGTAGGGAGCGGGAGTGGGAGAGCGTATGCAGCTGGTGTATAGAAAAGAAGTTGACTTAGCTAATTCTATCTAAGGCTTCTTTTACGGGCTCGCGTGCAGACCTGAAGCCTTTATAAAACAACTAGCTCGGTAAACGATATAGTATCGGTAATAGGCGTAGGTATGCTAGTGTATGTGTAGTTATTTTCTTTAAATCTTTATAATTCCTCACGGCTGAGAACTGTTCAATTATACATACTTTGCTGTTATGGATTTGAAAGGGTTTCAATTGAAATTCCGCCTTGGAATTTTACAAGTTTTGAACAAATATTCGAATTTCAAAATGACGGACCATAACATTCACGACCAATTATACGATTTTTATGAAAATCCTGTGATTGTTGAAAAACTTTAAAACCGTTTACTGAATCTCTATAATGTAACAGAAATGAATGTATAATTATCAACATTGAGACATATTTTCGGATTGAGATCATCCGTTGTATACACAGACACGCATATACGTAGATGTGTTGGTTTTCACACTTTGTATATACATAAATAATACGGATATATTATGTATACAGTATATAGGCATGTAGGTAGTACATACTTTAAAAGGATGATAATGTCGCTATCATTATATTATACGAATATGCGTTTCACGCACGAGTGATAATGGGGGTATAAAAGACTGTATATATGCATTATGTACATGTTATTCTGTTAGATACATAACTCTATGTTATTTAGCCTGTTTACGTTAGATACTATACAGCTACATATATAGGTCTATATATTTTAATGCAAACATACACCAGGTCGTTCCGCACAAGTGTGCTGCAGTTTTATGCTATATTTTATCCCCGCGGATATATTTATAGCGTGTGTACTCATAATTATAATAGCCGCATTGTACAAATTATTAATTACTAATTAGCTATTCAATTTTTTCCTTTTCCCGGCTGTGTTATAATTTTCATTATCTTTTTTCTGATACCTATATGGCGGAATGTGGAGAAATTCAAAAAATCAAAACCGCCTCAAATCCGTAAAAATTTAATATCCAAACGTTGGATAGACTGAAATCTGGTCTGCAGTAGTTCTTGGCCGTAGAATTTCACCATGGCAGGTGGATCAAGAGTCCAAAAGTCTCTTGATTTCCATTCAAATTGATACGCAGATGTTTTCTGGCTTACTTATTTCGGATTTGAGGTTAAAACTTGAAATTTAAAATGGCGGAACCAACATGGTGGACAAAAAATTCAACTGATGCGATTTTCCCAAAAATCGATTTCCAACCGTTTTGGGGACCGCTGATTACGAATCTGCTATCCAAATTGCAGAATTCAAAACGGTGAATCTATAAGATGGTGGACTGAAATTAACAAGAATCATACGATTTTCACAAAAATCAATTTCTAACCGTTTTCGGGGCTGCTGGTCACGAATCCGGCCTCCAAATTGCGGAATCTAAGAAAACGGAAAAAAAGAATCAGAAAGTGATTCGATTTTCAAAATTTCAAAAAATCGGCTTGTTCGCGTTTTTGGGTCCGCTGTTCACGAATCGGACCTTCAAATTGCAAATTTCGGAACGGCGGACTCGAGATATCGAAAACAGAATACCGCAAATGCATAAGTCTGCATCATATATCATATAGATCGGCATTTTCTCGCGTGCGAACTGTTATACGCGTACATATGCAGGTATGCACCTACTCTACTGCACGCAGACGGGAATTCCTCAAAGCTTCGTTTGTGTCTTACGTTGGATTACGTAACACGACACTCCTTGCGAGCAAGCCTTGTGTATGTAATTCTTTTACTTTATCTCTTTTTATTTTTTACCTTTTTCTTTTTCTTTTTTCCGCTGCATACGTGAGCAGAATTTGAGGATAGACGCAGAACAGTTTGCAGAACTTGAGTGCGTCTTATATTATATCTCTTAGAGCTGAAGAATCGTTATTTTTTCACATACCTAAGTATATACCTATATATATGCATAGGTTTGTACACAATATGTATATAATGTCTACGAATAGCGTATAGATATAGATATAGGTATATAGACGTAATGGTTTATTAATATGCAATTTGCTAATGCGTGCTGCAGTTTGAAGCTATATATGTATAGCATATAAATTCAGAGACCATATATGAAGGAAAAAAGACTATAATATAGAGAACGACGTACGTATATCAATCCAGGGCAAAGATAAATTTAACAATAACATGATTTAGGTATAGATATATATATGTACACGTGACCATGATTAAAGTACAATATATAAAGTAGCATAATAAAATTTGGAAAAAAACATCTGTTTTATATTCATTAATCGTTATCCCCTCTCTCTGCAGACCTCTATACGCTAGGCACGTACAATTCCAGTACGCTACTAGTGTGTGTAGAATTTGTGCATGTATACGACCGCCAGCGCCGCCTAACTTCTGTGCCAGGCAACTCTGGGGTGAAAATCGCATGCATGTATACGAAAACACAAGCTTGTTCATACGAGTGTAGTAGTACGAGCCTAGCGTATACTGTTACATGACGGTCTGTCCAGATCGTACGATGATTCAATTCTGTAGTCATCGTATCGTCATTATACTTGCAGATATATATATCCTCGATGAATTAGAATGGAGGATAATAATAATCGTATATGAAAACAAGATCTTAATTCTTATATGTACTGATTTAGCAAACTTTATTTTTGATTTTCGTTTCTTTTTTTCGATCCAAAATCATGATACATTTCGAATGACCTAAAATTCGTTCTAAATTCGTATGTGTATAAAAGCAAAAATTTGCACGGCGGGGTTTATATACAAACATTAGAACTCTGTCGTCTGCAGCAGGTGCGGGGGAAGGTCGAAGCAGGTATATACCTATATACTCGCCTATATGTATACCAATGTAACGAGTTTTCTACACGAGGATGTACGGAATCCAATAATCGTAAAGTCGTGGTATCGTTGATCGTATATGCCATATGTTCAGAGAGAACTCTGAAGTTGTGCACTTTTCCCTCTTGTATGTATACACATACTAGGTACATATATATGTACCTACTAGGTATATGTACCTACATATAGGCGTGGTGTTGTCTGACATGAGCTTTGCACAAAAAAATAATAGGTATACAGTTATATGTAAACCAGCTGTGTCTACATACCTATATTTATTAATGTATGCATATATGTACAGGGTGGTACAAAAGAGACCCGCTCAATTTAAAACCTGAATAAAATCCGAACGCCTACGTCGATCTTCAAGATCTTTTGTTTCCTAGAAAGTAGGAAAAAGGACCTTTCATTTCGCTTTTGAAAATCAAAAAAATCTTTATCCGTTCCGGAGATACACGCACTCAAAGAAGGAGTTTTTTTTTTTTTGCAAAAGTGACTGTGGGGTGGTTGAATGGAAATGATCATTCAAGTGCGTGTATCTCTGCAACGGACGAAGATTTTTCAGATTTCAAAAAGCGAAATTGAAGGTCGATTCTACTACTTTCGAAGAAAAGAAAGATCGCGAAGATCGACAAACGCGATCATATTTTATCCAGTTTTTAAACTGGGTCGGTCTTTTTTTTTTAAACCACCCTGTACATTTATGCATAAACTTCGGTTTTCATACCTATTCATATGTATGTGTTATGGAGTATATAGACACCTTGCTCGAAGGATCAACGTTCTCAATTCAATCCGCGTTATTCAATCCCGGTCACTCGAGGTCACGTGCGAGTCTCGTGACGTCACGTGCTACTGGACCTTTTACTGCATAATATTAATGATAGTTAAAAGGTCATATCGCAGTCGGTAATTTCAATCGAATTTAAACTCTATTATCTAATTGTTTCGATTTATTAATAATCACATGTAGTATAGTTGGCTTATCAATAAATTATCCAGTATATTATATTAATGATCTTTGATCTATAATACAGCGTATTGGAATGTCAGAGAGATAAAGATGTCGCTGACATGAGGCAGTTATTGTAATGTTCTTTGCGCAAATAGAATCAATCAATTGACTTAGTCTTTATTTTTTTGCGATTTATTTTCGAACAATATGAATAATTATCATATTGTTCTCATTTCATTTATATGACCGTTGGCATACTTAATTCATTCGCTAATATATGATATTGATGTTAACGACCATAGGGATCCTTATTCAATTATGAAGAAATAACCCTTTCGGTCCATAAAAAACTCATTACAGTATAAAATTTCACGGAAAGACACGTTTTTCATTCAGTTTTCGCCTCGCTGCAGATTGCGACCATCTCACCTTCTCTAAGTTGCGAAATTTTGACGAGAAAGTTAGATAATCTTCGAATTTTCGCTCGCCATCCGGGTTCCGCCATTTTGAATCACGCAATTTCGATTAGCGATCTAAACAACCTTTACAAACCGATTTCTACAAAGGTTCCCCTTATTTTTGTGTTTTTTTTTTGTTACGATTATTATCCACCATCCTGGATTTGCCATTATGAGGTTCAAAATGCTGTTGGTCCAAAATGCGAAATCAGCGAGAAAGAAGACGTCTGGATATGAATTTTTACGAAAATCTAACGACTCGGCGTTCATCCGCCATTAGTGATTTTCGAATTTCAAAAATCCGCGAAACAGCTTGAACAGAATTTTGATAGTAAGAAGAAGTGAACAGCGTAAATTAGAGGGTTAATAATTAGGATGCAATACCGCGTGAAATTTTGTTTACGTTTTCGAGCGAGCAATGGAGTGCAGATAACGGTGGTTCATTTCACGAGTCATAAACACTCGAGCGGAATAATAAAAGACGAGGTATTTCTGAAGCGGTTTACTGAGATGCTGCTGCATCAGTGTAAAAGAAGAGAAAGAATCGAGTCAACGTTCGCAGTGATTCGCACTTGTAAACAATCTCTTCTTTAGTTATTATATCTGCCAGACTGATGCGAATGAACGTACTATACGTATGGGACTTTCCACGTCAAATTAGCAGCCCATTACCCTCACTCCCTTCGATTTTGATCATTTTTTAGTACGATGTTGCTACCGACCTAAAAGGGTCTCGTAATTTTTTTCAGATTATTTCAACGACCAGTGGGATTTAATCAAAATTGCTAATGACCGAAAGTTTTCAGAACCGCTAGTTTCAAATAAAAATTTAAAGAATCACCAAATTCATATTTGATGGACACTGAGTAGCAGTTTTGAGGCATCATCTTGAATTTTGACGTCTTGACTTGAGATTGGAACTATAAGTGACTTCAAAAACCGTTGAGTACTAATTTTTACGTATATCAGTCTACTTTTTATAATCTTGCTGCGCCGCCATTTTGAACTTCGGTGATCTGCGACTACCTGAAATAAGAAATCCAAAAGAACCCACTCGGAGTTAGTTTAATCAAAAAAGTCACTAAGGCAAAGTGTAGACGGTAAAAACTTTATAGAGGCTTTGTTTTGTTTCAAAAACTAACGTATGTGTTGCACATTTCCAACGCCACTTGAATCCGCAAATTTCTCCGTGGCTTAAGAAAAACAAAACATTAACGTTTTCTTAAAAAATTACCGCCTATACCGTAACTTTTTATTTGAATGTTATAAAACCGTTATTTAAACATTGGCTAAACGTATTGTCTCAACAAATAAATTGGCAACAAACGATATACGAATCTATTAAAAACCGTTTGCGATAGTCTGTTATTTTTCTTACTTAACCTAAAATTTGTTCCTTCAACTTTTGCGCGCGGGGATTTAACTGTATATGAGTTTACACCTCATGCGCGGGCTCGCGCGCGCGCGCGCGTACATAACAGTACATACAAGTACAGCATTCACTTTGCTATGCAGCTCAGGACTCATTCATTATTCATGTTGTATTGCTCAAAAGTCTGATTTCTACGTGAGTAAATGCACTACACGCCGCTGTTCCTCTGAAGGTGGAATAGTTATATCCACGTCCGAAAATAAAACGGTCACATACACTCGTATAATATGAATTCTACTGCTAATGTGACCATCATTGATATCCCATTATTGAATACGATTCTACATCTACTGTCTAATCTAAATGTATATCCGATGTAATAAATAAGAAAAATAAAATAAAAAAAAGAGATTTGCCATTTTTCTGAGTCTTTGTTAACCCGAAAACCGTTTTGGTTTTACCGATTTCTTGAAAGGAGAGAGTTTTATTTTCTATTCCGTCAAGTTTTGTGAAGAAAATAAACAGTTTCCATTTTCTTAACGGCCTTGATCGGAAACAACAGGATAGTTATCCAACGGCATTCCGCGTTGCTGGTGAAACGACGACATCGCATATATATATATATATATATGTGTGTGACACAGACTGCAAACAGCTACTTTTAACGAAACCATTCTCTCGTGGCAATTGCGAGTAGTACAACGAACAATGTAGCACAGTTGGAACGAAACCATCGGGATTTGTAAGACAGTTTCCACGGGCCTGTGTGGGCTTTCTCTCTATGCTGTGTGAAAATTCCAATGCGAAAGGAAAGCCACTGCGGGGATTTACTTGCCACCTATGAACTCATGCTAGTATATCTATACAGAGCGATTTTCTGGAAAGTAACGCGCCTAAGAGGTAGGCAAGCGCGAGACGCCTGCATGAGCACAATCGTCGATGTTTGAGCTGCTCAATGCAGGCGTGTCGCGTTTGCCTGCCTTTCAGGCGCGTCATACTTTCCAGAGAATCGCTCTGTATGTGGTATATAGGTATATATACAAGCGTATACCTGCCTCTCTATTACTCGACGGCACTAATTCGAAAGGATACAAAAATTCGACGAAATGAGTTAAATGTTTCTGAAAATAAATTCAATTTTGATGAACAATACGTCCTATAAGAATTTTCTATTCATTTGACTATATAATTATAACATCGAATCATCGCTTATATAAATCGTTTTATAATGATCGTTTATGTATTTCGACAAGCCATAATGTAACGACAAAAATATGTTTTTAGTTCGAATAAGGAATCTTTCATTCGAGGAAACATTCATTTCATGATAAACACAATTATGGGAAGAAAATATTGAACTGTGATTTCTAAACACCGATTCTGAGTGAAACTTGAACATGCACCTTCTTTCGACTATACTATAATTAATCAAGATCAATATCAGAGTCGATTCATATATATGGCAAATATTTGTCAGTTAGCATTGATGTCAGTGCAAATACGTCTGGGGTTATTCCAGGTCGAATCAGTACCATGAAATAGTACACTGTCACGTCGTCGACTCGTGGGTGTGAATTGTGACAATTTCACCTGAAAGGCGACTCCTTTCTACAACACGACTATGGGACATTGAGAACAAACCATTTGTTCCTGGTGAAAATGATTCGACGATTTTCTAAGAAATCGGGATTCTGTTTTTCATAAGAAATCGGAATTCTTTTTCTCTAATTTGAATGACATAAGGAGATGACGAATTCTTTTTAATGGAAAAACTATGAATTATTTCAATTTTCTTAAAGATTCGTGGAAATTTGTAGGAGTAGAATTATTGTTCTCTGTCGAGCCGTCTTTATCCGGACCCTGAAAAGCCAATCTTTTGTGCTATTCTATGTTCTGCCAATTGCCATTCGTTAGTATAGGCAAATATCCTCAGTAATACAGTTTTACGATTGTGAATGTGTACACTTTGGAGGTAAAAATAAAGCGCACTCACGGCGTGAATAGAAATATGTAGCTCGCGAGTCTCTTATTCAGTGCAGAAAGTCTCTGTTTTTGCAGAGTTGTCCGTTATGGTCAAAACGTTCACGATATGAATTTTCATCACGTCTTATGCTGCCTGCTAGCTGTACAATTATTTTCACGTTACCTGTAGGTAGTACTTATACGATAAAGATGACGGATATGGATCAACGGTTTCTCGAAATCCTGAATTGTATAGATTATTTCCTTTCGTTCTATATATGGGCAAATCCAAATAGAACTTAAAAAAGCGTGTCCCTTGGCCTTGTGAGGCACTCAAATTATAAAATATGACAAACTATTGCTATCAACAGACTCTTCATAATATCCTGCACTAGAGGCATATAACGCATGGCCCGGAATCAAGAAATTATACGAGTTATTTCACCAAAAGTCACTAAAATGTCCTTACCGTCCCTGTCCCTGGCGGACGGTAAGGACATTTTCCTTGCAACCCTTAACCCTTGGAACGATTATCTATTGAGAACAAAGTGTGCCGTTGTAAGAAAATTCCGGCACAGTATTAGGAAGAATTGTTCTTACAGAAATTTGCACGAAAAATGTCCTTACCGTCCGCCAGGGATAAGGACGGTAAGGACATTTCAGTGACTTTTGGTGAAATAACTTGTATAATTTCTTGATTCCGGGCCATGCGTTATATGCCTCTAGTGCAGGACATTATGAAGAGTCTGTTGATAGCAATAGCTTGTCATATTTTATAATTTGAGTCCCTCAAAAGACCAAGGGACACGCTTTTTTCAAGTTCTATTTGGATTTGCTCATATAGGAGCTGAGAGAACTTTATTTCAGTTCGTCCTTTTTCATACAGATACAGCTACAGCTCATCTCTCGAACTCGACGAGTCCTAAAATTTCATTTCAATTAACGAAAAGCCATTTAGTTCATCTCGTACGAAATCTAATCCATCCATTTATTGGAGGTTGACTACTAAGTGAGTTAGCAATTAGAATGGAATAATGAGGGAAGCTTGGTTCTAAGCAAGGTGGGGAATCAAGAGTGCAGATGCAGTTGTGCTATGATTTTGAGGAGAAGATTAGGCTCAGGAAGTCAGGTGTTGGGTAGCGTCTGATGCGAGGAACTGTAGGAGAACAGTCGGAAAGGTGAGGAATTGCTATGCCAGGCCGTAACACGGAAATCTACATTTTTTCATGGAAAACTATAAAATATTCCAATAAAATGCTTAAAAATCAGGAGAAATTCATGAAAGCAGGGACTATAGTTCACCAGAGTAAGTATATCACACTATATTTTTATCATCGATTTTCAATCACTGATAATCATATAATATTGAGATATAATACTATCGTCATTCAGATATCATACATCAGCTATGGTAGCTTATTATTATCTGTCCGAATGCGATTAGATCTCAGAACTATTATATAAGTTATACCTGAAATTTTTGAAAACAAAATTGAAATAGCACATTGTGCAACAAGTGCGCAAGGTTGGTGATTCCCGCACTTGTTGCACATACGATTTTTCTAAGCAAGGCGCGCAAAGTCATCAAGATGACTGCTGCCACGAGCAAATAATGCTGAAAATGTTGAAAAAATTCAAGCTTTCTTCTGTAAAAAATTCTAAATCCTTAAGCTTCAAATTACTCAATTCACAATTTGATTCGCCTCACACGCAGCTCTTAAATTTGTATTATTTCTTGAATAATATGATTTGTCAGCTAGCAGGTATGTGACCTTACTTAATGCGATCTGGCAAGCTTGTCTCTTGCTCAAGGTCTATTTTGAAGACCTAATCGATTGATGGACACAGCAGCGAAGTTTACATTAATTAATTGTTTCCGATATCGTATTTCGTCGATATGAAACCTAAGCTAAACACTTTGAAGATTAGTTAGGTATTTCTTAATCTTTGGGTGTCTATCTATTATCAGTGTAAAACCTTCGGCCAGTCGAACACAATATAGTTTTATAACATTTTTTGTTTCACTAAGATTTTGCTTCAGTTGAATTTATCTAATCTCTAAAATATGGGCTTATAGAGGAGATTACATCCTCTATGACATACTTTCATCGCCAAAGTATATATTGCATACATAGCGTGCTATATTACCTAAGCAATCATCAAGTTGCCCAATTTCCAACTTTCCGTCTCGCAAAAAAGGAAGTTATGCATTGGCCTAACTACGGGGGGCCGGGGGGGGGGGAGGGGGGGGGGGCGTGCCCCCCGTAGTTAGGGGATGTTGAGTGCCCACCCCAGAACCCTGCTTAAAATTTCCGATAGAACGATAGGATCCGGATACAAAAACCGTATACCGTATATTATATTACCATATATTATGGAGATGAAAAGTTCGGTTCTCACCAGATCTTCCCATTTTGAGATACAGAGAATCACCTTTGACCATTTCAGATGCAGGAGGTCTAAGGATATCTCGAGAACGAATGCACGGATTTCATCCTTCCTTATATCAATCGATCAGGTTCTTCCCAACTAAAAACTGATCAAATTTTGGATTCGATCGATTCAGTAGTTTTTGAGTAATTCGAAAAGCAGAATTTTGCACAAAATAAAATTTAATTGAAGATATCTTGCGAACTGATCAACGAATTCTCATGAATATGGTCTTAATCGATCGGATTTGCTCCAACTTAATTCTGGTTAAATTTCAGAATCAATCGATCCATCAGTTTTTGTGTTGAATAAATTAATCAACCTTCCGTTCGCAATACATTTCATATGTTCTTCAAGTCCAAGGACTTTTTGGCCTGTTGGATATTCATTCCATTCCATGAAATGAGCTCTTTCTTGAAACTGCTATTATCTATGCCATCAGGTGCGTCTGGAGAGTATAGGAGCAGAGGATATAGTGGATGGAAACCCAAGACTGATTCTCGGCTTGATATGGACCATAATCCTACGGTTTCAAATCCAGGAGATTGAAATTGACGTCGACGAAGAGAATGAAAGCAGTGAAAAGAAGTCTGCCAAAGATGCATTGCTGTTGTGGTGTCAAAGGAAGACCAATGGATATCCAGGAGTTAACATTCTGGATTTCACTGGTAAAGAAATATCCGCTGTATCCTTTTTCACTGCATGTTATATAGATTAATATCAAACAAACTAAACATTTTTCATTTTCACCCTCTCAAGGGTCCTGGAGGAGTGGTCTTGGCTTCAACGCGCTCATCCACGCTCACAGGCCAGATTTGGTTGATTGGTCTGAATTACAGCAAAGCAAACACATTGACAATCTCAATTCTGCTTTCGATGTGGCTAACGCAGAGCTGGGAATCCCGAGGCTGCTCGATGCAGAAGATGTCGATACCGCTAGGCCAGACGAGAAATCTATCATCACATACGTCGCCTCCTATTATCACACCTTTGCTAGGATGAAAAACGAGATCAAGAGTGGCAAGAGAATCGCCAACGTAAGCATATCTCTATTTTGCTTAAAGAAGTTCAATGATTCATTGAATTTTTGATCACTCCTGAAACGGGTGTGTTATCAATTCTTTGTCCAATGATATCTCTAGAACGAATAAACGGATTTCATTCTTCCTTGTATCAACTGATGTGGTTCCTTCCAACTTAGAACTGATTAGATTTTGGAATTGAGCGTTCCAGTAGTTTCAAAGTTAATCAAGGAACAAAATTTTGAAACAAAAAATTCAACTGATGAGATCTCGACTACTGATCAACGGATTTTCACGATTCTGGTCTCAATCGATAGTATTTGCTCCAACTCAAATCTGGTTAAATTTTGGAATTAATTGATATGGCAGTTTTCTTATTAGATGAAAGAAATCAACTCTTTGCTCGCGATACATTACTTTTTCTACAATTCAAACTCTGCACTCATAGAATACTATTTTTTGAATCCGACATCACTGTCAAAAAAATTTTGTTTCTTTAGATTGTAGGCCAAATGATGGATGCGGACAAGATGAAAGTCCATTACGAAAAGCTGACGTCAGATCTGCTTGAGTGGATAAAATCCAAAATCAACGTCCTAGAGGATCGGAACTTCCCAAATTCATTGGAAGGAATCCAGCGGGAACTCTTGTCCTTCAAACAGTACAGAACGGTTGAAAAACCTCCAAAATATAAAGAGAGATCTGAGATAGAGGCTCTTTACTTCCACATAAACACTCAACTAAAGTCTCTCAATCAGCCAGCATTTACTCCTCAAGAAGGTCAGCTTGTCCACGACATAGAGAGAAATTGGGTAGAATTGGAGCGCGCTGAACACAGGCGAGAGGTTGCACTGAGGACGGAATTGCTCAGACAGGAAAGACTGGAGCAGCTTAACTACAAATTCGAGAGAAAAAGTGTGCTCAGAGAAGGGTACCTCAAGGAAATGATCCAAGTGTTATCTGACCCAAGGTACGGCAGCAATCTTGCCCAAGTTGACGCGACAGTCAAGAAGCACGAGGCAATAAGCGCGGACATACTCGCCAGAGAAGAACGTTTCCATGATCTAACAAACATGTCCGAGGAATTGGTCAGGGAGAATTATCACGGATTGGAAAGAGTCAAGGGTAGAGAACAGGAGGTTCTTCAAAGGTGGAAGGAGCTCCTCGCACTTCTGGATCATCACAAACTTAATCTGGCAGCTTTGTGTTCGCTGATGGGCATGATGAGGGAAATCGACGCTACTTTAGCTACGATTCAAGAACTCCAGTTGAATTTCCAGAGTACAGACGTCGGCCCGCATTTACTCGGCGTTGAAGATCTGCTCCAGAAACACAGCCTTCAAGAGTTGCAAGTAACAGCATTGGGAGAGACTCAAAGACGACTGGGCAGACAGGCAACTCAACACTTGGCAGAACCGGTGAGCAAGGAAGCGCCTCTACTGCAGCAGAAATTAGACCATTTAAACCAGGCCTATGATGAGCTCGTAGAAAATAGCAAGGAGCGTAAAGCCCGGCTGGAAGACGCTAGGAACTTTTATCACTTTCTTCAAGATCACGAAGACGAGGAATCCTGGCTTGTGGAAAAACAGCGAATTTGTAAGGCCGGTATATCGGCGAAAGATCTACGCGCTGTTATATCTTTGCAACAGAAGCACAAGGTTCTTCAAGACGAAATGAAGGCCAGGAGGCCCAAGTCAGAGCAGCTTTGCGATGCTGGAAGGAAGCTGATAGCCGACAGTCATCCCTTGTCATTGGAGATTCAAAACCGGATAGATTCTCTCCAGGAGCATTGGAAGGTCCTCGAAGAGTTGGCAGCGCTCAGGAAGAAACAGCTCGACGACGCTGCTGAGGCTTATCAGTTTTACACAGATGCTAATGAGGCCGATTCTTGGCTGAATGAAAAAATGGCTTTAGTCGCTTCCCAGGATTATGGCGTGGACGAACCTAGTGCTCAGGCTCTATTACAACGACACAAAGATCTACAGGGCGAACTTAACGCTTACAAAGGAGACGTGCAGTCCCTAAATACGCAAGCCGAAAAGCTGATCAAGGCTGGAATTTCGGCCTTAGAATTGTCCGCAGATCCTGAACCAGTCGCTGAATTGGAACAAGAAGAATGGGGTAAGTTTAGACAAATTCAATTTATTCAGTCATCTTGTGGTATTTCAAGACTGGTATGTTCAATTATCTTGTTCATTCACATAATATTGATCATGTAGAAATGTAGTGAACTAGAACTCTGTTAACTGTGTTTCCAGGTAAAGAGGTACGTCTAGTACCGCAAGACGAGTGGGTGGATGAAATAGTGGAACGTTTAGAGCCGAGAACCATATTGGAAGATAGATTAGTGCCGCAAGTGCGAAGTCTGTATCCTTTCAACGGTCAGGGAATGCACATGGTCAAAGGAGAGATAATGTTTTTGTTGAATAAGACAAATCCTGACTGGTGGAGCGTGAGGAAAGTGGATGGCGCAGATGGCTTTGTGCCGGCAAATTACGTCCGTGAAATAGAGCCAAAAGTAATTCAGGTTCAGGTGAAGAGGCCTGAGAAAGTGAAGACGACCCAGCGAGTAAAGAAGACGAAAATGGTGAAGCAAGTAGTTCCCGTTCGCAGAGTAAAGTCCATAAAGTCTGCGGTGAAGCCGATAAAACGAAAGGCCGTCGACGACAGCGACAGCGTTGAGAAACGGCAGAAGAAAATCAACAACACATACAACGAACTACAAGAACTAGCTGCCAAACGTCACGCCCTTCTAGAAGACGCGATTAGACTGTACGGTTTTTACAGAGAATGCGACGATTTTGAGAAGTGGATTAAAGACAAGGAGAAAATGCTCCGCGCCGATGACTCCGGGGATAATGTCGAAACTGCTAAAAGAAAGTATGAAAAATTCCTCACGGATTTGTCAGCGTCCGGTAAACGTGTGGAAGCGATTGACGCAGCTGTTCAGGACTTTGTCGATCAGGGACACAGCCAGTTGGACAAAGTGAAAGCGAGACAGAAACACATCCATAAACTATGGGAGCATCTTAATTGGCTCAAAGCTCAGAAAGAGAAGAGTCTTGAGGGGGCTTCGAGCGTTGAATTATTCAACAGAACATGCGACGAGGCGCATGATTGGATGCTTGAAAAGATGACGCAGCTTGATACCGCGGAGCTCGGACCTGACTTAAAGACTGTTCAAGCATTGCAGCGCAGGCATCAGCATCTTGAGAGGGAATTAGCCCCGGTTGAAGAAAAGGTAAGCCATTTCCATCGCAGTAAGAAAATTGAATGTGGAAGAGGGAAGATTGATCAGAGGATGAAGATCGAGCCTTTATTGTGTCATTCAATCCTTACAGGTTCGCCGAGTAAATCTCCTGGCTAATAGCGTGAAGAATTCGTACCCCAACGAACTGAGTAACGTTAATTCTCGACAAAACGAGATACGCGACCTGTGGCAGAAGGTCCAAGCTAAAGCCAAAGAGCGCAGATCCAGACTTGAGGATGCAGTGGGTCAACAGATCTTCATGAATAGTTCAAAGAACCTAATTAATTGGGTCACCGATGTCCAAGAAGCCATGAAAGCTGAGGAACCAGTTAGGGACGTTGCGACTGCTGGACTATTGACGAAACAACACACGGAGCTTGGAGAAGACATAAAAGCCCGCGAGGACGAGTATGTGCATTTTTAAAACAAAGACGATCTCATTTTTTACCACTTCTTCATGAATGTTATTCATTATTCTCCTTTTTCAGATTCAGGGAAGTCGAGGAGCTCGGGAATCAGCTTCTGCAGCGTAACCCTGGGCTTGGAGAGGTCCGCGAGAGATTAGACAAGCTTTCTGGCCTTCACCAATCCGTACTTTCCGATTGGAAGGCAAAGGCAGAGTGGCTGCGTCAGTGCCTAGCTTTACAACAGTTTAATCGTGAAGCGGATCAAATCGAAGCTACGACTAGCTCCCACGAGGCATTCCTCGAGTTCACTGACCTCGGAGAGACCCTCGATGATGTCGAAGCTCTGCTGAAGAGACACGATAAATTTGAAAACACGCTACAAGCCCAAGACGATAGACTCAAAGCTTTCAGCGACACCGCGGACAAACTTATCGACCAAAGTCACTACGACAAAGATCAGTGAGTATAAAATCACAAGAATTGATTCTCTCGAGGATGAATTCGATACTTGGGTGAAAATTTTATGGGAAAATTTTATTCCAGTATAAACGAGAGACGAAATCAAGTTTTGGCGCGTAGAGCGGCAGTCAGGGATGCGGCTCAGCAGCGTCGCGCTGCCTTACAAGCTTCCGAACATTTCCAACAGTTTTCAGCCGAAGTCGATGACCTCAGAGGCTGGCTGAGCGACAAAATGAAAACTGCGTCCGACGAGAGTTACAGAGATTTGAATAACTTGGAACGTAAATTGCAGAAGCACGAAGCGTTCGAGCGTGAGCTCAGAGCTAACGAAGGACAATTACGGGCGGTAAACAAGGGCGGAAAAGCTCTGATTTCAGAGGAAAATTACAGGGCGAAAGATGTTGCTGAAACTCTCAAGGATTTGAACGATCAATGGGATCATTTGGTCGCTTTGTCGTTGGACAAAGGGCGCAGATTGAGACAGGCCGCTGCTCAACACGGGTATAATCGTACCATGGAAGACGCCAGGCTCAAACTTGAGGAAATTCAAAGTTCTCTTCAGAGTCGGCAAGTCGGAAGCGATCTCAGAAGCTGCAAGGAGTTGCTTAAGAAACATCAGACTTTAGAAAACGATATGAGCCAGTGGGAGCAAAAAGTTGGAGACTTGGTTGCTATGGGGGAGGAGATGGCCCATGAAGGACACTTCGATGCCGCTAATATTTTGAAGGACAGTCAGGCGACGCAGAAAAAGTAAGCGACTGTTTATTTTGGTCTTTAAAATCGAGAAGTTTTCAGTTTATCGGAAGTTTAAAACTCCTCTTCTTGCAATACAGATTCCAAAGCCTGAAAGAACCAGCGCAGAAACGGCGAGAAGCTTTGGAGGAGAGTCTCAGATTCCACAAATTTGGATTTGAACTTGACGCTGAGTTACAATGGATAAAGGACCACCTTCCTCAAGCGTCTTCTACCACCCTTGGGCAAAACCTTCATCAAGCTCAATCACTCCATAAAAAGCACAAGAAACTTGAGGCTGAAATAGCCGGGCATCAGCCGATGATCGACAAGACTTTGGCCTCTGGGGCCTCGTTGATCGATCAAGTTCATCCCGAGAGAAGAAAGGTAGGCGTTATTGATTATGACTGTGTATGATCTAGTCCATAGTCAATGAAGGAACGTTCAAAAGCTGTTACTCGGGACGAGAACTGTTCATTATCACCGAGTTTTGAAAATAGTACAAATCCTGATCTCAATCCAGTTTTTTGATGATATCTCGGGAACTGTTGACGATATCAAAATTAAAGAAGATATCGAAAATGAAGCCAGTTAAATTCTCTATCAGAGAGGTGGAACGCGGTTTTCCTATATCTTGTGGTTTCGCTGTATTCATGTTTATTCCAGGTACTCCTCGGATTTTTTATTATCCTTATTTTTTAATAAGCCTTACAATAAGGCGAAACCAATGAAGATACGGGAAAAGTGTATTCCACTTTTTTCATAGAAAATTCAAAAAGCTTCATTTTTTGTATTCACTTTCATCTTCGTATCGTTCACGGTTACTGAGATATCATCCAAAAACTAGTTTCGAGTAGCTTTTTTCGAAGAGTAAGCTGTAATGACTATGATTCATCACTCCTCTTTACGCTTCTTCCCTATTCGACTTGACCAAATGACCGATCTTCATCATCTTTGTGCCTTGTCTCGATAATATCTCTGGAAAACAACTCTGTATTTTCTGTCTATACACGCAAGAACCATAAGAATTTTGTCGTTTTTGCATAGCCGGAGCACCGTCACGGTTTGTGGGTCCGTTTAGGTAAGATGGACAATTCTGCATGGAGAGTAACAAGAATGACATGAATTTATTTGTAGTTTTAATAAAAACCTGCAGTGTTGTAGCGTGTCAGAGTTTTGAATCAATGCATGCGATTTAAAACACGAAATTTCTCGATTGTCTATATTTTATTTCCATGCAATTCAAAGGATGCTTCATCAAAACTCTTCCTTTATCACAGAGGAATGAAATTTGTATTTCCAGACGCGTTTGAATTTATTCTTTTCAGGCACAGCATATATTCACACTTTTAATCGTCAGATGTGCTTTGGGTGTTATTATTCGAATTGTGTTTCGTTAAAACCACCCAAGTCCGCTTGTTTTTGAGAAACACTACCTCATTCACAGAATCTTTAACTTAAATCGTTCGAATGCCCCAACAGATTCAAGAGCTTTGCGAAGAGCTGGAAGAAGCTTGGAAAGACTTACAAGATAAGGCAGACATCAGAAGCCGAGCCTTAGACTTGTCCCTCAAAGCTCAAGAGTTCTTCTTCGAAGCTGGAGAAGTCGAAAGCTGGCTAGGAGAGAAAAACGACGTTTTAAGTTCCACAGATTACGGCAGAGATCGAGACGCTGCTACCAAACTGCTCACAAAACACAAAGTAATTCATCACGCTTCTGTATAATCAAACTGCACAAGTTATAGATGACTAAATTTAACAAACTTCTGACTTATTCAGGCCGTGGATTTGGAGCTGGACACATACAACGGTATAGTAACAGAAATGGGTCACACAGCGACCGCAATGGTGAACGCCAAGCATCCAGACAGTAAATCAATAGCGAGTAAACAGCAGTCGATCGCTCAGCAGATGAGAGCGCTTCAAAGACTCGCTACAGCTAGACAACAACGTTTAATGGAGAGCATGTATCGTCACGAATACTTTTTGGAAAGTACGGAATTGGAACAGTGGATAAAAGAACAGGAGCAAGCAGCCGCTTCCGAAGACTACGGACAAGACTATGAGCACTTATTGGTACTGCAAACTAAATTTGACGATTTCAAACACAGGATTGAAGCCGGATCCGAGAGATTCAACCAGTGTGAAGACCTGGCTAAGAAACTCATCGCTAACGACAGTCCTTACATTCAAGACATCGAGAAACGCCAAGAGCAGCTCGGGTAAGAGATTCGATATTAATGATATTCACGGGAGAGACACGGCTCGGATCTAGAGGTATTTTTGAAGAACTGGTATATCTTTGAATTCCTCTATTCGAAATGTGTGCGTTCCCTTTTAGTAATGTTTATAAAGTTTCCTTTGCCTCTTTTCAATCTTATTTTATCTAATTTATTATGAACGGTGTTGGTAGTTTGCATTTACTATATTTTCTCCATTTTCTATCTTTACTTTCTGTGTATTAACAACTCCTTCTATAATTTATCCGATTCTAAGATCGTTTTATCGACCAAATGCTATCGACGATTTCATAAGGTTGATAAAACCACGTTGATTATCACACGCTGTAGAGTAATCTCTTAACATATCTTCCGGTGACAGTAACTAACAACGTATGTAAATACGAATTTAATTTAGAACAAACGACGATGACCCGGTACAACAGGTTTTAACGCAGCACGCTGTCATACGGTGAGTTTGAATAATGAAAACAGAAAGTGTCTGTCCGCTGTGTCTGCTTAAACCACCTGAAGAAGACTTAACAAAATCATTTTAGTCGGAATTAATGCATTACACGTTACATTGATACCTCGTTTCATTACTTTTCTCCTCTTATCTTATTTCGCTTCTGTGCCTTTCGTTTTGACTCGTTATGTTCAACTTGGAACAGGTAAGATCATACGCGCTAAGTACATTTTGTAGCATTTTGCAGAGAAATTTCACTTGGATATTATTATTCGTTACATTTATCGCCCCATCGTTCAGTTCGCTGGTATCGTGTGGCTTACAATTTGTACAATATTCTAATCTATTCCACTCATTTATCTATCACGATATTTATCCTGCTTGGGTCTTCGAAGCTAGAGCTTGTCATTCAAGGGCCTAATTTCTGGCATTTAGTGCATGCACGAGGTCGAGCATGCTTAGCGTCTCCAAGATTCATATATTTTAATCTTCATATGAGGCGACTCCACCTTCAACATCAACATTTTGTCCCCTCTCAGTCACTTGAGAGGCTTTTTTACATTTCAATCTTAATTTCATCCAATCTCTGTTAAAAATGTGTTCATCACGATGTGTAATCCACGATAACAAGCGATGAAAACTCTGACAAACATTGTTCTCCCCATTTTTAAATACAGAGAATCCTGGCAGCATCTTCTTGGGCTGATGCAGCATCGCGAACAGCGCTTACAAGCTGCGGGAGAGATTCACCGTTTCCATCGTGACGTGGCAGAGGCTTTATCTCGTATTCAAGAGAAGGATGCTGCCTTGCCAGAAGATTTAGGTCGCGATTTGAACTCTGTTCTTGCTTTAATCAGACGCCACGAAGGATTTGAAAACGATTTAGTAGCTCTTGAAGCACAGCTGCAAGTCCTTGTTGAAGATGCTTCAAGGCTCCAGGTACTATACCCTGGAAATAATGCGGCGCATATAGATCAGCAGCAACAATTCGTCGTCGCCAATTGGGAACAACTACAAGAAAGGTCTGCTCATCGTAGAGACCAACTTCAAGCCAGCTGCGATCTACAACGTTTCCTGACGCAGGTATTGACGTGGATTGTCATTAGATTTTCGCTTTGATTTCAGATAGACTAGCAAGTTACATATGCCAGTCCTTTTTTGACCTAATTATTAACGAATCTCTCATTTAGGTCCGCGATTTAATGAGTTGGGCGGCTGGACTCCGTGCGACAATGTCTACCGAGGACAAAGTGAGAGATGCTGCAAGTGCGCAGACCCTAAAAGCCCAGCATGAAGCCTTGAAGGGAGAAATCGAAGCAAGAGAAGACAGCTTCAGCGCAGTTTTAGACTTGGGTGAGGCGATGGTACAAACCGGGCATTATGCAGCACCGGTAAGTTGATAAAATTGAAAGAGACGTTCATTATCCTGCAATTATTATCTATTTGAATTTTTCGAACCATTCGAATTCTCGAATGGCACTATTCAATGTTAAGATGTTGATGTTTGGGCGTAGGAAGTGGAGGAGAAATGTAACCAGCTGCTGGAAGAGCGTCAAAAATTGCACACGGCTTGGCAGCAGAAGAAAGTACATCTAGACCAGTTGATAGACCTGCATTTCTTCCTGAGAGACGCAAAACAGATAGATAATCTGTCTGCGACACAGGAGGCGGCTCTTAGCGGTGATAATTTTGGCGTATCGGTAGAAGAAGTGGACGCGCAAGCCAAGAAACACAACGAATTTGAAAAGCTGATAGTAACGCAGGAGGAAAAATTGGCCGCCCTTCAGGAACACGGCAGCAAATTGTTGTCTCAGAATCATTTCGACTCACCTACTATTTCCGTGAGGCTAAACGAAGTCGTTCAGAAACGGGCCCGAGTCCGTGACTTGTGCGACGTCAGGAGACAGAGATTGGAAGCTAGTCTACTGCACGCGCAGTTCGTTAGAGATGTCGGAGAGGCGGAGTCGTGGATTGGAGAAAAGCAGAAGAAGCTTGAGGCGGAGGCGTCGAAAGGTGACGTTTCCAGCCTGGAAGAGAAGATAAAGAAGCTGCAAAAGCACCAAGCCTTCCAGGCTGAATTAGCCGCGAATCAGAGCAGAATTGAGGAAATCAAGGGCAAGGGAGAGACCCTGTTGAAGCAGAGACACCCTGCGAGCTCCGAAATCAGGGAACAGTTGGACCACCTGCGTGCTTCTTGGAAAAAGTTGCTGTTGGAGTCTGAGAACCGCGGGCGAGGGCTTGAGGAAGCCCAGGATATACTCGAGTTCAACAATCAAGTTGAGAAAATCGAGGCCTGGATTAGAGACAAGGAAATGATGGTCCAGGCAGGAGATACTGGAAAAGATTACGAGCACTGCTTGAGTCTGCAGAGGAAACTCGATGACGTTGATAGCGACATGAGAGTCGATGACTCCAGGATTAAGTCGATTAACGCTTTGGCTGATAAGCTAATAAAGCAGGTGAGAAAGAGACACTATTTATCTGGTTTGTTCGTTAACAGAAATCATCCACATTCAGTGACTTAAAATCTTTGAAGTTGGTCGACTTCTCACCTACCCGTTCGATTTTATTTCCACTAGGGACAGGACAGCGAGTCCAAAGCCGTTCAACAGCGTCGTGATAATTTCAACAACAAATGGAAGGGTCTCCAAGGGGCTTTGAGTGCTTACAGAGAAACCCTCGCCGGTGCTTTGGAAATTCATCTGTTCAACCGAGACGTCGACGACACGAGTCAGAGAGTGGCTGAAAAAGCAGTTTCGATGAACACTAACGACGTAGGGAAGGATCTGACCGCTGTTGAACAGTTGCAGAGGAAGCAGGATACCATGGAGCGAGATATGACTGCTATTGAAGAAAAATTGAAAGTACGTATGATAAATGTGAAAAGTCGTAAATTTCAATCGATTTTCCTCTATCGCTGGTGAAATATAACAGAACTACAGACATCCTCGTATATAGCGTCTAGCTGGGTGGAAAAAAGGTAATGAAAGACTCCGGTAGCACTAATTTCACTCAGACTCAGCCCAGTTAGCTATTTTTAGAAACTAGGTTTCAGTCTGTCTGTTCTGTCCAAACTTTGAGCATCTGCAGCTCTACAGTACCTAGTGTGAACGCCTTTCTACTTTTTCCACAATACATAACTAGATTTGTTTATGCGCAACTCCACCAATCATAGATCGGACTTTCTCACGTAAAAAAACACCTTGGATCGTTCGTTTCCAAAGATCTAACAATAAGATAAAAATTTAAATATAATTGGTAGAGTTTATCTCTGTATGAAGATAATTTTAAAATAAAAGACACGAAGTTTTATCTTCTTCCAGTCCACGATGTGATTTTTATTTTCTGTTTTCTCAAAGGGTCACAAAGCAGAGGCGACTCAGCTATCTCGCAGATACCCGGACAACGCTGTAGCGATAAATGCGACTTTGCACGACTTGCAATCTAATTGGGACGCGCTTCAGAAGTTGACGCAGAGACGTCGCGAGGCTTTGAAGGAGGCATATACCCTCCATAAATTCCAGGCAGATTTACACGAGCTAGAAGTCTGGGTAGCTGACACAATAAAACGTATGAACGACTCCGAAGCTCCGACGACTATCTCCGAGGCTGAAGCACTCCTGGAATTGCATCAAGAAAGAAAAGCAGAGATAGACGGAAGGCAGGAGACATTTAAAGCCCTGAAAGAACACGGCCTGCGACTTCTCCCTATCACAGAAGACGTCAAACCAAATTTAGAACACCTCGAAGAATTGAGACAAGGATTAGCCGACGCGTGGGACGATAGGAGAATGAGACTAACGCAGGCTCATCAGTTACAGTTGTTTAAAGAACAGGTAAAAACTGAGTCTTATCTAAACTAATTCAAGTCAATGAGGATTTTTTCTCACCGAATTGGCACGTAATATTCCCTATATATGCATTTATCATGATGTATATTCTTTGATTCAAGGCTGACCAAGCGGATAGTTGGCTATCGACGAAAGAAGCATTCCTGAACAACGATGATCTCGGAGAGTCCCTATCAGGTGTAGAAACTTTGGTTCGTAAGCACGAGGAGTTTGAGAAGATGCTGGGGTCGCAGTTGGTTCGTGTAGAAGAGCTGGAGAGATTTGCGGCTGAGATATTAGAGGAGGAACACTCCGACGAGGCAGTTATAAAGCAGAGATTGAACGGCGTTTGTGCTCGACGTGATAAATTGAAGAATAGCGCGACTGCAAGGAGGAAAAAACTCTTCGAGAGTTATCAGCTCCAACAATTCTTGAGGAATATGTACGAAGTCGAAGGATGGCTTCATCAGAAACAACAAGTTGCTAGCGACGAAAATTACAGAGACTCCAGCAATCTGCAAAGCAAAATTCAAAAACATGTTGCGTTCGATAGCGAACTCGCTGCTAATAGAGGCAGAGTAGGAGCTGTGGTTGGAGAAGGTGAGAAATTTTTATATACTAAATATAAAACCGCACAGATTTTTACAGTTTTTTTATAGTTCGTAATTATTATTCTATATTGATGTAGTTTCGAGTAAACACCGATGATACATAAAGACCGGGTCCGTCTTCTATTTCTGTGAGCACATAACACACTTTCTTGCCTCATCGTTGATATCATTAGTTCATCTCGAGATTACATCAACGTAGAATATCCCCTCCGCATTTGAATGAGTTTGGATGAACGATGCAGCGTATACCCTGCGATATACCACTTTTTCTCAAGTAGTATCAATCTGTGTAAAGCCCTCACCCAGACAGCACAGAATATTGCCCAATATTGTAGCAATATTGTAGCAACATTGTAATATTGTAGCAGTATTGCAGCAATAATACAATGCTGCTACAATGTTGCTACAATATTTGGCAATATTCTGTGCTGTCTGGGCAGTGTCACCCTCATGTCACCATCATGAGAATCTTTGTACTCGAGATAAATGGAAACAATTTAAACAGGCGAGGCGCTGATAGAAGAGAATCACTACGCTTCTCAGGAGATACAAGAACGCTTGGACGAGTTAGAGGCGGAATGGAGACTACTTCAAGAAACCAGTGAGCTAAAGAAGAACCGTTTGAACGACGCGTACCAAGCGCTGTTGTTTGGTCGTACTTTAGACGAATTTGAGACGTGGATGGACGATGTCGAGACTCAACTGCAGTCGGAAGATCACGGAAAAGACCTTTCCAGCGTAGCTAATCTGTTGAAGAGGCATACGAATCTGGAAAACGACGTATTGGGCCACAACGAGGCTTGCGAATCGATAAAAGACACCGCGACCAATTTCCAGAAGTCGAATCATTTCATGTCGGACGAAATTCAGGAGAGAGCATTGGCTGCTATAAACAGATATTACAGCCTTCAAGAACCGATCCAAATTCGTAGGGATAATCTAGAAGACGCTAGGCTTTTGCATCAGTTCGCGAGAGACGTAGAGGACGAGCTACATTGGCTGAGCGATAAAGAGCCGCTAGCTTCGAGCACGGATTTGGGTAATTCATTGTCCACTGTTCAACGACTGCAGAAGAAACACCAGGGGCTAGAGGCAGAGTTGATTTCGCGAGACCCTGTCGTTTCCTCTCTGACAAACAGAGCCTCCGTTATGATCAGAAGCGGTCATTTTGCGTCGGAGAAGATTGAAAAGTTGTCTCAAGAACTTCAAGAGAAGCTAGCTCACCTAAGAGACCTTGCTAGCGTCAGAAAGCTCAGATTACTAGACGCCGTTGAATCCCAAATGGTAAATATTGCTACAACTACGTTAACATCGACTTCAATTATCAGACTAAATAACAAAAACTGTTATTTTTTTTCTAGTTTTACGCCGAAGCAGCTGAGGCTGAGCAATGGATAAAAGAAAAACGTCCACAACTTGTCTCTCCGGATTACGGAAAGGACGAAGATTCTGTACAAACTTTGCTGAAGAAGCTCGAAGGGATCGACAGAGATCTGATAAGCTTTAGAAACACCGTCGATAACTTGAAGAAACTGTCTCAAGGACTGGTCGACAGAAATCACTTCGATAGCAAGAATATTGCACAGAAGCAAGCTGAAATCCAAACGAAATTCGAAGAGCTGCTTAAGTTGAGCGAACTCAGAGCCCAGAGATTGCAGGAGAGTGAGAAACTGTATAAATTCGTTAGGGAAGCCGACGAAGTTATCGAATGGATCGGCGATCAAACGACGGTAAATATTCGCCGTCCTTTCTTCCTTTTCAATTAACTCATCGAAAGTTATCTCCTCGTTCTGATTTCTCCGTAGGTTGCTGCGTCCGAGGATTACGGGCGCGACGTAGAGCATGTAGAATTGCTGATCCAGATATTTGACAACTTTTTGGCCGGACTGGCGACCAGCGATGGTCGTGTATCGTCGGTGATGGATCAGGGCCGGAGCTTGCTTGACGAAGACAATCCAGAAGCTGGTAAAATTCACGCAAAGTTGGACGAAACTAAACAGCAATGGGACGACCTCAAGGAATTGGCGCACGCCAGGCAGGAGGCCTTGGCCGGTGCCAAGCAAGTACATATGTTCGACCGAACTGCTGACGAAACCATATCTTGGATACAAGAAAAAGAGGCGAGCTTGAGTTCGGACGGATACGGACATGACTTGGAGACTATTCAAGCATTAGTTAGAAAGCATCAAGGATTCGAGACCGATTTAGCAGCAGTTAAAGAACAGGTGATTAAGAATTAACATTCTGTCCAAGTTCTGTGCATTTGGAATGATACGAACGGCTTGTATGGTGCTATCAATATTTTATCACAGCTTCACGTCTCATTCGTGTCTCTCCCACACCATTTGACACACAAGATTTCTACGAAGGCAGATATTTTTTCAATCTAGAGAATTCATCTTTCATTTTAGGTCGAATCCGTGATGGCAGAGGCTTCTAGATTGGCGGAGTTGTTCCCCGACGCCCGTGAGCATATAGCAGTAAAGCACGAAGAGGCCGAGGAGTCTTGGAACGATCTTTTAGAAAAGGCTGCTCAACGTCGTGGAAAATTGTCTCAAGCCGAACAGTTACAGGCATATTTTGACGAGTATAGAGACTTAATGGCGTGGATAAACGAAATGGTAGCCAAAGTCACAGCGCCTGAGTTGGCGAGGGACGTGCTTGGGGCGGAGGCCCTGATTTCAAGACACAACGAGTACAAAGCCGAGATCGATACGCGCCGAGATGCTTTTGCCAAGTTCTATAAGATCGGTAACGGGCTCATTAAACAGGGGCATTTCTTGGCCAAGGAAATCGAAGATAAGATATCTGTGCTTGAACAGAGGAAACAGCTGCTCAACGACACTTGGGAGCAGAGGAAACACATTTACGAACAGAATCTAGACACCCAATTGTTCAAGCGAGAGGCTGAGATGCTGGAGAACTGGATAGTCAGTAGAGAACCGATGCTGAATGACGGGAAATTCGGGGAAAGTATACCCCAGGTCGAAGATTTGATAAGAAAGCACGAAGATTTTGAAAAGACGATCGAAGCCCAAGAAGAAAAATTCAGCGCTCTTAGAAGAATCACTATGGTGAGTATGCCAATGGGTTTTCTTATGATGAAAGAGGTTTCTTGCTGCTTGAAAACTCTTCCTATACAAGTAATTACTTTCGTTTCAGCTCGAGAGGGCTTTCCAAAAGCAACAAGAGGCTGAATTGGCCGCCAGACACGCGGAGAAAGAGAGAATAGAAAAGGCTCGAATCGAAGAAAGGAAGCGTAAAGAAGTACAGAGGATTACAGAGGAGCGCAAGCGAGAGGAAGAACGGAGGCGCTTGTTGGACAGTCCACACCGTCTACCTCACGAGGAAGTGAACGGCAACTCGGAGCAGCATGAATCAATCAACAGGTGAATAGACTCAGAAAATTCAAATTCTTTGCATCTCTTGATCATTTTCAACGAAACCCCTTCGTTGTATCGCATGACTATTCTCTATTCTCTTCACTCTAATTCTCTGCACGTTTCACACTGGTCTGAGATAACGAGTTTGCTTTTTACACACGGAAAATGAAGAACTTATTTGCATACAAGAATGAACTTCGAATATCAATAACGAAATACACAACTTTAGAATTCCAGAGTTTGTATTTTTTGCACTAGCGCATCGCCTCACTCGTCTCACTCGTATTCAAACACAAATTATTGGCTGTTATTCCGCGAATTTGTCATTGGTATTCGTAGTTAGATATACAGTGTTTCGCTAGGGAAATGCACTAATATTTCTTGGGGTATCTGCTTTGCAATGCATGTTCAGTAGCGAAGAGCCAGAGTTTAAAGACGCCGAACCTGAGCCGTCGTTCGACCGATCAGATCCGACTATTGCAAGACGCAGTTTTTACAAGCCTAGGTAACGTATTGACTTGAGTACTACTTCCCATGTGTGTGTGACGTTCTCTGGTGGTTCGGTTTGCTTCTTAATTTATTTACTTTCTTCAAATACTCCGCAATAATTCAATAACCAGGTAATTCGAATTCCAGGCTTCCGCCTCTGAAAAGTACGACTATGACAGAGCCTCCGGAAAATGCGTCTGTCCAAAAATCCCACAGCATATCTCACATGTTTGGCGACAGACTCAGACGAAGTAAGGATATTCCCTTGTGATGACAATACATAGAATGAGTTTCTCACAGCTGTGCGGAAGAATAAAACTGAGATTAAACGACTCTACCTTCGTTTTAGGTAACACCGATATCAAACGTGCGGAGAGCATGAAAGTAGACACAAAAAAACCAAAAAGAACACCGAGCTTCACGACTAGACGGCGAACTCAGAGCTTCAGAAAACATCAACGGATGGAAAACCTGGACGCTTTACCTCCGGTTGAGATACAAGGATTTCTTGAGAGGAAACACGAGCTACAAAGTGCTGGGAAAAAGGCAGCTGTGAGATCCTGGAAGCAATATTATACAGGTAAATCGATGGGCCTGTTTCTGAAGAGCAATATTTTAGTATTAGGTACGACGACTGTTCATTAAACGTGTCTTTCTCTTTAATTCCAGTACTTTGCGGTCAGTTATTATGCTTCTTCAAAGATACGGAAGATTTTTCATCGAGCAAAGCGGCTACTGCTCCCATAACTATCTTCAACGCGACTTGCGAGAGAGCCGACGATTATACGAAGAAGAAGAACGTTTTTAGACTAAAATGTTCCGACGGGTCAGAGTTCTTGTTCTTAGCTCCGAGCGCCCAGGATCTCGAAGAATGGGTCAACAAAATTTCATTCCATGCAAAACTGCCTCCTAGTTTGCAATTGCTGAGCTACGACGAGTCCCAGAAGGTAAATATCGACGAATAAAGTCATAAGTCATGCAGATTTCAAGGTATTCATTCCGTTATTCGTTTTCAGGAAAGTCTAGATCGACTGCAGCAATCGGCCCCGGAGAATCTTGACGACAATGTATCGACGGGAAGCAGCAGAGCCTCGACTCCTGAACTGGAGCGAAAAAATTCGGTGATAAAACGCGATTTGTCGCATCAACATTCGCCCGCTAATGTCCAGACCGAGTTCCTGCAGATGCATAGACAGAATCAGCAGCACCACGATCCCAGAGGGGCGGAATTTCTCCCTATGCAACGAACCACGGAGCCTCCGAAGACGCAAACCGAATTCCTACACATGCATAGACAACAGCTACTCGCTCAGCAACAACAACAACTCATTCAACACGAACAAGCCGCTGGACAGAGAGAACCGTACATTCAGCATTCTGTAGATAAACCGCCGATTCCACCTCGCGGCGCTCCGCCGCCTGTACCTATGCGGACACCTAGTGTAGACAACTCTGTACAAATGAGACGCAATGGTGAATATGATAACTTAATTCTCGATGAGAATGTATCGAGTTGTTCTTTTCGAATGAAGGTAATAATTATGGCCCTCGCTTCTCTGTTTCAGATTTTGAACCGTACGTGCAGCAAGGTAGACCGCAGTCGTATCAGCCTAGAAGTACAAATTCCAATCATAATGGATCCAGTCAGCATCCGTCCAACGATGGGTGGAGGAGACAGAGCAGCGTGGACACGACTGTACAGCAGCATCAGCAACAGCAAGGTGAATATCAGAACATTCGTTTGTCTTCATAGAATTGTGAATAGAAATTTTTTTTTCAACTTATAGAAGATAAATTGATGTTTCTAAATTTAATCTAGAAGTAGCACCTCCCCTGCCATCGACAGCCCCTCCGCCGACAAGAATGGTCCAATGGAACAACCAAAATGATCCCGGTCAGTCAAGCACAAAAAAAAAAAAAAAAAAAAAAACACCAAAAACCAGAATGCAAAAAGGATTTTCATCCCTTATGCCTGTGTCTCTCCTTGTTGTTTGTACTTGTTTTCCAGCGCATGTGTACTTTTTATCTCTATCTTTCAGACTTTCTATGTTACGATTTCTGCGGATTTATGTTTGCAATATTTTTCATTTTCTTTCAGAATACTCGTTCCTTATTAGTATAATCTCCAAACTATAGTCCTGTTTTCCTATTTATTCATTGTTCATCGATCGATTTTCATTCAAACGACAAATAAATTAGTTTCTATTTTTTATCGTTGGATAACGAGTTTATCAGCATTCTATCAGGAATGGTATTTTCATTCGGAATTACGTACACCTAACTCGATAGTCTAAAGCCTGCAGTTCATAGCTTTATCGTATTTTTTGGTATCGGCTGTGAAAAATCTTTGCAATTCATCTGGCATTACGTTCTTTACTCTTCATCTGTACATATACATACATATAGTATATAATCATCGTCGAATGTTCCTGTAAATAGCATCACATAAATCCCACGGGCAAACCTCGCATGAGTTTGAAAAGTATTTGGCATTGTTATTACACCCCTTACTTATATCATGATTTCTAACATATATTATACAATTTTATGTTTCAGCTTACGGAAATTTGCCGATCAACGCGAGGCAGGTAAGATATCATTCAATTATAATATGGAAGTTGAAGTTATGGAAGGAAGAGGGATACAGATATCATGATTTTTCGTGTCTAATAGATACTAGACAGTCTTTTTCCCAAGTTCTTTTCCGCTTCTTCTTGTTAAAACTTGACTTAATTTTAAAGGCCCTACATGCAATACATTTGCGTCACCACAAAGTTACGCCTAATATTAACGTTTCATTTTTCACCGACTTAACACCATCTCTAATCACTAAATTGACGGAAGAGCTAACAACTATGCAACTTTCCTATTGTAAAATCGTGATATAACCCAAACGACGTGAACAATGAACTTATTATTCAGCTGTTGATGCAGTTCCATACTTCGACTTTTCTAATTCAATCCACTTTCGATTCCCAGGGTGGTCAGCAGGCCGTAAACTCGTTTACCGGAAGACCGTCATCTCTGCCACCGTATGTAGCACCTCCACCAGCAGTGGCACAAGGTGCACAGGGTGTTTCTGTCCTGGACGGTAGAAGACCGTCCGAAAGTGGTTCAGAGAGCGAACAAAGCACAGGAAGTCGTAAGGAAAGAGATAACAAGCGCAGCTCCGTACTGAGTAACTTGTTCGGTAGGAGAAAGAAGCCCTCGCAATCGTAGCATTTTAAGAAGATGACGAAAAAGTAGTTTTGTCTAGCTATTCGAAAATATATTCGAACTTTATATACAGGAAGGAAATTATTTTCTACGACAAGTTTGAATACATATGCATATATGTATATATAGACTCTTCTTTATAGTTTCCAAGTTTCCAACAAACCTCGCGGTACATGGAGATTGTTCAGAGTCTGAATGTCTTCTTTTCAATTTTCATTAAATGTTATAATCCATAAATGAAAAATGAAGCGAACGACGGAGAGAATTCTTAGACCGTGTTGAGGCGAGTATTTGTTGGACTTCTTAACGATTTAATAGTTAGTTTGCGCTCAGCGTAATATTAATTTGTTGATAATTATTTAAATATCTTATTACCTTTAAGCGAAACATGCTTTATTAACGTTAAGTTACTAAAAATAACTTTTATCTTACTAATTCGGGTTGATTTCAATAATATTACCACGTCAAGGATTCATGCTGTTTGAATTCGCAACGGTTATTTTTTCTTTTTTAAACGTACCTGACCCTAACGTCGAGCAGTACAATTATACAATTTTCATAATCAACCGAATGAACCGAACGTGAAAATGACGTAAGTTGACGGAAAATTTATAACGATGTCAATGATGATGATGATGATGTTGATTAGGAGGAGGAAAACGTTTTTTTGGTAAATAAATATAATACGTAGGCTTACAGATGTCATAATATATGTTAAAACTGTTAAATATGTAGTTGATAAACACCGATATGTATTTTGGGACCAATGTTTATATATATACACTGTATTAAATATAACATAGAATTACGAAATATTTGGATGATTATGATAATATAACGTTATCATATTCTACTTTTGGAATTTATATTATTATCTAGGTACATTGAATATTCTATATCCGTATATAAAAAGCTCCGGTTAATTTTAATATAAACTTGTAAAGTGTATGTTAATAAATAATATGCTATGTATACAGAAAGGATAAAGCATTATTATAAATAATTTTACATTCAGGCAGTACTATGATGGTATGTATATGATGTAGGTTTGAAGAAACAAGATCAAAATGTAATAAAATACAATAAAAATATTTAGATACTTGGAATCATCATCACAATGCACTTATTTCATGGAAATATACCTAGAGAACCTATTTCTCCCAGTTTATCTCTCTATTTCACTACCTGCCCTGGCGGAAATATTTTTACGAATTTTTATGAATATTTTCAATAATTTCTACGAATCAAACTATGACGTTTTACGGAATTGACTACGAATTTTCAATGCATTTCGGACAAATATTAGTTTTTTCGTAGTAAGCTGTCGTCAAAAATCTCAGAATTTCGTGATTTCTAGTTGAATAACGTACTTCCCTAGTTAAAAAAATTTCTATGATAAACTACGAATAATTATGAATAACCATGGCCCGATGACCCGATCATTATATTTTTGTTTATTTTCGATATTATCCGGATAAAAAATATTTTTTTCACCAGTTGATTCTTTTTCGAGCGGTAGAGCACGCACTTAATATTTCCTGGATGTTAGAAATCATCTCTTCGAAGACTAATTATTATTATTTTTTTTTAATTCATGTGGGTCACCCATCCAAATTCTGGCCGCCGTCGATGGTGCTTAACTTCGTTGATCGGCTGACGTCCGGTGTTCACCTAGAGCTAATCGGCGCCTGTGACAATACTTAACACTTTTTGACTCGATAGGTAAACTTTGATTTGTGAGAATTTACATCAATAGTATGTACTTGAAAAAAATAAATGATAGCAAAATTTCACGGTCACTTCGAATATTTCTGATGATTACATAGTATATTATAATTTCATTCGATTGCATAGAAACATTCTTTTTCCGGTAAATTCCGTGAAAGTGTTAGAAATACTGCAGTCAGCAGAAAAGCTTATAGGGGCGAGCGGTTCAAAGAGGGCTCCTCGGCCAAAAAACAAAAAATTCTCCGAAAATTGTCGATTTTGTTTTTTCAATAAAAATTGTTTCCCGAAGAAATCAGTCTAATCACGAAGTGGGATGTCCTTCACGTCATAAAATACCACGCTCTGATTGCCAGACTAGCACCCGGTCAGTCCCCAGTCAGGCACTTTGATAAAAATACTACCCGGCTAGCGCTTGGTCAGAAACCTTGTTGTAGCCGGGACAGACCGGGAAATTTCCACACGGCATATTACAGTAGTAAAATCGAATTATTTGTAAATTATTGTAGAAATTCGTAAATTTCTATGAAAATCGATTGAGAACTACAAAAAAAAATGACAAATCATTTTGGGGTCGTAAATTTCTGAAATAGATTATAAAAAATTCTAGTTATTTGTGAATTGTTGTAAATATTCGTAAATTTTCATAAAAATCGATGACAAACTACAACAAAAAAATTTACATACTTTGGGGTCGTAATTTTCCGTAATAGATTGTAGAAAGTTTTAATTATTTGTAAATTGTTGTAGAAATTCGTAAATTTTTATGAAAATCGATTGAGAAGGACGAAAAAAAAATTTACATATTTTAGGGTCGGGAATTTCCGTAATAGATTGTGGAAAGTGTTAATTATTTTTAAATTGTTGTAGAAATTCGTGAATTTCTATGAAAATCGATTGAGAACTATAAAAAAAAATGTACATATTTTGGGGTCGTAAATTTATGTGATAGATTGTAGAAAGTTTCAATTATTTGTAAATTGTTGTAGAAATTCATAAATTTCTAAGAAAATCGATTACAAACTACAAAAAAAAAAAAAAATACATATATTTTGGGGTCGTACATTTTCGTAATTGGGTGTAGAAAGTTTTTATAATTCGTCAGATTTTGTTAAAAATGGTAGGATTTCCTAATTATTCATTGAACGTAATCAATTTTTTTAAGAGCTTCAAAATTATCGGGTATTTCCCGATAGGTTCGTTGCAAACAAATGAAGGACCCTGGTGAAAATCTCTACTTCTACGAATTTTCAGGGAAATTCGGATATTTCATAGTTTTTCATAAAAAATTGTAGATGTGGGTCGTTTCTCATAAAAAATTGTAGATTTTCTCATCATTTCATGAAAAATTATAGTTTTCGGTGGATCATCATAAAAAATTGTAGATTCTCGTACCTTTTCAGAAAAATTCGTCGTTTTTGTCATTCACATTAAGAAAAAACTACAATTTCTTATGAAATGCTACGAAATGTCCGAATGTCCCTAATTGATCTTAAATATTCGTAGAATCATTTTCACCAGGGGAGTCAAGTTTTTCAGTTACAAATTCACGAGCGCGAAGCGGGAGTGATTTTTCTGAAAAACTTGACGAGTTCGTTTGATTGCAGGGAACCTTGAGGGAAATACCCGATTAATTTCGAAGCTCGAGTGGTATTCGGAGGATTATTTATCCATCCGGATTTCGGCCCATAGAATTGCATCATGAGACAAAATCCACAGTTAAAAATCAAAATTCAAAAGTCACAGAATTATAATTATAATTCAATCTGTCAGATTCGTTGGAGGGTTAACTGTATTCACGGACTGTATTGGAAAATCTTTTGTTGTTTATATATATCTACATGAAAAATTACCGCGGTGAAAGCACACGTGAAATTACCAGTGAAATTTTCAAAATTATCAGTTAAGGTAGTTGTGCCGCGACAGTCTGTCCCAAAATTCATGCGCGTATCGCGTGTAGAATCACCGAATAGTATACGCTACGTACCGAAAACTTTTGTCTAGAATTATATTATATATATATATATATATATATATCAAGAGACTCGGTAGAGTCTCGCGCCAAGTACATTAAAAAAAATTTTTTTCAAGCGCGAGACTCAACGAGTCTATATACCCGAGAGGCAGCTACCCTAACCTATACCGCGAACTAGTATCGTCGTTTTCTTTCACCTCACAATATACACAGATTGAAACTAATTTAATCTAGGATGTGGGCATGAAAAGCTTTCATTTGAGCCTTAGATCGATTAAATCGGTGTCCGGAGTGCTGAGATATGATTAACTACAAATTCTGATACCCCGTTTCATTGTAAAATTTTTCGTTTTCGTTTTCGTCGTCGTCAGACCAAGATTCACATTCAAACCATTCCCATGCAATCACTAGACGGGAAAATCCACACAAAAGTTGTAGAGTGACGTCAGTACGAGATAGTTCCGACGTAGATAGCGCCAGTATCGCAGACAGAAACCGTCTCCTACATAGACATAGAGCATGGACTGCGCATTCCCTATACAGCCTATGGTAACGCCGAAAGTGAGAGAGAAGGGTAACACACGCGGCCAAATCTGTCTCTTTCTATGCATTTGACGTTCTTGGTTAGAAAGAAACAGATTTGGCAGCGTGTATATGCTGTCTCTTTCTACCGACCGAGCGATTTTCGGCCCGAATGCGCAGTCCATGCTCTACAGTGTTGCCAGACGTACCATGAACATGGTATTTGTACCATTATATGAAGCATTTCACCATGTACCATGGCGAGGCTAACATGGTACACCAAAGTACCATTATTTCGGTCGCTCCAATTTTCATGAATACCCTCGATTTGTTATCACTGAACGACTGGACGGACTCAACTAGCTCCCGATTGGTCCACTCGTTCCTTCAATTTTTGTCCCCAACTGTCTAACTCGGCTCTGGACAACTCGATAATCGGCATTCGCCCGAGCGTGATACCCTAGTTCCCATGAACGCGTCTCTGGGCGACAATGCTTTCAGCCAATGAGAAGCGTCTCAGTGACAAAATTGAATTCAAACTTCGATGTATATATCCATTTCTTTTCATCAATTAAAATTTCGCCACATTTCTAACGGAAATTAGCCCAAGGAACAGAAGAAGGAGATCGATCAAAACAATTTTAAATTGTTATTATAATGTTTGGACACCAATATATAATTTAAAAAAAAATTAGGGCCCTATCATTCGGGCAATTCCCTGAATGTATTCTTTCTTATCTATGAATCTAGTCTACATATTATTGGGCCGTGAATTTACGATGTTTAGATGTAATGGGATATTATGTCTCTAACTCAATCTCTGTCAACTGGTGTAGACAAATTTACTTTCGATCTACAAAGCATTGAAAATGCATGCTTGAACAGATCGCCAGGGCAGAAGCTTGCGAAGTTAGCTAGCGCACCTGTAAATTTGGCCAGAAATCTCATTTACACGTAACAACTCGCAGCTCCACGATGTCAATTTAAATAAAATAATTGTCTTGCGATATGTTCGTAAAGCGTAGTGTGTCACAGGCAACATTTTTCGCTCTCGTTCGCACAAACGATAGTTGATGCGCGGGCACCTCTATACGGTAGTGACGGCACTGGGCCTGCCATGCGCAGTGCGGACCAAAGTTTGAAATAGTGGAAACAATTGAATGAGTTTCCTACAGAAGTCGATTGTTAACAACAACCGACAAATAAGTTGAAAACAAATTAGCATCGGAGAAGAAAGCGTCCATTCCAGAAGTCGCATCTTTTTTAGCAGCACACGTAAGTACTACCGCAATAAATTGCCGTTTGGTTAGGTAATTAGCTTTATAAGCGATCGCATATTGAAAAATATTGCAATACACACTGATCTTTTGGATATTACTCAGTCGTGCATTGCATCATAATAATTAGCTTTTTTAATCGCGTTAGTATGGAACCAAGTAGTGCAACCCGGGCGAAACGAAATATTTCATCTATCGTTATATAACGACCGTACAGGTGTTCGAGCATTTCTATTTTGAGTTCGAGTCTCGCACGAAAAGTTTTTAACGGATTTTCATAAAAATTGAGAAAATGCATGATGCAATACATTTTTGAAATAATTTTTGAAATTTCTAGACTACCCAGTATTGGAAGCTTGCATGATTTTTTTCTATGTTATATTTCAGTAGTTAAGGAAAACATAATTTTAATTGTATTTTTCAGTTTATCAATAGAACAAAAATCGAAGCAAACACACTCATAAGTTTTTTTTCTCCAATCTGCTCATCACTGTATACCTTATATTTTATAATATGTTACAGTTTCAACATTTCATACTAAGACCAAGTGGTCTCAAAACGTGGCCTGGACTCAGTTTTCCGGCTGTCTAGTCTCTGTAAAAGTAAATCAGAATATCATGTCTAGCGATGAATCGAGAGACACTGATGAATCGGCAGTATTAGCCCCGAGGAGAAAAAGGAAGCGGCTGCAAAAATTCAGATTCGACTGGCAGAGCCGCCCGGAATTTAAATCATGGCTAACGGCGGACCCATCCGATATTCATAAAGCCCGATGCAAGGTCTGTGCAATTTCGATGACAGCAGATATTTCCGTAATTAAAACACATTCAAAAACCGCAAAACACATTTCAAAGATATCACCGGCGACTACCTCAAGTATTCAAAATCTGGCATCGTTTTTAACAAAAACCGTCACACCACTCGAGACGCAAGCAAAATCTGCTGAAATTAAATTGTGCGGTTTTTTGGCAAGTCATAATATACCGTTTTTAGCCATAGACCATTTAGAAGCCTTGTTGAAAGCTTGTTTTCCGGATTCTAAAATCGCGTCATCATTAAATATGAAGAGAACCAAGGCCACAGCTGTGGTTAAACACGTTATTGCTGCCAATGAAAAAACAAAGCTGATTGGAAAGCTGAAAACAACCCGATTCTCTGTGATGACTGATGAATCTACAGACATCGGTGCTGTAAAAACTTCTTGTATCGTTGTACGATTTTATAATGATGAAGACGGACGGATCGTCAGCATGTTTTGGGAACTCGTCCAAATATTTGATCGAACAGATACTAACTCAATCGACGAAGGAGCCACTGGTAGAAGATTGTATGAAAACTTGATGAGCTCATTCAGGCAGCATCAAATTCCTACTAAAAATATAATTGGATTCGGATCAGATGGATGTAACACAATGATGGGTATACGAAATTCAGTCGCCAGCCGCCTTAGGGAAGAATGTCCTGGTATTTTCATAATGAAATGTATCTGCCACTCTTTACATCTGTGCGCCAGTGAAGCTTGTAAGGCACTACCACGGAGATTGGAGGACTTAGCTAGAAATATCTATAACTTTTTTAAATCCAGTTCTAAACGTCAGTGTCAGTTTGTACAATTTCAAATGTTTTTGAACCTGGATGTCCACAAAATCCTCCATCCGTCACAAACACGTTGGCTATCTCTGTTTGCTGTCGTAGAGCGTATAATAGAACAATGGGAAGCTCTCAAACTATTCTTCAACGACAAATGGCTCAGTGAACGTCTAATTGTAACTGAGGAAATTCACATAAGCCTAAATGACCCGTTTATGAAGATGTATTACTATTTTCTTTTATGGGTACTCCCCAAGTTTACTGCTTTAAACCAGTATTTCCAATCTGACAAAACAGTGATAACGGATCTTCATGAAAAAATGTGTCAGACCTATCAAGACTTGCTTCTGTCTTACCTCAACAGAACTTACGTCATGACAACTCCACTGACAGAAATCTGCCCACTGAGCGAAACAAATTTTTTATCTGATGCTCATCTGTATCTTGGGGTCAATGTCATGAACAGTGCCGGATTAAGACAGCGCGGGGCCTGTAGCAAATACGAACAAGAGGCCCTTGGTTTGCTTTAGGTATTAAAGTTTAGGATATAAAATAAAATAGCACATTTACAAAAAAAAAACCTTTCGTGATTCAACGTGGGCAAATTTAGAGATAACGCTAGTCAAATCAATATTTCTAAGTGAATTATTTTCTGTGTTCATTATCAGGAGGTCATTCAGACGTTCTTGTCCCATTGTGTTTCTTAAGATCCATCCCTAGTCGCCCACCTCTTTTGGTCGAAATGTGTAAAAAACAAAATGCATAGCGCCAATTTAAATTCAATTCCGAACACATACGTTCGAAAACATCTTAGTTTCATTCGAAAATAGAGTCTGCAGATTGTTCTTACGTAATTCGCCGAGAAAATTGACATTAGAACTACACAAAAACAATTTGTAGACTCTATTCCCTTACGGAAAAAAAACCCTCAAATTCAAGGTGTGAATTCGTCACCCTAAAATTTTTGGGGGTTCACCATGAAAACTCAGGATTTACCCTGTATTCGGGGGTATCTTTGTTCAATAAAAAAAATCGAAATTTGAAGGTAAACCCTGAGTTTTCATGGACCCCCAAAACTTGCGGATAAGGAATTTACCCTTGAAATGTTAGGGTTTTTTCCGTAAGGGTTTTCGCACGAAACGAACATGCTTTTGGACGTATGTGTCCAAAATTGAATTTGAATTGGCGCTGTGCATTTTGTTTTTGCGTTTTCGCCGCCTGAGTTCGGATAGTAATCGAAATGTGACACGTTTCGCCCAAAAGGAGGTAGGTGACTAGGCATGGGCCTTAGCACATTTTTAATGCGTTTTAATGTCGAAAAAGAACGTTCCCCGCTGCAGTTGGTGATCATCAAACTCAAGTAAATGCGTAACATTATTTCTACATTTGGGAAGCACAATTCTACTGAATTTTCCGTTAAAAGCTTATAAAATTGAAGGAGCGAGGCCCCCCAAGGCGCGGGGCCCGTAGCATTCGCTACTCTTGCTACGTGGTTAATCCGGCACTGGTCATGAATTGTTTCAAGGAAGCTGCGGTAATGGCAAGGCCAAATCTAATTAAAGACTTCCAACAAAAATGCAGACAGTTTTTAAAGATAAGCTGTTCTGAAATTAGCAAACGGTATGATTTCGCCAACACCGTTCTTCCTCAGTTATCACTGCTAACACCGAAGAAAGCCTTATGTAATCGGCAAAGAGAGATAACACCATCATTGATGGTTCTAATATCAGAGCTTCCCAGGATATATCCTGAAAGCGAAATTGCTCTTCAGGAATTGGATGATGAATGGAGAAACCTTCCTCTGCAAGACTGCGTCAAAAAAATTGACACTTGCACAGAACCAGACAAATTCTGGCATCAGGTAAAGAGATTTTCAATATTGTTTGTTTATTTATAACCATGAACCCTATTGTAGCATGATGTAGCATATAGTTAATCGATTCGTGATTCTATCTTCACAGATAAGTCAGTTGAAATACGAAAATGGTGACCACATCTTCCGGCGCCTTCCCAAATATGCCCTTAACGCACTATCAATTCCACATTCAAATGCTGAATGTGAACGTGTCTTCAGCAAAGTCAATTTGATCAAGACCGATACACGAAATCGACTAGTAACGCCTACGGTCAATGCACTGCTACTAGCTAATCAGAGTGTCAGGTCTGGGAAACCGGGATCTTGCTGTAAGGAATTTGTACCATCAGATGACATGCTCCGAGGAATGACAACCCAAAACTTATACAAAAGTGGCCTGCAGCAAGAACATGAGCAAGAATTACGAGATGAAGATATAATTGCAGATGTAATGCATTCCTTAAGCTAATAATCCTCACTTGAAGTTTTAGTGGTACCGTTGACTGAGGTGGGCAAACGTTGGAAAACAATCCCAAACTGTGATATATTAATCAAATGATCTCATATAACAATAATTATAATAAAATATTATATAATAAATAAAAAATAAACATTTCGAGAGTGATCTCAGAGATTTACGTTTATCGTCACGCGCAAATTACTTGCGTTCATACTTGTATAGCATAATAATAAACAATATAATAATTTTATATAGTGGTACCATGTTTTACCCCAAAATACCATGATTTTGTTATGTTGGTACCATTGTACTAACTCTACGAACTGGCAACGCTGATGCTCTATGTCTATGGTCTCCTACACTAGCAGACGCGTATTGCCATTTCATGTTTTTAAATCCCAATAATAAAGGAAATAAGAGAAATACGAGCAATGCTTAATACAAAATTTGAACGTACAAAAACTAGTGAATACCCACCGCAAGCCCCTCGGGTGCCAAAACCTTACGCCAAGTACATTAATGTGATAGTCACCAATAAAAATGTTTCGATGGGTTAATCTTAAATCCTACGATCTCGAGCTTTTGAGGTTATGCGAATCGGCTGACGTGTAAAATTCATGGTGATAAATAAAATAACAATTATAAACGGACAAGACTGTCAGATGAATATTAACTGATTTATGAATGCAATTATCAGAAGAAACGGTTTTTTCGGTTCAATTGTTTAGCAAGTTATCGCCTGAGGAAGTCTGACAAGAGAAAATCAAGAGAAAATGTTGAAGTAGAAAAATATGAGGATAGCATTATTCGATATAGGGAACGGCAAGGAGCCAGACCAATAAAGCCGAGTTCAAGCGTTGGATTGCAACGAATTTTACTTCAAGCTCCATGTTAAGCTCATCTCCGAAGGCTCGTCTGCTGAGACTCGAATTGTGAGTCAACGTTATACGTAGGATTCCGACGAGTCCTATAATCTAACTCCGTATCATCTAGTCAAAATGAGATTTTCAGTCAACGTTGTTTGTTGGACTCCGATAGGCTTTATTCTACACTCCACGTCAACGTAGTGCCTTGACCTTCGGTGGAGATAATTTTTTAATCCATAATGTATATTCATAATTTAATGTCAAATTTCAATAAATTTGTTACATTTTGGTATGCAACCTGTGTCTATATGTTCGACTCTATTAAGCTTTCTCCAAATTAAGATTAGTGCTATCACGACAAATGTAATGAAATTACATATTTATGGATTATTTAATTTTGTAGCGGGTCGCCATATAAGACAAGAGGATGATGAGAGAAAACGCTTGGGTTGCAAAGTATCAGGATAGTGTTATTTGATACGAGAAACGGCAAAAGTCAGACGAAGAGAGCAGAATGCGGGTGTTTGACTTCATAAATTTCCATTTTATGCTCTACGCTAGTCTTGCATGAATAGGCTCAATTCTAAATATTTTGATACCTTCTGTTCAGACCCGAATTGGAAGTTGACGTTATGAGTACGGGACGCGTACATGTTCTTTTTGCAGAGGACCTAGTTGCATTAAAAAAAAAACTACCTACGAATTGCAATACATATATCTGATATCCATACATATTTAGTCATGAGCAGCAACTATAACCCTGCGTGCAAGTAACTCCGTCATTGCCGGTCCCAGGCCCAGATGAGACAGGAGGAGGGCTGCACGCAGGGTTAGATGTTGTAGGTATAAAAAATTATTGTAGTGGAACAATTTGTAAACGCTATGAAAGTACATTACGCGTCACTCTACAAATTTGAGACTTGGGGAAAATTATGAGTACACGCGTGCTCGTTGCTGTTGACGTTCCTGCTTATCGAGGGACTTCGGGCGGTATGAAATAGCACAAAACAACCGAGCGAGCGTAGCGAGCGAGCACAATTATTAGGTGGTCAAGCAAAATTTTACAAAAAGTAGTGAAATCAACCCCAAAAAGCACCTTTGGTGCAAAAACCTTCCGCCAAGTCCATTAATGTGTAGATCACTCCACCAAAAAATAATCAAAGGTTGTGCTCGCTCACTCGATTGGTTGATGATTATCAACATACAAAAGCATTGAAATCAGATACAACTGCCAAGTACCTGTAGAATGATAAAAGTTTGTAATTGAAAAATTTGTTCAAACTAAATAACGTTGCGCTCGCTCACTCTATTGGCTTATGGTTATGGGTTGAAAAAACAATTCGGATGAAGAGATTGAAGATGTCAACATTTATCTAAAAATATTCATAACGAAAAAATAATTTTAAAAAAATTTTTAAAAAAAATTTGGAGGTAGTGGTACTTGGGGGGCCTTTTGTAGAAAAAGAAATATAAAATATCGATCACGAACCATGTCAATGTCATCTGATAGATATTCAAACATTGGCCCGCCAACGTACCATGGACTCCAAATTTTTTTTAAACATTTTTTTTAAATTATTTTTTCGTTATGAATATTTTTAGATAAATGTTGACATCTTCAATCTCTTCATCCGAATTGTTTTTTCAACCCATAATCATAAGCCAATAGAGTGAGCGAGCGCAGCGAGCGAACGAGCACAACGTTATTTAATTTGAACAAATTTTTCAATCACAAACTTTTATCATTCTACAGGTACTTGGCAGTTGTATCTGATTTCAATGCTTTTGTATGTTTTTCTCTTGACACTCAGAAAAAAGTCTGGTTGACACAACAAAATTTTTGTTACTCCAACAAAAATCGTTTGTTACTATTTGGTCAAAGAAATATTTTGTTCTTGTGACCAAAAAGTTTTGTTATCATGTTTTGTTAACGGAACAAATCTCATTGTGTTTACAGCACTGGAGAAATGGTACTGTTAACAAAATGGTTATTTGCAACGATAACAAAACGTTCTGTTCAGTGTACTGAATTGAAATATTCCTTTTGTTACTGGTAAGAGAACATTTTGTTATGAAGAACCTGAAAAATAGTCATGTGTATAAAACTTGACCAGTAAAACAAGAATATATTTCGTTGTCTCAAATTTTTATTTCAATTTTAACATTATCCCAATGAAAAGTACATTATATCATGAGGCCGATGACGTATTTTCCGACGAATTCGAGTTTATAATCCGAGCCGAAGGCGAGCGATAAATATCACCGAGCGAAGTGAGGTTAGAATCGCGCTTTTTCGGGCCTAGATACGTAGACACAACAAAATGTTCTAGCCCACATGATTTCAAGAACTTACGCGGTTCGATATCCATGTTTTATCTTTTATCAATCAATTCACAAGGCACAATTCCGCAGCCATGTGCTGTACTCACGAATACCGGCAACACTTTCTGGTATATGGGCAAGAGTGATCGCGCATAGTGTGAATATGCGCATGCCACCACATCCAACAAAAAATATTGTTCACGTGACAATAAATATTCAACACAATTATTCGTTACTGATGACAAAAAGAAAATAGCGAATTAGGTTAGCTCATCAGGCATTTTGGTTCAGACGATCAAAATTTGGTTGAGTCAACCAAAACATTGCTAACAAAACGATTTTGTTGTCAACAACGAACTATTTTTCTGAGTGCAATCTCAGAGATTTGAATATAACATCATTTTTTTACTTTCTTGAAAATTTGTGTAGAAATTGTTCTGCAATGTACCAACCCATTACTTATTGTAATTTTAGCGATAATTATTCTTTTCTGTATTTTCCCACTTTAATTTAGCAAAACCTATTCTTAGACACAATCACTGTTTAGTTTAATACTTTGTTCTTCATTCGCCTAATCCATACACACAGTCCGCAAACAATTACCTCTATTTCACTTTTCCTACCTACCTGGGTATTTCCCAATTCCCCAACCCTGCAATAAACCATTTCCGTTCCTCGTACTCAAAATCCATAAAATCAACAAACTGTACTTTACCGAAAACTTCGTCTATCCTCATCCCTCAATTTTTAATCCCTAAATTCATTGGTGCCCTTCCACTAAAAGACAACACCCACCGACTCCTACCACCTTGTTCCAAAAATCCACCTTCTTCCCTCCACCGAACTCCTAAACACTTCTATTCCAACTTCCAAACTACGAACTACTATTTCTTATATTTTCACAACATCGAACTCATATTCAATTATATTTAATAAAAATTATATTTCACTTAAAAAGAATACCTTGTACAATTTCTTCGTAGTCCATTACAGTTCTTCCAAAATTCAGTTTTTTGATAAACTTTGATTTTCGCTCAAATTTTCAGTCACACTCCTTTTTTGTTCACAAGTGATCCCGAGTACAGAATTGGTTAAATCCTTTGAAATCGGATGAAAATAAAAATCTCAAAATAAAAAATGAGTCGTTTCTACCCATTGGATGAACGTATCAGACGCAATATCAGAGAATCCCTACGTTTCCTGACGATAACATTTTTTTTCACTCAATAATTTCACTCAAGGAACGATAACAATAAGAAGAACATCAATAGTAAATAAGTCACTATATATATTTCCTGTTTAAATCGGTTTTATTCAGGCTGAGATTACGAGCAGGATAAAAGCCGAAAGCTTTCTTCTGCCTATCATTGGCTGGGAAGGTTGGTCAAACACCTCGCTCTTCCGCTGCGGATTGTGCCAAAAGAAATAAGATTCAGCGGTCAAACAGCGCGAGTCATCCGCACTTTTGCACTGGACTCGTTAGTTGAAATGGACTTGTGAGCTGCTGGAGAACGTCTGACTGAAGTGCTGTGGCTCGACGCGTGCAGGCGCATTAGGAGGTATAATTATATCATATATTTTATGCATCTAGGGAATAAACAACGCAATTAATGTGGTCCACAAAATAAAACATTTCATTTTTAAAACAAAAAGATTCGCGAGAGATTATTGACATTATATACCAAAAATGCAATAAAAAATACACGTGATATTGGTCGAGCCCCCCCCCCCCCATGTGATCAATCGTGATCTTTTCAAGTACCCCCCCCCCCCCTCCCGTCTCGAGTCTCACGTGATTAATGAACGCCCCCTTGAAAAAAATTTGTGTGTAAAAATTGTTCTTCGGAACTTCAGTTTTTTTGATAAACTTTGATTTTCGCTCAAATTTTCAGTCAGACTTCTTTTTTGTTCACAAGTGATCTCGAGTATCCGGGCTGAAAATTAATTCTCTAATTCTTAATCCCGAGTATCTGAATTGAAAATCGCATTTCTAACTGTCAATCCAAAGTGTCTGAGTTAAAAATTTATTTTTTATTTTTCAATCTGGAGTTTTCGAATTAGGAATGAATTTTCTAATTTCCAATTCCGGTATGGGAACCAAAAATTGATCTTCTAATTTTTAATCCCAAGCGTCTGAATTGAAAGTTGGATTTCTAATTTTCAATGCTGAATATTTGAGTCAAAAATCAATTTTCAATTCTGAATTCTAAGTATTTAAATTGAAGAATAATTTTTCAATTTTGAATGCCGATTCTTTCAATCACGGATTAATTATTCAATTTTTAAGGGAGTACGATCAGTTCCTCGGGGTTAAAAAAGAGCCTACTTTTATTTCACCCACAGCTGTTCTGATTTATGTTGACTTATGTTGAATATTCGTATTTTCGATTATAATGTGGTAAATTTGTCGTAAATGAATAATTTATTGCACATTAACTGATGAATACTGAAAAATTAGATCGTCAAGAGAGAATTGTAGAGAATTGATCAAGAAATACGCTCATTTTTTTTTTAGAATTTTCACGCGTGGTTCTTGCCTTAGAAAACACGTTTGAATAATATATTCGTTTTTGTAACACATGCACGATTTTCGCGTTTTTTTTACCCATTAACCCGTCGCGGTCACACCTCCCTACAATAACTTTTTCTTCAAATATCACGCAGAAAATGGCGCACATTTCAGAATCGAAAAATATGAAATAATTCACAGCTGTAGAATAGATCAAAACTGAAGAAAAACTCTCATGACTTCCTATCCTGTCACGAACCATTCGCGAAATGAATGCCGATATTCAAAATACGAACAAAATAATGAAATAATTTTTCGGAATCTAAAAATCTGAAATAATTCAAGGCTGTAGAGTATAGATTGAGACCAATGAAAAATTATGATAACTTGATGATTTGCAGGCAAATCGAGGAGTGCCTGGACCAAGAGGCGAAGGTTTGACATATGGCGTGAGCAGCGTGTCCTGTGGCTACCAGGAACTTGTTGAATTTCTTCAACAAGGAAGAGCTGCAGTTAAGATTCATAATCAGCGGGAAGACACAACGATAACGCTGGCTGAAGGTTAAAAAGTTATCATAATTTTTCATTCGTCTTAATTTACTCTGCAGCTCTGAATTATTTCAGATTTTTAGATTCCAAAATAGTATATTATGCTACAAGTGCGTAAATCGTACGCACGTGTTGCATACGCTATTTTTTGCGATAGTGTGCGTAAAATTCGGAACAAATGTGCATAATATTATGTATTCATTCAGATTCTACAACGGAACAGTGCATATCAAAATCTGAAAAGATAGTAAGGCGTAGCAAAACGAATCCCAGGTGTCCCCAAACAAAATACTCGACCCTAAATAAATACTTTCAATTAGTTTATATTTAACAACGAAATAGAAACTGCCGCATGCACGCGGAAATTGTGTTGCATGTGAAAGGTGTTTGTTACCGTCCCCCGGGGGTCCAGGGGCTTCGCCCCTGGTGGGGCCCAGGGGCGAAGGCCTTCGAGTACAGAGAAAATGAATTTCATTTGATACTTGAGAATAGTCAACGTGTTGAGAATAAAATCTAGAAAAAAAAACGGATCTTGCGCACTCAGTTGGGAAAAATATATCAAGAAATACGTACAAATAATATATGAATAAATGAATAAATTAAATTGAAAAAAAGAATAGATTAAATGAATCAAACATCGACAATTGGGTTTTATTCATTTCGTGGGAAATAAAATCCAATCGTCGATGTTCGATCTGCTCAATTCAGGCGTTTCCCGTTAGCCAGCTACCTTTAGGCGCGTGATTTTCCACAGAATCGCACTGTATAGTTAATAGTTATCGGACACAGGATTTTTTGACAGCGAACCTCATAGCATTTTCGACTGGGCTACACCGAGCTACACTGGTGTAGTGTAGCTATCTTCATCCTCTTTCTTTTCTATGAGGAAGAGAGAGACAGAGATGGCTACACTACACCAGTGTAGCTCGGTGTAACTCTAGTCGAAAACGCTATAGGTTTATTTCTTATTGCGAACATTCGTATTCCGTAAAAATTAGAGATTCTGATTGTGATTCTAATTTTGTTCATTACGAATATGACCAAGTTAAGGAATCTGTTTCCACGTTGTATTATCGCTTTTTGAAGTATGGTTCATTTTTCTGCATCACGGTCACTAATATTATAAGTATTTGACACTATTCAATATTCATATATATGCTCCTTTTTCAGATATATACATCGAGTCATTTTGGCTCAGCGCTTATTTCCACATTGATAGAGGACTTCTTCTTCTTCTTCTACTCATTCCATCATAAAGGACTAACTGTCTACGAATGTGCAACGAATCAGAGATGGGAGATTACATATCCTGCGAAACATATACCAATGATTCATTATAGTGTAGTTGAGCTAAGGCACGATTGAGATTGAGTCACTGACTGGTGATAAGCCGAAGCTGGAAGAATTCTTACAAAATGTAACGGAATGTAACGAACTGATAGTGAAAAAAATGTAGACCGGATCAGAGAAGAGTTCATCGCTGTTTCTAAAAACAGGGAAAGTGAATAGAGGTATCTGAGCACCATAAATGCAGGCAAATCGAGGAGTGCCTGGACCAAGAAGCGAACATTGATATCCGGGACAATAATTATAATACGGTTACATGACGTCAGCAAGGGCTGCCAGGAAGTTGTTGAATTTCATCGACAAAGAGGAGCTGCGGCCAATATTCATAATCAGCAGGGAAATACGACGATAGGGCTGACTAAAGGTCTGCATAATCTCGCGATGGAAAATATTCTGCAAGAACCCAGCGAACAACAAAGTGAAGAAGCCATTCATGAACCGCGTTCATCGAGGGGATTCATGTCGGTTGACAGCCATCAAACACCTTCAACTTCGCGAGAAAGTAATTCACGGAAGAACGTGAGTGCCGTTCATGGGAATATTTATCAAGTGAAGTACTTAATGCTCATTCTGTATCGTGCATGGAAAAGAGGACAACCCTTTTGTTTAAATACAGAAGTGGAGGGGGCAGGAGCATTTGACGACGTAGTTCTAGATTATCGAGACGATTCTGGAAACGAAGTACGCAGCTTCGTACAACTGAAACACAAGCTAGATGGTAGGAGAACGATTAGTGCCCGTGACTTATTAGCAGATGATATCAAAGACAAGTCATTCTGTGTACTCAAGTATTTCAAATCGTGGCGCAAGATCAAGGACGATCCGAAATTTATTGCACAAAAATCAAAACACTTCATCCTCTTTACCAATATGGCTCTTGACGTGAAGAGCTTGAAGGATGAAAAGATCGATATCCACGATTACGTCGAAGTCAACGATATAGATAACGAATCAGAATCAGAGGTACGGAAGTTTGACGAGTTTTTGATAGTGATGGACAAAGAAGAACCAACACCACTTTATAATCTTAGACCGGAAAAAGGGTCTAAGCTACATCGTAAGTTGGACTCAGTATCTGATGTTAACGTCTTGGCGAGGGAGCTCGCCCAGTGTGTCCATAAGAACAAGAAGATAGATCAAAACACTGCCATTTTCAGAGATTATAGTGCTGCACTAGCAAAAGAGATAATTGATACGAATTCTCGAAAGTTACGCCTTGGATTCGTTGAGAATGATAATTTATCTGAAAAAGCCAAAAAGTTTCGTAGTATATTTTTAGAAAAAATGACAACATTATTCCAATGCGACAAAATGGATTCATCGGACGAAAACATTTGGAAGGAGCTAGAAAAAAAAACACTCAATATCTCTGGAAAGTTCTGTGGGAAACCTCACTCTGAAACTACATCTAGGGAATTACCTGATGACGATATGAGCAATAAGGAAATTTTCAATTTCTTTGGGGAATTTGTTTGGGCAGTACATCAACCAAACGAAGAGGATCTTGGTGAAATGATAAGGAGCGAAATCGACGATGACAGTACATTAAACCATCTGGATGCTCATGTAGTTGTGGGCACCCTTCAAAAGTACATGTTGGATTGGTTGAAACAAAAGTCCCGTAATATTCTGGCGAAAGAGGATGCTAACAATTTCTTCAACGAAATAGAAGTTAAACTCAGCTTTCCTATAGCCAAGCATCTGAGTGCGGAGTATACGAAGAAGCTCGATGAATACGGTATCAAATTCGAAAGTAAGAACATCGAAGTACGGAAGTTCGTAAATAGTTCTGATTCTACTACGGAACAAAGATTGGCGATTATCAATTCCTGTGAAACTTTTCTCACGGCTCTATGGGTTTATCAAACTCTCATGCCGGACCCAAAATCTGAAACAGACGACAGTGTCCTATTCATTACCCTAAAATCATTGTTACTTATACCAGAGACAAAGAAGGCAGTCTCAGCTGTCTTTAAATGGCCACATAATCACAATTGGTTGATCGTGGACTGTGAATCAATTAGTGCAGAGCAATGCAGAGACAAGATGTGGGATTCATTAGATGATATCATGAAAAAAAATACTAATAAAAAAATGATTCTCATAATTCAAGGAACCGACGAGTCGAAAATTCCTTTCAAAAACAGTTATAAAGTTTTACTCGAAAATAAAAATGACTACAACATCAATAGTCTGGAGAAATCTTCGCAACAGAAACTGTTGAAACGAAATGTCGTCAAATTCCAAGGAAAAGAAGAAGAATGCTTTGGACGCTTATTTGGAATTGATATCGATAACATTGAGAGCGAGAAATTAACAGATCTCGGGCAAATAATCAATTCCGAAATATTGTTGAAGATAATGAAGAACAAAGAAATAGATATAGGAGTCTACATAACAGGATTGAGTAAAACCGAACTCTCGCACTACATACCTCGCAAGATCGATCGCCATGTGGTCATCAAAGAAGATTTTCTCAAAGTATCAGGAATGGACGATCTGCTTGCTATTGGTGTTTCCGACAACGCAGACTTGATACAATTGGTGGAAAATAAGACGGGACTTCAATTATCTGATCACAGTAGTCAAATAGACTCTCAGCGGAGGGTATGTTTTGATTTGGACCATGGCCGCGAGTCACATCATTTCAAACAGCTGTGTGAACAGAATGCGGACCGCAATATTCATTGGCTGCAACGTGTGTCAGGGATATTGATTTGGATACGATCTCACGGAGATGTCAGTAATCTAGTGGAATACAAGGATAGAAATCAAGGTAATCTCGATGAGGATATAATATCGCGCATCTTGTCAGCGACTCTAGCAAACGACGAGAAAAATGAAGTGATAGATGATAGGGACCAACTTGGTGCAACCTCTCTAGACGAAGACGGCTTTGCAGTTTTCGACAAGCAACGGAGAATTGTCATTCTTTCCGACATAGCAGGAATGGGTAAAACTACCATATTAACTTACTTGGCTCGAGGAATACAAGAGAAACAACCTAGTTCCTTGGTAATTACAATTAACCTGAGGCTGCATACACCAGACCTGAAAAATGAAGTAGAGAATCGATCTTTTGATAGCAATAATGCAGACGGAGCAGTTGACTTTTTGGTAGACAAACTCGGAGGACCGGGCACTGATTTAGAACGGCAGGTTTACAAAAAAATTCTCAACGGTGACGGCGAAGCTGCATTGTTATTCGATGGATTCGACGAGCTCAGCCTAACACATGGGCATATAGTTGTTGAGTTGCTTCAGGCACTTGTAAAGAAGATTTCAATAAAAAAGATTATCGTTACAACCAGACCACATACGAGTGAAGCGCTCGAGACGAAATTGAGAACATTTTCTTACAGCCTGCAGTCGTTTTCACCAGAAAACCAAAAAGACTTTGTAAAAAATTTTTGGAAACAAGGAATGAGTGGAAATTATTCCGATGAGACTCTCGAGGCACGGTTAGAACTGCGTGCGGAACGGGTGATAAAACTACTGGACAAGTCAGTCCGTCGTCAGATGATGGATTTCACTGGTGTTCCGGTACAATTGATGATGCTGGCACATATTTATCGGTATCGCAGAACAGTGGAGGGAGATGCTTCTGATGATGCGGACGAAAGAATAGCCGTGGAGGATATTGAAGCCGAGTTGCCGGAAAAAATGGACATAATCGATTTGTACGAAAAGTTTGTCGATGAGAAGTTCAACATCCTGTTAGAAGAGAAACAGTCTGGTGATTCCACAAATCAGTCCGCCATGAGTTCCCATGAGAGTCATCGTGACATATCTTTCATGCAGCATCAAAAGTTTGCGTTGGAAGAGTTATTCGAAAATCAAATCGTAAGAATGCTGCTAACTTCTCAGCCCGACGTACAGGTCTGTATTGCACGTTTGGGGAAAAGCAATACGGACGCAGAGCGGATTGGCCTTGTGACTCTAGATTCCGAGGGTAAACCACAGTTTATTCACCGTACTTTCGCAGAATATTTCGCGGCTACATTTTTAACTGAGAGCTTGAAGGATGACAGTCGGAATCAGCAGGCACGAGAGTTCTTCGTAGCAGAGCTCTTCCTCAAACCCCAATACAAGACTATTCGTGCCTTTCTCGACTGTCTCTTATTGAAATCAACTGACGCGGTCAAAAATGAGTCCTGGAAACTTGACTTGAATGAAAAAGAACATCGTGATGAGCTAGGCCGGACAGTATTCCACGTAGCAGTCGTCGAGTACAATTTTGACATTATAAAATTTTTCATAAATCGCCTCGGTGGCAGCGTTGCCGAAAGTACTCTAGCATCTCTCTCACTTCGCCGCGTTCGCTATACGCTCTATCGCTACTTAAGGTACTTTCTGGAAACGCTGCTCGGTGGGCATTCCAAAAACGATTCAGAAAAGCAAGATACCGGTATCAATATTCGGGATCGAGACAATTTATCGCCATTAGCTATGGTAATACGTGGGGTGTATGGTTTAGACGAAGTGAAATTGTTGGTCGAGGGAGGTGCCGATATTCATTGGAAAGACATTTCTCATGCAATACATCGAACACTGCTGCATATTTCAGTTGTAAAACCTGATAACTTTGAGATCGTAAAGTATTTATGCGATGAAGGTGCTAATCCCAATTGTCAAAACGGAAATAGAGAGACACCGCTGCATCTAGCGGCTCTCAGCCGCCATGCTAACCTCGAAGTGGTGAAATATTTATGCCAGAAAGGTGCTAATCCCAATTGTCAAAATAAAGATAATCGGACACCGCTGCATTTTGCAGTTTCCATCCACCATCATGATAACCTCGAAGTTGTGAAGTATTTGTGCCAACAGGGTGCTAATCCCAATTGTCAGACTAAACATAATAACACACCGCTGCATCTACATGTTTCCGGCCTCCATGATGCTAACCTCAAAGTGGTGAAGTATTTATGCCATAAAGGTGCTAATCCCAATTGTCAAAATGCAGATAATGACACACCGCTGCATCTAGCAGTTGACGACCACCGTCGCGATCCTAAGCTCAACGTGGTGAAATATTTATCCGCCATAATTTCTCATAATAATCATGAAGGTGAAGATGGTGTTACCCCGCTGCATCGAGCAGTTACAGTCCGCAATAACCTCGAAGTGGTGAAGTATTTATGCGAGAGAATTGCTGATATTAATCAGAAAGATAAGCTTGGTCGGACCCCGCTGCATCGAGCACTTTTGCGCCCCAATAACTTCGAATTGGTGGAGTGTTTATGCGAAAGAGGTGCTGATATTAGCCGTGAAGATCAAAATGGTATGACCCCGCTGCATTATGCAGTTGCCTGCCCTGGGAGACTCCCAGTGGTGGAGTATTTATGCAATAATGGTGCTAGTGTTAATTGTCGAGATATATTTGGTAAAAACCCGCTGGATGTCGCAGTTCTTAGCCATAATGATCCTGCCATAGTGAATTATTTACGCAGAAAAGTTGCTGAAAAAAGCAAAGCTGAAGGCACAGCTGAAAGTGACGTTGTTATACCAAAGAACCTTTCCACCTAGAGTGAAGTTGCTGATCATTTGTATGATATTGATATTTCCATGTATATTGGGGTGGTTTATTTTTTTATTTTTCTTTGCATGAGCAAGTGGAGAAAGTTAGGAGGAATCTTATAACAAAGAAATCTCTGCAAAAACTGGACTACATTGGACAATATTTACAGGTCGCTACCAGTAATTGATGTAATTTGCTTGGATGAAAAAAAAAATACAAGTTGTACAGGATTTTGGAAACAGTTTGACTATTTGACAAATATAACGAAGAACTAATGAAGGATTCATTATTAGTTGTGAATGAACACCGAAAAAAAATTCCTGATTCAGACAAAAGTAAACTAGTAGAGGCACTAGATCGTCAATTTTACTTACTCACCGTGTATTTTTTTGTATCAACTGTCTATTATGAATCAATTATGAATGATGAATCGAAAATGATTGTTGTCTTCTTTATTCCTCGGTTGCGACCTCTAAATATTGTCCAATGTTGTCCAGTTTTTACAGATTTTTTTTAGGATCTCTCATAACTTCCGTCACTTGCGCATGCAAGAAAAAAAAAATCCAAAAATATAGTTTGACACCGCTGCATTTTGTAGATCTGAAAATAGTCAAGATATCGATACAATGTGCGTTTTTAATAATGTATTTTAGATAAGTCGTAGAATAAGGAGGAAGATAAAATAAATCAGACTATACGGTATGAGATTTAGAAGTTGATCATGTAATATTTGAGTTGTTCGAATACAGGCGTTTATCAGCAGAGCGGGCAGGTGAGGAATGCACCCGCCCAGTATGTAGCTATAGAAATAATTTTCCTATCTACTTCACGAAACAGCGACGAGCCATACGTTTTTGTGCTTCTCTCCGGATGAAAAATCTATAATTGTCGAATTTGATGGAATCGAGTTGAGTCGTTCTGAATTACATACGTCGTGAAATTACGATATGATCAGTTGATGTGAATGAATGTATGAGAAAAGTGTAACGAACTCAATATTTCAGTAATTAAAAATACAGCGCGCAATTCTTGACATACGCTATTACGTAACGAAATTAGATATTTGACTATACTAGTAATCACCGCCCATACAGCACACATATCCGATAGATGTTCATAGGATATCCTATGAACATCTATCGGACATGTGTGCTGTGTGTGCGGTTGACCGAACACATGTCGTCAATCGCTTTCTCAGCCGAGAACCGTCATAGAGTGCAGACGTATTTACGTCGCTGTCAAGGCATTCATTGAAATGTAATAAATCAGTTTCTGTAAAATCTTGAAATAAAACAGAATTATTATAGTTCAAATTATAACGATGAACTACTACCAATAATAAATAAATGATGACAACTACGAGAAAACTTAAGTGTTAGACCATGCGGTCGCTCCGACATTATCTTAATTAAACGTTAAATATATGTGCCACAGACAACTAATATTCTATGTTCTATGTAATTTCATGATATCGCATGTGTTGTCTGTGCTCAAAATAAGCGATATCATTATTTTTCTTCTTACACGGATTATTACATCCCTATGGAGTACTATGCCCACTGTTTTGTCCATGCTGTGTATGTATCCGTCAATTTATTTGTGGACTAGATGTGTAAAGTAACAATTGAAATTGATTTATATTACCTGTTTTCTGCACCTTAATTTTCTTAAACATGATATGAAGAAATTGTAATTTGAAACTCTAGAATCATTGACATTTTCTTCTATCTTCAAGACCTGTTTCCACTGAATAATAACATTATGTTCATGTCAATGGTCCGAAAATTAAGATTATAACATTCAAAAACATCAAAGGAAATGGTCTCAAATCTTTTTCAATGAAACAAATAAAAAAAAAAATACCTAATGAGTTAATTATGACCATTCAATAATCTGTTTAACATTTTATTTCTTATCACCTTATTCCCATAATTAGTAAGATAAATTAACATTTTAGAAATCAGTTTGTACACGTAAGATTTACTTCATATTACAAAAGGTCTCAATCAATCAATCCAGTCGAGTCAGTATGTGATGTCTGTTTACTCAATGTACAATGAATGTATATTAGGGTGGACGTTAAATTCCATCTTGAGGAGTGAAGCCCCACAGTTTGAAGGAAAAAAGAAAAGAAAAATTTTGGTCCCAAAGCGAAGTTTCTGAGATGAAGTTAACACGTGCCGGTAAGGCCTCAAAGTTTTCCATTTAAAACACATGCATTTTTTCAGATCTCAATTCAAAAATTCACTGTGAGGCTAATTTCATTTCGAAAAATCCTAAACTACGTCAGGGTATCGGGTATGTATACTACTACATGAGAAAGAATAGAGGATATCGTACCATTCAATCTGATCATGATTTTACTCCAAACGCAAAATTCTCTATATCGATTTTACGGCCTAAAATTCTAATTTTCAGTAAATATCCCGCGGATGAAAATTCGATGATGATTTCAATATCATTTCTAACGTAAAATTTCTCGAGAAATTCAGGGGAAGCAATAAAAAAAACTCTACTCTCAATATTTCCTGAAATATATCGATTTTTATTGAAAAAAAAATGGTGAAAATTGAATTTTTTGAGGTATTTCTCATTTATGAATATTTATTGTAGGAAAAAGTGATTTTATTCAATCGTATGATGTATTAAAAAAAAAAAATACATTCCAAAAATTTCAAATGTGCGCGCGGAGTTTGCGCAGTTGAAAAAATCAGTCGTTAACGTCACTCTAAGAAGACTAGAGATCAGGAGACCGAGCTCGTACCCAAGCCAGTATTATGAAATGGGCCCGTGTACGGCCGCCACCTGGCGTCGCTGCTAACCGAGGAGTATTGGTTCCCCTGAATCCCTCGAGAAATTTTATGTTAGAAATGATATTGAAATCATCATCGAATTTTCATCCGCAGGATATTTACTGAAAATTAGAATTTTCGGCCGTAAACTCGATGAAGAGAATTTTAGTTTGGAGTGAAATCATGATCCGATTGAATGGTACGATATCCTCTATTCTTCCTCATGTAGTAGTATACATACCCGATACCCTGACGTAGTTTAGGATTTTTCGAAATAAAATTAGCATCACAGTGAATTTTTGAATTGAGATCCGTGAAAATGCATGTGTTTTAAATGGGAAACTTTGAGGCCTTACCGGCACGTGTTAACTTCGTCTCAGAAACTTCGCTTTGGGACCAAAATTTTTCTTATTTTTTTTCCTTCAAACTGTGAGGCTTCACTCCTCAAGATGGAATTTAACGTCCACCCTAATGTATATTCCGATGAAAAATATGCTAATTTACATGCAAGACTATTCAATTTTTTTACATTATTGAATAGTATAGTCTAAGACAGGGCTGTCCAACATGAGGCCCGCGGGCCGCATGCGGCCCGCCATGGTATTTTTTGCGGCCCGCGATTCCATACTGTAGTTTCAGAAAAAAATTATAATATGAATATAAAATTTTAATAAAGTATATTAATTATTAATAAATAATAAAAATCGGACACATTTTATGCTGCGGCCCTCACAACTTAATTTTTTTTTTATAGTGGCCCTTGGGGCCACCTGAGTTGGACAGCCCTGGTCTGAGATATTATGATGATTTCATAATATACTTATTCTGTGAACGTAACAAGAGTTAGGGTAGTTGGATAAAAGTTTTAACTGATGGTGAAACATCTTTCTAAAATGACTATATTCTATTTCCAATATCCTATAATATTAATCATCAACGATGCGATAGACTATAATATGAGACAACGGGTAAAATATAAAGTATGTATATTGATGAAACAACGTTCTAATCGAGTTGTAAATACAGCTGGGATATTGGCAGTGGTTGTGAAAACACAATTTTGCAGATGAGAAAACTTTTATTATAGCCCCCCTGTGTCTTATTTAGTCTTACATTACGCTGGAAGATCAGACCGTCTATAGTTGCCGTGAGGATACCCAACAGTTTCCTGATGTTTATGAAAATGGCGACGAGGACCAGGGTTAGTATGACCAATAAAAACAGGGCAACGTCAATTATGTAGTACGCTGGAATCAGTAAAGATGAAAAGCCGAAGATTTTAGCGACTAGCCATCATTCTTGATCACGTATTCGACCCAGTACCCTGGTGAAAATGATTCTACGAATATTTAAGATCAATTAGGGAAATTCGGACATTTCGTAGCATTTCATAAGAAATTGTAGTTTTTTCTTCATGTGAATGACGAAAACGACGAATTTTTCTGAAAAGGTACGAGAATCTACAATTTTTTATGATGATCCACCGAAATCTATAAAGTTTCATGAAATGCTGAGAAAATCTACAATTTTTTATGAGAAACGACGCACATCTACAATTTTTGATGAAAAACTATGAAATGTCCGAATTTCCCTAAAAATTCGTAGAAGTAGAGATTTTCACCAGGGTAGGCCGCCTCGTCGATTGGTGATAGCGGACGGTCTTTAAACGATCTCGATATACGTTCAACGTTGGATTTGTACGTTGAGTTGGTCAGGACTTTGCGTAAGGCGTTGGAAACACTGTCCTTAGTTAAGTCCTCATAATTTACGCGAACGGCAATCCCTTGCTGTACATATCCCGTGATGTTAGTCTTTCGGTCAGCAAAAAATGGGATCCCAATCTTTGGAACTCCGGTGTAGATGGCTCCTAGGGTCCCCATCAGATCCGTGTGCGTGTAATGAATGCCTTCACTTTTGCATGTCCTGAATGTAAAACTGTTTGAGTGATTCAATTTGTTCCGAGTAGAATCGAGTGGATAAACAAGAAGTGGAATAGGTAATGATTGTTCAATATCGAGAAATACAGATTATCGTTCCATTTATCGACGTGCCTAAACCACCAATTAGATCTTGGACTGATTTTCCTTAACGTTCTTTTCGGATTTTATGACATGGATCTCAATATCACTGAATACCTAGTCAAACTGGTTTTGTATCGAATGTGACTTGAGAATACATCTGCTATTAGTCGATTGCATCATTCAGCACGATGAATCACCGTAACACCTGTTGTCAGTCTGAATAATTATCAGGTCAAAAGTAGAGAAAAAACACTCGAGTCTAAAATAACACCAGACAAATGCACAACAATCATTATAGACGAACTTACGGAGAGTAGAGTACTGCGGTAACCATGCTACCATTTTGACGTTGGGTGTTGATCCGTTGGGCATTTCATCTACCTTTCGCATCCATATTATTTCAGAATTAGCAAGTTTGGCAAAGCTGTTGTATATCGCCTGTAACTTGTCTGCGGCAAATGTTTCAGACTTCAGCATCGACCCCATGCAGAAATTCATGATTCCGTCTTTCGCGGAATTTTCATACTTAAAATTAAAATTCATTGGATATTGTAGGTTTCTTCCGGAATCAAATCAATGTAGAATGTTTCCTCCGGTATTCGAAAAGATTCAATCAACGATGCGACCTGTATGCTGCGTCAACCATTTTTTCATCAGAAGCTGAGAACTACGTAACGCCAAGTCCAAATATTCTTCAATCATTGTGAATGATAGTTCAAAACCCTGGTAATCTGCTGTAAAAAAGACTCAGTCAATGATATATTTCATCACAGTGTATGAGCGATTTGAGAAAAAATTGTTTTCAGGATGTATGGTACCTCCGTAAAGCTTTGAGTCCTTCTCTGCTCCGCAAACACTTTTACATCTTATAAACAGATCTCTTTATCAATTTGCGAATTATCTACAGATCCGGAGCAGTCGTGGGTGCTGGATTAGAAGAAGTTCAGACAGGGATTTTAGGGATTTTCATAAGATTTCCTATATGCGTTTCTTCTAGGACTTCAAATTTTAATGAATTTCATCAAGTTTCATGGGATATCTCGTGATGTTCAAAATAATTTTCTCAAAATTTATCCAGGAATCCACATAATTTCATGAAATTTCAGAAAGATTCCCAAGCAGCAATTTCGGAAGTAATGTAACAAGGATGTAACGGCTATGAGGAAATGTCCGCACATTTAGAGATCAGTTACATATCAGGTACTTTGACATCGCAGGGATGTCACTGAGACGTCACACACTTGACTAGAGCATCAACTGGGCGAGTAGAAAGAGGAAGAAGTTAGTTGCAAGGTGACAAATTTCACGGCAATTATCCGATTACTTCGAGTTCTCATTTCCAGTATTTTAAAGCGAAGTGAAGGATGGGGCCAGCCCCCCAGCCCCCCCCCCTGCTCGTTATCTCGGCCTGAATAAAACCGATTAGAATATCGATACCCACGTTCTAATACGTCGTAACCCACAAGATTTCAGAAATTGGCTTTTTTTGAAAAATTGAATGATAATAATGTTGTGCAGCTTATGTTCAAGTTTTAGCGGTCAAATCGTTGATTTACTATTTTTAAATAAATATTCCAATCCGTCAAGTTCTATCCTTTCAATGGTGATAGTTAAGCGTTTTCATGGCCACAAAATTTCAGAAATTGACTTTTTTTTTTTTAATCGAATGATAATAATATTGTGCAGCTTATGTTCAAGTTTTAGTGGTTAAATCGTTGATTTACTATTTTTAAATAGATATTCCATCCCGTCAAGTCCTATCTTTTCAATGATAATAGTGAAGCGTTTTCATGGCCTCCTGAACAATTTTACAAATGTGGGTTACGACATATTAGAACGTGGGTATCGATATAAATCTAGTGACTTATTTATTAATAACTCTCTGGATTGTAACTTGATTGTTTACATGGATTTCATAGAATTCCTTGGTGGTTACGTATCAATGCTACTCTTGGTTCTATACGAAGAAACCCCGCAAGGTTCAACGTGATGAATTACTTCAACTTATCGTCATTCGGATTTGAGAAGCAATGGAACGGAATCACGGAAAAACTAATAAAATTGAAACAGTTTCAATCAAACTCAAGATGGACTGGCTGAAACAAGGTCGAGTTGGCATACAATGCGCTACATCTATACAGATCATGACATGTAAATAAGAAGTCTGTTGCTGAATTTCAAGTAATAGCTCCACCACGATTTCCATCTCTCAATTATGATCAAAAGAGGAGAAAAAAAAACAAACACATGAAAAAATAAAAATTATATCCTGGCTAAAAACGGGGATGTGGTCTCGTTCAGTTTGGCCTCGTTTTATATCAAATCAAAACCCCTTAGAAATAATTCAGAAATTGAGTATAATTTCATTTGGCTTTCAATCTCGGCGTGTGTAAGATTTCTATCTCGGCATGGCCTCGCACTATTATCACTCCATTCATTTCTCGAATAATAATTAGCGCAGATGAGTCAGTCCACGTCAAGCGGGACGGATTTGGCCAAAAATTTACCTCAATCTTTCTGATTCTTCTGCAATTTTTTTCACATATTCTCTGGGTGAAATAAATGAATGAAACATTTTGTTTTTTTTTCACCTCGAAGGGATTAGAAGCTACAAGGGGTCGAATTTTCGAAAAAACAACCAAAAATCGGAATCGCGCTCTCCTTTAAACGTTGATATCTCCGGCTTCCTCTGTCGTACAGACATCAACGAAAACTCATTTCGAAGCTCTTAAATCGCACTTTCATGTTATGAATTTTTAATTCATGCAATAAACAATTTTCTATTCATCATTATAACAATTATATTTTTCAAACGTGATTTTCGAGATGACTACCAGCTTTGAAAATTCTGAAAAAAATACGAGCGTGTTCCTTGATTCATTCTCTACAAAATCTGTAGGATTCAAAATGGAACTCCGATGGAAAGGGCGTGAGTCATTCGTACTTGCGCAGTGGTCGCGTTGAAATAAAATACTGGAAATGATATCTCGAAGTAATCGGATAATTGCCGTGAAATTTGTCACCTTGCAACTAACTTCTTCCTCTTTCTGCTCGCCCAGTTGAGCATACAACCGTCTCCGGGATATGACTCTTGAAATAAGAGAAGAAAAAAAAAATAGGTTATTAGTCCAAAGTGAAATTCAAATATTTTGAAGTCTCGTGAATTCGTGCGAATCATTATAGCCTGCTTTGTTGGAATTTTAGAAAGATTTTTTTTTATTCATATCGCATGCGGCTGAAGTGACGTAGAATGCCTCATAACAAATGTAGTTAGATAATGCCATTCGTCTTATCGCGAGGAAACCCGCAAGCTCTACTCGTTAGTGGGAATAATATGACCGTGGCTCATATTTACTCTCGATCAACAAATGATCATTCAAAATCCGTATTGCTCTCAGCAAAATACGTATTGCTCTCAGCAAAATACGTATTGCTCTCAGCAAAATACGTATAGTTCTGAGCAAAATACAATGTATTGTTAGTAGAGCAATACCAAGTTTCGTTCCCAGAAGAATAAATATTGTCAGTGGAAAAATACAGTTTTCTCAGTGTATGTCAAGTTCCATACCGAATCGGAAATCCAGTGGAACAGCAAATGAAAACTTTATCATGTTGTCCGTTTCTGCCAATTGATGTATCTATCAGACTCAAGTATGCCCTGTTAAAAATGTGGATAGAGTTCCGATTGAAACCTATAGGAAACATAGTCAAATCTTATCAGTACCTAATGGAATTCTATACGCTATTACCGCCAAACCAGACTACTGATTTTAGTTCTATCTGCTTCTGTCGCATTTCTATCGGCTCAACCACGATGTATTCGTTTCTATGCGTAATTCTGTACACGCATGTATCCGCGTTTCAACTGCAGCGCTGAACGCTACCCGATCGTATCCGCAAGCTCGTGGGTGATTCTATCCGTTTCTGTCCGCGGTATACAGGCTCTCCATACGTATCCGTTTCTATGCGTCATTTTCATTTCGGTATCTATCCGCGTCCACCAGCAGTCCACCGCCTTGAAAAACGCCACCCGATCCTATCCGCAACCTCGTGGGTGTTTCTATCCGTTTCTGTCCGCGGTATACAGGCTCTTCATACGTATCCGTTTCTATGCGTCATTTTCATTTCGGTATCTATCCGCGTCCACCAGCAGTCCACCGCCTTGGAAAACGCCACCCGATCCTATCCGCAACCTCGTGGGTGTTTCTATCCGTTTCTGTCCGCGGTATACAGGCTCTTCATACGTATCCGTTTCTATGCGTCATTTTCACTTCGGTATCTATCCGCGTCCACCAGCAGCCCACCGCCTTGAAAAACGCCACCCGATCCTATCTGCAACCTCGTGGGTGTTTCTATCCGTTTCTGTCCGCGGTATACAGGCTCTCCATACGTATCCGTTTCTATGCGTCATTTTCATTTCGGTATCTATCCGCGTCCACCAGCAGTCCACCGCCTTGAAAAACGCCACCCGATCCTATCCGCAACCTCGTGGGTGTTTCTATCCGTTTCTGTCCGCGGTATACAGGCTCTTCATACGTATCCGTTTCTATGCGTCATTTTCACTTCGGTATCTATCCGCGTCCACCAGCAGCCCACCGCCTTGAAAAACGCCACCCGATCCTATCTGCAACCTCGTGGGTGTTTCTATCCGTTTCTGTCCGCGGTATACAGGCTCTCCATACGTATCCGTTTCTATGCGTCATTTTCATTTCGGTATCTATCCGCGTCCACCAGCAGTCCACCGCCTTGAAAAACGCCACCCGATCCTATCCGCAACCTCGTGGGTGTTTCTATCCGTTTCTGTCCGCGGTATACAGGCTCTTCATACGTATCCGTTTCTATGCGTCATTTTCATTTCGGTATCTATCCGCGTCCACCAGCAGTCCACCGCCTTGGAAAACGCCACCCGATCCTATCCGCAACCTCGTGGGTGTTTCTATCCGTTTCTGTCCGCGGTATACAGGCTCTTCATACGTATCCGTTTCTATGCGTCATTTTCACTTCGGTATCTATCCGCGTCCACCAGCAGCCCACCGCCTTGAAAAACGCCACCCGATCCTATCTGCAACCTCGTGGGTGTTTCTATCCGTTTCTGTCCGCGGTATACAGGCTCTCCATACGTATCCGTTTCTATGCGTCATTTTCATTTCGGTATCTATCCGCGTCCACCAGCAGTCCACCGCCTTGGAAAACGCCACCCGATCCTATCCGCAACCTCGTGGGTGTTTCTATCCGTTTCTGTCCGCGGTATACAGGCTCTTCATACGTATCCGTTTCTATGCGTCATTTTCACTTCGGTATCTATCCGCGTCCACCAGCAGCCCACCGCCTTGAAAAACGCCACCCGATCCTATCTGCAACCTCGTGGGTGTTTCTATCCGTTTCTGTCCGCGGTATACCCGAGTAGAAAATTTCATCGGGTTAAGCCCGGGTCCCTGTGAGGCATACCCGACATGTACGTCGGGTCCTCATAAGGTTATCTAATCGGGTTCCTACATGGAACGTCACGCAGTCACCTGATCGGGAATGCACGAGGTTCGTTTGATCATGACCCGATGAGGGTTTCTATATTCACCCGATCGGGTCATCATCATTTTATTGGGGCATGAGATTTTTCTACACAATCACCCAATGCGGTCCTTACCATGGCCTTGCAGGAACATAAAAAGTAATTCTATATTAATCCATATAGGGTCCTTTTTTGGTCCCTATGTGGTACTGATAAAAGTCAATGTCCGTATTTAAATTTATACTGGATGAATCATCAATTCGCAATGAATTAATGCCGAACAATGACTCAATATACAACACACTCGATATTTATTTTGAACTCAAAGATGAAACAGTCAACATTTTATTAATTAAGATTAGTGATCAATTAAGAATAATTAATTGATCTTCAAGGTATCCTAATTAATATTCATATTCTCGGAGCCATGAAAACGAAGATATTTGATGATATTAATTGGAATTAATTATTATTATTGATTCGCAATGAATTAAGAATAAAAATTAAAATTAAAATTATAAACCAATGATCATCCGCAATACGTTATTATATATGTTTTAAATATATTACTTATTGAAGAAAAACCTAAATAAAATTGAACGTCAATACGAACACTTCACAACGAACATCTAAGGATATCATGACTTATATATCACTGTCTTGCTCCTCGTCCCTCAAATTTTCAACCAGAGGTGCATTATCATTCTTCTTGTCTCTGACTCTGACTCGTTTCGCTTTACCATGCCAGTCCTTTGTATTATGTAATATTCCCTTGATGGATTTCTCGAACTTCTGTGTCGAAACAGGATTCTCCTGAGTTCCAAACACTCGAACAAAAATATCTGAGAAACAAATTCCAATTAATATCATCTCATCTCTTCGTTTTCATGACTTCGAGAATATGAATGCTAATTTCGATACCTTGAAGAATCTTGCAAAGAGCTGTATCCTTGAAAACTCTTTTGTCTTTTGTCGCCTTTAATGGCACGAAAAGCATACCCACAGATTGGGTCATGAACATTCTGATGCAGGTCCCCAAGCATCGAGTCATCTCTTGGTCTCTATCAGTAGACTTATATATTATCCTCTTCTGCAAAAAAATCGACATTAATTATTCTGTTCGCAAATGTAGCAACATTATCCAATTTTACCATTTTTTTACGATATGCAGCATCTGACTTGAGTTTTTGTTCAAACGAGTCAAAAGTTTCGAGTGTAGTGCAGGGCAACTGGATGCCCTCTGGATCCTCCTCCTCCTCCCCGATCCCAACTATTTCCCTCGGATCATCAATTAAATCTTCTCTAAGTTTTTTAATTTCAACACCATTGGCCACCACAATCCCCTTCAAATCAGATATGAGCTTTTTCATATCGCGATGACGCTGCTCAACAAGTTCCCGCAGAGATTCATTTTCATCGACTCCTTCACACATACCGGACGGTCTAACATCTTGGGGGTTATTACTTGATTCCATTGAATCCGAGTCCAGTTTTCTTGGTCTCGATGATTTTTTACTAGAAATGGAATTTGATGAAGATAGAAAATCGATCCTTGATTGAGCTGAAGCCCCTAATCGTTCGTATTCTAACCTTTTGTCATGAGTCGAGGTGTCAACTCGACTTTTTTCCTTGAGTCTAGATGATTGGGAGTCAGTCTTCCTAGCTGACTCCTCGTGATTGATTGGAGACTCATTTGCCTGACTTCCATTACCACTCTTATCGGAAGATGTTGATACCACTGATCTCTACTAATTACTGGATGGGGGATAGCGCGAAATTCCTGTAACCAATTGAACGGCTGTGGTGGCCATTTGCTTTGAGTCTCTGTGCCACTCCACGTGACCTCCGAGCGAAACAAGCGCATATACCGTTTGAAATTCCCGCTCAAAATTGTCAGGGCAACCCAAACAAAATGGCGACCGTAAGGAAATAAATGACTTCAAATTGTTTCAAAAATTTCCACAGCAAAGCCGCCTATCCCCCATCCAGTAATTAATAGAGATCAGTGGTTGATACAGAGCGTGAAAAAAATGGATCTCTGGACCTCCCTTCAGCTTCCCAGTTGTCAACATCTGAAACGACAGATTTCGATGAACCTCGTCGTATATTATGCCTGGAATTTTGAGAACACTCTGTGCCATTCCTACCGATGGGTCCTTTTGGAGGCTTGTTGGATATGAGAGTTGTATGAGGGGAGAATCCTATACGTTCTTCCTGTTTACGCCCTTGAGAATTCCTCTGCTTCGTTTTTGATGACTTTTTTGGTCTTGAGCTCTCCTGTGCTGAATCTTCCGGACTCTGTCCGTCCACGCTCTCAGTGAGATCAACTCGAGCACTCTCCAATTGTTCTTCGACTGTTACGGTATCACTGGTTACTCTTTTCCTTTTATAGGATTTTTTCTCTTCCCTAGCTTTTTTGATGCATCTTATTTCATCGTCAGTTGAAAAAGCATATTTTTTGCTTCCCAACTGATCAATGCCTATTTCAGCATCCTCGTAGGCTTGTGCTCTGCCTTTTATCATCACTCTGTACTTAGGCCATTTGGGATCTGCAGGTTTGCATTGCTGGACCATTTTCTGCAAGTCTTTCTTCTTTTTCTCCGTCAATTCACCAGGTATGTAGCTGCACAGAAGTTCATCTGCCTCATGATCCCAAAAGATCCACTTGGCGGGCACTATATCAATGCTCACTGGATCGATCTCATCATCCGTAAATACCACCAATTTAAATAAATATTTTTCCTCGGATACTGAACCCATCTTAATTAATAGAAATGTGAATAGATTAAACACTTATTTTTCATTAAAAAAAGAGCTTTATGATTTTAATGGTTATGTCTGTAGACCGGTTGAACGAAGAAACAACACGTGCCGGAAAAAAAACAAACAAGTGCATATCTCCATGAAACATATGCTTTGTTTTCGGGTGGTAAATACAAGGTCGCTGAGCAACTTGAACGTTTATTATCGACAATTGAACTCAAGTAAAACTCGACTCTATGATGACGCTAACTAGCAAATGGAATTACGGACTCAGCCCAAAACGAATGGTTGGCGTTTTACCATATCATTCATGAATTATTATTTGAGAAAACTCACCGTTTCACTGGTGAAGGAGTGGCATAGTATAAATATTTTCTCGTCCCATCTCACTGATATCCAACGTAACCATTTTTTGCACTACTTTACTTAATTTACGACTTATTGGTATTGCATTGTTCCTTGTTACAGCCCACATATTGAAGTTATCAGACTCACAAGGGAAAGTAAATAAGGGTTTGGTTATTCGCAGTGTTGTGCCACTTAATTCAATTTCATTTTCATCTTTGTTCAGAGGTATATAGATGCTATTTATTTCCATAATGGTCCCATTGGCTAACAATACCGTGTTATCTGGGGATTTCGTAGTCAAAGTAACTTCTTTGTACTGTAGACGCTTGATAAGTATCTTACCGGAAATATCTGGTTGCAATTGCCTCAATATTTTTATACTCTGTGGCATAGTGGGCCTTTTAACATCAACCAAAAATATTTCTCCCAAACGTCTACAAATTTGGCTCAAAGGACGATTACCACTACGTAGAAGCTTCTTGATCTTTCCAAAGGCATTTTCAAACGGAAATGCGGTGACAAATGAGAGAGGACATCTCATGTGCTCCACATCGTCCGCTAAATGAATAAGGTTGTGAACATTTCCAATCAGGAACGTTTTCCCATATAGAGCTGCTGCTGTTTCCACAAACTTCCGGAGAAATGACTTTGCATGATGTTGATACCTCAAATAATATTCCTTTGAGCACAAGATGCGGCAAGCAGTGTGTAGAAGAAGAAAGTGTTTATACGCGGAATCTGATAGAACTTTTCTGAAAATTACTGGTCCAGCGTATAACAATAAGAACCTAAATTCCACAGCTTTAAATCTATCAGTTTCAGAAAGAGTTCTAGTGGTACGTTGGAATTCCACAGGTATTTGACGTTGCAAACGTATCAGGAGAGTGGACAAAACGTTTTTAGAATTGTGACTGAGTCTTATCACTAATTGCGAATGTAACCAACATTCCAACAGCTTTTTCATTACTCCCAAACAACACAGGTGCATGAAATCCAGTAAAAAACTGGTTATCATATTTACGGGAGGTTCAATGGATAGAAGAGGTGATGTACCGTTATGGTGTTCTGGATTACTCTTTTGGCGAAATGATTCATCAGTTCTAGGCTCAGAACATAGATCAGGGTAAATAGTGCGTCCCTCTTCTCTTATTCCACGTATTGAGCATCTTTCGCAGGCCCAATAACCACCATGTCCCTTCACGCACTTCAATAACGCACGTGCAGGGGTATCACACACGAAAGCTTTGATGCACACTTGGAATACTCGATCTCCCACCTGAATTCCATTTTCATGTAGAATATTAATCTCTGCGATAAAATTTTCTAGATATTTTTGAACATTGTCAGGTTTCTTATTTCCTGAATAAATTGCTACAGGAAATGGTTTATACATGTCCACATCGTGATGAATTTTACACATGATAGGCCAGAACTGTCTAGTACTCGAATTGAATAACTGCAGTCCATCCACGTTGATAATTAAATGAATCAAGTCCTCTTCATGCAATTCTGGATTGATAGAATTTTCAAGAGTTTTAGCCAAGCTGAAGTAAGCGAATTCACTTCCCAACTGCTCATTGAATTTTTGGACATTATAGCTAATTTTGGATGTTCCCAAAAATGTTTTGGCACACTTAGGGAGTTCGGGAAGTAATCGTTTCCTGAGAATGGCCAACAAGGCTTCTAGGCGAGTATGAGGAAGCGAACTATTCAAAGCCCAATCGCGGAGAGCCTCGGTTTCATTAAATTCTTCAGCTTCAGATAATTCTTCACACTCATCCTCATCCATGCTAGCTTCACGGATATTACAATATTCGTCATCATCCTCAAAATTAGATTCTTCAGAACTGTTAACATCGACGTTGCTCACATCATCTCCACTTCTGAACTCCACAACCATAGGCGAATCTTCACTAGAACCGGAACCATCACGAGAATCAGACTCAGCATCAGATTGTATCGCTACTCTAGCTTCATTTGGGGTTATGTTGAAATTCTCACATCTCGACTCCAGATTCACGGATAAATCTTTACCAGAACCTGAACTATTATGAGAATCAAACAGCTCATCATCAAGTTGTCCCGATACTCCAGGTGCTTCGTTACTTGGCTTTTCATGAGCAGTTCTTAACCTCCTTTCGTCACGATACTTTTTGCTACGTAAACGTCCGAGTTTCTTTTTACGTTGATTTCCTTTCGGTGTCCTATCCATTTTCTTATCAATCAACTTCGACCACACCAAATAATGAACGACTTATTCAATATTACATTAGTAAGTATGGTAATAAATCTTTACACGAATTAATGTTTGACGAGAGAAACAATTGAGATTTATTCATTGATTTATCAGGAAAAAGAACATACAATAATTTTCTTTGGACTACCCGATGAAAAAAGATTATATGTAATTATATATAATTATATATGAAAAATGGCCCGATATAATTATATATAATTATATATGATTTATATATAATTATATATAAATTATATATAATTATCTATAATTATATATATTTGTATATATTCATATATAAAAAGTTCATATATGAATATATATAATTATATGGGTGGATTTCAAGAAGTGGGCCAAAATAGCCTGACAATTCAGAAGAAAACAATATTGACCTTTCATTAGAGTAGTATACATCCCTAATCGTGTGGAGCCCCTACTTCAAATATCTGACACACGCAACGCTCTTTTTGAATGAAATTTCGTAATATTTCACAATATTTATTAGAAAACGGCAGTTTATTCATGAACGCAATATTCTTCATAGAGTGTGATGTTTGTATTTTTCATGTCAAGTAAACCTACGAGATTGAAATTAATACCTCTTCAGCTTCTCATGAGCACTTCAAGAATACTAAAAATTCAAAAGAAGGAGTGTCGCCGAAATTACAAATGCGCCGCCGAAATTGCATACGCATCACAGAAATTACTTTTTACGGCATGTTGTGGCAGAATAATAAGCTTTTTATGGAACAAAAGGAAATATTTATTGAAATAGATGCATAAAAAGGAACCTGACATCAAGAAAAGAAAAATGTAATTTCGTAACGTCGCCGGAATTACCGTCGCCGAATGTACATTTTGACGTTAAACTATTTCCCGCTAATTTCTACGTACAGTAAGAATATCAACATTGAAGATAGCTTACACAAACAAGCAAAGTATCACATGAAAAATAGAATATTGGAATTCCCATGATGAATAATCGTTTTAGTCCAGTCGCCGAAATTACAGCGAATAAGTGTGACAAGCAAATTATTGCCTGATAAACTCTGTTCTGTCTGTAAAGGATAAAATAATGGAGAACTTATGGTACGGAGCCGATATCACATACACATCCAGAAACCATTGACAGCTAAAATATACCACCAGCACTTCCTGCCGAGTGTGTGTAATAGTAAACTTGAGCCGTCGCCGAGATTACTAATAAAGTAGGTTCACGGGTTTTCTCTCACTTTTCTCACGTTTGGTTAAATACTTTCCAAAACTGCTTGTCTTTTATCTGAACTTAGATCTTAGAGAATTGAAATAAATGAGTGCAAAGTGCTCGGGCATAGCATGCCATTTTTACAAAGGTGTAAAGTTGAGAAACGGACTTTACGTCACGTCGCCGAAATGACATTTTGACTGTTTGAAAGTTGAAAAAGGAATGTTAATCTTCTTCGAAATGCTTCACGATTTTTTTTTAAGTGGAGTAAACCAGTCTACACCGAAAAAAAATATGATCAGGCATATTTAGATGAACATATTGAAAATAGGAAGTGGTTTCACGTTTTGGCCCACTTCTTGAAATCCACCCATAACCACTACATCTACAGCTTGATTTTACTGTATAATTATCAAATTATATATAATGAAGGAATATTGGTGATAGATTCAATTGAACATGATTTTGAGGTTATGAAACAGTCACAGGGGCATACTCGCTGGTCTTCGTCCAGGTATGCGAAAAATAACAATCCAAAAATTGATATTGTAGATTTCAATATAAATACTGAACTTTTGACACCAGAAAACACGATATAACACACAATTCACGTCACGATCAACGGCAATGATCGGCAGCGGGATTTCAGCGCACATCATACTGTAGGCACATGTAGACATTTACAGTATATATATCATAACACATAAATAGGGTCACGCGATTCGAGGTTTCAGAAGAATCTATATGGAACATTGCAGGAAGGTTGTAAAAAATGTATGTTCGTCGAAGATTCCTGGAACCTTCCTGATATGAATTTTTGGAAACATCTCTAGTGAGTCACAAATTGAATATCACTGGAACATCGCAAGTGAAATGTTACCTAGAAAATACATTGTAAGGCACCTGCAACGTTCCCGAAACTTGATGTGCTACGCGGGTAGGGATGAATTATGCAATAATAAGTATTGGTTGAATCAACAAAAAACGGTAGGAATTCGAGAATAATTTCAAACCTTATTATTTTACGTCACAATTATTGGCACTCATAGAATTCTGACTGCATGATTTGACCTGAGGATACACTATTAGGTCGACTCTATTGTTTATTTTCGTTACAGCTATGGATGCAGTGTCGGTCTGTGTCAAAAAGTGTCATTTTACGCACTGAAAATAACGAGAGATACTGTATCGAAATGTTTCATTTTACGCACACTATTGCAAAAATCAATATATCTTATTAATTTGTCAAATATTTAACTAACAATAAGTAAATCATAATCCTAAATCTTACATAAAAATCCCCTAGTCACATTATATTACATTTAGGTATAACACCTGGAAGTCGTTGTATTCGCTTTAAATTAGTGGCTTATTTAGAAACAATACCGACCTAATTTCGGCATCAGAATACCTCTTAGCTTTTAATTTTTTTTTGTTTTTAAAGAGTGGAAAACATTTCTTCGAATAATATAATTACTGAACATATAATAGCGCAACTCTGCGCCTCGGAATACAACCATTTATCTCACGGAAGTGGTATGTTGATAAGCGCCAGTATCGCTCATATGGGGAAGGCGAATTTCATCCTACTACGCTCTCTTCCATAAAAGCACCTCTGGTGCAAAAATATTTTGCCAATTACATTAATTATGTGATGTACGTATTACATATGGGGCATTCCACGCCAACTCGACCTGGGTCTGGCCCTCAACCCCTTGGGTTTGGTCCGTAATTTGTCATACTGCTGTTCTCTCCTTCGAAAGCAGGCTGAATTTTTTTCAGATTTTTTCTATCAAAGTTGACCTTCAAATGACTTTGGAGGTGAAGGTCGAAGTCAAAGTGAAAGATGATCACCATCAGATGTCCCCTTCCAAACCAAACAGCTTCCGTCTGAAAAGTTTTCTCTTTCAATGCTTTCCGGAGGAGATGATCGACTGGATGAATTAAAATGGGACACCCAGTATATAATAACAGTGTCATTCAATTATAGCCCCAACATGATTCTTATATGAAGTCCTGGGATGATTACAACCAAAGATATGACTGTTTGAAGGGGGGCAGGCTTTCGATTTTTGGCTTTTTTTCCTGAATTTCACCCCCGTGTAAGTTGGCGAATAGAGGGGAAATGTTTCTTTGTTAAAGCGTTTGATGAATTAATCTGTTCCATAAAACCCACAAAAATAATTATACCGAAAACATCGAGTTCAATTTATGATTCATATTGTCCGGTTTGACGTGGAATGAGTTAGCAGCGTGTTATCGTTTTTGTTCGCGGTCAGAGCACAGAACTTAGCTTCCGGGGCGAGGCACCTTGAATGTGAAGTGACTGCCGAGGCTGGACATTGTATCTTTGTACGGATTTATACATTTTTCTTATCCGTGAATTCCAATTTTATTTCTGTTTTTCCACACGAAGATGCACCCGATGTTTCTCGTGGTAAAATACAACGAAAAAACTGATTCGTTTATCACAATAGCTGCTAACGGGATAAAGATAATCATGTCTCTCCTAACACTAATTTAAACTATTTCTTTTTCGTTCCGTTCTGCAGAGGTTATTCAACGTTTTCGTTCAGTGGCTCGATTCTTCAACCACGGACATTGAGTCTGTCGCCCGCAAAATATGCAACCAACAAAATTACATCCCGTTTTGAGTTGCCAATATTACTAACGTGACGGCCTCTATGAGGGGCGGTGGCGTGGAGGGAAGCTTCGTGGAGGCCCTTGACATAGGAACTGTCATCTTCGAAACGGAATGTGATTTCGGTTGCATACTTCAGGGGCCACAGATTCCATGCCCGTGGATGTACTCACGAATAAATCAACGTGAGCATCACCGCTCCATGTTGGACCTGAGACTGGTGTAACTACCTAAGTGGGTAGAAAAGAGTTTTCCGAATAATATAATTTGTCGACATATAGCTGTAGCTGTGCGTCACGGAATACTACCATTTATTTCACGGAAGTGGTATGTTGATAAGCACTGGCATCGCTCATATAAATAAGGCAAATCTCATCATACTGCGCGTTTCTGCTTTTTCACAAAAATTCAGTATTTTATTCCGAATGAGAACTCATCCGTACCCACCAAATTTCAATCCTCATCCAATCATGCAGATCTCATGATAATCAATGAGAGAGAATAATCGTAACAAAAAGGGGATGACATGTTGATGCGGTGCCATATGCAGATACACCAAATTATAATGTCGTTTCATACTCAGAGGTGATTTCGAAAACGCGCACGTCTTGTGGTAATGGCGATGAAGATAAAAATTGGGACGAGGTGAAAATAATTCTACGAATTTCTCCGAAAATTGTTAAGGAAATTGAAAATTTTTGTTGAAATCGGCAATATTTTCATTGCGAAAGGCTGGAAATTCTTTTACGAAGAATTGTTCACTATCTGCGAGAGTTAGATTGTGTAATATTGATAATGCGACCATTGGCTGAGCTGGTCGACTGGAGATAAAAGACCCCTTCTCCTCTTATTGTGCGGAGAGAAATTATTAAGCCACCGTGTGAGGCGAGTTATTCGCATTTCGCATTCGCGCTTTTGCTGCAACGGTATCGTGAGTGAACGTGGATGTCAGCGTTGCCGATGGAACATCCAATCCAATTCCTGTGACTACAATATGCAGAGACACGTCACACGAGCCGTGGCAAGGTATTTATCAAAGAAAGGAAGAGATACGAGCGCGGCGGTTAAAGAATTCAGAAAGAATATCAAAGCTTCAAATCAAAAGTTCGAAAGCGCTCGGAATGATTATTCCATAATAATGTCTGGACAATTAGGGGAGAGGCGGGCAAAATGGCCGCCCTAAGAGTTTTTGACAATTGAAAAATGTTCTAAATTTACTTTCATATTTACTTTAAGATAATGTTTACTTTTTATTTTATTTTTAATACTCGCGTAAAAAAGATTTGATATAATTTATATAGAATTATATAGAATTTATAAAAAATTGTATATAATTAGGTACAACTTTGTTTCATTATATACAATTATAGTATGTGAGTCTCTTGTAAGGCGCTATATATAATCCTATGAAATCCTCCATAATTATATAGAATTATATAGAATTTATATAAAATTGTATAAAATCATATAATATAATTATATAAAATTATCCACGGCCTTGAAAGACTTTTAATTGGTTCAGGATTTTGATTCGCAAAAAGTCGAGAATGTTTAATCTTATGTAGGTGAAAAGGATTTATTTTTTATGAAGAGTCGCGAGTGGAATTTTAAATTTGTTTCGTGGAATTTTATTATTCTCAATAATTTATAAAAATGATTATAATAAATCATTATTGTACAGAGTCAATTATTATATTATTGTTGAACAAAAAATTCATTCAATTAAATGTCTATTAGCTCTCAATTCGACAGCTTGATCATAGGTTTCGACAAATAGGAAAATATGGGGCTCGTTATAATAGGGTAGTTTGGCGTAGTTGGTAGAGCGTGCGACTAGTGATATAGATAGAGTATGCTAGCGGACTTGGGTTCAAATCCCGGTAAGGTCGAAAAAAATCGGATGACATTTTTCTTCGCGAACTGATGATGCTTGTTGGTCTACATATATATGCGATGGAGTTATAGAATGTAGATCTGAATATTCACACTTGTGTGAGTTTTTTTGGTTTTTTTGTTTTACGGTTCGTTTGCTGAGAAAGGCATGCACTACACTTGAAATGCGGGAATGACGACGAGGGAATGACAAAATGAAACATATCCAACGAAAACTCGTGACAAAACGTTAAATTAGTATTGAATTTTCGTGTAGGCTTATTGCTCCCAAAAGCCCATTTCACCGAATAATTGTTATTTAATTTAACGTAATGACCTTCTTTTTCCACGATGTGAGGGAATGATGGTCAAAAATGTGACCTTCAAAATATATTAATAAAAGCTTTCGTAACAGAAACTTTTAACACGCCCAAGATGGATTCGCTGATATATATGTAATAATTAACCGCACTGCCTACTATCAAAAACTGATGGTAGCGTTCACGCATGATTCAAAATGCGATGACAAATCGGCCGTCAGTAAAGATGTGAGGGAATGATGTTTTTTGTTGGGACACATATGAAAAATTAATTTAAATACGTTTCCCTCATTTTTAGTCCCAAAATGATAATAATTTTGAAAAAACATTGTATTTTTAATCGATTAGTTAAACTTGCAATAAGTTTTTTTTGAGAAATTGTTAATTTCAAAATCCAAGAGTACTTTACCTGGAGCTTGGGACATAATGAGGGAATGATTTTCGGAACATTATTATTATTATTTTTTATTTATTTACACGTATGCTTTAGAAATTATAACTGACACTAGTAGCCACAGTAATGGAGCTTGCAAGGAAATAGTACATTACGCAACTAGTGCGCAAAATAGGTGAATCCCGCACGAGTCGGGTTTGTCGCCTGAGCGCAGCGAGGGCGACAAAAAGACGAGTGCGGGAGACACCTATGCGCACTAGTTGCGTATACTATTTTTCCTAACAAGCTGCGCAAAATTCGGCAACATCGGTAACTCGTATGTAATATTAAACGATTAAAGATAAATTAAAAATTTGTGCGATGTTTGATCACAAGAGCAATGAAAAACAACCAAATACAAGGTCGCTAAGCAACTTAAACAATGCGGGACTGAGGCACTTTGCGCACGCAAACCCGTGCGCAAAATCGAATTTTGCGCACGCTGTTAGGAAAAAATAGTTACCGATAAAAGTTAGTCGCATTTTTGTTAAAACTGAAAGGACAGGAATTTCGACATTTCCTGAGAACTACCCTGCTACTTCTGGCCCTATTTTTAGGTAAAAAAACGCGAAAATCGTGCATGTGTTACAAAAATTATTAGACTCAGATTCATAGGGTAGTTCGGCGTAGTAGGTAAAGCGCGCGACTAGTAATACAGTGAACGCAAGCGGACTTTAGTTCACATCACGGTAAGGAATTGGAAAAATCGGGTAGCATTTTCCTCAGCGAATTGGTGATGCGTTTTCGATCTACATGTGAATATGCAATTATAAAACGTGCAACCGAATATCCATACATTCGTTAGATTTTTATTTTTTTCGCGGTTGGATTGTTTTACGGTCGACTTTGTGCTATGTGGGTGATCTGATACGACCACATACGATCATATATGAGTGAATATGCCCATATATTTATATATTTATTGGCCTGGCCAATTTTTCGTATATGATCAGATATACGATCGTATCTGATTATTTTTTCCGGGGAACTTAGGAACTATACCAACTTGAAACGTAATGTCACTTCGGCTGCATACTTCAGGAGCCACATATTTCATGTCCGTGGGTGTACTTACGAATAAATCAACTCATGTCAGTATAAAATCGGTTCATTCACTTGATTTAGGGTGTTTCTTCAGAGTAAAGGCTCGTCTACAATGTAGCACGTAGTCGTATACTTTATCGTCAACTTTACCGTAACCGTGAACGACGGCGCTGCACGTCACAAACCATCTACAACAGTCTACAATGAGTCGGCTATTGTATCGTCAAAAGTTAACTACGACGACCTCCCTTACCCTACAAATCATATCGTGTCCCTAACGGTATAAGGACGTATGCGCCAATACACGACCTTTCACAACGTATAAAAGTAAAAGAGCATATCCATTTTTTTCCGAATTTCCGCCGAAAATGTCAAAATGCGTTCAAAAAAGACAGATTTGAAAAATTATTCAATCAACGGTAAAAAGTCGTAGGTACTGGTGGTTATGCCCTTTCATCTCTAGATTGGTGAGAAAAGATCTCGGTAACTAATGGTATAAGGTCGTATCCGCGAAAATCTGTTTTTTAATGCAAATGCTCCAAAAACTTCTGAAATGCAAAGATTCATCGATATTTCAGGAAAGTCGGGAATTTTTTTTTTTCAAAATAAAAAAATGGCCTTTTGAGTACTTTTACAGTGCACACCGAAAAAAAAATAATATACGACCTTTTAGCACCAAAATCGCCTTTTTGGCGCATACGACCTTATGCCATTTTTTCAACTGAACAATCCAACGAAAATGGATCCCCCCCCTTGATTGCTAGCATGCCACCGCGGCCGATTTCGAACAAACGATCGAAAATCAACTGCACATGAAAATTGTAGAAAACTTTTTCCAAGTGCGGCGCGAGATTGCCCGAGTCTCTTCTACACCGATAGAAAACATGTATCACATTTTACCACATATCGCCGACAAATTGCTATTTTTCGGTAGTAAAATGACGTGCAGTCACACAGTAGAAAGAATTACAAATCTACCTTGTAAATTTTACTAATGGTAAAGATTACTCTTCAAGAAGGGTATGGTTTACAACTTAAAGACTAAATTTTACTATGCTCGATTGTATGAAGAACTTTGCCTATGCTGAAAGCTACCATCCCGCGTAGTAGTAATTCCCCTGTATGGTCCGAATTTTCACTATCTCAGATACTAAAATGAAGTCTGTCAAAGAAAAAGTTAGTTGACAGCGCCCCTTTCAACTTTCGGTTGAGTTAGGCTGTATGGATAGGTAAAGTGGGGTGAGGATAGTGGAAGGGTGGATGTGGTGTTGTGGAAAACATATGACATATATTTGACAAACAATCGTGTACATGTATTGACTTAATATTATCGCACTAACAACTAGTTTCATATTATATTAACGCAGTCGGTAACAAGGCATATACCCTCCCGCTCTAGCGGACGCTCCGATATCGGTATAACTGAAAGAAAATTTTCGTGCTTATATGCTACGTCGGGTGAAAGATACCACTTGCGAGAAACTCAGTCAGCGCCGTTGACAGTGTATCACGAAGCGGTGCGAAACTATACTGCGTTACAATCGTAGATAGTAAAAATAACACGCTTGAATCTTAAAACTTATGAATTATGTTGTAATTTTTACAAGTAACGATAATTACAATGCCGAGTTGTAATTTTAGTTCCGAGTGGTATGTAACATATCCCAGTCCTGCTACAAACTATTGAATGAAAAATAGCTATTTCTCCTGGTTTTTCGACTCCACGTCAACTTACCATCAAAAGTAGTAATTTGTAGGCGATATATGGTAAAATATGATACATGTTTTCTATCGGTGTACCCTACTGAGAAAGTATACATAACAAATGATATAATAAATCACAAAATAAATCACATGATAAATCACCTAATAAATTAAATAATAAGTTTTAACAAGTTATGAACGATTCTAGCAGGTACTTTATCATGTAATTTTTTATATGAATTATTCTACCTTGTGATTTGATATGTGATTTGGTACATGATGAATCTGAAAGACAAATTAAAAAAAAAAAAAAAACAATAAAAGGTCACCGAGGAATTCGAACCACGATCGACGGACTCGCAAGCACCGGCGCTACCGCCTGGGCTTCAAACTTGTTATTCAATTTATTAGGTGATTTATCATGTGATTTATTTTGTGATTTATTATATCATTTGTTACATATACTTTTTCAGTGGGGTACCGCAAAGGCAATATGGTGTCACGTCCTGGCATAGCCACTCCTTTCCCACGACTCCTTATAATTCCCTGTATGCTTACCTCCGCACGTTTGCCCCCCCCCCCCCCCCCCGCCCCACCTTGGTAAGAACCAAGCATTCCTCATTATTCGGTATTAATTGTACAGTTGGGCAATAAAGTACTTGTAGGGTCGAAATTTAGGCTCATGCGTTTTAGTGTCTACGCTGTTGAGCAGGCTCTTCACACCGCATACCCCGCTCCCTGAGCGCATCGATGCGTTACGGCCAGCCTGGCCCGTCCCGGCCTGTGGATATTTCGGAAGTATTTCGCACTTTACTTTGAGTAGATAATCTGCCCGATTTGCCTTCTCGCCTACCGACTCGTCAAACATCGACGACAAATACGTATAGAATATATTGTCAGCCGATTTCAAACTTATTTATTTTAGTGAAAAAGAGTTCAATTCAAACTCGATTTTGTTATTATATAGGGGTAACTTATGTGATGGGTTTGAAAAATGTTGTTTAAAAATATGATGCCCAACTCATCGAAATTCGCAATTCAGATTTAGCACCGATCTACTCAATTTTCAATGACAGCAAATTCTTAATTTCTTGCAGGTATTATTCTACGTAAGTTTTCTCCGTGAGGAAAATAATTAAGGTAATATACTCAGTTGGCCGTTTATAAATTTTGATAACATTGTATATTTTTATTAAATAAGAAAACAAGAATCCAAGATTAAAACTTAATAGTAAAAAATAACAACACAATATCAATGAAATATAAATAAATTATGATAGAGATAATTTGTAACATACATAAATATAATAATATGGAAACTTACGGATTTATGAAAAAATAATTATCCACTAAATATAATTCGAGAGTATCATATTCATATTTCAAGAACAATTGACTACTTTTTGATGATATATTAATGTTAATGGTTAGAATTATAAGTAAAAAACTACAACGAAATATTTATTATTAAAATGTAAAATAGCCATAAGTGAAATATTATTTTGTCCTACTTCAGTAAACTAAGATACACATATTAATCACGCGATATATAAGTGTCGATTTTTGTCGCAGTGAAGAAAATTGAGTAATCTGAACAGAGGAAACCAATGCGACGAGTGATGGGTAAGCCAGGCGAACTAGATTTATCTATGGATACGAAGGGTGAATACGAAGATAATATCAAAAAGTAATCAATTGTTTCTTGAAATATGAGTATGATGTTATGTGATCTACTTACTTGAAGTATTCATGACTCTCGAATTATATTTAGTGGATAATTATTTTTTTTATAAATGTGTAAGTTTTCATAGTATTATATTTATGTATATGTTACAAATCATGTCTATCATAATTTATTTATATTTTATTGATATTGTGTTGTTATTTTCTACTATTCAGTTTTAATCTTGGATTTTTGTTTTCTTATTTAATAAAAATATACAATGTTATCAAAATTTATAAACGGCCAAATGAGTTTCCCTGTGATTTAATTTCTCATTCAACCTAGATATACATTTAATAGAAAACCTGCAAGAATAATACCTGCGAAGAATAATACCTGCGAAGAATAATACCTGCAAGAAATTAATAATTTGCTGTAATCGAAAATTCAGTAGATCACCTGAATCTGAATTGCGAATTTCGATCAGTTGGGTATCATATTTTTTAATAACATTGTTTTAAACTTATGACATAAGTCACTCCTGTATAATATCAAAATGAAGTTCGAATTGAACTCTTTTTCACTAAAATAAATAAGTTTGAAATCAGCTGACAATATATTCTATACGTATTTATCGATGACGTTTGACGAGTCGGCAGGCGAGAAGGCAAATCAGGCAGTTTACCTACTCAAAGTAAAATAAGAAATACTTCCGAAATATTCACAGGTCGGGACGGCCCAGGCTAGCTAACCGATCGGCCGTAACGCATCGATCAGCTCAAGGAGCGGGGTATGCGGTGTGAAGGGCTTGCTCAACAGCGTAGACGCTAAAACGCATGAGCCTGAATTCAGACCATACAAGTACTTTATTGCCCGACTGTACATCACTTCCAAGTCGACTCTCCATTCTTCTACCCATATCTCCCCTTCCTCTCCTACAAACTCTTCAATATTCTAAACTCAATCTCAACTATATTAATTCATCAACATCATCAATAAAATTTCAAACATCAATATTAATCGAACTTTAAATACAAACTCGCCCTTAGAAACAATATACCCCCGTGAAAATGAATGAGAATTTTAATGTTTAAGGGGGGGGGGGGGGGGGGGGGGGTTCCATCGACCATTGGTAGCTACCAGAAGTATAGATCGCAGATGGCTATCAATTTTTTTCTGAATGCTGTTCGGTGTTCCGAAAAACATGCCTGAAGCTCACGGCGAAAAAAAAGATATTCGGCTCTGGCCGATTTTGCATATACGCCCCAAAACAAAATATCAAAAATCTGAAACGATTGATTGTTCGGAATAGTAAACGGTGTCTGCACACCGAATTCCAGCCAAAAATATTTAAAATTGTAGGAGGAGATACACTTCGAAAAATCCAAAATTTCGAATTTGAAAGATTTTTCAATGTCACTATTCTTTTTCGTAAAGTGTAACCAATTTCATGTGAAAAAGGTCCCATACCGATTGTAGCTATCACGAATAGTTTAGGAGATATACATTTTTGAAAATCAATTTTTGTAATAGCAATTGTAAACCTGTTTCAAATATACATCCCTGAAACTTTTCAAATGATAAAAATTGATTTGCGAAAATTCATACCTCCTAAACTATTCATGATAGCTACAATCGGTATGAGACCTTATTTACATAAAATTGGCTACACTTTACGAAAAAAAATAATAGCGGCGCTACAGACGAATCAAGCGGTTCTCATCTAGATTCACATTTGTCAAAAATACGCTTGGCCTTGAACCGGTCAACATCCAACACGTTTAGTGTACAAAACTTCAAATCGCTGTTACCACAATCCTATGTATAGCGATTGTCAGCTAATGATTCTTTACTATAGCTAAGCGTACTGTATTATCGACTATAAAGATCGTGGTGAGCGCTATATGGATCGTGATAATCACGATCCGTTTCGTGATGAGCGCGATATTTTTTTCTCCATGTATACATTTTAGCGAATGGAAAGATTAATCTTTTTGATTGCGAATGTTGGTTCATTGTATTATCTTTTTCTCATTTATTTTGTTCTTGTCTGAAATTTAGAAGCACAAACAAGACTTTTTGGAGAAATCGATACCTGGAATGAACTTGCGGTGAAAATTCTTTCGTGGAAACTGCCAACCCGCTTTCCAAAGTTGCTTAGAACACACTTTGCGACTCACCAGACCAGAGTCAAATCGCAGTATATCAAGTGAGTAGCAAACAGTCCTTCGAATAATATAATTGCTAAAACACATAGCCGTAGCTTTCCGCCACTGAATATACTCATTTATCTTACGGAAGTGCAGGTAATATGTTGAAAAGCACCAATATCGCTCATACAAAGAAGATGAATCCCATCTTACAACGCTTTTCTCCTGTTTTACGAAAATTCAGCACCTCATTCCAAAGCTGTGGAAGCCTATGCAGACCTCATTATAATCGATAAAAGGAAATAAACGAGACAAAACGAGAATTACATGTTGATGCTGTACCATATGCGGAGTCACCGAGTTATAATGGCATTTTATTTTCAGGAAATAATTCGAAAATGCGGAAGTCCAATCCGAAAAAGTCGTTGGAGACGGATCTGCGCGAGTCTGATAGTGATAGAGATGAGGACAATAATTGGGACGAGGAATTACTTTGCGCTGTTCGTCTGAAAGTCGGAAAATCGAAGAAAGATTCCGAAATAGATAGACTTTCCCGAATAGCGGACTACTTGAATGAAGGAGCGAACATTAATGTACAGGACAGAAACGGTGATACAGCTTTGCATATGGCAGTCAGAAAGGGTTTTCGACGAATTGTCCAATTCCTACGACAAAGAGGAGCGCAAACTGATATCTATAATCACAACTGTGAAACGGCAATGGGATTGGCCGAAACTTTGCAGAAAAAAGATATCGTCAGTATATTACGGAAATCCGTTGAAGAAAGACAAGAACCGAAATTCAGCCGACCATCAGGAGCGAATAATTTCATGTCAGCGGTAGACGAACAGCAGCCTTCGACATCGCGAGGCTCTGATGAAGTGACTAAACAAAAACCTACCACAGTTGAGGATGATCCTAAGAGGATTGGACCGAGGAAGCAGCTTCATCCTATTCAGCATGTAGACAACGCTGAAACAGATCCAGGCTCCGAGGAGCGGAAAACCTACCTCGCGGGTGACACCCTGACGCGTTCGTGGCCCGGAATCGTGTACCAATTGAAGCATTTGGCTTTCACTTTGCATTGTGCAGTGCAGCAGAAGGATCCCTACTTTTTTCTAGCAACGGAAATGGTCGCTGCCGAAAAATTGGATGATGTAGTCCTACTGTATAAGAATGATAGTGGAAAACAAGTAGGCCGTTGCGTACAAATCAAGTACACAAGTAACCAAATTAAGAAGATTTCTGCTGAGGAACTGTTAACGGCAGGTGGCAAGTTTAGCCTGCCAACTTACTTTGCCTCATGGCGCAAACTCAAGAAAAATGAACTATTTCGTGAGATGAAGGTCAGGAATATGATCCTCTGCACTAATATGGGCCTTGATATGGACGATCTGGCGAATAATGACATCTGTTGCGAGAATACAGGAGATCCGGACGAATCCTTCGAACTGAGAAGCGACCAGAAGCAAACAGCTTGTTACAAGTTTTCGGCAGATAGAGAATCTAACAAAAAATTGTACCGCGAGTTGAAAGCGACATCTGATCTTGGTAGGTTGGCAAAGCTAGTGGCCAAGCGTATTTATGATAGAAAAGCTATGAGGTTGGAAGATCAAAGTTTTCGGGATCATCATCTTGCACTGGCAAAACACGTGTTCGATACCAAGGCTAAAAAATTTCGCGACGAATTCATCGACAATAGGAGTTTACCTGAACATGTAGAAAAGTTTCGTAAGATTTTCCTTACCGAATTACAGAGCATGGCGAGATCATCAGAGATTGATTCCTCGGAAGAAATACCATGGAAGGATATACCAGAACGATTCCGAAAACCTGAGTTCCTTAAAGGTTTCGGCAAAGCACCTGAAGGCGCAGCTGATATAGTCACGGATCAGTACTTGCCTGATGACTACGTAGACGATGTGGAAATTTCCAATTTCCTGGAGGAGTTTACTTTGGCAGTGAATCAACCAAACGAAGATGAACTTAATAAGATACTCAGGAAAAAAATAGATGCGGATAGTGGGTTCAATCTGTTGAATACCGAACTTTTAGACGGTGCCTTTCAGAAAAAAATGCTGGACTGGTTTGTGAGAAATTACGAGGACACGAAAGAAAAAGAATACTTTTCGTACAAGGTGGGTGAGAAATTCTTCAGAGATATGAACAACGAGGTCGGCTCTCTCATAACCATAGGTGTGAACTCGTTATATTGCGAGCAGATGAAGGAATATGATGTACACTTCAAATCGGAAATGCAGCGAGTAAAGGCTTTCCTAACTGAGGATCAATCTGATTCTACTGGAAACCGAATCTTGGAGTTGGTTGCTCCAGGAGAGACCTTGTTAACTGCATTGGGGGTTTACGACACGCTGGGACGGATACAAAAATACAAGAAGATGGATAGTTTTATCTTTACATGTGCGGACAGCTTGAAATTACCCTCGGTTTCGGATCGGATAAAAAACACTTTCAATTCGCTACGATATCCCGATTTGTTAATAGTTGATTGTGAATCGAATAGTACGGATACAAATTTACAGACAGTGTGGAACTCATTGTATAAAATCACAGAAGAAAACCGACACAAAAAAATGATTGTCATCACTCGGACAGGTGGCCATGAAGCTTATCGTGAGGAAGTCATGGACCTTGGATTCCGTAATCTTACAAACGCCACGCAGAAGAAGCTGTTAGAGAAACCGGTCACTAAGTTTCAGGGATATGAAAATAAAACGAGCCTCGGAAAATTGTTAGGAATTTGCGAATTCGATAACCTCAGTGCAGATGAATTACAAGATCTCTCAGAAATAATCGATGCGAATGCGTTAGTCGAGATCATCCGTAGCCACCAATTAGAGCTCGGTCATGACTTTGATAAAGAGGATACGCTCAAACATCGCTACATAAATCGTACAGTCTATCGGGAGGTATTTATCAAAGGAGCTATTCTCAAAGACAAAAATATACCTGATTTATTCGCTATCAGTGGCAATGATGCAGTACTCCAGGGCGCACGGTCGAGAATAGGAGAGAATTTTCCAATGGGACGACATCTTTCGACCGATTTGTTACCTGACATTGGTATTGATAGAGATCCCTCTGATAAATCAGGGAAAATCGGGGAAAATCAACCAATGGATAATCGTCCCACAAATATTACTACTTTACACAGTCCTGAAGCGGAGAAACAATTCAACGACTTGTGTGCAGAAAATGTAGACCGCAACATTCATTGGTTGCAAAAGGAGCAGGAAAGATACATATGGAAAAAATCTCAAGGAGATATAGCGTGTTTGGTCCAACATCGAGATGCCAGTGAGGCCGACGACTGTAACGATAGAACAGGTGCGACGCGTTTGAGTGAAGACCAACTCATAAACCATGACAAACCCGTGATTATTTCCGATACAGCGGGTATGGGTAAATCTACCATGTTGACTCATCTGGCACGTAAGATAAAAGAGAAGAATCCTGACATGTTGGTACTTAAGGTCGGTTTGAACGACCATTCAACCGCCCTCTCAGAAGTGATGAAGAAGGAATCAGTCAATGATCCGGCTATGAGAGCCGAAAGAGCAATACGATTCTTGGTGATGGAACTCTTCAGTGGTGAAACTGACTTGACACGGAAGGTTTTCAGGAGAATTATTCAGAGAAAACACAAAGTGGCACTGATATTTGACGGATTTGACGAAATAAGTCCGACGTATGAGGGTCCCGTCATTAAATTAATGCGAACTCTCGCAGATTATGGAATCAAAAAATTGTTAGTCGCAACGAGACCACATACGAGAGCAACATTGGAGACTCAGTTGAAAACATTTTCTTACGTGATTCGGCCATTTTCAACGTACGATCAAGAAAGGTTTTTGACTGAATTTTGGAAAGCTCAATTCCAAGACTTGCACCATGATTTACAGCAGGCAGCTGAGGACCGTATAAGGAAGTATACCAGGGCGATGATGATCCAGCTAGCCAATTTGATCAAAGATCACAGGAACAAATTCACTGGTATTCCACTTCACGCGAATATGGTAGCCGAGATATTTGGAAATCACAGTGAGGGGGCGGGAGAATATTTTGATTCATGCATAGAATTCGTCAACTCTGAGGTCGATGAACCGAAGTTTCCAGAAAAAATTAATCTTGTTTATTTGTACGAAAATTTTGTGCAAAAGAAGTTTGACGTCTTTTACAGAAAGAGAGGTGGCAACCTCGCTGACGTAGCAGTGGTGGAGGACAGAAGGCAGCGTTATAAATCGTTCATAGAAAAACATGAGAGACTGGCTTTGGATACACTATTTGACAAGCACAAGATAACAGAGATTTTACTTTCCCGACAAGACGCGAGCGACAGGTCAAGTGAGCCAGCCGATCTTGACATCCCTGTAGAGCGGGACGGCATCATTACACAATTCATCGACGGTCAACCACGGTTCGGACACCGAACTTATGCAGAATACTTCGCCGCGAAATTTTTCTCAGATATGTTGAGAAAGCGCCAGCTGACCGAATCATCGGCGAACATCTTTGTAGCGGACATTTTGCTTGGGGAAAATTACAAAACTATGCGTGCCTTTATAGATTGGCTATTGCCAAAGGAACATGTTGATGTACTACAGGGTGAGTTTTGGGTACTTTGTTTGAAAACACATCGATCCCAGCAGCAAGAAACGATCTTTCACGTAGCGGCTGCAGAGGGTAATGATCGTATTATAAGACTATTTCTGGATTGCCTTCATACGAATTCCGAAGATCGAATGGACCTCATGAACGAGAGGGACATTTTCGGTGGGATGGCAATACACCGGGCAGTTGAATACGGTCATTTGGACAAAATAAAATTGCTAGCAGAAGCCACAGACGTTAAAATCAATTCTCGAAATGGTATGGGTTTCTCACCACTCCACCAAGCTGCTTCTATAGCCAATATCGACATAGTGAAGTATTTGATTCAGAGAGGAGCTGATATCAATTGTCAAACGAACAATGGCCGAAAACCGCTACACCTGGCTGCTCGAGAAGGTAAACTGGATGTAGTCAAATATTTACACGGGAATGGAGCCGATATCAATTGTCAAACGAACGATGGCGTGACGCCGCTACACCTGACTGCTCATGCAGGTAAACTGGATGTGGTCAAATATTTACACGGGAATGGAGCCGATATCAATTGTCAAACGAACGATGGCGTGACACCGATGTGGCTGGCTGCTTGGAAAGGTAACCTGGATGTCGTCGAGTATTTACACAGAAATGGAGCCGATATTAATTGTCGAAGTGAGGATGGCGTAACGCCACTTTCCGTGGCTGCTCAAGGAGGTAAACTGGACGTCGTCGAGTATTTACACAGGAATGGAGCCGATATTAATTGTCAAAGTGAGGATGGCGTAACGCCACTTTACGTGGCTGCTGAAAATGGTAAACTGGACGTCGTCGATTATTTACACAGGAATGGAGCCGATATCAATTGTCAATCGACCGATGGCGTGACGCCGCTTCACGTGGCTGCTTCGGAAGGTAAACTGGATGTCATCGAGTATTTACACAGGAATGGAGCCGATATCAATTGTCAATCGAACAATGCCATCACAGCGCTACACATGGCTGCTTCCGAAGGTAAACTGGATATCGTCGATTATTTAAACGGGATCGGAGCCGATATCAATTGTCAATCGACCAATGGCATGACGCCGCTTCACGTGGCTGCTTTGGAAGGTAAACTGGATGTCGTCGATTATTTACACAGGAATGGAGCCGATATCAATTGTCAATCGACCGATGGCATGACGCCGCTTCACGTGGCTGCTTCGAAAGGTAAACTGGATATCGTCGATTATTTAAACGGGATGGGAGCCGATATCAATTGTCAATCGAACATTGGCCTCACGCCGCTACACCTGGCTGCTTTGCAAGGTGAACTGGATGTCGTCAAGTATTTACACGGGCACGGAGCCGATATCAATTGTCGAATGAATGATGGCCGGACAGCGCTACACCTGGCTACGCGCGATGGTAAATTAGACGTAGTCAAATATTTACATGGGAAGGGAGCCGATATCAATTGCCAACAGCACAGTGGCGCAACGCCGCTACACTCGGCTGCCCGGAAAGGTTTGCTGGAACTAGTCGAGTATTTACACAGGAATGGAGCTGATAACAATTGTCAAACGAACGCGGGCGTAACGTCGCTACATTTGGCTGCTGAGGAAGGTAAACTGGATGTAGTCGAGTATTTACATCAGAATGGAGCCGAGATCAATTGTCAAAATAAGGATGGCGTAACGCCGATACACCTGGCGGCTGGAAAAGGTGAACTGGACGTCGTCGAGTATTTACACAGAAATGGAGCCGATATCAAATGTCAAATGAACGATGGCAGAACGCCGCTACACCTGGCTGCTATCGAAGGTACACTGGACGTCGTCGAGTATTTACACAGGAATGGAGCCGATATTAATTGTCAAAATGAGGATGGCATAACGCCACTTCACGTGGCTGCTCAAGGAGGTAAACTGGACGTCGTCGAGTATTTACACAGGAATGGAGCCGATATCAAATGTCAAATGAACGATGGCTGCATGCCGCTACACCGGGCTGTTCTGGGAGGGAAACTGGACGTCGTCGAGTATTTACACAGGAATGGAGCCGATATCAAATGTCAAACGCACGATGCCTTAACGCCGCTTCACCAGGCTGCTGGAAAAGGTAAACTGGACGTCGTCGGGTATTTACACAGGAATGGAGCCGATAATAATTGTCGAAGTGAGGATGGCGTAACGCCACTTCACGTGGCTGCTCAAGAAGGTAAACTGGACGTCGTCGAGTATTTACACAGGAATGGAGCCGATATCAAATGTCAAATGAACGATGGCCGAACGCCGCTACACCTGGCTGCCCTCAAAGGTACACTGGACGTCGTCGAGTATTTACACAGGAATGGAGCCGATATTAATTGTCAAAGTGAGGATGGCGTAACGCCACTTTACGTGGCTGCTGAAAATGGTAAACTGGACGTCGTCGAGTATTTACACAGAAATGGAGCCGATATCAAATGTCAAATGAACGATGGCCGAACGCCGCTACACCTGGCTGCCCTCAAAGGTACACTGGACGTCGTCGAGTATTTACACAGGAATGGAGCCGATATTAATTGTCAAAGTGAGGATGGCGTAACGCCACTTTACGTGGCTGCTGAAAATGGTAAACTGGACGTCGTCGAGTATTTACACAGGAATGGAGCCGATATTCATTGTCAAAGTGAGAATGGCGTAGCGCCACTTTACGTGGCTGCTCAAGGAGGTAAACTGGACGTCGTCGAGTATTTACACAGAAATGGAGCCGATATCAAATGTCAAATGAACGATGGCCGAACGCCGCTACACCTGGCTGCCCTCAAAGGTACACTGGACGTCGTCGAGTATTTACACAGGAATGGAGCCGATATCAAATGTCAAATGAACGATGGCACAACGCCGCTACACCTGGCTGCTCTCAAAGGTAAACTGGACGTCGTCGAGTATTTACACAGAAATGGAGCCGATATCAAATGTCAAATGAACGATGGCCGAACGCCGCTACACCTGGCTGCCCTCAAAGGTACACTGGACGTCGTCGAGTATTTACACAGGGATGGAGCCGATATCAAATGTCAAATGAACGATGGCACAACGCCGCTACACCTGGCTGCTCTCAAAGGTAAACTGGACGTCGTCGAGTATTTACACAGGAATGGAAGCGATATCAAATGTCAAATGAACGATGGCTGGATGCCGCTACACCTGGCTGCTCAGGAAGGTAAACTGGACGTCGTCGAGTATTTACACAGGAATGGAGCAGATATCAAATGTCAAATGAACGATGGCCGAACGCCGCTACACCTGGCTGCTCAGGAAGGTAAACTGGACGTCGTCGAGTATTTACACAGGAATGGAGCCGATATTAATTGTCAAAGTGAGGATGGCGCAACGCCACTTCACGTGGCTGCTCAAGAAGGTAAACTGGACGTCGTCGAGTATTTATACAGAAATGGAGCAGATATCAAATGTCAAACGAACGATGGCTGGATGCCGCTACACCTGGCTGCTCAGGAAGGTAAACTGGACGTCGTCGAGTATTTACACAGGAATGGAGCCGATATTAATTGTCAAAGTGAGGATGGCGCAACGCCACTTCACGTGGCTGCTCAAGAAGGTAAACTGGACGTCGTCGAGTATTTACACAGAAATGGAGCAGATATCAAATGTCAAACGAACGATGGCCGGATGCCGCTACACCTCGCTGCTCTCAAAGGTAAACTGGACGTCGTCGAGTATTTACACAGAAATGGAGCCGATATCAAATGTCAAATGAACGATGGCAGAACGCCGCTACACCTGGCTGCTCTCAAAGGTACACTGGACGTCGTCGAGTATTTACACAGGAATGGAGCCGATATCAATTGTTAAAGGAACGATGGCAGAACGCCGCTACACCTGGCTGCTCAGGAAGGTAGACTATGATGAGCTTGTGGAGAATAGCAAGGAGCGTAAAGCTTGCTGAAAGACGCCAGAAACTTTCATGATTTTCTCCAAGATCACGAAGATGAGGAATCTTGGCTGCGCAATAGCAGCGAATTTGTGAAGCCAGTATATCGGCCAAAGATTCACGCGTGGTTACCCTACTGAAAAAGATCATGTGATAATCGTGATAGAAAGTTACCTAATAAATCACATGATAAATTTGATGAAGTTATGACCGATATTGGTATATGATTCATCGTGTGAATTATTGTGTGCCTTTTTACGTAATTTATTACAATGTGTGAAAACACATCATTTATTATGTGAATTTTTATGTGATGAAATCTTACTAAAGAAAAAAAAAAAGTAGATTCGATCGGGATCGAACCCTCGTCCGTCGAATTTGGAGTCAGAGACGCTACCACGTGAGCCACTACATGTGTTGGTAGTATTCCACAGTTTCACAGTCATAAAGCTCAGCCGCGCTATTTTCACAGTTTCGAAGTTACAAGGATCAAATATGATCATAATTGTTCGTGAGGTTACAAGGATCAAATATGATCATAATTGTTGGTGAGGTTAATTATGATCATACTTAATCCTTGTGACTTCGAAACTGTGAAAATAGCGTGGCTAAGCTTTATCACTGTGAAACTGTGGGATACTACTAACACATGTAGTGGCTCACGTGGTAGCGTCTCTGATTCCGAATTCGACGGACGAGGTTTCGATCCCGAACTTTTCTCCTTTTTTTTTTTCTTCAGTAAGATTTCCTCACATAAAAATTGACATAATAAATGATGTGTTTTCACACATTGTAATAAATTACGTAAAATGACACACAATAATCCACACGATGAATCATATACCAATATCGGTCATAACTTCATCAAATTTATCATGTGATTTATTAGGTAACTTTCTATCACGATTATCACATGATCTTTTTCAGTAGGGTATATCTCTGCAACAAAAGCACAAGGTTCTTCAAGACGAAATGAAGGCCACGAGGCCCAAATCAGAGCAGCCTTGCGACACTGGAAGGAAGCTGCTAGCCGACAGTCATCCGTTTTCATTGGAGATTTGAAACCGGATAGATTCTCTGCAGGAGCATTGGAAAGTCTTCGAAAAGTTGGCAGCGCTCAGGAGGAAACAGCTCGATGATGCTGCTGAGACTCATCAGTTTTACACAGATGCTAACGAAGCTGATTCTTGGCTAAATGAAAAGAAGGCTTCATATAGTCGCTTTCTAGGATTATGGCGTAGACGAACCTAGCACTCAGGCTCTATTACAACGACACAAAGATCTAAAGGGCGAACTCAACGCTTACAGAGGAGATGTGCAGTCCCTGAATACGCAAGCCGAAAAGCTGTTCAAGGCTGTTATTCCGGCTTCAGAATTGTCCGCAGATCCTGAACCAGTCGCTGAATTGGAACAAGAATAATGGGGTAAGTTTATAGAGCTAAGTTTAGACAAATTCAATTTATTTAGTCATCTGGTGGTGTATTTCGGGACTATTTCAAGACTGGTATGGTCAATTCTGTTCTTTATTCACAGAGAAAAGTACATTTTAAATGTACCTGAACGCTTCGACATAAAATGATATTGTTGGGTGTGAATCTTCTTCATCTTAGTGTTACAAAATTCAAGAATTTGTAGTTTTTCTCATTATTCAGACAATGTTTGAAGATGTTTAAATGGTTTATCTCCATTCCCACATTGACCATGTAGAAATGTAACGAACTAGAACTCTGTTAACTGTGTTTCCAGGTAAAGAGGTACGTCTAGTACTGCAAGACGATTGGGCGGATGAAATAGTACACTGAGAGACTCTTCGTATCAATAAATGGTAAAACTATATCAAAGTTTAGTATGGTAACGATTCAAAGTAGGGAAGACAGTGGAAAACATGGTAGTTATTCGTAACGTTATACTGAAGTTTCATATTGCCATACCAGATTTTAACAAGAGAATACGTGGTATTAGTATGGTCACTATGAAATATTAGAACAGTGTATATGATAAATTCTCCATACGAAATATCGATATTTTCCATACTAAAATTTCCTACAAAGTTGTATCAGTCATAAGCACAGTGGTTGTCATAATTCGAGAAGCATATGCCAGAAATTCATATGGTCAATATCAAGCAGCCGTGAAACTGCAAAGGATAGTAGAAATTGAAACGGAGAGTCTCAATTTTTCATATGGTGCGTATGAAAATATTTCCTAAAATCTCCCGAGCGACTACGACCTTCACCGAGAACGCACCCCGCGTAGCACATCAAGTTTCGGGAACGTTGCAGGTGCCTTACAATGTATTTTCTAGGTAACATTTCACTTGCGATGTTCCAGTGATATTCAATTTGTGACTCACTAGAGATGTTTCCAAAAATTCATATCAGGAAGGTTCCAGGAATCTTCGACGAACATACATTTTTTACAACCTTCCTGCAATGTTCCATATTGATTCTTCTGAAACCTCGAATCGCGTGACCCTATTTATGTGTTATGATATATATACTGTAAATGTCTACATGTGCCTACAGTATGATGTGCGCTGAAATCCCGCTGCCGATCATTGCCGTTGATCGTGACGTGAATTGTGTGTTATATCGTGTTTTCTGGTGTCAAAAGTTCAGTATTTATATTGAAATCTACAATATCAATTTTTGGATTGGTATTTTTCACATACCTGGACGAAGACCAGCGAGTATGCCCCTGTGACTGTTTCATAACCTCAAAATCATGTTCAATTGAATCTATCACCAATATTCCTTCATTATATATAATTTGATAATTATACAGTAAAATCAAGCTGTATATGTAGTGGTTATAATCTGACGCCGATACGACAATGAGTACATGGGCGATATAATCAAATAATAACTCAGTCTGGGGTCTCACACCACCCCTTGTTATTCTGTAACTATTTTGTTCAGAATTTTGTGAATCAATTTCATAAATTTTTATGTGAGTTTTATGTCAGTGCAAGCCAACCTTTGGAACGATTTTAATTTTAATATTGGTATCCCGTTACAAATAAAAATCGGAAAAACCGGAATCCACGGATCGTTTTAGTGTTAAAATCATCGTTGTTCATCATAGAATTTGTGTAAATTTTTTTGGGAATTAGACAAATGACGTTTTCGAGATATATGTATTAGTCTAAGAGCTGACGACCAAAATTGACGATAAAATTATCTCACCATTTTGGTCGTCAGCTCTCCGACTATATGTACATATGGCCTGCATAGATGCACAGGCACAAGCTCACACACACTATACGCACACATAACAATACGTAATCAAGTGATATTCCAGATATGAAACGTAACCAATATTGTAAACCTACCATGTACATTACTCTATAACGTTTCGGGAACGTTAATTAGTAATGTAACATCGGCGGACATTTGCACATTCCTGTGAGCTATACTGGAAGGTTGCTGTAACATACCGTGACCTAACAGCAACATTACAATCTTTCGACCGAGACATCATTGTAACATCTACGTAATGTAACTGTGCTATGAAGCCCCGCTTTGTTTCGGAAACAGCCGGGGGAAAAATCCCGCCAATTCGCTTGCCATGTGCCGTGTAAATATGGAGATTTGTATATCCGTAATTGGCTATATTTTTAGGATTACATATGTAAGACTTCGCTTATTTCTTTTCTCAAATTACGAAAATTTTGAATTCTAAAAATGATGACAATTCCAATATAAGAAGTTCTATTTCTGACACTTTTTCGATTTTTGATGATTAGTTTATTTGTAACGTACGTTTGAAATTATGTCATAAATACAAAAATTCAAAGATTAGAAAAAACCAATCTTTTCAGATTCAAAGTTATTACAGTATATCTAGACTCTAATAGTGCTAACATTTTATATACTGTCGAATTATCTGAATTTATTTTTTATTTATATACAACTTGTAAAGTGTATGTTAATAAATAATATGCTATTCATACAGAAAAGATAAAGCATTATTATAAATAATTTTACATGCAGGCACTACCATGATGGTATGTATGATGTAGGTCTGTAGAAACAAGATCAAAATGTAATAAAATACAATAAAAATATTTAGATACTTGAAATTATGCGCGCAATACACTTATTTCATAGAAATATACTGAGAGAAAATCTTGAAAGTATACACTCGGCGCCAAACAATTCAATTTCTATGGTCCGCGGGCTCTTGACTTTTGGCCATATTTATCCGACAGACAGTACCAACTGACTTGTAATCAACTTATCCTCGAAAACTTGTATCTCAGCGTTTGATCGCTGAAGTTCAGAGTAGTTAGCCTGCATGGGCAGATTGCAAAACTGACGTACGCACAGTCGACTGTATACTTTCAAGATTTGCTCACGGTATACAGAGAACTTATTCCTTCTAGTTTATCTTTATATTATGGAGTTTCTGAAGAAAATAGTCAATTTTTCGATTATCAAGATACCTACCCATTCATTTTTTCAGATCAAGTTCATTTTTGTTATTTGTTATTAAGTAATTCCCACCCTCTGCATTTGTTCATCAGGCACACGTCTATTGAAGCACGAAAAAAAGCGACCCTTAATATGGACATTTGGAGGTCGTTCGAAGGCTTGCAAAAGATTATTATCCGAATGTCAAGAATTTTTAAGTAACGCCTAAATATTAATATGTTTCCTTGAAACGTTGAACACCACCACGGATATTTACGATAAAGAAACAGAGGGTGAGAGTCGGGACGAAAAAATGAGACAAAAGGAAATCGAATTTTGATAAATTGAATCAAATTCGAAATTCTTGAGCGACCTTTAGAAATCGTTTGAATGCTCAAGATTTTTGATCGCTGACTCAAATACTAAAAACTGCGTAATTTTGGAGTGAGACCGAAAATTGAGAATTTGAGGTAAAAAAGTCCCATGCAGAAATTAAGTGGGGAAGGCCTAAGGTACCATCGCGCCCTAGGCGGGTTTTATTGGGGATTTGATAGTTGGGATTTGCTTGTTGGGATTTGCTTGTGGTAACCTAGTCGGGCCCCAGACGGGTTTTGTTGGGGATTTGATAATTAGGATTTGCTTGTGATGACCTAATCGGGCCCCAGACGGGTGTACCTGGGGATTTGATAGTTGGGACTAGGTTGTGCTGACCTAATTGGGGCCAAGACGGGTTCTATTGGGCATTGAATAGCTGGGATTTGGTTGTGATGGCCGAATTGGGCCCCAGAAGGGTTTTATTGGGGATTCGATAGTTGGTTTTAAGTTGTGATGACGTACTTGAGCCCCAGTGGGGTGAGCATTATTTTCTCGATTAGTTCTAAGAGTTTTTCTTTCTCTTTAGGAGGCTCGTTGTGCTCCACCCTCCCCTACATGTTATTTTCATTTTCATTATACATAAACGCGAATAATAGTGTATGAAAAAAGCAATAATAAAATAGTTGTTTGACAAAATTATTCTCGTATCTTCATAAATATAAATATAAAAATATAAATATAAATATATGCAAGGACTTCAATCTAGTCCTGCAAATGCAAAATTTTGATGACATTGAAATATTTCGAGTAAAAACTTGACACTTTGATAGGCCCTGAACAAATAGGAGAGTGTTGGGTCATATGCCATATGGTAGTTTAGCGTAGTGGTTAGGGCGTGCGACTAGAAATCGAGCGGACGTGGGTTCAAATCCCGGCGGGGACTAATAATATGGTGGTTTTTTCAATAGATATGAAATGCGATTTCATCGATACAATGTGTAGGTAGGGTCAACTGACGATAAAAAGGGCCAAATTTGCGTTTTTTTTGTTTTATTTTCTACAATTATTACTTTTTAATTTCATGAAAATAAATCAGGGGTGCCGATATGAGGGGAACTGGGGAAGTGCCGAGGGCTTATCAGGGGCCTGATGAGCGTATCGAGGCGCTACTTGGGCATACTGTTAGGGGTCCAGGCAATTAAATTATTCGGGCCCCAGAATCGTAAGCGTTACATTTCTAGACGGGCCCCAGGCATAAAGCCTACCTGGGGCCCAGATCAAAGTTGGGCCACTCAACTGGGGCCCCGACCTTAGCCCAGGACGAATTTCTGCACGGGGTACAGTAGAACCTCGTTTATCCGGCCTTCGATCAACCGAGTCTCCATGTTATCCGAGGGAACGGACTCATCCGAGCACTCCGCATTAACCGAGGTGTATGCTCGGATAATATTAACCCGCCCCCCAAGACGACGAAAGTTTCAAATGGGAAATTGCATGTATTTTTTAAAACTGAGAATTGAATTTTCATAACCCAATATCTACAGGTTTTTTGGGAAGTCATTTTTGTTGTCCATTTTATATACATTTGAGTAAATGAACAGATTGATCTACCTTTCAATGGCGAGTGTTTCTTGACTGTATTTTTTTTCTCATTCCTTCACGTCCAGTCTAAAATTAAAAAGCACAAATGGGACTTTTCGGAGAAACCGATGCCAAGGATGAACTTGCAGTGAAGATTCTCTCGCGGGAAATACCAACCCGCTACCCGAAGTCGCTTGTAATTGCTGGTGTACCTCGAAACTTACCTGACCCAAGTCAAATACTCAAATCGCAGTATATTGAGAGAGTAGAAAACAGTCCTTCGAATAATAGTATATAATTATGCTCAACATACCTATAGCTGCAACTGTGCGCTATGGAATATAACCATTTATCTTGCGGAAGTCGTATGTTGATAAGCACCAGTATCGCTCATATACAGGGTGATTCAGAATTCGTCACGAATCTCTTGAGGGGTTGATCCTTGTTAAAATTGGGATCGAAAATTCCTCAGCCATTTTTCCGAAAAATGTTTTTTTTCCCTGGATTTTTTTTTTTCTGATAACCGATTTTTTTACAACAATTTTGTTTTTTTCTATATGATTCGTCAATTTCAAAGAATCGCAGATCATGCTAATGAGTTTGTTTTTTTTTTTTTTTGCAATATTGGAGAGATTTCCCGGTGAAAGTTTCTCATTTGGTGGAAGATGTCGAAAAAATTGATTATGGTTCCAAGGAAAAAAATCATTCCTCGGAAAGATAATTCTACAATTTTCTACGAACTGTTAGGGGCATTGGAATTTTTTGTCGAGATCGGCGATATTCTCATTGCGAAAGGCTGGAATATTTTTTTCACGAAGGATTGTACATTATGCGAGGATTTGATTGTGTAATATTTGATAAAGCTACCATGTGACGAGCTAGTCGACTGGAGATAAAAACTCCTTCTCCTCTGACTGTGCGAAGAGAAATTATCAAGCCACCGCGCGAGGCGAGTTAGTCGTATTCCGCATTTACACTTTTGCTGCAATAGTGTCGTGAGCGAACGTGGATGTGAGAGTTGCCGATGGAACATCGAATCCAATTTCTGTGACTACAATACGCAGAGACACGAGCCTAGGCAAGGTATTTATCGAAAACAGACATAGATGTATAAACATTGAAAAGAAACTTACGCGATTACTTCTTATATCAGGAAAAAGTCAACATTTTCGAAAGAATTCAGGAAGGATATCAGAGCTTCAAATCAAAAATTAAAATAAAAAAGCGTTCGTAATGATTAATCCATAATAATGTCTAGTCAATCATAACTTTTCGATAACAAACGTCAAACGAGAATCATGATACCCTTGTTGAAATTTATAACCCTACAAATCTCAACGAATTTTCAGCAAAATTGGAACACACGGTAAATAAATTTTTGTAAAATTTAACATAAAAGTTTGTATTAACCACTTTTTTTCACACAAAATTTGTGGTATTTCAACACGATCAGTTTATGTCAAAAGAGTAACACAGCTGTATGTTGAAACTAACACAAAACTATGTTGAAATTTTATGTTGATTTGAGAGTAACATTTAAAAAGTGTTACTTTTGTATCGAATAACATTTTAGTGTGTTCGAAAATCGACTAGTCAAACAAAACTGAACCCTTGTTTGAATTAACACACGAGAGTGTTAGATATTCAACACAAAAATTTTAACACGGACTTTTTTTTGCACAATGACGAAATTTTTTTTACCGTTCAGTTTTTCTCAAAAAGTTTCCATATATTTTGGTAGTTTCTCAAGAAAATTCGTTGCTTTTGTCAATCAAACTAGAGGGAGTACGATTTTCCATGAAAAACTACAGAAATTTCGAATTTCCCTAATAATTCATAGAAATTGATTGGATAGGCGGAATAAAGGTATATAATTCGAAAAACATAAATTTGAGATAGGTAAATAAAAATCGTAGCAAAATAAGATAAACTGAACGTAGTCTGATATAATTGAATACATAGCATGGTAGTACATAATAATGCTTCTGATTATATAAATGGAATTACAAGAAGTTGAAATCCGTCACAATGAACAAAAAATTATATTTTTATAACTCAGTGTGCGAAACTCGATTTCTCATGTCGGTTGGTAGTGTGCGAAGTGCCCGATTCACACATTGTGGCGCGCGGTATGCCGAGTATCTGGAGTATATTATACATTCGCGCACCGAGTGTAGAGAATGATTTACTCCGCACACTGTAAATAGTGTATCTGTAGGATATTGTCTAAAATACAGTATTCACATTCTCAGCCGGTTTTCGGTTAATAATAAATTATTTCAGAAATTATTTTTGAACGGAGAAAACCTAATTTCTTTACATATATTATATTATTCATATACATATAAATATAATTTTTGCGCGACGTCGAAGCGGGCTTTTCCATATGTTTATATTTTCATTATTCCGAGAATTCGTATGTTATTTGTATCAGTATCTTTTTCATCAAACCTTATATTTTTCCTAACTGAGTGCGCAAGATTCGATTTGTTCTTTAGATTTTATTCTCAACACGTTGACTTTTCTTATCGAATCAAATGAAATTTATCTTTTCGGTACTCGGGGAGATTCGCCCCCCAAACCCCCTACCGGGGCTTCGCCCCTGGACCCCTTCCGCGCCCCGCCTCGCACACTAATATATCGTAATACCCACACAGCACAATGTCATCCACAGGACATCCACTGTACATCTCTTACGTCCGTCGCGGATATCCCTAGAACATCCCATTATATACATAGGACGTACCCAGGATGTCCCGTGAACATCCAAATGTCCGCATTCAAGATATCCTTGGGATTGTATTATGGAATATCCTGTGGATATCCCTGACGTCTGTTGTACCGCAGTGGTACATCCCAGGGCCCTGTATTTGCATCCTGACATAGTCCATAATACATCCATCGGATGTCAGGACCTTTCGTAAATATTCGGAGAGAAATGGATATCTGTATCCCCAACTCGATATCCTATATTATATATAATATAGGATACCTGTATCCCCTACTCGATATCCTATATTACATATAATACAGGATATCTGTATCCTCTAATCAATATTTATATTATATATGATATCGCATATTTGTATCCTCAACTCAATATTTATATTATATATAATATCGCATATTTATATCCTCAACTCAATATCTATATAGTGATTCATATCTTCGGAGAAAATCTCTGAATATCAATATTCTCACTATACACAGAAAAAAAGATTAAATCGATAAAAAAAAAATTTTTGTTCCAATAAAATTTTCTGCAATTCGCATTGTAAACCGAAATTTTCTCCAGTCAATAAAAAAATTTGCTTGAGCCAAAACAATTCTCTTGGTTTGAAAAAATTTTGACTTGGCTCGGGAGATTTTTCGGTCTTCGATATAATTTTCTTGGCCCAAGTGAACCTTTTTTTCTGTGTATGATCGAATGGGGATGTCCCCAGGACGTCAGATATATCTTGGAAATGTGATGGAATATCCTATGGATGTTTCGATGATCCTGGACATATACAGAATATCCATAGGATATCCGAATGATCCTGGATATATATAGGCTGTATAAGACATAAAAAGGACATTCGATGGACGTCCTGTGCTGTGTGGGTATATGTATTGCAACGGTACACTTTTCAGGGATAGGGGTAAACCCGGTAATCCGTGCACTTCGGCGTCAATATACGTGCGAGATTAATTAATTAGAGAAATAAGACCAAAAACTAGAGTTGGGTGCCAGACGTGAAAACGTCATTCGAAATATAACGAATATAACAAATATTCGATAATTGACGGCGGAACTCGCCAGTTAGCTCAGAATATAATCAACTAATTACGGTAGAGGGGCGGGGTGCCAAATTAGACAAGAATGTTTAATATTTCATATCTGATTAATTTATTAACAAAATAGCCGTATTTTACGGGATATAGGACTCAATTTACAAAATTATCGTTATGCCTCAGACAGTTTCAGGAATATCGGGATTAGATCGTAAATAATATTCACAGAAAATACAATAGAATAATAGCAAAAATATCAAAGCAATGCGTTCCGATATAATACGGAATATACTATCCAATTGAACGGGAAAAGATGTCAGACGATAATATTATAATATAATAATCATGCGGAATAAATAAAACAGAATATTAATAACTAAGAACTATAAATTAAATAACAAATGCTTGCTTCTACACTCGCTATCTCCAGAAATTATTTGTCTACAGGTCGATCGCTATCATTTTATTCGCTACTGAGAAAAGAATAAGCCACTAAACTCTACGGCATGCGTTAAGCAGCGTAAGATAGAGAATAGAATAGAATAAAGAAAAGAAAGCCCACAAAGAAATGCTATGCACAAGTCAGCTCGTGAATCTGTCCTCAATCACACTACTAAAATACTAAAAACTCGGGACGAAGTCCAAGACTTTCGTTCCGCTATTTCGTGACCTACGTCACGCCAAATATATAATATATAACAGACTAAATAACTAGACGGGATTCGTCAACTAACTCGTGGTTTTACAGAAAATAGGTCTTACCTTATCGATGAAATAGAGGCTTCCTCGTACGAATACGGGATTTAACTAAGACACCGAGTGTTCTTTTTAACTGATTCTAAACTATTACTATTAAAGACTAAAAATAACGGAATAAAGAAGACAGAATAGAGAAATATGAAGCACTGTAAAACTCGGGATAGTCGGTATATCACTGGTCGGGATTTGCTGGTGATCTTGACGTGACGACGGACGAGCGTAGCAGTAGGTCGAGTCCTGTGTCGTCCTACATTTTATAGCTTCGGGATTTCCATGCCATGAGCCGATCTTCGCACGTAGCTTAGGCGACCAATCAGGCGCCGAGTACTGTTGGACGTACTTTCGGGAACACGTTGTCCTATTCTGCCTGGTTTTTGAATATTTGTCCAGGCGTGTAGTTAGCTACACGGTACGGCGGGATGTTTCAAATGTAGTAGACTGGACTTGGATGGTTTTTCTCTCCTCGTCTCTTCTCTTCCAAGCATCCACGACTGAGAGCGTTGGAGAGAAAGACGGGAACCAATAGTTCGGGAAGGACCTCGATTTAGACGTCGGATGAATCCCTCGACGTCCTGGCGTAGTCCTCCGAGCGTCGACATTTTACAGAATTGCATAGAATGGAAGGGAAGAAATGATAAATAATATAAGCGATAATCAACTAAATTCTGACCTGAGACCTTGGCTACTTTCTGGAGTTGTCCGTCCTCACGTCGTCACTGATCTTAGCGGCCCGACTGTGACAGTTGCAAAATGCAACGTCACAGTATACTATACTATACTTCCCTTTTCACTTCAGTTTTTTGCAGGGTACGAATTTCTCACACTAAGTTAAAAAAAATAGTATACGACACGCGTGCGCGTACGTGATCCTCGCGCTCGCGTTTTTGTCACCCTCGCTTCGCTCGTACGACAACCAACACTCGTGCGTGAATCACGTACTTCGCGCACTTATATCGTAATGTACTATTCTATTTTTCCACACGGCGTGCGCACGTCACAGTGTTAGCAACCCTGAAGATGGCGCCTATCATACCGGGGCCGTAATTTCATCGTATTTGAGGAAAAATAATCGTACTTTTGAATTTTAATTATTAAAACATCGTTGAACATACAGAATAGTACTTTTCGATACTCGTACGAAAGTGTTCGTTCTAGAACGAGTGTGAAGTTTTTCGCCTCGCGAAACCGCATTTCATGTAGAGATTTAAGTTTCCAAAAATTTGACATACAAAATTTCATGTTATTATCATCTTTCCATACTCGAAATTATCGTATATTTGCGTATGATACTGTTACGTGATCGTACATTGTATGCCGACATGAAATTACCGGAGTTGTACGATACTTATCGTACGGTTCCTAACACTGGCCGTGATTTTCGGGGCAAAATACAACGAAAAGATTGATTCGTTTATCATAGCAGTTGCTAACGGGTTAATTATGTCTCTTCCAACACAAATGCAAACTATTCTTCTTCGTTTTATTCTTAGATTCTTCATATTGGACGTTTTCGTTCAGTGACTTGATATTCTTCACCCACGGACATCGAGTCTGTCGCTCCCGAAATATGCAACCAAAATTACATCCCGTTTTGAGTTGCCGATTCCTAGCTCGTCGGCCTCCACGGGAGGCGGTGGCGCGGAGGGAAGCTTCATGAAGGCCCTCAACTTAGGAACTGCCAACTTGAAACGGGATGAAACTTCGGTTGCATACTTTAGGAACGACAGATTCCATATCCGTGGGTGTACTTACTTATAAATCAACTCATGTCTGCATAGAATCGGTTCTTATACTTAATTTTGAATATTGGTGGTTTTTCAGAGTGAAGACGCTTCTCATTCTCTTGGCATTACCGCTCCACGTTGGACCTGAGACTGGTGTCACTACTATATAAGTGAATTATGTATGTAATGGTCTCATCAGTTATTTCAACGTAATATCTACTAGCTTATTCGCGTCTTCTACTTTTCTGAAGTTCTATTATCTTTTGTTTTTTCTATTTCATATCAATGTTTTTATCTTCTACTACTATTACGTGGTTCAATCTTTGATGGTATGAAGTTGTACCACATTCATTTGTCTTCTTCTTTCCTTCGTGGTATAAGCGAATCTGTGGAAAGTGGTCAGTCTAATGGCGCAGGGCATTTTAAAATGACTTTTTTATTGTACGGACAGGTTCTTAGTAAAGTCAGTTTTGGAGTTCCTTTTGTTATCTTTTCTTTACATATTAGTAAATCAAAAGATTGATCTATTTTTTGATTGTGCATGTTTGTTCGCTGTCTCATTTTTTTTTTTTTCTCTGGTCTGAAATTTAGAAGAACAAACAGGACTTTTCGAGGAAACCGCTGCCCGGAATAAACTTGCAGTAAAAATTCTCTCCTGAAAAACGACACAGCGCTCCTCAGAGTCGCTTGTAATTGCTTGGACACTTCCCTGCTGGAAGTTCCGAATAAAAACGGATACAAAAAGAGTGTATCCGTTTCAACTAGGTTTCTGGTTCCGGATTTTCGGATATGTAATCAGATTATCAGGATAGAATATCAATTCGTTTTTATTGTGAGATTCGTATAGACTATGAACAAAATCGAATCGTCATAACTGCAATAGGTATCGATTCGTATGTATCCTACAACGGGAATGGTCCGTATAGGTGTCTATCCGCACGCATTACCCCGTGTGCTAGCGTGAAACAATACTTATCGTTATGTATCCGTTTTATACGTTTCTTCCGCAATTTAACGTATGCTGCTTATCAGATGCTATCCATTCGAATCCAATACGACTCTATCCGTCTGTGACTGCCTTACCGCTCCGTCGATCCGAATTAGAATCAATCCGGATGTATCCTATGACAGGCATGGCCTGTATAGGTTTATATCAGCACATATTCTGGTTTGACCTGGCAGCCGTGCACGATAGGAACGGATAGAAAAAGAGTGTATCCGTTTCAACTAGGTTTCTGGATCCGGATTTTCGGATATGTGAACAGATTATCATGATACAATACCAGTTTGTGATTCCAATTGTGAATTCGTTTGTATCGGTGTTACCCAATCCACTTTTTCATCTTGTTTTTTCTTTTTCATTTCGTTTTCATGTGGGTCACCCATCCAAATTCTGGTCACACATGAAATTGCTTGAATTCGTTGATCAACTGACGTCCGGTGTTGATCTGGATCTAATCGTCGCCTGTTACAATCTGTAACACTTTTCGACTCAATAGGTAAACTTTGATTCGTGAGGATTTACATCAATATGTATGTAACTGTTGACCCGTGGCGGGTTAATTTTCAGTGAAATGAAAATAAATGATTAAATCTAGTGATAAATTCTGTCACCATATGGCATTCAAGTTACGGATAATTATGAGTGTTAACGACGTCGGCGCCGGGGGTTGTCTTCGTACAACATACGCTTTCGTTATCTGTGTTTCGTCCTCTGGGTCGACCGCATCATAGTTTCCGTCCTCCAGGTCGACCGCTACGTAGTTTCCGTCCTCCAGGTCGACCGCATAATAGTTTCCGTCCTCCAGGTCGACCGCTACGTAGTTTCCGTCCTCCAGGTCCACCGCTACGTAGTTTCCGTCCTCCAGGTCCACCGCTACGTAGTTTTCGTCCTCCAGGTCCACCGCTACGTAGTTTCCGTCCTCCAGGTCCACCGCTACATAGTTATCGTCCTCCAGGTCCACCGCTACATAGTTACCGTCCTCCAGGTTCACCGCTACGTAGCTTTCATGCTCTAGGTCCACCGCTACGTAGTTTCCGTCCTCCAGGTCCACCGCTACGTACTTTTTGTCCTCCAGGTCCACCGCTACATAGTTTCCGTCCTCCAGGTCCACCGTTACGTAGTTTCCGTCCTCCAGGTTCACCGCGACATAGTTTTCGTCCTCCAGGTCGACCGATTGTAAGTAATTATTGATGAACAATTGATGTTGTACACGTTGATAATTCATGCATCATTATTCGGTAAATTATTAACTACGGTGAGGTGGACCTGGAGGACGAAAACTACGGTGCGGTGGACCTGGAAGACGAAAACTACGGTGCGGTCGACCTGGAGGATGAAAACTACGGTGCGGTTGACCTGGAGGACGAAAACTACGTAGTGGTGGACCTGGAGGACGCAAACTACGTAGCGGTCGACCTAGAGGACGGAAATTGGCGATTTTGGCTCCCGAATAGACTCGGATAGGCGGATGGATCGGAGGCAGACGGATAAGCAACGTATTTGGAAATTCGGATTGAATCTTATAGCGCCAGTAACGTACAAGATCACATGCAATCCGGATAAAACGAGGATTCCGGCTTCCGGATAAAGTAGGATAGGTGGATGGATCGGAAGGAAACTGATAGGAAATGTGTCTGGACACTCCGATTGAAGCGAATAGCGCTGGAAACGTACACGATAACGGATGGATCGGGGATTTTGGCTCTCGAATAGACTTGGATAGGCGGATCGATCGAATGCAGACGGATAAGCAACGTATCTGGAAATTTGCATTGAATCTTATAGCGCCAGTAATGTACAAGATCACATGGAATCCGGATAAAACGAGGATCTCGGCTTCCGGATAAAGTAGGATTGGTGGATGGAACGGAAGGAAACGAATGTGAAAGGTATCTGGAAATCTGTATTAAATCGTATAGCGCCAGGAACATACAAGAGCAGGTGGGATTCGGATGAAATGAGAAACTCGACTTTCGGAAGAGCTCGGATAGGTAAATGGATCGGAAGCAGACGCATAGGCAAGGTATCTGGAAATCCGGATCGAATCGAGAAGCCACAAGAATGTAAGAGATCACACGGAAACCGGATAGAACGTAAATCGGTTTTTTCAATTTCGGAACGATAAGCTGTAAGTCCAAAATGAAATCGATCGAAATTGATTTAGGTCTGACCCTATAAAATCAAATAGAATGAGACTCCTGATGGTCCGAATACAATCGGATAGATTTTTTATATTAAAAATCGGAATGAATCACATGTGGAATTCACATCGTATAAAATCTGATAAGAACGGAACGAAATTCTATCGGTATTTCCTGATAGAGACCGTTACCTGATTGAATCGTATACGATCTGATTAGTGTTGTATTCGCAACTTTGCGGTTCTGGATAGACCGCATAGAAACTGATTGTAGTTAGTCATTATTTCTATTCAAATGAACTGGATTGCATCGGATTTTTCCGGCAGGGTTCGGAACTTCCCAGACCAGGATGCACTCGCAGTATATTAAGTGAGTAGAAAACGCAGTTCTTGGAATAATATAATTGCTAAACATATAGCTGTAGCTTTGCACCACTGAATACACATTTATCTTATGAAAGTGGTATGTTGACAAGCACCAGTATCGCTCACGTAGAGAACCCTGGTGAAAATCTCTACTTCTACGAATTTTTAGGGAAATTGGAACATGTCATAGTTTTTCATAAAAAATTGTACACCGAGAAAAAAATCGTTTGGATTAACCAAATAAATTTAGTCAGTGTGAAAATAATTGCATCAATCATTTGACACTTGAGTCAAGTAAATATTGATTGGAACAAAAATTTCGGTTTTTTTTACTGGAGCAATCCATTTTGTTGAAAGACTTAGTAAATTCAACTACATCAGATGTTATATCAAGTAATATCTAGTAACACGTACGAAATATAAAGTTCAATGTACAATCTTCTTTTCTTGGGTAAACGTATTGCATTGAATGAATATTCTGTTGCTTGAAACGTGTGAAACAGCTATATATTAACAAAATTGTGACGTTGACTTTACATGTGAGCGAATTTATTCTATCAACATGATATATTGTTCATCCAACAATATCATTGGATTCATCTAATTGTTTTGTCTATGATTATGGGAACTATTTCTTTGTTACTTATGTTCACGGTTGAACTAATTAAATGTAAGGGTTGTTTGGAATAATTTCAGTATTTCAAATTGTGTACACGAAAACGTAGCTAAGTCTGAGCTGAATTTTATTCTTGAGAACTTTCGAAACTCTAGAAAAGAAATTGAATTAAGAAAATATTTGGAATTCGGATGTTCAGTTAAGATATCTTAGCAACATTAAAATGATATGATATCATCGAGACAGATGCCAAATTCAAAATAAATACGAAAAAGTGATAACTTATTCCAATAAAGAGTTTAGCGTAGTCAGTAGAGCGTGCGACTAGAAATGCGAGCGAATGCGTGCGTCCCGGGTCGAATCCCGGCCAAAACAATGCGATGTTTTTCTAATATAAAAATCTTTAATATGTAATTTCACGCTCATAATATCGCGTCACTGCGGCCATAAGGTCGTAAGCGCCAGAAAAAATAGTTTTTTTTTGGTGGAAAAATCTTTTTCATGCCATACAACATATCATTTGGGCATGGGCGCAAAAAAAAAAAAAAAAATTCGGAGTCAATTAATGATTGGATTGAGGTAATGATTTATGCCATAAAATCAACGTAATGATACATTTGAATCAACCAAATGTGGCCGTTCCGCCAATTGAAAATTCATGTCCAGCAACATTTTGATATTTGAGTCAAATACTGCGTGTAGTCGTCACAACCATTTTTTCAGTTTTGATTTGACTGCATAATTTTGTTCATTCAATCAACATTTCGCTTCGCCGCCCGCGATCGCCGTTTTCGTCTCACCGAATTGAAATTCATTTGATCCAAACGATTTTTTTTCTCGGTGTAGATGTGCGTCGTTTCTCATAAAAAATTATAGATTTTCTCAGCATTTCATGAAAAATTATAGATTTCGACGGATCATCATAAAAAATTGTAGATTCTCGTACCTTTTCAGAAAAATTCGTCGTTTTTTTTATTCACATTAAGAAAAAACTACAATTTCTTATGAAATGCTACGAAATGTCCGAATTTCCCTAATTGATCTTAAATATTCGTAGAATCATTTTCACCAGGGAAGGCAAATTTTATCCTACTAAGCTTTTTTCCTTTTCACGAAAATTTAGCATTTCATTCCAAATGGACGATTGCGTGACGCCGCTACACCTGGCTGCTCGGTTTTCACAAGGAAATGGAGCCGATATCAATTATCAAACGAGCGATGGCCGGACATCGCTACACCAGGCTGCTTTGGTTGGTAAATTGGATGTAGTCGAATATTTACACGGGAATGGAGCCGATATCAATTGTTGAACGAACGATTGCGTGACGCTGCTACACCTAGCTGCTCAGGAAGGTAACTTGGACGTGGTGAAGTCTATGTCTGAGAAAGGAGCACAGTTCGATCTTTAGATGATTACGACCTGACGCCGCTGAGCCTGGCTGCATTTGCTGGTAAATGGGACGTGGTAACGTATTTCCACATTCATGATTATGATCATGTTATATCGAACCCAAGGATTCAAAGCCCTCCTCGGATATGATACAGCGATAAGAACGAATTGTACTAAATTCATTCATCGATGTACTGTGATATATTCCAATCCTTGTGTAATCTATCATTCCTGATATTGTTTGAAGCTTTCTCACCGAATGAATGTATTTGTAGAATTTAAAAAAATAAATAAATGTGAAACTTTTCCAACGTTCCTCGTGCTACTCCAACATTTTCTTCAGTCTTCTCGTCATCTTCAAAGGGTTAATCCCATTTTTTCTATCAATTCCTGTGGAGAGCTCATCAAATTTCGACGTCAATTTTCAAGATCTTCACCAGGACTTCGCATCACATGTCGCCAGGTTTCCGTTTCCAGAAAAATCTGTCTTCGGAGTGAATAATTGTCTCATTTTCTATACAAGATTCTAGACGGCTCCCTGTAGTGATTACTTCATCGTATTGAGGAACTACCGAACAGTAGTCAGCATTATTTCCCATCTCGATTTTAACTGAATAGAGCCCATCATTATGATTAAATGCCCAATCCTAAATCGAAGGATTCTACTGGATCCTATTCTACAAATACCTAATCAAAACTAGCTGATTATTTTCATCATTCGCTCGCTATGAGTGGTTTTTGCGTTGCTCAATTGGATGATTGAAAAAATTAAAAACAGTTTTACCATCCATTTTTTTACAGGATGTCTATTGACGTTTCAAGGATACAAAAAAAATTCAACAAAAAGTAAAAAATCCAAAGAGTTACAGGCTAGTAATAGCCTAGATCCCTAGATAAAAGTCGGAACATTGTCATTCAATTATATAAGTAATATGCGAGATCATTCGATTGTATTAAAGTTTTATCTTAATTACCACGTACAACACAAGTATTTTGGGAATATATTCGTTAGGATATTTCCTTCATGGGATCGTCCAGAACTAAGTACATACCTTCGGAGTACTGAAATAACTCTCGAGTTGGTATCTAAATGTACATTTGAAGTAACTATTCTCATGTTCATCGAGAGGAAGATGGAACTAGAAGTCAATCTGGGAAATGTAAATTTACTTCGAAAGCTAATTCACGATACAATTAGTTGTATTGTAACATTGACTTACAACAATCATTAAATTTCATTGGCCGTCAAAACTCCGATCCACAATCAACCATGTTCTTTCAACTTTCATACAACTATATTCTCTCATTAATTATGGGTCTGCCACAGCCGCGGCGACCTGGAAGCAGACTTGAGCATCGCCGTTGTCGTCGAGTAGAGCGAATTCGATAGTCAGGCTGAGTTTCGGGTAGGATGCTAGGACGGGCATGCTCAAGGCGTACGTAATCTCCTCTTCTTTATCCAGTGGGCATTCAGCGTTCGTCAAAGTGTCGCAGGCATTTTCTTGTCCAATGTCAAAATTTACGGTGATAATTCCAAACACCGTTGCTCTAACGCGGGGAGTCAATTTCTGTGTGTTCGCAGCTATAATCAAAGAAGGCCGAACGTTTATAGACACAAATAAATAAATCGATAAACGAAGATGCAAATATGCGAGCCAATCAACAGTCAGAATTGAATTTATTCCTTGCTTTACAGCCAATTCCAATCATGATATTTGACGTCTTCTGACCAATATTTACTCACTCACTTCGAAGTCCCACTCAGCTTTCGCAGTTTCACCTCTGTAAAGATTACAGGGAGACTCCGTGCATCCTTCCATACGGAAGTCAATCGGATCTGCGGGCGTGCTGCAAGACGTGTATGGGGTGGAAGCCTGGAGGCCAGTGGCCAGGCACAAGGTGAAGAGAAGGACAGCTGGGAATCAAAATGATGTTGAATTTTTCGAAGATTGCGCAGGCGTTTGGGAGTTATGAACCCAGGGCAGTGGAATTAGGAAACAAGCAAGAACTTTAACGGATTCACATGAATTTGAATTTTCCGTGGTAACTCCGGTAAGAGATTGTAATAGACCCCATCGATGAACATTACTGTACTACTGCATTATATTGTATTACCGAATGTTGTGGACATCATGTCGATTTTGTGGCCTGGATGTATTTGGTAGGATGTTAGTCGGTTACAGAATGCTAAGACTGTATCTGAATACCAGCAGTGGCTGGTATTTATATTCCCTGTATAGTAATATCTAACTGAACACCTGTTTAAAAAGACCGATAAGGACGTCCTAATCTCAACCGGTCGTAACTGATTTCTGGCCACCTGCACCCGAAAAAATATTTGTCAACCTTTCATGATTAATCAGTGATGTGATACGCCTTATTTCTTGCGAAAAGAGCCCATGCACGTGTTACTATCTACCGAGAGTTTTCGGCCGAGCCTCACGCACGCGGTACGTGTCTGTGTTGGTTTCGTCGCAGGGAGGCCACCGGTTTCACCGAAAACTCTCGGTATATTATATCGATGGCATTTTGCTACTACAGAACACTCGATACAAACAATGTTTTGACAGGATGGCCATGAAACCTGGATACCCAAAAACTGCACAATTCGAGGAAATTCTTGTATTCTATTATACATATCAAAATCAGTCATATATATGTTATGGATTTTCTCCTTCTTTTTTCATCAGAGGGTTTTGAGGGTCCGTTTTGACGTACGGTAAATATAGAGCATACCAGTTCAGCTCAACGCGGCGCATCTTTTTCTTCCGGAAATGGGGAAAGGCTGGACAAAGTGAATAGGCGTTGGAAAGGTGAAACAAAATCCGGTAGACAAAACTGAAATTACGAGACATTATTGAAATATTTCTACGTCGAAGACAGTCATGTATTATTATCCAAATATAAAAGCATCAAATTCATATGAACCCTGGTGAAAATCTCTACTTCTACGAATTTTTAGGGAAATTCGGACATTTCATAGTTTTTCATAAAAAATTGTAGATGTGCGTCGTTTCTCATAAAAAATTGTAGATTTTCTCAGCATTTCATGAAAAATTATAGACTTCGGTGGATCGTCATAAAAAATTGTAGATTCTCGTACCTTTTCAGAAAAATTCGTCGTTTTTGTCATTGACATTAAGAAAAAACTATAATTTCTTATGAAATGCTACGAAATGTCCGAATTTCCCTAATTGATCTTAAATATTCGTATAATCATTTTCACCAGGGAAGTTTTCGGTGCGCTACACCGGGCTACACTCGGTGTAGCCGAACATTCCCGATCAGCTCCGAAATTTTCGGATTATTGCCGAAAAATGTCGCCGCAATTAAGTATTTGATTCACAAGGGCGCCTATATCGAGTGTCAAACGAACGATGGATTGACATCGCTACACCCAGCTGCTCAGAGAAGTAAACTAGATGTAGTAGCGTATTTACACGGGCATGGAGCCGATATCAATCGTCAAACGAACAATGGATGGACATCGCTACACCTGGCTACTCGGGAAGGTAAACTGGATGTAGTCGAGTATCTACACGAGAATGGAGCCGATATCAATTATCGGATGAACGACGGATGGACATCGCTTCACCTGGCTGCTTTGAATGGTCAACTGGATGTGGTCGAGTATTTGCACGGGAACGGAGCCGATATCAACTGTCGAAAGGACGATGGCATAACGCCGCTACACCTGGCTGCTCGAGAAAGTAAACTGGATGTCGTTGAGTATTTACACAAAAATGGAGTCGATATCATTCGTCAAACGAGCGATGGCCTGACACCGCTACCTGGCTGCACGAGAAGGTAAACCGGATGTATCTTGAGTATTTACACGGGAAATATGGAGCGTATAATTATTATTGTCATACGAGCGATGGCGTGACGCCGCTACACCTGGCTGTGCGCAAAGGTAAACTGGACATAGTATAGTATATAATTGTGTACCACGGGCGAAAAGTGGGCTTTTTTAGACCGAGTGTGGAGTTTGCAGTACGAGTCGGAGGTGAGCTAGCACGAGTCGAGGACGAGTGCATTTGCGAGCCGAAGACGAGTACTACAACCACACAAGGTCAAAAAGCCCACTTAGCCCTTGGCGCACACCATATTTTTTGTGACACGCGCGATTTTAGCGTTTTTGAGCAATTTCAAAGAAGCGGGCAAAAAAGTCAGTAGCGGCCGAAAAAAGTTCTTTTTTGCCTGCTAAAAGTCGGTATCGGGCAAAAAAGAACTTTTATTGCCCGCTAAAAGTCGGTACAATAGTATATTGTGTACCAAGGGCGTAAAGTGGGATTTTTCAGACCGAGTGTGGAGTTTGCAGTACGAGTCGGAGGCGAGCTAGCACGAGTCGAAGACGAGTGCATTTGCGAGCCGAGGACGAGTACTGCAACCACACAAGGTCAAAAAACCCACTTAGCCCTTGGTGCACACCATATTTTTTGTGACACGCGCGATTTTCGCGTTTTTGAGCGATTTCAAATAAGCGGGCAAATAAAAACTGAAAACGCCCGCTGCTCGATTTAGCGGGCAAATAAAAAATGAAAACGCCCGCTGCTCGAGCATAAGCGGGCAAATAAAAACTGAAAACGCCCGCTAAATCGAGCAGCGGGCGTTTTCAGTTTTTATTTGCCCGCTCGTCTGAAAACCGCCACTTTAGGCCCGCTTAATGGGTCAAAAAAACGCAAAAATCGTGCATGTGTTACAAAAAAACGTTTATTTTACGCCCCATTTTTAGGTCAAAAAAAACGAAAATCGTGCATGTGTTACAAAATAGTATTTTTCGATACAAGAGCGTAAAGGCGGCAATGATGCACAGCGAGTGTGAAGGCGTAGTACGAGCCCGAAGTCGAGTCGGAGGCGAGCCGAAGACTTCGGGCTCGTGCTATGCGCCGCCACACGAGTGGCATTACCGCGTTTTGCTCGTGTATCGAACACTATTTTTTGCAACATCTACATCGATAGTTCTGTTTTATGCCGTCTATCGGCACTGAAAAGTCTTTTAAGCACTGGTGCGCTTTTAAACACTAGTGCGAGAAAGTTTTCTCGCACTCGTGTTTAAAAGACATTTTAAGTGCCTATAGACGATGCATAAAACAGGTCTTTCGATGTAGGTGTTGCAAAAAAATATTGCTTGAGGATGGTGCTGATATTGTTGCCCAACGAACGATGGCATGTCGCTGATACACGTGGCGGCTCAGGAAGATAACTTGGACATGTTAAAGTCTATGTCTGAGATGGGAGCACAGTTCGATCTTCACATGATGTACGACCTGACGGCTCTAGGCCTGGCTGCCTTTGCTGGTAAATAAGACGTGGTAACGTATTCAATAGCCGTCATGATCATGATCATGTTGTTTCAAGCTCAAGGAATCAAGGCAGCTCAAGTTCAATGTATGTACAAGCGACCCTCCTCGTTCTCGGCTCTTTATATGGTACAGCGATACAAATTAATCGTACTAAATTCATTAATCGATGTAGTATGATATATTCCAATCGTGGTGTAATCTATTATTCCTGATATTGTTTGAAGCTCTCTCACCGAATAAATGTATTTGTAGAAATAGGATCTTAAAACTAATAAATAAAAACATATTCGTACTTGATAAAAATCCATTAAAAGTTGAACAACTTTTTACGCTGGAATTTATACTATATCACTAAGAAGTTTCAAAGAGAAAATATATTGAATCGAATAGCAGAACAACAAACAAAAGTCTAATTTTACCAAAGAACGAAAAAAAGAATAAGTGAGACAAATAGCTATGTTAATTGAGGGGATGGGCGGAATAACGGTATAAGTCGGATTATACCGTTTTTCCGGAGATTGCATAAAAATGATCAGTGACCACAGAGCTATATTATATATTTATTTGATGAAAATCGGTTGAAATTTAAAGGGTTAAACCGAACAGCTTTTTTGCAAAAACGCTATATCAGTCTATGTTAGTCTCCCACGTTTTTCTCATTCATCTCAAAACTATGTTTTCCGAGTTATACCGTTATTCCGCCCATCCCCTCAATTGTTAAAGCAATGAAATTTTTTAACTTGCTACCAAATGACCTGAAAACGTTGTCTCTTAAAAGAAAAATACTAAAAATTAAAATTAAAACATGGATAAAAAATAATTGATCACCAACACTTATTAAACAAAAAAGCGAAAGTTAAATTATTGTTATCCTAGTTAGTAGGCATAGTTTATAAGTCTATTTAATTTTCTTTCTTATTTAAGGAAATATGTAGTTTACTTTCGTAAAAAATATTTACCATGTAAATGTACTGGTGAAATATATCAAATAGCAAATTTGAAAAAAAAAAAGGTCAATAAATAAATGCGAAAGTTTTCGAACGTTCCTCGTGCTCCTCTAATATTTTCTTTGGTGTTCTCGTCATTTTCATAAAGTTGATTCCATCTTTCCCATCGGTTCCTGTACGAAGCTTATCAAATTCCGAAGTCAATTTTAAGATCTCCACCAGGACTTTACATCCCATGTTGCCAGTTTTTCATTTCTAGAAAAATCTATCTTCGGAGTGAATAATTCTCTCATTTTCTACACAACATTCCAGACGGATCCATATAGTGATTACTTCATTTCATTGCGGAACTACCGAACAGCATTATTTCGCAGCAGATTCTAACTGAATAGAGCCCGTCAATATGATTCAAGTGAGATATTGTGAGGAAGTTCGATGATCTTAGAACGAGCGGTTTATCACTTGTGAAATCTGGTGTACACCCATTTTGTAATCTTTTGTAATCTTTTGTCATCTTTGCAATCCTTTGTAATCTCTTGTAATCTCTTGCAATCTCTTGCAATCTTTTGTAATTTCCTGTAATCTTTTTTAATCTTTTGTAATCTTTGCAATCTTTTGTAATCTTTACAATCTTTGCAATCTTTGTGATCTCTTGCAATCTTTCGCAATCTTTCGCAATCTTTTGTAATTTCTTGTAATCTTTCGTAATCTTTGCAATCCTTTGTAATCTTTGCAATCTTTGCAATCTCTTGCAATCTCTTGCAATCTTTTGCAATCTCTTGCAATCTTTTGCAATCTCTTACAATCTTTTGCAATCTTCGCAATCTTTCGTAATTTCTTGTAATCTTTCGTAATTTTTGTAATCTTTTGTAATCTTCGCAATCTTTGCAATCTCTTGCAATCTTTTGGAATCTCTTGCAATCTTTTGGAATCTCTTGCAATCTCTTGCAATCTATTGCAATCTCTTGTAATCTTTTGTAATTTTTGCAATCTTTTGTAATCTTTTGTAATCTTTGCAATCTTTGCAATCTCTTGCAATCTCTTGCAATCTCTTGCAATCTCTTGCAATCGCTTGCAATCTCTTGCAATCTCTTGCAATCTCTTGCAATCTCTTGCAATCTCTTGCAATCTCTTGCAATCTCTTGCAATCTCTTGCAATCTCTTGCAATCTCTTACAATCTCTTGTAATCTTTTGTAATCTTTTGTAATCTTTGCAATCTTTTGTAATCTTTCGTAATCTTTGCAATCTTTTGCAATCTTTGCAATCTCTTGCAATCTCTTGCAATCTTTGCAATCTCTTGCAATCTTTGCAATCTCTTGCAATCTCTTGCAATCCCTTGCAATCTCTTGCAATCTCTTGTAATCTTTTGTAATCTTTTGTAATCTTTGCAATCTTTTGTAATCTTTCGTAATCTTTGCAATCTCTTGTAATCCTTGTAATCTTTGCAATCCTGTAATCTGGTGTACACCCAAATTGATGAGTGATTGACCCCTCGTCTTAGAAGGAAATAGTTTTTTGACCAAAAATTTTAGAATAATCTTCCCTAGATGAATTGAAGTTCACCTGAATTTTTTCGATATTTTTTTCCCACACAATTAAGAGATACCGAAGCACAAAAGAAGGCGTTTTCAACACAGGCTCTTATGGGAATTGTCACCTAACCCAACTTTAAGTAGAAAAAAAATCATGGAAGGAAATGATTTTTTTTTTCATTGGAGATTTTACTCAACGATGAAGAAATCAATTCTGAACCCAATGACCATACGTTGAATAGACGTTTCCAGGCAAATTACTGCAATATTATTGAAACCATTGAAACAAATGAATAAAATGCTAATTTTCGGTTTGGCATCTGAGATGCGGCAACAGCGTGCGAGGAGTGTACGACAACACGGGAGTATTTCAATTTGTATGACTCTGCGAATCGAATATAAGGAATTGATAATGCATGTGGGGCTTTCCACGCCAACTCGACCAACGTCCGACCCTGACCATATCGGATTTTATCGACTCTCTTTCAAATAGTTGTCTGCAGGATCAGGATCTCAAAAAAAAAAGATTTTAATTTTTTCTAATGACCGTTATTTATTTATGATTTTTTCAATGGACTCAAAGTTCGACCCATTTTGAAATTCTGAAAAAATTCATAGAACTTCCATCAAATATGAGGATCATTTTAAGCCATTACATAGAGTAGGCAATATAATAGAAGTCCTCGAGAAAAATTAAAAAAATAATTAAGATTAAGTTTTTCTAAACTTTTTTTATTTCATTTTTTTTATTTCAATGTCATTTTGTATCAAAACAACTCGTAGCTCTGGAAAAATATGTCCATCCAAAGAGGTCAGAACAGTAGTAGAATCAACAATATTTGATGAGGTAATGAAAGTAGTAAGCGAAAAAAAAATTGAAGTCTAAAAAGGGCAAAAATCCCATGTTAATCAAATGGGACGAGTATCGTCCTACAGGCAGGGGTTAATGGCACTTGAAAAAAAAAAAAAAAAATAGCCGTTGACGCGAATGAACGTGTGTGGACACACAGTGCGGTTGAGTAATGGAATCTGGTACGCCTAAAACTCTAACTAATGCCAAACGATCAAAATTATGTCGTAAACGCAAATCCGACATCAATGGCGGGAATAATTTTGTGTGTAAAGAACCTAGAACTTCTGACGAAAAAATCTCTGTAACAAATGATTATGATTATTAAAAGATTAATAACCACAATTAACAGGGCGTTTGTTTACAAACAAAAAAAACTAAGGGAAAATTTATACAAAAAAATCGAAATGAATGATAAATCACAAAAAAACATTTTCAATGCCTAAGATTCTTGCCCCACGGGTGAAACCTGTAGATTTTATTATAAAAAATGATAGTGTAGGACATGGAAACTTTTCAGACTTTGTGTGACAGTTAAACATGGAAGTGGTGAGCAGATAAGCCCCGTGACGCTTTTAAACGTTAGTCGTCTTTTATTTTTATCATATGCTATCTGAAGTCAATAGACATCACGACAACTGGATAGCCTCGGATAATTTCGGTTCTAAAACCCCAGATCGTCTATCAGGTCAACGTCATCGTCGGTTAAACTGACCCCGGACCGGTCATCGATTCTCCCAAGGTGAAGTCATTATTTGGCGTTTTTCGTATTGGATCCTCGCAGTATTTCCTTCTTGGTTACTGGTTAGTCATCATTATCGACTTGTATTTTTTAATGCAGGGATTAGATTAGATAGCCCTCTATCATATTATGCGGAAAGTAACGGTCAGCTTGTCGCGGGATGTGAATCATTCGTACTTGGGCTGCAGATCGTGAGTTGAGTAGGTTCAGCAGTCAGAACATATTGTGGTTTTGTGGTTACATGCCGACACTCAAACCTTCAAAAAAGGTACTCTTCACCGAACCATAGGTAAGTTTTTTGGTAGAAAAATCATTAAACACATGAACTATATTGTTTGTGGTAGAGGGTAATTAAATATGCGTATAGGTATACCTGCGAGACCTCATAGAACTTATATTCCTGGAAGGGGAATAGCCCATTTTCGCAATGAGCGGCAGACTGACGCCAACATGTTGAGACAGAGATATATCTCTCTCTCCTTTCCTAACGTACAGTCCCCTCTCCGCGCATACCCCTCGCCGAAATAGTACCGTGCGAAGATTGATAGGTTAGGGTTAGCGTGAAGTTGTAATCTATTATGTATTACAGAAATAGTTTAGTTATACATTTACTGACAACGGTTATAAATTAATATGCTATTGAAAATTATCATCCAAGCAAATAATCTGACAATGTTTATTCGTGGTTAACGGTATAGGTTAGGAATGACTACGACTAGGGAGGTGCGCGCCTGCGCGGAAAGGAAAGACGGCACGTTACGAAAGGAGGAGGAGATATATTTCTGTCTCAACATGTTGGCGTCAGCCCGACGGCTCCTATTCCCCTTCCAGGAATATAAGTTCTATGACCTACATAGAGTTTTTTGTAACACCGGACACCCCCTTCCTACAGTAAACCCAACACAGGCATATGCTGCGTGTGTGGGGCTCCGGCCTTCGGCAGAAGGGGATAGACTGTGAGTAGCGTTGCCCATTGCGTCCTAACCCCGACCGAGCCTCACGGAGGCGGCATGTGATAGTATTGGTATTGCAGAAGGAGGGGAGTATCTGGTATCACAGAAAACTCTCGGTATATGCGAGAACCGAATACGAAGATATGGAATCATTTGTAATTGGCATACACTGTTGAAAATGATTGTGAATTTACAACACATTTACTACACAAAAGTTTTGCGAAATTACAAATGTGGCGTAGCAAAGTGAACTGCTAAGCTTGTTGTATGAATTTACAAATAAATTCTTGATTTTACTGAACTTTCATAGGAAAAACACGAAATTGTATTTGAATTCGCTAAATTGTTTAGTAAATTAATTTTAAGGAAATGTCTTTTAAATTTACTACTTATGTATTGGAAGTTTTATTCGTACATTGTATTGGAAGTTTTATGCAGAAATTTTTAACAGTGTAGGTGAGTGCATGAAGAAGTAAAAAATTCAGAAAACCCAGTTGATGAATGAGAATTATATCGTGTAGATCAATTTACGTGAATAACCAATGATTGATTAATTACAGGGCATCTTCTAGAATTTCCCACGAAGGATACGTCAAAACATCATCAAAATCAAAATCTAATCTCCGAAGGCCAACGGCGACAAAGGTGACAAAATGCATTCATCCGACAGCGACAGTGATTCAGGATGTAACAAAGGATTGATTGCTGCTGTGAGCAAGAAGCATAAAAAAAGAATAATCCCCGAGCGAGACAGAATTACAGATATGAAGGACTGTCTGGAAGGAGGAGCAGACATTAATACCGTGGACGAGAATGGGAATACCGTCTTACACACGGCAGTGAAAAGGGGCTACCAGATGATTGTTGGATTTCTGCGAGAAGCCGGAGCAAGAACGGATATTTCGAACCACAAGGGGGAAACGGCACTCACGCTGGCTGTAAATCTTGGTCAAAAAGAGATCGCGAATGTCTTGAAAGAACCTTCGACTACGCGAAAGAGTGATCTGGCGAGTGGCGATTCTTCACCAAATTCTTCCACAACGCGGCCGAATCGAAAACGTACTGCTGACGTTATAGATGGAAAGCTTGATGAAAGTCTTGGCAAAATAAGATCGATCGATATCTCACCACCGGATCTCCAAAACGACACCACCTCAGTCGAGCAGAGGTCAAATCGGAAGCGTACTGCTGATGATGAACTTAGCGAGCACGCTAAAAGACTTCGAAAATTGACTTTGACCGATGTCTCGCAGCCTGATCTTGACCGTAGCACAACGAAAGAAGAAACATATACTGCATCAGGTCTGAAGAGATCTTTACACGGAACGGTTTATCAGTTGAAGCTCTTGATGCTCATTCTACATCGTGCGTGGAAGATCGGTTACTCCTTTCGCTTGGCAACAGAAATGGATGCGGCTGAAAAGTTCGACGATGTAGTTCTACGATATAGAGACATTAACGGTGACGAAGTGTATCAATTCGTTCAAGCTAAACATAAACAAGACGAAACTAAAATGATTAGCGCCAGCGACTTATTGGATGTGAAAGATGGGGATTTTAGCTTGCTGAAGTATTTCATTTCTTGGCGTAAGATTAAGAAAAATCCAGACTTCGGTGAGGGCAGATCGAAAAACTTCATACTGTGTACCAATATTGGCCTTGATGCAGATAGTTTGGAGGAAAAGAACATCAATGTCGTCGAGATAAAGGAGCCAGACGATTTTCTGATGGTAACGAACAGATCGAGACACCCACCACGCTACAAACTCCTGGTGGGAAATCCGTCTGGTCTGTGGGACACGTTGAAATCGGCATCTGATGTTCACAGGCTAGCAAAGGAGCTTGCAGAGCGCGTTTGTGGCTCTCTGGATATCCAATTGAATACCGAAATCGTTAAAAGTTATCACGTCGCATTAGCAGAAGAGGTTGTTAATGTGCGTGAGAAAAAATTTTCCGCTAATTTCATCGACGATAATTGCTTATCTGACGAAGCAGCAGAGTTTCGAAAGATTTTCTTCCTGAATACAAAACGATTATTGTCGAAAAGAAATCTATGTGAAAATGATATTTGGAAATTTTTGAGAGAAGCCTCCCTAAAGCTCTCTTCGACCTTCGGGAAAAAAACCCAATCAGCAGTTAAACCCGAGCAGACTCAATCTGTCAAATTGCCCAAGGACCAGATTGACGATGCTGAAATCTCACGCTTTCTTGACGAATTTATTTTGGCAGTGAATCAACCTAATGAAGTAGAGCTTGGTGAAATGATGAAGCGCGAAATTGGCATCCATGGTCAGTTGGATCTACCAGATGCTGGATTCGTTAGGGATTCGTTTCAAATTGAAATTCTGAATTGGTTCAAGACCAAACAGGGTAGGTTCTTGCAGAAAAAGGACGCTGACAATTTCTTCGATGAAATGAAAGTTAAACTTGGCTCCCTCAAAACCATGGCTTTGAGCTTGGAATATTCGGAGAAGCTCAAACAACTTGGCATTCGGTTCAACTGCGAGAACACAGAATTACAGAGTTTCATAGGCTGTTGCGATCACACTTCGAACCAGGTTCTGGAAATAATTTCCCCGAAACAAACTTTGTTGACATCCTTACAGGTTTGTCAAACTCTGGCGCAGCTACGAGAATGCCAGGAAAACGATGGTTTTATCTTCCTACGTCTGAAAACATTGTTAACACCAGAAATAATGAAGCTAGTGTTACCCGCTTTTGAATGGCCACGTAACAACAACCTGTTAGTTATTGACTGTGAGTCAATCAGTGCCAAGCAACATTTGCAGACGTTGTGGAATCCCTTATGTGATATCATGGCGAAAGACGTTCACAAAAAAATAATTGTTCTCACTCAATCAGGCGAAGATTTGGGTACTGAATATACCTTCAGTCGTACACCTTGTCGTGTAAAGTATACTGACCACAGCTTCGATAAACTCACCAACGATTCAAGAAGAAAAATATTAGAAAAACCAGTCACTAAGTTTCAGGGATATAAAAATAATATCAGCCTTGGGAAATTGTTAGGCATTTACGACTTTGATAACCTCAGTGCAGATGAATTACAAGATCTCTCAGAAATAATCGATGCGAATGCGTTAGTTGAGATCATTCGTAGCGACCAATTAGAGTTTGGTGCTGACTTGAATGAAATGGATACGCGTAAACAACGCTACATAAATCGTACGATCTGTCGGGAGATATTTATCAAAGAATCTATCCTCGAAGACAAGAATGTACCTGATTTGATCGCTATCAGTGGCAATGATCCAGTACTCCAGTTTTCAATGGGACGAAATTCTATGATCGCATTGTTTGAGATCGTTATTGATGGACATTCTTCGGATAAATCAGAGAAAATCGGGGAAAGTCAACTAATGAATAATCGTCCCACAAATTTTTCTACTTTAGACAGTCTTGAAGCGGAGAAACAATTCAACGACTTGTGTGCAAGAAATGTAGACCGCAACATTCATTGGTTGAAAAAGGAGAAGGAAAGATACATATGGAAGAAATCTCAAGGAGATATAGCGTATTTGGTACAACATCGAGATGCCAGTGATACCGACGACTGTAACGATAAAATAGGTGCGACGCGTTTCAGTGAAGACCAACTCATAAACCATGACAATCCCGTGATTATTTCCGACACGGCGGGTACGGGTAAATCCACCATGTTGAATCATCTGGCACGTAAGATAAAAGAGAACAAACCCGACATGTTGGTACTCAAGGTCGATTTGAACAACCATTCAACCGCCCTCTCAGAAGTGATGAAGAAGGACTCAGTCAACGATCTGGCTATTAGAGCCGAAAGAGCAATACAATTCTTGGTGAAGGAACTCTTCAGTGGTGAATCTGACTTGGCACGAAAGGTTTTCAGGAGAATTATTCAGAGAAAACACAAGGTGGCACTGATATTTGACGGATTTGACGAAATAAGTCCGACGTATGAGGGTCCTGTAATTGATTTACTGCAAACATTCGCGGATTATGGCATTAAGAAATTGTTAGTCGCAACTAGACCACATACAAGAGCAACATTGGAGACTAAGTTGAACACATTTTCTTACGTGATTCAGCCATTCTCAAAGTACGATCAAGAGAAATTTTTTACCGAATTTTGGAAAGCTGAATTTCACACAGCTGACAACCGTGTAAAAAAGTATACAAGGGCATTGACGAATAAACTAGCCGATTCGATCGAAGATCAGAGAAATAAATTTACTGGTAATCCACTACAGGCGCAGTTAGTGGCGGAGATATTTGAAAGTTCGTGCGAAGAATTCGTTGACTCTGGTGTCGATGAACCGAAGTTTCCGGAAAAAATTAATCTTATTAATTTGTACAAAAATTTCGTGGAAAAGAAGTTTGACGTTTTCTTCAGAAAACGAGGTGGTGACCTTGCCAACGTAGCGGTTATGCAGGACAGAAGGCAGCAGTATAAATGGTTCATAGAAAAACATCAGAGACTGGCTTTGGATACGCTATTTGACGAGGACGAGATAACAGAGCTTCTCCTTACCAGCGGCATTTCACATGAGCCAGTTGATCTTGACATCCCTCCAGAGCGGGACGGCATCATTACACAATTCATCGACGGTCAACCACGGTTCGGACACCGAACGTATGCAGAATATTTCGCCGCAAAGTTCTTCTCAGATATGTTGACCTCAAAAAAGGGCCGGCAGACCGAACTATTGGGAAAAATCATTGTAGCAGATATTTTGCTTGGAGAAAATTTCATTACGATGCGTGCTTTCATAGATGAGCTATTGCCAGACAAACATTTTGATGTATTACAGGGTGGGTTTTGGGCATTTCATTTGAAAGAGCATCAATCCAAGCGGGTAGGAACTATCTTCCACGTAGCAGCTGCGGAGGGCAATGGTCGTATTTTGAGACTATTTCTGCATTACCTTTCTGCTAATACTGAAGATCGAAGGGAACTCATGCAGGTCCAGAACATGATTGGCATGACAGCAGTACACCACGCTGCATATACAGGCAATATCGACATAATAAAGGATTTGATTGAGAGCGGAGCCGATATCAACCGACAATTGAACACAGACTCGACGCCACTACACGTGGCTGTCTACAAAGGTAAACTGGACGTCGTCGAGTATTTGCACAGGAATGGAGCCGATATAAATTGTCGAAGGAACGATGGCGTAACGCCGCTACACCTGGCTGCTAACGAAGGTAATCTGGACGTAGTTGAGTATATAATCAGAAATGGAACCGATATCAATTGTCAATCGAACAAAAGCTGGATGCCGCTACACCTGGCTGCTTACGAAGGTAAACTGGACGTTGTCGAGTATTTACACAGGAATGGAGCCGATATAAATTGTCGAAGGAACGATGGCGCAACGCCGCTACACCTGGCTGCTGCAAGAGGTAAACTTGACGTCGTCGAGTATTTACACAGGAATGGGGCTGAAATCAATTGTCAAAGGAACGATGGCGCAACGCCGCTACACCTGGCTGCTGTAAGAGGTAAACTTGACGTCGTCGAGTATTTACACAGGAATGGGGCCGAAATCAATTGTCAAAGGAACAATGGCCTAACCCCGCTACACCTGGCTGCTGCAAAAGGTGAACAGGACGTCGTCGAGTATTTACACAGGAATGGAGGAGATATCAATCGTCAAGAGAACGACGGCTGGACGCCGCTACACCTGGCTGCTCAGGAAGGTAAACTGGACGTCGTCGAGTATTTACACAGGAATGGCGCTGATATAAATTGTCAAATGAACATTGGTGGCACGCCGCTACGTGTGGCGTTTTTGCAAGGTCAACTGGATGTCGTCAAATATTTACAGCGACATGGAGCCGATTTCATTGCCAAATGAACGCGGGCCTGGCACCGCTATACCTGGCTACGCGCGATGGTAAATTGGACATAGTCAAATATTTACACGGGACTGGAGCCGATATCAATTGTTAAACGAACAATGGCACGACGCCGCTGCACGACCGCGTCCATCGCGCATCCCACGACGCGCATCATGCGATTTTCCGGATCTCGCGGATTTCGCTATGAAACGAGGGTAGCTAAGCCGCTTGCTACCGATTGTGTGGCAAAGCGCCCGTCGAGTCACTTCTTATTAATTTCTTAATTAGGCACCCTGACGGCTTTTGTTACACGCTCAATATACCTTCAGCTACCGTGTATATACCGGCTGGTTACCCAGCGCCGGATTTACAATGGAGGTGGCCCGGGGGCGGGTGGGGATAAAAATTTCGAAAGTCCGAAACGTAAACTGACCAAAGTCTCGAATTTTGAAATGATCGAATACCAAAATAACGAGAATTGTGATTTCAAATTTTTCTATTTCCGAGAGACCACTGAGTCGAATCAGTGTTTCGTCGAAAGGTTATTTTCATAACATCTGCTCTGAAACTTCAGCTTTCATTCATGTGGGAAGAAAGCAACTGCCTTCATCCCTGTGGGAAGAAAGCAACTGCTTTCGTCCCTTGACAAGAAAGTATTTCGGACCTAAAGTTTCTTGCGGATGTTATGAAAAACATAGTGTGTGACACGGGATGAAACATGAATGCAGGCACGGGTGATGTCGGCCCCCGCCTTCGGCATCGCACTGACAACTTCACCCTAGCCTGCATTCAGCTTGTTTCATCCCTTGTTACATAATATACTATTATCCGACAGTTCGCTAATTCGACAATGTGTTTTCAGATCATTCGTACTTCGAATGGGCAGAATATAGATTATAATCACATGAAAAGTTTATACTTCCAAAACGCAAAATCGAAAATGGCTCATATTTTAAACAGCTCATAAACCAAACATAAATATAGAGAGAACCAAAATTCAGAAGGAGCAGAACTCATCAACGCAAAATGTAGAAAGGTCAAAATCTCGAGTGATAGAATTTTCATGAGCTCCTAAGTATTAGCCTTATCCGGTAGCGGAGGAAACAGGAAATACCTTCAATAAGTGTTGCAGCACTTTCGCTATTTTGGCCGTCTATGTTTAAGCGATTCGAGATTCTGACCATTCGAGTTTTCGACCTTTCGTTTGAATGAATTCGAATCTTCAAACGGTTCTTAGATTGGCTATTCTAAAATAAAGAACAGTCCAAATTTTGTATATTTGATATTTTCACTAATTCGACATTTTGCCCTTCGTGATCTTGTCCATTCTTGAATTGGTTTTTCGACGAAATTTGTTTGTGATATTTCCGTATTCATAATGATCTTTTGTATACTTCATAGAGTATCGCAATATTGCCTGTTCTGAATTTTGCGTTTCGTTAATTTTGAAATTCGAGATTCCAGCCAGTTTACGTTTTGGACTTTCGAAATTTTGACACCTGCGCGCGCGCATATTGAACGGATAGGAGTTTCACCAGTATCGGTCATCATATTTATTTCAATGAAGCAATTAGGATTAAAGATGCAAAGAAGAAATGAAAATAATATTATCTTCAAACGATCTTATACATTCTTGTATTCATAAATAGAGAAAAAAAATCCATGTCGGAGTTTGTGGAGGCCCCGGGGCGGCCGCCCCGTCCGCTCCTGCCTAAATCCGGCACTGTGGTTACCCTCTTACTATCGTTATGGTACGTGTAAATGGTTTAAATGTGGTAGTTTTGCGCCGAAAATGAACAAAGTTCGTACTGTATGTATGCGTACTTACAACACTTTTGATAAAAATCACCCTTCATAACATAATTAGCCCGATAAAACTATGTTCTCAATGTCAAAAATGCAATTCCCAAATCAGTGAATAAAGTCAATTGACGAAAAAAAGTTGTTTGTCGTTGATGAAACCGACCATTAGTAATTTCGTTGCGGTCCTTTTGTGAAAATATTATTGAATGAATATTTTTTTCAAATGTAAGTATTTTGTAACCGATGAACATTCGGTTTTCATACCGTACTACCTACGAATACCTACCATTTAAAATTCGTTCATTTTCGGCTAAAAAATACCGTGTTTATGTAGCGAAAAGAACGTTTTGTTACGGTCTTCTGACAATCCTTATACCAATACTGTGTTTATACGGTAAACATACGGGGTAATCTGCGTATATCGAAAGCCGTCAGGGGCACGTAGCCAAAATAGTGCGTGACCTTACTTGCTCTCAATTCGTATTTCTTTACTGGCTAAAATTGAAGTTGAATTAGAATCGCGAATTTTTATATCAAAGAATAAGTCTAATAAAATCTCACATTTCACACACAGAGTTTTACTAATTTTGTATGAACTTAAAAACTTAGACGGCAAGCGTAAAAGACGTCTTAATTAATTTAACGGCGCAATTTGATAATTTGTGGTTTGGAGAACCGCGATCTATCAGACTTAACGCATCCAGGATTAACAATCTCAAATATTTAACCTTCTATTAGAACATTGATCAAACTAAGGAATTTATCTTTAAATTAACTTTAATTCTACCTTGTAATTTTTTTTGTACTCTTTAATTTTGTATCATTTTCGTTATCGTTTTTCTTTATGAGACTTCTGAGCTCAATAAGCAATATTCTGTTTTTTTTTCTGTTTATTTCTATCCAAATTTAACTGATTACCATTAAACCTGATCTATTGTTAAATTGCATCTTTTTTCTTTCAATTTCCTTTTCTATTAATTACTTTTTCTAAATCTTTCAGCCTTCACAAAATCATCGCTGTTAGCTATTAACAGCTACGGTGCGGATTATAAATCCACTCCTTGGTCTGTTCGGCAGGCTTGGTGTGCGTGTCTAGTCCTGGTTCCGCAAATGCGGCTTTCGTTGGACTCTCAGCCTGGCGGTACTGGTTAAAACCCGTATCCGCAGCTTCTGTCTGAGAGTTTGATTCAAGTCTGCGGCGCGGACTTGGCTGGCGTGGCACATTCAGCTCTGTCAGGGTACAGCTCTGATCGGATATAACCTGATTCGAGTCTGTTTTCGGGTTTTCGTGGTTTTTCACTTTTTCCACAAGAGGAGCTCCAAAATTATCACACCCGTGGCAAAGACACTCACGCGGACTAGCACCATATCTCCAGCTAGTGATGAGCAAAAGCAAGACCAAGACCACATGCACATGCCACGTAATTTTCGGTGTCACACTTGTAGTAAATCGTATAATTATGTAGAAAATCTTTGAAAATCGTAGTTTATCTTCAAAAAATCCGTATTCTGCAATGGCGAATTGTACGGAAAATTACGAATTCCTACGCAAACTACGAATTGCTACGAAATTTTTACGAATCTACAACAAACTACGAAGAATTAAGGAAGTTTGGGTGAATAGGAAGTTAAACATAAATTTCGTTAAGTTTCATAAAATAGTAAGAGTTTCCGAAATTATCTACGATCTTCTACGACAAACTTCGAAAAAGTAAGAAACTTCGGAAACATGAGAAGTTGAACATAAATTTCGTAGATTTTCGTAAGATATTACGAATTCCTACAATTTTCTACGATTTTGTACTGAAAATTAAGTCATTTCAATTGACAAGGAAGCGGAATAACGTTTCATACAATTTTCGTAGGATAGTAAGAATTGCTACACTTTTCCACGACTTTCGACAAAAATGTAAGAACAATGGGATTCTCGAAATAATGGAATTACCTTTGGTACATTTGCAGAGAATGAGAGAATAAAGCCGAAGGGCACGCGATATGCGAAATGTAACACAAACGCTTGATGTTTGGGTTGTCTGTATGCCGGCGAAGCGCGTTAGTTTCCAGAGAATCGCTCTGTACAATTTCATACAATATTAACAGGACAAATCCGAGACATAATTCCATAGGAATTCATCTGATTATACAGAGCGATTCTGTTGAAAATAACAATAATAAAAGGTAGGAAAACGGGAAACACCTGCATTGAGCAGATCAAACATCGACGATTGAATTTTATTTATTACGTGGGAAATAAATTTTCGGGAGGAATACACCCACCTGATATGGAGCGTCCAACCTGAATCACCCTGTATTATCACGAAGGAAAAAAGAGCATTGATGAATTTGGTGCAACTTCATATCGGTCAGAATAATAGTGAATAATAATAATCAACAAAGTAAGCTACCCGATTTGCGAAACTTTTGCAACATTGTCGAGGGTAAAAAAATGCGGAAAAATTATTTTTGCTAATTGCAAATGGGGTTGCAAATTCGTCAAAACATCACAATAGATGTGCTAAGCATTTGCAACCAAAATTGAAAACTTTTGGAATTTTTTCGAGACTGCATGCTGCTTGATAAAATGACCGCTGATAAAAAAAAAATTATAATCGAACATGTTCCGGTTAGCGCAAGGGGTTGCAGATTTATGCAACTATTCGGGACATTATTCCGATGAATCTGTCAAGTTTGCAGGACTTTTGGAAGTTTCTTCGTCATTTTAAAAACAAAAAATAATAATTTTCAATAAACAAAAATGTTTCTTACCCAGAAATTGGTTGCAAATCACGTGATGTAAAATAATGTGTAGAACCCTACTTCAAGTTTGCAGAACTTTTGGAATTTTCTTAGCGAAAATATCGCGAAATTCCACCTTTTTGCAATTTTGACAATGTTCCGTAATTTGAAAAAGGTTGCATAATGAGATTTAGTGGTTCCTAGGTGTGCCATGCATTTCACCAAAGTTTGAAAAGTTTTGGACTTATTGTTAAATTTTAGATTTTTAATGTCTAGAATGACTGGTCTAGTTGTACTGCGTTTATTTTCATGCTCATTGTCGTACACATCAAATTTAATAAACAACGAATTTTCCGTTTGTTGTAAGCGAATACAGTAAAACCTCATTTATCCGGCCTTCGATTAACCGAGTCTCCGCGTTATCCGAGGCAACGGATTCATCCGAGCACTCCGCATTAATCGAGGTGTATGCTCGGGTAAAACGGAAAAACTCGAGTAAAACGGATAGGGCCGCTATACCTATGCTGTACGCGCGAAGTATTTTGCGATCGCTACTATGGTGCTTATACATTATGTAAATACTTTTGTGATCAAATTTCATTTCAACGTTTCAAATACATAAAAAATGATTGAAATTTTCGAATTTTTCGCTTCTTTTGTGTTATCCGAGCTGTCGCTCATCCGAGATACCTCCTTCCCACATTACCTCGGATAAACGAGGTTCTACTGTACATTGATTATGCTGCCCCATATGAATTCAGAGACCATGTTATATTAAATATATTATGAAAAATGATGATGTAGGGCTTTGAAACCTTATAGACTTTGCTGCTGGCTGATGGTTGATACGTTTGACAAAATTGGAAAAATTTTAAATTGAATTTGTATATTTAATATACAGTAGAAGCTCGATTATCCGAACCAATTGGGACCGGGCTTAGTTCGGATAATCGCAAATTCAGATAATGGAACAGTAATGTTACACAATATGAGTTTGCTTGGAGTTAAATAAAGACCACCAGTAAGAATGAGAATGCGAGCTCACTAATGCCCTGACGGGCGAATCAAGCTTGAACATGTTCGACGAAACGCTTAGTTTGCAACACTGTAATTGCGAGTCCTTCGACGTGCATATGAATTTCAAAATTTCGCGCTGTCGTTCAAATAGATAAATACTATGTGATAAAACGCGGAAAACGCGCGCATGAAGATTTAAAAAAAAAAAAAAAAAAGTTGAGGTTCGGCTATCAGAGGGTTCGATTAAAACGATCGTGGTTCGGATGACAGAGGTTCGGATAATCGAGGTTCTACTGTACATGGAAGTGATCAGCAGATGAGCCTCGTGACGCTTTTAAACGTTAGTCGACTTTCGTGCTTATGATATGCTATCTAAAGTCAATAGACATCAGGACAACTGAATAGCCGAGTGAATAGTCTCGCATAATTTCGGTTCGGAAAGCCCAGATCATCCATCAGATCATCCTCATCGTTGGTTGAAGTGACCCCGAACCGGTCCTCGATTCTCCCAATAGACGACCGTCATTATTTTGCGATTTTCGTATAAGATCCTCGCAGTATCTCCTACTTGGTTAATCATCATTATCGACTCGTATCTCTTAATGCAGAGATTAGATTAGATAGCCCCCTATCATATTGTGCAGAAAGTAACAGTCAGGTTGTCGCGGGTTGTGAATCATTCGTACTTGAGTTGCAGATCGTAAATGATTGTGAGTTAAATTGGTTCAACAGTTGGAATACATTGTGGTTTCGTGGCTACATGCCGACACTCAAACCCTTCCGAATCGTGAAATACCCGACCGGCCGAATACCCGAATTCTTCTTAGTGCACCTTTGGCTTATCTCCAAAAACCGAATACCCGAGTCGCCATTGATCCGAATGCGATAGGTCGGTTTCCAGTCCAGGAGGTAGTATCACTTTTCATGTAGTCATTTTAAAGTTCAGTGTCGGTTCAGTGAATAAAAGTCGCAAATACAATGTAAAATAGTCTGTTGTTTTCAATGAACAAGAGTTTGATCTATACATGAGAAAAGTTATTCTTAGTTGGTTAAACCGGCCACAAGACTAGCAACTAGCTGAAACTAGCTACTCTAAGGTGCTGCCGGACGCAATTTCGCCGAACCTGACCAGAGCTGCCAACATCGTTAAAAAAGGTGCTATTAAACGGAATATCTCTGCCTGGGCACCGAAATCAATGAAACAAAATGCCCTGCGCAAATTCAGGCGCGAATACGAACCCATACGGCCCAAAACATGTCCGTTTTGAGTTGAAATAGACAAGTAATGTATGAAAAACGCTCATTTTTTACACTTGGCGATTTTCTATAGGGTTTTTGTGGTGTCGGTGACGCTTCCGAGATGGCGTGGCGCACGAATCTACGACTCGGATCACTGTTCGATAAATTGGACAAAATCAGCTGTCAGTGATAAATATGCGTGTATTCTAAAATTGTCATAGAATGTTGTTATTGTGGTCAGGATACACAGAAGACTAACCAAGCCATAACGTTTGGTAAGTGCATCAACAAAATACAGTGGTGGTATACATTACGTCATTTATATTCACCTTCGTTAGGTTAGGTTTGATTCGATTCTGTCCAATTTATCGAACACTAATCCGAGTCGTAGATTCGTGCGCCACGCCATCTCGGAAGCGTCACCGACACCACAAACACCCTATAGAAAATCGCCAAGGGTCAAAAATAAGCGTTTTTCATACATAACTTGTCTATTTCAACTCAAAACGGATATGTTTTGGTCCGTACGTGTTCGTAATCGCGCCTGAATTTGCGCGGGGCATTTTGTTTCGTTGATTTCGGTGCCCAGGCAGAGATATTCCGTTCAATAGCACCGTTTTCAACGATGTTGGCAGCTCTGGTCAGGTTTGGTGAAATTGCGTACGGCAGCACCTCAATCTATATATGAGTAAAGTTATTCTTCGTTGGTTAAACCGGCCACAAGACGCACGTGAATTAATCGTCGACGTTTCTTGAAATTAGCTACTTTAATTAAAATTAATCATTTAATACAACACATTAACTAAATCTAGCGTTTTTGTCAGTACGCGAGAGGTTATGTTCGTTACTCCGGCTCTGACTATTAACAAAAATTAACCTAAGGCTATCGGAATTCTTCAATTAATTCACACCGTAATAATGAATTGTTGGCTGAGTTAATTATTTGATTTACGTAGGGTTTTTACACTTCATTTATCATTTGCTTCAAATAAACGAACATATAACCACAGTTCACACATGTCCAGCACCGGTCAGGGGGGCGAAGGGGGCACTGCCCCCGAGAGCGATAGACAGGGGGGCGCCTATGCATATCCAATTCCTCCAAATCAGTTATATTGCTACAACTTAGTTGCGGATATGGGCGGCAAATTAAAATAGAGCTTTGATTATCGAGCACTCGTTGAGAAAAAAATTGACAGGCGACATGTGGCATCAAACTTTTATGGAATCATTACAGATCTTTCGTCGGCGATAGTGCAATACCGCGTAACTAACATCTGCAATACCGCGTAAGTACAAAAAAAAAAAAAAATGAGATTTAGTGTGCATTTAATGTATTTTTTATTTTGACATCGAATGCACACCAAATCTCTTCTTTTCTTTTTTTGTACTTACGCGGTATTGCAGATGTTAGTTACGCGGTATTGCACTATCGCCGACGCTTTGTTGTATTCTAGCGTAGAATGATTGAAGGTTACTTCCGATTGGCTGAATCTATCGATATGGCCATCTATCCCGGACTATTGGGAGAGAATTGGCCATAACTCTCATTTCTTTGATTTTACTTCATTTTAGTTTAATTGCTGATGTGACAAAAATTATCGCGTTCCAGTTTGTAGAGTATCGCGATGCTTTTTGAACAGAAATTACATTTGCCCACCATGATTGCACGAAAATTGCACAGAATTTAATGATTTGGGCTCAGTTTGTGGGCAGAAGAAAAAGAAAGATATAGTAAGAAATTCGCAAGTAAATGTGAAAGGCCTAGGGAGGGGATGGGGCAAAAGCGGGGCTAATTATCTCACCCCAAAGCATATAGCCATCTCTCCCGAGCATACCGGGAGAGATGGCCCCTCTGAGTTTTTTTTTAACTGTTTTTTTTTTTCAATACAATATCGACCGAAAATTATATATGTAGTAACTTTATAATAAAGATATCTTCAAAGTTTGCGGTAAGGTCCGAAATATTGATTCAATCATTATAGTTTCCCAACCATAAGGTTCCAAAAAAAGTATGGCCATCTCTGCCAGAATTACCCTATATCGTGAACTTGAATTCACGTGAATAACCAATGATTGATTGATTGCAGGGCATCTTCTAGAATTGCCTACTAATGATACTTCGAAACATCATCAAGATCATAATCTAATCTCCGAGTATCACCAGCGACAAGGTTGACAAGATGCATTCATCCGACAGTGACAGCGACTCAGGATGGAACAAAGGATTGATTGCTGCTGTGAGCAAGAAGCATAAAACAAAAATAATTCCCGAGCAAGACAGAATTACTGAAATTGAGGACTGTCTGAATGGAGGAGCAGATATCAATACCGTGGACGAGAATGGGAATACCGTCTTACACACGGCAGTGAAAAGGGGCTACCAGATGATTGTTGGATTTCTCCGAGATGCCGGAGCAAGAACGGATATTTCGAACCACAAAGGGGAAACGGCACTCACGCTGGCTGAAAATCTTGGTCAAAAAGAGATCGCGAATGTCTTGAAAGAACCTTCGACTACGCGAAAGAGTGATCTGGCGAGTGGCGATTCTTCACTAAATTCTCCCGTAGCGCGGCCGAATCGAAAACGTACTGCTGACGCTGTAGATGGAAAGCTCGATGAAAGTCTTGGAAAAATAAGATTGATCGGTGTCTCACAAGCCGATCTCCAAAACGACACCAACTCAGTTGAGCAGAGGTCAAATCGGAAGCGTACTGCTGATGACGAACTTAGCGAGCACGCTACAAGACTTCGAAAATTAACTTTGACCGATGTCTCGTATCCTGATCTTGACCGTAGCACAACGAAAGAAGAAACATATGCTGCATCAGGTCTGAAGAGATCTTTACACGGAACGGTTTATCAGTTGAAGCTCTTGATGCTCATTCTACATCGTGCGTGGAAGATCGGTTACTCCTTCCGCTTGGCGACAGAAATGGACGCGGCTGAAAAGTTCGACGATGTAGTTCTACGATATAGAGACATTAACGGTGAGGAAGTGTATCAATTCGTTCAAGCTAAACATAAACAAGACGAAACTAAAATGATTAGCGCCAGCGAGTTATTGGATGTTAAAGATGGGGATTTTAGCTTGCTGAAGTATTTCATTTCTTGGCGTAAGATCAAAAAAAATCCAGACTTCGGTGCGGGCAGATCGAAAAACTTCATACTATGTACTAATATTGGCCTTGATGCAGATAGTTTGAAGGAAAAGAACATCAATGTCAGCGAGATAAAGGAGCTAGACGATTTTCTGATGGTAACGAACAGATCGAGACAGCCACCACGCTACAAACTCCTGGTGGAAAATCCGTCTGGTCTGTGGGACACGTTGAAATCGGCATCTGATGTTCACAGGCTAGCGAAGGAGCTTGCAGAGCGCGTTTGTGGCTCTCTGGATATCCAATTGAATACCGAAATCATTAAGAGTTATCACGTTGCATTAGCAGAAGAGGTTGTTAATGTGCGTGAGAAAAAATTGTCCGTCAATTTTATAGACGATAATTGCTTATCTGACGAAGCAGTAGAGTTCCGAAAGATTTTCTTCCTGAATACGAAACTATTATTGTCGAAAAGAAATCTATCTGAAAATAATATTTGGAAATTTTTAAGAGAAGCCTCCCTCAAGCTCTCTTCGACCTTCGGGAAAAAAACCCAATCAGCAGTTAAACCCGAGCAGACTCAATCTGTCAAATTGCCCAAGGACCAGATTTACGATGCTGAAATCTCACGCTTTCTTGACGAACTTATTTTGGCAGTGAATCAACCTAATGAAGTAGAGCTTGGTGAAATGATGAAGCGCGAAATTGGCATCCATGGCCAGTTGGATCTACCAGATGCTGGATTCGTTAGGGATTCATTTCAAATTGAAATTCTGAATTGGTTCAAGACCAAACAGGGTAGCTTCTTGCAGAAAAGGGACGCTGACAATTTCTTCAATGAAATGAAAGTTAAACTTGGCTCCCTCAAAACCATGGCTTTGAGCTTGGAGTATTCGGAGAAGCTCAAACAACTTGGCATCCGGTTCAACTGCGAGAACACAGAATTACAGAGTTTCATAGGCTGTTGCGATCACACTTCGAACCAGGTTCTGGAAATAATTTCCCCGATACAAACTTTGTTGACATCCTTACAGGTTTGTCAAACTCTGGTGCAGCTACGAGAATGTCAGGAAAACGAGGGTTTTATCTTCGTACGTCTGAAAACATTGTTAACACCAGAAATAATGAAGCTAGTGTTACCCGCTTTTAAATGGCCACGTAACAACAATTTGTTAGTTGTCGACTGTGAGTCAATCAGTGCCAAGCAACATTTGCAAACGTTGTGGAATCCGTTATGTGATATCATGGCGAAAGACGTTCACAAAAAAATGATTGTTCTCACTCAATCAGGGAAAGATTTCGGTACTGAATATACCTTTAGTCGAAAAACTTGTCGTGTAAAATATACTGACCACAGCTTCGATAAACTCACTAACGATTCAAGAAAAAAACTGTTAGGAAAACAGGTCACGAAGTTTCAGGGACAAAACAATGAGACTAGCTTCGGAGAATTGTTAGGCATCCTCGACTGCGATAATCTCGACGAAGATGAATTGAAGGATCTCTCAGACATAATGGATTCGGAAACATTAGTGAAGCTGATTTCGGGAAACGAAATACACATCGGTTGTGGCTTGGATGGGTTGGATGACATTCAAGATTACTACATAAACCGTACTATTTTTCGGCATGTATTTATCAAAGAAGATATCTTCGAGAACGAACGAATACCTGATTTGTTCGCTATTGGCGGCGTTGACCGAGCACTACCGTGTGAATTGGTGCGAATGGGAGTGACTTCTCTGACGTCACCAGATAAAATAATGCGAATCGAAGTATCTTCGGTAGCCCAAGACCCAACGAACTTGATAACTCTAGACAGTGATCGAGAAGAAGAACAATTCAACGATCTATGTGCAGAAAATGAAGACCGCAACGTCCATTGGTTGAAACGAGAGCAGGGGAAATATATATGGAAGAAATCTCGAGGAGATATCACTCATTTAGTGCAACACAGGGATGACAGCGGGACTGACGACAGTATTGCTCGGGCAGGTGTGACATATCTCAGCGAATATCAACTCACAGCCCATAATGAGCCTGTGATTATTTCCGATACGGCGGGAACCGGTAAGTCGACCGTGTTGACTCATATAGCATCGAAGATAAAAGAGGATAAACCTGACACGTTGGTACTCAAAATTGATTTAAACCACCATGCAACTGCGCTAGAAGAAGTAAAAAAGAAATCGATATACGATCTGGGTAGTATCGACGGAGCTGTGCAATTTTTGGTTAAAGAAATATTGAGTCGTGAAACTAATTTGACACGAAAGGTTTTCAGAAGAATTATCGAACGGAAACACAAAGTGGCACTCATATTTGACGGATTCGATGAAATAAGTCCGACGTACGAAGGTCCGGTCATTGATTTACTGCAAACATTAGCAGATTATGGCATTAGGAAATTATTCGTCGCTACTAGACCACATACCAAAGCAACATTGGAGACTAAGTTGAATACATTTTCCTATGAGATACAGCCATTCTCAACTTACGATCAAGAAAGGTTTTTGACTGAATTTTGGAAAACTAAGTTCCAAGCCCCGCACTATGATTCGCAAGAGGTGGCCGAAGCACGTATACAAAAGTATACTACGGCAATCATGATTAAGCTAGCCGATTCGATCGAAGATCAGAGGAATAAATTCACTGGTATTCCGCTACAGGCGAAGCTGGTCGCGGAGATTTTCGGAAATCACAGTGAAGTGACGCCAGGACATTTCTATTCATGCAAAGAATTCGTCGACTCTGAGGTCGATGAACCGAAGTTTCCGGAAAAAATTAATCTCATTTATTTGTTTGAAAATTTCGTGAAAAAGAAGTTTGACGTTTTTTTCCAAAAAAGAGGTGGCAACCTCGCTGATGTAGCGGTTATGGAGGACAGAAGGCAGCGTTATAAATGGTTCATAGAAAACCATCAGAGATTGGCTTTGGATACACTATTTGACAAGGACAAGATAACAGAGCTTCTCCTTGCCAGCGGCATATCACATGAGCCAGCCGACCTTGACATCCCTCCAGAGCGGGACGGCATCATTACACAATTTATCGACGGTCAACCACGGTTCGGACACCGAACCTATGCAGAATATTTCGCCGCAATGTTTTTCTCAGATATGTTAAAGAAGCGCCAGCAGACCGAACCATTGGGAAAAATCTTTGTAGCAGACATTTTGCTCGGAGAAAATTTCAATACAATGCGTGCCTTCATAGATTGGCTATTGCCAGACGAATATATTGATGTACTACAGGGTGAGTTTTGGGCACTTTGTTTAAAAACTCATCGATCTCAGCGGCAAGGAACTATCTTCCATGTAGCGGCTGCAGAGGGCAATGGCCGAATTATGAGACTATTTTTGAATTGCTTCCATGCGAATACCGAAGATCGAAGGGACCTCTTGGAAGTCAAGGACATTCTTGGCAGGACAGCAGTACACCAGGCAGTGACATACGGAAATTTGGACAAGATAAAATTGCTAACAGAAAACACAGACGTTGAAATCGATTCTCGAGATAGTTTCAATCACACACCACTCCACGAAGCTGTACTCAATATCGACATAATGAAGTATTTGATTCGCAAAGGAGCTGATGTCAACTGTCGAATGTCAGATGGCGCATCGCCGCTACACCTGGCGGTTCGGTATGGCAAACTGGATGTAGTCGAATGTTTACTCGAAAATGGAGCCGATATCAATCGTCAAGTGAACGATGGCTGCACGCCGCTACACCTGGCCGCTCAGGAAGGTCAACTGGATGTAGTCGAATATTTATACAGAAATGGAGCCGATATCAATTGCCGAATGGACCATGGCCAGACACCGCTTCACCTGGCTATGCGCGATGGTAAATTGGAAATCGTCAAATATTTACACAAGAACGGAGCAGATATTAATCTTCAGACGAAAAATGGCATGACGCCACTACATCTGGCTGTTCAGGGAAGTTCACTGGATGTGGTTGAATATTTACACGAGAATGGAGCCGATATAAATTGCCGAACGGACCATGGCCAGACACCGCTCTACCTGGCTACGCGCAATGGTAAATTAGACATAGTCGAATATTTACACAAGAATGCAGCCGATATCAATCTCCAAACGAGGGATGGCATGACGCCGCTACATCTGGCTGCTCATGGAGGTAAACTGGATGTAGTCAGATATTTACACGGAAATGGAGCCGATATCAATCGCCCAACGAACGATGGCATGACGCCGGTACACCTGGCTGCTGAGGAAGGTAAACTGGATGTAGTTAGATATTTACACGGGAACGAAGCCAACATCAATCGTCAAACACACGATGGCGTGACGCCACTACACCTGGCTGCTCGAGGAGGTGAACTGGATGTAGTCAAGTACTTACACGGTAATGGAGCCGATATCAATCGTCAGATGAACAATGGCGTGACGCCGTTACACCTGGCTGCTGAAGAAGGTAAACTGGATGTGGTGGAATATTTACACGAGAATGGGGCCGATATTCATCGTCAAACAAACGATGGCGTGACGCCACTACACCTGGCTGCTCGAGGAGGTGAACTGGATGTAATCAAGTACTTACACGGTAATGGAGCCGATATACATTGTCATTCGAACGATGGCCATACGCCGCTACACCTGGCTGCTCTGAAAGGTAAAGTGGATCTAGTCGAGTACTTACACGGGAATGGAGCCGATATCAATCGTCAGATGAACAATGGCGTGACGCCGTTACACCTGGCTGCTGAAGAAGGTAAACTGGATGTGGTGGAATATTTACACGAGAATGGGGCCGATATTCATCGTCAAACAAACGATGGCGTGATGCCGCTACACCTGGCTGCTCAGGAAGGTAAACTGGCTGTGGTCGAATACTTACACGGGAATGGAGCCGATATCGATTGTCAAACGAACAGTGGCATGTTTCCGTTACACCTGGCTGCTCAGGAAGGTAAACTGGATGTGCTCGAATATTTACACGGAAATGGCGCCGATATCAATTGCCGAATGGACCATGGCCAGACACCGCTTCACCTGGCTATGCTCGATGGTAAATTGGACATAGTCAAATATTTACACGGGAATGGAGCCGATATCAATTGTCAAACGAACGATGGCTGCACGCCGCTACACCTGGCTGCTCAGGAAGGTAAACTGGATGTAGTCGAGTATCTACACAGGCATGGAGCCGATATCAATTGTCAAACGAACTCCGGCTTGAGACCGCTACACCTAGCTGCTCTGAAAGGTAACTTGGACGTAGTCAAGTCTTTGTTTGACAACGGAGCACGGCTCAATTCTCAAATGATGTTCGGTCTGATGCCATAGGCCTGGCTGCCTTCGCCAGTCAATGGGAGTGGTAACGTATTTTCAACATTCTGCATTATTATGATCATGATCATGATATCTCGAGCTCAATGAATCAAAAAAGCTTGAGTTCAATGTATGAGCGACTCGTTTCGGTTTCAGCTCTTGATATGGTACAGCAAGAAAAATTAATTGTACAAAATTAATTTATCGATGTAGTGTGATATAGTATTGCAATCATTGTCGACTCTATCATTTCTGATATTGATTAGTGTTGAATGTATCACTCGGCATGACGAGTCACACCAACCGTCAGTTGTTTGCATCGTTCTGGACGATGTTTTATTGGTGTTTTCTGATCGCTTCATTTCGGTAGCTATGTTTATGCTGTTGTTTTTCTTTTGCCAACTGTTGTTCACTCTTGTCACATTCGTCTCGTTGAATAAAAAATAGTTACTGATGAGAGCGAGAACTCATTCGCCCATAATCGTTGAAAACGAATTTTTATAGTATATTACGCATCTAGGGAAGGAAGCAGGCGTTTTCTGTCGAGCGCTGATGTTTGCAGAACGAGTTGTAAGTCTCGGGCACCATAGGCCCCCGCGGACAAAAAAATATATACTATCACAATTGAAATAACACGATTGGTATAACACTGACACGCATGAAAGTGAGGTTAGAATCGTGGGAACGATTTCTATACGGCTCTTCATGAAAACATCGTACTGAAGCACCAAGATTCTCCGCTGGAAGCAGCACGTTCCGAGTTGTTACTTTTTCGCCATGTTGTGAGTTTTTTTCCCCCCTCACGTTGATTCGTCAAAAAACTGCAACTTTCATCCAGCTTCAGAGGTCGAAAAACACAAGTTTTCAATGCATGTATGGTAGAAATTGGTACATTTCAGTACGAGTACGGAAAGGCTTTTTTGACGAAACGAGAGGTTTACGCTTAGACCATATACTTCTGGACCGCGCATTGCCTATGCTTCAGCATTGGGACGATATTGACGAGTTGCCAGACAAAGATAGAGAACACATTTATACTAGAGCGACAGAGAGGTCGTGCCCATAAGGGAAACAACAAAAAAATATGTACATCGGTTTCTCTGTCATTCACATGTTCTTTATCATTCACAATGCTCTTCTTGTCTTTCAACTATAGTAACGTGAACGACGCGGTTCGTCAAAAAGCCTTTACGTACAAGTAACGATTATTATTTTCCATCAGGAATGCCGAGAAATCGCGACGAAGTTGCGATTTTGAGGTTAGAACGATGAAAAAAAAATTCTTTTACTTGACTCGACTGGATCAATAATCTTTACAATCATTATTTCTGATATTGTTGAAAGCTGTCCCACCAAATAAATGTATTTGCGGAATGTCTAAAAAAAAAGGCAATAAATAAATGCGAAAGTTTTCCAACGTTCCTCATCCTTTTTTACGATTTTCTCCAATATTTTCGTCATTCCCGCATAGAATGCATTCCATTTTTGCTATCATATATGAAAGTTCGAAGTTGCGCATCTCAACTGCCGTATAAAGACTTTATACGGCAGCTTTGGAATGCGCACTTCGAACTGCGCATCCAGACTGCCGTATAAAGACTTTATAGGGCAGTTCTGAAATCAGCCATATAAAGTGCTACTTTATGGATCGAAAACAGGCGTCATAAAGTGACTTTTCAATGCCTATGGCGAAAAAATAAATAACTAGAGCCAATTTCGAAACACTACGCCTACTTCTAGGGTCATTGACATCGAATCTTCCTAAAACTACTCAAATATTGAGGGCAACAAAACCACTGTTGACCAGTGTAATCGATTATTTTCGACCGATGTTTTTGAGCCTTTGAGGTCCGATTAATCGATGTTCGATGCATTTCACCGAACATCGATAGAAAGGCGCGAAAACAGATTTTTGGTGACTATTGATCATTGGCGAATGAATACGTTTTGCCCCTTCATCGTCGCGTTGTCGAAAACAAAGATATTTTTTGATGGTTGTGTTCCGAATTCCATATAGAATCGGGCTACGGAGGCCGATTTTGCATTTTTGATACGTAGGCTATGATATAAGTCGAAATAAACGGCACGCCGACACTTTTCGATGAAAAAAATAAAATAAAAAATCCCGATTTCATCCGATCAAACGTACTACCAGTTCAAACTCATTACTCGTCAAACATCGGCTGCCAAAAGAACAAGTCGATTGATATCCCCGTTTCGGAGAAATTCGAGAAATTATAGACGGGGTCGGTAAAAATCGAGTGTGAATTTTCAAATTGTTTTTTCAATACCTCGATGGCTGTGACCGAAAAATCTAAAAGAAATTCTCAAAAATTATGTGTCAGAAATGAGAATTTATGAACCAAAATTCATAATGTCTGGATCTTGGCTTCAATCTGTTTTTTTTTGTGCTTTTTTCGAAGAAAAAAAAATCAAAAAAATAGAAGTGAAGATCAATACACCGTATACTGCTGCTTGAATATTTTAAACGATAGCCAAGGATTCTTGGAATTTTTTTCGGATTTTTCAAACATTTTTTTTGTGAAATATCAACGTAAAATTATGATTGAAAAGCTAAAAAAAACAGGTTAGAGCAAAAGCCCAGATATGAGGCATTATGGTTCAAAAATGTTCATTTCTGATACAGAATTTTTCAGATTTTTTTCAGATTTTTCGTTCACGGCCATCGAGGTGTTGACAAACAAAACCTGTGAAAATTCATGACACGCTCAAATTTATTTTGGAAAATCTGGAAAAAATTCTGATCGCTATTTAGAGTCATCAAGAATGATACAAAACATCGCGGATCAGATCTCCGAGGTCGAGGGTCAGGACCACGTCGATTTATATATTATTTTGTATTAACCTTGAGCTATTTAGCTCATATTGCGCTACAAATCATAACATTATACGTCGATGAAGTAGAACTGGATAATGCACAAATATTAAAAATCTGATAGTAACATTAGATATTTGAATTATGATTATCGATCAATGTGTATGCAGATCACGTACCAGAACGCAATCCTGTTGATAAAAAAGAGTGCTAAAGTGAAATACACGGAAAAGGTCTTTTCGATTGCCGCGCCGCCTACATTCATGGTGCAACACTGTTTTTAATGGCGATCTTGTCCAATCTACTTACCTTATAATATCTATGGTCGAAATGAAAAAATCAAAAAACAATCGATTTCTGATATTGAAAATTGAATTATCTTCGAAATTCTCGCACGACGTTTGAAAATTGTTCGATCGCGCAAACATTTTTGCACGCTCACTCAAAAAACTGAAAACCACGAAAGTTTGGGTTGGGACCGAAAATTGGGAATTCGAGATAAAAAAGTTGTGACCCTGTAATAATTCTACGAATTTCTACAAATAGTTAGGGGAATTGAAACTATTCGTCAGAGAGTCGGCGATATCTTCATTGCGGAAGGCAGCTTTTTTTCAAGACGAGGTTGTATATAATCATAAAAAATTTCAATATTCAAGAACATTCAATAAATTATCATTGACAGATTGGCTGATTGTGAGCTGGTCGACTCAAGATAAGAGACCCCTTCTCCTCTGATAATAGGCAAAAAAAATTATTAGCTACCACCGCGCGAGGCGAGGTGAGTGCCGAGTTACTCGCATTTCGCACTTCTGCTACAACGGTGCCGTGAGCGAACGTGAATGTGAGAGTTGCTGAAAAACATCCAATCCAATTTCTGTGACTACAATATGCATATACACAAGCTTTGGCAAGGTATTTATCAAAAACAGAGAGCGACAGAAGCATTGAAACGAGACTTACGCGATTAATTTTTGCCAGTATGTCTATCGAACTTGTATCGAAACAAAGTTGACATTTTCGAAAAAATTTAGGAAGAATATCAAAGCCTAGAATCAAAAATTAGAATGAGAAAGCGATCGGAACAATTAGTCTATAATAATGTCTCGTCAATCATGATTATTCGATAACGAATGTGGAATGAAAATTATGATAACCTGCTTGAAATTTATACCCGTACGAGTTCCTACAGATTTTTAGAAAAATCCGAACAGATTTCCATTGAAAAACACATTTTAGACATTCTTAGTTTTCAATAAAAGAAAAATCTAGACTGATAAAATTCTAATACTGTTAGGCTCCACTCGTTGGTGAGAGTAATCATACGGTGGTTATTTCAACTCAAATTTGTTTATAAACGATCATCAGCGAATGATTATTCAAACATTGATAAAGGTGTAATGAATGGTGTCAACGTCGTTTCTCTGATAATTCTGGCCCAGGTTTTATTCAGTAAGCTAATATACGTAGAGTGCCTTTGTATCTTATTCGCTATAGTACAGGATCCAATCCTTCCGCGATTCTCGTTGTGGATATTGAACAGCGAAATCTTCAACATGATGAAGTCACTCATGCGACCACGCCCAGAACTCAGGCCTCCGACAGTTCATACTTGTTTTCTAGAATTCTCGAACAATCGATAGACGATACACTCAATCTGATGAGTGAGGAAATAAGTCGCCTTTCGCGTAGATACGTGTTATGATCAGTTTATCAGTTTATCAGTTGGTTCTCAGCTATCATTTCAATTTTATTTCAATGTTCGATATCAGTCATGACTCATGAAGAAATGAATTCGCAGCGTGTTATCGTTCTTGTTCGCGGTCAGAGCACAGGATATAACTTATCCCGGGGCGGGGCACATTGAATGAGATTCTTCACCCACGGACATCGAGTCTGTCGCTCCCGAAATATGCAACCAAAATTACATCCGGTTTTGAGTTGCCGATCCCTAGCTCGTCGGCCTCCACGGGAGGCGGTGGCGCGGAGGGAAGCTTCGTGATGGCCCTCAACTTAGGAACTGCCAACCTAAAACGAGATGTAACTTTGGTCGCATACTTCAGGGGCCACGGCTTCCATGTCCCTGGGTGTACTTACGAAATAATCAACTCATATCAGTATAAAATCAGTTCGTATACTTAATTTGGAATATTGGTGATTTTTCAGGGTTAAGGCGCTTCTCTCGGAATTACAGTTCCGTGTTAGACTTGAGCTTGGAATAACTACTTCAAGTGTATTAGGTATGTTCTCACCAGTTATTACAACAGTCGGCATACATTCGTATATATTTAATGTCTAAAATTCCTTTGTGAGGTCAGTTTTGAAGTTCCTTTTGTTATCCTTTTTATACACTTCAGTAAATGAAAAGATTGATCTATCTTTTCTCTGATCTTTTTTCTCATTTCTTTTACTGTGTCTGAAATTTAGAAGCAGAAACAATACTTTTCGGAAAAACTGATGCCAGGGATGAACTTGCAGTGAAAATTCTCTGCTGGAAAATACCAACCCGCTCCCCCAAGTCGCTTGTAATTGCTTGGACAGCTTGGAACCCACCAGACCAAAGTCGAATCGCAGTACATTAGGTGAGTAGACAACAGTTCTTCGAATAATATAATTACTGAATATATAGCAGCTTCAGGCCTGGACAAAAAAAAAATTGTTCTGTGATTTCGTCTCTGGCAACTCTAAACCTTAGTCTTGGGTCTAATAATAACTCTGTCGAAATTTGGGCTTCTTCGGATAATTCTAAGAGGTCGCGCATTGAGTCTAAATATTTGCATTTGATTAACACATAAAAAATAACTTTTCACCGTTCAAAGCTGTTCTAGAAAAATCTAGGCGATCGAGGGGGGTGTACATTGCTGTGCGGCTTCCTTTACTTTTTTTTTTAATTTTTGGAATTTTTTTCAATTTTTTTTTTCAAATTTTATCAAACAAATTTGTCGGGTAAAAAATTGAAAAAAAAAAATCCCAAAAAATTAAAAAAATAAATAAATAAAACCGTACAGCAATCTACACCCCCCTCGATCGCCTCGATTTTTCTAGAACAGCTTTGAACGGTGAAAAGTTATTTCTTACGTGTTAACCAAATGCAAATATTGAGACTCGATGCGCGACCTCTTAAAATTATCCGACGATGCCCAAATTTTGACTGAGTCATTATTAGACCTAAGACTAATGTTTAGAGTAGCCAGAGACGAAATCAGAGAACAAATTTTTTTGGCCAGGCCTAATATAGCTGTAGCTCTGCGCCATGGAATATAACCATAATCATCTCACGAGAGTGGTATGTTAATGAGGCTCATTAGATGAGCACCAGTGTTGCTCGTATACAGACGGCAAATTTCATCGAACGACGCTTTCCTTCTTCTTTACGAGAATTCTGTATTTTATTTGAAATAAGAAGCCATTCACGCCCATCAAATTTCAAACTCAATCTTAATATACAGATCTCATGATAATCAATGAAAGGGAATAATCAAGACAACACGAGAATTACATGTTGATGCTGTACCATATGCGGAGTTATCAAATTATAATGTCATTTCATTTTTAGAAAAGAATTCGAAAATGCGGAAGTCCAATCCGGAAAAGTCGTTGGAGACGGATCTGCGCAAGTCTGATAGTGATGGAGATGAAGATAATAACTGGGACGAGGAATTACTTTGCGCTGTTCGTCTGAAAGTCGGAAAATCGAAGAAAGATCCCGAAATAGATAGACTTTCCCGAATAGCGGACTACTTGAATGAAGGAGCGAACATTAATGTACAGGACAGAAACGGTGATACAGCTTTGCATATGGCAGTCAGAAAGGGTTTTCGACGAATTGTCCAATTTCTATGTCGAAAGGGAGCGCAAACTGATATTCGTAATGACAACGGTGAAACGGCAATAGGGTTAGCTCAAACTTTGCAGCAAAAAGATATCGTCAGTATATTGCAGAAACCCGTTGAACGAAGACATGAACCGGAAATTAGCCGAACATCAGGAGCGAATAATATCATGTCAGCAGCAAAGGAAGAGCAGCCTTCTTCATCGCGAGGCTGTGATCAAGGGACTCGACAAGAACTTACCACAGTTGGGGATGATTCTGAGAGGACTAGACCGAGGAAACAGCTTCATCCTAGTCAGCATGCAGACAACGCTGGAAAAGATCTACGCTCCGAGGAGCGGAAAACCTTCCTTGCGAATGACACCCTGATGTGTTCGTGGCCCGGAATCGTGTACCAATTGAAGCATTTGGCCTTCACTCTGCATTGTGCAGTGCAGAAGAAGGATCCCTGCTTTTTTTTAGCCACAGAAATGGTAGCTGCTGAGAAATTGGATGATGTAGTCCTACTGTATAAGAACGATAGTGGAAAACAAGTAGGCCGTTTCATACAAGTCAAGTACAGAAGTAACCAAATCAAGAATGTTTCTGCTAAGGAACTGTTGGATGCAGGTGGCGATTTTAGCCTGCCAACTTATTTTACCTCATGGCGCTACCTAAAAAAAAACAAGCTATTTCCTGAGATTGAGGTCAGAAATATGATCCTCTGCACTAATACGGGCCTTGATGTAGAGGATTTGGCAAAAAATGACATCTGTTACGAGGAAATAGAAGATCCGGACAAGACTTTCGAACTGAGAAGCAACCAGAAACAAAAGAAACAGAAGAAACAAAAGAAACAAACAGCTTGGTACAAGCTTTCGGCAGATAAAGAATCTAACAAGAAGTTGTACGGCGTATTAAAAGCGACATTTGATCTCCGTAGGTTGGCAAAGCTAGTGGCGCAGCATATTCATGATATGAAACCTATGAGGTTGGAGAATCAAAGTTTTCGGAATTATCATCTTGCACTGAAGAAATACGTATTCAATACCGAGGTGAAAAAATTTAACGAGGATTTCATTCACAACAGGAGTTTACCTCGAAAGGTGGAAGAGTTTCGTAAGATTTTTCTCACAAAATTCCGGAGCATGGCGGGCTCATCAGACACCGATTGCTCCGAAGAATCAACATGGAAAGATATACATATACGATTCCAGAAACTTGCATTTCGAAAAGACTTCGGCAAAGCACCTGAAGGCGCAACTGATTCACTCACGGAATACTACTTGCCCGATGACTACGTAGACGATGTGGAAATTTCCAATTTTCTGGAAGAGTTCACTTTGGCAGTGAATCAACCAAACGAAGATGAACTCAATAAGATACTCAGGGAAAAAATAGATGCTGATAATGGGTTCAATCTGTTGAATACCGAACTTTTAGACGATGCCTTTCAGAAAAAAATGCTGGACTGGTTTGTGAAAAATGACGAGGACAAGAAAGAAAAAGAATATTTTTCGTACAAAGTGGGTGAGAAATTCTTCAAAGATATGAACAACGAGGTCGGCTCCCTCATAACCATAGGTGTGAACTCGTTATATTGCGAGCAGATGAAGGAATATGATGTACACTTCAAATCGGAAATGCAGCGAGTAAAGGCTTTCCTAACTGAGGATCAATCTGATTCTACTGGAAACCGAATCTTGGAGTTGGTTGCTCCAGGAGAGACCTTGTTAACTGCATTGAGGGTTTACGACACACTGGGACGGATACAAAAATACAAGAAGATGGATAGTTTTATATTTACGTGTGCGGACAGCTTGAAATTACCCTCGGTATTGGATCGGATAAAAAACACTTTCGATTCGCTACGATATCCCGATTTGTTAATAATTGACTGTGAATCGACTAGTACGGATAAAAATTTACAGACAGTGTGGAACTCATTGTATAAAATCACAGAAGAAAACCGACACAAAAAAATGATTGTCATCACTCGGACAGGTAGCCATAAAACTTATCGTGAGGAAGACATGGACCTTGGATTCCGTAATCTTACGAACGCCACGCAAAAGAAACTGTTAGAGAAACCGGTCGCTAAGTTTCAGGGACATGAAAATGAAACGAGCCTCGGAAAATTGTTAGGCATTTGCAAATTCGATAACCTCAGTGCAGATGAATTACAAGATCTCTCAGAGATAATTGATGCAAATGCGTTAGTTCAGATTATTCGTAGCGACCAATTAGAGCTCGGTCATGACTTGGATGAGAAGGATACGCTTAAACATCGCTACATAAATCGTACAATCTGTCAGGAGGTTTTTATCAAAGATGCTATCCTTGAAGACAAAAATATACCTGATTTAATCGCTATCAGTGGCACTGATGCAGTACTCCAGGGCGCACGGCCGAGAATAGGGAAGAATTCTCCAATGAGACGAAATTTTTTGACCGATTTGTTTTCTGACATTCGTATTGGTAGAGATTCCTCTGGTAAATCAGGGAAAATCAGGGAAAGTCAACCAATGGATAATCGTCTCACAAATTTTACTACTTTGGACAGTCCTGAAGCTGAGAAACAATTCAACGACTTGTGTGCAGAAAATGTGGACCGCAACATTCATTGGTTGCAAAAGCAGCAGGAAAGATACATATGGAAAAAATCTCAAGGAGATATAGCGTGTTTGGTGCAACATCGGGATGCCAGTGAGACCGACGACTGTAACGATAGAACAGGTGCGACGCGTTTGAGTGAAGACCAACTCATAAACCATGACAAACCCGTGATTATTTCCGATACAGCGGGTATGGGTAAATCTACCATGTTGACTCATCTGGCACGTAAAATGAAAGAGAAGAATCCGGATATGTTGGTACTCAAGGTCGATTTGAACAACCATTCAACCGCCCTCTCAGAAGTGATGGAGAAGGACTCAGTCAACGATCTGGCTATTAGATCCGAAAGAGCAATACAATTCTTGGTGGCGGAACTCTTCAGTGGTGAAACTGACTTGGCACGGAAGGTTTTCAGAAGAATTATTGAGAGAAAACACAAAGTGGCACTGATATTTGACGGATTTGACGAAATAAGTCCGACGTATGAGGGTCCTGTAATCGATTTACTGCAAACATTCGCAGATTATGGCATTAAGAAATTGTTAGTCGCAACTAGACCACATACAAGAGCAACATTAGAGACTAAGTTGAACACATTTTCCTACGTGATTCAGCCATTTTCGAAGTACGATCAAGAGAGATTTTTCACCGAATTTTGGAAAGCTGAATTTCACACAGCTGACGACCGTGTAAAAAAGTATACAAGGGCATTGACGAATAAACTAGCCGATTCGATCAAAGATCAGAGAAATAAATTTACTGGTAATCCACTACAGGCGCAGTTGGTGGCGGAGATATTTGGAAATTCGTGCAAAGAATTCGTTGACTCTGGGGTCGATGAACCGAAGTTTCCGGAAAAAATTGATCTTATTTATTTGTACGAAAATTCCGTGAAAAAGAAGTTTGACGTTTTCTTCAGGAAAAGAAATGGCAACCTCGCCAACGTAGCGGTTATGCAGGACAGAAGGAAGCAGTATGAATGGTTCATCGAAACACATCAGAGACTGGCTTTGGATACACTTTTCGACAAGAAGGAGATAACAAAGCTTCTTCGTGCCAGCGGCATGTCACATGAGCCAGCCAATTTTGACGGTCCTCCAGAGCGGGACGGCATCATTATACAATTCATTGACGGTCAACCACGCTTCGTACACCGAACGTATGCAGAATATTTCGCCGCTAAGTTTTTCTCAGATATGTTAACCTTGAATAAGCGCCGGCAGCCCAAACTATTGGGGAAAATCTTTGTAGCACATATTTTGCTTGAACAAAATTTCAATACCATGCGTGCCTTCATAGATCGGCTTTTGTCAGACAAACATGTACTACGGGGTCAGTTTTGGGCACGTTGTTTGAATGAGCATCGGTCCAAGTTGGAAGGCACTATCTTCCACGCAGCGGCTGCAGAGGGCAATGGTCGTATTTTAAAACTATTTCTTGGTTGCCTTTCTGCTGATACTGAGAATCGAAGGAACCTCATACAGGTCCAGGACATGTTTCGCAGGACAGCAGTACACTGGGCAGTTGAATATGGATGTTTGGACAACATCAAATTACTAACACAAGACACAAGCGTAGAAATCAACTGTCGAGATATTTTCGGCGTCATACCACTTCACCAAGCTGCACTGGTCAATATCGACATAATGAAGTATTTAATTCGGAGAGGAGCCGATATAAATTGTCAACGGAACGATGGCGCAACCTCGCTACACCTGGCTACTGGAAAAGGTAAACTGGACCTCGTTGAGTATTTACACAAGAATGGAGCCGATATCAATTGTAAAACGAACAATGGCGCAACGCCGCTACACCTGGCTGCGCACGCAGGTAAACTGGACGTTATCCAGTATTTACTGAAGAATGAAGCCAAAATCAATTGTCAAAGGAACGATGGCGTAACGCCGCTACACCAGGCTGCTGCAGGAAACGGTAAACTGGACGTAGTCGAGTATATACACAAAAATGGAGCCGAGATCAATTGTCAAAGTAAGGATGGCGTAACGCCGCTACACCTGGCTGCGCAGGAAGGTGAACTGGACGTCGTCCAGTATTTACATGAGAATGGAGCCGAGATCAATTGTCAAAGTAAGGATGGCGTAACGCCGCTACACATGGCTGCGCAGGAAGGTAAACTGTACGTCGTCCAGTATTTACTGAAGAATGGAGCCAAAATCAATTGTCAAAGTAAGGATGGCGTAACGCCGATACACCTGGCTGCTGCAAAAGGTGAACTGGACGTCGTCCAGTATTTAAATAAGAATGAAGCCGAGATCAATTGTCAAAGTAAGGATGGCATAACGCTGCTACACCTGGCTGCGCAGGAAGGTAAACTGGAGGTCGTCCAGTATTTACATAAAAATGGAGCCGGGATCAATTGTCAAAGTAAGGATGGCATAACGCCGCTACACCTGGCTGCGCAGGAAGGTAAACTGGAGGTTGTTCAGTATTTACTGAAGAATGGAGCCAAAATCAATTATCAAAGGAACGATGGCGTAACGCCGATACACCTGGCTGCTGGAAAAGGTGAATTGGACGTCGTCCAGTATTTACATAAGAATGGAGCCGAGATCAATTGTCAAAATAAGGATGGCGTAACGCCGATACACCTGGCTGCCGGAAAAGGTGAACTGGACGTCGTCCAGTATTTACATAAGAATGGAGCCGAGATCGATCGTCAAAGTAAGGATGGCGCAACGCCGCTACACCTGGCTGCGCAGGAAGGTAAACTGGAGGTCGTCCGGTATTTACATGAGAATGGAGCCGAGATCAATTGTCAAAATAAGGATGGCGTAACGCCGATACACCTGGCTGCTGGAAAAGGTGAACTGGACGTCGTCCAGTATTTACACAAGAATGGAACCGAGATCAATCGTCAAAGTAAGGATGGCGCAACGCCGCTACACCTGGCTGCGCAGGAAGATAAACTAAACGTCGTCCAGTATTTACTAAAGAATGGAGCCAAAATGAATTATCAAAGCAACGATGGCCTAACGCCGCTGCACCAGGCTGCTGCAGGAAACGGTAAACTGGACGTAGTCGAGTATATACACAAAAATGGAGCCGAGATCAATTGTCAAAGTAAGGATGGCGTAACGCCGCTACACCTGGCTGCGCAGGAAGGTAAACTGGACGTTATCCAGTATTTACTGAAGAATGGAGCCAAAATCAATTGTCAAAGGAACGATGGCGTAACGCCGCTACACCAGGCTGCTGCAGGAAACGGTAAACTGGACGTAGTCGAGTATATACACAAAAATGGAGCCGAGATCAATTGTCAAAGTAAGGATGGCGTAACGCCGCTACACCTGGCTGCGCAGGAAGGTGAACTGGACGTCGTCCAGTATTTACATGAGAATGGAGCCGAGATCAATTGTCAAAGTAAGGATGGCGTAACGCCGCTACACATGGCTGCGCAGGAAGGTAAACTGTACGTCGTCCAGTATTTACTGAAGAATGGAGCCAAAATCAATTGTCAAAGTAAGGATGGCGTAACGCCGATACACCTGGCTGCTGCAAAAGGTGAACTGGACGTCGTCCAGTATTTAAATAAGAATGAAGCCGAGATCAATTGTCAAAGTAAGGATGGCATAACGCTGCTACACCTGGCTGCGCAGGAAGGTAAACTGGAGGTCGTCCAGTATTTACATAAAAATGGAGCCGGGATCAATTGTCAAAGTAAGGATGGCATAACGCCGCTACACCTGGCTGCGCAGGAAGGTAAACTGGAGGTTGTTCAGTATTTACTGAAGAATGGAGCCAAAATCAATTATCAAAGGAACGATGGCGTAACGCCGATACACCTGGCTGCTGGAAAAGGTGAATTGGACGTCGTCCAGTATTTACATAAGAATGGAGCCGAGATCAATTGTCAAAATAAGGATGGCGTAACGCCGATACACCTGGCTGCCGGAAAAGGTGAACTGGACGTCGTCCAGTATTTACATAAGAATGGAGCCGAGATCAATTGTCAAAATAAGGATGGCGTAACGCCGATACACCAGGCTGCTGGAAGAGGTGAACTGGACGTCGTCCAGTATTTACACAAGAATGGAGCCGAGATCGATCGTCAAAGTAAGGATGGCGCAACGCCGCTACACCTGGCTGCGCAGGAAGGTAAACTGGAGGTCGTCCGGTATTTACATGAGAATGGAGCCGAGATCAATTGTCAAAATAAGGATGGCGTAACGCCGATACACCTGGCTGCTGGAAAAGGTGAACTGGACGTCGTCCAGTATTTACACAAGAATGGAACCGAGATCAATCGTCAAAGTAAGGATGGCGCAACGCCGCTACACCTGGCTGCGCAGGAAGATAAACTAAACGTCGTCCAGTATTTACTAAAGAATGGAGCCAAAATGAATTATCAAAGCAACGATGGCCTAACGCCGCTGCACCAGGCTGCTGCAGGAAACGGTAAACTGGACGTAGTCGAGTATATACACAAAAATGGAGCCGAGATCAATTGTCAAAGTAAGGATGGCGTAACGCCGCTACACCTGGCTGCGCAGGAAGGTAAACTGGACGTTATCCAGTATTTACTGAAGAATGGAGCCAAAATCAATTGTCAAAGGAACGATGGCGTAACGCCGCTACACCAGGCTGCTGCAGGAAACGGTAAACTGGACGTAGTCGAGTATATACACAAAAATGGAGCCGAGATCAATTGTCAAAGTAAGGATGGCGTAACGCCGCTACACCTGGCTGCGCAGGAAGGTGAACTGGACGTCGTCCAGTATTTACATGAGAATGGAGCCGAGATCAATTGTCAAAGTAAGGATGGCGTAACGCCGCTACACATGGCTGCGCAGGAAGGTAAACTGTACGTCGTCCAGTATTTACTGAAGAATGGAGCCAAAATCAATTGTCAAAGTAAGGATGGCGTAACGCCGATACACCTGGCTGCTGCAAAAGGTGAACTGGACGTCGTCCAGTATTTAAATAAGAATGAAGCCGAGATCAATTGTCAAAGTAAGGATGGCATAACGCTGCTACACCTGGCTGCGCAGGAAGGTAAACTGGAGGTCGTCCAGTATTTACATAAAAATGGAGCCGGGATCAATTGTCAAAGTAAGGATGGCATAACGCCGCTACACCTGGCTGCGCAGGAAGGTAAACTGGAGGTTGTTCAGTATTTACTGAAGAATGGAGCCAAAATCAATTATCAAAGGAACGATGGCGTAACGCCGATACACCTGGCTGCTGGAAAAGGTGAATTGGACGTCGTCCAGTATTTACATAAGAATGGAGCCGAGATCAATTGTCAAAATAAGGATGGCGTAACGCCGATACACCTGGCTGCCGGAAAAGGTGAACTGGACGTCGTCCAGTATTTACATAAGAATGGAGCCGAGATCAATTGTCAAAATAAGGATGGCGTAACGCCGATACACCAGGCTGCTGGAAGAGGTGAACTGGACGTCGTCCAGTATTTACACGAGAATGGAGCCGAGATCGATCGTCAAAGTAAGGATGGCGCAACGCCGCTACACCTGGCTGCGCAGGAAGGTAAACTGGAGGTCGTCCGGTATTTACATGAGAATGGAGCCGAGATCAATTGTCAAAATAAGGATGGCGTAACGCCGATACACCTGGCTGCTGGAAAAGGTGAACTGGACGTCGTCCAGTATTTACACAAGAATGGAACCGAGATCAATCGTCAAAGTAAGGATGGCGCAACGCCGCTACACCTGGCTGCGCAGGAAGATAAACTAAACGTCGTCCAGTATTTACTAAAGAATGGAGCCAAAATGAATTATCAAAGCAACGATGGCCTAACGCCGCTGCACCAGGCTGCTGCAGGAAACGGTAAACTGGACGTAGTCGAGTATATACACAAAAATGGAGCCGAGATCAATTGTCAAAGTAAGGATGGCGTAACGCCGCTACACCTGGCTGCGCAGGAAGGTAAACTGGACGTTATCCAGTATTTACTGAAGAATGGAGCCAAAATCAATTGTCAAAGGAACGATGGCGTAACGCCGCTACACCAGGCTGCTGCAGGAAACGGTAAACTGGACGTAGTCGAGTATATACACAAAAATGGAGCCGAGATCAATTGTCAAAGTAAGGATGGCGTAACGCCGCTACACCTGGCTGCGCAGGAAGGTGAACTGGACGTCGTCCAGTATTTACATGAGAATGGAGCCGAGATCGATTGTCAAAGTAAGGATGGCGTAACGCCGCTACACATGGCTGCGCAGGAAGGTAAACTGTACGTCGTCCAGTATTTACTGAAGAATGGAGCCAAAATCAATTGTCAAAGGAACGATGGCGTAACGCCGCTACACCAGGCTGCTGGAAGAGGTGAACTGGATTTCGTCCAGTATTTACATAAGAATGGAGCCGAGATCAATTGTCGAAGTAAAGATAGCGCAACGCCGCTACACCTGGCTGCGCAGGAAGGTAAACTAAACGTCGTCCAGTATTTACTAAAGAATGGAGCCAAAATCAATTATCAAAGGAACGATGGCGCAACGCCGCTACACATGGCTACGCAGGAAGGTAAGCTCGACGTCGTCCAGTATTTACTAAAGAATAGAGCCGAAATCAATTGTCAAAGCAACGATGGCCTAACGCCGTTACACCAGGCTGCTGCAGGAAACGGTCAACTAGACGTAGTCGAGTATATACACAAAAATGGAGCCGAGATCAATTGTCAAAGTAAGGACGGCGTAACGCCGCTACACCTGGCTGCGCAGGAAGGTGAACTGGACGTCGTACAGTATTTACATAAGAATGGAGCCGGGATCAATTGTCAAAGTAAGGATGGCGTAACACCGCTACACCTGGCTGCGCAGAAAGGTAAACTGGACGTCGTCCACTATTTACATAAGAATGGAGCCGGGATCAATTGTCAAAGTAAGGATGGCGTAACGCCGATACACCAGGCTGCTGGAAAAGGTGAACTGGACGTCGTCCAGTATTTACACAAGAATGGAGCCGAGATCAATCGTCAAAGTAAGTATGGCGTAACGCCGCTACACCTGGCTGCTGCAGGAAACGGTAAACTGGACGTCGTCCAGTATTTACATAAGAATGGAGCCGGGATCAATTGTCAAAGTAAGGATGGCGTAACGCCGATACACCTGGCTGCTGCAAAAGGTGAACTGGACGTCGTCCAGTATTTACATAAGAATGGAGCCGAGATCAATTGTCAAAATAAGGATGGCGTAACGCCGATACACCAGGCTGCTGGAAGAGGTGAACTGGACGTCGTCCAGTATTTACACAAGAATGGAGCCGAGATCGATCGTCAAAGTAAGGATGGCGCAACGCCGCTACACCTGGCTGCGCAGGAAGGTAAACTGGAGGTCGTCCGGTATTTACATGAGAATGGAGCCGAGATCAATTGTCAAAATAAGGATGGCGTAACGCCGATACACCTGGCTGCTGGAAAAGGTGAACTGGACGTCGTCCAGTATTTACACAAGAATGGAACCGAGATCAATCGTCAAAGTAAGGATGGCGCAACGCCGCTACACCTGGCTGCGCAGGAAGATAAACTAAACGTCGTCCAGTATTTACTAAAGAATGGAGCCAAAATGAATTATCAAAGCAACGATGGCCTAACGCCGCTGCACCAGGCTGCTGCAGGAAACGGTAAACTGGACGTAGTCGAGTATATACACAAAAATGGAGCCGAGATCAATTGTCAAAGTAAGGATGGCGTAACGCCGCTACACCTGGCTGCGCAGGAAGGTAAACTGGAGGTCGTCCGGTATTTACATAAGAATGGAGCCGAGATCAATTGTCAAAATAAGGATGGCGTAACGCCGATACACCTGGCTGCTGGAAAAGGTGAACTGCACGTCGTCCAGTATTTACATAAGAATGGAGCCGAGATCAATTGTCAAAATAAGGATGGCGTAACGCCGCTACACCTGGCTGCGCAGGAAGGTAAACTGGACGCCGTCCAGTATTTACTGAAGAATGGAGCCGAGATCAATTGTCAAAGTAAGGATGGCGTAACGCCGCTACACCTGGCTGCGCAGGAAGGTAAACTGGACGTCGTCCAGTATTTACATAAGAATGGAGCCGAGATCAATTGTCAAAGTGAGGATGGCGTAGCGCCGCTACACCTGGCTGCTGCAGGAAACGGTAAACTGGACGTAGTCGAGTATATACACAAAAATGGAGCCGAGATCAATTGTCAAAGTAAGGATGGCGTAACGCCGCTACACCTGGCTGCCGGAAAAGGTGAACTGGACGTCGTCCAGTATTTACATAAGAATGGAGCCGAGATCAATTGTCAAAGTAAGGATGGCGTAACGCCGCTACACCGGGCTGCGCGGGAAGGTGAACTGGACGTTGTCCAATATTTACATAAGAATGGAGCCGAGATCAATTGTCAAAGTAAGGATGGCGTAACGCCGCTACACCTGGCTGCGCAGGAAGGTAAACTGGAGGTCGTCCAGTATTTACTGAAGAATGGAGCCGAGATCAATTGTTAAAGTAAGGATGGCGTAACGCCGATACACCTGGCTGCTGGAAAAGGTAAACTGGACGTCGTCCAGTATTTACATAAGAATGGAGCCGAGATCAATTGTCAAAGTAAGGATGGCGTAACGCCGATACACCTGGCTGCTGGAAAAGGTAAACTGGACGTCGTCCAGTATTTACATAAGAATGGAGCCGAGATCACTTGTCAAAGTAAGGATGGCGTAACGCCGCTACACCGAGCTGCGCGGGAAGGTGAACTGGACGTTGTCCAATATTTACATAAGAATGGAGCCGAGATCAATTGTCAAACTAAGGATGGCGTAACGCCGCTACACCTGGCTGCGCAGGAAGGTAAACTAAACGTCGTCCAGTATTTACTAAAGAATGGAGCCAAAATGAATTATCAAAGCAACGATGGCCTAACGCCGCTGCACCAGGCTGCTGCAGGAAACGGTAAACTGGACGTAGTCGAGTATATACACAAAAATGGAGCCGAGATCAATTGTCAAAATAGGGATGGCGTAACGCCGATACACCTGGCGGCTGGAAAAGGTGAACTGGACGTCGTCCAGTATTTACAGAAGAATGGAGCCGAGATCAATTGTCAAAATAAGGATGGCGTAACGCCGCTACACCTGGCTGCGCAGGAAGGTAAACTGGACGTCGTCCAGTATTTACATAAGAATGGAGCCGAGATCAATTGTCAAAGTGAGGATGGCGTAGCGCCGCTACACCTGGCTGCTGCAGGAAACGGTAAACTGGACGTAGTCGAGTATATACACAAAAATGGAGCCGAGATCAATTGTCAAAGTAAGGATGGCGTAACGCCGCTACACCTGGCTGCGCAGGAAGGTAAACTGGAGGTCGTCCAGTATTTACTGAAGAATGGAGCCGAGATCAATTGTCAAAGTAAGGATGGCGTAACGCCGATACACCTGGCTGCTGGAAAAGGTAAACTGGACGTCGTCCAGTATTTACATAAGAATGGAGCCGAGATCAATTTTCAAAGTAAGGATGGTGTAACGCCGATACACCTGGCTGCTGGAAAAGGTGAACTGGACGTCGTCCAGTATTTACATAAGAATGGAGCCGAGATCAATTGTCAAAGTAAGGATGGCGTAACGCCGCTACACCGGGCTGCGCGGGAAGGTGAAGAATGGAGCCGAGATCAATTGTCAAACTAAGGATGGCGTAACGCCGCTACACCTGGCGGCGCAGGAAGGTAAACTGGAGGTTGTTCAGTATTTACTGATAAATGGAGCCGAGATCAATTGTCAAAATAAGGATGGCGTAACGCCGCTACACCTGGCTGCGCAGGAAGGTAAACTGGAGGTTGTTCAGTATTTACTGATGAATGGAGCCGAGATCAATTGTCAAAATAAGCATGGCGTAACGCCGATACACCTGGCTGCGCGGGAAGGTGAACTGGACGTTGTCCAGTATTTACATAAGAATGGAGCCGATATCAATTTTCAAACCAACTAAGGCTCCAATTTGGCAGAACCGGTGAGCACGGAAGCGCCTTCACTGCAGCAGAAATTAGACCATTTGACCCAGGCCTATGATTAACTCGTCGAGAATAACGAGGAGCGTGAAGCCCGGCTTGAAGACGCCAGGAACTTTCATAATTTTCTCCAAGAACTCAATGATGGGGAATCCCAGCTTGCGGAAAAGCAGCAAATTCGTGAAACCGGTATATCGGCCAGAGATCTGAGCGCTGTTATTTCCCTGCAACAACAGCACAAGATTCTTCAGGACGAAATAAAGGCCAGGAGGCCCAGTCAGCGCAGCCTTGCGACGCTGGAAGGCAGCTGATAGCTGACAGCCATCCGTTGTCATGAAAGATCCAAAACTGGATAGATTCTCTGCAGGAGCATTAGCAGGTCCTCGAATAGTTGACAGCCCTGCTAAAAATCTCCGATAGAGACTAATAAGAAAAAATGTATTTGGCTTCTATCTGTGTTTTGTCTCCGTATTTACATAAGCATAACTGCAGTGAATGCAATATCGGTATTAATACCGCGACTCCGAGTTGATTTTCTATAAATGAGGTACAGTCAATGTGCAAATAAATCCAATGTTTTTGAATATGTTATGTCATACTCAAGCTGTATCGGTCTATATAAGAATTACCACCTCATGTATTCTAGATACGGATAGTTGCTATCGTATGATCTAGTAGCTAGTGTATGATCTCGTTACGATTCTATGAGTAGTATCCGCCAGTAATGCTATCGGTTCCTGACCGCGAAAACGAAGTGATAGATCCACATGATTCTATGAGCAGTAGCTTCAAATAAGTCTATCGGCTTTCGACTGCGAACACGAAATTACATCCACGTGATTCTATAAGCAATATACGCGAGAAAGCCTATCGGTTCTTGTCTGCGAACACGAAGTTGCATCCTTGTCATTCTATGAAAAGTGTCCACCAATAATGCTATCGGTTCCTGTCCGCAACCACGACATTACATCCACGTGATTCTTTGAGCACTTTCTGCAGATAAGTCTATCGGTACTTTACCGCAAACACGACATTACATCCACGTAATTCTATGAGCAGTATCCGCAAATAAGTCTATCGGTTCTTTACCGCAACCACGACATTACATCCACGTAATTCTATGAGCAGTATCCGCAAATAAGTCTATCGGTTCTTTACCGCAACCACGACATTACATCTACGTAATTCTATGAGCAGTATCCACAAATAAACCTATCGGTTCTTGACGGCAACCACGACATTACATAGAATTCACAGCTCATAGAACCTTGCACTAACAAATAGAGCCATGGTCGTTCAAATACGAATAAAAACTGATAGCGTCGTCTAGCTCTCCGATTCTACAGTCGCAAATACGGATGGAAGCGGATAGAATTCACAGCTCATAGAACTTCATAATAACAGATAGAATTGTTACTAGTGAATAACGACTTCAAACTTATATCACTATCTCACGCATAGAGTCTAATACACATGCTTCCTGGCGATTCGGTAGGAAAACGATTCGCTGTGAAACAATAAGCATTTTATAAGAACGGATACATTTCGCGTATGCGAATGACGAATAGAAGCTCGTATCGCATCGGCCGTATAGAATACAATAGTTGCAGAAAATTTTGGTATGCGGATTTGCAATACTGACCTGATAATTATGAAATCGAATTTCAACATCTAAAAACGAAGCATTTTCTATTGTCAAATATTTTATAGGATAATGTACCTGACACATTGCGTATAATACTTTATAAAAACCCATTGTTTCTTTATCACGAAAGTCGTGTAGAAAAAATGAATAATAGAAACACATAAAATGTTATACATATTTTATGTGAGCAGTTGTCGGGTACAGATTGGACATATAGAATATTGTGGAAATTATTCACGTTCCTATAAATTTCTATGAGAGATTTTCAGCAGGGAGCGCTCAGGAAGAAACAGCTCGCGGACGCTGCTGAGGCTTATCTGTTTCACACAGATGCTAACGAAGCCGATTCCTGGCTGAATGAAAAGATGGCTTTAGTCGCTTTCCAAGATTACGGCGTAGACGAATTCAGTGCTCAAGCTCTATTACAACGAAACAAAGATCTAGAGGGTAGATTCAAAGCTTACAAAGGAAACGTGCAGTCCCTGACTACGCAAGCTGAGAAGCTGATCAAGGCTGGGATTTTTTCCAATTTATTCAAACTTATTTTGCAAACCTACAAGTATCAACTAGCAATTTAAACTTGTCTCCACACCAGGTATAATCACTCAGTGATAACCAGATTCATAGTTCGTCAGTGTACTAATTTACTTACAGTTATTATACACATAAGTAATGGCGATTGCAACAATCACCCATCATTTTCGAATTGCCTCTACTGTAATTAATTATTTAAAAAAATACTATTAAATTAAAATCAATTAAAAATAAGGTATCAAAGTAAAATACTATTCGAAGTGCCTACAGTCTATTTTTTAATGTAACGTACAACTGTTCACGCTATTCGGACGTGTGACAAATAATTAAGGTATTGTTAATGATCATGATGGAGTATGAATAAATAATTCTATCTCTCTCTCTCTCTCTCTCTCTGGGACCAGCTGTGCAAAACATCAATGTGGCTTCATCTGCACGACATCTGAGAATTGCACATTTCAACGCCAACTCGCTGCTCGGTCACATCGATCAAATTAAGTTATTTCTTAAATCCGAAGTCTGTCACATTATATCCATTTCTGAATCTTGGCTGCATGACAGAGTGCCTGACGAGCTTGTGAAGCTAGAAGGCTACTGTCTCCTGCGAAACGACAGAATTGGTAAACTGGGTGGTGGAGTTGCCTGCTATATTCACAACTCTCTGCTCTGTAAAACTCTTGCTTCTTCCCCGCCTCTGTTTACCAATTCTCCAGAATTTCTGATATCTGAAGTTAAATCAGGCCGTGATAAAGTCCTTCTCGCTACCGTCTATCGCAGGCCGAAGGGTATCCTGCTAGATAATTTTGCAGACAAGCTCAAGGTAGTGGTCTCGTGAAACTTTTTGAGACAGATTTCCATGCGAATTTTTATAGATGATCTTTTTAGTGCTATAAAAACATTGACTTAGTTTGGAGGACCTGTACCGTTCGGAAGTAAAGATATTAATTATTAAAAAATCGTTTTTTTACACGCGCTCTTGTGGCCGAAATCGAACATTAGCTATAACAAAAAAAAACGACGAGATAGATTTTGAAAAAACTTCGCCCAATGGTAGAATAATCCTTTCCACATATTTAAAAAAAAAATTGATCTGTTCTCACCGTTCCAAACAAGAAATAGAAGCTTCAAAATTATGAATATAGTTAATAAAATAATAATAATAATAATAATAATAATGATAGTAAAAACGCTCACAATAAAATAATAATAGCTATCAAAAGTTTTTGAGTAGAACCCGGCAAATGGCCGAGCAACTACCACTACGATTCCATATAGAATGGAGGTGCAGAAGCCGATTTTGCATTTTTGATGCATAGGCTGTGACATAAGTCGAAATAAATGGCACGCCGACACTTTTCGATAAAAAAGCCACTTATGCCGTTTATTTCGACTCATATCACAGCCTATGCATCAAAAATGCAAAATCGGCTTCTGTACCTCCATTCTATATGGGATTCCGAACACAACCATCCGAAAACGTTTTGTTTTTGACAACGATGAAGGGGCAAGACGTATTCCTCGATTTTGGGGTAATTTTAGCGATTTCCACTTTGTCCACTTCGCTAGTCGCACCAATTGTTTTCGGTCTCTCTCTTCCCTCGCGCCACTATGTCTTAATAGGCGGAGTAGGGGAGCGCTGCCAGTACCGAGGGTAATTTCAAGCTGTCCGCATGCGTAAAGATAAAACTATCCATCTTTTTGTATTTTTCTATCCGTTCAAGTGTGTCGTAAACCCTCAATACAGTTAACAAGGTCTCTCCTGGAGCAACCAACTCCAAGATTCGGTTTGCAGTATAGAATCAGATTGATGCTTAGTTAGGAAAGCCTTCACTCGCTGCATTTCCGATTCGAAGTGTACAACATATTCCTTCATCTGCTCGCAATATAACGAATTCACACCTATGGTTATGAGAGAGCGGATCTCGTTGTTGGTATCTTTGAAGAATTTCTCATCCACTTTGTACGAAAAGTATTCTTTTGTTTCGTTTTCCTTCTTGTCTTGGTCATTTTTCACAAGCCAGTCCAGCATTTTTTTCTGAAAGGCATCGTCTAAAAGTTCAGTATTCAACAGATTGAACCCACTACTGGCGTCGATTTTTTCTTTGAGTATCTTATCAAGTACATCTTCGTTCGGTTAGTTCACTGCCAGAGTGGACTCTTTCAGGAAATTTGAAATTTCCTCATCGTCTACGTATACTCATTAGGCAAGTAGTATTCCGTGAGTGAATCAGTTGCGCCTTCAGGTGCTTTGCCGAAGTCTTTTCGAAATGCAAGTTTCTGAAATCGTTTATGTATATCTTCCCATGTTGATTCTTCTGAGCAATCGGCGTCTGATGAACCCGCCATGCTCCGGAATTCGGTGAAGTACCTATAGACTACGAGAACCACGATGCCGAGGACCTGGACTACAGGAACTACGAATCGTGAGGGGAATTGAAACTATTTCTTCAGAGAGTCGGCGATATCTTCATTCCGAAATGCTGATTATTTTGTTGTATAATCATAACGAATTTCGATATTCAAGAACATTCAATAAAACTATCATTGACAGATTGGCTGATTGTGAGCTGGTCGACTCAAGATAAGAGACTCCTTCTCCTCTGATAATGGGCAAAAAAATGATAAGCCACCGCGCGCGGCGAGGTGAATGCCGAGTCACTCGCATTTCGCACTTTTGAGCGAACGTTGATGTCAGAGTTGCTGAAAAACATCCAATCCAATTTCTGTGACTACAATATGCATATACACGAGCTTTGGCAAGGTATTTATCAAAAACAGAAAAAGACAGAAACATTGAAACGAAACTTACGCGATTAATTTTTGCAAGTATGTCTACCGAACTTATATCGAAACAAAGTTGACATTTTCGAAAAAATTTAGGAAGAATATCATAGCTTAGAATCAAAGATGAGAATAAGAAAGCGATCGGAACAATTAGTCTATAATAATGTCTCGTCAATCATGATTATTCGATAACGAATGTGGAATGAAAATTATGATAACCTGCTTGAAATTTATACCCGTACGAATTCCTACAAATTTTTAGGAAATCGGAACAGCTTTTCATTAAAAAAACACATCTTAGAAGTTCTTAGTGTTCAATTAAAAAAAATTCTAGACTGACAAAATTCTAATACTGATTAGGTTCCACTCTTTGGTGAGAGCAATCATACGGTGGTTATTTCAACTCAAATTTGTTGGTAAACGATCATCAGCGAATAATTATTCAAACATTAATTAATTATTATTGGAAATTTTCGTATGCAGGTATAATAATAAATGGTATCAACGTCGTTTCTTCGACAATCCTGGTCTAGGTTTTATTCAGTAAGCAGCTATACGTATAGAGTGCTTTTGTATCTTATTAGTTAGTACAAGATTCAATCCTTCCGCGATTTTCGAAGAGGATATTGAACAGCCGAATGTTCAATATGACAAAGTCACACATCCGACCACGCCCAGAACTCAGATCTCCGACAGTTCATACTTGTTTTCTAGAATTTTCGAACATTCGATAGACGATACACTCAATCTGATAAGTAAAGAAATAAAGCGCCTTTCGCGTAGGTACGCGTTATCATCAGTTTATCAGTTAGTTCTCAGTTATCATTTCATTTTTATTTCAATGTTGGATATCAGTCATGACTCATGCAGAAACGAATTCCCAGCGTGTTATCGTTTTTGTTCGCGGTCAGAGCGAAGGAGATAACTTATTCCAGGGCGGGGCACACAAATGATTTTTCACCCACGGACGTCGAGTCTGTCGCCCCCGAAATATGCAGCCAAAATCACATTTCGTTTTGAGTTGCCGATTCCTATAGCTTGTCGGCGTCCACGGAAGGCGGTGGTGTGGAGGGAAGCTTCGTGAAAGCCCTCAACTTAGGAACTGCCAACTTAAAACGCGATGTAACTTTGGTCGCATACTTCAGGGGCCGCGGCTTCCATGTCCGTGGGTGTACCTACGAAATAATCAACTCATGTCAGTATAAAATCAGTTCGTATACTTAATTTGGAATATTGGTGATTTTTCAGAGTTAAGACGCTTCTCTCGGAATCACAGTTCCGTGTTAGACTTGAGCTTGAAATAACTACTTCAAGTGTATTAGGTATGTTCTCACCAGTTAATACAACAGTCGGCATATATTCGTATATTTTTAATGTCTAAAATTCCTTTGTGAGGTCAGTTTTGAAGTTCCTTTTGTTATCCTTTTTATACACTTCAGTAAATGAAAAGATTGATCTATCTTTTCTCTGATCTTTTTTCTCATTTCTTTTACTGTGTCTGAAATTTAGAAGCAGAAACAATACTTTTCGGAAAAACTGATGCCAGGGATGAACTTGCAGTGAAAATTCTCTGCTGGAAAATACCAACCCGCTCCCCCAAGTCGCTTGTAATTGCTTGGACTTGGAATCGAGTTGGCAGTTACTGGCAGCGAGTAGAAGCTCACGTACGCAACGTGAGCGTGTGTTGGTCGAACTATAGTGCGGCCATCGTTCGGCTTCCTCATAACATCACGGTATAGCTGTAGCTCTGCACCACGGAATATAACCATCAATCTTACGAAAGTGGTATGTTGATGAGCACGAGTGTCGCTCGTATACGGAAGGCAAATTTCGTCGAACAACGCCTTCCTCCTCCTTTACGAAAATTCAGTATTCCATTTCAAATGAAAAGCCATTCGCGCCCATCAAATTTTAAACTCAATCTTGATATGCAGAACTCATGATAATCAATGAAAGAGTATAATCAAGACAAAACGATAATTACATGTTGATGCTGTTCCACATGCAGAGTCACCGAATTGTAATGGTGTTTTATTTTCACGACAGATTTTGGAAATGCGGAAGTCCAGTCCGGAAGAGTCGATGAAGAAGGATTTACGCACGTCTGATAGTGATGGGGATGGAGATAATGATTGGGACAAGGCATTACACCGCGCTGTTCGCCTGAAAGTCGGAAAATCGGAGGAAGATCCCGAGGGAGTCAGACTTTCCTTAATCAAGGCCTACTTGAATGAAGGAGCGAACATTAATGTGCAGGACAGAAACGGTGATACAGTTTTGCATGTGGCAGTCAGAAAGGGTTTTGGGCGAATCGTCGAATTCCTACGACAAAGAGGAGCGAAAATTGATATTCATAATTACGACTGTGCAACGGCGATAGGATTGGCTGAAACTTTGCAGGAAAAAGATATCGTCAGTATATTGTGGAAAGCCGATGAACAAATAAATGAACCGGGATTCAGCCGATCATCAGACGCGAATAATTCCATGTCAGCAGCGGACGAACAGCAGCCTTCATCATCGCGAGGCTCTGATAAAGCGACTGAACAAAAATCAACCTCAGTTGAGGATGATTCTGAGAGGATCGGACCGAGGGAAAAGCTTCATCCTAGTGTGGATGCAGACAGCGCCGAAAAAGTTTCAGGCCCCGAGGAGCAAAAAACCTACCTTGCGGGTGCAACGCTAACGCGTTCGTGGCCCGGAATCGTGTATCAATTGAAACATTTGGTCTTCACTCTGCATTGTGCATTGCAGCAGAGAGATCCCCATTTTTTCTTAGCCACGGAAATGGTAGCTGCCGAAAAATTAGATGATGTAGTCTTACTGTATAAGAACGATAGTGGAAAACAAGTAGGCCGTTTCATACAAATCAAGTACACAAGCAACCAATTCAGAAAGATTTCTGCTAAGGAACTGTTGGATGCAGGTGGCGATTTTAGCGTGCCATCTTACTTTGCCTCATGGCGCAAAGTAAAAAAAAAAGAACTATTTCGTGAGATTGAGGTCAGGAATATGATCCTCTGCACTAATATGGACCTTGATGTGGAGGATTTGGCGGAAAATGACATCTGTTGCGAGAATACAGGAGATCCGGACAGAACCTTCGAATTGAGGAGCGACCAGAAGCAAACAGCTTATTACAAGCTTTCGGCAGATAAGGAATCGAACGAAAAGTTGTACAGCGAATTGGAAGCAGCGTCTGATGTTTGTAGGTTGGCAAAGCTAGTGGCCAAGTGTATATATGACAGAAGCCCTATGAGGTTGAATATGCCAAGTTTTCGGGAACATCATCTCGCGCTGGCAGAATACGTGTTCGATGTCAAGACTAAAAAATTTCACGACAAGTTCATTCACAATAGGAGTTTAGCTAAAAACGTGGAAGAGTTTCGTGAGATTTTCCTTACGGAATTCAGAAGTCTGGTGAGATCGTCCAACACCGATTCCTCCGAAGAACTAACATGGAAAGAAATACAAACACGATTCCAGAAACCTGAGTTCCCGAAAGGTTTTGGAAAAGCACCCGAAGGCGCAACTGATATACTCACGGAACACTACTTGCCTGATGACTACGTAGACGATGTGGAAATTTCGAATTTCCTGGAGGAGTTCACTCTGGCAGTGAATCAACCAAACGAAAATGAACTTAATAAGATACTAAGGGAAAAAATAGATGCTAATAGTGGGTTCAATCTGTTGAATACCGAACTTTTAGACGGTGCCTTTCAGAACAAAATGCTGGACTGGTTTGTGAAGAATGACGAAGACACGAAAGAAAAAGAATACTTGTCATACATAGTGGGTGAGAAATTCTTCGAAGATATGAATAACGAGGTCGGCTCTCTCATAACCATTGGTGTAAACTCGGCGTATTGCGAGCAGATGAAGGAATATGACATACATTTCAAATCGGAAATGCAGCAAGTAAAGGCTTTCCTAACTGATGATCAATCTGATTCTACTGCGAACCGAATATTGGAGTTGGTTGCTCCAGGAGAGACCTTGTTAACTGCATTGAGGGTTTACGACACACTCGAACGGATACAAAAATACAAGAAGATGGATAGTTTCATCTTCACCCGTGTGGACAGCCTGAAATTCCCCTCGATATTGAATTTAATAAAGAACACCTTCGATTCGCTATGGTATCCCGATTTGTTAATAGTTGACTGTGGATCGAATGGTACGGATCAATATTTACAGACATTGCGGAACTCATTAGTTAAAATCATAGAAAAGAATGAGGAAAAAAAAATACACAAAAAAATAATTATTATCTCTCCAGGTGAAAATTTTGCTACTCAATTCACACGTGGCCATCAAACTTATCGTGAGAAAAACACAGACCTTGGTTTTCGTAATCTTACGAACACCACGCAAAAGAAACTGTTAGAGAAACCGGTCACTAAGTTTCAGGGTCATAAAAATGAGACGAACCTCGGGAAATTGTTAGGCATTCGCGAATTCGATAACCTCAGTGCAGATGAATTAGAAGATCTCTTAGAGATAATCGATGCAAATGCGTTGATTGAGATCATTCGTAGCGACCAATTGGAGCTTGGTGATGACTTGGATCAAATGAATACGCTTGAACATTGCTACATAAATCGTACAATCTGTCGGGATGTAGTTATCAAAGAAGCAATACTCGAAGACAAAAAAGTACCTGATTTAATCGCCATCAGTGGCATCAATACAGTACTCCAGGGCGCAACGCCTAGAATAGAAGAGAGTTTTGCGATGAGACCAAATTTCTCGACCGATTTGTTTGCTGACATTGGTATTGATAGAGATCCCCCAGGTGAATCAGTGCGAATCGGGAAAAGTCCACCAATGGCACATCGTCCCACTAACTTCACTGTTTTAGACAGTACTCGAGCGGAGGAACAATTCAACGACTTGTGTGCAGAAAATAGAGGCTGCAATATCCATTGGCTGCAAAAGGAGCAGGAAAGATACATATGGAAGGAATCGCAAGGAGATATAACGTATTTGGTTCAAAATAGGGATCTCAGTGGGACTGACGACTGTAACGATAGAACAGGCATGACACATTTGAGTGATGATCAACTCATATTCCATGACACACCCGTGATTATTTCTGATGCGGCGGGTATGGGTAAATCTACAATGTTGACTTATTTGGCGTTTAAAATGAAAGAGAATGAACCTGACGTGTTGGTGCTCAAGATTGATTTGAACCACCATTCAACCGCCCTATCAGAAGTGGGAGAGAAGTCAATTTACGATCTGGGTATTACCAATGACGCAATACAATTCTTGGTGAAGGAACTCTTGAGTGGTGAAACTAACTTGACACGAAAGGTTTTCAGAAGAATTATTAAAAGGAAACACAAAGTGGCACTGATATTTGACGGATTTGACGAAATAAGTCCGACGTATGAGGATCCCGTCATTAAATTAATGCGAACTCTCGCAGATTATGGAATCAAAAAATTGTTAGTCGCAACGAGACCACATACGAGAGCAACATTGGAGACTCAGTTGAAAACATTTTCTTACGTGATTCGGCCATTTTCAACGTATGATCAAGAAAGGTTTTTGACCGAATTTTGGAAAGCTCAATTCCAAGACTTGCACCATGATTTACAGCAGGCAGCTGAGGACCGTATAAGGAAATATACTAGGGCGATGATGATCCAGCTAGCCAATTTGATCAAAGATCACAGGAACAAATTCACTGGTATTCCACTTCACGCGAATATGGTAGCCGAGATATTTGGAAATCACAGTGAGGGGGCGGGAGAATATTTTGATTCATGCATAGAATTCGTCAACTCTGAGGTCGATGAACCGAAGTTTCCAGAAAAAATTAATCTTGTTTATTTGTACGAAAATTTTGTGCAAAAGAAGTTTGACGTCTTTTACAGAAAGAGAGGTGGCAACCTCGCTGACGTAGCAGTGGTGGAGGACAGAAGGCAGCGTTATAAATCGTTCATAGAAAAACATGAGAGACTGGCTTTGGATACACTATTTGACAAGCACAAGATAACAGAGATTTTACTTTCCCGACAAGACGCGAGCGACAGGTCAAGTGAGCCAGCCGATCTTGACATCCCTGTAGAGCGGGACGGCATCATTACACAATTCATCGACGGTCAACCACGGTTCGGACACCGAACTTATGCAGAATACTTCGCCGCGAAATTTTTCTCAGATATGTTGAGAAAGCGCCAGCTGACCGAATCATCGGCGAACATCTTTGTAGCGGACATTTTGCTTAGGGAAAATTACAAAACTATGCGTGCCTTTATAGATTGGCTATTGCCAAGGGAACATGTTGATGTACTACAGGGTGAGTTTTGGGTACTTTGTTTGAAAACACATCGATCCCAGCAGCAAGAAACGATCTTTCACGTAGCGGCTGCAGAAGGTAATGATCGTATTATAAGACTATTTCTGGATTGCCTTCATACGAATTCCGAAGATCGAATGGACCTCATGAACGAGAGGGACATTTTCGGTGGGATGGCAATACACCGGGCAGTTGAATACGGTCATTTGGACAAAATAAAATTGCTAGCAGAAGTCACAGACGTTAAAATCGATTCTCGAAATGGTTTGGGTTTCTCACCACTCCACCAAGCTGCTTCTATAGCCAATATCGACATAGTGAAGTATTTGATTCAGAGAGGAGCTGATATCAATTGTCAAACGAACGATGGCCGAAATCCGCTACACCTGGCTGCTCGAGAAGGTAAACTGGATGTAGTCAAATATTTACACGGGAATGGAGCCGATATCAATTGTCAAACGAACGATGGCGTGACGCCGCTACACCTGACTGCTCATACAGGTAAACTGGATGTAGTCAAATATTTACACAAGAATGGAGCCGATATCAATTGTCAATTGACCGATGGCGTGACACCGATGTGGCTGGCTGCTTGGAAAGGTAACCTGGATGTAATCAAGTATCTACACGGGAATGGAGCCGATATCAATTGTCAATCGACCGATGGCATGACGCCGCTTCACGTGGCTGCTTTGGAAGGTAAACTGGATGTCGTCGATTATTTACACAGGAATGGAGCCGATATCAATTGTCAATCGACCGATGGCGTGACGCCGCTTCACGTGGTTGCTTCGAAAGGTAAACTGGATGTCATCGAGTATTTACACAGGAATGGAGCCGATATCCATTGTCAATCGAACAATGGCATGACAGCGCTACACATGGCTGCTTCCGAAGGTAAACTGGATATCGTCGATTATTTAAACGGGATCGGAGCCGATATCAATTGTCAATCGACCAATGGCATGACGCCGCTTCACGTGGCTGCTTTGGAAGGTAAACTGGATGTCGTCGATTATTTACACAGGAATGGAGCCGATATCAATTGTCAATCGACCGATGGCGTGACGCCGCTTCACGTGGCTGCTTCGAAAGGTAAACTGGATGTCATCGAGTATTTACACAGGAATGGAGCCGATATCAATTGTCAATCGAACAATGGCATCACAGCGCTACACATGGCTGCTTCCGAAGGTAAACTGGATATCGTCGATTATTTAAACGGGATCGGAGCCGATATCAATTGTCAATCGAACATTGGCCTCACGCCGCTACACCTGGCTGCTTCGCAAGGTGAACTGGATGTCGTCAAGTATTTACACGGGCACGGAGCCGATATCAATTGTCGAATGAATGATGGCCGGACAGCGCTACACCTGGCTACGCGCGATGGTAAATTAGACGTAGTCAAATATTTACATGGGAAGGGAGCCGATATCAATTGCCAACAGCACAGTGGCGCAACGCCGCTACACTCGGCTGCCCGGAAAGGTTTGCTGGAACTAGTCGAGTATTTACACAGGAATGGAGCTGATAACAATTGTCAAACGAACGCGGGCGTAACGTCGCTACATTTGGCTGCTGAGGAAGGTAAACTGGATGTAGTCGAGTATTTACACGGGAATGGAGCAGATATCAATTGTCAATCGAACATTGGCCTCACGCCGCTACACCTGGCTGCTTCGCAAGGCGAACTGGATGTCGTCAAGTATTTACATGGGCATGGAGCCGATATCAATTGCCAACTGAACAGTGGCGCAACGCCGCTACACTTGGCTGCCCATGAAGGTAAACTGGATGTAGTAGAGTATTTACACTCAAATGGAGCCGATATCAATTGTCAAACGAACGAAGACATGACGCCGCTACACTTGGCTGCTCAGAAAGGTAACTTGGACTTAGTAAGGTCTTTGTTTGAGAAGGGAGCACAGCTCGATTCTCAAATGATGTATGGCCTGACGCCTTTAGGCGTCGCTGCGATTTCCGGGAAATGGGACGTGGTAGCGTATTTAACATTTATGATTATGCTCATGTTATATAAAGCCCAAGAAATCAGAAATGCTCAAGTCTAATGTATATATAATCGACCCTCTTGATTCTCAGCTCTTTATATGTTACAGCTATAATAATTAATTGTATTAAAATCACTCATCGATATAGTATGATATATTTCAATCTTTTCGGAATCTATTATTTCCGATATTGTTCAAAGCTCTTCTACCGAATAAATGTATTTGCAGAATTTCTAAAAAAAAAGGGAATTAATAAATGCGTAGGTTTTATACGCTTCCTCCATCTCTTCACCATTCTCTTTAAGGAGGTTGGCTAGTCAAAAATGACTAGTTTTTTTGTGAATTGAATACGGCATAGTCGCCACATTGAGTATTCATCGAATTATTATATTCGTAAACTGATGATTGTCCTGACATGTCCAGAAACAAAATAATACCAAAATTATGAACAAATCGCTAGATACCGATTTTTCATTTTTAATTGCTTTAAAATGATAAAAAATCTAGTAGATTGGTTCGATAACAGTCTACGTCTACGATGGCTCATTTTGTCCAGAAAACTATTTCCCACAAATTCACTACGACATATTATTTTCTCTGTCTATCGGCAATTCAACGTGGTTAATTGATGAAAAATAAAAAATCAATATATATGTATGTATATACTATATATGGGGCATTCCATGCCAAATCGACCTGATCCTGATCCTCGACCTCTCAGATCTGGTCCCCGATTTTTTGTATCATACTTCTGACTTTAAATAGCAATCATAATTTTTTTCAGATTTTTTAAAACAAATTTGAGCGCATCCTGAATTTTCGAAGTTTTTTTTTTCAACACCTCGATGGCCGTGATCGAAAAATCTGAAAAAATTCTCAAAAATTTTGTGTCAGAAATGAACATTTTTGAACCAAAATTCATTATGTATGGGCTTTTGCTCCAACCTGTTTTTCCAACTTTCTAATTTGATTTCACGCTGATAATCCAAAAAAAAAATGTTCAAAAATCCTTGGCTGTCGTTAGAAATATTTTAGCAGTAATCCTCGGTGTAAGGATCTCCGCTACTATTTGTTCAAACTTTTTCTTCGAAAGAAGATTTAAAAAAACAGGTTCAAGCGAAAGTCCAGACATTATGAATTGAGAAAATCAGGCTCCATCCAGGACTGTACTGCCTATAATCCAGTACGTCTGGTAGTCTTAATATAATATAACCCTAAATTTTGTGTGCACAAAGTAGTATCACCCCTTAAGGGGGGACAGTACTGAAACTTGGTAAAAAACCATTTTTTTTTTCCACTACTCAAAATGGTTCAATCAAAAATCGCCTCCAACAGTTTTTAGATATTAGTAGTATGTGTATTGGAAAAAAATATCAACCTTCTGCGCATACACTTTCATCGCAGAAAGTTGATATTTTTTCCCAATACACATACTATAGTATACTAATATCCAAAAACTGCTGGAGGCGATTTTTGATTGAACCATTTTGAGTAGTGGAAAAAAAAATGGTTTTTTACAAAGTTTCAGTACTGTCTCCCCTTAAACTTGTTGAAAAATGAATTCTTACAATAATTTATCCGTTAGGACGCCTTATTATATGAAAACCGACTGACATTTACAGCGACGCAGGTTGGCTGGAACTTGTGCGCCTAGAGTTTCAACACGTGTAGATCCTTCGCTGTTCTTTTTCTCAAAAAATCACAAATTAGTAAGCGAACAGTGAAAATTTCTACGGGACGATAAGAGCTAGAAGATTACTAAGCCGCTAGTCTACGTACGAAAATTATTTCAATGTATGCGGAAGTGCAAATATGTATCCTGAAAAAACGGTTTCAAAGTAGCATTTGAACTCTAGCTTCGTATTCGACTGTTGTACTACGTTTATTTCGATGCTCATTGTCGTGCACATCAAATTTAATAAACAACCAATTCTCCGTTTGTTATAAGCGAATAAATCGATTATTCTGCCCCATATGAATTCAGAGGCCATATTATATTAAACATATTATAAAAAATGATAGTGTAGAACTTTGAAAACTTTCAGACTTTGCTGCTGGTTGATAGTTGATACGTTTGACAGATATAACATGGAAGTGATTAGCAGATAAGCCCCGTGACGCTTTAAACGTTAGTAAACTTTCATTCTTATGATATGCTATCTCAAGTTAATAGACATCACGAAAACTGAATAGCCTCGGATCATTTCGGTTCTAAAACCCCAGATCATCCTCATCGTTGGTTAAGGGGGGCCTATACTGATATTTGGAAAAAAATAGTTTTTTATTTCTTAACGGTGCAGAAAAGGTCCAAACAAAAAAGCCTACCTTACGTTGTAAATGATGCTACTATTTATGCATAGAAAAAAATTCAATTTTCTGCCATGAAAGTGTAGACGCAAGAAACTTTTTGCAGAATATTGCAGCGCAGCGGAGGAAAGTTTCTGCAAAAAGTTCCTTGCGTCTACACTTTCGTGGCAGAAAATTGATTTTTTTCTAGGCATAGATACTAGCATCATTTACAACATAACGTAGGCTTTTTTGTTTGGACCATTTCTACACCGTCAAGAAATGAAGAACTGTTTTTTTTTCCAAATTTCAGTATCGGCCCCCCTTAAAGTGACCCCGAACCGGTCCTCGATTTTTCCACAACGGGCGTCATTATTCTGCGATTTTCGTATAAGACCCTCGCAGTATCTTCTACTTGGTTAGTCATCAATACTCACTCATCATTATCGACCCGTATCTTTTAATGCAGGGATTAGATTAGATACAGCCCCCTATCATATCGTGCGGGAAGTAACTGTCAGGTTGTCGCGGGATGTGAATCATTCATACTTGAGCTGCAGCTCGTGAGTGATTGTGAGTTAAATCGGTTCCATCAGTTAGAATATATTGTGGTTTCGAATTCTTCTCACTGCATCTTTGGCTTATCTCCAAAAACCGAATACCCGAATCGCCATTTACCATGATTGGATTCCATGATAGTCCGGGAGGATAGTGTCACTTTTCATGTAGTCATTTTATGCACGCTGGATTTTATACCATTGGCAGCTCTTGTATTGTTCATGAAGCACCTAACCGACCGTCAGTCCCTCCAGTAGCGGTGGATGCAGGAGTAGTGAGAGGCTGCGAAACTTTTCGAAAAAAAATTCCGGTAAGTTATTTTATGCACGCTGGAGATTGTTCAGGTCAATATTTACACATTACATTTCATGAAAAACCTCGTCAGTCGCTTATCTGCGGGTGGAATGTGCGTCAATCATACGTAAAAAAAACTTAGAAAAAAATAAAATGAAAAGAAAACGTCTTTTCTGGAATGGGGCGCTCGACTGAAAATCGTCGGAAACGTTGAGAAAACCTGATACTGGCGCTTCGGGTGAATGGTAGCGTCCCGGTGAACCAACCCGGTCCATTCTCCCACTCGGCGACTCACTAGAGTTCTTACAGTGGGAGCTAACACCCGAAAATCTCTCTAGTTGGAGGTCAACAATTTTTAGCGGATACGACCTTCTGACTTGAGTTTTACGGAAAAATCACTAAAACTAAAGCCAGAAAGTCGTATCAACGAAAATTTTCGATTTTCGAAATTTTGACGGATTTATTCATATGAGAGAATTTTTAGGCGAATGGCATAAAGGAAAAATTATACGACCTTCTGGTTTTAAGAAGACCAAAAGTTCGTATAATGTCGCCTACGACCTTGTGGCATTAGTAACGCGATATCATGACTGATTATTATAACTGAAAAAAAATCCATACGGAAGGGCGCTTGAAGAGTTTTGCTCCAGGGCGCTGGAAGTGTAGCTACGCCACTGCTTATTCATATGATAACTCTGTTCGTCTAATAAAAGCACTGAACTTCATCATAGTACTGAAACCAGCGCTGCGGTATTGGCGCGGGAGGGAACGCGTCAGACAGAGAAGGTTGTGTTTGAATTTGGTACGCACTTGTCGCACACAATATCTACTGACTGAGCACGAATATCGGTCCGCCGAGATTTCGACAGTTGGTCGGGTCGGCGATCAACGTTTTCATGCGAGATAGTCGCTGGTAGTTGCTATGAGTGCGATAAGAACGTATCAACTTCAACCACAACCATCTCTGCCTCACCGTTTCTCGCTGAAGGGATACATAGGCTGCGCTCGTTCCAGTATTATAATACAGTTCAGTGTCGGTTCAGTGAATAAAAGTCGCAAATACAATGTAAAATAGTCTGTTGTTTTCAATGAACAAGAGTTTAATCTATATGAGTAAAGTTATTCTTCGTTGGTTAAACCGGCCGCAAGACGCACGTGAATTAATCGTCGACGTTTGTTGAAACTAGCTACTTTAATTAAAATTAATCATTTGATACAATACATTAACTAAATCTAGCGGTTTTGTCAGTACGCAAGAGGTTATGTTCGTTACTCCGGCTCTGAATACTAACAAAAATTAACCTCTCGCTATCGGAATTCTTCAATTAATTCACACCGTAATAATGAATTGTTGGCTGAGTTAATTATTTGATTCACGTAGGTTTTTTATACTTTATTTATCATTTGCTTCAAATAAACGAACATATAACCACAGTCCACACATGTCCAATACCCGCCAGGGGGGGGGGGGGGGGGGGGGGCGAAGGGGGCACTGCTCCCGAGAGCGATAGGCAGGGGGGCGCCTATGCATATCCAATTCCTCCAAATCAGTTATATTGCAACAACTTAGTTGTGGACGTGGGCGGAAAATTAAGATAGAGCTTTGATTATCGACAGCCCTGGATTTACACTAGGGGGACTAGGGGCTAGTGCCCAGGGCGGCACACTTTCAGGGGCGGCAAAATTTGGAACGTGAGAATTTTTTTTTTTTTCGCGTTATGGAAAATCCTTCTAAAAGTGTGATTGTGTTGAAAACATTCATAATTGAAATGCATGAAATACTTTTTTTCATTATTAGGAATGTGTGTCAAAGTATGAACACTGCAGGTACATTTACAAAATTGTGAAACAAACTTTCAGTGCCTAGAATCTTAGACACATTTATAGTAATGAAAATAAGAGGGTTTCTTCGTCAAACGGGCCACCCATTTAATTTGAGGTCTTCGAAAATTCCGTGATGATTCGTAAATGTTATCGAGTAAGAAACAAAAATGTTGGGAATTTTCTTAGATTTTTTGGTCATTGCATTCCAGAAATATTTGCACTCAATCATTTTCACGTAGCGTGATAAATTGGGGAAGGAGAGGAATGTTGTTGGGACGAAATTTCTCTGCTTTTTTCTCAGCTTTTCGATAAAATTAGAATCAGAGAATTCTGACCCATTCAAACCGCTTTTATCAACAAAAAAAAAAACATTGAAAAATGTGCCCTTTCCTAAGTTGGACATTTTGTTTCTTCGTTTAAAAAAATATCTGAAAAAAAAACGATATTCATAATAGAGTTTCAAAAAGAAAAAAATGAGAGTGAAGAAGAGGAATCATCGTTCTGTTGATGATTTTTTTTTCTGTGAGAGAATTGAAGTCTTCACTCCAAATTTTTTGTCAAAAGACTCTATATTATGATTTTCATTTTTTAGACATTTTTTTGAACGAAAAAAATCTGTCAAATTAGGAAAAGGCACATTTTTCGGAATTTTTTTATTTTAATTCTACCGAATAGCTGAGAAAAAACAAAGAAATTCCATCCTAAGTTTTCTCTTCTTCCCCAATTTATCACACTAAGGTGACAGGTCCAGTAGCGGGACACTAACCAGTAGATGGACAGAACGAACTTGAAACTCTTATTTGGAAAAAACAAATAATCTTCTTTTCACCAAATTAATTTCATTGACAAAACGAAACCTTGAATATTATACATACATTCGAATACTTAGTCGAATTATCTCTGCTACCATCGGAAAAAATGCATTATAGGACGGTTCTGTCAAAGCAACCGCCAATCGGCCGATCGTACTAAAAGCTGCAGCATGTAAACAAAGTTTGATTTAGCGAATAATAGTACATTATACAACGTGGGAATAAAGTGAAAAATTATTCCCGAGGGCGAGTTTACTGCCCGAACGAAATTCCCGAGGGTGAGTTTACTGCCTGAGCGAAGCGAGGGCAGTAATCACCCAAGGGAATTTTCGCAAGGGCAGTAAGCCCGAGGGAATGATGCACTTTATTCCCATGTTGCATACAATGTTTTATTCACTCCTCAACTGTAACCACTTTATCAATCTTCATAAATTTTGCGGGAATAATGTACATTATGCCCGCAAATCTGCGGGAATAATGTAGATTATTTCCCGCAAAATCCAGATTTGCGGGAAATAATCTACATTATTCCCGCAAAATCCAGATTTGCGGGAAATAATCTACATTATTCCCGCAAATCTGTATTTGCGGGAATAATGTAACATTATTTCCCGCAAAAGTATAACAGGGAATAATATGCTACTTTATGCCCGCTTTTCAGATCAATAAAGTGGCGATTACAGTTGAGAGGTGAATAAACTCTTTTATAGGTACCAGATAAAGGTTAATTGTATATCAAACTATTGAGTTATCGTTGGTTCATGATTATATAATCGAATATAATGAGAAAAGGACTCAAAATATTTAAAAACCGTCTGTCCATGTACTGGTATAGATTTCCCAAACTCAAACCAGTAGATGGACGAGTTTGATATTATCAATCTTGATAGTTTCTTGATTGAGAATGAATGTCTCATTAAAAATATTGTAACAAATCGAAATCTTCGACACCTTTATTATCAATAATGTTCTTGTGAAGGTAAAAATCTACAAAAAATGAATATCCAGACTCTGAAGATTTCTGCATCTGTAAAAATGAACTTTAGCAAGCCGTAACTTGTAAAGGTTTACTCTGAGCGAAAAATTCTATTATACTTTTTTCTTCCTCTTTCGATTATCTGATAACGATATTTATAATTTCTTTATTCAGACCAATGCTAACGCCGTTTTTCCGTTAATTAGTACCTCAGCACGACGTAACTTCGAAACGGTCATTCTCAGACAAAAATTCTATGAGATTATTTTCTTCCGCTTGCGACTATCTGACGGCGACATTGTTTAGTTTTTTTTTTCAGCTTTTTTTTCAACCCGCGCAAACCCTGTTTTCACGTGAATTACTCCGAGGGCACGATCTGACTTTGGAATAATTCAATGATCATTCTTGAGTAGTTCACGTGAAAACAGGGTTTCGCGGTTTAGGAAAAAAAAACCGAAGAAACAACTAACGAATATCGCCATCAGATTATCAAAAGAGGAAGAAAAAAGTCTAATAGAATTTTGCGCTCAGAGTAAAACTTTACAATTTACGGCTTGCTTAAGTTTATTTTTGCAGATGCAGAAATCTTGAGGGTCATAAAATGAATGTTGATAAATCACATAAGATGTTATGAATTGAGGGGATGGGCGAAATAACGGTATAGGTCGGGTTAGTCGGGTTTCGAAATTCTATTTGAAACTTAGAATACTGTTCAATTTTATGTTACCCCATAGTTCCTCAAATGATTTTGTTCCAATTACGGCATTACACGTAGCAAAAAATTAAAAATATTCTAGTATGTATGATTATTTACACCCGTCCATATACTGGTCCATGGACTGTCCATTTATTGGTCGACGTGTCCACCTACTGGGAAATCCAGTCACACGTGAGATATTCAGTATTTTCAACTTTTTGTCGTAATTTTCATGATCTAAATACTGATGAATTAGGTAATTCAACTATTCCTATAGAAGATATCGATTCCCAATTGTATTTTGATGCAAAAATTTCTGAGTACTTGTAATGTAAACTTTAGAAAACTCTTAAGGGGGGCCTATACTGAAACTTTCCTTCGCTGCGCTGCAAGATTCTGCAAAAAGTTCCTTGCGTCAACACTTTCATGGCAGAAAATTGAATTTTTTTCTATGCATAGATACTAGCATCATTTACGAAATAACGTAGGCTTTTTCTATTTGGACCTATTCTACACCGTTAAGAAATAAAAAACTATTTTTTTCCAAATTTCAGTATAGGCCCCCCTTAAGTGTCCGTCTACTGGCCCTGTCACCCTACATGAAAATAATTGAGTAAAAACATTTCTGGAATGCAATGACAGAAAAATCTGAAAAAATTCCCAAATTTGTTTTATCCTCGATAACATATACGAATTATTACGGAATGTTCGAAGACCTCAAATTAAATGGGTGGCCCGATTAACGAAGAAGCCCTCATAAGTATCTCGTTATTCACAATTTTTTAAAGTTTTTGTTTTCATTTTATTTATTTGGAAATTGTATACCGAACTTTTACCCATTTTATGTAGGCTTTAGATAATGGGGCGGCATTTTTCACGGTGCCACAGGGCGGCACTTAAGGTAAACCCGACCCTGATTATCGAGCACTCATTGAGAAAAAAAATTGACGAGCGACATGTGGCATCAAACTTTTATGGAATCATTAGAGATCTTTGTTGTATTCTAGCGTAGAATCATTAAAGGTTACTTCCGATTGGCTGGAATGATCGATACCCGTGTAGAAATTTAAACTCGCAGCTATCCAGCCACTATCCAGATTCGGCTAGATCGATCTAGCCGTTTTCGACTGGTGGGCACCTAGTAATATCGCTTGGGCGATATAGTAACTGTCAAGCCGGAGTAAGACAGCCACTACCTAGCCGAGGTTAAACAGTGACTATCTAGCCTGGGCTAGGTGGTGGCTAAATTCAAAAAATCAATTGGTAATCAAAAATTCATTATTTTTTTTTTGGTGGTATTTTGTTATTCCGATGAACTTTGATGTCGCTGATTCCATTACCTGTACTTTTCGATTGGTAGAAAGTTTAGAAATGATTATTATATTCACATGAAAATTTGCTTCAACTTGATGAAGATTCGAACCCTGAACCTTTGGATGCTGAACCTGTAACGTTGTCCACTGCGCCACTGCCACTTGGTTGACATTGTACACTTTGTTTTGATCTATCAATTTTATCACAGATAATTTCGCAATCTTTATGTACAATTGTATATTTATAATTTTATGATTATTAAATAATAATAGTTATAATTTGAATATATCAATATAAATATAATATAGATATCATGATAATTTTAAATGCAACATCATAGTATATCTTAGCTGTTAGCGAGATAGCTACTTTTTAGTGGCTGGATAGGGTTTTGCTTCGGTACTGACTATTCAGAGGCTGGACAGCCACTGGATAACATTTTCCACCTGAACAGCACCATCTATATCCCATAATTGCTAGCCAGCCGCTGCCCAGTGGCTGGATAGGGTTTTGCTTGGGTAACGACTGTTCAGAGGCTAGACAGCCACTGGATAACATTTACCAACTAAACAGCACCATCTGTATCCCATAATTGCTAGCCAGCCACTGTCCAGTGGCTGAATAGGATTTTACTTGGGTAACGGCTATCCAGAGGCCACACAGCCACTGGATAATACTTTCCAACTGAACAACCCCACTTGTATCCATGATTACTAGCCAGCGACTACCCAGTGGCTGGATAAGATTTCGCTTTGGTAATGGCTGTCCAAAGGCTAAGCAGCCACTGGATAGCATTTTCCAACTGACCACTTGTGTCCGGTAATCACTAGCCAGTCACTGCCTAGTGGCTGGATAAGATTTCACTTTGGTAATGGCTGTCCAAAAGCTGGACAGCCACTGGTTAAAAATCTTATCTGGCCGAGGCGATCCAACCACTGGCTAGGCACTAGTCGCGGCTAGATTGATTTCTACCCGGGTATGGCCATCTAGCCCGGACAATTGGAAGAGATGGCCATAACTCTTATTTCTTTGATTTCACTTCATTTTAGTTTAATTGATGATGTGAGAACAATTATTGCGTGCCAGTTTGTAGAGCATTGCAATGGTTTTAGAACAGGAATTAAATTTTCCCATCATGAGTGCACGAAAATTGCACAGAATATAATGATTTGGGCTCAGTTTGTGGGCAGAAGAAAAAGAAAGATGTAGAAAGAAATTCGCGAGTAAATGTGAAAGGGCTAGGGAGGGGATGGGGCAAAAACGGGGCTGATTCTCTCACCCCAAAGCATATAGCCATCTCTCCCGAGCATACCAGGAGAGATGGCCAGTCTGAGTTTCTTTTAAACTGTTTTTTTTTTTCAATACAATATCGACCGAAAATTATATATGTAGTAACTTCATAATAAAGATATCTTGAACGTTTGCGGTAAGATCCGAGATGTTGTTTCAATCATTATAGTTTCCCAACCATAGAGTTCCAAAAAAAGTATGGCCATCTCCCCCAGAATTACCCTATATCGTGAAGTTAAATTCACTTGAATAACCAATGATTTATTGATTGCAGGGGATCTTCTAGAATTGCCTACTAATGATACTTCAAAACATCATCAAGATCATAATCTAATCTCCGAGTATCACCAGCGACAAAGTTGACAAGATGCATTCATCCGACAGTGACAGCGATTCAGGATGGAACAAAGGATTGATTGCTGCTGTGAGCAAGAAGCATAAAAGAAAAATAATCCCCGAGCGAGACAGAATTACTGAAATTAAGGACTGTCTGGATGGAGGAGCAGATATCAATACCGTGGACGAGAATGGGAATACCGTCTTACACACGGCAGTGAGAAGGGGCTACCAGATGATTGTTGGATTCCTCAGAGAAGCCGGAGCAAGAACGGATATTTCGAACCACAAGGGGGAAACGGCAGTCACGCTGGCTGAAAATCTTGGTCAAAAAGAGATCGCGAATGTCTTGAAAGAACCTTCGACTCCGCGAGAGAGTGATCTAGCGAGTGGCGATTCTTCACTAAATTCTTCCACAACGCGGCCGAATCGAAAACGTACTGCTGACGCTGTAGATGGAAAGCTTGATGAAAGTCTTGGCAAAATAAGATCGATCGGTATCTCACAACCCGATCTCCAAAACGACACCACCTCAGTCGAGCAAAGGTCAAATCGGAAGCGTACTGCTGATGATGAACTCAGCGAGCACGCCAAAAGACTTCGAAAATTGACTTTGGCCGATGTCTCGCAGCCCGATCTTGACCGTAGCACAACGAAAGAAGAAACATATGCTGCATCAGGTCTGAAGAGATCTTTACATGGAACGGTTTATCAGTTGAAGCTCTTGATGCTCATTCTACATCGTGCGTGGAAGATCGGTTACTCCTTTCGCTTGGCAACAGAAATGGATGTGGCTGAAAAGTTCGATGATGTAGTTCTACGATATAGAGACATTAACGGTGACGAAGTGTATCAATTCGTTCAAGCTAAACATAAACAAGACGAAACTAAAATGATTAGCGCCAGCGACTTATTGGATGTGAAAGACGGGGATTTTAGCTTGCTGAAGTATTTCATTTCTTGGCGTAAGATTAAAAAAAATCCAGACTTCGGTGAGGGCAGATCGAAAAACTTCATACTATGTACTAATATTGGCCTTGATGCAGATAGTTTGGAGGAAAAGAACATCAATGTCGTCGAGATAAAGGATCCAGACGATTTTCTGATTGTAATGAACAGATCGAGACAGCCACCACGCTACAAACTCCTGGTGGGAAATCCGTCTGGTCTGTGGGACACGTTGAAATCGGCATCTGATGTTCACAGGCTAGCGAAGGAGCTTGCAGAACGCGTTTGTGGCTCTCTGGATATCCAATTGAATACCGAAATCATTAAGAGTTATCACGTTGCATTAGCAGAAGAGGTTGTTAATGTGCGTGAGAAAAAATTTTCCGCTAATTTTATCGACGATAATTGCTTATCTGACGAAGCAGCAGAGTTTCGAAAGATTTTCTTCCTGAATACAAGACGATTATTGTCGAAAAGAAATCTATCTGAAAATAATATTTGGACATTTTTAAGAGAAGCCTCCCTAAAGCTCTCTTCGACCTTCGGGAAAAAAACCCCATCAGCAGTTAAACCCGAGCAGACTCAATCTGTCAAATTGCCCAAGGACCAGATTGACGATGCTGAAATCTCACGCTTTCTTGACGAATTTATTTTGGCAGTGAATCAACCTAATGAAGTAGAGCTTGGTGAAATGATGAAGCGCGAAATTGGCATCCATGGTCAGTTGGATCTACCAGATGCTGGATTCGTTAGGGATTCATTTCAAATTGAAATTCTGAATTGGTTCAAGACCAAACAGGGTAGCTTCTTGCAGAAAAAGGACGCTGATAATTTCTTCAATGAAATGAAAGTTAAGCTTGGCTCCCTCAAAACCATGGCTTTGAGCTTGGAGTATTCGGAGAAGCTCAAACAACTTGGCATTCGGTTCAACTACGAGAACACAGAATTACAGAGTTTCATAGGATGTTACGATCACACTTCGAATCAGGTTTTGGAAATAATTTCCTCGAAACAAACTTTGTTGACAGCCTTACAGGTTTGTCAAACTCTGTCGCAGCTACGAAAACGCGAGGAAAACGAGGGTTTTATCTTCGTACGTCTGAAGACATTGTTAACACCAGAAATAATGAAGCTAGTGTTACCCGCTTTCAAATGGCCACGTAACAACAATTTGTTAGTTGTTGACTGTGAGTCAATCAATGCCAAGCAACATTTACAAACGCTGTGGAATCCGTTATGTGATATCATGGCAAAAGACGTTCACAAAAAAATGATTGTTCTCACTCAATCAGGCAAAGATTTCGGTACTGAATATACCGTTAGTCGTACAACTTGTCGTGTAAAATATACTGACTACAGCTTCGATAAACTCACTAACGATTCAAGAAAAAAACTGTTAGGAAAACAGGTCACGAAGTTTCAGGGACAAAACAATGAGACTAGCTTCGGAGAATTGTTAGGCATCCTCGACTGCGATAATCTCGAAAAAGATGAAGTGAAAGATCTCTCAGACATAATGGATTCGGAAACATTAGTTAAGCTGATTTCGGGAAACGAAATACACATCGGTTGTGGCTTGGATGGATTGGACGACATTCAAGATTACCACATAAACCGTACTATTTTTCGGCATGTATTCATCAAAAAAGATATCTTCGAGAACGAACGAATACCTGATCTGTTCGCTATTGGTGGCATTGACCGCGCACTACCGTGTGAATTGGTGCGAATGGGAGAGACTTCTCTGACGACACGAGATAAAATAATGCGAATCAAAGTAACTTCGGCAGCCCAAGATCCAACGAACTTGATAACTCTAGACAGTAATCGAGAAGAGGAACAATTCAACGCTCTATGTGCAGAAAATGAAGACCGCAACGTTCATTGGTTGAAACGAGAGCAGGGGAAATACATTTGGAAGAAGTCTCAAGGAGATATCACTCATTTGTTGCAACACAGGGATGATGGTGGGACTGACGACAATAATGCTTGGACAGGTGTGACATATCTCAGCGAATATCAACTCACAGCCCATGATGGGCCTGTGATTATTTCCGATACGGCGGGAACCGGTAAGTCTACCATGTTGACTCATGTAGCATCGAAAATAAAAGAGGATAAACCTGACATGTTGGTACTCAATATTAATTTAAACCACCATGCAACTGCTCTAGCAGAAGTAAAAAGAAAATCAATATACGACCTGAGTAGTATCAACGGAGCTGTGCAATTCTTGGTTAAAGAAGTCTTGAGTCGTGAAACTAATTTGTCACAGAAGATTTTCACAAGAATTATCGAACAGAAACACAAAGTGGTACTCATATTTGACGGATTCGACGAAATTAGTCCGACGTATGAGGGTCCCGTCATGGATTTACTGCAAACATTCGCAGATCATGGCATTAGGAAATTATTCGTTGCTACTAGACCACATACCAGAGCAACATTGGAGACTAAATTAAATACATTTTCTTATGAGATACAGCCATTCTCAACTTACGATCAAGAAAGATTTTTGACCGAATTCTGGAAAACTAAGTTCCAAGACTCGCTCTATGATTCGCAAGAAATGACTGAAGACCGTATACAAAAGTATACTACGTCAATCATGATTAAGCTAGCCGATTCGATCAAGGATCAGAGGAATAAATTTACTGGTATTCCGCTACAGGCCAAGCTGGTAGCGGAGATCTTTGAAGATCACAGTGAGGGGGCACGAGGACATTTCGATTCATGCAAAGAATTCACCCTGCACTCTGGGGTCGATGAACCGAAGTTTCCGGAAAAAATCAATCTTATTTATTTGTACGAAAATTTCGTGGAAAAGAAGTTTGACGTTTTCTTCAAAAAAAGAGGTGGCAACCTTGCTGACGTAGCGGTTATGGAGGACAGAAGGCAGCGTTATAAATCTTTCATAGAAAACCATCAGAGACTAGCTTTGGATACACTTTTTGACAAGAACAAGATAACAGAGCTGTCACTTTCTCAACAAGATGCCAGCGACAGGTCACCCGAGCCAGCCGATGTTGAAATCCCTGTAGAGCGGGACGGCATCATTACACAATTCATCGACGGTCAGCCACGGTTCGGACACCGAACTTATGCAGAATACTTTGCCGCGAAGTTTTTCTCAGATATGTTAAAAAAGCGCCCACAGACCGAACCATTGGGACACATCTTTGTGGCCGATATTTTGCTTGGAGAAAATTACAAAACTATGCGTGCCTTCATAGATTGGCTATTGCCAAACGAACATGTTGATGTACTACAGGGTGAGTTCTGGGCACTCCGTTTGAAAACACATCGATCTCAGCGGCAAGAAACTGTCTTCCACTTAGCGGCTGCAGAGGGCAACGATCGCATTATGAGATTATTTCTGGATTGCCTTGATGCCAATACTGAAGATCGAAGGGACCTCATACAGGTAAAGGACATTTTTGGCAGGACAGCAGTACACCGGGCAGTTGAATACGGATATTTGGACAAGGTAAAGGTGCTAACAGAAGACACGGACGTCGAGATCGATCCTCGAAATATTTTAGGTCTCACACCACTCTACCAAGCCGCACAGACAGCTACACCGGACGTAGTGGAGTATTTGATCGACAAGGGAGCCAATATCAAGTTTCAAGATGACAACGGCTTTACACCGCTACATGCGGCTGCTCATGGAGGTAAATCGGACGTAGCAAAGTGTTTAGTCGACATGGGAGCGGACATCAATTCTCGAACTAACGATGGCTGGATGCCACTGCACGTCGCTGCTCAGGAAGGTAAATTGAACGTAGTCAAATATTTACTCGACAAGGGAGCCAATATCAATTCTCAAACAAACGATGGTTGGACGCCGCTACACGCCTCTGCCAATGGCGGTAAATTGGCTTTAGTCAAGTATTTGCTTGACAAGGGAGTCGACATCAATTTTCAAACCGAAAACGGCTGGACGCCTCTGCACGCAGCTGCAGAAAAAGGAGAATTGCTCGTAGTAGAGTATCTTCTTGACAACGGAGCTGATGTAAATTCTCAAACAAACGCTGGTGTGGCGCCACTGCATGCGGCTGCTTACCAAGGTAACTCGGACTTGGTAAAGTATTTGCTCAATAACGGAGCCAATATCAATTCCCAAACAAACGATGGGCTAGCGCCGTTACACGCGGCTGCTTACGGAGCTGAATTGGCCGTAGTAAAGTGTTTGCTCGACAACGGATCCAATATCAATTCTCAAACAAACGATGGCCGAACGCCGCTACACGTAGCTGCTCATAGAGGTAAAATGGACGTAGTAGAGCATTTATTCGAAAATTGGGCCCCCGATATCAATTCTCAAACGGACGATGGCTCGATGCCACTACACTTCGCTGCCCAGGAAGGTAAACTGGATGTAGTGAAGTATCTACTTGACAAAGGAGCCGATATCAATTCTCAAAGGAAAGACGGCTCGATGCCGCTACACATCGCTGCTCAGGGAGGTAAATTGGAGATGGTCAAGTATTTGCTCGACAGAAGTGCTAATATCAATTCTAAAACAACCAATGGCTCGATGCCGCTATACGTCGGTGCTCGGGAAGGTAAATTAGTCATAGTAAAGTATTTGCTCGACATGGGTGCCGATGTCAATTCTCAAACAAACAACCAATTATCGCCACTACACGCGGCTGCTTATGGAGGTGAATTGGAAATAGTAAAATTTTTGCTCGACAAGGGAGCCGATATCAATCTGCAGGCGAAGAATGGTTTCACGCCGTTATACGCCGCTGCGATCAGCGGTAAATTGGACGCGGTAAAGTATTTGCTCGACAAGGGAGCCGATATAAATTTGCAAGCGGAGAATGGCTCGACACCGCTGGAAGCCGCTGACGATGCCGGTCAATCGGAGGTGGTAAAGTATTTGCTCATCAAGGGAGCCGATATCAAATCACAGCTGAAAAATTTCTGGACGCCGCTACACACGGCTGTTTGCGAAGGTAATTTGGACTCACTGAAGTATCTACTGGACAAGGGGGCTGATATCAATTCTCGAGCGATCAATGGCTTGGCGCTGATACACATGGCTGCTAGCGGAGGGAAATTGGACGTATTGAAGTATCTGCTCGACAAGGGAGCCGATATCAATTCTGAAATGGACGATGGCTGGACACCGCTACATGTGGCTGCTTACGCGAGTAAATTGGACATCGTGCAGTACTTGCTCGACAAAGGAGCCGATATCAATTATCAAACGAGCAATGGTTCGGTGCTGTTACACGCAGCTATTCACGGAAACAAATTGAACGTAGTGGAATATTTGCTCGACGATGGAGCCGATATCCATTTCCGAAGGAACAATGGCTCGACGCCGCTACACACGGCTGCCAACGGCGGCAAATTGGATATAGTAGCGTATTTGCTCGAAAAAGGAGCTGATATCAACGCTCGAACGAACGATGGCTGGACGTCGCTACACGCCGCGGCTTATGAAGGTAAATTCGACGTAGTAAGATATTTACTCGATAAGGGAGCCGATGTGAATTCGCAAGAGGACAATTATGGCTGGATGCCGCTGCACGCGGCCGCTCAGGAAGGACAATTGAATGTGGTAAAGCATTTGCTTGACAAGGGTGCCGATATCAATTCTCGAACAAACGATGGCTGGACACCACTTTACACCGCTGCCAACTGCGGGAAATTGGACATAGTAAGGTGTTTGCTTGTCGAGGGAGCCGATATCAATTATCAGGAGAACGATGGCGCGACACCGCTTCACGTCGCTGCTCAGGAAGGTAAATTCGAGGTAGTAAAGTACTTACTTGACAATGGAGCCGATATAAATTCACAAACGAACTATGGCTGGACGCCGCTGTACGCCGCTGCCAACGGCGGTCAATTGGACCTGGTAAAGTATCTGCTAGACAAGGGAGGTGATCTTAACTCCAAAACCAATAACGGCTGGACATCGTTACACGGGGCTGCTGAGAAAGGGGAATTAGACGTAATAGAATTTTTGCTCGAAAATGGAGCTGATATAAATTCACAAACAAGCGATGGTGTGGCGCCACTACACGCGGCTGCTTATGGAGGCAAATTGGACGTGGTGGACTATTTGATCGTCAAGGGTGCTGATATCAACTCTGAAACTAACGATCGCTCGACGCCGCTGCACTTTGCTGCTAAGGAAGGCCAATTGGACGTAGTCAAATATTTCATCAACAAGGGAGCCCGTGTCGATTCTCATGATAATAATGGCTTAACACCGCTGCACCTTGCTACTCGGGACAGTAGATTGGACGTAGTCAGATATTTGATCAGCATAGGGTGCCGTGATGATGCTTGAAGATCTTGTAACTCTTACGCACTGAAACAAATTTAATGGACTTGTCGGTGAAAGCTAGCAATCTGAAGCCAGCAACTGAATCGAACTAAGACCACCATAACATGAACAAACGATGGATACATTTTAATTTATAGGACCGTAGTAGATCCAATTGATAACAATTTTCAAACATTCTAGTCACTCACGACATAGGTATGTAGTATGTAAATAATATTTGTATGTAGTTCGTTTCTTTCAATAATTTTCAAATCAGTGAAGTATACCTAAGTATGAATAACAATTCAACTTACAATTACGCTGTTATGACATAAATATGTATGAGATTTTTAATTTAAAGTTCGATGTGAAGTAAAATTTATTGTATTCCCCAATTTTTTTATCAAGTTCATAATAAATGCTGACTGAATTTTTTACTGTTCGAATACTTTCGTTCAAGCTGACGAATTTAGTAGGATTCTGAATTTCCATCGCGATTCATGGTAACTTCCGCAGTTTACTGCGACACTAGAATTCCGATTTTTATGTATTTTGTATGTATAAACTTAGATCCATCGATCTCATATTAATTTCAACATTTCCGATCCGAACTATCGAGATCCTTTCTTCGGAGTCAAGAATGTGCAGTAGGATGGCTATGTGATCCCGCATATCCTACTACCAATCGAAATATTTTTAGATAATTAAAGTGTAGATCGTTTTGCAAAGTCACAGAAACGTCTGACGCAAAATATCCAAACTACTTGTGCCTATCATGTAACATGAATAACCTGAACTTGCAAATATCGCAATTCCAATGATTCGCAGGATCTCGTTTTATTTGTTTAGATATATCATTTGTACTAGATAGTATATCAGTCGATGTACTGTAAGATATATTTCAATTTTTGTGGACCATATTGCACTTATTGTTATTGTTCAAAATGTTCCTGTGACAAAAATGTATTTGCCAATTCTAAAAAAATACAATAAATATGCGAAAGAGCCCTGATATTCCTCACCCTTCCCGAGGCATTCTTGAAGTTTCACTGAATGTGGTAGCAATGAATTAGCATTGAGTTCATGAGTTAGTTGTAGCAATAGTTCTTGTAGTGTATGCGGGGCGTAGGATTTTGTATAGTTAGTAGATCTGGATCGACAGAGACTTGCAACTTGCACACAAGATTGTTTATTCATGATGTTCTCAGATTTTAGACGATACAACTCTTAGCTATATTCATAATCTTTGTAAGTATCCGAAAGTTAGCTCCGTCTCTCCGAAGCCTCTTATATCCTAGGCTAGCACAGCCTTCTATATGGCGCGTGGTTCAAACTTAATACGTGAAAGTTCTACAAAGACAAAAAACCCCGTTTCACAAAGAGGTTCTACAAAGAGAAGATACCTAGTTCTAGTCGTCAAATGAGTTATAATTTCACAGTTCTCTGTGCCTTTTGTCAACTTTTGTGCCTTTAGGCAACTCGGACATCAAACCAGTAAAGCTGTGATTAATGATTGTTGATCTTATTCTTTCCAAAGAATGCAGAATATTTGTATGAAGTTCATTCACTATTGTTCTTACAATCGAAGCAAGCGATTTTGTTCCATCGAAATCATCTGAATAAACGTTTTTAATGCATCAACATTGTGTATGGATGAATGGATAGTCAACCGATTTCTCATACAAGAGTCCACACTTACCAACTGAACTATCATTTGTAAGCCTATTTCGATCGGTAAATTCGGACACTGTTGACATCGCCAGACATTGAACACTACATTCATTTGCCTACATATGAAAAATGAAAGGAACCTTTACGCCATCTGTAAGAATTTGAACGCGTCTTATAGAACGTGATCTATTTCATTGTTGAATGAAACACGTGACAACAATCAACAGCCAATAAACACGTCGAAAAAACGCGGGAAATCTGTCATGCATGTATCTGACAGACGATAGCTTCTTCGTTCTGTCGTAAGTCGTAACTCGCATGCGTGTTTATTGATATTCAACGTGCCTAGAACTGTTTAAAAAACTATGAATTTGGAGCTACTAGGTAAGAGCATAACAGGAATTAAACAAACCCGAATATCCTCGTTAATTCTCAAATGTTTCAGAATCATTCGGGCAGAATTATCCAGAGGTAATAAATAGACTAATACAACATTCACCCGCAACATAACCTAAAATTTTCGCGTAATAAACAAAAAACAACATCCGAACATTCGAAAATTCGTTATAATTTCACAGGAATTCGACGGAACACTAGACTGTATATCTCTCGCGGTAACTTGCGCCTTCAATAAAAGAGGAACACTACTAGCCGTCGGATGTAACGACGGCAGAATAGTAATATGGGATTTTTTAACGCGCGGTATAGCCAAGATAATCAGCGCCCATGTACATCCAGTCTGCTCTATAAGGCACGAAAAATATTCCAATCCATTTCAGTCATTTCATGCACTCATCGCTATGATCACTGTCATGTACACGTTGATTTACAGCTGGTCAAGAAACGGACATAAATTGCTGAGCGCTTCTACAGACAACAATGTTTGTATTTGGGATGTTCTGTCCGGGGAATGCGACCAGAAATATAGGTTTCCATCGCCCATATTGAAGGTCCAATTTCATCCGAGAAATGCTAACAAGTTTTTGGTTTGCCCCATGAGGCACGCGGCTGTTATGGTCGAAATTGAAGGCACTCACAGAGTCATACCACTCGACGAAGATGTAAGGTCATATATTCTTGTATGCAACCGTTGTATTACTTGTTAGGAGTGGAACGGAGTGTGGCTCCTTTTTTGGACCCAAGCTAGTCTGGTTTCTATTCTAGATTGTTCCTTTCTTAATACCTGGTGCATCTACAACTCTTGAAATCTCAAATAATACAGTTTTAGGAACTATGTATAATTTCCAGAGTGATCTGAACATAGTGGCGTCATTCGACAGAAGGGGAGATTATGTATTCACTGGTAATGCCAGAGGTAGGATTTTGGTCCTAAACGCAGAGACTCTGGCCGTGAAAGCTTCTTACAAAATATCCCAAGGCACAGCCAGTAACACGGCTGTAAAAAGCATCGAGTTTGCTAGAAGAGGGGCTTGTTATCTGGTCAATACCTCAGACAGAGTAATTAGGGTTTACGATAGCATCGAAGTTCTGGCTTGTGGTAAGGATGGAGAGCCAGAACCGATCCAAAAACTACAGGATTTAGTCAACAAAACCATGTGGAAGAAGTGCTGCTTCTCAGGAGACGGGGAATACGTATGCGCCGGATCGGCCAGGCAGCATGCTCTCTATGTATGGGAGAAGAGCATTGGAAATCTGGTAAAAATCTTACATGGAACCAAGGGAGAACTCCTACTCGACGTCGTGGTAACCATAACATTAATTCTATATCCTTCATAATCGTGAATAGAACATAAAAGATGAAGATTCTTATATGAGTCATGCGTTGCTTTTGCTAGTGGCATCCAGTGAGGCCGATAATTGCCTCAATATCATCCGGAGTTGTTTCAATCTGGGCTCAAAACCAGGTTGAAAATTGGTCAGCGTTTGCTCCGGACTTCAAAGAGCTGGACGAAAACGTTGAGTACGAAGAAAGAGAGAGCGAATTTGATCTGAGCGACGAGGACAAGTCTGTGGTACAAGGGGAAGAGGCGCAAGATGAGGAAATCGAAGTCGATGTTGCCGCGATCGATAGGGTAGCTGCGTTTTGTAGTTCCGATGAAGAGACCGAAAATATCGGGTCGTTGCAGTTCTTGCCGATATCACCCGACGTGGAAGAATCTGAAGACACACAATCGACTCCTCAGGAACCTCCGATAAAGAAACATAGATCGCATGACATCAATCTACAGGGGGCACCGACCGACGGTTCGTTTTGGAAACTGATTGAATTTTCGATTAGTATCTTGTGTGAATTTTAATCTTGAATTCATCTTCATAGAAACTCATCCATTGTTGAACAAAGGAAAGGATAAACCTGCAGCAAAGAAAGGGAGACCAAGACTGGAGCATCGGAAGGGAAAGTAAACGAAATTGGGAAAATTCGATTGTACAATTATTTTTTAAGAATACGACTGTTAATTGTGACTTCAATATACTGTTCTTCTTCTTCTATGTACAAAGTGGTCTTTATTGTGTTCATTCCCCAAGCACATCATGCGTTATTGAATTTCACGATTTTCGGTATCACATTGAAGGAGGGAAATCAATCCGAGTCATTGCTGGTAGTGAAGTCATGCTTTTTCCACATTTTGGCAAACTCCATGACCTTGGCTCTCTGCTGGTCGAAATTTTCCCGCTTCGGTTTCCGCCATGAATTACGATCCAAGTCCAACATACCGCCGATTATTTCCTAAACAGATTGAGAAGAAAATTAATAAGTAAATGATGGTTCAAAAAATGACTCGCTAATTTTTACCTGTGCGAAATTTTTCGGAAACATTTCCTCGTCTTCGATAACGTGCGCGAAACCACCTTGCATACCAAAATCAACCGCAAAATAGGGCAAGCCCTTCGGTATGGATCTTCTAACATTTTTCACGCTTAGATCAACCACCTTTTTATTCGTTGACCATTCCGTCTCACATTCCAACAGAGCTTTCTGTAAAAACGGAGAAAATGAGCATGTCTCATTGTGAAATTAGACACCCAGAAGATATACACGTATACGTGCCTTGAAGTATATAGGCGCCAGATCTCCAATTTCTTTTGGCATTGGCACGCACTCTAACTGCATGTGAGGAAATTTTCTATGAGCCATAGACGTTTCGAAAAATACAACATCCTCTTCTTGGTCCATGAACATTTTGGTCAAAGCTTTTCTGAAGGTCTGAAACATAAGCTTGTTGATGGACATTGACCACTAAAATCCTGCATGTTTTTGGGATCGAGGACTATTGTCCAAATCGTTTCATCACCTGTAGCTCCTCCCATATATCCTCGTCTATCTGTGTCTGAGAAATAACGTGGTGTATCGGTGCTAAGATGCAATGTCCGGTGGTGAGAGATCCGTGAGACGGTAAACTCATGTAAACCTTGGAACCCATTGCTACAATCATATGCTTAAGCATTTGCTTAGAATCGATGCACCACCTGCAGTTGTCAAGACTCTTGGACATTTTTTCGTGCTGTTTAATCGCCTGTAAACGATCGCGCTCGTCTTGCTTAGCATCTCTTTCCTTGAAGCGTACTTTGTCCTCAAACATTTCGTCCATGTCCATACTCTGGAAATTACAATCCAACTACTATAGATCCAGTCTTTGAATCCTCCTGATTCATGTGCAACGTTACCTTTGAAGCAATCTTTGTAAACATTGCGTCGTCTTCGTTTGTGGAACGTCCTTTTTCCTGCTGAAACTGATCGAGAACTATGATCAATACTTGTGTTCAATATGGGAGTGATATAATAGCTTTACCATCTCTTTTATCGAATATTTATCGTCGTCGGCGAAGTATCTAACTCTCTGACCCGCCTCGTGGGTGTCAATCTTCTTTTTCTTGTTTCGACCGCCCTTGGGCTCTTCATACTCGTTCCTAGGCTCAACAGGTCTGGTCATACCTGGTATGAGACGAAAGAAATTGTCAACTTCAAATTCGGCCCTGGTATGAGCTATACTTTACCTCTGGCGTCAGTTTTGGTCAATATTACAGCCACTTCCGCGCGATCTACGGCTGGTTTTGCGGGCGCACTCTTACGAGCCTCTCTAGCTTTTTCCAGTTTCGCTCTCAACTCGCTTGCCAAGTCCTAGAATATCGCAAAAGCATGTTACCAAATCTTCGGAAATCGATACGATCTGAACTGAGAGATTAAACAACTAACGTCGTCGCCCATTATTTCACATTTCACAATCTTAGCTCCTAACTGATTCATCTCTGCCTCCGTCATGAGAGTATCTTCCTCCTCTGTTTTGTCGGGTTCCGGTTCCGAATTGTCTTCACTTTCGGAGATAGATTTGCTCTTAGATCGTATCACCGATTCTCCAACATCCCTCTTCAGAGCTTCCGGTTTTTTCCAGTTTTTCGAGCCAGAATATGACGCGGATTTACTCGTGCTTGGGACACTCGAGTAATCAGACTCCTGGCCAGGTTTCTTGAACGCTAATTTACGCTGTCTAAAATCGAACTCATTTCGGCGGTCATATTCCTCACGACTTCTGGATCTGCGATTCCCGCGATCGCGTCGATATTTTCCTTCCGATTTCTGACGATCTTTGCTTCTGGATCGTGGATCACGCTTATCTCTATCAGAAATCGCGTCTTTACTTCTCTCTCTGCTACGACTTCGATTTCTACCTCTTTCATTGCGTCTATCATCGTCGCTGGTTTGAACAAATCTTCTGCCTTTATCTTGGTCGTAGTTTCGTTTCGGCCCGAATCCTCCACGCGACTTACTCGTAGCGTCAGCTATCATGGATTGCAGCCTCTCCAAAGACTGTGAATAAAAATAATTTTTGAAAATATTAACTCCTTGATGAACAGACAAACCGAAAATCAAAAAGTTGCTAGATTTTGATTCCCAAATATTTTCCGGGTCGAAGATTTGAAATGAAATTTGGTCTTCAACGGTTTTTGAAATCGCCGACTACGAATCTGACCTCGAAATGGCAAAATTGACAAAGCAGAGTCCGGAAAATTTGATGTTCCGTAAAACCTGCGATTTTCCTCAGATCGTTTTGTTCGAAAAATGACTTTCCTGGATTCCTATAATCCAGAAAGTGTTTAAACGATTGAGAAACAAGACAATACCCCCCATCTTTCAGCAGCAACTTCCTCCAAGCTCCTCCCCTCTTCGGCAGCCTGTTCTTTAGCCCTCTGCAAGCTTTTCATCAGCCATTTGGGGTCCATAGTATTTCCGCTAGCTTCCTTATTCTCGGGTAATCCACTACCACCATTTTTCCAGTAAGGATTAAGCTCCCTCTCGCTTTTCCCGAGTTGATCGATGCTCGACTTTTCTCTCTTCTCCGCCTTCTCATCCGTTTTAAGCCTCCTCTCTTCGTTACGACTAACGCACGGAAACAGACCGGGAAGATTCATCCATTCGTCTCTGATCACAGGCTCAATTTTGGACCCAGAGTCAACAGTCTTTTCTGCGCTTGGCTCTACCTTCTCGACCCATTCTTCACCCTCGCTAGACTCAGAACTCTGTAACGCAAAGTTAGATTGTAACTATCTCATAGTCGGCTTAATGTTTGACTTAGTCAATTTAAAAATGAGAATATTGGGACTTATTATGATCCGGCAGATAGTACAAGTTCTGCTTTACCGATCTGGACTTAGACCTAAGTTTCTTTTTCCTTTTAGACTTCTTTTCCTTTTTCTCCTTCTTTCGCTTTTTCAATGATTTCTTATCCTCATTTAATTTCGCTTCAACAGAAGGCAGCATCCACTTGTCGTCGCCTCTAAGTTTTGCTTGTTCATTTTGTATTTGTTTTCTGTGATAGTCGGCCTCTGCCTGTAACGACGATATGCATAGATTTTTGAAAGTTTTATAACGGTTTTACAAACTTCGAATGCTCGGAATCGTTGATAACGGAATTCGTTTCTCTACCTTATCTAAAATTTTATCACGCGATTCACGCAGCGCCTTTCTAGCCGCATCTTTTTCCCTACCACTTTCAAACTGTATCCAAGACATTCTATCAGACGCTTTTATAATATATCAATTTTTTATTATTCGAAATACAATGTTCTATTAGCTACAGTAAAGTTCGTCTAGTTTTCTTAGGTTATGTGATATGGTCGTATTTTTTGAGGTTATAATCTCGATCTACACTAGTATATACAATCTTGGGATGTCTTGTTTATGTTTCTCCTCCTTCTCCTCGGGCAGCAAACTTCACACTCGGTAGAAATCGCCTATTTTCTTCCCTCGATGCACAACATACTATTGTTGTTCCTCATTGAGTTTCCTTTAAATCCGAATCAAAACAATGCTTCATTATCTCATCTTGTCTTCATCTTCATCTCGTCTTATCTCATCCTCCCGCCACTTATTTGAACGTAAAACATTTTCAAATTTTCTGGACAAAACTAAGATTATTGCTTTAACGAATGCAGTATCAAGCATATTAATGCCATTAGCTGACAATTCGGATATACGAATGGCTCGCGTGTCTTATACTGATGTAATAAAAGTAAAAAGTACATAATTAGCACAGCAGGCCGGTGTTGGACCGCATTCTAAATCGGTGGCCCTAATGTTTGTCCCAACAACCATTCAGGAACACAATCTTCTAGAATAAATATGTTCCAAGAAATTTTGTCTACTGTAACACTACTGAGTCTTATAGATAAGATAAATCGCCAATTTGGTGTCAATTTAACCAGCGCAGAAAACAATCAGGAATTATTAAGTCGTCTAAGAATATTGTATATTGTCTGTTTGATTTCACCTTATGTTAATTACTCCAATTAAATAAAATTACTTTAAAATACTGGCATTGAGTGTCTTATGTTATTCATTTAATTCCTCTTCATCCTGCCTGATTTACTTCGAAGAAATAGCAACATAAAGGAACATAAGATATACAAGTTTCCTGATGGAAACTCGTACAAGTCTTCGAACATAATTATTAGGAGGGATAAGTCAGGAAATTTTTCCGACTTGTTTTTGTGGTCGGAATATAAATACAGCAACAGTTCTATGATGCAAAACAAAAATAGCTATAGCTGATTTGATGTTGCAATATCTACCTCTAAACTGATACCCTGTATCTAATAATTTCTGCCGTTTTCAGGAGTTGTTATGTTGAGGGATATTAGACCGTCCAGTCTGACCACAACCACAAGAGACCAATTAATTAAAACCTTCTAGACAATAATTATTGCGCATAGAAGTACAGTGGTTTTTCATTTCCGGTTCTTATCATCACAAATTACCCGAATGGTTTCTGACTGGTATTTCCTAACTCGGATTATGCTAATATTATATCACAGAGCGATGGATACTATTATACTTCAGTTTCTCATTAGCGGCTGACAAGTAGAGAACTTGGAGTTTAATTATTTTGTATCTCAAATTATAATACAATAACTTTTGGGCAGCGTAACGCTCGGTAATTTTCATCAGCGACTACGAGTACAGACGCAAAAATTTGAAAGAGTATGTAAGTTTCGTATAACTGCATCAGAATGCTGAACATTGCTGGTGAGAATGGAAACATCGATACGTTTGAGAAAGAGTAAGTCGCCTATCTTTTGCTATATACAAAACTATTATATATCTATTCAACTTGATGGTGATAGTCGGTATAAGAATCTGGAAGTTCACATATGAAAGAAATCACAAGACATAGAGCCAAAGAATTCACTGTGCACCTTTTAACTGTGAATTTAACAGCTAACAAAAATAACAACTCGATATAGATGTTTGTATGAATTTTCAGAAGAAATACTGCACCGCAGGAATCACCAGGTAACATGAGGTCAATGGGTTCTTTTGGGTCCAGAAACGTATCTCACCTTGCCAATGTAGTCTTTAAGGTGATTTCAAGTGACTATTCTTCTTATTTCTTACAATTAGCAGAACGGCCAATGGACCATGCAATGATACGGCGTTCGTAAAGTTCTTGATGTTCTTCTGCATCGTGTTCCTTTAGGCAGATCACTTTCACCAATTTTCACAGCTGTGAAGACATTTTGTGATTCTCATATCAAATGGCGAATCGATTTTTTTTGCACCAGTTTAAATCGGGATCACTGTGAAGATTGACTCCAAAAGGTACATTGGCTCTTGTTTTCAGCTTGGAGAAAAAGAGTCTGGCCTCAGACCACTTATAAGTTCAGTTCAAGATTTCGCTCAGATCAAACAAAAATGTTTAGACGCGGGAGTATTGTTCGAAGATCCAGAATTTCCAGCTCAACCTTCTACCATATATGGTACAAAAAAAGTTAGAGAAGATATCACATGGATGCGTCCTCCAGTAAGGAAGAATTTGATACACCAACAACTTTACAAGACAAATGGTCCATTTCACCACTTACATATTTCTAGGAAATAGTATCTGATCCAGAATTCTTTGTCGGTGGAGCTTCGAGATTCGACGTGAATCAGGAGAAAATTGGAGATTGCTGGTTCCTGGCAGCTCTTTCCAGTCTCGTAATGCACCAAAAATTATTTTCTCAAGTTGTAGTCGACGACCAAAGCTTTGAAAAAGGACAATATGCTGGAATATTCCATTTCAGGTAAATATCTGAACAATCTGCGCTCATTCACTCTTCAAGCTGTTGGACATGAGTCGTGTCAATCATCCGATGTGTTCCCAATTAGATTTTGGAAGTACGGAAGGTGGGTGGACGTGGTGATAGATGATCGTCTACCAATGCATAAAGGAGCATTGATTGGTGCACGATCAACTGTAGCTAATGAATTCTGGACTGCTCTACTCGAAAAAGCTTACGCCAAACTCCACGGTTCGTACGAAGCTCTGGATATAGGGGGCTGGAGTGGCGAAGCCTTGGAAGATTTCACAGGCGGAGTAGTTGAGAGATATGGCGCTGATGACGCTCCGCCAGACTTGTTTAGCATTATGTTAAAAGCTCAAGAGAAGATCTCACTAATGACATGTGTATTGAAGGTGAATTATAAACGAATGTGAACTCTGACTGTATTAATTTTAAATCATTTTACAAATATCATGGAAATGATCAGTGATTCACCATAATTTCCGTGACCATTAGGGAAACGATAATGGGAATGTGGATGAAGAAGATAACGAGATCGAAAATGATGACAAAGACGCAGAGGATAAAGAAGACAATGGGATTGACATTGATCTCCAAGGTAATAAGAAGTTCGAAGGAGTGTATGCGGATCACGAGTACAGCATTACCCAAGTCAAGTACGTTCATAAGGGGACGGGAAATAGGGAAAAAATTCCCTTGGTAAGACTGAGAAACCCATGGGGTAACAATTATGAATGGAAAGGAGCATGGAGCGATGGGTAAGTGCACAGCTTAATCTTTGGAGTCGCAGTCTGATTGGTAGAGTCTTAATGAAAATACATGAATGTTGGACAGTTCACCTGAGTGGGACTCTGTTTCTAATGATGAAAAAGAAGAGCTGGGTGTGAAGCGTGAGATTAACGATAATGGCGAATTTTGGATGGGTTGGAAAGATTTCAAATTTCACTTCACATTCATCGAAATTTGTCACTTGAGACCGACCTCTCTGATAGACGACAATCTCAGCCGTCATACAAAAAAATGGGAAATAAGTGCTTTCGAAGGAGAATGGGTGCGTGGAGCGACAGCTGGTGGACCTGATACCGATTTGGGTAAATCTATATTCAATTACCTTTGAAAAAGTTTTATAAAATTCATCGAATCTTTGGGGATCCAATTTCACAGAGCGTTAAACATTTTCAGAAAAGTTCAGGCATAATCCGCAGTATTGTATCACATTAGACGAGGAAAGTACAGTGATTGTAGCATTGATGCAGAAAAATAAAAGGGCAGGATCGCAATTTAGTAAAAATTCAAACTTTCTTCAAACTGGATACACCGTGTATCCTATAAGTTTTTGGTCAAACCTAATGAAGATTTCTAAGCTGAAGGGACTTCCTTCAGAGAAATTATCAAAGCCATTGGATCTTAGTTTCTTTAAGAATAGTAAGACTAAGGCACTGGACATCGATTTTGCTACTGACAAGTCAGCACCGAGATATATGAAAATTGCTTGGGGACGCGAAGCCGTATCCCGTATAAAATTAATATCTGGGACATACTGCATCGTTCCACATACTAAAGACCCTGGCGAAGAAGGAGAATTCTTGCTAAGAGTTTTCTCTGAGACAGCCAATAACTTGAAGCAAGTTAAAAGGAGACATTATAATGAAAGTCACTAAGTCTTGTTGTCAAAATTAGAGATCTATTACTTTCATGATTGATCTTACTTGTTTCATAATTAAAAATATATCTCTCGTTACAGAGAGTACGACGTGGAAGTTAGTATCGTCGACAGAAACGTATTTGGAAATTTAGAAAAATATAACAATAGGGATTTACCCAACAGAAATTCTTCCAAGAAGCCAAAAATGCTAAAAAAACTGATTATCTTTTCTCGTACCATTAATCTCAAACAGTTGTCTATAACACAAACTGTTACAGCAAAGATACAATCCGTGAAATCTCTTATAGTCTCATAAAATCCCATTATATCACCTGAAGCTATGCCTGAAGTCTTATGAAGTCTCATGGAATCTTAAGAAATCTTATTGAGTCTTTTGAAATCCCTATGTAATTTTATGAAATCTTTTGATATCCTTGAAGATGATTATTTCCATTTCTCAGATACTTGAGGAATCCTTGAACGAGAGACTACGGAATCTCTTTCAGCAACTGGCCGGTGAAGATTCGGAACTGGACTGGATGGAACACAAAGAGTTTTTGGAACTCAATATGCCTGAGGGTATAAACACATATCAACAGCAATAGCTTGTTTTTAATTGTCGAAAATCTAACGAATGTCAAATACAATTGAGCACTACTATACAACTTCTTGGGATATTATAGATCGCAATGCACGACGACCTTCATTATTTTGTTTCAGAACTAAGGGCTGAAGGTTTTAACAAGGAAATATGCCGCAGCATCGTGGGTATGCTGGACTTGGATAAATCCGGGAAAGTTGGATTTCACGAGTTCAAAACATTTTGGCATGACATCCAAGCATTGAGTGTAAATACTTGTGTTTTTTTCTTTGATTATCGCTATCTACACCATCGGTGTATGTATTATTCTATACAAGAAAACCCTCAATCAACGAATAGTCTCAATTTCGGTCCACAGGATGCATTCCAGGAAATCAACGCAGAGACGAAAGATGTTGTAGGCACATTAAGCAGGTTTTACCTAAGAAAGGCTTTGAAGCGAGCTGGTTTTTGCGTGAATACCCTGGTGAAAATGATTCTACGAATATTTAAGATCAATTAGGGAAATTCGGACATTTCGTAGCATTTCATAAGAAATTATAGTTTTTTCTTAATGTCAATGACAAAAACGACGAATTTTTCTGAGAAGGTACGAGAATCTACAATTTTTTATGATGATCCATCGAAATCTATAATTTTTCATGAAATGCTGAGAAAATCTACAATTTTTTTATGAGAAATGACGCACATCTACAATTTTTTATGAAAAACTATGAAATGTCCGAATTTCCCTAAAAATTCGTAGAAGTAGAGATTTTCACCAGGGTACTAACATATTAGGCAGACTCGTATGTCGTTACGGGTCAAACGATGGAAAAATAACGTTCGAAGACTTCATCATGTGCGCAGTGCGACTCAGGACAATGTTTGGTGAGTCTGATTGGAAGTATAGGATTCAGAAAGCGAGCAAATGATTTATTTCCATTCTAATTGTTGTTTTTGGGGCTGATGACTATAAGTTACATCTGTAATCATTCTAACACTATCCATAATGGTGGAATCATTGAATATCCATGATCCATTATTAATTGTAGCTCATGTTTTCAGATCTATTCAAAGAGCATGATCTCGCTCGGACAAATACCGCTTCTTTCAAAATGGAATAATGGTTCGACACAACTTTGTGTTTCTAATAAGAAAAGAGTAAAAGAAACCATGGTCATCTCCGATTCTGACTTCATGTTGTTTCGCGATTCTGTCAATCAATGGAAAGTCATCCCCAAGAAATGAATGCTTGGAAGGGTTTTCTTTTCGGGATAAAAATGTTTATTGAAAAATGTCTTAAGAATAAGAAGTTTGTTTTGTTTCTTTGACAAAAACGGGATATTCTCATGCATATCCTACTTCGTATACTTACACTCTATACTAAGGTCATTTAATGAATAAAATACGATTTTAGCATATAACTAAATTGAGTTTGTCCATAATTCGGACTTCAGGATCCGAACAATAGATTTGAGGGGCAAAAATACAAAAATATAACAAAGATTGTCTTAAAAATATGTAGATACATTAGAACGAAGATTCTCAACTCAGAATCAATGATCGTCTTATGCTACAGCAGACTCGCTCATTTTTATACTTTCAAGAAACAATAATCGAAAATGTATATGAATGGCGGGCATTTTTCCAAAAACTTGCCTATAAGATTTCCATGGTATAACTGCCAAGCGAGGAACAAGTTTTTCGAAATCATATCCATCTGAAAAATCGTATATAAAATAAATATCAATGTATGTATGTACAATATGTTTTTTGCTTTTCCTCTCTACATCTTTACGTTGGGCATGAAGAATCGTAAAGATTCAAAATAAAACATCACAAAGTTTGAAATCTCTATGCAAAGATGCTTTTTCCATTTTTCTTCAGTTTCCAATGTTATTGGTGTTTCTTTTTATCCTCGAACACGCGATAACTACAACTTACTAGCGAGAAAATACTGCTGTATACGTCTGATAACTTGCAGATTTGTCGATTTTATTATTCCGAAGATTTCCCCAAGCTGTTTAGGTATGTCATCGAATAGTGCCTCCAGGAGCCACAAGCATCGCTCTGCTTGCCTCATGAAAATCGACTTTATATTTTGCATTATAGTATCTTCGCCGTTTATTTTACAGTCCAAAACTAGGCCATCAAGTTTCAGGGAAGCCAGGTTCGATAATCTCTTGTGAAATGTTCTGAAAAATGAACAGAAGGCTGACGAAATTCTTTGCTGTATTCAAATCTTTCATTCAGAATAAAATCGGCAACATATACTGGGCTCAAACTCACCCTATTACTTTATATCGTGGCCTTGACAAAGCGGTAGTGTATCGTGGGCTTTTAGAAAATTCTGGGGCAACTTCCAGAGTTTCAGGATTAATACTAAAACCTAAATAAGTGATGGATTTAATGCCGCGATCATGGCCGGGTAAATTTGTCCATGTTTTAGCTGCGTTAAAGCTGCAATTATATTCTGGGAATCCTTTATTTACGAGCTCTAAAAATCTGTGGAATGGCGAATATTCGGAATTTGTATAACTAGCATCGATAGGGGCAAGTATAGAAGTTTCTGCAACTGAAAATCCCTTCGAATCTATGTTTAGCTTGTTATTCACGCCAATTACCGTTCTGCTGAGGCTTTATCCTCTGTTGCGAACAGGAAATCGTCTACATATCGGTGCAAAAAACCTTCAGCTTTGAACTTAGACAAATTTGCTTCTTCCATATGGGCGTAATACATGTCGCATAATACCGAAGACAATATAGCACCTTGGGCGATCCCTTCTTGAAGCAAATACTTTTGATTTGATATTAGTATCTGTTGAAATAGGATGAAGTTTTTTGATCAGAAACGCGGATCTAGGGCTTCTAGAATCTGTAGATTCGATTGTGAGATGAAAGAGTTACCCACATGTTGATTCAGTACGTTTTGTTTTATTTCACGAATTAGAACTTCTTTGTTCATTGTTACTACTTTGTCAGATCCACAAGCGAATACGGATTTCGAAGCTATAGGTAGTTCTAGTTCAGGATAGATAACGCATTTCTTTGATCTACAGTAGTCTGTTTTTACTGCTTTAAGATCTCTTGCAATTTTATAGTATTTCAGTCCTATCTCAGGTCCGGTTATATCGTCAAGTGATTCTACAATTTCTATAAGTTTTCCTGTAAGTAAAAAAATCATTCAAACAGAAACCGAACGCTCTTTATATTGAAAAAATCGATTTATTCTCAAACAAGCAGAGACTCACTTTGATCTATAGACCCGTAAGCATACTGTATATCGCAGCATACCAAATATATAGCTTTGTTATCATCATTACGAAATTTGTCTACCAGGTTTCGCCATTTTTCAAGAAATGTTACTTTGCTTGACTCCCCATACTTGGTTCTGTACAACTGCTGCAGATAACAAAGAGCAAGTTTTGTAACTTCTCCTGGCTTGTTACCTCTGATCAGGAAAAAAAAGACCGTTCAAAGGTGTTAATCACTTGGTTCCTATACTCAGAGTATAGCGATCAAGACATCTTACCTAATCTGAGACATGATAGGTCTGACTCCATTTTCCTTTGGAAACAGAATCCACCTACCGTCGCAAGACACTTTGGTATTCAGGCCATTTGTATTTACGATAACTTTGTCCTTACGCATTTTGCGAAGGAATTGAGCGGTCAATTTCTGCCAATCCGATTGTTTGAAGTAAATTTTCTTATAGATACTTGTCACCATGATATAGAATTGGGTGCGAAAAATTTCTAGTATGAATTTATTGAAAATCCATTTCAACAATTTTCCTAATATAGACCATTGCGTGTCGATATTTTCCACCCCTTTCAGCCAAGAGACGTCAGAGATCTTTAAAAATTGAATTTATGCTGGTCAATTTATTACAGTCTTCGATTTCACCAATTTTTGAACATAACTCAATCTCCTTACTCTCAATTTCTGAATGTATGGCTTTAATCCGACGGATTGATTCTTGGGTGCTTCTAACAGATTGCAAATGACTTTCACCACAGTGTTTATATTCTTGTGACTGCCAAATAATTCCGTAGGAATTACAGAGCGGCAAATATTTGTGAAATACATTTTCAGAACAGGAAGAGGCAGCTGATTCTTAACGCTTTTATCCTTTCCTGTAACTCCACCACCGTCCTTTTCCACCTTAAGTATCAACAACTGGCTCAATGCTTTATTGTAGTTATACTTATTGTGTGATTTTTTCAATTTCTTGAGTACAAGCTCTAGCGGTTCAACGCAGGCCTCGTATTCAACAATCTTGCTATTGCCAACTCGGGTGTTAATGATCTGGGAGGACATAGTCGTTCTAGAAATCTTCTTTACCAGTATATGACTGTCGGGAAATTTAGTACTTCGACAAATTTTGAATAACATATCATCAGTTGAAATTTCTAACTCGCTTGAACAGAATAAATGGTTCAATTTTTCTCTCAGTTTATCCCATCCCTGTGATTTATCGTCATTCAATACAATATCTGAATTGTTTTTTGACCCAATTGAACCTCCTGTAATATCAATATGATATCTAATGATAGATTATGAAAGTTTATATGAAGAAAAGAGAGAGAAAGAGTAAATCTTCCATAAGTAATTGATTTGCAAAATAGAAGAATACACGCATTGGGTAAAGTATACCTTCGCAATGTGTGGCAGTTTGATAAAATATTCGATTCAGTCTTTTCGGGGTATCGGCTGTTATCTTATTACGTAAATTTAACCAATTCGATACCATGAAACTACCTGATTGTGTTCGTTTGGCAATTATACATTCTGTCAGACAAAATCTGTTGGAAAAGCATCAATTTATGACGTTTACAATGTCTGTATACCCAACTATCATTTATGAAAGCAGATTGTTGATCATGCTTTGAAAATAAATGAATTTTCTCATCATTTTCGGAACTTCCTAGCGTTCCTTAACAGTCGAGCAATGTACTGTTCGAATTATAATCGATTTTTGTCGTTATTTCATCAATGAAACGACTAAAATAATGATAAGTTAATTTCGGTCGGTAAAGAAGGACTGTAGCATCGCCTCAAAGCATGATAAACATTAAACACGTTGTTAGTACTTATAAGTACTATGTGTAATTTTTCGTGTTTAACAAACCGGAGGAGTTCAGATCCCAAATGAATTTCTAAATCGTTCCAATCCTCGTTATACACCAATTTACTAAAGTCTTTATTTCGATTAGAAAAATAGCTTTTCATGCAAATGGTACGCCGTGCAGGAATAAACGAATGATGATCATTTGTCTTTGGCGGTATTTTATCACGTGGAATATAAATGAATATATCACGAAATGAATCGGTCAATTCTTCAGGATAACGTCCCGTTATTTCGTGAACGAAATCTAGAAATTCTCGGAATTCATTACCCATTATTTTCGACAAATTTTACCAAAACTGTAACATGTCACTTCTAAACTCTAAACCTGTCAGAGCACGTGGTACTCGAAACTATCTCAAAACCGCGCAACAAGTGCAGGGTCGTAAAGTATTTAAGATTTATAATTGTAGTGTGGTATTTGGCCACTGGGCGATACTAGACACATACAGATGGAGCATTGAGCGAACTTCGATCATTTAATCAAAAGAAAAATCTACCTTACCGACAGTCGGTAATTCAGTCACCTACAATAAGCGGTTAGTATTGTCAATCGCACGTATACATGTATGTATATGCATACGCAGTATACAGTATTATAGAATCACGTCTTGTCAGCTAATGTTTATGAATTTTAAATCACCCGCTAAACAATTGACATACTATATATAGTATAACTGTGCGATAACGTGCGACTAATTGATAATTGAATAATATTATTGGTGTAAGTAAACAACACCGGGTATGTCATCTCTGCAAAAATCGGTTTTGAAATCTAAGCTGCCACCGTCAGGGCTTGATTTCGGTATGCCTTCTAGGTTAGTTTTCGATCATATTTCATTATTCATTTTTCATAAATTATATTCAACACATTAACTGGAATATGAAATCAAACAGAGTACCTTGTCGATCTAAGGAAGGCTCTCGGTCAAAGTACGTCACGCATGTAAACGATATGATGATTTCGTTAATGAATATATTATACGATCTCTTATTCATAATCATAATTTTTTTTCTCAATAAATTTATCATTTTATATTCATTCGTGTATTTAATTGTCATTTAATTTCACACCCTAGTATCCAGGTCTATGTATAATCTCTTCATATTCTTAGGGCATGCAAATCAAGAGCTTATCAAAGAAAACGAGACTATGATCCTGTTCAATGGCATCCATACTTTGACCAGTCCAAAGATGTGAAAATAGAAGATAATACTTTTCACATTTATACCAAGGGGGACGAGGGCCCGATTTTAGTACTACTTCACGGCGGTGGATTCAACGCTTTAACATGGGCGGAATTCACAGTTCAGTAATGTTGAAATTTTTTTTAGATAGTAATCGGAAGTCGGGAAAAGGCTCGGATTCTCAAAAATTTCTGGAACTTTATCAAAGCATCGCTACTCATACTCATTTTACAATTTCCTTCTTACCATGGTATCACATTTTTCCAGAAATCTATCATGACTATGGTGATATGTAAAGTTATGGCGATAGATCTGCGCGGTCATGGAGACTCTGAGACAACAAACGACGAAGATCTATCAGCAGATATGTTGGCGCGGTAATATTGATTCGTTATTGAATCTGTAAAAGTAATCAAAAACTTGATGTTATGTTTTTTTTCTTCACAGCGATGTAGCAGCGATTATAGAAGCACTTGGTGAAAGTTCACCCATAGTATTGGTTGGTCATAGCATGGGTGGCGCTGTGGCCGTTCGTGCAGCTCCGTTAATTCCGAACATAGCTGGTGTAGCTGTGATAGATGTTGTCGAAGGAACAGCCATGGACGCTCTTACTTCAATGCAAAGTTTTCTCAGATCTAGACCTAGCAGCTTCTCCACTATACCCCAAGCAATCGAGTGGTGGTCAGTGGTTCGGCTAGAAACTTTACAATCGAGCAACTAATCTCATTTCTATTCATCAATGATATGAAATTTTTCTTTTTCTTTTCTCAATATTTTTTCAGCATACGAAGTGGACAGATACGTAACATCGATTCGGCCAAAGTATCCGTTCCAGGACAAATAAAAAAGTAAGCAGACTTTCCAATTCGTCATTTCACAATCGGAAATCAACACTTCGTGCTATCATTAGATAAAATTTTTCCATACAATGGATCGAATTTTAGCAACTGAGCTTCGATTCTTATGTTTTCAGTATTGAAACTGGGAAGCTAGCAACACACGACATAGAATCTCTCCTAGCGTCGACAGAGCATGTTGATAACTTGGAACCAGTACCACAGCGCGAAGATACAATCCAAGAAGAAGAAACACCGGCGATGTTACCGCCGCCTGCCACTTCGCCGACCAGCACAACTCCCAGTAATAAAAAATACACCTGGAGAATAGATCTCGGTAAAACGGAACAGCACTGGTCTGGATGGTTCCACGGATTGTCGACAGCATTTCTGAACGTATCGGCACCGAAAATGTTGCTTCTTGCCGGAGTAGACAGGCTTGACAGAGAGCTAACAGTTGGTCAAATGCAAGGTGAGATTTGACACCGAAAAATTAAAGGAACGGTCTTTGTATCGGGTGCCAAACGGTTTTTTTTCTCGCCATTTACGCAAAAGACGCAAAACTATGATGAGAAAGAAAATCTGGTAAATCTGGTATGAGCAGTTTCTCATTAATTTTTATCGACTTTAGGAAAGTTTCAAATGCAAGTTCTGCCAGCTTGTGGTCATGCCGTGCACGAGGACGTTCCCGACAAAGTGGCCGAAGCTGTAGCGACGTTTATGGTCAGACATAAGTTCGCCGAGCCTGCATCAGACTTTGCGCGGTAATTATGAAAGAAAGAAGAAAAAACATTTTTCATTCGTCGGTTGATTCACTTCTGAATCGTAATTCGTTACTCGATTCTGTCCCCCTACATTATAAAGGCCGACGCGCACTACGCGGAAGCGAAGCGATCGGAAGTTTTCATCAACATGCTTTTCTAATGTTTTTTTTATGAAAGTATGCACGCACACTCCTAAGAAAGCATGTTAATGAAAACTTCCGATCGTTTCGCTTCCGCATAGCGCGCGTTGACCTTAATACTACTTATATCATGTTGAAAATGAACTATTTTTCTTTTCGGAAGAACGCTACCGGCTTGTTAAATACACGATTGATGAAATGCTGATGAGAACCGGAGAGCCACGACGTCCAAGTATTAAAAAAAAAAAAAAAGAAAAAAAAAAGAAAAATCACGAAACAAAAGAACACGAATTAACAAATATCGCAAATATATTTCGTTCGAATTTTGTCCTTATTTTACATAATCGATGATATGTGTATCGAAACGTATAAATACACATGTAAATCAATTGGAAACCACAACGATATTCCCAAACCAAACTTATTACTATTATAACGCTATAACGCTATTATCTACAAGAGCTTATGTCGCCGATGGGGAAAAACGAAACTCAGAAATAGCTTATAAATTTCCTTATTCAAACGAAAAATTAAAAATTCTTCTCTGTTCGACGTACTACGCTAGCGCTTACACCTAGTAGTCTTGTGTCCGTTTTTTTTCAGCCTCACACAACATTACGCGATAGATAGAGAAATTAAAATTAAATTATTCGCTGTATACAAAGTGCGTAAATTTTTCCAAAATTTTGCAACGTCTAACTACGTATAGGTAGCCAACCGTTCGGGTGTCGTATTTAGCCGTTAGATAGCGCCACGAGTATTGCTGATTAGTTTATCGCATGAGTTTACCTCCGCGCAGAAACGGACTGTGAATTATATTTTTCCTGTCTATGCTCAGAGCAGACGACCCTTTCTGCTAAATGTGTAATTAATCCTGTTCTTAACATTTCTACGAATTGTATCAATCAATGACGGTTTAAATATTCGATATCACGTGTTGAGAAAAATGCCACTTTTACAACCGATATACGTTTTACTTTATTTTGGCAAACTCGTTCGTTCGTCATCGAATCAACTGAGATAGAATTGTTAGACCACGGAGTACGGCGTATCACACGTATCACACCACGTAATCGGTGAGTTGAATATGCCTATGTATACCTAGATGTCTTAAAAATCGTTTCGTAACCGATGTGCAGTTTAGGTTTTTTTTTCTTCGATTGCCTATCGCAGATGCGATGTCATCAACTTGAATATACAATTATCATTATTGAAAGTTAAACGAGTTTATAATGATATGTGCAGATCTTACAAAGAACGAAATATAATTCACTTACAAAATCAACGCATTCAATATCAATAAAGTTTACGTAAATTTTTTTTCGATTCTATCTACCGGATCCTATGGTCAACGCTTTATAACTTATAAGGCTTTACCAGGAAAAAGAAAACAACAAGAGAAAGACAACAACTAACAACTTCAAGTTCAATGATCAGGATACGAGATTAAATTTACATAACGTAACGTAACGCAATAATTACCCGTCGAAATATCATCGTACTACGTTACATACGTCAACCGACGAACTAATAATTAAATATCAAACTTTTTATGTTTATTATTGTATGTACATTGATGAACTTGAAGGTTTAGGAGAATCATTTATGTATCAGAAAAGAAAGTAAAGATTTCTATGAAAACGTATCAGAATCTTATTTCAACTGACACGCGTGCGGTTTACCGCTGTTATAATTATATGAGGAAAAACTCTGATTTTATTTTTACGCTCGTTACCAGATGCGCATTCTCAATGGTTAGCAGAGGTATTTCATTAGTTATACATATTATAGTAATACGTTGCGAAATGTAAGAGGCTCTTGACACTCGATCATTTTTGAATCAGTGCCCTTATCGCCCGAGGGACTTTTCTAACGGAATAATACCTCATTTCCATACGATCTTGTAGGAGAAAAAAACGAAATACAAAAAATACAAAAAAAGTATTCCACTAGCACAAAGTTCCGTTCTAAACTTCGTTCAATCATCTTGAAAGGCTCTGATCACCTCGAAAACGCTGTTGGTAGTTTCTCCCATACCACACAACCGATCGGAATTAAACTTTGGGAATAACTGCTTCATTGTAGCAGAAAGTGCCTAATTATTTCGTTTTTTCCAAATTCGAATGTTTTTTTTTTTTAAACAGATTCAGTTATCATCAGAGAAATCGTGGAATTATTGCACTTTTTGAATGCTTAGGCACTTGGGAAACGATAAAAAAGACTACGATTTTGCGTTTTCTATACAAAAGAAATACCAACATTCTACGGAATGGACATCTTGCAGCAACATAATCACAACCGGGCGAAAAAAAGGGACTTTTCTGTTTATCTTTGTTTTTTTTCAGCAACCTGTGATTGATTTGGTAGTAATTTGGAAGAGAGAGGGATATGCAGGGGATTCCCTTATGATAGAAAAGACGTGTCGATTTTTTAAATTTGTTTATTCTCGTAATATTGGCGTACAACTTAGTCACAGCACGTCGGTGGCGCATCGGTTATTGGCATGCAGTGTAGGGCCGAGCTGAGTCATCCGAAAGCCAAAATCCAATTTTCTAGTTAAAGTTAAGGTGATTCCCTGCCCGACTCGACCTATTCTAAAAACGTTGAGCTGCACCGTGCAATTAAACGAAATATCTCCAACCGAACACCGAAAACGGGAGAAAAGGGTTTTGTAGCGCAATTAATTCTCTATTTTAGCGTAAAACGAACATGTTTCGGGACCTACTTGTTCGAAATCGCCAATAGAATCGTGCTACAGAGCCCTTTTTCCCGTTTTTAGTGCCCGGTTAGAGATATTCCGTTTAAAAGCACCGTTCAGCCCAATGTTTTTCGAACAGGTCGAATTGGGTAGGTAACCACCTTAAGTCAACTACGTGGGGATTATACCTTGTTCAAAAGCAATGTATAAATAATTGGAAAAGTTACAGCAATCGCAAGAAAAGGTCATTTTCTCGACCACAAAAATCGACTTGTCATTGCAATTAAAAATGTTATAAATAAACAATCAAATTATAACGCTAAGTATGAGTCTTGAAAAAAAAAGAACTATAATGATTCGAACATATTCATTCTCAAAAAAGTCATTCGATTGAATACTTTTCGAGTTATCCTGTACACGTCACTTTGAAAAATGTAGCGCTGAAAAAAACGCGTTTTAAGTTTCCGACGTTTTCACGATGCTTGCAGTTAGAAAAACTGAAGTTTTTTTTTGTATATTTCCACGATACTACATACAGAGGACCTTTATCTTCTTCAAAGAATTCTTGTTGGATCGTCTTCTGCGTGCCTCTGGTCGTAAAGAGGCTGTAACTTCGTCAATTTCATGAATTCGAAAATAAATCTTTGGGAAGATATTCCTCAAACCTTGTACTTCTTATTTACGCAAAAATAAGTTTCGACGTCACTATACGTCAGCCATTGTGAAATCGGAAATGGTTGCGAGTCTGAAAATCATATAATTGTCACACCATCGCTGAGTTGAAGATGTTTTGTAAGAAAAAATAGAGCCGAATGGCCCAAGCAGTTAATTCGGAATGGTGAATAGAACAACACATCTTTGAAAATGTTTGAACACGCTTCTATGTGCGTCCCTCGGTCATTTTTTGAACCATGCATCGTCTTTCGCAGAGGCAAGAAAGAGAGAAGGGTAAAAATTGGAAAAATATCTTGATAGAATTGCAGCCAATAATCGTATGATAATTAAACGATCAGTTCTCGGAACGAAATAGCATAGCCGAAGCCTCGTATGTGGGTTTGACTTATTGTGTTGATCCGAACTTCTGAGAGATTGTCACTTACTTATATAATTCTCGGTAAGACATTGTGATTGTTTTATTGGCTGTCATGCCGCGATCTTTTGCGATGAGTCGAAGGTTGTAAGTTTGGTGTATGTAAATACAAAAATTATGGTCACTATATAAGTAATGGGAGCAGGATAAATTCAACCGATATACATACATATGAAATTAAAGTAGCGAGAATATTATACGAGAAGATCAACTCTTCCGAGAAAACAAATAAATATACTGGCTTATAAATATACTATAAACAGATGTTCTACGACGTGAGTCCTACTCCAGTCATTGAGTCATCCACTGATTATAGAATTGATCCTTGACTTATCATATTTTGAAGATTTTGAGCATTATGGGTCAGTGTTTCTCTTTTAAGAGCGATGAAATTTCTCAATTTTCTAGTATCTTCATGTTATTCGATCATTGAAGTATTTTTCTTTTTCTTTTCATGTTCGTCATGGGTTAAACATATATTAATTATCGTTACCTTGTCTATAGTTGTTGACAATTTGCTGCGATAATACTCACAATACTTCGCACACGCCATTTCATTGCGTCGATTGTGTATAACAGACACGTGCAAACACCTTGCGACATCGTACATTAACGTGTGCATCGTCCTCATACAAAAAAAAAAGTATTGAAAAAGAATACTACTGCGAAATATTAGATTATCACGTTTATTGAGAAAATGCGAATTCAAAATCATATTCATAAAAAAAGATTCAAATTGGAGTAGTATATGTGATTGTTATTTCAGTATTTCGAGCATCAAATCACCAAGCCCCAGTACCTGCAAATGTTTTTATTTTTCTTTCGTGAATTTTATTTTTGATTTTCTCAATAAACGTGACGATCGTATGAACTTGGCAATGGTATCTGATCTTCAGTACCGTTTTAGATGAAGATAATATTTTTGTACGTAGCACCTGTACCCACTTGGCGCAAGATATGTGACACGTGTCTCTTATGCACAATATAACGTAATGATATAACATACACACTTATCAGCAAGTTGATAATAACTTTATACAATGCAACTATATCCACATAAAACCGCGGTTATAGGATAAATTGAATAATAAAAAATAACATGTCAATGGCGGAATAATATCATATTACTAAAGAAACATCCTCACAAAAATTTTGATGGTTTTTATGCGCTCAATATCCTCTTTTCAATGGACCCAGATCCATTCCTCAATCTCTTACCGTTCTCGGGATATCGAGAAAAGGAAGTACTCGCAAAACGTAATAGAAATCAAAAATTTTCCAACCCTCTAAGGTTTTTTCACGCAATAAATCCTTTGCGAGGATTTCGCTCCGAGATAAAATGAACTTGTTCTCGAATTTGCTTCCAGTTTCATTCGCTGTCTCTCCCTCTCGCTCCCTTTAATTCGTGCATACGTGCAGTGTATCGGAACTCGGAAGATGAGATCTAAGCCAAGGTTGACGGATCATTTGCACGGTGGTAATAATTTATGATTTTAATAAAATAACTGTTGGCGATAACAGCTAAATTATATAACTTTCGACACATAGGGAAGGCGGTCAAGGTTGGAGACCTTGTCGTTAAATCAGAGCGCTCGTCCTGATGCGCATTACTATGTGTAATTTGATTTTCGACCGGCTGATGACTGACACTTTCCTCGACGTCAAGTGTTAATATCTTGTTCAAGGACCGGTGTTTGAACGTCGAACGTTTAAAACTTTACGACGAGTACGAAGGTTGAAATAAAACCGACGTAGGTATAGGTACAAAACAAAACTGAGAAACTTATATATTTTCGAGGATGGATATTTCGGACGAAAGAGAAAAGATTTGCGGATGTCATAACCAGCCGAACTCAGCACTGCAGAAATATTTCTTGTATTTCGTAAATTTTTATGAAATTAATTCAGACAATGTTCGGACGTAAGTTACTCGAGTTTTCTAGTACTATTATATATGTGCGAACTTGTTGAAGCTATGCTAAGCACGTTCGTAAATACGCTGTGGAGTGGATTATCATGCTAATGCACACATGGGAGTATATGAGAGAAACTGTATGACATCATTGCGTGGAGGCAATAAAAGACATGCTGCCGATCGCCGATATATTATTTTCGGCGAAATACATACCGTTTAATAAATCGACTGTATCATGGCCGGTATGTGTTACAAAAATGACAATTCACATTAACTTTACCTTCTGAGAAATGTAACTCACTACACCTTATAGGATGATCGGCGTCGGGGATGCAGTGCATTTCCTTGCTTCCCCAATTTCCTCGAACGAATCTAACGCACTTGTCGTTGAGCACCTAAGTAACTCTGTCACGCGGGTACTTGGAACTGTTCAATTGCCCGTACTTGAGTATAATTCAAGAGTGTCAAACCCTACTTAACCAGAATTTAAGGCCCAAACTATTCATTTGAACATCTAACACCAGTCACGGGAAAGTCCTCATCGCTGCTAAACCAAAACGAGATTGCGGTTGTTCAACTACTTGAAAAACTAATAAGATACTGAATAGACACTAGCTTTCGCATTCAATGATTTATGGAGAACGGCGTACTGGCATAAGATATCGATTATCATCGGAATTAGGAAGGAAAATTACTTCTTATGCATGAATTGCAGATTGTGGAATTGCACAGTATTGTATTCTTGCCTACAAAGTTGTGGTCTGCGTATTGCATGCAAAATAGTGCAAAGGCATGTTCGTACACCTCGATTTCAATGAATTTTAGGTATAATGGAAGCGCCTACCAGAACGGGAATCGATCTTGCATGTCCGTTTAGTAGAATATAATTCCATATCCTATGATCAGAGTAATTTATGTCGGTAAAGAGAGGCTGGGTACAGCATCGCCTTAAAAATTTTTGAATTACTACATTGATTGATGAAGATCGCATGAGTTGGCGCTATTGTGCAATATTCAATGAAATTGAAAAGAAAAAGTCACGTTTCAGAAATACCCAATTGTACGCAGCTTCGAACGATGTAGCACCATCCCACATGCACATCATATACGTAATACAGATGTATGGTATCTGCGCTAACGATATGTTCTTCCATGAGCCATATAATCGCCGGTAAATGACCTGTGAAAAGGAATTTCTCTCTCGAATCCATTCAATGTCGTTATCTCAATGAACACAATAGGTACTGTTCCGTACTACCTATATGAATCATCGGAAGCGGGAGCCGAAATTAATTTAGTTTTCTCGTTTTTAAATTATTCAGAAAGTTGCAATGCAGGTTTTTATCGACGACGACGTGGAATAGACCGGTGAATGAGGAGTATATGCATATTATGCATAATATTATACCCATAACGGTATTAAATTTGAAAAATTCAGTCACTCATCGAGGACACGAAAGGTTCGTCCGACTATTTGGCCATTCTAGACCGTGGGCGGAGTGACAAATTTATGTCCAATTTCATATAAATCGGTGAGCCAAGACCGGGAGGCCCCTTTGTGAGTGCTAATTACCATTCTAGACGTGTCCACGGAACTGGATACGTACTAAACTTGTCTGCAGCGATTCACGGTGTAAATCCACAATTGGTTTACCTTTGCTTCCGATCGTTGAATTATACAGATGGCATGCGGAAGAACGGCGGGGCAATACGGGATACCTAAGGAAAAACGACATGATAATTATTGTGACTAAAAGGTTTTCCGTATGAACTGTTGAATGAGGTTTTCCAGTGCTATCGCCAGTTTGCAGTCAACCAGCGATCTCTTCATTGAAATCCCGGAGTTTTATCAATAAAAATGTATGCTAAACGGTGAGAATTATACATTAAATTGAATTCCGGAAAAGAGATGCAGAACGGACGGGTTTGAAAATCCATAAAAATTCATGGAGCCATATATCTCATGGAAGAAAACATTTCCTGCAGTTACAGAGAAATCGTTGAGTCTACGAGGTCGATGCTGCAGTAAGAATAACTGGCATGCACAAAAGAGAAGCCAATAATTGAAAGACCGTTTGAAACGGAGCAATCTATTATGGGTTGCCTTGTTTCCTCTGCAGTAAAGTCGAGGAGGATATAGTTTACTGAAAAAATAACATCATTTGAAAAGTCGAGATGACATTGAAATAAAATACATAATCGAATCGCAATTGATCATCCTTCATATGCAAAAGTCAAAACGATCATTAGTGATCAACGCTACCAACGAAGCCCTTTCTCCCCATCTAGACATGGTCCAGAATCTTGAACCAGCAAAAAGCCAATTCAGCTCTTATCTTTCGGTAACTGGGTAGGTATACTATGAATAGATTTGACCTCGAAGTCTGAGAGATAAACTGGAATACCAATCTATATTCTATACCTATTCTGTACAGATGCACCGATTCAAAAGTATGATAGCTGCAGTAGCAAATAACTGACCTAATTAAAACGACTTGTCTAATAGAGAAATAAAAGTAGATATATTGATCTCATCTGGATATAAGATCTAGTCATTATCCAATCTTATCATAGACTTTGATGTTCCTCTGATAAACAATGTATGACACACATAGTGTATTGTAACAAAGTGATAATAAATTCTCGGAGAAATGTAAGAATCCTTTGTGTATGCATAGTAGTACGTTTACGCCGTACAACGATTCAACATGAATTATAATTAATAACGTGACGTGAGAGTGAATTCAAACGCTCTCTCGCCCGCCATTTTAGTCTTGTTGACGCGCACCGAAGTGCGCTCTGCGCGGTGCATATCCCGGGAAATCTTTGAGTCGACACCGGTGGCGCACGGGAATTTAGTCACTGGTGCATATTCGATTTCAACATAACACCGCGCAGCGCATTTTCTAAAAGAACCGATTTTCGATGGGGAAAATTTTCGTTCGGATACTAACAAGAACCACCCAATTTAGTACTTCGTGCAACAATCTGTACACTGCACGGCTCGGGTATGTGATGAAACCTGGTGAAATAATTCCAAGATAAGATTCTGTCACTGCCGAAATTCGACCAGCGTAACATGTACTGTCATTTGAAATCCATCATGCTTTAGAATGTCCTGTGTGATACAGTGAGATACTATAACCTGCACATTCGTTGCCGAATACTTCCGGAGCCAAACGATCTCCTACGATCGGGTTTGGAGGGAATGAAGAACCACGGTACTATGGTTCTTCGATGCAAACATTGTTGCTTAGCTTTTGAAGCGTGGTGGGTTTACACTGTTGGTATATCCGCTCTACTCCTTCATTCGTTGGCTCGCTCCGTGGGCAGATGGGCCGGTGATCGTCAGTCAGTCTGTTTTACCGTAGCTGCACCAGTATTATAATCATTTTTTCGCTTAATCTACCGGTCAGAATTAGAATACATAGAAAGACATTTTATTTCATCCAACTGGGAAGAAAGTTATTTACTTATTTTTTATTTCGTACGGTTTTCTCATCATTTCTGTAAACTATTGTCAATCGGCCTCACTCTCACTGTGCAGTGGCAGTTTTCCGCAAATACACATTGATGGGATTTTCGAAACAGTATTCAAACACAAACGCACAGTGCTCGATCGCTGTGGAATAGTTTTCCCTTTTCTCATCATATCGTGTCGTCAAATTCGAAAACTTGGCGAAGCTATGCGGCCCGCACGCAATCCACTAAACTTTTAAACCGAGTGCAGAGAGAGAGGGGATATTACCGGACGAGTGCTTACACAAGAGGTATGTACGTAGAGTAAGAAGGTGTACATGCAGTACGTGATGGTACTATATATATCGCACATTTTACATGCGGCTTGCATGCATGATAACAGAAAATGATTACATGCACTACTATACACATCAAAGAGGTAATTGTTATGAAAAATAATTTCACGATGTTCGTCTGTTTCTTTTTTCAATCATTTTTGCCACAAAATTACTTTTAATGGTGCTAATGAGATTTTACACCCAACGATTAGTCGAACGACCTTTCGGAAAGGAGATATCGTTTATGGATCGAATTCGTCTAATTCAAGACTACGAATCTTGATATTTCGCAAATAAATGCTGGAGGAATGTGGATGACACGATTGATTTCTGAAGTGAGGATAGAATCTCTCTTTGCAAAGTTCAAGCTTAGATTGAATGTAATAATTTTTTTGTTTCTCAAATTTGAATAAAAAGAAAGCTGAATCGTGTGAATAATAATCACTCAAGTCCAGTTTTTTTTTTCGTAATTACCTAATATATTGCCGACTCGGTATAACTGTTAGAAAACACTTTCTTTTTCTCGTAGAGTTTACCTCGGTTTCCACACTACACGTGTTCCTATACCTACTCGACATCCGATGATCAATATTTCGTACGCGATTTTGAAAATGATTAAACAAATTTCCAACTTCCTATACCATCATTTCACATATTTTATCCGTTGGTTACGAATTTACAAGGTCATAACTCTCCGCAGTACGCGTAATGGTAATACGTGGGTATGTGCATATACCTAAATATCTATTGTCAGAATAAATCCATGTGTAGCCATTCAATTCATCTATTTGACCCCTTCTTCTGTGCATGCAATAACGGGGTCAACCTTTCATATAGTATAGCTTCGGGAGTCCCCCGAGATGAATCACACAATATGTCTCTTATAAATGTAATTCTCGTTAATTACTGTAAAGGTAGTACATATGTATTCGAAATTCTAAGGATTCCTCGGCTGCTAGTTTTAATTGGAGCGCGTAATGCGCGAGCGAAAGTTTGAAGAAACTGCAATTATTCACCCTAACGCATCATGAAGAATAGCTATAATTGAACGTGTATCATGAAACGCTATTCAAAAGTATGTACCCGCAGGCCGGCGCGGCGCGGCGCGGCGAGCGCCAGCCAATAATCTTCATACATGCAGATTATTGCAGCTCCGAGCAGAGGATGGCGCAGTTTTGGAAACTAGATTTAAAAATAAAGCTGAAAAAACTGTTGAAAATACTGTCTATATAATAATAAGAAATAAGAAGTAAAAATTTCTAAATAATATAATAGCCGTATGGAGAAACTTATAATAGAGAGAAACGTGTATATGATTTCTCATTTTAGATGCTTACTTCACTTTATTCGTGAAGAAATTGAATTGCAATCTGCGCACTTTGTCAGGAAAAGAATATGCGGAGTTAATATTAGCTGAATCAACGATATCGCAGACCTTCATAGCGATGAACCGCATCACGCGTTGGGGGGTACATGCACCTTGAAAATAATTGTTTTTTTTTTCTAAATCACTGGTACAATTTTCAGAATCATATTATACTGATTCGGTTTTTTCACAGCTGATTTCCAATACTTTTAGACATTTTCCAGAATTTTTTCAGATTTTTTGGACGCTGCTCAACATTGATGATAGCGTATAGAAAAAGTGGTTGTCGTAGTAGGGTACAGGTCACGTCGTTCATCGAAACCTCTTGAAATTTGGAGGAGATATTCTTGGATGCTGTGATTTCGTGCCAGACCAAAGATATTCGATGAATTTAATTCTTGGATACAAGTTTTTTGGGACATTTTTTCTCAACGATCACTAGAAAAAAATCTTAGAATGAAAAAATTTTGTATCAATAAATGAAATTCATGGAATATCATTGGTTTGGCCGGAAATTATAGCATCCGAGAATATCTACTCCAAATTTGAAAAGGTTTTCGATGAACGCTGCGACAACCACTTTTTCTTCGCTGCCATCAATCAATGTTGAGTAACGTCTATAGAATCTGAAAAATTTCTGAAAAAAGTTTGAAAATACTAGGAATCTGCGGCTGTGAAAAAACTGAATCAAGAAAATGTTCCTGGAAAGTGAATATGTACACCAGTGATTTAACAAAAATTATTTCAAAGGTGTATTATACCGCCTTTGACAAAACGGATCTTATTTTTTACTTTCCAAACATCCGATTCACATGCACGCATATATTAATAAATAAATCTATAACCCCCTCCCGTTTGAAATTCGATTGAGACCAGCCCATGAACGTATAATCTTGTTTCTTTTTTTTTTTTTTTATGAAAATTTAACGACGTTGCGAAACATCGTGTTAAATTTGAGAATGAAAAATCAAAAGCAACTAGCTATTTCACGTAGATTTAGATCATTTACTTTTGAATGCAAATCTCAGATTACATGTTGTCGATTAATATTTGTGTAACTTATATCGTAGTTTTAGATCTAATAAAAGTTATTGCATACAGCGTTCGAACATTATTTTATTTCCCTCATCTATAGGCTCCGACGTTTCTGTTTTGTAGAATAGTATACCATAATGCTTATAATACAAGTCACAGTACAGGCGAGAAATCTTAGTATAAACACTATTAATGACGCGATTTGAAAAACAAGAAATGAAATAAAACGATCAAAAATCAGGCAAGATGTATTTCAAAAGAAAGCTATTTGATTTGAAACACGATTTAAATCAATTGATCCAAATCACGCGAACTCTCGCATTCAATCTTTACGTATAGTATGAAAGGAAGTTCTTGTTTGTTTAGATAATCGGACAGGAATCAATCGAAAAACAGTTTTAGTTTACGGATTGACGCACCAAACTTTTGTACAAAACATCGACCGTTATCTATGTCATGTAATTCCTTCCTCTCGAAACGCCTCTTTCTTCCTTTTGGTTATTCTATCAACAAAAAAACAGAAAACAGAAACGCATCCATGAAGGGCCAGTTTTTGAGAAAAAACAGCAAAGCTACGAAATCTCGGAATCACTTTAGGGAGGTTTCCTTCTGTAAGGCCTAAGAGTTCGTGTTACAAAACGATGAAGAAGAAAGCTGAAATTTTGGTTCTCGAAGAGTCATGGAATCCGAAATCGCAGTTCTCATCATAATTCTCGCAAAGTACAATATTACGACAATCATGCAGTGATGGCGAGACCTTGGGCTGAATTCACGTTCACATTACCGATCTTCCGAACGCTGTATATGCATATGGCTGCACCCTTAACCCTCGCCGACAGGAGCAAGCCGCATCATCTGAGTTTAATGTAAAACTTGATTTTCTAATGCCCAGAAGAATGTAGTCGAATAGGTAGGTTGGGGTCAGTGTCCAGAAATCGGATGTTCGGCCACATGCATAAAGCTACGCAAGATATCGAACTTGCTGCAGCCGCAGCAGCAGACGTATGTGCTTCTGACTCTTAGAAAGTCGGCGACCTTGGCAGACATTTCGTAGACGATCATGCCCGGGCAGTCTTTACGTATATATACCTTTATATACCTAGTTAATTTTTATATTTTTTTTCTGTCTTTTTTTCGACGATTCAGTCTCTCCTGATTCTAAGAACGTATAGCGTATATCTTTCTATAAACGTATTATCCTTGTACTACGTGACACGCGTCTCGTGCATTTCTTTCGACACTCGGTGTGTTCCATATATACCCTACCTGTAGGTATGATACGCCGAAATATTCAAAGATGCAATAATAAGTCCTTCTAGACTATCGCATCGGTCTGCAATATCCCTTTCAGGCGTAACTCAATTAGGAATGATGCCCAAATCGATTATTACGCGAACTTCGGTGAGTATTTTGTTCGAATACATGTTTCGCGCTATCTTTATGCAAGATCGCGAAATGCTCTGTGCTTTTTGCCAACTCTTATTCAAGACCCTGAATATGTCTTTCAAACTCGGGTCACCGAAAGAACGGCACAGATCAATTGCGGTTATTCACCGGCGAATTGGCCTTTACACAAATTGCACTTCAATGTCAAACCGTGTCTGTACCTAAACGTTTACAGTAATAGATTTAATACAGATATTTATACCCGCGGATAGTTTGCTCAATTTTTAGCGGGTAAATTATAATATGTATGATCGTTTTGAAAGATTTAAACGATTCACTGAACAGTCGCCATCTGTTTATCGACGCGGAACTGACACTGCCGCAGTGGATGCCGGGCGACTTTGATTTGAGCGCGGGACGCGACGATATACCCACGTCACACTGCCTTCATCCTTCGATTCATCTTCAAAGCATATGCGAAGATACGAGGAGGTGCTAATTATTCGTTATACTTAGCCGGATCGCACTCGTTGAAAGTATATATATCTTATGGCGTCAACCTTGATTCAAATATTTCATCCAAAATAAAGAACTTGAAATCGGATTTCGTAATCGGGGTAAAAGTCTAGAATGACAAAACAGGGTCAGAAAACAAATTGTTGAATTTGTAATAACGACTTATTGTTACAACATTTTGAATTATCAATCATACTTTCATATTTCAAAGTTGAATCAAGCCAATTACTGAAAATTCCATCGAATATCAAAATGTCAAAAGAAACCTATATAGAGCATCGCTATAAACGTACGAGACAAAGTAACGAAGTTAATTAACTTCATATTGCTACACCTACTTATGTAGCTATAAGATGATTTAGGAATCGTATACATATGCGATACCTATATTCCATGTCGACTCTTTTCACACTGCATACCTACATATATACCTACAGATATACACAAATTCTCGCTAGTAGAGACTATGAACGTTTTGCGTTCTGCCAGTACGTTTTGCCAGTACCAGTGCAGATTCGTGCGCGAGCACACGTCCCGAACCAGCAGTTGGAATTTAGCCAAATGAACACGTGTTTGTTTTATATATAGATATAAATGTAGTGAGAGGAATGAAGAAGAAATACGTTCGGCTTAGTCTTTGTTGAATTACGTCAGTTTTCAGTTTGCATTGATGATGATGCTGCTGCTGCGGTGCGTGCGTGCGATATCATATAGCCAGATGATTTCAGGAAGCGTGTAAAATTAGGTTTGAACTAATTACATCACGAATTTGATGCGAATTTGATACCACGAAACAACGCGGTATACCTATAATGTTTCGAACACCAACCGTTATGACATGTATTTTCTCGGTATTGGTCCTCTCATATCTCATATCTACCTATGTATCCTTGACATGGTATAAGAGACGTTTATTCGCTACTTTTCCTCATTGCAAATCTAACCGCTGCCCAGTGTACAGATTAAGCCTTTTTTTTGGTTCTTTATTAGTCTTTGCATCAAAGTTTTTACCTGCCTCTTCCTTTCCATCGTTATCAACTAACGTAAGCAATTCCATTTTTGAATCATCCTCCGACTGCAGTCAGTCTGTCTTTTAGTTTGCCCTCAGTGTTTGTAGCGATAACGAAATGCGCGAAGGACTATATTCGACTCGTTTGATTTACAGATCGAAGTTACATCCGATTTGACTGGTGTTTGGAAATCTTAATATATCGAAAATGGTTGCTAGAATTTTCGCGGCCCATGGCCGTTTCTGCGCTAGTCATTCCCTAGAAGTTATTGTTGGTACTTTGACGTTGACTGCTTGCATGATCACACTCGAAACCGGAAGCAATCATCAGCGGGACAAGACTCTTCCGACCGGCAAACATTGTTGGAATGGACGGTGCAACTCGGACGTAAGTTTCAATCTTATACTTATTTAAATCTCATTTTTAACGGTCTCGATTGACTCTTTCAAGATGAACAACGTCAACCCCCTTCCATTGTGGAAACTATATTCAATCGATTTGCATGAAAATTAATTCGCAATTTGAAGTGTCAGATTCAAAATCGCGGATTCAATATGGCGGACGAACAGATGAACCAGAAATCAAGGAGCTACTCGATTTACGATAAAATTTATGTCCAGATGATTTCTGAATTCGCTGATTTTGAATTTGAGCCGAAAATTTCCAAATCTGATGTGGCGGAGCAAAATTCAAAAAGAAAGGGCAATCTCTATAAAATCTATCTTGTCTTAAAATTTATGCCCAGATGATTTCTGAATTCGCTGATTTTGAATTTGAGCCGAAAATTTCCAAATCTGATATGGCGGAGCAAAAACTCAAAAAGAAAGTGCAATCTCTATAAAATCTATCTTTTCGTAGAAGTCACCCCACTGTACTCCTATTCTGAAAGAGTTAACGCATCCCTCATAAGTTACAACGATTTTTGTTAAAATCTTGCCTTTCCTTTTCTTTTAATTCACCATACAGGACCTCAATGCGGCCGACATGATAGTCATGACAATTATTCGCTGTCTGGCGGTGCTCTACAGCTACTATCAGTTTTGTAATCTACATAAATTGGGCTCGAAGTATATTCTGGGTGAGTTTATGCCTCAATTACATTACGAAACACATGTTTTTTAATCGATTTCAGTATTCGCTTCTTCTTTCCCTTCGATGTAGGTACCTAAATTTGAAATTATGTATTCCCAAATGTGAGTGCAGTGCGCGGTGTAGTCATAAATTCATTTCTATATAAATGAAACGAACAACTGATTATAGAAACAAGAACAACAAAAAATATGATAAAACGCTACATTGTCATTCATTTTTAATGTAAACAACTAGAATACCTACGTCCTTGAACACTACTATAGATGACAAATTCCTTATAGAACGGCTAATTGTCGGTTTATTTAAGTAAAATTTATTCCGCATCTATACGTAGGTAAGAAATATAGTAATTTCATTCATAAAACCGGATCTTCGCGCGGAGCTAAACTCGCGCACCACGTGAAAGCCTTGAACATCGCCAGGGAAAGTTTTATAGAAAGTGACAACGTTTTACTTTTCTTACTTCACAACCCACGTGACATCACTCGTATACATATAGTACATATTTCTATTCGACATTCGTACGTACAGAGACACGCGAGCTGTAGTACATTTGCATTATAATAGGAAATTGTCGTGTGGGTACGGAAATATGCTTGAAAAAAAGAAGAAACAAGTAATACATTCAGTTATAAAATTATTTGAAAATATCAGGATATTTTCTTCTTCATTTTTCTATCGCGATTATACCTATACGCGATTATCTGATTATCTGATTATCTGATTATCTGATTATCTGATTAACATAAAAGAAAAAGGAAAGATCCACACCGCAATTTTACAGAGCAAAGTAAAATCTATGTTTATGATTATCTAATGAACTGCAGACATACGACGTGTGGCGATTGGCTCTGACCGCGAAAGCTCGACTGGTTAACTGTGCAATTATGCGAATATTTAGCCACAGTTCATAAGCCGTTTACAGGTATATTGCGCATGTGTCACGCAACGTGGAAAGTAAAAATTAAGTGAGAGTTTTGATCCGTTGAAACAGTACTGCAGGCTCACGCGCTCCTTAGGAGAAATTCAGGATGTCATGGTGCCGGCGCCTCACTTTCGTTAGAATCTTCCGCTTACGTTGCAATAGCGCCAGATGGCAATAGACTTGCGGTTATTGAATAGAAAATACCTATCTACTACTTTTAGATCCATATGATATTTCGTTATTATCTACGTCATGATTTTAACAAAAACAAAGATTTTTATCAGACGGGTAAAAGGATGTTAGAATACTGCGTCAATAGCTCATGTTCAAATGATAAACAATAATCTAACATGCAGGAATCATAAATGATCCCCCTTTCTGGGCTTATTTTATCTGCCTTTTTAACTTATGCTTATGGTAGTTTTTTTCTTTTTGTTTTTTTTTTAAACGAAACATCATATTATCATGTCGTTAGTTTGCCTCTTCTTTGTCTTTACGCTTCCTCAATATTTTTCATTTCAAATTAAGGCCCATTCCTAGTCGCCTACCTTCTTTTGGTCTGAAACGGACACATTCCGATTATTATTATCCGAGCCCAGGCGTCGAAAACGCAAAAACAAAATGCACAGCGCCAATTAAAATCCAATTCCGACGAAAACATAACGAAAATAGAGTCTAAAAATGGTTTTTACGTACCTAATTCGAATCATGCGGCTGCCGAGGAAATTAACATTCGATAATAATGTAGAAACCATTTTCAGACTGTATTTTCGCACGAAACGAATATGTTTTTGAACGTATGTGTTCGGAATTGAATTTGAATTGGCGCTGTGCATTTTGTTTTTGCGTTTTCGACGCCTGGGCTCGGATAATGATTGAAATCTGTCCTTTTTCTAAGGAAAGGAAAGAGAATTAGAATTAGAATGTTGGTCATTTGCTTATTCTTTGTTCTTACGGTTTCTCACAACTGCAAAAAAAAAAAATTGCCACATTGGCTTATGAAGACATTTAACATGTTTGCTGCTTCTTCTTTGATCAATCAAATATATGCGTGCCTCAAATTTCAAGAATTCAGGACAAATAAGACAAGAAAATATCTTCCATCTTGAAATAAATCAGCATTTGTTGACAAAGAGTATCAACGGCTTGAATAACTTGAATAAACATTCGAATATCGTGTTAATTGAAAACTTCTCATTTCTGCACATGTATATGTCCCAGATCCCAACACTGTGTGCACTTTGTACACTCTGATAGCTAGTAGCACATGGCATGGAGTCAAACATTTGAATTCCTCTTGAAATGATCCAGAAGAAAAGGATCTGCTGCTCTAATCACTCATCAAAATCTCCAAACCAATTGATATTCCTGTAATTTTATGCATTCAAGGCAGATGCCAGAGTAGAAAATTTAAACGGTGGTTTAATTGGCACAAATGAGAATAACACACCCTACTTTCAGTTGGCTAAGATTAAGATCTTCTGTTTCAGGTATCGCTGGTCTTTTTACAGTATTTTCAAGTTTTGTATTCACATCAAGTGTCGTCAATTTTCTCCAAAGTGACATCTCTGATTTGAAGTGAGTCCATCTTACTCTCCTAGCCATTGCTTTTCTAAATAGCAAAACAATTCAGGCGGTGAATGGTATAATAAAAATTTCAAATTTACAGAGATGCCCTATTCTTCTTCCTGCTACTCATTGATCTCTCCAAGGCTGGTGTATTGGCGCAATTAGCTCTCAGTTCCCGAAGCCAGGAAGAAGTTCGCGCCAATATTGCCCGAGGAATGACCCTCTTGGGTCCCTCTATTACGCTTGATACTCTAGTCGAAACGCTTCTCATCGGTATCGGCACCTTGTCGGGAGTTAGAAGACTGGAAATATTATGCTGCTTCGCTTGTCTGAGCGTCATAGTAAACTACGTAATATTCATGACCTTCTATCCAGCATGCTTATCGCTTATTCTCGAGGTGCGTACCAGTCCTGATACCATTCAAACCGAAGACGTTATTCCTTGCTCTATATCTATTCCTATATCAATTCTATGATCTTAGCTATCTAGAGGAAGCATCACCATCGGCCAGTTAAGCGCGGACAAAATGTTGCTGATGCATTCACTCCACGAAGAAGATCAGAAGCCAAACCCGGTTGTTCAGCGTGTGAAGTTGATAATGAGCGCCGGCCTGATACTAGTTCATGCTCACAGGTAATGTATCAAAATTTATCTAACTAAACTATTTAATGTTATATTGTGAATGAATGAATGGTGGGGATATAATAATTCCACCTTGGTAGAATCCATGAATCGTTATTTCCATTCATTGTTAAGTTAGAGCGAGTTTGGAGAATGAGTGGCAAATATTTCATGGCTACTATTTCCAATACTGACACTGAGCTCTGCCTATGTGTCGGTATGACAATGCCGTACCATATGACCCCTGATACTTTTAACGGAGAATTGTATTGTGAGGAGATTCTTTGTCCTTTGGGTCAGGTTCATATTGCGTCATCTCAACCGAGGTTTACAATTTACTTGCAATATATTACGTACCCAAAGTATCAGTACTAGCTAAAGATAAATCGCAGCTATTATAGGAACCACTGAACCTCCTTAATATTGAGTTCCATGTTAGGCTTGAGAGTTTGATGGAAAAGCTACAATCAATTGGCACTTGAAAGCAGCAAAGTGAGTTTCGCGCTACTTGAGAGTGTCCATTGATGGCGTTGGTTCAATTTTTTTCATATAAATAATGCGCTAGGAAAAATAAATAGCGTGGAATGGACGGACTGGAAGCAACAGCTACGACAAGACGTTCTTGGAATTGAATATTGCATGAGGAAGATAATAATATCGTACAGACAAAAGACTCGGCAACCATACAGAGTGAAATGAGTACCCAAAAATAGTAACTGCGGGGTGGTGGAAAATGTTCATTCTTATGTTGACAGAGATCCTTGCTATCCAACCACTTTGAGAAAAAACGTGCGCGCACTTACATCGTCTATACTATAAACTAATAGCTGCTATAAAATTGTAAATATTTATCTCATCTAACACCATCAGTTATCGGATTATTTAACTTTTGGGGGGAAAAAAAATAAAAAAACTTGAGCAGTTCTTGTACACTTTGTTACATAACTCGTTGCCTCTAGATCCTTCGCCTTTTTTCTTTTTCTTCTTCTTCTTCTTCTTCTTCTCTATCCCCGGTTATTTTCCTCTCGCTTGACTATACCCGTACCTAGTACTCTTTTAGCTCGTACATTCTTTTTGCAACAGATAACAACTAGACTTCAAACCTCTATCATGTTAGCAGCTTCTGTTCTAAGTCAACTTTGTCACATGGTACTTGAATACTAATACTATAAGTTCTAAAATAATACACAAATAGTGCACATAATCGTGTCGTCTTTTACACACCTCATCATATTACCTTCTAATTTACAGCCGTTGGCCATTCAAGCACGAAGATTGTGCTGACGTTGTCGAGGGAACTATATCTCAAGTGAATTCTCACATAGTGGTAAATCACCAGAACGATACGGAGGTGCCGACGGAGCTTCACGAATATTTTATGAAGTGGTTGTCAGTCAGTGCAGATCAGATAGTTATACTAATCCTGCTTCTGACTTTGGCGATAAAGTTCATATTCTTTGAAGACAAAGGCGAGCTCACAGAGCAGTTGAGATTGACTGAAGAAAGGGAAGAGCAGAAGAGAATATCCGAAGAAAACATGCAGACTGCTGCTCTGGATGTTACTCTGCGGCAAAGGTTCGGCTCCGCATTACCAGTCATGCATACACCGGTTTTTCCAATATCTGGTATGAACGGAGACTGGGCTGAAGTCGGGGAAGAATCTCAGGTGAAATTATTCGACAAGGAAGTACAGACGGACAAGAGCATACCGTGCTCTCAAACCTCTCCTGATTCTACTTCTGAAAATCTCCAACAACTACCAGACACATCCAGAAGCGTTGAAGAGTGCCTCGCTATTTACAAATCTGAAGTGAGTCTGCGTCATTTCATTTACATTACGTTATTGCTTTTCGCGGATTATTTTTATAATGAAACCAAACTGAAGGCTGTCCGAGGGGTGAACATCTGCAGGGTCAAAGTTCATGAAAATATGTGCTGCTTTTTATTGTCAAATTTAAATTCTTGAAGCCGCGGTTCGGTATAATGAAATGATCCATCTCTCTTCATCCGTATACTATATTTTGTATTTGATATAAACGCGCGGCACTCGGACATCTTCGCCCTCTATGGGTCGTAACACGGAGTTCGTTATCGGCTGCAAATTTTCGCCCCCCGAATTCTCAGGATTCAGATTGTTTTCCAACTCGGGATTGCGATCAAACTATTCCTGCCGTGATACTCTTACGCGTGAAATAGTCCTCGGTACCCGACGAATGCGAGAAATCATTATATCGCCGAAATGCGATTCCAGTCGTGTGACGCAGCGGCCATGTTTTTTGTATCAGTGTGTATATATCCGTGTGTCGGCTGTTGCTATGAGATTTTATCAATATTTTATCACATTTTTGACCATCCTGCACTATTTCATACACATAACATTTCTATCCACGGAAATATTTCCAAGAATAATTTCCACAGCTTTGATCATATCGTGAAATATGTACATAACAAAAAAATTAATTATTTTACAGTTGGGTGCCAGCGCATTGTCGGACATGGAGGTGATAAAGCTAGTAAAGCACAAATACATTCCTGCCTATCAATTGGAGAAGGCAGTAGGTGACCTAGAGCGAGGAGTTAGTCTGCGTCGTACGATTGTGGGAATGGCTGGTGATTTTATGGACCACTTACCCGACTTGCCATACCAAAATTACGACTACAGTAAAGTGTTGGGATCTTGCTGTGAGAATGTTATCGGATATATACCAATACCTGTTGGTATAGCCGGTCCTTTACTGGTGGATGGTGAATTGATCCACGTTCCCATGGCTACAACGGAAGGCTGTTTAATCGCGTCTACGAATCGCGGAAGCAGAGCTCTCCTAAAATGTGGAGTAACAAGTCGAATAGTTGCAGACGGTATGACGAGAGGTCCGGTCGTCCGTTTCCCGAACATATCTCAAGCTAGTGAAGCGATGTTATGGATGCAAGAGGATGCGAATTTCGCGCTTATGAAAACCTCCTTCAATTCTACCAGCAGATTTGCAAGATTGACAAGAATACACACTCGCATTGCCGGCAGACATTTGTTCATTAGATTTGTTGCTAAAACCGGAGACGCTATGGGAATGAACATGTTGTCCAAGGGTACTGAGAAGTCCCTTCAAACTGTTCAGACGGTCTTTCCTGACATGGAGATTCTATCGCTTAGCGGTAACTTTTGCACCGACAAAAAACCAGCAGCAATAAACTGGCTCGAAGGACGAGGAAAAAGTGTCGTATGTGAAGCCATAGTTCCGGCTGAAATAGTCACGACTGTGTTAAAGACTTCTGTTCACGCTCTCGTCGATGTTAATATTAGTAAAAACCTTATCGGATCTGCTATAGCCGGTAGTATAGGTGGCTTCAACGCACACGCTGCTAACGTTGTAACAGCTATATACATCGCGACTGGACAAGATCCCGCGCAAAATGTTGGGAGCAGTAACTGCATGACTCTAATGGAGCCCTGGGGATCTGACGGAAACGATTTATACGTATCTTGCACAATGCCAAGCATTGAAATCGGGACGGTCGGAGGTGGTACGGGATTACCAGCTCAAGGCGCTTGCTTGGGGGTATTGGGCGCCAAGGGAGCTCATCCAGTTACTCCTGGTGAAAATGCTAGCAGAGTTGCCAGAATCGTATGCGCTACTGTACTTGCCGGAGAGTTATCTTTGATGGCTGCACTCACCGCGGGACATCTAGTCAGAAGTCATCTAAGACACAACAGGTAAGAGTTTATTAGTTCGTTTATGTATTCTTATGTATGTTCATTAGCGTGTTTAAGGCCTATCCCTAGTCGCCCACCTCCTTTTGGTCGAAATGTGGCACATTTCGATTATCATCCGAGCCCAGGCGTCAAAAACGCAAAAAAGGCCAACGCTGCGCGAATTCAAATTCAATCCCGAACACATACGTCCAGAAAAATGTTCGTTTCGTGCGAAAATAGAGTCTACAGATGGTTTTTACATTGTTACGAAATTATTCGAATTCGATTTCCTCGCTTTGATCACCTCGAAAACGCGATTCCTAGTTTCTCCCGTACCGCACAACGGATCGGAATGAAACTTCGGGGATTACTACTTCATTTCGGCAGGAAGTTCCAGAGTATTTCATTTTTTCAAAATTTTGAAATCATTTTTACAGATTCAGTTATCATCAGAGATATCGTGGAATTGTTCATAGTTACACTCGATTTTAATGTTTGTTTAATGAATGTTCATTATACCTATTTATTAAATTTTTTTTTTTTTCTAACGATGTTTATCTCGTTACAGATCCTCAACGGCGATGAGTAATCCGGTTAATTTAACGAGGACAAATACGGGAGGGAAATTGACAGTGCCAAATCTAGTACCGGCTATAGAACCGCAATGTACAGAACCTGCGCGGCAATCGTAGCGGGATATTTTATTAATTTAAGGAATAAATTGTATTCAAATAACGGATCAGTTGTGAGAATAAGATATGATTCGTTGTTCCAAAGAGAAGCGTTTTAGTATCTACCAACAATAAGAGATGATATTTTAATTATTAATCATATGAGAAAAATCCGCGTAGCAAATCGACGAATAGATACTGTGCATCCATGTTAGAAAAATAGACAAACTTATTGTTAGAGCAATGAAATCAAACATTTGGAATTGAATTGAAACTTTTCCTTCGAACTATATATTATACGTGACTGAAATAATAATCGTATTAATTGAAACGCGTGTTTTTCTCTACTCTTTATAAAACGATAATCATTCGAAAACTGTGAATTAAGGTGATGAAACCAGAATTCAATTTGCGCATAACTATATAGGTATATTTTAATAACAATGATGATAATTTAGATATAATTAATGCGATTTATCAATTCGCGGAACAGATAGACTAATATATAATATATATACTATTATATAGGTATATGTACTACATGTATCATTAGGTAAATATATTTTTTTTATTTCAAACATTTATTGATATAATTATTGATCCTTAAGGGATCTGAAAAACTATATCGTTCACTTCTTCATTATAGGGAACCAACGAAAAATTTAACTGTGATCTGATTCGTCTCAAAAATTAAAATTTCAATCATTTATTTATACTGTATGCAATACAAGTAACGAATATTATTATCATCTTGAAGCCTAATTATTATCGAAATACTGAACTATACGTTTTCGGGAGAGAGATCCTAGTATGTTGAGAATCCCGAGTGTAAACTGTTTACGACTGACAATGAGCGCATGATGAAGAAAGATGACAAATTTTACTTCTTAATCAGCCCGTATAATTGCCAAAAGACTCTGTTTTCATATCGAAGATTCGAGCCTGGTTAATGTTTCATTTACTACCTACTCGTGCAGCGGAGAATTATTTATAATTATAATTATACACACACACACGAGCGAAATTGACAATTAATTAATAAATTCAAATTATAGTATAAAACATGTAGAGGATGAGGTTTTTAGAGAAATTTTCTCGTGACAATGGTGCAACAATGATTATTATTCATTTATATGATAATATACGAATCTAGGATATATTTTATTAGAAAGTATTAAGAATTTCATTCTTTCAAGTATTGCCTATATATTTGTAGAGTTCAAAATATACACATACATAGTATATGAAGAAAAAAAAAAGAAAATAGAATTAAAAAAAGAATGGTAACAAATTTGTAGCGAAACGTGTAATTGAAATTGTTACACAAAATTATATTAAAGAATTATATAGAAAAAAAAAAAAGAAACAATAGAAGAAAATATTATCAATGCTACAAAGCTAATTAAATTTTAAAGTTATTATAAATAAGCATACACTAACATCTGTTCCCGTTTAATGATAATTATAATTTCGGATATCGTGTGTAAAATACAATAGACAAATAGTCAATCGGCTGAAGAATGAAAAAATTAGCTGATTAATTATCTGCCTTTAGACGAATAAACGAAAAATGCATGAAACTGTTTTCTATGAAAAATTCGTGATTTATCTGTAACTATACATCAATTCCTTAAATTGTAATATTGAAAATTCGATATCCGCACAGCGGATTGAAAAAGTGCAATTCGATCGATTGTTTTATTGTATTAAATTCTACATTTTTTCGTAAACTTCTTCGTAGCCACAAGTTTCACATGTATGGCTATAATTATCATCCTCTTCGTTGTAACTATCTTCTCCAAATTCGTGGGTATGAGAAGCCTTGTTCGTTTTATCGTACAAAGAACTTCTCACTGTCATTCGCAATTGTTTTACCTAGAAAATAAACGCTTTTTAATGTAAGCACAAACGTTTTTCGAACGAAAATATAATTTTTTTTTCAAAGACCGATCACTCCTCAATCCTCTTCATAATTACGTTTTAATTACGAACCGGCGAGATTGGACATGCGATATAAACTAACGAATTCATACAATTCGCACCTTTTTATTGAACTTTTTTATTTTTCCTTCCTGCCTTTTAACGTCTCGCTTTTCTCTCTCTTCCAATAAAGTTTCCTCCGTACCCCACACCTCGAGGGCGCGTTTCTCTATCTGAAGATGTAAATACAGTTTCATTTCACCCCATCTTACATTGTGCGGATTTTTACGTAGTATAAATTTCAACGGCGGTTCTCTCTTGTCCAAGTCACAATCTTTCAACAAATATTCTTGCTTAGCTTCCGTTCTAGTTATCAGAGAATGCTTATCTTCGTTGTCTCTGAAAAACGAACAAAAAAATTGAGTATTTTAAATCACCAATCGCCAATAGCATCCGAAATTTATAATTTAGTTTTGCTACAATTCATAAGACAAAATGTACCTGCATTTGTCGCAGACCAATAGATCGAAGGTCTGGAGAAGGTATGAGTCCTTAAACTCACCCTGGCACTCGTCGCACACTGGTAGCTTGCTTATAATCGGTGCTGGTACGGACGTTATCTTCAACTAATAATCACACAGGAATGAGTATCTGTTACTGTTTGCATAATTCCGTGATACTTTTAGCGAGTGATATAGCTACCATTTGTGCTTCCAAATCGTCATCTTCTTCGATAAGGAATCCACCTCCGCTATCAATCACACGTTGTCCTTGAACTTTAACAAGTTTTCCGCTAACAGTGTCGCCGTTATCTCTGTAAACAAGGTATGTAGATAGAACAAAAAATACCGTCGAACGTTTATTATTGATGAAAATGACGTTGGCTGAAGTATACCAAGGCATGTATCAGTCAACGTTGATAAACTAATACCAAGGTATGCTTAGAACAGACCGTGAGACTGCACGACCACTCTTATGCACTCTTACTAAATGGGAAAATTTCAAAAGCTTGGGGGCAGCGCTTAGGATCGAGATAGGAACCTGGGATTTTGAGCACATTTTTTAGGGTATATTGTGAGACGATTTGGGCCATGAGAGCATCGAAATTCAAATATGACCGAATTCGAACTATGAACTTACTCTCTTGCATAGGGGTGAGCGATCAGCTTTGCCTTTTTCAACAACAAAGCTTTTTGACGATTTTTTTCTGCTCGTTTCAAAAGGTCCGCTGATACCTCTGCGGGTTTGTCAACAACCGTTTCTGTCGCCGACTTTTTGCGTGAACGAGTGTTAGCAGCCATCGTTAATTTCTGATGTCAGAAAAATTTTCTTCCCAGAGTTTAAATGAATTGATTATTGTTATGAAATTGATGCGATATAATACACGTTGAAACAGGTTGAAACTCTCGAAAGCATGCGGATGTATTTTTATAAGAATCTTATTTGTTATGGAGATGGCAGCACCGATCGAACCTGGAGCTGCCTTGTGCGCTATAAGAAATTGCGGCATGGTCAAGCGATTTGATAAACTCTAACCTATAATCGTATCTCGAAAATCTTGAATAGTTCATCGAAATCATATAATAAATTGCTTTTCGGGTATTGCGAGGTGTGAATTGATCAATTATGACGACTAGAGAGATATTGACAATCCAATTGGGACATTATTCGAATTTTATTGGTACTCATTGGTGGAATATACAGGTTAGTTTATCGGATATGGTGTTTAATCGCATTGCTATAAGATTGAATAGAAATAATCTGTAATTTGGAACAGAAGGGTTAACCACTCTTCAATTCAGGTCTCAATCATTGCAATAAGCCATGTCAAGGCATTTTCAAGATATGTTGAGTCATGTGAAGTCAGTTGATGTTGTTTGAAGTCATGCAGCTACTTGAAGTGAGTTCAAGTCATTTGAAATCGTATCGAGTCATTTGAAGTCATTTTGAGTTACTTCAAGTCATATGGCGTCATTACAAGTCATTTGGAGTTACTTCAAGTCATTGAGTCATTTCAGTGCCGTATTACCGATTAGGCCAACAAGGCCATGGCCTAGGGCGGCATAATTAATGCATGGGTAGGGGGGCGGCAATTTTTGGATCAGTTTTTGAAAAATGTGATAAAGCGTGTTACACTGATGCACGAAGCGGGGGGGGGGGGGGGGGGGGGGCGGCAATCATAGGCTGGCCTATGAGCGCCGACAAACCTAATCCGGCCCTGAGTCATTTTAAGTAATTTATAGTCATGGGGAGTGACTTCAAGTCATTAAAAGTCATATGGAGTCATCTGACGTAATTTTGAGTTACTTCGAATCATTTTAAGTTACTTCAAGTCATTTGAATTGATATAAAATCATTTGAAGTCATTTAAGGTCATATGAAGTCACTTCAAGTCATACGGCATCATTTGGAGTGACTACAAGTTATGGAGTCATCTCAAATCATGTCCAGTCATGAGGACTCGTATGGAGTCACTTCAAATCATTTGAAGTGATATGGAGTCATTTGAAGTCACTTTGACTTACTTCAAGTCATATGGCGTCATTTCAGGTCAACGGTAGTGACTTCAAGTTATGGAGTCATTTCAAGTCATTTCTAATAATTCCAAGTCATTTGAAGTGATATCGAGTCCTCTGAAGTCATTTGAAGTTATACCGAGTCTTTCCAAGTCATTACAAGTCATACAAAGCAACTTGGAGACTTGTGAACTCATTGAATTGCCCAAACTCTGAAGTCACACAAAGAAGTTTGAAGCGCTGTAATTATAAATTAACCACAGCTATAGTTACAGCGCGGTACCTTCTTCAATTTGATTTAGTCTTAGACAATGAAGAAAGAAGCAATACCGAATATAAAAATGGAGAAATGTTAACGATGTTAGTTACGTTTTAAAATATTTCCCCAAATTCATCTAATGGTTCATGCCTTACTTTAGACTAAGCACACTTGTTCAGATATTACTACACATACTATATTGGATATTATATACCTATATATAACTCTTTGTTTACAGGAATCATCTTTTTCTTACGACCCTAAACAGCTTTCGGAAATAAATCATGATATTCTATACAGAGAAGGGGAAACTTCAAGGGTATGTGATTTGAACATGAGATCAACGCCATCGCATTCATGTCTTATACAATTACATAAATACTAATTGAGTCCACGAAAATCATTCTCGCAAAGCAAACGTTAAACAATAATATTACAATGGCATACAGTTTTGTTACAGAATCAAACGACATTTACTCCAAGACTTTTGCTAGTTGATCTAAAGGGCAGTCTAGGCCATCTAACAGAACAAGGAAGTCTGTATGATACGTCAGAAGCTTATTCGCATCCACCCAGTGGTTTATGGGACGATGGAAATTTCGAAGTAACAACAGAGCCGGTCGTGACAAAAGCGCCTTTTATACAAAGTTTAGAAGAAGCATCCCAGCAGTCAGAGCCAAAGGTTTTTGACTTTGAAAACGAAGTCACCGTTTGGGCCGATTACTTAGTACCCCGATTCCATCCCAGAACTGTAAACATCGCTCGAGAGTATCAACACCGATCGACAGATCAACCATTCAACACATTTCACTATGGCAGAAATTTATGGAACACAGATCAATTCCAAGACGATTTTTCAAACAAGATCAGAGCCTATGCCGAAGAATGCGACTTCATGCAGGGATTTCAGGTGAAAATTTCCCACAGAATAATCACACACATTCAAACCGAATTCAAAATGAACATTCAGCGTCAATTATAAACTCGTTCTTTACAGATTATCCTAGATTCTACCGATGGTTTTTCCGGCCTTGGTTCTTCCTGTGTCCAACACCTCCAAGACGAATTTGGCAAAAGTATTCTAGCCTTCCCAGTAATGGATGGAAAAAATACAGAAAGATCGCAAAACGACCTAGTCAAAGCATTGAACACGGCTTTATGCTATCAAAGTATCGGAGAGCATGCTTCTCTGTTCAGTCCTCTCTGCGTTGGGCAAACCGGCTGGCCTCAGACCGGCACTTGCCGTAAATTCGACTCTCTGACTTACAATTCCGGACTAGATTATCACAGCAGTTCCGTACTCGCTACTGCATTGGATACAATAAGTCTGAGATATCGCCAGAAGGAGTACCCGTCATCAGCTTTATCGGATTTATGCGCGGACCTGAACAAGCTTGGTAGAAAAGCCGCGGCTACTAGCCTGAGTCTTCCTTTCCCTATGACTGCTGGCAGAGACTTGATAGACGTTTTGGACGACCACGAAGGCCCTTTATGGACCAGTTTGACACCAAGCTGTGATATATCGATGGATAAAAGTATGCAGAGTCTTGTGCTTAGGGGGATAAGCGAGGAGAGACTTAAGAGACCCATACATGAGGCTAAAAAACAACAAAGAAAACACGCCTACTCGTGCTCAAGCGTGCATGAAATGATGAGCCTCTATATGGCCTGTTCCTGCCACGCTACTGCTACACATTTGACTAATCTCAAAACCCCTTTGACCATCAAGGAACCCTTCCCCAATATTTTTAACAACAACGTTCATCAAAATGGAGATATCTCGCCCTGGCCAGTTGGCGAAGGCAAGTATATAGCAAATATACTTTTATTGCACACACCGATCTTCAGTTTTTTCATTTCAAATGATGAGCTTCGATTATCTTTAATATCGTTTGGAGATTCATTACAACAGAAGCGAGAGGAATGTGACGAGAATGATTAACGTTCCACGAAATTTTGTTGTTAAATTTTATCAATCTTCTTTTTATTTCTGTGTTTACAGAAGTGAAATCTGTTCCTGTAATGGCAGGACTGCACAGCGGTTCTGGACTTTCGGAGATGTTCGATTCCCTGCATTCTCAAACAAGTAGAATTAAGAACATCAACAAACTTCGAACCTTTAAAGACTCAGGATTGGAACAAGACGAATTTACCGAATGCCTCGATCAACTGCTTACCTACAAAGAAGCCTACGAAGATCATTACGAATAATTCGCTATGTTAAATGCATTAAAAACCCGAATTTCACCCGTTGAAAATGTTACGTGATATTATTATTGTTTGTATTATCATTAGTCTTATTATTAATTTTACTATAGATATATTTTCTCATAATTATTACCCTAGACACATTATTTTAATTACATGTAGTTTATTCTTGCATTTTTTTTTATTTTTTTTATGAGCGATAATAAAATCAATATTTCACATCATACGTATGTAGTTCATTCGGCGTCTCTTTGTGTCTAAGAACGAATTCTTCACTCAAAATTATGGGAAAACAGAAAAAAAAACCACTGTACTAATACTTTTTAAGACGCGGTGCGCAAAATTCGACTTTTCGTGCCTATTTTGCGTTCTCAAAGTTCCCGTTTCTCGCACCAGTGAACAAGGTAACTACTTTGCGCACTAGTGCGAGAAACGGACACTTTGCACACGCAAAAGGCACTAAAACTTAATTACTTTGCGCACTAGTGCGAGAAACGGGAACTTTTCACACGCAGAAGGCACGAAAAATCGAATTTCGCACACTGTCTTAAAACAAAATATTGATATGATCATCTTGCGCACGTGTATCGTACTTTGTTTTTTTTTCATGCAGTGCGCAAAATCGATCTTTACGGACAGCGTGTCGAAAGGATTCTTTTCTCTTGGCGAGCGAATAAATCAAATATTTATAATCGTCTACAGCCATAATTCGATTCTGACAAGCTCGCGGTTTGTCCCGAAACCGTTTTTACTACCAATTCGTTATTCGAATTTTCAATTTATCGATCTATCAAACCATTTCTGAGTTATTGTTCAAGAAAACACATTCTGAAGTCTGAAACAATCACAAACGCTTCATGTTTCAAGATGTGTTATATAGGTGTAACATGGCACCAATTTTTGAAAATCGCAACTATACCTGATATGCCTCGAAATGTTCAATTCGAGAATGATAAGCCTTTCGTAATATCTATAGGTGTCCAATATGTTTCTGAAACGTTTATAGAAATATATTTATTGCTTGGATCTATAACAATCAGTTATCCACATTTCATACTACATATTGGGCAGAAAAACTATTGTGACGAGAATGAAGATCGGGATTCTCTATCTCATGTATACATTTCTAAAAACTTACGGAACTTCTCTGATCGCGTGACTAGTGGTAAGAAATAAACGAAAAAGGCAATAAACGGGTGTGGTTACACATCGATGCTATCGTTAGCCTAAGGGAGAAGGCGAAGCATCCCCCTAGGTTTGGGAGCGCCGGTGGCTCACCTTTGCAATTAGAATCAGAAGGTTTTCGGAATTAGACACAGTCGGTCGCGAGATTAACATTTCTTTGATAAAAAAGAAGCACAAATGTAAAAGAACAACGCGCAAGGAAAACTAAAAATAAAAAAATAAAAATACTTATTTTTTTTATAACGTAATAGGAAATCGAAGGGATTGCGATTTAATCTTTGAACTCTAATATAACAGGTAGGCATCACTTATAGTATATCACCCTAGTGCTTATAGTAACGATATTAATTCATAAAATTTTTACGCCAAACGATTATTAACATATATGTATATAGGTATGATGTAATATATTTATAATAAAGTTTACAGAATATATAATAGACTGTCGTGTGATGGGGAATAAAGTGGCGACTTTTACCGAAGAACAACTCGAAGATTACCAAGACTGCACGTTTTTTACCCGCAAAGAAATATTGAGGTTTGACCTACATGGGGCATTCCATACTGAATCGACCTGGGCCTGACCCTCGACCTCTCGGGTTCAGTTCACGATTTTTTACGTTATCGCCCTAACTCTGACAAATGATTTAGATTTTTTTTCAAATTTTGTCAAAAATTGTCTGATTGACTTATGATTCTTGAAAATAAACACATCGTTGGCCATAATTCTAAAATCTGGGAGAATTCAGAACAATCCTGTGTCGAATATCAAAATTATGGGGTATGGAATGTCCCATCTGTGTACTCATACGTCTGAATTGGTTGAAATCAATTTTCTAAATAATTTCAATGCAAGTTGACTGAAAAAGAGTTGAATTGAATTATTCTCAAATTGTTTCGATCCGAAATTTAGAAGAAAAAAATTGCCTTCAACAATTAACACTGGTGTAAAAATAATTCCAAGAATTTCTATATATTTTCGAATTGTGTATTAGAAACAAAGTGGAAGTAATTATTTTCACAAAAAATTGTAGTTTCATTTGATGCGAAATAATATGTTTCCAGATTCCCTAATAATTGGTAGAAATTCGTAAGAGTATAGAAATTTGAATCAGGAAATTTGCACTTTACTTATCATACATCTAGGGGCGATTAGGGATATGTGTGAATATAACGATAAGGGGAACTTTCGGAAGTTTATATTTCCGCTGGTTCCCGTTTAGCAATAAAAAATTATTACATGAAATACAATGATATTCAGAATTCACAAAAGATTTCGAGACATGGGGGACCCAGGAGCTGTACCACGCGTTATGTCAGCCCAAGAAGCTTCCAGTTTACGTCTTCCTTTATCGTGTGTTGCGCGTCTCCCCGAACTAAAGGTGACGATATATCTAGACGAACTCGATATGGATTTTACCTTGATTAAAATAATTGTCGATGATTTAGAAAACCGAGGAGAGCTACTTCGATAGATTTTGTATAATCTTGGAAGAAAATGAAAACAAAATAAAAACAAAAACGTATAATCCGCGTCCTTTATCTGTTCGCGTGAAGAAATTATTTATTCCTCAGGAAAATCCATTTATGGAACGAATCTCCGAAGTTTTTACCAAGTGTCGTGATCCTGGCTACAGTGCCGACGAAGGTATATGCTTCGAAGAGTTCTTGGAGATGATGTCCGTATTTTCTGAACACGCCTCGAGGGATTTGAAAGTTTTTTACGCTTTTAAAATCTACGGTAAATTGGATTATTATTAGACTAATAATAATAGGAGATCGAATAGGGATTCACTGGTGAAAAAAAAAATTCTATACGAATTATCGTACAATATAGGCAAATTGGTAAATTTCCCTAGTTTTTCACATAAGAAATTGTAGTTTCTTTGTTTTACTTTATTTTTATTTATTTTGTCCTAGTTTCATTGGCAAAAACTACGAAAGTCTACAATTTTCTTTTTTTTTCTGTGTGTGAAAATCTATGAAATTTTTAACCAGATTCTCTAGCGAATTCGGAAAATTTAGGAACAAAATGATCTCCGTACAATACAATACAATCTATATCTGAACAACGATTATATCACATGGTTTTATTTTTTCCAAGATTTTGACGAAGATGGTATGCTCGGACTCGGAGATTTGGAACGCACCTGCCGACAATTAGCCAGAGGTGGTCTCACCGCCGAAGAAGTGGATACCGTTTGTAAGAAAGTATTGGAAGAAAGTGATATTGACGGAGACGGTGCTCTTTCTTATTTAGAATTCGAACACGTTATCACAAGGGCACCAGACTTTTTAGCAACATTTCATATACGGATTTAATACTTATACAAATTTCTAGGAAAATTGAAACATTTTTGTTATAGTTTTTCAAAAATATTTCTTGTTGTCTTTGTCGATCAAACTAAAAAAAAAAAAAAAAAAAAACGAACTAAATCGTATAATTCGTGGAATTATTTTTGCACCTCCGGGTAATATATTGCGACTAGGTAATTAAATATAGGTAGAAAAATTGATCTACTACACAAATTTTATTCACTCTATAATTACATATTAGTAGGTAGGTATATATATAATACATCATAGTTGTATGTATAATAATATAATAATGAGCTTAAACAAAGATTAAAATGATAATATTGAAATGTACCTACATTAATTATACATAGAATAAACTGTGAAATACAGGATGAGTATAGAGTATCTTTCTGTCGATTCATTTGAAACATATGTGCGAGTGTGTTATTCAATAGAAACTGTAGAAACCCGCGAAAATCGGGGAAAAACCTGGCGATTAACAAATTAAGCGTGAATTTCGAAAACTAGTATATAGTGATACGTTATATACATGCTAGGTATATGCTATAAGCCAGCGCGAGTTCTGCACGTTGCAGCAAATGACGCATGGGAATAAACTTGGATCTAACGGCTCCTTGACCCGAAGAAGGCGTAAACTGGTTTCCTGGACTGTCAGAAGACCCGAACTCGCGTCGTTAGACTGAAATCGTACCGTGCGTGCGATATAATAGCTTATCATTTTTTTCCTTCTTAGATGCGTTTTCAGACTATCCACAGTGTCGACTGATTTTTTTTTCTTCTCTTTTCCTATAAGCTATACACACGTTCAGGTGTTGATGATATTGTTTCCCTGCATACATTAATTTTGAACAAATGAGGAAGAAGAAAAAAATGAATAGTCACTGAAAAGTCGAATATCTTTTCTACGAGAGAAATGAGTAATCGTATAAGTATGCATATTCGCTCATGCGGCAGTAATACGTATATATATGCATATAATTGCGTATGAGCGGTATATAGGCATACACGGATGTTTGAAGAAAAAAAATTCTAATGCGTCTAATGTTAGTAAGACCGGGGATGAGAAACGGTTGAAAATTAGTCCCCGCAATGTATTTCTCTTATTCATTGAACTTGTGTACCTACTGAAACACGACTTCCTCAAGTACGCGGAATATCGTGTATTATATCTTGTACAGGTAAGGTTTCGAGTGCGGAGTACGACGAAGAGACCGCGTCAGCCTTGCCCGTCGACGACGAGGCGCGGAGCTCGTGCTTAGAATTTCGAATAACGTATATACATATATACATACGGTATAGGTATATTATCTGTATACGAGACTGTATATTCATTATAAGTACGCCATTCTGCCTCTTATTGTTACTCTCATGAGCAAACTCCTTGCGTTATGTTAAAAAGGTAAAATCCCAAAACGCAATACTCAAGCTACCTACGCGCATGCGCGATCCCAAACTCACAACTAACATATTACTACGACCATAGATATCTTTGCAGGTATAAGGTAGACCCGCGAGTCTACCTCACGTCACAATTCAGCTATTAATAATACCTTTTAGCGTGCATATCTATCTACATACAATTTACACGAGAGATGTACTATACTATAGAGTGTATCGATACGTCATCATATATACTACACATTATCACACATCGTTACACTTATTTCAGCATAGTCGGTGAACTTTTTCATTTAGGTATTATCTATTATCTAACTTTTCCCTTATATCCTTCCCACGGCTCTAAGCCGGCTGGGCAATTATACTACCACGCTGATATAGTGTGTGCGTTCATCGTCCACGTTTACGGCCGTCAGCGCCTCCTAGCTGAGTTCCGAGCATAATCGGGGTAACAACTACGTGAATACAAGCTCGCGGTTGTACGCGTTTGTATGCAACATGCCCAGATTCATTTTTATTGTTAACGCTTGTGATCTGTGTGATTCACTATACAACGAGACACGAGTAGTATAATAAGAGAGGAAGTATTGCTAAGCTACGTTACGTTACGTTACGTTACGAGAGGCTCCTGCTAATCAAACGTGCCGTAACAGTTATAGCGTTATGGATATTATATTGGCAGGAATGACATATGCAGAAATATAAAAAGTAGAAATTGGTCATTCATTTTTGAATATTACGTGTTATTATATCAACTAAATTCGAAACGAATTTCTTTCGACACGTATTAATTCGAGATCTTAAGAAAAAAAAATCCAATTGTCCAGCTCCCGGTCGTTTGGAATATATTATAGGGTATTATCGAGCACGCGTCGCTAAAACAGGATAAAATTGACTTGAAATTACTATCTTATATTCTATCGTACGTTTTTTATTCGCGTCCTCTAAAATACTCTGTAAAATCTCATTGATTCTTCTGCACCTACTTGGGTACAATGAATTGACTATATTGCGAGTTGAATTGAATTCCGTCTCCGTGTGAAAAGTATCCAGCGCAAGTATGAAATTAATACCTTATAAATATACCTACCGTTCCGATGTTCAATGAAGATGATCAACAAAAAGGATGAAACATGTGTATTCGACTTTATGTCTGTGTAGCAGTTATCTTCCGAATAGAATATATCTAGTAAAAGATAAGATAATCGGCAAGACCTGGCAACGAACGATAGAGCGAGAGAGAGATAGAGATAGAGCGAGTCTCTAGAGGGGGAGAGATTGGTAAGGAAAGGAGCAAGCGAGGCTGGTTCAGATTCAGACTTTCGGCCGAGAGACAGCTCTGGAGTTGCCGGAGGTAGAACGAAGCATACATGTATATGTATAGCCGGTCGCTCCGTAACTAACCAAGTCTCGGATCCAAGGCCATCCGGTCACTCGACTCCCTGGTCGTCGTCGTAGTCGTCGTCGTAGTCGTCGTCCTGATCCTCCCCTACCTCCCCGCGCAACTCCCCGACGGGTTCCCTCGGGTCGCCTGGTACCGCCTCTTCGTGGTTCCCAGTCTGCCTGCAGCATTCTTCTGACGGTGTTGGCGTACGCGGCAAGATGAGAAGCCGCGTTGCTGCTGCAGATATACCCACAGTGATCAGAGAATTATCTGTGTTACTATAACCATCTGAAGTACATAGATACATAGTTGTAAATATATAAATAAATTATAACCGCGGATTATGACTATGTTAGGTTAGGTTACAATTATACATTAAAACTTGTTACAATCTATTGTACATTATGACTTATGCATATTGTTTTACATCCCCTTTACATCCACTTGGCATTTTTCTGTTCCTATACTACCTATACATGTCTCTAACGTTATGGACCTTTATTTTAAGACTTGCATGTATAATGTATATAGGTATGTATAACCAATTATAACTCGCGTATGACCAAAGGCAAGAAATATATTGCGGTATTCCTATCTGGGACAGATTGTTATTCTCGAGATATTATACATCTAGATGGTCTGAACAAGCGTAAGGATTCTTACTCCTGCGCGTACACAGTCACGTGTCAAGGCGCCAGAGGGCCCTGCGCACTGAGGCAATGTTCGGTAACCTATAACTTCTTCGGAAGTCTTAACAATGAAGTTTAATGTTTGAATTACAAGCCGAACTTTCTATGTCAAGTATTTAACGTGACGGAGAGATACTTGAACATGAAATTGATGATCATCATACTCGCGTCGTATCGCAAAGTGCTTGGAACAATTTTGCGATGTGTTTTCGCGGGTTGCCTGACCACAAAAAGTAAAAACCGTTCTACATATTTACATATTTCATGCATAGAGAAAAAAAAAAACTGATTAACAAATATTCTATCAACCCCTATAAAATTTCCACGACATTTATCAAATTGAGAAACAAAAATCTCAATTCTACCCTACGACGACGTCCCTGCGGAATAAATTGTTCGTGCATTTATAACGTGGGGAGGGGGTTAGCTCGGGCGGTTTGAGAATATTTGAACCGAGAAGTGAGAAGTGAGAAGAGTAACGTGGAGGTTCGAGATGGAAATGAAGATGAAGATGAAGATGAAGATGAAGATGAAGATAAAGATACAGATGATGACTACAACAGGCGGCGGCGGTTGGCGGGGGCGGAGGGGTTATAACCGAAGGATTCCGACGCGGGAATTTGAACCCAAGTTTAACGGATTGGCGTGGGCGACCGGCACACGCATACATACATATACATATATATACGGCTGTATATACATATCGAACACATACGCGTGTAAAAGAATGAACGCCGTGGAACTCGCCTCCAGCGTCTGGAAACTTCGCGAGACCCAATCCTTTCGATGGCTTCCTTCGGGCTCCCTCCACTATTTTGCGGCCCAAAAGTATCCCCAATTTAACAATTCTATGTTTCGAATGTGTAGCCGGCATACTGTATCGAAACATGTATGAGCTATAAGATAACATGCAATCTATGTTTATAAAAAAAATGAAAGAAATGCATCTGGATCGATCATGCTATTCGTATATAATTTCGGTGAAATTTATCGGAGAAAATATCTTCACTGACTTCAATTGAATGAAGTTTTTCTTGCGCAAAATTGTCAGCTCTCCAAATCTCGTGTGTATGTAATATATTCGTGATATCAGGCACGGTCGAAACGAATGACTGTATATTTGGAGTATGTAATGAAATAAGGATTAATAGTCCGGGCTAGGGATCTATCTCTCAGTTTGAGATGTCCGTGATAGTGAAGGAACATTCGAGAGCACCCCAATGCCGACCATATTATAGGCCCAACGGCCGTTGGGCCAGTCTCTGCGTTGGCAAGAGAGGAGGGCGGCTGGTCAAGCCACATTCCGCCGGCCAACCGACTCTCCGCAGCCTCTCATGTACACATATTACACATAGGCGCGTGTGTATATAAATATATATATATATATATACTATATACGTACGTATATGGTATATGTGTAAGAGCCTGTAGGCTGTATAAAGTCGTTTTTCTCTTTATTTCCTTTACTCATCGCGTATATACCTATATATAACGTTTACGTATACCACCATCTTCGTATATATATGAAACCGTATATATTTATATAAAATTAAGTACATATAGGTATATATGCCGATTACAGCGATTTAAATGTGATTTTGAGAATGCATGCAGCCCGTCCATTTCGTATAAAATGTCTGCAAAACCCGAACAAGAGAACGATAAAAATTCTCTCCGAGTACAAGACCACCACGTGGCCGGAGTAGCGTGGCTAACAATAAGTGGGAGTCGTGGATATATTCGCTAGCGTATATTATATGTATATATGTACGAAACGTGTCCGCGGTACACGTCAACTCAGAATTTTCGGATTCACAATAGGTTTGATTTTTTTTTTTTTTTTTGTTTCCACGAAAATTATTGTTGGCTTTCATCAATCGAGCTAAAAAATTTGTTATGAAAAATTATTGAGAGTTTAAATTTTTGTGATAATTTTTTTTTTTAAATTTGTAGAATTATTCTCACCGCAGTGATGTTGGGTGACTGCACCTGTATAACACGTATACGAAGCCTATATTCGATTATACATACACGCCGTTTTTGGTACTGAATTTTTTTTTTGTTTTTTTTTTTTTTTCACTCAGAAGAATCGTCGTTGAATACGCGGATAAATTATTGAATTAAAGACAAGTTTTAAACCTCTTGGAATAACCGGCACGAAGTGAATGGAGGAAAAAGAAAAAAAAAAGGGAAAAAGATTGAAAAGGGTTAAAGAGAACAAAAATCTTGCCGACACCCAATTGTAATTTTCCTAGAATCTGTATTGAGCGGGTTAAGGAAATGAATACGTTCCAATCACTTCGAATCTTTTTCTACTTCTCGACTGCTCGTGCAGTTTCATTCAATTCCAATTCACGGATTGAAACGAATCGATACGATATACATGTGTATATATATATATAGTATATTTATTCCGTTAACAAGAATTTCTTCGAATAAAAAAGACAATGCAGAGCGAGTCAATGAATTGATAATAAAAGAAAACCGTATGAGATTATCAAAGATTGTGGAACAGCGAATTGATTGAAATTAAGTTTTAGCAAATACCGATTTCCAAGTTGTGAAATAAATCTGTTTCAACCACCTGCAATAATTTTTTTGTTCTGTTTTCTGTTCATTGCATGACATCAGTGTTGTTTCTACTGAAAATCCTGTAACTTTAAAACAGCCTAAGCAATTCATTTTTTAAGGCTATCAGGTGAGGATGAACCGGAACTGCAGAAAACTGATTATGAATCGCGTTATGCTGCCTATTTCGGGGTACGAAGACATCAAATTGTGCGTCTGTGCGAAACCAAGAATCCAAAGTTGTAGTTCCTTTCCATGGTGATTATCTCGTAAAAGATCGTATGAAATAATGAAATGTGATGTGAAATTTGTAAAAGCCCAGTATTAAAACTGTTTTTGCACCACATGGTCGAAAAGTTAATTATATAATACTAAATTGTTGCGACTATATAACAACTTTAATAACGGCTGTATAGTCTTGACACCTGATGCCACGGGCTACAATAAACTTCAGTTGCTACATTAGATGCCGTTTGTTGGTGTTCAGGGTTTGAAAAACCGCGGTCCGGGCATCGCAGCGTGTACCTCTTCTTCCAAATAGGTGTATGTATGTACGAAAATCGGCAGACCTGCAGCCTGCAGGCGCAGTACATACGCGATCAGGTACACGGAGAAAAGTATTTCGTGAAACTTTACCGAACTCAGTTCAGTAAACTGGGGACATAGGGACATTTATGTAAAGTTTCACTTACAGTTCAGTAAAGCGAAATTCAAGAAAACCTCATGCATAGAACGTGAAATTTTGATAAATTTAAAAGAATATCTACCGAACTAGAACTGTAATTAATACTGCACTTGGTTGTGGAAATTTTAATGCGCACAATTGTAGAATATAATGAACGTCAGGTAGAGATTACCGAACAGTTCAGTAAACCGCGGTTGAGGACATAGCAGAAAATTTAGCTCGATTTACATGAAACGAATGAATGAATGACTTACAGTCGATGAAACTTTACCGAACAGTTCGGTAAAACGTCAACTCCTGTGCAGCAAAAAAAAGTAGAAAAATTTTGAGTAACGAAAATGTTAGGTTTTACTCGACGGTTGCCCACGTTTTACCGAACTGTTAGTTAACTTTTACAGGTATTGTACTCACACCATCCTACACATTCTGTCGGTGGCCGGTTACCCTTATTGTCGTGTTCACATCTTAACCTAATACTAGTACGCCTTTAGAACGAACCTATCACCTATGTGGAACGCATCGCAGTGGTCGTGTATACATTAAGTCTATACGCTCATAGTTTCCAACACTTATAGACTACGCAAACGCACGCCTATCGCTGATGTTTAGGAATTGGAACTCTCTTATATACTAACTGGAAGAAAGTTTAGCACTTGTGAGAAAGAAAAGGCGGCTGTGAGACATCTGGTGGCGAACTAGACTATTATGTCTAACCCTGCGTGACTACGGGAGTGGTGGGAGATGTTTCACGTCGTTCAGTTTACTGAACTGTCTAGTAAAATTTGAAGTGCCAGGAGGGAGAAGTTACATTATAGTGCTGTAAAGTTTCATATAGGGAGAATAAACTTTTCTCTGCCTATCGATGTGAAACTTTACCGAACTTTTGAGTACTTTTTCAATTCCTCAATAAGAATGATTCGTCAACGTTAGTCATTCTTTAACTAATCTTAAGGGAATAATTCACGTGAATCTATTAAAGTTTGCTACGATCTTCATATGAGAATTTTACTGTACATTATTAAAGTTTACCGAACTGTCATGTATTTTATAACGTTCAGTATGTCACTGATTACTACAAAAATGTGAAAAACTCACCAACTGGTCCCTATATCCCAACTTTGCTCAACGGTTCAGTAAAGTTTCACGAAATACTTTTCTCCGTGTAGGTACTATATGAGCGTGCAATTAGACGATGTTAAAATATGAAATAAAGCAAAGTGTAATCCGGGTATAGTATATAGGTAGGTATATGTATATACGGTGTAAAACTAAAATGGTGGCTATAATCTGAAACGCTTCACGGTCGCAATGGTGGCTTAAAATCTCGCGTACACACCCGTAAAGATACCACATGTGTATGGTATATATACAATACATATACGCACATATATGTATGTGTGTAAGGTGATAAAGTCCATCTCCAAGATGGCGAGGAGCGGAGCTCTGGTCCAGCCAGACTCGGTGATCTGCATAACCGGTACTTGCGCCGTCGTTGGGCTTATGGTCTTTCACTCTTCCAGAGTTTCGTTTGTACGTATACGACCGTGTCCTCGGCGCCATATTGTTACCAGTTCTATATTATTATTGCATACGTTCATACGCCGAGCTTCTGCACCGTCGGGTTGAAGTAACAGTATGTACGATTCCAAAAGCCCGGTACGAGCCCGAAAATAATTCAGAATATAGTCGCCTCGACGCCTCTTCGGATCCGTGCAGACTCTGTCGCAGAATCGCGGATTCAGCCAGCACAGCGGCAGCAGCAGTACAGCGATACTTAGAAACGAACTCACCAGGTAGAGAAAACTGGTATATAAAATCGCGTAGGCGCGCTGCTGTACGGCATGAATATGACGTCACGCGAGCTCTGTCTGGAGTCATTATTCTTCGGGCTGAATCGAAAGTAGCGACGGATTCAAACGAACTATGAAAATTTGCCGCGTTTCGCGGGGAAACAATCTAAGTATCGCGCCAATAGCGACGCGATACACGGTGTATATAGATTTTAATCGGACGATTTGACCTTCTTTTATTTAGATTTTGTCCAACGAAAAATATCACAACACCTGAAGTCGTTGGAAAGCTTTGGTAAACCAGTGATTTTTCTCGGATTCGAGCGCTATTCTTATTCCTCGCTATATTTGTCTGACGGAGTTCTGGTTACCTATCTAGTCGCCCGCGGAGACTTCAATGCTGAGTTTCCTGCACCCACAATGCTGCTTTGTATCATCCCAATGATTTTCTCTTGGTAGAAATGACGCATATAGCTATGGCTATAGCTATAGAAGATACGGCGCGATATCACGCTAATTTAAACCTGCGGTGAAATTGGTCGATGAATAATTCACGCGGCAGTACCTTATGCGTCGATAGATAAGATATAGTATACATATATTCTCGCATGATGTATATAGGTGTATGTAAAAATGTCGAGATACTATGACGAAATGAAAAAATAATTTTTCAATCACTGCATATTATGGTATTACTATACTCGTAAGAAAAATGCCACACCATGTATAATATTGAAGATAATTTTATTGAACAGAAAATTTTCACGTTCAGATGTATATCTCTTCGTGTATACCTATATATAGGTATATCTGCTACATATATAAGGCACATATCGGTTATAATACAGCTCGTGCAGAGCGCAAACCGCTCTCTCGGCAGCTGACCTTGTTACGTTTATTCTTTTAATTTATCAAACTGTTAGATACATGTATGTACATCTACCTACATATGTATGTATCGAGTCGAAATTTTTCTAATTGTATACAGGTAAGTTGGAAATACAAGCTGTTATAGTAGGAAATTTTTCACTTGTATATTCAACGAATTATCATAGTCAGAGTATATCGAGAAACTGTGGCATATATATAGGTAAGTATATAGATATTGAAATCTAAAAAAAAATTGGGGGTGAGTTTGAAAATCTATTCATGAGCTGGCAGAAGATTTTGTCCTTTAACCGCATATATGTATGTGTTGGCAAATGGATGGGTGAAATGTTTGGCCAATTTTTGACGAGAATATATTATACATATATATTATATGGTATATTCTACATAACGTAGTATAGATTTCGCCACGACCTGGAGATCTTTGTCACATATTGCCTTCGGTACACACCGTTACATAACGACCATGCTAACGATTAACACGGTTCTGAGCTCACCCAAAAATAAAACAACGTCCGCAGCCGCAGCAACTCAAGAAATATCTTGCTACGTGGAATATTACACAAGCGCATATTGAGGTAAAGGCAGGCATAGGTATATACATCTGTGCTGGTTCGTGGGGACTTGTGTATGTATGTATATGTGCCTCGAAGAAGACGATTTCGCGATGTAAGACAACTCACTTTCCATATAGTATATATAACAATTAATAAAAAAAAAAAGAACCTTACAATTTTAATCATAATCACCATTCGATCATTCAATTGTGACTACAACGTACGGAAACAAGATCGAAATTTCGAGTTCGATCATTTTCGAAAAAGGTTTGAAATAGTGCAAGCCTTTGTACAGTCGCCTTTCGTTCGCTTTATTGTAGTACAACTCTCATTAATTCATGAGTAACAAGTTTCGATCACCGATTATAGAAAGATTCTTGATCCAAGGATTCGATTTTTCGTTCAAACTTATCGGGCAATTATTTCGTAGATGAAAATTGGACGTGAACTATAGCATCACGAAAAGTTATCTTCGTCTTAACTTATGACTCTTTCAGATAAAAATCGAACGAATTTTGGGCGCGTGAACTTTTGCAGTAAATTCAATGAGTTTCGACGAAAAATTTCTAGAAGTTGTATATTTTGTATAGGAATAAAGCCCCATGTACAAGTTCCATTATGGTTGCTGCAGCTTGCAGCGGGTATTCTCGGTTCTCTACCAACTCCCGTGCTCCTGGGGGGTTCATTAACTATAAGGTGCACCAGGGCTAACGACACGCAGCTTAGACGCGGGAGAGGCTGTTGTCCGAAGGAATGCGAGTACCAAAACGGTTTCCGAGATTCTACCTGACTTTCGGCCTGGCCGAAGGATCGGACAATAAAACGATCGAGGCGTTAACCTCGTCGGAGTGCAGCCCGACGACTTTTACCCGATCATGTGACGCGGGGGTTGAGAAAATTTTCAAGAAACCACACGTATACGTATCGAGCGTTTTCAGAACCTTCTAAGTTCAATGTAAATGAAATCGTATATATTTTCGCGAAGAAAACCACCTGCTTTATATTTGAACAATGTTTCAAATGATTTTTCTACACATTTTCCCAAACCTTGACACCGTCTGAAGCGTGAGAGACATGTTCTTCTAGTCAGAAGTGATACAGCGTACGAAATTTGACACATCTATATTTGAACAAAGAAAACAAGCACACGGGCATGATCATTTCAGATTACTTGAAACGTTGACAACGCCTCTTTCCATATGTTTTTCTTTACATTGAACAATTTCAGAGACGTGTCCATTATGTGAATGCCTACCTACATGTTTCGAATGTATAAAATCTGTAATTTAATTTACTTGTTTCGTTTAGAATGAAAACCTTTTTCGTTACACTCGTATACCAAAGCCTATATAGTAGATATACCCACCCATAATCGGCTGCACCTCCCGGTGTGGGACCTATACGGAGGTTAAAACCGGCGGGAAAATTTCGGGCGAGGCTATAAGCGGGCGACGGCGTCGGGTGGGGCCGATGCGGAGGCCAAAAAGGGCGAGGCACCTATATAAACTTAGTTTCAGGGGGTTCGGAGGTCTCCGCGTTCTTTTTGACCTGGTCGGGCAGGTGCGAACCAATATCTATACTCGGTGCTTGCTAACTGCTAAACATTTCGTAGAAATCTTAATCTCGTCGTCTTTCTCGAACTTCTTCTCTGCGTTACTACATATACCTACATATATGTATATATATTACAACTCTTAAGAATTGGTTCTTGAATAAAGAACGTATAAATTAGTGACACAAGAATTTGTAAAAAAAACAAACGAAAGCATAAACTCGACCGAGTTTGAACCGAAATGATATCTAATCGCGCAAGGATATATTATGGTATACTCCTTGTCTAATTTTGGGGAACTATTTTTTCTCTTTAACTTAATGACGCAGTCATTCCGAAGGAAAACGTTCGAGAGAAAAATAACCTCAAAACCAATAACCGCAGATATTTATATGCTGTATATGTAACGAAACATAATGACTCTAGATAATATCAAGCGATGAAAATGGAGAAACGAAAAAAAGAAACATAGGAAAAATGTGTATTCAAAGTTCTGCGAGGTGGTTTGTGCAGCCTTCGACTAGGTATGTATAGCATAGAGTGAAGTCGAAAGATTTAGTTCGATACGATCATCCTTTTCCAAGAGTCAAGAGTCGCTGTACCCTCGGCGCAGCGTCCCGGTCGGCGCGACTCTCGTGCTGCTGCAGCCTGCAGGACCCGGTAAAATTACTGTAACCTGTCCGGCGGGTGCTCATGGTGAGTGGGAGAACGAGTGAGAGAGAGAGAGAGAGAGAGAGAGAGAGAGAGAGAGAGAGAGAGAGAGAGAGAGAGAGAGAGGGAATAAGAAGAAGAGGAACGTGAAAGAAAGAGGCTCTAAGGATCCGGCACAAAACGCCGACGAGGTAGAATATACTCGCATATATGCCCCGAGTCCGGGAATAAGTTGAGACTACAACTACATTCTATGTACCACGATTATGCAGTATCCAACTTAGTCCCTACGATAATTGCACAATATTTTGGATTTATTTATTAATAATTAGATTAGTCATAAGACAACTCATCTTTGTAATAATTATGAAATAATCGAAAATATATACAACGGATTTTTGAACAAAATTTAATGCCGTTGTATTTGAACCGATTTATTTATAGGTTAGAATTAAGGGCGCGGAGTGCAGTGATAAAAATATGTGCGGGCGGCTAGTTGGTAACGAGTATAATAAGAAACTATACAGCCATGAATGAATAAATTAGTGATGAAACTCGCATTAAGATACTGAACAGCGTCGAGGCAATTGAAACAAAAAATGACGTTTAATCAGTTAGTTTATTCTTTATTGCGGGGATATAATGGAACGGAGGCATAAAACCTACAGCCTAACGAACCGCAAGACCGATCGATTATCCTCTTGAAAGTGTTTTTCTATCCTGATCTCCGTACCTGCAGCACCATGCAGCATGAACCTTTGGTTAAAAGAGAAACCCTCGGTTGAACTGAGCCCAGCTGCAGCTGCCATGGACTATCCGAATATAGTGTATACATTATATATAGGCATACATATTATATATGCATTTATATATAATTGCGAATCTCGATGTATAAATTATTAATGCATCAGATATAGTTTCAGTAACCGCCACACGCTGCAGCACATACCTAGAGTGGGTGATCGGGAGCGTAAAAGAACGAAGAGTTAAAGCAAGGACGCCTCACATCCGCCGGAAGTCCAAGGGCGTCAGCCCGGAATTGCCAGCCCGCATTACTCCGTATGGTTGCGCGTCTTCCGAACCGCGTGAAGGTCTTCCCGCGCTGCAGTGGTTGGTAAACGTGGAAAATTAAGAACGATATAAGAATGAAAATGAGGTTCCCAAAAATCTGAATAAAAACAGATTCATGTTTATTGAACCTTTATTATCTACTACCTACATACGGAATGTTGGGCTTTCCATGTTATAATATACCTACTATATTATTCACTACTCATTCTCTCTCTCTCTCTCTCTCTCTCTCTCCCTCTTTTTCTTTCTGAGCGTGTCTTAAAAGGCACTCTATACTCGTACATCCGGTTCGCATCATCTCGATCAACAATAAGATATATATGGACCAAATGCGTTGCTCAATCGGAAAATGATTAACAAACGAAAAGAAATTAGATCTTGAAATATTTATAGAATGTATTATTGTGGTGTATATACAGTAAACATACCATATATATTACTGCGTAATCATTTTGAAGTTGCTCCGGCACCGTCTTTTATTCGAGGTCAAACGAAGGTCAGTCAAATTAAATTTAGGAATAAATATTTTTCTTTTGCGGCACAAATTTGCATCAAAGTGTATAAGTCTGTACCTAGTTCGTTGAGCTCCAACCATAAGACTTTATTTTAACTGATATTTACCTACGTAACAGAATTGATGATGACACATTTAACTATACGTATATGGTAAAGTTCAATATTCTTAGGTAGCTGTATCATAATAGGCATAACAGGACAGAGCCTTATTCGGGTCTCGAGATTGAAAATAAGCTAATGGCTTAAGTTCATTTTAATATAAACTGTATTGTAGGTACATTGAACAGTTGCTTTCGGAAGATATTTATTTGTCACGCAGGCAACGAACTGAGAGAATGATCATATTGTCATTTATATAATCAGTGCAGAATCTAGTCTGTTGAACTTACCCACATACGACTCGCGTGTTGTAGTTTTCAGTTCTATCTTTATTTTGTGTCTTTTTCTTTTCTTAACTTCTTTTTTTTTTTTTGTTGCCTTTGAATTTGAATTCTTAACTCGTCCGACAAACGCAAATCAGTTTAAATTTATTATCCTGTCGAAGAAAGATACAAAAGACTCTTAAATTTTGTCAGTATAACTTGTGCCCGCTGCGCATAGAGATGTTATTTGAAAAGAAAAGCGCAGTTTTTTAAAGACTCTAACGTTTCAATCAAGCGAGCCACCCGATGCACGTTTCGACTTTGATTCTTATGCGTGAGAATCGTTTTTTTTTTTTTTGCGAAAACTTGGGAGGTAATAGATTTGAACAATCAGAATAATAACGCATACATATAGTCTGACAAAGATCCAGTGTAAATGGAATACTATACTTATTCACGATGTATTTACGCATTCTACGAGAATGGCATATGGGTACAACACATCGACATACGTAGGTGTATATATGGTGTAGATATAAAAATGCGTAGAAATGAGGTGTACCTATATTATATTATGCGCAGTGGCGTAAGTATATGCGCGTTCTGAGTATAATGCGCATGGATTCATTATATACTACCGAAAAATACGGTAGTGTACTCAAAAGTTACAAAATACAATCATTTTCCCGTATTGCCTGCAGCTGTTCCGCGTGAGTAAACTACCTGCTGGACTTAGGAGATTCGGCGAAGGCGAGCGGTAATTAATGAATTCGCAGCATTTCAGGTGAGCTGTAGGTGACGATGTGAAAGAATTTTAGTAGGTACAATCCAGGTGAAACTTTTCCTCGATGCAACGCATATTCGAATAAATGAGAAGAGAGCCCCTTCTGTGTATGCATGAAAGACAAGTCAGTAGCAGTTTTAGCTCGGAATGAATAAAAAATTTAAATTTAATTGACATTGAGCGTTGATCATCTATCGACGAGTTACGCCAGTGACTAAACGCGTCCCCTGAATATGTGAAATGCGTATACGGCTGTTATATCTGACTGCTGCAGTGGGTTTGTTGTAAGAGAAGAAGAAGAAGAAGAAGGCAGAAGAAGACGAAGAAGATGATGAAGAAGAACCGAGGTAACGTAGCGTCGGCGAAGTAGAGGGAGCTGTAAAGATTTGCTCTAAAGGCATGGGAATGGTTACGGCCTATGGGGCGACTACAGCGGTTGGAATGTCTCCTCTCCTTTTTCCTCCCTGCAGACTCGTTCGTACATTGCTCTTTCTCTCTCGCCCCCCTGATCTCGTGGCCGGTTTTCGATTTTCCTTTTTTTTTTTTCTTCTTCTTTTTCCTTTTCTTTTTTCCTCAATTTTTTTACCCTACTCATGGGGCCCGCGTCTCTTTACCTGCCGAGACCCCGCCAGCCACTCAGCCTCCTCGATCGCATCGTCTCATGCCTGTATACCCAGGTTATACGTTAACTCAACTCCCGAGTCTACCAGGTAGTAGATATAAGACTATAAGCTAAGGGGATCCAGGTAGCGGGCTACAGGTCTCTCTCTTCTCCTCTAGCGTACCCCTGCTATACTCTGAAACACGTAATACGTATAGTACAGGCATACCTATAGTGCAGAGTACAAGGTGTGTGGAGTAGTGTGGGCAGGTAAGTAACGCGACTCGTTTATAGGTTTCTCTCTCACAATCATCTACCTACCTATAGTATAAGTGTAGTTTGGTAGGGGAAAAAGGCCGGAGGATATAAGGGGGAGAGAAAAGACGGTAAGTACGTTCGAATCGGTGACGTCACGTGGCAAGGATTTGAACGGACCAATCCTGAGGTAGAAATGACCAGGGGGTCGTACGGAGGGGAAACACGAAAGGTGTGTGTGGCCCAAGAAGTACGGCGCGGGGCCAGTGCCTCAGTGAGTGCGGGAGTGAACTCGTCGCGGACTGTTCCAGGTGTGCTTTATATTATAGCTTTTACCTCTTCCCTGTTCCCCGTTCTTTTAAATCTACAGAGTTCTTCATCCGTTCTGTTTCCTCATACTTTAATACTTTATACACGCATATACGCATGTATATCTGCCTCCGTCTTTCTCTATATCGATCTATCTCCCTCTTTCTCTTTCTCTCTCTTTCCCCCCTCTCTCCCTCTGTCCATATCTCTCTCTCTCTCTCTCTTTCTTTCCTTCATCGTCGTTCTCTCAAATCTCGATCCTTGTGTCTTAATTTTAGCAGTATCGTATCCGGACGGTTTCACGTTTGTCGGTAAAATCCTTGCGGTAAGGTAGGGTAGTTTCAATTTCGTAGTATTAAAGTTTACACAGATACCCCAACCGCGCTCCCAGCAGCTGCTATACCGAGTATACGCAAGTATGAGATTCCCGATTGTGCCGCGGCTATTGCAGAACTTAAGATATACGAGTTACAGCCGCAACGATATCACGCAACAAAAAACGTACGTATGCAGTAGTATATATATATATATATATATAGTCAATACATAATGAGAACAAAATAGATTTTGTATTGAAAATTTATTATAACTATGTATAATGTGTAGTATAATATACGCGTATACAATCAGTTCATTGGCACGCGGAAAACGCGCGCGTGTGTGTCTGTGTGTGTGTGTGTGTGTGTAGTAGAGACGCGCTATATATACATACATATAGGTATATCATAATACTTACCACGTAGGTATGAGAAAGTACTACATACTGTGTAGTCTGCATCGACAGCGAAATTTTTTTATTCAACTAGTGAAAGAGGAGGATGATAAAGAAAAAAAAACGCTACGTAGCTATAACTGTGGACGGTTATATAGCACGGTATCGTAAGATTCGGTTAAGGCGGGAAACTTATCGTATAAAATATGTTATATTATCCACTGTGACTATAGTTTGAGGATAGAAAATTAATGAAACTAAATCCTTGGGCGATAGAATGTTACAGTCATTTGATCGTTATTTTCAGTCAGTGTTACATAAAAAAAAAAAAAAGAAAAAAATTCAAACACCTACGTAACGGACAGACGTAAGAAGTACATTACAGTACAGTACAGTACAGCGGAGCACAGCCTTGCCGTATGGAAACCGTTAATCTCTACTGCTCGTCCGCTAATTGTAAGTCTCTATATAACTTACACATTTATAATATGCTGTTTCGCAGAAGCACTTATGTGCATATCTATAGGCATGTTCGAGTATTTTGCCATTTGCCATTTACGTAGGCTTTTGGAGATTTACAAATTTAAGTAGATTCGGTAGATATATTAACGGTAATATATGTTATATTATACGGAATATGGATAGGATTAGTCGCCGCTTTATAATTTGAAACTGGTTTCTTATAATCGCGCATTTGCTTCTTTTTCTTTTCCTTCTTCCTTTTTTGTTAGGAACTTGAAATATCGAACGCTATATTTGGACGCGGAAGATTACGTAATTGGTATTATCGGCCGTATACATCGATATCGTTGGTAAGCTGCGTGAGCTGAAAAATGGAATGATTGAAGGCAGCAAACTTCATGCAGCGTTAAAAATTGTCCAAAAATTTGTACAAGCCTAAATCGAGGGATAACAATAAATTGTTCGATTGATTGCAAATCGTGGGTATAAATATTGAGTCAGATCTGCAGTGTTGAGTCAAGCGATTATTTTTATAATGAAGAACGTTTTCTTTCGCTCGGTTCTGAAAACAATGTGAGGAGAAACTTTCGTCGAATAGTAAATCAAGGTAATTGTTATTCAACGAGGCGCTGAAACGGAGTTTCATTTGAAATACAAAAAAAGAAAAGAAAAAAAAGAGAACTCGCTAAGCGGAGCTCAACGCCGCCGGTAAAACAGAACCGGCAATCGTTCCTGCGTTAGTTACGTAGAGTTCAAGGGCCTTCTTTAACATTCGTTCACCGCATACTGAAGGCCCCCCGACAGATATCTGTCGCTAAAACTTGTAACATTATGCAACCGCAGTCGAGATCGAGATGGATGGAGCAAATCCCGAGAGAGAAGAAGAGCCTCGTTGTACAAAAGATCGCGAGATTGCCGACGCTCGATAACTCGATGTAGAATTATTCCCGGGATGAAATTAACGAGTGAATAATTTGTCGTAAGATCGAAATATTCTAGTTCGATAATTCGAACTAGTTAATTTCCCGCCGAAACCTTAGGCGATATGTCTTCTTTGAACGATCGACGAAATTGTGGCCAACATTATAACGAAAATTGTTGGTATTAACAAAAATGATGATATTTAAATCGGAATGACGAGGAAATTGAGCTGGTTAAAAATGAATTGAATCCGGGTGCCTGTACACGCGTGTACAAGTATGTTACCTACATACTGTTGAATATCGTAACTTTCTCCAAATGGAAATGGACGCCGTTGCGAAAGAACTGTCTGCGTCGGAGTGACTTAAGTCTGAAGGCTTTGGCCCCTTCGGGCATTTAAGGCTCCAAACTCCGACGATGAGACCATCTGCAATAGTTCTACCATTTAATCACGCCCATAACGATCAAAAGACCGGCCACTCGTCATCGTTGTTTGCCCGGTTCACGAATCATTTCCGAAATTAGCTATTCAATCACCGGCTAAAATTATCCTATAATCAATTTAGCTATTCTATACATTATTTAATTGTCAATTAGCAGTCGCTCAGACTGCGTGAGTTAATCTCGTTATCTCAACATTTTCCCATAATATAACGCTCGTATCATAGTTGTTTAGAATCATCCCCGATAAGAATTGACCAAAACTAATGGCAGGTCGATTTTTCGTTCGACTGTATCAACTTTTCTGCATAATCCGGACAACTATAGATAAGAGTAAAAGACATAGGAATATTTTTACTTTTACCGTTGTGTTTATTGATTAGCAAATCGCTCATATAAGTTAGTTCCGATGAACGAATAAAATCTAAAAAAAAAAAAAAAACTTGAAAACATGAATTGCTATGCGAACGCTGTTGCTATATAGTTTGAAATTAACAGGAATTAACGCAATCTCCTTAACATATGCAATCGGAAATATGAGGTGATCATAATTCCAGCAGTAGAATTCTAACGCCTCTTAGCTTCTAGCTACAATCATTATTGTTATTATTATTATACATATATAACAAGAGGTTTGAGCTACTTTCACTCCGAAATGTCAATGGCTGGTTCACTTTTAAGGCACTCAAGTTTCGCACGTTGATTCAAATCTACCAATAACAAAATCTTATTAAGTCTGACTGTGTTCGCTTTATATGTTTCAGATTGAGAGCGACCCGACGTTTTCTTTTTCTTCTCATATCACGTCAAGATGTACTTCGAGAAGGACGTTCCTTGAAGAGTCACGTGGCTGCAAAACAAAAAACCAAAAAAAAACTGGCTGATTTTGAAATATTTCGTCGATCCTCGATACCAGCCCATCAGTTTATGAATCAGTAGAGTCATTATATTGTAAAGAAAATTTCGATAGATTTGCTAGGTTGATGAACCTATGCCTTGTATTATTATAGCTATGTCAAAGTTAAGGTGTAGGTGTATTTATTGTGTGAATTAGTCAAGGTGTAGAAGAATTTTTTTTCTTCTTCTTCATATTTCACTTTAGAAGGTATGTTGAAATGTACAAAAGCTAAGAAGTGGCAGCATAGAAGCAGTGTGCGTCAGACTTCGGTCGTATTTTAAAGAAAAGCAAATAGCAACGTGCGGAAATTTTATTTGCCATCTTATATACATATACATATACATATACATATACATATACACGGAAGATAAACCAAATCGTTACCTCACCAAAGTACACCGATGATTTCTCTCCGATTTTGGCTCGGACATTTTCTTTGGTTATCTAGCTGTATGAGTTTCATTCGACTTCATAAAGCTAGGTTACCGGAGTTAAGATCCTCGCCATATCATCGATCATATTGTCCATTATGGTATATTCTACAATCTACATATAGATGTATATATTTATTTGTTATTCATGCATAAAATATATAAGATACTTTGAGTTCTTCAGAATACCCAACATATAGACAATAATTCATTGTATTGTCCTTCAATCAAATAATAAACTATTGTGTAATGTTCAAAGCCGATTATTATCCTTTATTATGCATATGTATGCCTACTGTATATATCCATCTTAATCCAAATTCCTGTCTCCTGCGATAGGTATAGGTATAAGGTTGAATTATACTAGGCAGGTCTTATAGTTGAATCGGTTCCTGTTCTGTGGGTAAGTATATATAGTTTATGTTTTAGCATATGAATTTTATCCAATCTTAAACATTACCGTAATTAACCGTCCGTCACGGTCAATTTACCGACCAATACTAACGATAGGAATAGAAAAAAAAAAAAAAAAAAAAAAAAAAAAAGAGAGAGATTCGAATAACTTGTTAAGCAATATGAAGCTTATTGTGAACGTAATTACGTACAATGATGTCATTAGATTGACAAAAAACAGAGTCATTGATTCAAAGCGATAGGCTCATCATTATTATAAATCTGTTTTCCCACGTAACAAGTTTCGTCATACTTTTCAGGGAATATCCAATACACACGGAAAAAAAGAGAGTCATACATGTATATATATACTAAATGCTCGTTCAGCATTTCTCGGAATCTTGATTTTGCACGTAGTACAAGCTGTAGTATAGCATAGTATGGCATACAGCATACGATACCGTGTACACAGCCATGTGTATGCGTATACCTATGATTAGTCATCGTATATAGTTGCAGGTGCATACTTTTCAACAGTCGTCTCTATTGCACGCAACAAAGATTGCGGAAAATTATTAAATACAGGTAACTGATGCTGCAGCCATTAAAATTTATCTTCCCAGCTATTACTACCGTTAGTTAGAATTTATTGTATATCTGAAAATAGTCGGTTCTAAAAAAGGACCTGAATCAAAATATTATCGGATTATTCTTCGATCCGAGTTGATATACGTCACTATAGAAACGTATTTCGATTAATCACAAGTCATAACATTCTAATGAGAATACGTTGATTTTTGAAAAATCTTCTAAAGCAAGAAAATTTTCGAAAAGAAGCTCGAGGTATAAGCAGTAGATTGAAATCAATCTAATTATTATCTTTCGGAAATCAAATTTAATGCTAGGATCATTTTAGTGAAAATTTTCATTTTCAAACAGCCCTCAAAATCTTGCCCTACAATTTCATCAGCCTTTTCATGCTTAGAATGCGGCAAATAACAGAAAGAAACTGAAAGGGATGGGACTTTGGCAGAACCAAGACTTGAAGAGCGATAAAAAGTGTCCCAACTTTAGATGTATACTATATTCTTATCAACCACTACGGGTGAGTAGTGATAAAAAATTTACAGTGAATGATGAAGTAATTGTTTCAAGTCAAGTTTTAGATCGCTGTGTAGTATGGACGAGACTATGGGCATACTGACTAGTGGATAGTGAATGTATAGTATGTGTATAAAATACCTACCTTCGATCATTCTATACAAATACATAATAACCGGTAGATTGAGCGAGGTTCAATTCCTTGACCTTGCCAAGGTCTTTGGCGTTCGATCTGTGAAAATGATTAATCAAACTTGACTCGAGGAATAAATATGAACCGGAGTTTGGGACTCGAAATGATCATTTCAAATCTCCGAAACGTTCGATTTACAGTTTCAATAGTCCGCTGCGCGAGGGCGCCACCTCTCTGCTACTCGCACGATAAGAGAAGAGAATGAAACGTTCTTACCGACCAAAAGTATTGCCCATTCTTACTTCCCGAAGTAATACTTCTTCCAATATTACCTAACTGGAACACTACGAGCGAAAAACAATTAAAAAAAAAAAAAACGCTAATGAATAGGCGGGAATTTTTTTTTGGCTCAACTCCTAGCTCGTAATTTGATAGCTTCTTATGCGTGTATTACCAAGGCTATACCTATACGTGTTACCAAATTCCGATAGTCATCCAACGCACTCGGTTTCCAAATCCTATAAATAACGAATATCACCTGAGTTTCGTCAGATTCCTAATCTATAAAATAATTTCATTACAGCGTCAAGATATACCATTCCTAAATTAAATTCATCGAAATTATACACAGCCAATTTACTTTAAAGAGCTGCGGTATTTCGTTCTCGACGTGTTGGACAACATCGATCTACACCGATGCGTATATATATATACACATATGTATGATGTAGCCAGGCTTGCGGGAAACGCGCATGTATGCGTTCCTCAAATCGATCTTTATTCTCTCGCCTTAATTAGATGCAACGATCATTTTAGGGAATCAAAAACAGAGCATGAAGTTTATTTCATTGAAAATTGTCGCAAATATTCTACGAACAATCGATTAACGTACATTTCTATAATAGGCTGTAGAAAATTCTACCGGCTTCCGAGTTCGGGAACGTTCTCTCCGAACAAATGCCGGAAGTACAATGTAGTCGCATTACGAACTCCGCGACGATATTTATACGTGTAAAAATAATTCCATTAAAATACACGACCCCCGCATACATCGCGTTTTTTAAATATTCCGATTGCACTAATCGATTTCGCAAACCGCTTTTGTTTCCACAACGACAAACTACAATCGTAGTCAATTTGACCGGACGTGAGGCGTTCAGAGTGTCAGGAAAGATCTAGAACCTTCGAGAATATTTCGCTCGCCGAGTTCCTATATAAACGAAGCACGCGGCGTGCGCGAGTCATTGCATAAATCACCGCGAGTGCGTTGGGTCGTGTTGCTACAACCTAAAAACCGTTTGACCATAAACCGTCGTTTTTCAAATACTGAAAGCCAGATAAATCGTAAGTAATTACCAGAAATTATATATTCCGAAGATTTATTTTCGCTCACACGAAGCCCTGAACCGGTTCTCGCCCCTCAATGAATCGCATTTTTTTTTGTTCTATTTTCCTTTGTGCCCCACGTTTATTAGTCCGTTACTTATCTTTCGTCGATTTTCCGCAACGAGATTGAAATAAATTAACGTAACTCATTATTCCTGATTCTCACATATTTCGATAGTCGCGTTGACTTACAATCAACATTAACGATGTTTAAAACCAATTTCACAGATGCCTGAACAAATGGAGACCGCAGGGGGAGAGGTAGAGACGTTTGCATTCCAGGCTGAGATAGCTCAGTTGATGTCATTGATCATCAACACCTTCTATTCAAACAAAGAAATCTTCCTTAGAGAATTGATCTCGAATTCGAGTGACGCTCTCGACAAGATACGCTACGAATCGTTGACCGATCCGTCGCGTCTTGACTCTGGAAAAGATCTTCACATCAAAATAATACCAAACAAGAATGACGGCACTCTGACTTTGATCGACACTGGTATCGGCATGACCAAGGCAGACCTGGTGAACAACCTGGGTACCATCGCAAAGTCGGGAACAAAGGCATTCATGGAAGCCCTTCAAGCCGGAGCCGACATATCTATGATTGGTCAATTTGGTGTTGGTTTCTACTCGGCTTACCTGGTCGCCGACAAAGTCACTGTAGTGTCTAAACACAACGACGACGAACAGTACCTGTGGGAGTCGAGCGCCGGAGGTTCTTTCACTGTGAGAACAGATCCCGGCGAGCCTATGGGACGTGGAACAAAGATCGTTCTCCACATCAAGGAGGATCAGACTGAATTTTTGGAGGAAAATAAGATCAAGGAGATCGTCAAGAAGCATTCCCAGTTCATTGGCTACCCGATCAAACTGCTTGTTGAGAAGGAGAGGGAGAAGGAGCTCAGCGACGACGAGGCTGAAGCCGAACCTGAAGAGAAGAAGGAGGAGGAAGACGGAAAGCCGAAGATTGAAGACGTCGGCGAAGACGGTGACGAAGACAAGAAGGAAAAGCCGGCAAAGAAGACCAAAACTATCGTCGAAAAATACACGGAAGACGAAGAACTGAACAAAACTAAACCCATATGGACTCGTAACGCGGATGATATCAGCCAGGAGGAATACGGAGAGTTTTATAAATCTCTTACCAACGACTGGGAGGACCATCTCGCCGTGAAACACTTCTCTGTTGAAGGACAGCTCGAGTTTAGAGCTCTTCTATTCGTCCCAAGACGCATGCCTTTTGATCTGTTTGAAAACAAGAAGAGGAAGAACAACATCAAGCTCTACGTCAGGCGGGTGTTCATCATGGATAACTGCGAAGAACTGATACCAGAGTACCTTAACTTCATGAAGGGTGTAGTCGACAGCGAAGATCTGCCGCTTAACATATCTAGGGAGATGCTTCAGCAGAACAAAATCCTCAAAGTAATTAGGAAGAACTTGGTAAAGAAGTGCTTGGAGCTTTTCGAAGAACTGACCGAAGACAAAGAGTCGTTCAAGAAGTTCTACGAGCAGTTCAGCAAGAATATCAAGCTTGGAATTCACGAGGATAGCACAAACCGCAGCAAACTAGCCGACCTCCTCCGTTACCACACCTCAGCTTCTGGAGACGAAGTATGTTCCCTGAAGGAATACGTAGGCCGTATGAAGGCCAGCCAGAAACACATCTACTACATTACTGGCGAGAGCAAGGAGCAGGTTGCCAACAGCTCGTTCGTAGAGCGTGTAAAGAAGCGCGGATTTGAAGTAATCTACATGACCGAACCGATCGACGAATACGTCGTACAACAGATGAAAGAATTCGACGGTAAACAGCTGGTATCTGTTACCAAGGAGGGATTGGAACTACCCGAAGATGACGAAGAGAAGAAGAAGCGAGAGGACGACAAAGCCAAGTTCGAAAACCTCTGCAAGATCATGAAGAACATTTTGGACACCAAGGTAGAGAAGGTCGTCGTGTCTAACCGACTAGTCGATTCTCCATGCTGCATTGTCACATCGCAGTACGGATGGACAGCAAATATGGAGAGGATAATGAAGGCTCAGGCTCTCCGCGACACCTCGACCATGGGATACATGGCCGCTAAGAAGCACCTTGAAATCAACCCGGACCATTCGGTGATTGAAACTCTGCGCCAGAAGGCTGAGGCGGACAAGAACGACAAAGCAGTCAAAGACCTGGTCGTTTTACTGTTCGAAACTTCTCTGCTATCGTCAGGCTTTAGCTTAGACGAGCCGCAGGTTCATGCTGCGAGAATTTATCGCATGATTAAACTTGGGCTGGGAATTGACGAGGAGGAACCTATCCCGGAGGAGGAAGTACCCGTCGCTGAAGTTACGCCAGTCGAAGGTGACAACGAAGACGCGTCCCGCATGGAAGAGGTGGACTAAAGAACTCGACGAATGAAACTGGAGTTTCGTGTTTTGTTTTTTTCTCTCTTTCTCTTTGACTCATAACAATTATTTGAGTTGTCGTTTAGTGATTGGAGACTGTTCTATTTTTTTTTTATTTTGTTTTTGAAAATTATCGCGTTTTATGCGATATATCGCCATTTCTTCTCCTCATTATATATCGTGTATCATAATGTATGCGTCATGCATTCACAAACCCATTCATACATACATAAAGTACACACACACACACATTACCTGTGCTACATCTTATTTATCATTCCTAATATTAATGTGTTAGAATACCAAATATTATTTTCAATGTAAGTTCTTTTTTTTATAGAGTTATAATAAATAAATAAATACTATGTATTATAACATTATTAAATCGTTTCTTATTTATTCTTGTGGCTTTAAAAATTACCTCTAATCTAACATGTATTCAATTTTCAGATATTCAAATTTACTTAAACATCTACATTATATAGAGATAGGGAACTGTTTGAATGATTAAATAACATCTCTCAACTTCAAGTTATTAGAAATAGGCAAATTAGCTTAGCAAAACTTTTGAACATAAAATCTAATTAGAAATAAAATATTTTTATAATGATTCTTGAATTAGTACGCGATTTGGTTAATTTTCCTCTGAAAGGGTAATAAATAAATAGTCTTAGCCAGGCAGGGTAGGGAATGACTCATTTATAGTTACGAAGTATCATATACAGTAGAACCCCGATTAAAGCAGACTACGCCGCTTGAGTATGCTCGTAGACACAGCGAGCAACAATGTATATTTCGCGTCAACAATGTATCTCTTGAGCCAACGTTCGGATAAATCAGATCATGGTTCGGATAATCGAGGTTCTACTGTATTGATGTTCGTAGGATTCCGTGTAATGAATTCTAGAAAATCCAAAATCGTCTCAAAATTTATAAATTCGAATAAGACTCTCTATTAATTATTAATAAATGAGAAAGTAGCGAGGATGATGATAATTCTCCTACCCTACATATATGCTACGTATATGCGTAACGTGTAAGGCTCTGAAATCGAGAGGTGTAAAGGACCTAAAAAGAGAGACACTGGTACCGGTAGCGCCATCTGGGTTCAAATCTAGTCCAATTCTAAGAATATTTTTCTGGTATTAAAACGGAGGTTAAATTCTTAATATTATAGTTTAAAGAGAAAGTATATCATAGAGCATAATGATGGCAAGTAAAGGCTGGAGAGTACGTGGATTGATAATATAAATTTAATAATAATAACATTCTATCTATTATGCGAGGATGTCCCTGTATCATTTATACTTTCGATTATCTCACGCGACATGATTTCAGATTTAAAATAAACCGTTAAATCTTATTACAGGTAGTACAAGCGCACATCCCAATGATAAGATTCCGTAAAGGTGCTATCGAGAGAGGTAATTTACAACAAATCGTATGAATTTCGGTTAATTTTCATCCTCGAGTCTAAAGCTAGCCTAAAATTCGACTATGTATTATAATTTTCGTTCTCCATTTTATTGGTTAGCTGTAGGCGGCGCAGTCGCTACTCGTCAGTCAGCTGACTCAACACCGGCGCCGCCTAAATCTGCCAAGGTATCATCGGGGCCCGGGGTCGTGGCCAGACCCATAATTGAAGATTTTCAATTGCCGTCGAGATACCAGAGGCGTCCTATAGACATTAAAGAAATCGACTATATCAACGTGAGTTGAAACGATTTTCCTAATCCTAATCCGGTGTAACTTGGCTTAATTTTAAGATCGACCAATCAGGAGGCTGCTTTAACCACGCGCCAGGTGAATCGAGCCTCCTGATTGGTCGCTCCTCAAATTAAGTTGAGTTACGACGCTGCGTAAACCAGGCGTTATGTTATATCCTGTTAAAAAAAATTCATCTTTTTATCACTGTTACAGAGAGGCGGACCTGAATAAATATTTCAAGATCACAATACGACCCTCTCATAGTTTATGCTTGCAAAGGAACACCCCCTACTCCTTAGCGCTATTATTGATAATGTAAATTATTTCCGTTAATTGTAAGGCCGCAATTGTATTACATACTGCTACGTGGCGAAAAGCTAAATAAAACTTGTTACATACACATAATCCCTTGATATTGTTTATTTTTTCAGCATTTTCACATACCTGTATGTACATTAGAACATACAATGTCTATATACCTATATATGATATACTGTTAACATTACTACATAAATATCAATATATATGTACATATCTAGTTGACATTGCCAGATTTCTATTTTTACCGTGTCGTTGGTCTCGCACGCGTTAAATATCTAGCGCGAATAAAACTGGCTAAATATTGCCTAATTTAAATCGAAATATCTCTTAAGCAGAATAATCAATACCTCGTTATATTGTTGTATTTATTATTTTCTTATACTTCATCCTTACATTATTCTATGCCGTTTCATAATGCGGATAAAATCAACGTAATAAATATCGCGTCGTTGATATAGGTATTATTTTCACGCATGTACCTACATATATCATGTTCATTTCTGTTAAAATGATATTTTCGCCCGTCACATGGAACCTGGTTATATTTTGACTAGGTACGATCCTGCCCTGCCAAAAATAGCAGACGACAGTGTGCTGAGTGCTCCGCGGTGTTGTCTGCGCTCGTGTCTCTGTGAGTAGTTTTTTGGATTTAATCTACGAACAAGTGAAGCGCAGTGAGTACTGAGTATCGTGTCGCGGGGGCAATGATATCGTCTTTATAATTGATACTACATCAACAAGTTGAATCGAAAATGATAATTTAAATATAATTGGCCTATGTAAAATATGATAAATAATATAAAAATGAGTATTTAAAGAAACAGAAACAGAAACAGAAGAAAAAAAAGAAACAGATAAACAACCGACGAACGAATATAAATCGAACCGAAATATAATAATAAACTAAAAAATAATATAAACTATAAAAAAAAAATGGCTGAAACCGCAGAATTTGGTCCTAGAAAAACGATATTTATTCTCGCTATCGTTGCTGGATGTTTTGCTGTTCTTTGGCCGAAGATATTCTACCCTATGCTCACCGCTTCTGTCATATCGCAACCCGCACCTTCCGATGGCTCTAGTAAGTCAAATTTTTTTTATTCAAATATTATAACATTATTTTTTTTTTTTTTTTTTTTTTTTTTTTTTTTTTTTTCAAAAAAATAGTTTCTACGATATTATGACGTAATTTTTTTTCTCAATAAATAATATTCTATAGTTATCTATGTGTATATAGTATGTTACATAGCGTATAAAAATGATAATCATATTATCTAGTAGTACAAGTATAATTATAAGACATCAAACAACATAACTTATTTATAAAACGTACGTTAGCAACATTTTTTTCGCGCGCCCGATGATACACTATGACCAGTAGAATGTCTATTTTTAAATGAAATGATAGTTTTAAAAATAGCTAATAGACGAAAGAGAATGAGCCGAAGTTATAATATACCGAGACTTGATGCATAAATGTGAAATATTGTAAATGATGAAAAAAAAAACAACGAAAAAATAAGAAAGACTAAACATGTTATTTTTAATATTATCTTCCCCAATATTTTTCTCTCCCAATGTTGTTATTGTCAATTTTGCACAGCATGCTGCGATGTTATATTTGAGAGCGACGTTAACGCGGTGGACATAATGCAAGAGATGTGCGAGAACATTGTAAGGCATCATCAGGTCGATCCCCGTGTGAGAGATGCATTGAAAAGTGGTAAACTCAATCCTCATAGCGCAAGTTTGTGCAGGGAAGAAGTACTGGCAAGATGCGGTATAGACTTGTCTTCTTTTTTGGCCGAAAGAGAGAGACTTGGAAAATCTTACAAGCAGGTTTTGGAAGAGATTAGATCCTTCAACAGCTCACTTTGCCTTAAAATGAATTTTGGAATACCTCTATCGCAGCTGGGAACACCGCACCTTATAAGATATCACATCCTCATGCCACATAGTAAGACACGAGCTGATATACTCTGAGAGAATACAAACAACATTCACAAGCTAATAATTATAGCGATAATCAAAACCGTTTTCTAAAACAAACATCATATGCTTTTACTTTGCGACTAACATTTACTAAAACTGTACGTGTTGGTGTTTTAAAAATTGGGTTTATCACCATTGAATCCTCCCTCTCTACTCCCTTTTCAATAAGAAGACGAAAAAATGATTTCTTTTCAAAAAATTACACCATATAGTAAATTATATGGTGTGTTCCACCTGGAACTGGCCGCCTTTTCATCTGGGGTCATCGAGAAAAGACAAGCTGAAAATTTGATCACCTTTTTTGTGTCTGCACTTTTTTTGTGACTTGAACCCATTTCTGAGAATTTAATTCTTCGTCACTTCTAACCAGAAGCCGTTAGCCAACTTTAAAAGGCTTAAGGCATCTGCCATCCCGATTGAGACCGGGTCATCGGGTATATATGGAATGCAGGCTTGTGTTGTACATTTTATGTCTGGCATAGCGCCAAGAAGACACATCCATAACGTCTGGGTTACAGCATTTAGTTCTACCGTCATACTTCGTAATATGTATTGTGTCATGTCTCTATATGTACTAAACTCAGCCCATTAAGGTGGTGGAATTTTAGCTCGCCGATTGACGTCGAGCCACTAAACTAATCCAAACGCAATACTGTTATTTCATGCTTATATTCTCATAAACCTCACGTCTTTTGGCACAAAGATGACCATTACAACATACATCACCTTCTTTATGCCATACAACGCTGATTAATAAACAATCTATAAAAATGCGATAAGAGAAGAACCGCCTGTGTGGGCTTAGCACTACATTACCCCGCTTGCAAAGACTTCAAAGTCATTTTAAAACGCGTAAACCAGAGTTTCCCTCATTTAGATAATGAGAATCTTTACTCTTAGGCACCATAAGGCAAGAAAGGCGAACCCCACCTCACGCTGGCGGGCTTCATCCCGCGTTGAGAGAACGGGGAAGAGCTATTCCTTCATCCCATATTGTGCCCAAGGTGAAAGACAGACCTGATCATGTCACCATACCTAAAATGAGACCGCCAATGGGTGGTGCTGGACATGTTGTGCCACCGCCAAAGGGGAATGGAACAATGGGAATTATAATGCCTCTATACACCCTGGGAATTGTTCTGTTCTTTCTCTATACTATCGTCAAGGTAGATTATTCCGTCTTCAGTGAGAGATTTAATCTGAAAGTGGGCATGGTCGAATCTACTTTGCAATTTTAATCCTGCATAGGTACTGCGGAAGAATGCAGAAGGTGATGTAACCAACGAGTATCCGGGGACAGCCGCTGAGAGTGAATTTAGGAAGATGGTTTTCAGCCCAGAAACTTTAACGAGCGCGGTAACGGGAACCTTGTATCGTCAGAAGAAAGAAAGAACTCCCTCACCTCCCAGACCTGCACCGACGTTAGAGGAATTGAAGGATCGTAAGTAGTTGAAGAAAATTTAACGACCATTGTCCAAAAGAAGTTTTCTCTCAAATATCACAACTGCATTAGATCCCGAGTGGTGTTCTCGCTCGTAAACTAACTGACGTCAAATTTGATGAGTATGAAATGATAGAATTTTAATCGGGAATCTTTCATCAGGAAGAATGGAAAATTAGGATAATCAGCAAATTAAAAAAATTACAGTATGAGATGGCTTATTGTAAGTCATTACTCATTACATGTTTTTTTTTCAATACAACTTCCAGGCTAACAAGTTCTCAGTTCAAGCTCTAGATTTATATTCATAATTAGTCGCGTGAGTAATTCAATCGTTTGTTGAACAAGATATGAGAATCTGATTAATGTGTAAGTAAGAAAGTCGTCTGAATCAATTTACTAATGTTACGCATGCTGGGACACTAGAAGCAGCAGGAGACATAGAGATAGATCAGCTCAGGCAACGGCTGGTCGAGACAGAAGCAGCGATGGAACGAATTGTTGCTCAGATGGGCAATTTATCACGTTCTGTAACGCATAGTCCGAGCCCACAGCGAGAGGCCAAGGTTTACGAATGAGTTTTTGAAACAGTTCAGATATTCAGTTTTATAGATTTTAGAAACGTGCATGAAACATGCTGTGATCTGAATGTGTCTTGAGCTTCTTCCTTCCCCAAGGTATAAAGTTTCCGAAAAATTTGCTGTTTTAGCAATACCAATAACGGTAAAAATCAATATTATGCACGATAGGGTGTCTCTAAAAGAATATATATTCTATTTTCTTCGACCCCACGTTAGTTATTGAAAAAAAAAACGAAAAAAAAAATCGTTCCACGAAATAAGCTGTATATCTCAACTCTGAAACATGACGCACGCCGTTTTTGAATTTTTAATCATCTTTATGTAGCCTGTACTTTCCCTCAGATGTTACTCTCTTAAAACTCACACAAAAGGGGTTTTCAAAATTGCTACACGGGGTTTCTACACTAGATTTGAAATTAGCCGCCCTATAAAACCGGCGATTATCGCCTCAACATCCTGAATGAGAGAGCTGAAAGACCTCCTCTGAGTGAGTTTAGAAGAGATGAGAAGTAAGGAAAAGTGTAGGCTTGAGGAAGTTAAATAAACGTAGGAAAATAGCTTACGCCACTTCTTAGAGTTGAGAAACTGAGTTGATCTTGTGGGAGTATTTGTTTAGTGTCAAAAACTAACGTTCTTAGTAGTGGGAGTAAAAGAAACAAATTTATTATAGACACCCTAATGCATAAAGAAAATTTTTTTTATAGATATAAATTATTACTTTTTTTTTTTTTCTACCAAAAATCATACGACGATTAAATGATTCTCGACGAAATTTTCAGTCTTTAGATAACTAAAAATCTGAAAAAGATTTTAGTACATATTTTTATGTTTTAAGTAGTAGATGCGGCTCCAAAATCCAATGGTCTGGCAGGGGCCGGTTCCATTTTTAAGGTATATTCCTTGCGTCCAATACGTTTCTAACACCTGTAACCAGTTTGCGTTCACCTTGATCTGTATTGATTCATTTACTCTTTAAGTTGTTTTACCTTTTCTAATAACAGTATAAAATTATGAATAAGAACTCCGAATTAGTTCTGAGTATAATAATCACGTTTTATTTTTTAATCGTCATAACACGTTGCCTAACTGTTAATTTATTCTCTTTCCTTTTTTACTAAAAAAAATTGTTCTCTCTCATTCCTCATAAAGTTAGTCAAAAATCTCTGTATAAAAGTGATTATTTAGCACCTTGTTCTAAACTCATTAGGTAGTCTCACAATACCGACTCAATAACGCTTTGAAAAATTGGATAAGAGTGTGCGACCAGGTAAATTTACCTGCCTTCTTGTAACATTGTGAAGTTAAATTAAGGGAATGCAAATTCTTCTGCAAGCTATTTTGACGCAATAAATTGCTTCCCAATTTTATTTAGACAATGTATTAACGCGATTCAAACATTAGCTACCACTCAAAGGTCCATAAAAATTCATCGTCGATATTTGAAACTTACAGAATGTTACTACGCATAAAGAAATTGGGGCGGAACAAGAGAATGGAATAGAAGATATCGACGAATCTTCACCTACCGTCAAAGTTTTGGGAATGGAAATGACCACTAGTTGCGAAGGTGGTCAGAAATGGAGCCGACCTAGTACTCCGGTTGTTTCCTCAGCTCAGAGGTAAGCTAAGGTTTGAATAATGGAAATCTTTATCCATGTTTACAAATGTTCGCATTCGTATCTTTAAATTGACGTTAAAGCTGCGTGGAACGAGAGAAGACCCCACCGAAACCAATATATCTTGAAGGATCGCTGCCGTCGCAGTGTGAGCTGCTGGTAACAGATTCTGAAACACAAGCCGAACAATCTGACACGGACGTTGAAGCGCCAGTAGTTCTTTCTGGCAAAATGACACTGTCTCTCATCAGTCTCGACCAGATACCATCTGTAAGAAAATATTAGAATTACCAACACAACTCTAATGATTCTTCGGAGCCTTGTTTTATTCGGTGATTCTTCATATAATTTTAATCTTTGGATAAATCCCTGAATTTGTTTATTAGACTGAGCGGTTTAACGCCGAACAATTACATGTTTGATGTCCATGTGTGAAATTAATTAAAATGAACAATTTTTAAAAGGCAAAATATTTCTCTGAAACATTATGTTCGCCGCTCGGTCAGTTTTCTGAGTTATTCCTATCGTTTGTTTGTCCACGAGGCATGACTAGTCTGTTTAATTCCGTTTCATTTCCACTCCATTACCAAAATCATTAGAATCATATGTACGATAGTATTGAATTAGGCAACTACCCGATTTTGATGTTCTGGTACTAATCATGGTAGACATTTCTCTCCAATAGATATAATACCTATAGTTTCCAAGTTTTCAAATGCGTGTGTGAGTCAGAAGTGTTCAAATTCTATCCAATACGAATAATAACATGTACAATGTTTACAGAACTCCGAGATCAACGATGGTGTTAAAGTTAATGGTGTTGGACGTTCAGCTCATGAGACTGATATAAAAAACGGAAATGATGATGGGATTGAATGTGACCAGGTTGAGGCCAATAATGTTGAGCAAAATTTAGAGAAGAAAGAAGTTGAAGAAGACGAAGAAGAAGAAGAAGAAGAAGAAGAGGAAGAGGAAGAGGAAGAAGAAGAAGAAGAAGAAGAAGAAGAAGAAGAAGAAGTTGAAACTGAAGAAGAGGAAGAGGAAGAGGAAGAAGTAGAAGAAGTGGAAGAAGAGGAGGAAGAAGAAGAATACGAAGAAGATGATGAAGATGAGGAAGATCAAAAAGTAGATGAGACCAAAAAGTTGTTTGTAAAGTAACCGACGATTATAGTAATCATTAGCAATTTGATTTTCAAAATTGATACGATACGATAAACCGATTAAATATACGTAGCTGATGTTATGAATAACAGAAATTTTTTATAAGAATGAACTAGTTAGAAGTGAAATGAACGAAGAGTAAGATGACTGCGATAAGCTTCTAACGTATTTTCAGAAGTCGCTGTAACTAGAGTATTGCATACACAATGAGTATGGGAGGAAAAAATTTAAGCGTTGTTTGTTATACATATTTCGAGATAAGCCAGTTTGAAGAATTGTAGTAATGTGTTGTATAAAGGTTCGTTAGTGGGAGTACAATAAATAATTATCGAATGAAGGATAAACTTTGTTAATTTGAGCCTTGAGTACTTGAATGAAGAGAACTTTGAGAACACCATTACAACCGTAAAGAATAATCGAAAGAATTTTTCTACGAATTATAAACGCATAATCAAATATTATTGAAATAGCAATCTAATCGATAATCTTGATGACAGTCGTAATTTTCAATCTCATTAGATGTCCTGATCCTACGGCTAAAATTAACATCCATATTTTTGATATCATCTATTAGAGAAGCATCGCTCTAATCATTTGAAATATACATAGTTAATCTTCATCGGTCTATTTCCCATTAAAGAATAAGCGTGAAAATTACGCTATAATAATGTCTGGTTATAAATATCGAGGTGTGAGAATAGGAGTGAATAATATGCAAGTCACTGTTCAAAAGCATAAGAAAAAAATAACAGAAAAAAAAAGAAAAAAAAATAGGCATAGATTCCTTTAAAGCATTTTAAAAGTATCTGCGAATTATAGGTACTACTATGTAATTAAACTTATTATTCTCATTTTAAAAATCGATTATAAGACGATAGATAGCATCAAGATCAGCAAATTCTAGAATAAGAATTCGAAATATCGAGAACACCTTATACTTTGCCTAGAGATTATATAGAATACGGATCGAATTTTGTCCATAGTTAAGCGTAGTACCTAGATAACATTAAATATAAACTGTTTATATCAGTATGTCTGTCTCTGGAATAATAAGAAATTTATATTAGTCACATAATTTTCATTTTTTTTTCAATTCAATTTACGTATATAAAATATTACATAACATTGTATACCCAGCTACCATTTCAAAGCATAAATTAGAAAATATTCTCGAAGACAGACAGACAGACAGACATATAGAAATTTAATTTTAAATAAGAAACTCAAAGATATAATAGGTAGTTAGAATCAAATTTTGAAAGTGATTATAAAAAAAAGAAAAAAAAAATTGATACCTCTATGCATATTGGTATATTGTTAATAATTAATCGAGCAACTATAATATTGCCAATTATATTTAGTATTACATAATCAATTTATTTATTTATAGTTTTATTAAATACATCACGCCTAAAGCCGATTTCCCTACATTTACTGATCAGATATGTTGTTGATACATATAAGTGGATGCATAAATTTCTCCAAATTCTACATAGGCGCAGATATATCACTATATCATATTATTTCACGTCGCTATTTAATTAATATATATATATATATATACATTTATATATTATATATTATAATAATAGGTAATTAATCATTATTGCTGGCAATGATAAAGAAATTTATTCATTAATATTTGAATAATAATAATGCGCAATCTCTATACATTTGTAAGTATGAAAACCGTTTAATAAAAACTATTCTATCAATTTCTATTTGGACGATTTCTATAAGGAACGAAGTTGAAATTATTCTTTCATCTTCAATCTCAATTTATTCAACAAAAATACTCCACATTAGTCCACATATGGTTTTTTGTTATGAACAAGTCAACTCCCGAGTTATCTTCGTCCCATTTTTTAAACAGTGTGAAAAAATCGACTACTCATGCCTTTTGAAATTACTTTGCGCACTAGTGCGAGAAACGGGTACTTTGCACACGTATAGCAGGTACGAAAAGTCGAATTTTGCGCACCGCATTTTAAAATCTTAATTTTTGGGGTAAGTTAAGACACAGTTTGATCAAATTATGAAGTTTTGTATTTATAATATCATATCGATAATACAATGGTAATAATATTTAGTATCACATTACTAGATTTATTATATAATAAAACAAATGAATACCTAAATCGTTATTTAAATATAGGTATATAGTACTATAGAATAATAAGAAACACAAATATCGAAATACGTGGGCTTAAGAAAATATTAAAAATATTAGGAACTGTTTCACTCCTCCCGATTCAATCGGAAGCTTTTTTCTTATAAAATAATATAGTATTAGTACGTGTTATACCAGGTACTGAAGTCAAATGTAATAAAAAAAAAAAACAAACAAATAATAATGTTATGTTGATAATATCTCTTCTTTAAAAAAATAATATATGAATTCTGGATGTAGCATATCATGAATCTTGAGACGCGTCATCTTCTACGAAATCAGCTGCTTCCTCAAGCGTAACGCATTCAACGTGCGATACTTTGTTGCGGAATTTAACACCGTAAAACTTATTAGCTTTGGTAAGTAGTTCGGATCTGAAAACGAAACGATCATACATTGGGTAATGATTAATTTGCATGCTGTACATACATAAAAAGACTTTTTGAGAGTATATTATGTATACTTGCCTGAATGTTGTAATGATGAATTGAGTGGTTGAGCTGAGTTCGTGTATCATATTAGCGACCGCTTGTCTATGCTCGGTATCCAAGGCTTGGTCTATCTCGTCGAAAAGGTAAAACGGTGCGGGATCACATTTTTGTATTGCAAAAATGAGGGCCAATGCAACGAGGGACTTCTGGCCTCCTGAGAGCTGATTCATCTCTCGTGATTCTGTCTTTTGTCCAGTAAACGAAACCCTAATACCTATAGTTAGCAACGATTACATGTTATAATCAACAATTTGATTTCTCTTCAATCATCACATCAATTCTTTGACCTACCGATACCAGTAAATCTTTCCGAATCTATTGATCCCGGAAACGGATCTTCGCCGACTCCTTCATCCCCATCCTTCGTTTGCATCACTAGATACGCATGTCCCGCTGGTACAAGCTTCTTAAATACTTCGATAAAGAACTTGCTGACCTGTATAACACAGAATAATACATTATGCAATGAGTGCGCAAAATATGGGATTCCCGCATGAGTCGCGCTGCGCTTAGGCGACAAACAAGACGAGCGCGGGAATCACTTTGAGCACGAGTTGCTTTTACTATTTTTCAAAACGCGGTGCGAGAAATCCGACGTGCCAATGCGAAGTAACTGCTTTGCGCGCTAGTGCGAGAAACGGGTACTTTGTACACGCGAAAGGCACGAAACGTCGGATTTTTGGCAGTTTTAAAAAATAGTATGAGCAACTCGAGTGCATTAGTGATTCTGGACTCGTATGTTCATCGCCCTTGCTTCGCCCGGACAACAAATTTCACGCTCGTGCCAGAATCACCAACCTTGCGCACCAGTTGCACAATGTACTATTTTCACGCTTGCATAGTATTTTGCATCCGCAAATCACATTTTTCGCACGCTTACAAAATGCGTTAGGAAATCTGACATTTTGCACACGCAAATTAATACGCAAAATACGCATAAATCGCGATATGACCTACTTGTTTGAACGTAAATTCGATCGCTTCATACTTTCGCTGTTCTAAAGCTAGCATAAGTTCGTTGATTTTTTCAGCCCCTATATCCAACTCTTCCTTTCGTTTGTTCAAGTTCTCTCTCTGTTTGCTGAAAGATACGTATTGTTCCAAAGCTCTCTTGTTTACGTGACTGTAAACGAGAACAATAAAACGACGTATGAAAAGAATCTCTGCGATTATCCAATCTGCAAATGATTACGCATGAAAGAAAAAACAGAGAAAATTTTAAATATCAACCTGTATTTCTTCAGCTGCTTGTTGGCTTTTTCAATTTCTTTCAAAAGCTGTCGAGTCGAGAGTTTGGCCAATTTTTCACGAGCCCCTTCACTAGGCAGCGCCTCTACCTCTGCTATTTTTCGCGTGAATTCGTTTATCTTTTTTTGTATCAAGTTTTCTTTGCCCACTAGTTTGTCAAGATCTTTTGCATGCGTGTCTATCTTTTCATGCACCAGTTTCTCCTCCAATTTCCATCGTTCCATTTCCATTACTTGTGCTTTTTGCTGTATTAAGTTAAAACAAAAGTAAAATCACTAGATCTATAAATTAATAAATGTTCACTAAAATGAAACGAGCTATTTCTTCGCCATCGATAGTACAAAGAGAATTAATTAAAGTCTCACTTTCTTCGAGGCTTCTAAAACCTTTTCAGTCTGAGCCTTTAGGTCCGCGTTCACTTTTGCCAGCAATTTTTTCACCTCCAGTAATCGAACTTTGGAATATTCTAATTTACGCTCTCTATCCTCAACCGATATATCTTGCAGTGCTTGAACTAGCTCGTCTCTTCGTCTGATCAAGTAACTAGTTAGCAAATTTTCAAGCTTATTTTTCTCCGCCTCAAGTCCCATTCTCTTGGCAAATGCTTCCTTATTCTCTCGGGTCATACGTATTATGTCTTCGCTCAGTATGTCGACCTGGTGATAATCACGATTGCATTATACATGGATACAAATTAATTGCGGAGTTTTTATCGATTGCTTATCTCTCACTTGTTGCTGATCTTCGACTGATAATGTTGACGTCAACTCTTGGCTCAGTTCACTTTCGAATCCCTCCTTTGTCGCGATCATTTGTTCAAGACTTGAAGTGCACTGAGCCAAGCTCTGCTCTTTTGAAATACGACATCTCTCAATTGTGGCAAGTTCTGCCTTTGCAAATCGTATTCCAGCCTTAATTTTCTCCAAATTATCCCTGAAATAAGACTAGGTCAAATTCAAAACGAAAAGAGGATGTTTCATCTTTAAAATAGATGCTTTTAATTATAAAATATGAAGAACTCTATTGAGGAAGACAGACTTTGCCTTGCTAATGACAATCTCTGCTTTCTGCATCCGAGTGAGATTTGATACTATGCTCTTGTCAGTCTGTAGAATCTCTTCCTTTAAAGTTTTCATCTCATTCTCTAGGGTACCGATCTGCGATATCAACTCCATCCTAGTTCTTTGAGTATCAATTTTAGATCGTGCTGAATTGAAGTAGCCACCGGTCATAGGACCTCTTGAAGAAACTTGATCTCCGTCTATAGTCACGCAGTCTAATCCTGTACCACGCGCCAGATCTGGGGCAACTTCTAAATTACGGCAGATCATAGTTCTCCCAAAAATGTATCTAGGAGATCGATTTTCTTTCAATATTTTGATAATTTTTTTAAAAAGATATCGATAAAATGCCGCTTCTCCTCACCTAAAAACTTTGTCAAACTTTGGGTCATAGTCGATTTTGGATAACATAGGTATGGCGTCGTTTGTTTGTGGATATTCCGTCGCTCTGACATTGATACGATTTAAAGGCATGAAAGTTGCCTCGCCAGGTAGATGCTGGCTGTTCATTTCCTTCAGTATTTTTGTACCAAACCGGTCAGTTTCTATCAAGTGATTAAAGAGCCTGTTACCCGCAGTGACCTCGACCGCTTTATAGATGCTTTTATCACAGCGAAAATTATCTATCATCAGTCCATGGTAGTTGTTAACTTCGCTCGCCGTTTCTTTATGCTCTCTAAATTTTAATTTAGGATGAAAAAACCGTTACAATTATTCCCAAAGTCTCCTAAAGCCCAGTTAATATTCACCTGAAGGTCTCGATCACCTTCCCAACGCTGTCCCTTCCATTCACGATGGAATTCCCTACCATAGAGCGTAAACTACGATCTACTTTTCCCAAGTCTTCTTTTAAACCGTCAATTTCACCCTGCAGAGTGCTTTCCCTGCGATATCTGTGGGACAGCAATACGGAATATCGGTCAAACCGTCACACTAGCTTGGAGAAAGCACCGTTGTACCACTTACTGTTCTTTGCGCGTAGCTTGGCACTGATCTTTAGCTTTGGTCATTGCCTCGTACAGTTCATTGCGATGGTGAGCGGAAGAAGTTTGCACTTCTATATCATGATTATCAGCCTGAATTTTATCATCTAGACTTTTTAGCTTCTCAGAATCGTTGCTCAAGTCAGCGCTGATCTTTGCCAGGTGATTCCTTTTCTCTGTTATCTGTCTTTCCAGCAGCTCTAATTCACCTTGAATCCATTCGTTTCTCTCGGACTGACGAAACTCATCATTAGATTGAATTTAGATGCAGAGATAATTCGATTTGTCAATAAAATTTCAAAGAAAAAATTCGTTGCAAATGAATGTGAATGACGATTTCATTTATTATCGCGCTTCGTTTACCTACCCTGTTTTGAAATCGAGAAACCCTGCCTAGTTTAGCGTAGAGTTCTTGCCGCTTTTGCTCCTTCAATGCAAGTTCACGGGTGCATTCTTCTTCTATGCTTTTAATTTCGGCGTACTAAAAGGTGGGAATCGATCCCGAAATTTTTCGATATTACTTATAAATATGCACAAAGATCATTTAAGTTGATGAGGGAATAGAATTTCCAAAGAATATGATAACTGAGTATAATAATTATGTAAAAGAAAAATCTCAAGTTTAAAAATACTAATTACTTGGGGTTTGATTCTTTCGAGTTCTTCTTGACGTTCACTAATCTCATTTTTCAAGACTATCAGTTCCTGTTCGGCTTTCTTTCTACTATCTTTATCGCCCGAAACTTCTTCCCGTAAATCATTGATAGTCAATTTAAGCTTTGCACCTTCTTTCAGTAATTCTTGTTGCTCCGCGCTAATACCACATGAAATTTACCAAATGATAAATAATTACTAATCCTGATCTATTCCTAAACATTTTTTATTCGGTTTTTGTTTTCGTTTCGTAGTTCCTGATATATCATCTATTCATATGATCTATATATATGATCATCTATTCAGAAAAAATGGACGAAATGCGCTTAACAAAAAGGATAAAAAGTTGGTAAAATATTGAATAAGCGAGTCCCCACTTACCTGAGTGCGTCTTTTTCCTCCCTTGCAACGCTTACTTCCTTTCTAGCTTCTTTAACTGCTTTGGCAGCAGATCTGATGGCTTCTTCGGCGGCTCTAGCTTCGGCTGTGAATTCTTCGTGTAGAGGTCTCTTGTCTGCACGATATTCTTCGAGGTCGTGTATCCTAGTTTTGTTCTCTTTTAATTCTCTATCAAGAATAGTGAACTCTAAGCATCTGCGCTCGTTATCACACTTCAGGTATTCCTGAAGCTCCTCTTTTTCCTCATCTAAAGTTCGCAAACGCTCATCTTTGGGTAGAACAGAGAAAGTGTATATATCAGCATGTATGTCGAATTTGAATGTAAACGAACATGGTCGTATTAGATCCGCACCGATGGTCGTCAATACGTCGTTAATTTTTTCAAGTTTTCCTCTGGTCTCTGTCAGGAGATTTTTAGACTCTCTACATCTCTCGTCATAGACCCTAGTCCCAGCTACTTCGCGCAATAGCTTTAATCTCTGAGAATCAGGAGCTGTAGTCATTTGGTTTATCTGTGAAGCATAAAGTCACAGCGAGTCTTAGGTACTTCTAGTCTTTTGAGTATTTATATCTCAAAAACGAGTTAGTTGGTTGAATTTGATCATCACCCTTCCTTGCTTGACAATGTAGTACGGATTCGATCTTGAGAAGCCAGCAGATTCTAATAAGTTTATAACATCCTGCCTGGGAACTAGTCTCCCGTTTAAAAAGTACTGATCCTTTTTAGGGCCGAACAATCTTCTCACACACACGTCGGTCTTGTCTATCTGCGACGTGATGAAAATGAGGAATTTAGAAGACATTAAGAACATCTCTAGCCTCGTTGTGCACAAAAAGACAATTGGATTTTTGTACATGCTGCTGAGAATAAAGCCGAAACACGTGTATTTTAAATGGGGGGGAGGGAGGGTTGGGAGAGAGGGGGGGGGGAGGGGAGTCAAAGTTGAGATAAAAATCTGAAAAAATTAGGACATTGTTTTCGAATGATTTGGTGCCGATTTTTTTGGCTTTTGTTAAAAAAAAAAAAACATTCGTCCGAGTCCTAAATAAGGACGACCACCCTAATGGCGCATGTAATATCTGTTTCTTACTGGAATTGTTCCATCAGTATTATCGAATGTGATTTCAACATGTGCTGAAATAACTCTAGGGCCTGTTCCTTCGTGAAGTAAATTTTGTAGCTGGTCAGATCTGAAACGGGAGTATTCGTCGCTTATCACGAACTGTACGGCGTCAAAGAAGTTGCTTTTACCAGAGCCGTTTCTACCGACTGTAGGGACAAAGAGAGAAATAAAGAAGAATATGAAAAACCTAGGCGATTTTTATGCCCATACGTAGGTGATATACTTCCGTTGTACTAACCGATTACATTGTGTCGCGGATCGAAGGGCTCGAGAATGGTCTGTTCTTTGAAGGACTTGAAGCCTTGTATGACAACCTTGACGATTAATGAGGCGATGAATAATAATCGAATAAATTAAAGAATTGCGTATTTTTCAACACGACACATAGATGATCGATGATTATTTGTGAATTATTGAGGTTTACCTGTTTTATATGCATCGTGGAACGCCAACGATCTTTCTTAACGGATATACCACACTGACCATGAAGACTATAAATCGAAACAGTATCTACGCTCGCTGACAAAAATTCTGAGATAAGACAACGCGCTTCTTTTTTTTTTTTATTATTATTATTTTTTTTTTTTTACAACAGCGTTGGGTGTAATTGGTGGAAAATTATTTTATTCGAATTCTAAAACAGTCGACAGATCAGCGTGTACAACGGCCGGCGGATCGGGATACAACGGAAATACATTCAAACAGAGAGAAGGAGGGATTCCCCAGGGGAAATCGAGACTTGTCCATACGGATAGTTAGCCGTAGTAATTAGACCGCGCTATCAAGGCTGGTTCACAACTTCACAATGCAGCACATCGGTCGCTTATACGTTCACCTCAATTTTCAGACGCAAAGTCACGTTATTGGCTGGATTCGAACGAAGTGACCAATGGCATAGCTTTGTGTCGATTTGTCTAATGAACGTCTAGGTTGTTTGTAGTGATAATTCCACTAGTTAGATTCTAGATTTGTCCGCAAACGTCAGCTCCGACGTCACAGTGGGAGCTTTCCAACTGGTTGTGAGCATTTGAGCGATAACGGAACACACCGAATAATCTTGTTCTTTACTCATTTGGCTTATCTCCAAACAGGGAGGTATTTGTTATTTATATCTGGAGAATGTTATTTCTACTACCGTCGTCTGACATGTTGGGGACGTACGATATATCGAATCCAAAGAGCAACTAGCAGATATTTTTACAAAGGCTTTAAGCAAGCGTCGATTCCAATATTTACGAAAGAAACCTAAATAAGTGGGAGTGTTGAATTGAAGGGGCCAGTTGTCAATCGCGAAAATTACCACAAAAACGTAGAATACAACTGGCCCCTTCATCGTTGTCGAAAACAAAGATGTTTTGGGATGGTTGTGTTCGGAATTCCATACAGAATCGGGCTCTCTCGGTCGAGATATACGTCGGTAACAAATCGGGTATTCCCCCCCCCCCCCCCCCCCCCCTTAAGGGCATATGAAAGGTGAATTATACACCTCGAATTTCCGGCGGCTATTTTCCCAGCTAAAACACATCCGATCAATGTGAAATTGATATCAGTTACGCAGAAAAAGTGCACGGAGGGCATGATTTCGCTTTTTGGAAATCAAAGAAAATATTTTCCAATATTTGCGAGAAAATTATGAATAATGAAGAAAAAACGCGAAAATCGTGCTGTAACAAAAAATATGGTGTGCACTAAGGGCTAGGTAGGCTTTTTGACCTTGTGTGGTTGCAGTACTCGTCTTCGGCTCGCAGACGCACTCGTCTTCGACTCGTGCTACCTCGCCTCCGACTCATACTGCAAACTCCACACTCGTCTAAAAAAGCCCACTTTACGCCCTTGGTACACAATATACTATTTCATATCCCCTTAAGGGTTTAAGTATACTTGCAAGGCCAAAAAAAACGCTTTTTTTCAGGTTTTATTTTTTAAAGACAGTTCTCAATATTCATTGATCAATATTTATCGGTTCAAAAGATACATATTTCAAGAAGATACAGTATTTTTTTCATGTCAAATGTAATAAAATACAATAAAAATATTCATATACTCGGAATTATTATCGCAATACACTTATTCGGCTGAGCTCATCGACTCAAGATAGACGACCTCTTGTCCTCTGGTTACGAGTAGAAAAATGATTAGTCACCGCGCAAGGCGAGGCAAGTGCGGAGTTATTCGCAATTCGCATTCGCACTTTTTCCTCGACAGTGTCATGAGTGAGCGTGCACGACAATTGCTGAAGAAACATCCAATACAATGTGACTACAATGTGCAGAGACACAAGCTTCGGCAAGGTATTTGTAAAAAAAAAGGAAAGGAAAAAAAGGAAGCTCAAGTGGTATTCGGGGGATTATTTTTCCATCCGAATTTCGGCCCATAGAATTGCATCATGAGACAAAATCCACAATTAAAAATCAAAATTTAAAAGTCACAGAATTATAATTATAATTCAATCTGTCAACCTCGATGGAGGGTTAAGGGGATGTGATAGGCAGAAGTCGATAAGGTAGGGGGTGTTTTTACCATTTTTTTTTTTTGGTTTTACTCGGCATTTCGCGACGAAGGCACAGAATGGATCTTCGCAGAGGCATTCGACGTATTATATGGTGAAATATTATTGCCGTAGAGGAATAAACGTATTGAAATCGAAAATTAGTTTGTTTTCGTAAATTGCGATCTGTAAAATAGGGTAAAAAGATGGCCGCTCGGCGCTCGACTCTCATATGCTCACCTTATTATTCAAGTTCGCGCGGTATCCAGCACTGAAATGTATAGCTGCGTCAATTCTACGACCTCGCACAAAGCGAACGATCCGTTTATTTATGAATATTCCGTGAAAATGGAAGCCTGAGTTGTAATGCTGCATTTCGTCGACTCCAACCGAGTCAAAGCGGTTTTTGACAGTTACATAGACACAACATTCATTCTTTTTCCGTATTGTTCTTAGGTTCCTTATATTCAACGATTTCGGTCAGTAACTATTGATTCTTCACCTACGGACATTAAGTCTGTCGCCCCCGAAATATCCAACCAAAGTTACATCCCGTTTTGAGTTGCCAATTTCTAACTTGTTGGCTTTCACGATGGGCGGTGGCGCGAAGGGAATCTTCGTAAAGGCCCTTAACCTAGAGACTGCTAACTTAAAACGGGATGTAACTTCGGTTGCATACTTGAGTGGCCACAGATTTCATGTCCGTGAGGGTACTTACGAATGATAGTAGATTACGACAAAGTGCGCGTGGTATGTGATTCTCGCACGAGTGCGAGGATCACGTACGCGCACGTGTGTCGTATACTATTTTTTAAAACTCAGTGTGCGAATTTCGATTTCGAAAATAAATATAAATATAAATAATTCTATCAGTAACCGGAAACCGGCTGAGAATGTGAATACTATATTTTAGACAATATTCTACAGATACACTATTTACAGTATGTGGATTGAATCATTCTCTACACTCGGTGCGCGAATGTATAATCTACTCCAGATACATTCGCGCACTGAGTGCACCCGAGTCGAAATTTTTCGCCTATTTAGCTGCTCTAAGCCCTCAAATCAACCTATTTTGACCCTGCCCAACCTATAGCGCCTATTTTGCCCCGCGAAGTCCTACTCGCAGTGGAATTGTACTCCTATTTAACTGCTCTAAGCACTCAAATCAACCTGTTTTGATACTGCCCAACCTATAGCGCCTATTTTGACCCGCGGAGTTCTACTCGCAGTGGAATTGTACTCCTATTTTAATTCTCTACCGCCTACTCAACCTCATTTAGTACTGTTTAACCTGGAACCCCTACTTTGAACCGCTACGTTCTGATCAGGGTTGGAAGTCAATAATTATTTTTACCTATTTCATTAGCCATTATTTTGATAATGTCCAATTAAACATTTTTCAATCATACGTTATATTTGTGATGCGTCGTTAAACTTTCTTCAATCATCCATTACGTTGATGATGTGTAATTTAAAAAACTTGAATTGAACATCACAAATGGATTGCATATATGAAATAATTTCAATTACGCACACTGAGAGAAATTCTATGGGGCCATTCAACAAATACGTTCGCTTTTTTGAACGATTTTAGACCCCCCCCCCCTATGTAACAATGGTTCGTTTGACTAGACCCCCCCAAAATAATACGTCACAAATCTCTACCCCCCCCCCCCCCCCCGCCCCCCGCTTCGATGCCTTTTTTGATCTATCGATCCATAATTCGATCTATTCAAACGAAATTTTCGTGCCAAAACCAGAATTCTATACATAAAAACTGAACGTCACATTGTCCTCCCCCCCCCCATGACTTGTAACGTCACATCAACCTCGACCCCCCCCCCCCCCCCCCCGCCCCAAAAGCGAACGTATTTGTTGAATGGTCCCTATGTGTAAAATCAACATTTTTGATAAAATTGAAATTTTTTAATAACCAAAATAACTTTAGGAAACAGATGTTTAGTTAAGATATCTTAGCTGCATTAAAACGTTGATATCATTGAGACAGATGCTAATTTCAAAATTAATAAGGAAACGTGATATATTATTTCAACAGATAGTTTAGCGTAGTCGGTAGAGCGTGCGACTAGTAATGCGAGCGAATGCGTGCGTCCCCGGATCGAATCCCGGCCAAAATAATGCGAAGTTTTTCTAATCTTTAAATTAGCAATATTTCTCTCAGTGCATTACAAACGTAATGTGTAATTGAAATATTTGTAGCATAATTAAGATAAATTTTGATTATGCTTATTTAATGACGTTTTGAATTTTGATATTCACCCCATAAATCCGTGATCACGAATTTCTAGGGTCTGGAGGGTTATACGAGGTTCTCGGGAACTCCTATTTTGAGCCTAAAAGTGGCAAATTGTCCGATATCTGACTGTTTTAGGTGCAAAGTAGGAGGTCATTTTACATTGAAAGTGAACCTCCGGTGACCCTGCACATCCTCCTAAACGGTAGGAGTTACAGGTCGAAAGTAGGCGCTAAATTTCGACTCGGGATATTATAAAAGATGATAGTGTAGGGCATTGAATCTTTTCAGGCTTTGCTGCTGGCTGATAATTGATACATGCGTGTACATACCATGCGCGGAAGTGGTAAGCAGATAAGCAGCAGCTTGACGCTTTCAAAAGTTAGACGACTAAACGATAAAAACGTCTCACTTGCACAAATAAAATAAAAAACAATTTTTTTTCTTCTTACGCTTATAAAAATGCGTAAGTAATAATAATTGAAGCCAGAAAAATTATTTCAATAAATTCTATAATTATTATGTGGGTTACGACATATTATCATTAGGATTTGAGGTATCGCAAAAAGGAGGAGAAATTGAAATAATGTATTTTAGAAAAGAGAAAAAAAAATTATTTCCTCTCGTCAAGATAACCTTTAAATTTATTTTTATATTTCTAATAAAATAAAGGCATTTTTTAGCCAGTATATATTAATTAAATATATAAGGGAAGTTCCCCGTGAACTCGGTCAGCGTTTGACCCTGACCTCTTTCGATTCGGGCCATGGTGTGTTATGTTATTGTACCTCCTCGAAAAGACTGTCTGAATTTTTTTCAAATTTTTTCGAAAACTCGCCATTTTTTGAAAAATGCACGAAACGCCAACATTGGAGCCCCAATTTAAAAATCTGAAAAGATTCTCAAAAATCCTCTGTATGATATTAAAATTTGTCAGCCTTGAGCCAAAGTGGGAAAACGCTTGCTTGCTTCCATTCCTTTTCTTGCTTTGTTCGAAAAAAAAATATAGTATGGAAGAGAATAGCAACAGATGCCAGTCCACTGTGAACCGTTGCTTGAACGTTTTTATACGTGACGCCGGATTTTTGGGAATTTTCTCAGATTTTTATGATGCGATTTTTTTTTATTCGACCTGAATTCAAAAACATAAGACAATTTTTAAAAATCGGGTATCAAGTAAGAAAATACATATTCAAGCCTATTGCTAAGTGGGCTTGGACTATTCATTCGATTTTGAAACTGATTTTTAGAAATTGTCTCATATTTTTGAATTCAGGTCGAATGAAAAGAATTGCTTCGGAATAATCTGAAAAAATTCCCAAAGATCCTGCGTTACGTATAAAAACGTTCACGCAACAGTTCGCAGTGGACTGGCATCTGGTGCTGTTCTTTTTCATAATTTTTTTCGAAAAAAGCACGAAAAAGAGTGAAAGCAAACGTTTACCCACTTTGACTCAGGGCTGACAAATTTTGATATCTGGCAGAGGATTTTTGAAAGTTTTTTCAGATTTCTGAATTGGAGCTCTAGTGTTGGCGTCTTGTGCATTTTTCAAAAAATGGTGGCTGTTCGAAAAAATCTGGAAAAAATTCAGAGCGTCTGTTCGAGCAGGTACAATAATATAAAAAATCATGGCCCGAATCGAGAGCGAACCAGGAAAAAACATAACGTTACTGGTGAAAGGATTAGTCACGTCGAAATAATAACATGTGTCATTATCATATTTGTTTCAGAATTCAAGCAACGTTGATTGGAGCGTTTGAGTACATTCATCGTCTAGTGCAGAGAACCGATCGTCGATAAGTACTTGATGAACATTTGCGAGAATCGAATACAAAGAGATGAAGTCATTTGTAATTGGCGTGGGTGAGTGCATGAAAAGTTCAAAAAATTAGAAGACCCAGTTATTTTACGGGCAGTGATGCACCCTATACGTAATAGAGATTATACTTTGATGAATGAGTATTACATCGTAAAGCTAAATTCACGCGAAAACCAATGATTGATTGATTACAGAGGATCTTCTAGAATTGCCCACTAAGGATACTTCAAAACATCATCAGAATCATAATCTAATCGCCGTGTGCCACCGTCGACAAAGTTGACAAGATGCATTCATCCGACAGTGACAGCGATCCGGAATGGAACAAAAAATTGATCGATGCTGTGAGGGACAAGTATAAAAATACAATAACTTCCGAGCAAGTCAGAATGACGGAAATGAAGAAATTGTTAAATGAAGGAGCAGATATTAATACCGTGGACAAGAATGGGAATACACCCTTACACACGGCAGTGAAAAGGGGCTACCAGAAAATTGTTGAATTCCTCCGAGAAAACGGAGCGAGGACTGATATTCCTAATCGCAAGGGTGAAACGCCTATTACGTTGGCTGAAAATCTTGGTCAACAAGAGATCGCGAGTATCTCGAGAGAACCTTCCACCTCGCGAGAGAATAATATGTCAATTGACGATTCTTCACTAAATTCTTCTTCAACGAGGTCGAATCGAAAACGTACTGCCGACGCTGTAGATGGCAACCTCAATGAAAGTCTTGGCAAAATGAGATCGATCGGTGTCCCACAACCTGATCTCCGAAGCAACGCCACCGCCGTCGAACAGAAGTCAAATCGGAAACGAACTGCTGATGATGAACTTGGCGAACACGCCAAAAGACTTCAAAAATTAACTTCGACCGATGTCTCGCAACCTGATATTTACCGAAGCACAGCGAAAGACGAAACATACGCGGCATCAGGCCTGAAGAGATCTTTACACGGAACGGTTTATCAGTTGAAGCTCCTGATGCTCAGTCTACATCGTGCATGGAAGAACGGTTACTCCTTTTGCTTGGCGACAGAAATGGACGCGGCTGAGAAGTTCGACGATGTAGTCCTACGATATAGAGACAATAACGGTGATGAAGTGTATCGATTCGTACAAGCTAAACATAAACAAGACGAAACTAAAATGATTAGCGTCAGCGACCTATTAGATGTGAAAGATGGGGATTTTAGCTTGCTGAAGTATTTCATTTCTTGGCGTAAGATTAAGAAAAATCCAGACTTCCGTGGGGGCAGATCGAAAAACTTCATACTTTGTACTAATATTGGCCTTGAAGTAGATAGTTTAAAGGAGGAGAACATCAATGTCAGCGATATAAAGGAGCCAGACGTTTTTCTGATGGTAACGAACAGACCGAGCCAACCACCACGCTACAAACTTCTGGTGGAGAATCAGTCTGACCTGTGGGATACGTTGAAATCAGCATCTGCTGTTCACAGGCTAGCGAAGGAGCTTGCAGAGCGCGTTTGTGACTCCGAAAATATCCATTTAAATACCGAAATGATTAAGAGTTATCACGTTGCGCTAGCAGTAGAGGTTGTTAATGTGCGTGAGAAAAAATTTTTCGCTAATTTTATTGACGATAAGTGTTTATCTGCCGAAGCAGCAGAGTTTCGTAAGATTCTCTTCCAAAATACAAAACGATTACCATCGAAAAGAAATCTATCTGATGATGATATTTGGATATTTTTAAGAGAGAGCTCACTGAAGTTATCTTCAACCTTCGGGAAAAAAACTCAATCGGTTATTATCTCCGAGCAGACTCAATCTATCAAATTACCCAATGACCAGATTGAGGATGCTGAGATCTCACGCTTCCTTGACGAATTTATTTTGGCAGTGAATCAACCGAATGAAGTAGAGCTTGGTGAAATGATGAAGCGCGAGATTGGCATCCATGGTCAGTTGGATCTACCAGATGCTGGGTTCGTTAGGGATTCATTTCAAATTGAAATTCTGAATTGGTTCAAGACCAAACAGGGTAGCTTTTTGCAGAATAAGGACGCTGCCGATTTCTTCAATGAAATGAAAGTCAAACTTGGCTCTCTCAAGACCATGGCTTTGAGCTTGGAGTATTCGGAGAAACTCAAGAAACTTGGCATTCGGTTCAACTGCGAAAACACAGAATTACAGAATTTCATAAGCTGTTCCGATCATACTCCGAATCAGGTTTTGGAAATGATTTCCCCGAAGCAAACTTTGTTGACAGCCTTACAAGTTTGTCAAACTCTGGCGCAGCTACGAGAACGCGAGGAAAACGAGGGTTTTATCTTCGTACGTCTGAAAACATTGTTAACACCAGAAATAATGAAGCTAGTGTTACCCGCTTTTAAATGGCCACGTCACAACAATTTGTTAGTTGTCGACTGTGAGTCAATCAGTGCCAAGCAACATTTGCAAAGGTTATGGAATCCGTTATGTGATATATTGGCGGAAGACGTTCACAAAAAAATGATTGTTATCACTCAGTCGGGCAAAGATTTGGGTACTGAATGTACCTTTAGTCGTAAAACTAATTGTCGTGTCAAGGATACTGACCACAGCTTCGATAAACTCACCAACGATTCCAGAAAAAAACTGTTGGAGAAACAAGTCACGAAATTTCAGGGACGAAACAATGAGATTAGGTTTGGAGAATTGTTAGGGGTTCGCGACGTCGATAATCTCGAGGAAGACGAATTGAAAGATCTCTCAGACATAATGGATTCAGAAACCTTAGTCAAGCTGGTTTCGGATGAGGAAATACACCTCGGTCGTGACTTGGATGGGTTAGACGACATTCAAGCTTACTATATAAGCCGTACTATTTTTCAGCGTGTATTTATCAAAGAAGATATTTTCAAGAATAAACGAATACCTGATTTGCTCGCTATTGGTGGCATTGACCAAGCACTGCTGTGTAAATTGGTGCAAATGGGAGAGGCTTCTCCGACGACACAAGATATGTTAATGCGTAGCGTAGGAACTTCGGTGGCACAAGGTACGACGAACTTAATTTCTTTAGACAGTGATCGAGAGGAGGAACAATTCAACGCTCTATGTGCAGGTAATGAAGGCCGCAACGTGCATTTATTGACACAATTGCAAGGGAAATACATATGGAAAAAATCTCAAGGAGATATCACTCATTTGGTGCAACACAGGGGCGATAGGGGGACCGACGACAATTATAATTCTTGGACAGGAGTGACATATCTCACCGAAAATCAACTCACAGCTCATGATGCGCCCGTGATTATTTCTGATACGGCGGGAACCGGTAAGTCTACCATGTTGACCTATGTAGCATCGAAGATAAAAGAGGATAAACCTGACATGTTGGTGCTCAGAATTAATTTGAACCACCATGCAACTGCTCTAGCTGAAGTAGGAAAGAAATCAACATACGATCTGGATACTATCAACAGAGCTGTGCAATTCTTGATTGAAAAAGTCTTGAGTCGTGAAACTAACTTGACACAAAAGGTTTTTGAAAGAATTATCCGACGGAAACACAAAGTCGCACTCATATTTGACGGATTCGACGAAATAAGTCCGACGTATGAGGGTCCCGTCATCGATTTACTGGAAACATTCGCAAATTATGGCATCAAGAAATTGTTAGTCGCTACTAGACCACATACGAGAGCAACATTAGAGACTAAATTAAATACATTTTCCTATGAGATACAGCCGTTTGTAGCTTACGATCAAAATGAATTTTTGATCAAATTTTGGAAAGCTAAGTTCCAAGACTCGCACTATGATTCGCAAGAGATCGCCGAGGACCGTATACGAAAGTATACTACGGCAATCATGATTAAGCTAGCCGATTCAATCAAAGATCAAAGGAATAAATTTACTGGTATTCCGCTACAGGCGAAGCTGGTAGCAGAGATCTTCGAAGATCACAGTGAAGGGACGCGGGATTTCGATTCATGCAAAGAATTCACCCTTTCTGAGGCGAATGAACCAAGGTTCCCGGAAAAAATTAATCTTATTTATTTGTACGAAAAGTTGGTGGAAAAGAAGTTCGACGTTTTCTTCGAAAAAAGAGGTGGAAACCTCGCAGACGTAGCTGTTATGGCGGACAGAAGGCAGCGGTATAAATCGTTTATAGCAAACCATCAGAGACTGGCTTTGGATACACTATTTGACAAGGACAAGATAAAAGAGCTTCTACCTTCTCGACAAGATGCCAGCGGCAGGTCACCTGAGCCAGCCGATCTTGACATCCCTATAGAGCGGGACGGCATCATTACACAATCCATCGACGGTCAACCACGGTTTGGACACCGAACTTATGCAGAATATTTTGCCGCAAATTTTTTCTCAGATATGTTAAAAAGGCGCCAGCAGACCGAACCATTGGGAAAAATCATTGTAGCAGATATTTTGCTCAGAGAAAATTTCGATACCATGCGTGCGTTCGTGGATTGTCTATTGCCAGACGAACATGTTGATGTACTACAGGGTGCTTTTTGGGCACTTTGTTTGAAAACGCATCGATCTCAGCGGCAAGAAACTATCTTCCACGTAGCGGCTGCAGAGGGCAATGGTCGTATTACGAGACTATTTCTGAATTGCTTTGATGAGAATACTGAAGATCGGAGAGACCTCCTACAAGTCAAGGATATTCTTGGCAGGACAGCAGTACACCAGGCAGTTACTTACGGGAATTTGGACAAGATAAAATTGCTAATAGAAGACACAGACGTTGAAATCGATTCTCGAGATAATTCAGGTTCTGCACCACTTCACGAAGCTGCACATACAACCAATATCGACGTGGTGAAGTATTTGATTCGCAGAGGAGCCAATATCAATTGTCAAACAAACGATGGCGTGACGCCGCTACATCTGGCTACTCTGGCAGGTAGACTGGATCTAGTCGAGTATTTACACGCAAACGGAGCCGATATCTTTTGTAAATTAAACAATGGCGTGACGCTGCTACACATGGCTGTTCAGACAGGTAAACGGAATGTGATCGAGTATTTACACCGGAATGGAGTCAAGATCGATTGCCAAAAAGACGATGGCTGGACATCGCTACACCTGGCTGTTTGGGAAGGTAAACTGGAAGTAGTCGAGGATTTACACCGGAATGGAGCCAATATCAATTGTCGAACGAACAATGGCCGGACATCGCTACACGTGGCTGCTCTTTCAGGTAAACTCGATGTAGTCGAGTACTTACACGGGAATGGAGCCGATGTTAATTGGCAAGCGAACGATGGTGCGACACCGCTACACCTCGCTGTTAAAGAAGGTCAACTGGATGTGGTCAGGTATTTACACCGGAATGGAGCCGATATCAGTCGTCAAACGGAAAATGGCCAAACATCACTACACCTGGCTGCTTGGCGAGGTGAATTAGATATGGTCAAGTATTTACACGGGAATGGAGCCGACATCAATTGTCAAGCGCACGGGGGCCGGACATCGCTGCACGAGGCTGTTCTGTCAGGTAAACTGGATATAGTCCAGTATTTAGATCGGAATGGAGCCGATATCAATCGTCAAACGATGTTTGGTGAGACACCGCTACACCTGGCTGCTTGGCGATGTGAATTAGATATGGTGCGTTGTTTATACGGAAATGGAGCCGATGTCAATCGTCAAATGAACGATGGCCGGACATCGCTTTACGTGACTGCTCAGCGAGGTAAGCTGGATATTGTCGAGTATTTACACCGGAATGGAGCAGATATCACTCTTCGAAATAACGATGGCCGGACATCGCTATGGGCTGCTGCTCTGACAGATAGGCTGGATGTTGTAGGGTATTTACACGAGAATGGAGCCGATATCAATGCTAAAGAGAACGATGGCACAACGCCACTTCACCAGGCTATTCTGAGAGGTAAACTGGATACAGTCAAATATTTACACCGAAATGGAGCCGATATCAATCATCAAACGAAAGATGGCTGGACATCGCTACACATGGCTGCTCAGGGACGTAAACTGGAGGCAGTCCAGTATTTACACCAGAATGGAGCCGATATCAATTGTCAAATGAACGATGGCTGGACGCCGCTACACTTGGCTGCTCGGGGAGGTAAACTGGATGTAGTCCAGTATTTACACCAGAATGGAGCCGATATCAGTTGTCAAACGACCGATGGCTGGACGCCGCTACACTTGGCTGCTCGGGAAGGTGAACTGGATGTAGTCCAGTATTTACACCAGAATGGAGCCGATATCAATTGTCAAATGAACGATGGCTGGGCGCCGCTACACTTGGCTGCTCGGGAAGGTAAACTGGATGTAGTCCAGTATTTACACCGGAATGGAGCCGATATCAGTTGTCAAACGACCGATGGCCGGACATCGCTACACGTGGCTACTCAGGGAGATAAACCGGATGTAGTCGAGTATTTACAGCGGAATGGGGCCGAACCGATGTCAATCGTCGAACGAACGATGGCCTGACGCCGCTACACCTGGCTGCTCTAAATGGTAACTTAAACGTAGTAAAGTCTTTGTTTGACAAGGGAGCATACTTCAATTCTTACGCGATGTGTGGCCTGACGCCTTTAGGCCTGGGTGCTCTTGTCGGTGGATGGGACGTGGCCACGTATTTGATAGCCATGATTATGATAGTCTCGTATCGAATCCAAGGAATCAAAAGAGCTTAACTGAAATGCATAAATGACCCTTCCGGTTCTCACCTCTTGATATGGTACAGCGATAAAAATTCATTGTATAAGAGCGAGGCTAAAAGTTATAATTTTTTTAATAAATTTGAAAATTTGATGAATAAAATTTGTAAAATATAAATACCTAATATTGTTCTACAATTTGGCAAATGTATTCTTTTTCATTATTCATAACCTGTTTAAAATGTATTCGCATTAGTTTTTATCGTATCAAATCTTTTTTGCAACAAAACACTAGAAAGTAACAATTTGCCCCAATTCGGGGCTAGTTGTGCATGAGCTGGGACAAGTTGTTACAAGATCCATTGTGGGTATGTTTCATTGAAAAAACTTCATAAAAAAAAAAAAAAAAAAAATTTATAATAAATTTATGTACTTGGCGTGGGGGGGGGGGGGGGGGGGGGGTATATACTCGATTTGCTGCCGGCCCGGCCATTTTCTCAAATATTTCCGAAACGGGGCTATTAATCGACTTGTCCTTTCGGCAGTCGATGTTTGACGAGTAATAAGTTCGAACTGGTACGTTTGATCGGATGAAATCGGAATTTTTTTTCCCCACTATACTCTCCACCAAGCCGCTGGCGTGCTTGGCGCAGCCACAAAAATTGCGCGCGCCGCTCACTGCTCTTTCCACCACGCCTGGCGCGCACCCGTACCCATAGAGACTACGTTTCCACCGGAGGGTCAGAGTCGGGTTAGGTTCAAATCTGAGCCAATGAGAAATAAGATTCGAAAAGAAATTACGGTAGTCTTTTCAAATCTTATTTCTCATTGGCTTAAATTTGAACCTAACCCGACTCTGACCCCCCGGTGGAAACGTAGTCAGAGATATGAGAATTAGGGGATGGACGATGTTCACCGATTAATCGAATAGGTCGATTATTTTGTTCTAATAATCGATTATTTTCGACCGATGTTTTTGAGGTCCGATTAATCGATGTTCGATGTATTTCACCGAACATCGTTGAAAAGGCGCGAAAACGGATTTTTTAAATTTAGTAAATTTTGGACCAATCTCAACGAACAATCTGAGAACAAAGTCATACCAGAACGTCCGTTTCACCAATTTTCTTCAATTTGCAAAGTAAATTTCCACAATATTAACTAGCACGAATTGTGTCAGATTTTTTATTGACGAATTTTTCATGAAACATCATGCCATTCGCAAAAAAAAAAACTCAAAAAAAAATAATCGATGTTCCGATTTATTTTTCAAACATCAATGTTTAAACATCGATGCTTTTCAAACATCGATTATTCAAAAATCGATTTTTATTTTGAACATCGCCCATCCCTAATGAGAATAGTGTACGGGCGTCAGGCGAAATGGCGATATCGTAATAGAAAGAGAGACAAGAACAAGGTCATAGAACTTATATTCCTGGAAGGAGAATAGCCCATTTGCGCAATGAGCGGCAGACTAACGCCAACATGTTGAGACAGAGATATATCTCTCTCTCCTTTCCTAACGTCCAGTCCCCTCTCCACGCATACCCCTCGTCTAAATAGTACCGTGCGAAGATTGATAGGTTAGGGTTAGCGTGAAGTTGTAATCTATTATGTATCACAGAAATAGTTTAGTTATACATTTACTGACAACAGCTATAAATTAATATGCTATTAAAAATTATCATCCAAGCAAACAATCTGACAATGGTTATTCGTGGTTAAGGCCCATCCCTAGTCGCCCACCTCCTTTTGGTCAAAATGTGTCACATTTCGGTTATTATCCGAGCCCAGGCCCAAAAAACGCAAAAAGGCCAACTGAGCGCAAATTCTATTTCAATTCCGAACACATACGTCCAAAAAATGTTCGTTTCGTGCGAAAATAAGGTCTACAGATGGTTTTTACATTGTCCGCCGAGGAAATCGAATTCCAATAATTTCGTAACAATGTAAAAACCATCTGTAGACTCTATTTTCGCACGAAACTAACATTTTTTTGGACGTATGTGTTCGGAATTGAATTTGAATTCGCGCAGCGTTGGCCTTTTTTGTATTTTTGACGCCTGGGCTCGGATAATAATCGAAATGTGATACATTTCGACCAAAAAGAGGTGGGCGACTAGGGATGGGCCTTAACGTTATAGGTTAGGAATGACTACGACTAGGGATGTGCGCGCCTGCGCGGAACGGAAAGACGGCACGTTACGAAAGGAGAAAGAGATATATATCTCTGTCTGAACATGTTGGCCTCACCCCGACAGCTCACATTGAGAACTCACACGGAGGCGTGGCTTAGGAAAAAATGTCGGAAAGTAGCTTACACTTTTATGTATGTACACCCATAGAGATATAGGAATAGAGTACGGGAGTCAGCGGAGCGCCCGTAAGTGGCAGCGATATCGGAATAGAAAGAGAGACAAGAACTAGGCGGTTGGATGGTCCTTGTTTAATGACGCATGCGGCGCGTTTATGTTTATAAGAACATAACCTGCGTTCAGTGTTGCGTGCATACAGTCGCTCACTACGCGTGCGTCATTAAACAAGGACCATCCAACCGCCTAGTTCTTGTCTCTCTGTCTATTCCGATATCGCCATTTCGGCTGACTCCCGTACTCTATTCTTATATCTCTATGTGTACACCACGGTCGTATACACAGGTCCGGAAACTCCGGTGGTGGGGGTGAAGTCGTTAGTGAAGCTCAAAAGTTTCCCGAATCAGCCGCTATAGTTGGGGCGCTGCTGTAGAGTAGTACATGGTTCAAATGTAAACATTGTTTTTTTAAGTTCTGCGTACACTTACCCGGCGCGTACAGTTACCCCACGTGACTCTAAGCGTATCGAGGTTTCAAGCCCTCTCATTGGTTACAGCTGGTTACTGCAGCCGTCGTTCAACAGTTATATTTTCTGCCACTAGTTGGCGTATCGAAGTTCTAAGGATCCCAATATCGTCTCATTCTTCACACAAGTACTTCATTTCTGACAGCAATGTCTACTACAAAAGTTGGGAAACGGTGCTGTAATCCTTTCCAAAGGAATGGTCATAATTGGGTGCGAAAAGTTTTAACGCCAGTGGCATCAGCATTACGGAAAAAGTTTCCGGACCTAGGAGAATATGTGTGCATGGATTGTCGAATAAAATTGTACAAATGCAACACAATTACTCCATCTGATGAGAACGAGGTAAGTGATATGAATAATAATTGTGTGAGTGGTGACCATCTTGATTCACCTTCACCAATTAGTGAACAGAGCAGTGAGGAAATGTTTCTTGAGAATGATATCGGGCAAGAATTGTTGTGTGATATGAAAGGATTGTTTATCAACGCGAATTGTGTCGCGGACAAAATTAAATATCTCACAATGACTCCTCGTAGTTGGTCCATCAGAGAATTGGAGTTACAATTTGATTGTTCATATAGAATGGCTCGTAAAGCTAAAACATTGCAAAGTGAGCGTGGATTTGGATCCTCCCCAGATCCAAGACCATCTCGCACTCTTTGTGATGATGTTGTCTCTCATGTAGTGGAATTTTACTGTTCTGATAATTCGATAATTTCGTAGAAAGTATCAGCTACAAACGGTGGACTCATACGGATCGATCTGTTTTAGAAACGATCACGCAAGAAACGGAAACGTTCCTCGAGACGCTAAAGGAACAGACGATGGCCCTCAAGAAACACGATTTCATCGCTAAACAGCAAAGTGCATGTTTGAAAGACAGAAAAGGTCGTCTGCAACCAGGGGAGTTCTTAGTTTTGGGTGACTTTGCTGAAAACTATGCATTTGTTGTTCAAGATGAAATTCAAAGCTTCCACTGGAATAACAATCAAGCTAACATCCATCCTTTTGTTGTGTATTATGTTGAAAATGAGGACTTGAAGCATAAGAGCTTCGTTATTATCTCAGAAAATCTATAACATAATACAGTCGCGGTCCATCTGTTTCAGAAGAAACTAATCAGTAGGCTTTTTGAGTTTTTCGGTAGTGAAGTTGTCAAGAAAATGATTTATTTTACTGAAGGTGCTAGTGCACAATATAAAAATAAAAGTAACTTCATTAATTTGACTCATCATTTTGACGACTTTAATATTGAGGCTGAATGGCATTTTTCTTTGCAACGTCACATGGAAAAAGTCCATGTGATGGCATTGGTGGAACTGTAAAAAGATTTGCAGCACGTGCAAGCCTACAGCGGCCCAATCATATTTTGACTCCAAGGCAATTATTCGAATGTAGTGTGAGTGCATTGAAAAATATCACATTTGACTTCTGCAGCAACAGCGAACATGAAGAACATGAAAATTTCTTGAAGCCGCGATTGAACCAAGCAATAACGGTCGAAGGCACTCGACGATTCCATTCATTTTTACCTCTGTCAATAAAAACTGTAAAATGTAGGGTTTACTCTTCCTCTGATGAGTCATTTACCCGTAAATCTATGCGCTAAAATAGCCATGTAAGTTATGACGAAAAATTTTGCTCACATTTCTAAGTTAAATGCCCAGTTTGATCAAAGATTAATAGATTGTGTCCATAGAATAAGCGATTTATTTGTATAAACTATATAATTTTAAGTGCGTTCATTTCGCAGCTTCCACATATCTTCGGGGGTGATTATAAGTACTAAAATAAGTAGCAAGTTTTGTAATTATTATTATTTATATGCACTCTCATGGTATGTAACCGTTATTTTGAATCTCTGTAATAGAAAAACGGTGCAAAACACATTCTTGAAACTTCACTTATCGCTTCGAGCAGGCCTTGTGAAGGCACAGTATTTTTTTCAGATTTTTCAATCAGGTCCTACATCGTGAAAATGACTCTAAACTAACGCCGCGACGCCACCGCGGAGTAGCGGTGGACGGCAACCGGCCGCCCGCCATTACGTAGAGACTCGGCGCGCCCAATTTCATGCGCATCGACACCTTCAATGATTTGTTACTCGAAAACGAAGAAAAACACATCTCTGGAATTAATTCACAGGTTGTAGTATAGTTCAAGGAACATGTCAGAATTAAAAAGACATTTTTTGGTCGTGTTGCTCACTGTTTTAAAAATCTTTGAAAAATTAATTGTTGAATAAACAATTGATGACAACTTTTTTTTAACATTTTGTATTTTTTTTTAATTCTATGGAGCTTTCCGCGTAATTTAAAAGAAAAAAAAATTATTGTATCTCATTTGTTGTCGAAGTTATGAATTTTTGAAAAAAATGGTGGTCTAATTTGTTGTTAATAAAAAATCGAATTTTGCATGACGAGATTCGCGCTTTGGCACAAAAATCTAACTCCCCCTACACGATCCACATGCCAAATTAAAAAAATATCTGAGAGATGACTGATCCGGTTGACACAGAATAGCCCACATGCATGCATAGGCTTTGATATAATTTTTTTTTTTTTCGACAAGCGTCGGCGTGCCATTTATTTCGGCTTATATCACAGCCTATGCATCAAAAATGCAAAATCGGCCGAGAGAGCCCGATTCTATCCGTATAGACGGAATTCCGAACACAATCATACCAAAACATCTTTGTTTCCGAGAACGATGAAGGGGCCAGTTGTATTCTAAGATTTTGTGGTAATTTTCGCGATTTCCATGGTTGGGAGCGGCATTTCATCCGATCGAACATACCAGTTCGAACTCATTACTCGTCAAACGTTGGCTGCCAAAAGGACAAGTCGATTGATAGCCCCGTTTCGGAGAAAATCGAGAAATAGACCGGTCGGTAAAATTCGAGTATACCCGCCCCTTAAGCGAGTTTCAAGATAGAAGTGAAGTCAAAATACTCAGGCGGATCTCCAGGCAGGCAGATCCCCTCTGTTACACGCACACAAGCTTGTATTCTTATATATATTTAGCATACATATTAACTTACCGTTAAGGGAGTAAGAATATTCCTCCTTTCTAGAACACTTATCGATGCGTCTGGCCCATAATATTTGACGCTCGACGCTACAAAACGCGTTTCCTTTGTCGTCACGTGACGTGACGTCAACTTATAGACAGATTAGTAGGAAATAAGAAATACAAATTGGAATATTTTCAAATTCCTTTACCGATTTATTTTCATTAACGCTTTGTATAAAAAGACAAGGAGAAAAAAGAAATCTTAACGCATAACTGGAAAGTTTTCATAATTTGATAAGATTATTTAACAATAATAACTGCAGTGTCATTACTTAATCATTCAAGATCTAGACCATCAAGTTTGCTAGGAAAGAACGAGCGCGAAGCATCCTCATAAACAATATCTGTAATATCAGATTCCTTACAACCATCCCGTGAAGAGTGAGGCGTAGCTGTTTGAAATTGAAAGTTTGGACGGTTCAATTCACCTTTGATTCTGAAAAATGAAGATATTTGTGAGAATTCGTTCACTTAGAGTGTTCCGACTTATGTACGAAGCAAATTAATGCTTCTAATAATCATCGCAACAACTATCGGGGCACAGAATTCGTTCGAACCTAGTCTGAGTTGAATTGTTACCTTTGTAAAGCGGAGGTAAGCTCGTCGGTATCTTTCTGGGGTATCCAGTTCATTATAGATACGAATGTAGTTAATTTTGGGCAACGGTGAAGCAGCTGTTCAATGGAAGATATCAAATTCACAGAGTTATATGTTTCGGTCGAATTTATCAGACGAACACTTTTGAGTTTTAGATTGTTGGATAAAGAGGTGAACAACTCGGCCATCTCGTTTATGTGGCCCTGATTGATCGTAAATTCCTTGAGATTTCTACACAAGCTCAGCATCTCTGCTAAGTCGCTAGTGTAGCAACAAGGATTACTGAAACCTAAATTTTTCAAGACAATTTTTTCCAGTTGTGGACTTTCTCTTCCAATATGAATAAGGAACTTCCCATCTTTCAACGGTATGTAAGCCAAGCGTAAGGTCGTAAGATTCTTCCATAGTGGAATGAAATACAGCGCGTCTAAGTCCCATCTTCCAAACCCATGGTCACAGCTGAAATTGCCATCAGCCAATCCGAGCATTTAAGGATTGAAGTTATATCTGAGACATCAAATTATATTAATTGTGACTTACATGTTGCGAGCAAAAATCGTCAGGTCTTTTACTAAGGGCGTATTTTTTATAAGCATTTGAAATGACGAATCTAGATTCGATTTTTGATCATTTTCTGCAGGTGCCGTACTAGCTTTCCTCCTAAGGCGCCTCTCCAAGTGCTTTCCACTCCTTGGACTCGATACTGCATGTGCATGAATATGTCAAGTGTTATTGCAGACATAAGTTCAGGATCAGAGGCTTACGGTTGATTTGCAGCAATAGATTATCAAAAAAACTCGTAAAACTAATACCATGACTTATTGAATGGTCTAGAAATGAATGTTCTAAAGTCATTGAAGGAATAAATCTTACCCTTGTTTTTAATTATATGAGATAAAACTAGTTCTGTGATATTTGTGAAAGCCGATGCGACCAAATGCGCATCGCAATCTGTCTCTATGCTGTGTTTGAAATGTAGAAAAGAAATTTGGTATCCGGGATCACGTAGCAGTCGCTGAAATATTGGAAATATCAAACTACAAGACATCAGATTCAACAAAAATGCTCAACCGTCTATCTGTTTGTAATTTTTATTTTACTTTTGCTTCGTCGATCTTCAACAAGCACGGCTCCTCGTCTATATTCGCTACGGGAGGTGTCCGAGACGGTGTTAAACAACAGAATTTATCTGGCACATCTTCATGGGTAATCCTAATTGCTTCGCTCAATAAACATTCTGAGATCAGAAACCACCCAAATTCAAACGGCGTATGTAGGTATAAATATGGAACAGCTTCCATTAATTTAGTTTTCCGTAATTCTTGACAAACTTCAACATTTTTTTCTGAGAAACAATTCGTTCGGCAATTAACTATTGGATAATTCTTCCTGCATAAATGCGCTGTGTGAAAACATACCAAGGTAAAAGCCTGGCTTCCTGAATATATCGATCAGCTGAAAATCTGTCCATTTCTCACGGTCGGGAACTATAGCGACCAAATGATCCTTCAGTGACCCGACTGCGTCCCACCCGCAAGCCTGTACAATTTTTAAATTTCTAGGTTTATTAGGTTCTAGACTCCATGACGCGCTTCGTACTGTGCGATCGGTTGGGCCTGTTGCCGTTATACGGAGCTCCTCAAGCTCGTCGCATAGTTGTACAGTGGGAAGAAACTCTTTTGAATAAACGCAGACCTTTGCTGACAAATATTCAAGCCTGCTGAATGGTTTTTCTCCAGCTTTGCGAGAAATGAGAATGTCGTTTTTTGAAGATTCAGGCCAATCGATGGACAATCTTTTTAGATGTAACAAAGGCTCTAAAAAACTTCCCAATTGATTGATGTCTTCGAACTTTGTTCCGTGTATGTTTACATCCATTAGGTTTACAGCTCTGCCGATTGAACCGTTTAGCATCTGCCCTGACTTCATACAGTTCACGTTTTCAATATTGACCTTCATTACCAATTTACACCCATTTTCACTGCTGAAATATTGCTCGATGTCTGACGCTGTTACCAGACGCCCTTTTAACGAAAAATCCAAATCTCTGGAATTTTACGAACATACTGTACAATGGCAGCATTAGAAGATTTAAAAGAGATTCTTTGCCAAAGAAGTTTATTCAAGCAGATGAAATAGAATTGAAAATATTTTAAGGGCTGTTCTGGACGCAATCTAGCATAATTCAATTCGTATGCGTAATACAAGATTCGATATCTATCTGTATGCGATAAACTGACCTTAACAACTCTTTATCTTCGAATACAAGACTGTTGAATCTTGTGCAAGCTTTGGCCAGCGGAATACGCTTTCTCACATTGAAATGTAAGATGATTTTGACTAAAATTTCATCGGGAATATCCAAGATGCTGAAACACAACATGTATAGACGAATTTATACAAGCATGCATATTTAGAAAATGTTAAGATCTCATTGAACTCCAATAATACTTCCTAGAACAATCAAGTAACAATTAAACAAAGATACGTTTCTTTTGTAATATACCTTGCACTCATCTTGTCAAACTTAACGAGACTAACTGCGGAATTGTTGATATTACTGGTCCGACCGGCTTCTGATCAATAGTCATGAGCAAAACAACAAATAATTCCCGGCTATGAGTCAGAGATTCTAATTTCGGAAGTGAAATCTCGAAGGTCAAGGTTTTCTTCTTCTTCCTTTTTTCGACTTATCGCTCCTTCGAGCATATAGTCTAAGGTCAAGGTTTTCGGAGTGAGCGCTTTCCGATAGATCATGGATGATCATCGTAGATCATTCGGTGTGCAGGCTACCTTCCTTTTTGGAGATAAGCCAAATGAGTAGAGAAGAAGATTATTTGGTGTGTTCCGTTATCGCTCAAATGCTCACAACCTTTGGAAAGCTCCCACTGTGACGTCGGAGCTGACGTTTGCGGACAAATCTAAAATCTAACTAGTGGAATTATCACGACAAACAACCTAACTTAATTTAAGGATTGACCAATCAGGAGGCTCGATTCACCTGGAGTGTGGCTAAAGCAGCCTCCTGATTAGTCAATTCTTAAATTAAGTCAAGTTACGGCGCTGCATAAACCAGCCATAAACCAGCCATAGGGAGCTTTCCATCTACAGACAAAAATCGACACATTCAGACACACAGCAATACGATTGGTCCCTTCCGTTAGATCCAGCCAATCATAATACTGTGTGTATGACTGTGTCGATTTTTTTCTGTAGATGGAAAGCTCCCATAATACGACGGAATGAAATTAGCGGAACACGGATTCTAGTGACTTTTTCGTCCATACCGTTCCGTGATTCCGGATTCCGGCGACCGGGCCTACATGGGACGGCAAGTGGGACGGCACCACCACTCCATTGGTGGCTGTCTCCGGATTGGCGGAGCAGTAAAATGTTGCTGGCATGCCACCTAAGGAGTGGGGAGCGCATGCGTAGTTCATGGACTCCCCTTACTTACCTGTGATAGACAAGGGGGGGGTTTGTGCTCCGTCCCTATATTTTACAGGTCCATGTGTTGGGCTGGCGCCAACATTGAGACAGACATATATCTCTTTCTCCTTTCGCAACGTCCGCCTTACTCACTGAACTCTAATAATATACTCTTCTTCTTCTTCCTTTTTTCGACTTATGGCTGGTTTATGCAGCGCGGTAACTTAACTTAATTTAAGAATTGACTAATCAGGAGGCTGCTTTAGCCACACTCCACGTGAATCGAGCATCCTGATTAGTCAATCCTTAAATTAAGTTAAGTTACGACGCTGCATAAACCAGGCATTATCGCTCTAATAATACTGGAACGCGCTCAGACGTCTCCGACGCGAGCCGAGAGAGATAGCGACTTGATGTAGTTCTGTCTTTGTCCGTACAGTCCCGTTCAAAAAGTATTATTACAGTTCAGTGGCTGCACTATCCCGTACTGTTAATAGTTTAGTTAGTTAATCCTTTAACGACTTATCGCCCTTGACGGGCATGTAGTCGACACTGTTAATAAGTTTAACGAACCTTAAGGTTATAGAGATCAGTGACACGGAATAATCTTCTTCTTCACTCCTTTGGCTTATCTCAAAAAGGTAGCCTACACACCGAATGATCTACGATGATCATTCATGATCTATCGGAAAGTGTTCACCACGAAAACCTTGACCTTCGAGATGTCACTTCCGGAATTAGAATCTCTGACTCATAACCGGAAATCATTTGTTGTTTTGCTCATAATTATTGATCAGAAGCCGGTCTGACCAGTAATATCAACAATTCCGCAGTTAGTCTCGTCAAGTTTGACAAGATGAGTGCAAGGTATACATATAACAAAAGAAACGTATCTTTGTTTAATTGTTACTTGATTGTTCTAGGAAGTATTATTGGAGTTCGGTGAGATCTTAATATTTTCTAAATATGCATGCTTGTATAAATTCGTCTATACATGTTGTGTTTCAGCATCTTGGATATTCCCGATGAAATTTTAGTCGAAATCATCTTACATCTCAATGTGAGAAGGCGTATTCCGCTGGCTAAAACTTGCACAAGATTCAACAGTCTTGTGTTTGAAGATAAAAAGCTGTTGAGGTCAGTTTATCGCATAAAGATAGATATCGAATCTTTTATTACGCCTACGAATTGAATCATGCTAGATTGCGTACAGAGGAGCCCTTAAAATATTTTCAGTTCTATTTCATCTGGTTAAATAAACATCTTTGGCAAAGAATCTCTTTTATATCTTCTAATGCTGCCATTGTACAGTGTGTTCGTAAAATTCCAGACATTTGGATTTTTCGTTAAAAGGGCGTCTGGTAACAGCGTCAGACATCGAGCAATATTTCCGCAACGAAAATGGGTGTAAATTGGTAATGAAGGTCAATATTGAAAACGTGAACTGTATGAAGTCAGGGCAGATGCTAAACGGTTCAATCGGCAGAGCCATAAACCTAATGGATATAAACATACACGGAACAAAGTTCGAAGACATCAATCAATTGGGAAGTTTTTTAGAGCCCTTGTTACATCTAAAAAGATTGTCTATCGATTGGCCTGAATCTTCAAAAAACGACATTCTCATTTCTCGCAAAGCTGTAGAAAAACCATTCAGCAGGCTTGAATATTTGTCAGCAAAGGTCTGCGTTTATTCAAAAGAGTTTCTTCCCATTGTACAACTATGCGGCGAGCTTGAGGAGCTCCGTATAACGGCAACAGCCCCAACTGATCGCACAGAACGAAGCGTGTCATGGAGCCTAGAACCTAATAAGCCTGGAAATTTAAAAATTGTACAGGCTTGCGGGTGGGACGCAATCGGATCACTGAAGGATCATTTGGTCGCTACAGTTCCCGACCGTGAGAAATGGACAGATTTTCTGTTGATCGATATATTCAGGGAGCCAGGCTTTTACCTTGGTATGTTTTCATACTGCGCATTTATGCAGGAAGAATTATCCAATAGTTAATTGCCGAACGAATTGTTTCTCAGAAAAAAATGTTGAAGTCTGTCAAGAATTACGGAAAACTAAATTAATGGAAGATGTTCCATATTTATACCTACCTGAGCCGTTTGAATTTGGTTGGTTTCTAATCTCAGAATGTTTATTGAGCGAAGTAATTAGGATTACCCATGAAGATATGCCAGATAAATTCTGTTGTTTAACACCATCTCGGCATGCAGACGAGGAGCCGTGCTTGTTGAAGATCGACGAAGCAAAAGTAAAATAAAAATTACAAACAGATAGACGGTTTAGCATCTTTGTTGAATCTGATGTCTTGTAGTTTGATATTTCCAATGTTTCAGCGACTGCTACGTGATCCCGGACATCAAATATCTTTTCTACATTTCAAACACAGCATAGAGACAGATTGCGATGCGCATTTGGTCGCATCGGCTTTTCCAAATATCACAGAACTAGTTTTATCTCATATAATTAAAAACAAGGGTAAGATTTATTCCTTCAATGACTTTAGAACATTCATTTCTAGACCATTCAATAAGTCATGGTATTAGTTTTACGAGTTTTTTTGATAATCTATTGCTGCAAATCAACCGTAAGCCTCTGATCCTGAACTTATGTGTGCAATAACACTTGACATATTCATGCACATGCAGTATCAAGTCCAAGGAGTGGAAAGCACTTGGAGAGGCGCCTTAGGAGGAAAGCTAGTACGGCACCTGCAGAAAATGATCAAAAATCGAATCTAGATTCGTCATTTCAAATGCTTATAAAAAATACGCCCTTAGTAAAAGACCTGACAATTTTTGCTCGCAACATGTAAGTCACAATTAAGGGGCGGGGTAGGGTCTGTAGCCTGAAAAAATGACCATTTTTTATCATTTTTTTTTCGGCGATGAGCTAAATATTATTTATTTTTATAAACTGCTCCGGATAAAATAACATTTCATCAATAAGTGGTATTTTTTTTTAGTGAAAATATAAATGATTGAATGATTGGCAGCAGATTCCCGAAGACGCCTCGAAAAAAAGTTGGTTTTCCGTTGCCCTGATAACTCGTCACTAGATCATCCGAAATCAAAAAACTAGGAAATTTTGAAAATTACATGACTTTCCCCTGAAATTGACGAAGCGAATTTTTTTGTAGGATTTTTTTTTTCAATTTTTGGCAGCACTTTGAAGTTAAAACAGCGATTTTCGGCGAAAAAAAAGGTCTAATTGTTATTGTAAAATCAATATTTGTTGTAAATTTTGAAAAAACCCGACGTCAATGTCTGAAAAAGTAGATCAAGAATATGGGATTAAATTTTCATAAGGATCGGTTCATTAGATTTCGAGATATCGCGGCAACGGACTTTGAAAAAGGTAGTTCCGAGATAAACGCGTTTGAAGTTTTCAAAGCGTTCAAAACTCAGGCTGGCACCGAACAGAGCGCTCCGCTGTAAACATCACAACTTTCATAATTTTGCTCCGATCGCTTTGAAAATTTTACACACTATTCTTGAATGTCTATACTTTCATATGAGCAAATAAAAAAAAAATGAAAAATTTGAAATTTCAAGTCCCTACCCCCCCCTTAATATAATTTGATCTCTCAGATATAACTTCAATCCTTAAATGCTCGAATTGGCTGATGGCAATTTCAGGTGTGACCATGGGTTTGAAAGATGGGACTTAGACGCGCTGTATTTCATTCCACTATGGAAGAATCTTACGACCTTACGCTTGGCTTACATACCGTTAATAGATGGGAAATTCCTTATTCATATTGGAAGAGAAAGTCCACAACTGGAAAAAATTGTTTTGAAAAAGTTAGGTTTCGGTAATCCTTGTTGCTACACTAGTGACTTAGCAGATATGCTGAGCTTGTGTAGAAATCTCAAGGAATTTACGATTAAACAGGGCTACATAAACGAGATGGCTGAGTTGTTCACCTCTTTATCCAACAATCTAAAACTCAGAAGTGTTCGTCTGATAAATTCGACCGAAACATATAATTCTGTGAATCTGATATCTTCCATCGAACAGCTGCTTCACCGTTGCCCAAAATTAACTACATTCGTATTTATAACGAACTGGATACCCCAGAAAGATACCGACGAGCTTACCTCCGCTTTACAAAGGTAACAATCCAACTCAGACTAGGTTCAAACAAATTCTGTATCCCGATAGTTGTTGCGATTATTATGAGAAGCATTAATTTGCTTCGTACATAAGTCGGAACATCCTAAGTGAACGAATCCTCACAAATATCTTCATTTTTCAGAATCAAAGGTGAATTGAACCGTCCAAATTTTCAATTCCAAACAGCTACGCCTCACTCTTCACGGGATGGTTCTAAGGAATCTGATATTACAGATATTGTTTATGAGGATGCTTCGCGCTCGTTCTTTCCTAGCAAACTTGATGGTCTAGATCCTGAATGATTGAGTAATGACACTGCAATTATTATTGTTAAATAATCTTATCAAATTATGAAAACTTTTTAGTTATGCACTCACTCATGCGTTAAAATTTCTGTTTTTTTTTTTGACTCTTTATACAAAGCGTTAATGAAAATAAATCGGTAGAGGAATTTGAAAATATTCCAATTTGTATTTCTTATTTCCTATCTGTCTGTAAGTTGACATCACGTGATGACATTAAAGGAAACGCGTTTTGTAGCATCAAGCGTCGAACGAAAAGGCACCTTTATACACTAGTCAGCATATGGAATCACAGAACTTATTGGGATCCTTGGAATGGGTGTGGCTTCGTAAAAGTAGCCGCCTTTCAACAGTTCTATTTTTCGTCACTAGTTAGCGTATCGAGGTTCTAAGCCCTCTCATTGGTTACAGCTGGTGACTGCAGCTCTCGTTCGACAGTTCTATTTTCTGCCACTAGTTGGATTATCGAGATTCTGAGGATCCCAATGTTATCTATCAGTTTTATGTCTAAGGGTTTGTGACTAATGTAAACCAGGCTTTAAGCTAGCGACGCGGTATTTGATGAAAGCTTTAATGAACTATACGATTTCGTATTTTACGTAAAGATATTTGAAATCAATATTGTTATTGTAATCATATTATACGCTATTTATAAATATGAAATATGAAAATAAACAAGAAATTACACTAGATGCATGATAATACAGAATGCGATTGTAGTCCCTTATATGTAATAAAAATAAATAAAACGGCAACTATATTCAAGCAGCCTGCATTCATTTCTTACTGATAAGCTTGAACAGACTATGCATTTTATATACATAACTAATACACAAACACAACCCCGTTCTTAGAAATATCTTGATATAAATAACCTATATTACACCCCCGGAATTCGCGAAGTTTGATTAAATAAATATATGAAATGAAACTTGGTATTTCGGATTGTAATATCGGTCGTTATTGAATAAAATTTTTTAATTCTGTTTCAAAAACAAACCATCGAGCCGAGTGGAGGTGAATAACAAATTTTAACAAAAGAAGTTACAAAAACTGGTCGATAGAAGGGGCAATGCGATACTCAACCATCAGTTTCGCGCTGTCAAATTTTTTAGGTTAATTTTTAGCAGCTCAGTTTTTGAAAATGTTTAATGACGTTACGCGTTGATTAAATGTGTATGTGTATGTATGTACATAATTCAATTTTCCATATCAAATAAATCGTAACATAAATGTTAGAATCGAGGTGAATGAAAAAAAACAGAGTGAAAAACTGAAATAAAAAACAAGAAACAAAAGAAGACAGACACAAAAAAAGAAGAAAATATCTTGAAGAGATTACAAGCAACGGGTTACTATTTACGAAATCTACATCTAATCTAAAAATAGGATTCGTCATTCAAACGAAACCCAAAAACAAAGAAATAAAAACCGTTAAAGACAAACGCGCGATATGTACGGGAGATTGCGCTGATACTTTCGTCCCATTACCCGTTTCTTCTTTTCTTCTACGGAGGTAAAAATACCATTTTCTTTAAATAACAATATATAGATAGACATAAATCAATCGTTTATTAAATAGCTATTATAACCTCTCCGTTTTATACTCACATCACTACACAACGCCGATCTTTCTTTTTTTTTTTTTTATGTCATCGATAAATCTAACCTCAAAAATAAAGTAAAATCACATCCATTTTATATCACATGGTTATATTTATTCAATATTAATTCGTGTTTTGTCAACATAGTATATGTAGTATAAAAACGTCTATTCTAGCACAATCGTTTCACAATATTTATAGAACTCTGTGTAAAATTGCTTTGCGATTGTCATTTTGTTTATGGTTTTCTTTTCTATATGAATACTTGAACTCTGTGTCGCCTGACTAAAAGCAAAACGGGGAACACGTGTATGTGTATACGTACAATGAACGATAAACGTTCTAACCATTAACGGTGTATGTATCGTTTGGTCGAAACCGAAAAGGCGTACGAGACGTAGACATGCCTTTATGGTTATCAAAGTTTTATGTATCATCAATAAGTTATAATACCAAAAAGACGATAGATCCTTGCATACAGAGTGAAATGTCCTGATGTCAGAACACTTGGAGTAGTGTTGAGGTGGCCAATAATCTAACGCCTGCAATTGTTTCCTAATTTCAACAAATAAGGAAGCCTGAAACCAATGTAACAATTGACAATTTTGATTTGTGGCCACCTCAGAGTGATCGGATGTTGGGAATTCTCCCTGTATATGCCGTTTCCCTTTCAGACATCTTTTTATGTGATTACACATACGCTCTTGCGTCGTCAGGCACATTATCATTGATACCAAAAAGGCGTACGGATCTGCGCACACGCCTTTTTACTATTCAGCTACTTTATATGAGATCCTGTCGGCATACGTCATTTTTTCATGATACCACGCTCCATGACGCATCCACCTTTCTGCTTTTAGTCACGCGACATATGTATCGTATGTGTTTGCTAGTTAGAAAAGTACCTTATGTGATCAGAATTGTTATTGTATATCCTACCGTCAATGTTACGCACCCGTTGTTGTCAAAATTCAAGAAAATTTCTTTAGATATGTTGAATTTTTCGTATCAAGTACAAAATTTATATAGCTTTAAGGAACTATTCAAATATTTCACCGATCGACTGAATATTTCCCTAAGAATTTCAAAACAGGAACTATTATTCTATGATTATTTAAAAACTGTTTTCATTTAGAATGTAAAGGTTCTTTTTTTTTTGTAGCATGTTTTTTTTTTGTTTTTTTTTTTAATAATGGATCATTAATTGCCTGGGATAAGTACATACGTTGTCTAGAAGACATGGAAAAGTTAGGTGAACCCTCCCCTATTCCCCCTCAAGAAAGTGGATACAATTGTACTGCGATGAAATTTCATCGGTTCCGTTGTTTTTTATATATTTTTTATTTTTCCTAGATTATCAAATCCCTGGACTAATTTTTTTTCCTATGTCATTTGCATTGGCAATAAAACTCGATGCAAAATGAAATGAATTATAGATCTAAAGTTGAAATACTATAATGCCGATCCTTTAAAATTGAATAGTAATTCATTCAGTTTCTCACTTTCTAGAGGAAATTGAAATGATGTATTTCCCGTATTTGTATGTGGCTAAGGGTACATGTGTGTCATAAAAAAACCGAAAACAACACAATTATAATACGACTGGTCGCTCATCCATAGTCCTTAGTTCGCCTTAACTGAAAATCAGCTTTTCCTCGAGCTTAAAAAGAATAAAGTAATGAATGAGCGACTGGTTATTTAATAAAAACGGTGTCTTGTTTCGATCACCCTATTGTAAATTACATGTGTATTGTAATTAGCGTGCGTTAGTTTATGAGGTTTTTGTAGACTGTGTAATTGTTGAATAGAATTTGTATCTGCTTGCTAGGTGAGCTGGAAGTTAGGTAGCGCGACTTGGCATAGAAGTATCTTTCTATGATGTTTCCGTCAGGTCTTGGCTGTAATCTCTCATTCCCAAGCTGTCTGGGCTATCCTAGAGACAGCGAAGAATTAATACCAAAGATGGCGCGCGAGCCGATCATTCTAAACGTTTATGATATGGTGAGTGCCAGCGGGTGTATAAAAAACGGCAAAATCAAAACCCGTATTACATTTCGATTTCAATTCCAATCATTCTTCACTTCGATTTTCAGTATTGGATCAACGAATACACGACCCCAATTGGTTTGGGGGTATTTCATTCTGGTGTTGAAATATACGGCACAGGTAATACCACCAATATCAAACTCTTAGTTTAGCAATTGAAACCAAGTATCATGAAATTTTGTTCATGAATTCTGTGAACTCAAGACTTGGTATCAACAATACTTGATGAAAACTGTTAGCGATTCAAAAATCTCGCAAATACCATTGAATGCATGAACGTTTTCGATTCGAAACTGGTCAGACTGGTCACGTGTTGAATTAGCTTTTTATCAAAGCCTTTTGGAATCTAAGACCTTTTGTGTTTGAAAACACGTATAAATTGTTTTATTTATACCCAACGCACATAGAATGGGCTTACGGCGGACACACACTGCCAATATCTGGGATATTCGACATCAGACCAAGGGCAGCCGAGGAACTAGGCGAACAATTTAGATTTAGGTGAGAACAGGGTGTTGGATAGTTGAAAACAATGGACTGAATCTTCATCCCAGAATGCTAATTAGTTAAATAAATTTCAAAACGCAGACAATCCGTACAAATTGGCTATACGGATTTCACAGAAGAAGATGTATCCAGGATCATAGCTGAACTGGGAAAAGATTTTCGCGGAGATCGTTATCACCTTATGAATAAAAACTGCAATCATTTTAGCAGTCAATTAACACAGGTATAGTTTTTCAAGTTAAACTTGAATCAAAGTTTTACCAATCATGATTGATGATTGATCAAATGATGACTATTTTTATGCAAAATAGTTCATAAGATTTTTTTCAAAATTAAATGAAACTTCTTAAATAATTAAGATTTTTGTCTCTTTTCATTGAGACTGAAAAATAATCAAATATTAAATTGACTTGAGTTTAACAAAAAACAATTTCAGATACTCTGTGGGCTGGAAATTCCTGGTTGGGTAAATCGACTGGCTTATTTTAGTTCCTGCGTACCATTTCTTCAGCGTTGTTTACCTAAGGAATGGTTGACCCCAGTAGCGCTACAACATTCTCTTAGTCACGTCAGCCATCACGAGAGTACTCCGCCGTCCGATACCTCGTTGTAACATTTAGCGAACGACGTTGACAGCGATGCTAATGTATTAAAGTGTCGTAGAAGTCACACGTTTTAATAATAATTAAAGTGCCGACTGAAAAACAAAAAAAAAACAAAAAAAAAAATATATATATATATATAAACAGAAAATAACAAGAAACAGAAATAGGCAGCGAAGCGAATTAGAAAAAGTTAAAAAAATAAATAAATAAAATAAAATAAAATTACACCAACGTTTTCCAAAGTCTCTGTTATGATAACATTATTAAGTTAAGTTGAGATTATTGGAAATATAAGAAAATTTCGTCAAGTTTTTAGATCATCACAATGATAACGTTTAAATTTGATAGAAAAATAAATGAAATTAAAATAAAAAGAAAACAAATTAGTATAATATATATATATATGTCTAAATGAAAAAAATTAAAAGAATGAGAGTAAAATGGAAAATAGGAAGAGATATATACATAAAAGAATAAAGAAAGGACAAAAAAAGAAAAAGAAAAAAAGAATTCAAAGAGAAACAACAAACCCCTTGATATTTTCAATCAGGAGATATATAAGTAATAACAATGTAATCGAATACGATATAATACCAGATTTTTTACAAATATTTTTAAGCGATATAAGCTAAGCCTCTATTATTATCCAGATGACGATGAAATTTGGTGACTGACTGATGTTTATTGTTGAAAGAAAAAATTAAAATTAAAATGAAAATGAAAATGAAAATGAAAATGAAAATGAAAATGAAAAAAAAGTAAAGAAATCTCTAAACAATATTTAATATCAAACAGGCATCTCCGAGCCATGTCGAATGCGTGAAATGAAATTAAATTAAATGAAATTAAATTAAATTAAATTAAATTAAATTAAATTAAATTAAATTAAATTAAATTAAATTAAATTAAATTAAATTAAATACGTTAGTTGTTATACTATTATACCATCTTCACATCTCAGACTATATTATGTATAAGCGTTCGTAATCGTTATCCAAATTGCGAAATAGGTACCCCCCAATTGGTTGATATAAATGAACAAATAAATTAATTAATTTTATTCGGTGGATCAAAAAAAATCGAGAAAATTTACACTATCCATTTTTTACTTAGGTATAATATATATACATATAGTTTATAAAGTTTCGCTGCATGCAAGAAAAAAAAAACATCTTTTATTCTACACAATTATTTATTTTATAAATTATTCTTAATTTTTTATTATTAATATTATTACTATTATTATTATTATTATTATTATTATTATTATTATTATTATTTCAGTTAGTCGCCCAAATTTTTTTTGGATTTGGCAGCTGTAACAGGAATATAATATACATGGCTAGATTTATAACTAGTTGGATATTATTGCTGTTAAATGCATTGTACTGTGCCTCGTCATAAAATTAGATTAAAAATTTGGATATTTAAATGTATAAATCAATTCCTATTATAATATTATACGAATACCTACTATACATAGTGTATAATATATCGGTATAAGCTAGATGGTGAAATAATTTTTCTTTCTCTACAAGACTAATTACTAATTATTAACATTGATATTTTTAATCATTTTTATTTTCTAATCATTAATCAATTCATTCATTCATTCATTCATTCATTCGTTATATTATTAAAATTTAATAACCAGGTCAGGTATATGTAGTTAGTTCATATTATACGATGAATCTTACTATGTATTTTTATTTTATAGAAAACTTTCGATATTAGTTGATATAGGTAATATTTTTTTTTCGTTTTTTTACATCTTCAATTTTATATATAATCTGAATGAAAAAACCATAGACTATTACGCGCGTGCGTCCATTATTATAAATTATTTTTTTTCCATTAATTCAGCCAAGAATCCAATCTAATCAATTATAATGTATAATGTATCTCGAATGAATTTTTTTTTTATTTTTTTTTTTTATTTTTTTTCGAACATACATTTATTCTAAATATTATTCTCACAAATACCAAACTTTTAATTATACTTCGATTTTTTTTTTTTTTTTTCTTTTAAATTACAATATTTTTAATATCGTTAATTTAATTACCATATATTATTATATAGACTGTTTAACTAATTAAACGTATAGGGTATAATCGTAAAACTTCGAGACTAATATTTCTGCACAAATATAGAAGAAAAGAAAGAAGAAGAAAAAAAAAAGAATACTAAACTGTGGTGATCACAAGTTTAAAAGAAAGTAGCAAAATTAGTCGTTTCTCATTTTGTCAGCGATTAATTGACAATAATTATTTCTTTTCTTAAAATGCCGGGCGTAAAATTCGCCTTTCCGTGCCTATTGTGTGCGTGTGCAAAATACCCGTTTTCCGCCTTAGTGCGCAAAGTAATTACTTCTCGCACTGGTGCGAAAAACTGGCACTTTCAACATGCAAAAGGCACAAAAAGTCCAATATTTCTCACTGTTTGAAAAAATAGTATGAGCAGCTCGTATCAGAATCACCGAATTTTCGCACTAGTTGCACAATGTACCATTTTTTTCTTTTATTCGTTATTTTTTTACTATTCAACGCGTAGGATATTGTGATTCACCTACATATTGTTAATTTTAAATTCATTTTGTTTTATTTTGATATCGTCACTTTTGGAAATATTTATCTAGCGATGAGGTAATATATTTGATTGAATAAAATTAATATCTGATATTTGAACGTGTTCTTGAATGAAATACTTTTTTTTATTTGATATTAGTAATCGATGTATCATCGCGATTCGCAACAAATTGATATCCGGTGATATGGTATTTTGGAATAGAATATAACAATAATAATAATAAAGCTCTTATGGTGTATGACGTATACCTACCCTGAATTATTATGTAAATTGGAATATGTATTATTAAAATCCCATCGCCGCATTGTATAATAGAAATACAAAATAGGAATTAAATCAAATTACTATACATATATGATGAACAGTTTAAATTTGAATTCTCCTTAACATACTATAGTATACCCAGCCGGGGTGTGCAGGGGGTCGATTGAATTAGATAAATACATAGATACCTAATTGTATATGTATTATAAATGAATCGTTGCATTTATTAGTTTATAAACACTATATAACTATATTGATGACCACGAGTTGTCATTCAAGTCATTCAAGTCATTCTTTCATAATGAATGAAATAATGATTTCTAGTCTTATTTCCACGAAAATCATTTGAAACAATGACTCGGGTGACTGGTGAGTAATGTTACGTCCATTGATTGATATATATATACACACATACACACACACACACACACAAGCCTATATACTCATTCCTCAGGGTATTATCCCTTAGTATTAATTAATAACTTGTAAATTGGGTAGAAAGGGATTATCGATGGAAACAACTATCTGAATTTCTTCGTCTTCTAGGTCCCTTGTAGGTACAGCGAGGAAAGAAAGTTATTAAATACGACATATAGCTAATATGATATAGCGAATATACGAAGTTGATATAGAATTGGTGAAACTTGTCCGTAGAATAATTTCAAAGTTCAATAGAAATTAGATTTATTTCTTTTGCATACAAACTTGAATAAAACTTCCTAAACTGTATAGCGATGATAGTAGTAATTTATTGTGTAACACCTTAGGACGCGTATAGGGTTCTTAGAATTTTGTCTTCTGCAGAAAAACCTTTGAGTTTTCGCATATTCTGATTGAATAAATATTATAGAAATTTTTTCACAACAGGAAATATAATAGAAATAACGACAAGAATGCATGAATAATTCATATTTATATGATAATGATAAAATAAAGGGAATATAATTGAAATTAGAGAAGGAGGGATGGAATTAAAAGTTTGAAAATTAATTCGAATTAAGCAATCTAATGTATCGATATACTAAACGAAAGTTGAAAAGAAGAGTAGGTATAACTTCTATTGATATATCTACCATTTCAGAATATAGAAGTCATATTGATTCGCAGACTTGATGATGCATAAATAATGTAAGCGAATATGTCTACGTATAGGTATATATGGGGCATTTCATACCGAATCTAGAAAGGACTATGATTAATTTTTCAAATTTTTTTCCAAAAATTTACGGATTATTATACTTATGATGATTTTTGAAAATTAACGAATCGTTGGGCATATGATTCTAATAAAATCTAGGTCGAATCATTATTATGGAATGTTCTATATATATGTATATGTATACATACATTATATAAATAAATAATATATTTGAATAAAGTTGTAAAAATATTTTCCAATACGAAGGCTCTCTTTGAATTTAACGCGTACATAATGTAATGAATATAAGATATGAGTTTGAGAGAATCGGTAATATAATATATGAATGCGAATCTAATATAATATATAATTATATATATATTGAATATATGACCGTGTTTGTTCTACGTATTAAAATAATAATAAATAATAAAATTGTTTAAAGGGGAGACTCTAAGAAGGGAATTTGATCGATATATTATATTATATTATATTATATTATATTATATTATATTATATTATACAATCTATGATTAAGGTGTTATAAATAAAACGACTTTTTTTCATTAATAAAAATAAAAATAAAACTAAAAGAATCAATAGTTGTGTATTCCTAATCGATTCGTGTTGGGACCCCTACCCCCGCCCTCTGTCTTCCTTCCTTGATCGAAACGTGATATTGAATGATGATCTTCTCTCCGATCGTATAGGTATAGTATAGTAATTTAGAATAAATAATATCTTCATCACCTATAGTTCATTTTATAGTATTAAACTAGAAATTATGATATATATTAAATCAGGGTATGTATCGGAATTTATAATTAACGATCGAATTTCAGGACAACTTTATACACAGCAAATAATTGTTATAATCAATTTAATACCATATATATGTATAGTAGAAACAGCTAGTTTCCTATTCCTTGGTAATGTACAAGAAAATACATTGCTTGGCTAATTAATTAATTAATTAATTAATTAATTAATTAATAAGTAATTAATAATAGATAATTAATAACTATTATTATTATTATTATTATGAATTATTTATAGTTTTGTATTTTTTTTATTTTTTTTTTTGTATTTTTCTTCTTCTTTCAATTTCATTTCATTTCATTTTATTTTAATAAATAATTTTTAAAAACAATGCACAAGTGTTATATATATATATTGTATATAAATATGATAATAATATTAATAGCGACTAAACTAAAGTATATTTAATAATTATACACTATACTATATTTTATATTATTAATATATATAAATCCTAAGAAATTGTTTTTATTTATGTTTTTTCTCTCTCTCTCTCTCTCTCTCTCTCTCTCTCTCTCTCTCTCTCTCTCTCTCTCTCTCTCTCTCTCTTTCCTTCAATAACATTCTTTTTCTTCAGATAGAGATATTTTTTATTATCTTTATTATTATTATTATTATTATTATTATTATTATTATTATTATTATTATTATTATTATGTATTAGTATTATTATGGGTATAAATTTTGTATAATATGGGCAATCGTCAGCCTATATAGCGTATAATAATTACAGACGTTGCCTTAATATTGTTCGCGAATAATTAAATTAATCGTCATAATATTACATACTTACTATAGGTGTATATATATATATATAATAGAAAAACTTATTATTTAATTCTATTAATTATACTATAACTATATACTAATATACTATAGTATAATGTAATAAGACTTGATAGATTTTTTTTAATTATTATAGTATCAATCGAATGATATATATTATATGTATATATTTATTTTTATCTTTTGTCATTTTTTTTTTTTTTTTTTTCATCTGCAGCGATCGATGATTGAATAACAATACACAATTTTTGTTCGAAATATTGATCAATCTGTTATTATAGGTATTTAATAAATAAGAAAGAAATTATTAGACGCGACCACACATATCCGAACTGCGAGGCGTAATTTAGCCAATTATACAAATATCAAACTATAATAAATATATTAAGATCGAGGATGAAAAATCAATATAAAAAAGATAAGAAAAAAAAAGAAAACTCTTTTTTATATTATAGTCAACGATGGATTTTACACCTATACAGTCGTATATTAATTATATTGACATTATCTCGCAGCTTTATAAATAATGTAGTATGGTATAGTGTGTAATGATAAATGTTTTATGTTTCGGTCTATTCTATTAAAACGCGTTACATTAATAATTTATCAATTTTTATTTAATTTTTTTTTTCCTTTTTTCTTTCGTTTTCATCAACGACCTGATCGAAACAATCTAAAAATGTATTTTAAATATAAGAGAGTTAAAATCTAATATAATTTATTATATATATATTTTATTTATTATATATATCTAATATACCTAATAACGTTGTTATACCTATATACCATATAATATATTCATTTATATCTCAGGGTGTTAGTACAGGGGGATAAATTCATACGCTTAATATTCAACTTTTATCTTCGCAATTATAGTCGGGTATCTATACTACTACTAAGTTACCTTCGGTTACCCGCAAGTTTATCATATCACCCCTAAACTTTATACGCATGTTCGCAGCCAAGGTTTTAATAACTCAAATTAATCCTAGCAAACGCATTTGATATCAAATAAGAGCTTGTATAAAATTTAAACAAAGTATATTATCCCAAATGAAACCCCCCCTCTCCCCACCCGCCTCTATATCCCTCGTAAGAATCTTTTATGGTATACTGTACACCTAGAGTACACCTGGGTATATATTATCTAGGTAAAACAGGAGTGTGCATATCAACGAATATTTCAATTTCAATTGAAATATTGAATGAAATTTTTGTCGATCAATTATTATTATTATTATTAAAGTATATATATCCATATAGTATATCAGTTCTTTTTTATATCTTGTATCGTCGAAACATAGACAAAATTAGTACATTGTGCAACTAGTGCGCAAAATTAGTGTCTCCACCCACCCCAATGGTGAAATCACCGATTTGCACGAGTTGCATCATTGTTTTGTTTTTTTATTTTTATTTTTCGACTTGTCGTGTATAGTTTGCGTGTGCGAACTGCCCGTTTCTCGCACTAGTGCGCAAAATAATTACCTTGTGCGTTAGTGCGAGAAACGGGCACTTTTCACACGCGAAACGCAAGGAAAGTCGAGTTTTGCGCACCACGTTTTAACAAAATCATATTTCTAATATTCAATCTTTAGTCGTATTCAATAATTAATAACACGACGACTTTCTAAACGTGTGGATAAAAAAAAAAGTGGTGTTATTCGTTGTTCAGGCCGATGGGCCCAGACTTTAAATTTCGAATATTGATAATTGAAATATTGCACACCCCCTTATGATTAGTGAATGTTTTCCTTTAATTCTCAATGTATACTATTTTCTAAATTTCTACTATTTTTTATAGATAATAATACCTTATAATTGATAGTGTGACTCTTGTCAAATTTTTATATAATACTACTATGTATGTATAAAATGGAATCTATTGATTCGTATCTATTTTCTCTTTTCATTTTTCTACTTTCTTTTTTCTTTCATTATGCAATTTATATAAATCGTAATGCTAATCAAATAATTAATAATTATGACTAAAAGATCGATATAGTCGCTCGATGAATTGTTGTTTTTTTTTTTTGTTTTTCTTTAAATAGTATCATTTATTAATCGATTGGGTTTTTAGTATAAATCAAAGATAAAGATAAAGAGTGTAGAATTTTATTTACTAACGCATTGTTAAATAATGATGAGAAAAAAAACGCAAAAAATAAAAAAAATTAAAGCAATACACGTTTTTTTGTTTTCTTTCTTTTTTCTTCTATTTAAACACAAACAATTATAAATATTGACGAAAATTACTATACATATACATTATACATATTATATAGAAGAGAGGAAAAATCCTATGAGAATGCGATATTTGTTCATATTTTTGTGAATTAAAAATGGTGATATATTTTGAATGGAATGAAAAGAAATAAATAGAAAAAAAAATTAGAAAAAATTAGAAATTTTTTTTTTTAAAGATTTAGAAGAAAATTTGAAACTATCAACCGCTTTCAACATTGACTTAACGTTGAATATTACTTGACCAAAGAACAAGAAAAAAAAATAAATAAATAATAAGAAAATGAATCTTTGGTATCCAGCACCAAGGGAGTTTAGAGAAAATATATTCATTCGTCATAACTCATATAATAATAAGTTAATTTAATTATATATTGATGAATAAATCCTCGTCGTTTTTCATTTTTATAATATATTCGCTATAACTTCTCCCCGATACTCAAGTAGTTATTTAATGTTACGGAATCAACTTTTGTGTTTTCTTCATATTCCTTATTTCTTTATTTCTTTATTAAAAACTCTATACGAAAGCGACCTTAATTAATTATTATCATCTCGCATTTATTAGTGATTATTATAAGTGTATATTATATATCCCTAATATTCACACGCGTTAATATACCTATAATTCATGAAATATTTCAAGTATGTATACTGTGATTTATTTATTTCTTTCTTTATTTTTTTATTTTATTTCTTTATTTATATGATTAGGATAATGAACATTTTCAACTATCAAACTGCTTATAACAATGATTAAATAAGTGTTCGTATATTGTGATTTTTTTCTTTAATTTAATTTAATTTAATTTTCTTTTTTTTTATATAAGAAAATTTAACCATTTCATCAACATCTACATAGGTAATGTAATATAATATAGTATACTAGATTTAGAAGCGGATCATCACTATAATAAATAGTAATCCAAATATTATTGCTAAAATAATTTGACTGAGATTCTTTCGTTAATAAGATTATAATCTAATGTATGTATGTATGTTTGTATGTATGTGTCAGTATAATATTATGTAGTATATCTATCTAATATAATTATATATATAAATATTATTGTGAGTTTAAAGTAAGAAATTAAATTATGTATTTTCTTTCATACCTAATAATATAAAAGTTGAACGTTGTTTTTTTTTTTTTTTTAAATTATTATTCAAATCTATAAATGCGTAAAAATTTTTGCTTTCTTATTAAATCATTGTGTTTAATATCAATTAGCAATGTATTGAACGATTGTGTTCGAATAAAGAGAGAGAGGTAGAGAGAGATAGAGATAGAGAGAGAAAAAGAGTGAGCAAAAGAGGAAAAGAAAAAAAAGACAGAGAAAGTGAGATATTATAGTATTCTATATGTATGTACAATAATTTATAGTCACGATATAAACATAAAGAGAGAGAGAAGAAAAGAAATTATTTTGTACAAGTTCTGTAGCCAAAATGTTGTCATATATATATTTTTTTTAATATATATATATATAGGTATAAATACCAAGTTAATAAGTTAAAAAGTTTAATTAATTTTTTTATTATATGCAATTCGTTTATTATCGACAAATTTTCTATAATTTGTTGATTTTCAATATATAGTTCAGTATAAATAATATAGTATTATGTATTGTATAATCTGTGTACATGTTAAGTAGAGTTTTTTTTTTTTTTTCTATTATGCAGTAAGTAGGTAAGTGTATTATTATTCTTTTCGAATGTATGCCGACAAGATGAACACACATGCATCAAGATCAAGTTTTCTTTATTTTACCATTTGTCAATAATAAAATTGCCTATTTTGCGGATTTCTTTGAAATAGCTAAGAAAATCTGATTTTTTTTTTGTGCAATTGGGTAAAAAAAAAAAATACAAAATAAAAAAATCGTGTTAAAATAAATATAATATTCATTAATATTGTATATAGTACGATATTTGATGACTATATTATATATTATAATATAATTAATTCCCTATAACTATAAATAATAATAATAATAATAATAATAATAATAATAAACGAAATTTTATCATTCTTATCGATATTCGATTGAATAATACCTAATATATGTATATATACGATTATGATTTCAACGTGATTATTATTATTATATATAAATAAATTATACATGTTTAAATATACATCGAACTGTAATTAAGGATCAATCAATCAATCGATAAAATGAAAAAAATAAAATAAAAAGATTAAAAAATTATAATAAAAAATTTCGTATTACAGTTTGAAAATATTTATCAAGTTTAACAAAGTTTTTCTAATACTTCTTTTCACTGTGTATAGATAAACAGCGATATTTAATTATGTTTTAATAATAAAAAAAATGAAAAAATGAAAACATTTAATCTTTGATCAGTTTTAAGTAGACGACGGCTTATTTGCGAATAGTATACCTAAATGAGTATAGTAATAACTAATAGCGAAAAATAAAAACTGACAAATAGGTAATTTATATTAAAAATTCTAATCACGGTTCTTTGTCTTTTTTTTTCCTTTTTCACTTCTAGGTAGATATCAAAGTAAGAATTCATGCTTTATCTTACCCTTTTTTTTTCATTATACACACGCGAAATAAGCCAACGAAAAGTCGAATTTTCCGCACTAGTTGCACAATCTACCAATTATATTATCATCAATTTTTATTACCCTTGTATATCACTGGGTCACTTTTGTCTCTCTCTCTCTCTCTTTCTCTCTCTCTACTTCATTTCTCCTTTTGTCTCGACCAAGAGGTAATACATAAATTATAAATGTATGTATCGGTATGCGTAGCGTTTGCAATCAATTAGTTAGTTAGTTAGTTAGTTAGTTAGTTAGTTTGTTAGTTATTTATTTATTTAATCTATTACCAAACTGTTTATATAATTTAATCTATTCAATTAATTGACTGCCCTTAATAATACTATTTCTTTTACTTTTCTCATATTATCCCTTCACGCATCTTGGACATTAATGATAATACTAATAATAATAATAATGATAATGAGACAGTTTTCATTCAATTTCCGGCTAACCAGCATCAAGAAGAAAGAAATTTTCAGATTTCGAAAATCGACGATATAGATGAGAGAAGAAATTGTTGACGAATAAAATGTTTAAACCGAGGTATAGCATATGTACGTACTACGTATATATAATACTACTACACCCCGTCCGTCCCTCCCTTAGAAAAAAAATTATCATTTACAAAGAAAAAGAAAAAGAAAAAGAAAAGAAAAAAGAACATAAAAAACAAACATACACGCATGTGGGTAGTATACACGACTCACTTTTTTTCAACCGGTCACATAAGTTTATATCATCAAGTTTTATATATTTTTTTTTTTTTTTTACTGGGGGGGGGGGGGGAGGTAAACTAAAAGCGCGATTATACGACGACGACGATTATTATTATTATTATAATACCTAGGAATCGTACGACGATGATCCGTGATCGTGGGCAGGGCTTGGTGGGGTAGACGGATTTGAACTATTGTTCGACGCTATTGAATGTCGAGGACTTCCGCCAGACGTGTGCTCCTGGAATATTAAAATTAACAATTAAAACTATAGTTGCACAACGTTCCCTTTTTTTTTTTTTTTTTTTTTTTTGAAAAATGCACGTTTCTCGCACTAAAATCGCGTAATCACTTTGCGCACTGGTGCGAGAAACCGGTAATTTGCGCACTAGTGCGAGAAACTGGTACTTTGCGCACTGGTGCGAGAAACTGGTAATTTGCGCACTGGTGCGAGATACTGGTACTTTGCGTATTTTTGCGAGAAACTGGTAATTCGCACACGCGAAATATGCAGCAAAGCGTTATAAATCTGTGATTTGAACGATGAAGAAAAATGCTAATTACCTTATCGTGTAACGACGCGATACTACCAAGTGACAACGGCGTATGCGATCTTAGATGTAATGATTCTGAGTCGACTTGGTCTACCGGAGTCCTCGGCAATGACGGAGGTGTGGCAGTGGGTCTAGGAGGGGCAGGACCTCTCCGAGATGAAGTGGAACCTGACGATATAAAATATAGAACTTAATAGTTAAAACGATCCAATTAGCTTTTTAATAGGTATGGGAAAATTATCGAAGGGAGATCACACGACGAAATAAAATTCACATTGTTTTTTTTTTTTTTTTTTATCATCCATAATAGAACAAGTTTTTACCATTATGTGGTGAATATCCAGAATTTCTAGTCATGTGTGAACTTAGCCGGCGCGTATCGGACGGAGGATGTCTTGGCGGTAGAGGGGCCGGTTTATTTGGTGCCGATATACCAGAGCCGTACAACTGTTGAGAAATAGATATTATTCCGTGTTAAAAGATAAACACACACACACACACACCGATGTTTTATTTTTGTATAAATAATTTTAATAAAACTTATGATAATTACTCGTTGTTGACTCCCGTGAAGATGAGTACCGGACTGAGGTACGGTGTACTGTTGTTGATCCGCCGTCTCTAGAGTTGTTGGTAAATCTAATAATCGTTGAATCTGTGATAAGGAGAAAAAATAAATAACAAAATAAAGAAAGAACATTAAACTCTTATGTTTTTATCAATTTCCTCGATTCTTAAATATATTATCGCTAATCTATTCTCACCTGTATGCCATTTCCCGGTCCCATGTGACTGATATGATTAAAATTAGTCGGAGCAGATATCATTTTAGATCGTCTATCCGTAGGTCGAGCTGCTCGGTTTCCTTCGCGTAAAGAGAACCTTCTTCTCGGTCTTGCCATTTGTCTACCACTAGCGTCAACCGTTGCAAGATTCAACAATTCACCTATAAGAAAGAAGGAAATGAGAAAAAAAAAGAACAACAATGTTTTTTTATTCACACACTTCTATTTCTTGCGTGATGAATTTAGTTTTTTCATTCGACAAACACTCACGTTGATGTAAATTACTCAAATATATGACGTGTGGCATGTCGTTGATTGTACAAGAGCTCAACGATCCCGATGAATTCAAAGGACGAGCTCTTTTAACGTTCAAAGTCTGGAGCCAGTCTCCGGTCGTACAGTCAAAAGCGTCGACATGAGTTTCGCTGTATACTAGAAGATAGCCTTCGCAGTAGCCTGCGGATACGAAGATTTTTGATTAGCTGCGAGAATATACGGTAATCATACGAGGATACGGGGATTTTGCTAATAAATTATACTCACTGACTGCGATCGGTACAGCCGGATACATGATCTCTCGATCTCTGCTCTTCCTCCCTTGACTATCGACGTAAACAGCTAAGGTGTGAAAAACGAGTAAAAATTCACCCCGTGGAAGTTCTATGCAACGTAAAGCGTCCACTGCGCTATAAGTGAGAAAACCTAGCAGGGTATTCTCCGGATGTACTAGCGCTGTGAATAAATAAATCGGTTTTTATGTAATATTTATATCGTTATCACAGATTGTGGTAATGGGTAATTGATTATAGAAAAAAATGATTATCTTACAAATCGGTGAATGATCTCCTAAAATGCTGTAAATTGAGAAACCGGATGGATAACCGACGCACAGTCTACCTTCCGTGAGTACTTGAAGTGTTTGAGCATGGCAGGGTAACATAACTTCGCGAATTCTCTTATGCCTTGTTTTCGTACGTGTTATTTCGTATATTATAACTTGGGAAGAATTCTGTAACGAAATATTCAGGTCTTGATATTGCAATGAAAATTTCACACGAATCTTTGTCAAAACTTTTCTTGCAACAAAATTTTTCTTTTATACCTGTCTCTTAATCGCTACGCATAAACAATAAGTCAATGGATTACGACGCATTATTCCAGTCGTTAATGTTATGCAACCCTTTGTCTCCGCGACTTTAATCCATTCAACTTCGTCGCCGTCTAATGCTCTCACAGGTACAAGTCTTACGTGCCTCTGTTTACCGCTAAGTACAACGATCAATTGTTCTTCGGTCACGTATTCTAACAGGTATATCTTCTTTCCTTCTCCAACTCGCGCAATTTCTGAATACATAATATGGTGTTTTTGTTTTCGTTTTGTTCAGGATATTAGAAACCGGCTTTTTGCCGGATGGATAATCTTTACTCACCACTACGATCTAAATCTAAGCAGAATAGGCCCTCCTCGGTGCCAATGACTAGACGATCAGGGTCAATTATTGTTCCTGACATAACGTTCTTGATAAGTGCTAGAGTGTTGTCTAGCAGTTCCTTCACTCGGAATATCTAGATTACGGTATTGCATAAGTTGAGAAGTGCGAATCATTATCAAAAATATATTGTTCATTTTTTTCATTGATTAAACTGTCCAACCCATACCGTGGTGTTTGGAAGATTGTTGCGCTTCAAAATACGATGTAGTTCACTCAATGCCACAACCCATTTAGTCTTTTCACTCTCCGTATCGGCCAGCATCAATGTGATATTCCTCAGGCCTGGCGGTTCCATTAAAGACGTTGTTATCTGTTGTTAGCAAAGAATGTGAAAAGATCCATTCGCTGGGTATAATTATTGGAAAACACAACGACATACTATACTCACTCTAAATATACATGGAATGTCTTTTTTAGTTGCATGTATCACGTCGGAATCGCGCACTGAACTAACGCTGAATTCCTCGTCTCTCATGTCCAATACTTGAGATACGTAAACAGAAGGCAAAGCGTTCCGATCCGGTGATATATCGTAAAGAAATAATTTAAAGTCACAAACAACGACGAACTGTCTGACCCATCCCTTCTTCACGCCGCCCATCTTTGGCACTTTCACATATCCCTCATAAGCCGTTCCAATTCCTCTGGTAGGATCGATGCCCAGCGGTCGTTTTGCTGTAATATATTTAATATATTTATGAAATAAGACAAATCTGTTTCCCTCGTTCGTCGATACCCCGCTTAATTCTACTCACTTTGATCGGGAGGCACAGGGCAGATTGAGGGAACCTTGTCGCAGCAAGACATGTGGCAGGCAAAGCCACACACTTCGCAGACTACACCTTGCCTGGTAAGACCGACCATCAGGGATGTACAATGGTTGCATTTTGTCGGTGCGGAAAAAGTGCGGACTAAAAATTGGTGGGATTTTGGTTTTGGCTGTAAGCTAAGCTGCCCGTGCGATATTGACGATTTATTCAATAACTCGTGAGATAATGGAGAGGTGGGATCCTGCAATTGCATTAAATTTCATTTCAGAATATCATCAATGCACATCGACTAGTTAATATACTCACGATGCTCTGTTCTGACAAATTGCTTTTGCTGCTTGATATACTAGGCGCACGGTTGTCCTCTATGTCACCTTCGACACTATCTACACTACCGTGGCGTGTACTGCCCGCAGTTTCCTTGAGGAAGTGTTCGAGGTACGACATTTGGGATGTGGGACGTTCTAGGACTGAAATTTACGTTTAAAACCAAATGAAAAATTATGCCCAAGGGTACGCGGTAGCTTTGTTCATCTCTCTATGCGTCAGTTCAACCATTGCGTTCAAAGTGATGTATGCATAAATTTAATAGCAAAAATTTGTTGACGCATAAAACTGCGCAAATTTGAATATATCTCGTGAAATTTGAAAAATTCTATAAAGACTAAAATGATGTATGATAAAGAGATGATATTGAAAAAGCTTAACATCTAAAGACAGAAATTTTCCACATATTAATAACTGATATACAGGGTGAGTTATCTCTGGTATAAGATGAGGGAGGGGCTTTCTATTCATACTTTTTATCGCCGTTTCGAGAAGCCCCCACTTTTTATTTTCACGCGTCGTCAAGACTGATGATTTTTATGAGCATGTATGGAGAGGGGCGGAGCGTTTGCCGTTTGACGATAAGCCCCTCCCTCGTGCGATACAAGAGGAAACTCACCCTGTATACGATTAATAAAATTCAGTTTTGTAAGATGATATAATATTCGATAATTTTTTCCGCAGTATATTTCATCGATATTAAATAAATGTCATTCGTATTGTAGAATGAAATGTAAGATAAGAATCCTGTTCTATGTTTTAAATCGACGAACGATAAACGAAGGAAAAAATTATCGATATTTATTGCGCTTTAAATCCATAAAGCGTTATACACACACGAGCTTGTTATATTGTCAGTCTCAAAGTTTTAGAATCAATATGATAAATAGATATAGTCATTTATGAAAAAGCGATTTGATTAGAAATTTGCTTTTTTTTTCTCCTTCTTCTTATTTTGTATACCGAAAAATCATTTTGACATTTTGATATTGTAACAAGCTATATAACATTTAAACCGATAATGTAGTCTGAAAAAAAATAAGGAAAGAACAACAGTGAATAACAAAACCATTACATTATATATTATATATATGTAAAAAAAAAAAAATGAAAAAAAAAAATAAAAGGGAAAACAGAAAATGCAGCCATCACCTAAATATTTCATTATATAGATACGTATACACAGATTTATGTACGATAATATGGTAACGATGAAAAAAATGAACAACTTGCGAGAGACATATCTGACAAATTTCCCATAAAACTTTCAAAAATGATATTATAAAAACAAAAATAAAAAAAAAATAATAATGATAAAGTAAATTCTAAATCAGACGAGACAGGACAACCACCCCACAGATAGGATTAACGATGGTTAGATATGTTTTAAACGCTTGCACCTAGTCAATTTTGGTGCAAATTATTCGTTTTAATATAAATAAACTCAAAAACAAACTCTTTAATTTCTTCAAACAATGCAACGGCTGTTAATTTTTATCACGGACGTAAGCTCAGGCATCGAGTGTAACTTTGAATTCCAAATGAATGATGTTTCATTTCTTCATTAGTATAATAATATATAAATTATCACGATATTTCTCTCCGTTAGTAAATACCGAGTGAACTTCTACTCTACCAATAAATAAGAAAATAAACGTATCAGGGTATCCTGCTTGGATTTTATGCATCCGAAATCAGTTTTTTAATTCAGAATTTGTTTATCGGAAAAAATTAGAGACCCAAATATCTGAAACCGAAGCATCGGTTCATCCGAGACCTTGCTGTTAGCGGTTCGACTTAAATTGCAGCTAACTATGGAACCGGATAACCGACGAGTCCTAACTATGAGTTTGATATTGCTCGATAGAATTATCAAACATCTGTGAAAGAAAAATAGAATTCCTTGCTTTATTTGTTATTTAAAATCTTTAGTTACTAATCAAAGTTACACGATAACCGAAGCCGTGAGTACCGTGGTTTTGATTAATAGCGATTTCAAATTTAATCAGCCAATAACGAATGTAGTACTGCGACATAGTTTTTTTTTTTTCTTTTCTATTTGTGTTTTTTTTTTGTGTTTTTTTTTTCTTCTACATAGTTTACCAGACGAAGATAAGACGGTATCCGCGTAACGATTGACGATTGAGTACGAGGCACGAGGAAATCTAGTTAATAAGCAGGACGTAGTGATGCGAGGAGCACTTTGGGCTGGCAGGGGCGTCGTCAACTTGTGTATGATGATGCGCTGGGGATTTGTTGTAACGACGATAGATGATGATTTGCTTGACGATTTTGTTGGCGGGAAGAAGGCTGTCACAAATACAGTTTGATGATGAGCAACACGAGGCCCCATACACAGCTGGTTACGCCAATAAACAGAGGCACTTTGTTGTCTAGAAATGAAAATTTCATTGCGTACCGGATATAATCGGTTGGTTATTACGCTCAACAGATATATCCCAACAGCGACAACAAAACAATTTTCTGCCTTATACAATGATATCGCATTCTATCTATCTATCCAATATACAATTTTTCATTCAATTAAAGTTAACGAACACCCTGACTACTAATTCTATTATTCACACGCATTATTTTAGTTCACGTACCCGTAAGAAAAAAAAACAAAAAAAATAGGAGACAAAAAATAAAGGACTTTCTTCAAACTCTACAAATCATCACCTAATCAGACTTTACGGACTACACTTCGTGCAGTTAGAATTGCAAACCTCAGGGAATATAAGAAGGGATACACACACCTTGGGAATATACAGGGTGAATTTTCCCTGGTATCGTATGAGGGAGGGGCTTATCATCGCAAATGATCCGCCCCTTTCTGTTTCATTTTTGAAAATGAAATTCTTTGATTTACAGCCTCGTTCTTTTTCTTGTTGACGTTGAGAAAAACGCTCACATGAATCGATTTGGACCGAAATTAGATAATCAATTTTAGAATATTTCCTCAAAATTTTAAAGAGTTTGGATGAACGATGCGAGCCGTATCTTGTGACGATCACTTTTTCTTCACGACAGACTCGATCTGAACTAAGATAATTTGTAATTACAGTAGAGTTCGATTTTGGATGATTGACTTTTCGGATGACCAAATCGTCATTCGGATAATTGACATTACAGATAACTGACGTTTGGATAACCGACGCTCTACTGTGTGTCTAAAAATGTAATAACTGAGTGAATGGAAAAGAAATTTCTTTCAAGGTGTGTGTGATCCCCTTACTGAACTACCCTCGAACGATTTGGATTAGCATAGTATTGCAACAGAGATGTTAAACATGTTTTAATCTACCCTTTACAGTGCGCTAGGTAATATTATCAATTCAAGAGAAAATTTCTGTGTCAAAGTATTTATACCGATTTTTATAAGTTTCAACTAATCTCCATGTGCATATTAGCTTTCAAGATTCCGATGACTAAACTATGATATAAACTTTCTTCGATATAATATCGCAATATTCAATGTGAAAATTAACTGACTACATGCGCGGGGCATTCAATAATGAATTTCCTTTGATATCCAGACGGCGAAGCCTCATTTTTTCACTAATTGCTCTTTTCCGATTGATTCCAATCTCTTTTCATTCGTCGTGTAGAAAGTTTCGTAGTTTCATATCTTGACTAGCTATAGCTGAGAATTTTTGTTTAAATTAAATTTTTTTTTTTTCTTCTATCCTGGTATTGTGTAAATATATTGAAAAGTATTGCGTCGTTCAAAAGCTATATCATTGAATTAGGCCTTAATAAAAGCAGACCATGTCTAAAATAAAGCTTGAAATTATTATTATTATTATTATTGTTTTTAAAGGCATGTACGTGGTAGTAGTGTGAGAGAGAATTTTTTGTTTTACCGCACTACACAAAACATATCTTTATTCTATTTTTCTTCTATATATAAGTATGATTGTGTGATTGGCGGATGGTTATATTATATATATATGTATATATATATATTAGACGCAAAACAATCATATTTCAGATAAAATTATTGAAATTTTTCGACGTACACTGATTCACGTCCACTGTGGCTGTCAGTTGGTTTATTCCATTGGACTGCTCGGTCATTAACATGTTGAATTTGTCTCAAATTGAAAATTCACCGGATGCTCAACGACATAAAATCACCGGCATAATCTCGACGTAAACTCAGGGGACTCTTAACCATTAGCGTTTCAACGCTATGGCAATGATTTAGATACTTGGGTGAAAAAGTCTAACATTTCAGTCCATCGTTCTCCCTGGTGAATGAATGCCTCTTAAATGTACATACCTGAGCCTATAATCAACCCAATTCATTATATTATGTACCACTTATTCATACGCATTAGGTACTAGTCTTAAGGGGCTATATGCAGTTTGGAAATTATATTTTCGAAACGCGGTGCGCAAAATTTGACTTTGGGTGCCTATTTCACGTGTGCAAAGTGCCCGTTTCTCGCACTAGTGTGGAAAGTGTCCGTTTCTCGCACTAGTGCCCGAAGTAATTCTATTCTTCGCACTAGTGCGAAACACGGGCACTTTCCACACGCAAAATAGGGACGAAAAGTCGAATTTTTCGCATATTTTGAAAAAATTAGATTTCCCTTCCGATACGTTCGTTGTCTGGTATCGAGGCGGCCGAAAAAAATATTGGGGAAATAAAGTCGTCGTCACCTCTCAGAATCTTCTACTTTCTCAATGGGAATATAAATACATAATATCTGTGTATATTTAATTATATACAATGAAGTGTAAATAAACAATAAATATGCCTGAATATTCCGTTCGAACGATACAGTATATATCTTGAAAAAAAAAAAATGGTTGGAAACTAAGAAAACTTATAGTATCACAATTCCATAATTTCATGGAAAATTCATCAGTCAATCTCTGTGTGTGTGTGTGGGCATTGAAAATGATACAATATAATCGTTTCGATTATTTCCTTTTGTTAATTTTATATGAAAATTATAATCTGGTTAAACTTGCGTCAGGTGATTTATGAATATTGAAAAAATTTTTAATTTGCCTTGACGTCGTTAGGTAGAACCCATCGCTAAATTATGAAAAACTATATACCGTATGCCCATTGTTATTATTCAATTAATATAAAATATATAATATAGAAATGAAAATTTCCTGAAAAATTCTTTATTACATGGCCAAAGCGTTGCCTCTCCGAGATTGAATTGTGGCTAAAATTTTCTCTCCAAATCGTGTGAAAAACAGATTGAAATAAAAAAAAAATCAAGATTTCAAAATGAGATACAGAGCGAATTCTGTGGCAAAAATTTTAGTTACACTAATTTCGAGGCAACGCTTTGAATCTCAAAGTAACGCCAGGTTCTGGCCTGCTCTCCAGGTGAATATCCATGCGAGAAGAGACTGTATACGGTATATGGGGCATTCCCTACCAAATCGACCTGGGCCTGATTCGGTATGAAATACTCGATATGTTTATTTGTAACTTTGTCAAAGAATGAAGATTTTCGGTCCTAGATAGCAGGCGATCGCCTGGATACTCGACCTGAGATATTCATTAAATAATGTATAATAAAGAGGATCCGATCAGCTGGGAATATCGAAAGTGAATAAAAAGAAAGAAGAGACTATCGTGAAAAGCGCACGTTGCCTTGTAACAAAATTTATAGAATATGAAGTATATATTAAAGCACCCCGGTCAGCGGAGTTCATCGTTAAAGAGTATCGCTATGTTTGGAAAAAAAATGAATAAATAAAAAATAAGCAAATAGTTAAAAGTACTTGATTCTATTTTCAAAATAAGCCCGTTTCAAAAATGTAGAAATTTAATGAATAAACAATCTTGCTGAATATTCGGAGAGGAGAAGGAGGCCGTTTCTCATTTGTCTTTGAATCGATTGATGTGTACTTACAACCATCGCCAGTATCCAGACGCCCTTGTAGCTCCTTTATCTGCATTTCTTTTCTCTTAGCTTCGTGAGACATTGCGTCTAGCCTCTGTCTGAAGTCCCTAAGTTCTCTGTGTGTAAAAATTAAGAGCGATTTATTACCACCGAAGACTTTCCCCTCCCCCCACAACGCCCTGGATTATAACGCTGGAAAGATACTCACTTCTGTGCAGCGATGAGGTCTGATCGTGTTTTGGTAAGTTCTTCTGAGATTGCTTGTTTCGCTTGAATTTCGCTCTGCAATGAACTCTGAAGGTTCAATAATTCCATTTTGTCTAACTTCTGGGATCTACGATTTCTCCAGTTCTTATCAGTCATTGTAGAACCACCGACAACTCCGCCAACTCCGCCAGAGTGTTTTAAGAACTCCAGTTCTTCTGTCATCTTCGTTGCCAATGCCTAAATTTCGCACATAATGGAACAAGATTTAACGTCAAATGATTCTAAATCACTTTCTCATTATCGGTTTGATTACAATAACTTTTTTTTCTATTAAAACCCGGTGCGCAAAATTCGACTTTTCGTGCCTATTTTGCGTGTGAAAGGTAAGAAAAGTCGAATTTCGCGCACTAGTTGCAGAGTGTACTATTTTCTATGAAAACAGAGATATGATAAATTGAAAATGGCAAACATCGGATCCGAATCCCTCGAATATCCGCCTCTTGAATGTATATTACCTGTAAATATCCTCTGGCATCTTTTTCGTCCGAAACCCATTGGATAATTTCATTAATCTGAGCTTCCCACTGGGCGATGGCTTCCTTCTTGTTTCTCAACTCTTCGTATTCTTCTTCGAGCTGTCTTCGCTCACCTTGGATTCTTCCGACGCTATCGGTAACGGCCTCAAGATCGAGTATAAGCTTTTTGTTCTCTTCGACTAGCATCTTTTTCTCTCTCTCATACCTCCGGCTTAATTCATTTATTGTTTCCTCGCTGTCTGTGAGGTTCTCTAATCTAGCAGCGTCCAATTTTTCCCTAGCAGATTGCACCTCGCGCTCTAATATCTCCCTCCTATTTTCAGCCTCGTGTAACTGATCTTGTAAACTCCTTATCTCTAACGTAAACCTACTCTGTTGTTGGTTCAAATTTTCATTATATTGAACCTCGAGCTTTTCAACCTCCGCTTTCAACCTGTGAATCTCTTGAGTAGCTAACGCCTGATTAGCGCTGCTATCGTTACCCACAGATCTCTGTCTAATCTTTTCCGTTTCTTCTTGCATCTGTTTACAATACTCCTCGCTTCGTTCTCTCAACTTTCTCTCCTTGCTAGTCTCGGCCATAGCTTCCTCAACCCTATTCTCCAACTCCCTTCTCAATTTCTCAGCTTTTCTAATGTCGTGTCGCAGCGAGTCCACTTTCTGCATAACAACTTCAAGCTCTTCTTCCTTGTCCCTCACCTGTCTGGATAATTTCTGTTTCTGTTGCCTAAGCTCGGATAATTTATCGGTCACCTCTGTGTACTCGGTCATAGCAAGTTTACGCTGAGTCAGAGCGTCTTTTAGCTCTTTATCTTGTAGTTTAAGTTTCTCTTGAGCATCAAGCTTGTCTTTTACAGCCTCTTCCTTTTCCATCCTCAGACTTCGCACCAGTTTTTCAAGCTCTCTTATCTTTGTCGACTCGCCGTTATCCAGGGCGCACAAATCCCGCGGTAGTTCCATAGACTTCAGCTGCGTTTCGAGTTCTGAAAATGATGAAAAACGGGTTTAAAAATCGCGTTCATTTAATGAAACAAATTTAAATGGGAAAAATAGAAACAAGACTCTCACCGCCGTTCCTTTTAGTAAGGGTGTTGATCTCGTCCTGAAGTTTTCTCGTCGCGTTATTAGAGTCGGGAGATGTAGTGGGAGAAAAATGACCGACGCCAACTTGGTTCCTTAAATCAGCGACCGTAAGAGTTAGCTGGGCGTTCTCCTCCTCTAACATCTTCATGCTTTTATCCTTCTGACATATAGCGGGAAGAGAACCGAGGTCTGATATCCGGCTATAAAGTTGTAAACGAATATTTATTAAAAGCATAAGTGAGTAAATTATTGTCATCGATAGTTACCTTCCTTGCGTGAAGCTAAATCCTACAAATGGTAAGTGTAATGCAGCAAACGCAGAGTTAGCTGCCGGAGGAACTGCGTCTGAACTTCTTACATCGGTGTCGTCGACGTCAAAGTTAGACGTATCCGTCGGAGAAGATACTTCGGGGATATAAGGGGCTGTGTTGTCTCTTAGAATTTCCCAGTTCACACCTTCGAACCACGGATGTTTCTGTTCGGCAGAGTCAATGCGTGACCATTATGTACATACTTTTCAGATTTTCATTAATCATTATTGTCTAACTCGTTATTAACTGATTTGTAGAAGATCGTTTGTGCACAAATCATACGAAACAAACCAGGTTTAACATTAATGTTCCAGACACGTCTTTCGGTCAACTTTCGACCATTATGTACATAGCTTTTCAGATTTTCATTAATCATTATTGTCTGACTCGTTATTAACTGATTTGTAGAAGATCGTTTGTGCACAAATCATACGAAACAAACCAAGTTTAACATGAATGTTTCCAGACACGTCTTTCGACCAATCGAGTATACCTTGAAATCGTCGATACCATTCTGTCCCAATCTAAATTCCGAACTGCATATAAGTTTCCTCATAAGATCCTTGGCCTCCTCGGAAACTTCGTAAGCGTCTTCTATCGGGAAGTCGAAACAGTTCTGAAAGTTTTTATGAGAAACCAATGTATTCGGTGCGATATGGTGAAGGGCGAAAATACTTGAACAATAAACACAGGAATCGATGAATTGTGTAACTACGATTTTTTTATCACCTTGTGATTCATGATCTTGCCGTAAGTTTCGACCAGTGATTCAGCGTAGAAGGGAGTTTCCCCGTACAGCATTTCGTACATACAAACTCCTAGAGACCACCAATCGCATTCGGGCCCGTATCTTCCCTGACCGTCTTCCATAGCCTGTGATTAAACGACAATAAAAATTTATGGTATCGAAATAACGGATTCCCCCAATTTTAAACGGGGATTAAAATTCCGCCGCTTTAATTACCCTCAGAATTTCAGGGGAGATATAATCCGGAGTACCGACTGCAACGTTACTCTGAACCGTTCCGTCCTCGAACAGTCTTAAACAGGAACCAAAATCGGCTAATCTTATGTGACCATTGGCGTCGAGTAATACATTGTCGGGTTTGATGTCTCTATGAACGTATCGCAAGTCGTGTATAGAACCGATGGCTAAGACCATTTCGGCTATGTAAAATCTGGCCATATCTTCGGGAAGACGATCTTCAAATTTACTCAACAAAGTCAGAAGGTCTCCACCGCAATAATAATCCATAACAAGGTACTGTGCGGAAAAGTCAAAAGTTCATAGTCGTTAAATTTTTTCTTCCTCTGTATAATACTTGAGATATATGGCGAGTCTCACCAGATTATTATCGTCCTGAAATGCGTAGTGGAGATTAGTTATCCACCTACGATCACCGTAGACCAACACATCCCGCTCTTCTCTGAAACATGCGGTCTCCGCCCTCTTAAGCATCTCCCATTTGTTCAATATTTTCATAGCGAATACTTTGTCAGATCCTCGCATTCTGACAACGCAAACTTCCCCGAAAGCACCTCGACCGATAACTTTAACTATTTCAAAATCTTCTCTAGCTAATTGGAGGCTTTTTATACAGGAGGCGACCGGCTTTACTAGAAATTTCAACACACACACACACACATATTACCTTACTAAAAATTTTCTAGTTTCATATTTTTCAACTTTTTCAAACCAACGATACGACCTGAGGTCGTATCGCTGAATTCGAAAAAAGACAAAGAAAAAAAAACTGATCATCATCATCGTCGTCGCTAAGCATGATACTCACTAAATTCGATAAAATCTGATACTGTTTTTTCCCTGCGCAGTGAAGAGTTACAGCACTCGTCGTAAAGCACGAGTAATATATCGATCAGTGTTTCTATAGAAAATGTGTGACCGGCTCGTCCTCCCTGAACTGGACCGCCGACGAATAGAGCCTCGAGCTGCCGCAGTCTTCCGCCCACTCCTAAACAAGATATATCAAGTTTAATTTTTCATTTCATCATTCGTTCAGGAGATTCGAAGTATTTTGTCAAGTCCTAAGCCTCTCCTAAGTTGAGATATCGTCGTTATTGATAATACCATTGATAGCAAGACCCTTGGGCATCATTTCAGATGGAGTAAGATTGTAGTGATGTTGTGGTAGTTCCGACATGGCCGCTGCTGATCTTTGCTGTAACAATTCCTTACCACGTTCGTTCGACGCTACTTCCGTCATAGCTAAAGCAACTTATTAACTTCGTGCTCCACCGCCTCATTACTGAAGTAGAAGCGCACTGCAATGAAGATCATTGGTGTTAAAAACAAGAGGATTACTCGAAACAGCACAAACACCTGATGAAGTGAGACCAGATTCTAATCTTGAAAAAAAAATTACTTATCGTGTTACTAAACGCGAATATTAATCGTCGATTTAAAGGTTACAGAGAAACAGCGTCTTAAGAAAAAGAGTGATGCGATTGTCATATTTTTTCTCGTTTTTTTCGTTTTTTTAATATCATAGAAGGAGAATAAGCAGAATAAGAAAAAAACAACGACAATGACAATGACAATGACAATGACAACTGTAATGTAAGTAAAATATCGAATGTCTTAGATATAAATGAGAGAAACGATTGAAAGCAAAAGAATAGAACAAATTTTTAGATCAATAATCTGCCGAAAATCGTGTAAGTATACCATACACGCGGTTATAAAACACACACTCTATGTTTGATATCAGGCTTACGTCTCACTGTGCACATGTATGTATGTATGCATGTGTGTGTGTATGTGTAGGGTTATTTTTATTATTTATTTTTATTTTTATGTAAAAATTAAATGTTAACATCGGGAAAAAATCAGCTGCTGTGTGTGTGTGTGTGTGTGTTTTTAAGATATTAGGTTATATCTCTGAAGTTGTTCGCGGTTAACGAGAAAATTACGTAACACGATCATAGTATAGTATAGTATAGTATAGTATAGTATAATATAATATAAAAAAAAAAAATTGAAGACAGGGTGGTAAAAGTAAAGAAAAGAAAAGAGCGAAGAAAACTACCCTAACGGATAAACTAAACTAAACAAAACAAAACAAACCAAAACAAAAGAGAAGAGAGAACAAAAAAAGAAACGAAGAAAGTTGATCAGACTGTTTTCTTGTATCTAGAGAGTTTATAACTATTGTATGCATGTACTACTGTGCTATACTATACTTATAAAGGATTTAGGTTAGTTTAAACATTTATATATATGAATACGAATGTATTATTGAATCGAATGGGTTGTAGGGCGAGTTCGTGAATGTATATTTTCTTTTTCTATTTTTTTTTCGCTTATTACATTATATTACTATATGCAGATGCTGTAGTATGCACACATGTTTCTGAACCTTTTAGTATATATATATAAATTAGGCAGTCGCAGAACGACGATATTGTAACAATAATGACAGCAATGAGAATTGACAATGCGATTATATGATGTATTGAATGAAATAGGAAATGATAAATGAACGCCGAATATGCGTTATATTAATAGTATAGAGTTGTTATATACTGTGTATCGAGATATATCGCGGATAAATGATAGAACAACGATTCGTGGTGTTTTTTTGTTTTTTTTGTTTCTTTTTTTCACGCGAATGCAATACGACTATAATATGCGATATTATGATCTACGTCGTATGTAATATACATATACATACTATATGCACTATATAATACACACCCGTCGTATATTGAGAGAATAATAATAATAATAAGACGAAGGAGAAGAATATATAGTAATATGAATGAAATATTGGGAGTGGAAAATAATAAACAAATGAATCCGACTCGAAATCGTGTCACACTACATACTCTACGATTATTATTGTTGTTATTATTAGATTTTCATTGAATTTTATTTTTATAACCTATATTTTTATCTGCGCGCAACATCGTCCTCTATAATAATCGCGTTTCCGTACGTGTGTCGATATTAAATCCCGCACCGTATGACGCAAATAGGATAAAACTAAATTGATGTAAAATAAAATGAGTAATGATGTGTATGTATAATATATGTAACTATGGGTGTAGGTAGATAGTTTTAGCAGATATTCCCGTTTTTTTTTTACATTCACACCAAGGGCGAAATGAGGTATATCATTATGTTGATTAGAAAATTCGCAATTCTGCGTGTGTGCGTGTGTGTGTATATGTGTATACATAAAATCTGTCGTTCTTACATATTTAATAAAAGTTCGGTTATCGCCAAGTCTCTATGTGTGTATAATAATATAGTGAAGGTGAAGGTAAAGATTTTAGTTAGTTAAATATTTTCTATATTCTATAACTATATAATGTATCTATATTCTATTCACCTGCCGCGAGGCAGCAGCAGCTCCCCTTTTGTCTTTATATATATATATATATATATATATTTTTTTTTTCTCTTGTTTCTTCCTCTTTTTAATTATTCCTTGTTCGATTTCTCTCTCTCTCCCTCTCTCTCTCTCACTCTCTCTCTGTGTGTGTATGTGTTTCAAACTTACGTATGCACTAGTTATTAATTTATTTATTTACTCATTTGTTTATTTATATATTATATATATATATATATATATTACTTAATTATTATCACGATACATTTTACTTTACTACTATATCCCGACACTTCACCACCTCCACTATTTTCCCCACCCTCTTCGCTCTTCTCACTCTATATCCCACTCTCTCTCTCTCACAGACACACGCTATCTCACTATCTCTATCTATCTATGTGTTGTTGTGTTCTTCTATGCCCGTACGTATTATACGATTCCGATTCTTGCGCTTCTGCAGCCTGCACAGCACAGAGGGTTCTCTATCTCTCTTTAATACTCCCCTATATTTCAGCTGCAGTAAGCTTTTACCCCCTGGCTAGGGCTACCCGTATTTAATTTCCCCCTTATAACTCCCGGACCCGTGCCCGTGCGTTACCGCAGACCTTCCGTCCACACTAACTTAACTTCCCTATACTCTTTCTCAATTTTACTTACGATTTTTGTATGCGGATGCGCGCTGTGTGTATGATTTTCATGTGTGTATGTATGTATGTATGGCTCTCTATGTGTGTGTGTGTTTTTTTTTTTGCTTTTTTTTTTCTTCTTTTTTTTCTTTCTACTTCTTCCTTACCCATAGAGAAAAATATCACAGCTCTCTCTCGCAGGTTATAAAGGTATAGTAGTATGGAATCTAGATGTAGAATACCGAACTGAGTAGTGAGTACTCCCCTCCCATCAAAAACTTCCCTGTTTTTGGCGCACGTGTCCTATATAGGTGTGTAAACCCGATGCAAACCCTAGCCAATCATAAGCCTCTAGCATCTGGCGGCGATGAGCGACAACTATCGCGTAGCGAGGTCATTACGGAACGCCGGAATTATTTTACCGCGCTTTAATTTGAACCCGATAATAGTACGTTCTAAAATATCAGATTCTTGATGATCTTACAAAGTGTGCGGGAATCAGCATTTCCGCACATTTATCCATTCAAAGTGTGCGGGAATCTTTACCCATGCGGGAATGATGATTCCCGCACACTTTGTCGATTCATCCATGCGGAGTGTACACAAAGTGCGAACTTCCATGCAGTGTTACAAAAAATGGTATATGAACTAGTGCGGGTTTTTCCGCACTAGTATCATAATATATTTTCTTTTAATTATAAACGAAGGAGTGGTGAATTTATAAGCAAATATTTTCAGTCATACAAGTTTTATTTCATGTCACATATTTCATTTATAATATTTATCTATCAGGGTGGTCCCTTGATTCGGTCATATTCGAATTCCAATATAGAGAGCGATTCTCTGGAAAGTAACGCGCCCCGCCAGCGTACAGGCAACCGAAACATCAAGCGATTGTGTTTCATTTCGCATATTGCGTGCCCTTTGGCTACGTGGGAAATAAAACCCAATCATCGATGATTCAGGCGCATTGCATTCGCGTTTGCCTATCTTTTAGGCGCGTTACTTTCCAGAGAATCGCTCTGTATACAAAATCCCCAGGTTTTGGCTACGTTTTTTTGTATACATATATTTAGAGACGTCCTGAAATTCGAAAAATGATCGAATCAAGGACCAACCTGATACCTATAACATGAAGAATAATAATTGCAATTGCCTACTTAGGTTTTAAATTATCGTCGATAATAATCTGATCGTGACAGATTTCGCATACATATTATATCAGGGTATAGTCGTCGTATTAGAGGTCTGCGCGAATTTTCATCAAAGATTCGTTATATGTATTTCAATCGATACATCCAAATCGAGTTATTACTGAATAATCAGTATAATATAATATTTTGAATAATCATTAATTTAGTAGTTAAAATATCCTTAATCTAAGTAATTTCAGAAAAAAAATATTATAATAATGAAACGTAGGGATTTCCCGGACTTGCATGTAAACAAGGAAAAAAAAACAGCACTCTGTGGTTTCGAAATGAGATAGACGAGATTGAAATTGTAATATGTAGTAACAATCCTCATTTCTCTTACTGTTCTTATAACTTGAGCAGAATTTACCGAATTCTTTGTTAACGTAAAGAAGCGGTATGAACATGTGGAGAGAGAGAGAGAGAGAAACTTTCGAAAAGACTCGATTATAGTTTATTGAAATTATTATAGAATACTTATTGCGTTTTAAACACATACGATCTTCGAAATAAACTGGAGACTGAGTTTGTTATACGGGTATCAAACTCTCAAGGTACTACCTATTTCATTGGCAGTAAGCAGCAACACCAGCAGTTTAGTAACTTTTCTAGTGATTTTTAGTGACTTTACTTACTAGAAACATCTAATAAGTTAATAAACTGCTGCTACTACTTACTGTCCATGAAATATCACCTCCATGCTTATGTTACATGCAGATTATCTTATTCTTATTCTCATTTGGAAAGAAGAAAATAACGAAAACGAAAGAAAGAAAGAAAGAAAGGAAGAAAGAAATCCAACGACGTCGTTGTTGTTTCATAAAGACATTTTACGTCCTTCGATAGATATGTCCACAGCTCTCCTAGGTTTTTTCAATCTTTTACCATCGATGTAATTTTTCATATGTTTTTCGAAACGATTCATTTGCTTTTTCGAAGTCTGAAAATATCATAGAATAGAATCATTATAGAAAAAAAGGAAGAAACAAACAAACACTTGACCCAAGTTTCGATCGCACTAGACTTACTCGGCTGATATCTACGTCAGATTTCCAATCGGGACGTACAACGTAATCTTTGTTAGATGGGATAGGAACTCGTGCTCTGCCAATCCAGCCCTTATCTCCAGGCCTCAAGGGTCTAAGAAACGAGAATAGTTTTATTTTTGTTTTTATTTTAAATAAAATGAATATTCATCTTGTTGTATAGTTCAATATCTTACTTTGCATCTCCTTTAAACGCTTTGTTGATGTCTTGTGACTTCTGTGAGGATTCTCCGTCGTCATTTTTCCGCCTTTTTTGTGGCGTTTGTTCCATGTCTCTCTGCAGTCTCTCCTCTCTAGACATTGCTTTGAAGTCTGCTGATAGATTGAAAATCGGACGAGCCCATTCGTTTATCAGTTTACCAGCCCGCTCTTTGTTGTCCTTAGTTTCTCTCGGATGTTTGTACAGATACATTACGGCCTTACCGATACCCGAGTGTTTTAACGACGATTGATCTATCCTAGGGAACTGTGCAGAGCAAATAATTCATCAGAACTTAAACCTTAGACATAACATACATGTTGAAATTCATTTTTCGAATCTCAATGTGTATGTGAGCTTTTGAGTCTGTGCTTGCTTACCTCCCCCAATAACTGGAGTATACTTTCTCTAATTCTCAAAGATGGTAGAGAACGATCAGGCATAGGAGCTAGCCAGTCTGTGAGAATGTTTAGTACATTGTGTTCTAGAAATGCTAATTGTAAATCGTGTTTCTTTAATTGCGACAAGACTTTGGGTAGCATAGCGATCTTGTTTGTAGCCGGTTTATTCTGTTGATTAAATCTCCTATCCTCTTCAGAGGCGCCTCTCATGTCTGTTAAAAGTTGGGCGATGATGTCGTCGTTGTCGTTGATAATTGTAATGTCTTTTCTCTTCCGTCGTCGAGTCTGTTCCTCTTTTTTTCTCGCAAGCATACGATCGAAGTCCGACATACTGTCGTCTCTGCAAATGATCAATCATCATAGTTAGTATTTTTTACAAGGCGAAGTTGATCTTTAGATTAAATTATCGAGCCTCCTAACTTTCGTTCGTATCTCTGTTAGTGATAATACTTACATGTATCCGCCAGAGCTGACAATAAGCAGCAAAAAACAAATAAACGATTACTTCGATTACCAAAAGCCTCGGTATATTCCCAATCAAGAATTGTAACAAAATTTTAGATGGAATAGAATCGAACATTGAACAACACGTGTGGAATATTAGATACTTACTCTCCGCCACCAGGGCGTATCCCATCATCAGAATCTTCATTCTCAGGATCCTGTATAGCGGGTGTATCTTCCTCGTTTGTTTTCTCGGCTGTACCTTCCTGGGTTTCGTTTCCCTCTGGTTCTCCCTCCTCGTCCGATCCCCTAGTCTTTTTCTTTGCCGGTCCGCCCTCATCCTCATTTTCTGAATCCGATATCTGGTGCTTGGTTCTCTTCTTGGTCTTTACTTCCCCGTCTTCTCCTTCTGAGTCTGACAACAATTTATTCCGACCCCTGGCAACGCCTTCGGAGTCTCTACTCCTACTCCTACTCCTACTCCTACTCCTACTCCTAGATTTTCTAGACTTGGAGACGGAGCGAGATCTCGACCTCGATCCCACTCTCGAACCCGATCCTGATCTAGATCGTGACTTTGATCTGGAACGAGACTTCCTTGATCCTGAACGAGACTTCCTTGATCCGGAACGAGACCTCGATCTTGATCCGGACCTTGATCTTGACCTTGATCTTGACCTTGACCTTGATCTTGATCTCGATCTTGATTTCCTAGAGCCTGATCCCGATCTCGACCTGGACCGGGATCTGGATCTGGATCTGGATCCCGATCGGGACCTCGATCTAGATCCAGCCTTTACCGACCCGCTCCTTGACCTCGAGCGAGAACCCCTCCGCGACCTTGACCTAGACCTGGATCTTCTGGACTTTGGTGTGTTTGATCTGGACCTTGATCTAGATCTGGATCCTGATTTCCTTGATCCCGATCGCGACCTGGACCGGGATCCTTTCCTCGAGCCAGACGGTGATCGAGAAGCTTTTCTAGACCCCGAACCAGACCTCGATCTTGAACGAGACATTGCTTTTCTGTCCGGAGAGGGAGACCTCGATCTAGAACGTTTTCCCTTTGACAAACTGGCCGGGGACCCTTTGGGGGATAGCGATGCCTTTCTAGAGCCTGAAATAGACCTGGATCTAGATCTTGAAGCAGCTTTTCTATCTCCGGAGGGAGATCTTGATCTTGATCTGGATCTGGACCGCGAGCCTTTTCTCGACCCGGAAACAGAGCCTTTTCTTGAACCGGAAACAGAGCCTTTTCTTGAACCGGAGGGTGAGGCGGATTTTCGAGAACCAGATTTTGATCTGGAACGTGATTTTCTGGCTCCAATAGGCGAGCTTTTGCGAGAATTTGATCGGGAGCGGGAACCCTTCCGAGAATCTAACTGCGACCTGGATCTAGATCTGGATCTTGATCTTGATCTTGACCTTGATGCCCTTTTGGCATCTCTCGATATCGATCTGGACCTTGATTTGCTCCTTGAAGCTCTGCTGGATCTGGATCGCGAACGAGATCTCGAAGCTGCTTTGGGAGAGCGGATCTTTGGGGAAGCAGATTTCGACCTGGATCTTGACCTCGATCTTGATCTAGATTTTGCTGAAGCTACCGGCGAGCCTTTGCGCGAACCTGACGGTGACCTCGAACCCTTTCTTGACCCGGATGGAGATCTCGATGCTTTTCTTGACCCAGAAGGAGATCTGGAGTCTCTTCTAGAGACGGCGGGAGATCTTGACCCTTTTCTTGACCCAGAAGGTGATCTGGAACCTTTTCTAGACCCAGACGGGGACCTTGAACCTTTTCTAGAACCATTCGGAGATTTTTTAACAACAGCTGCAGCCTCTGCCGATACGCTCCTCGACCGAGAACGAGAGCCGCTTTTTCTGGAACCGGATCTTGATCTGGATCTAGATACCCGGTTGAAATCTGTTTTGGGTGATGTCGGTGAGGCCGAACCATCTCGTGATGGACTTCGCGATCTGGAGCGAGAACGAGACTTCTTTGAACTCGCGATCGATCGCGCAGATTGAGAATTAGCTGGTGATGCTGGGTTGGACCTGAAACGAGACTTTATCATTACAGGGAAGGTCTTCAATTTTTAGGGTAGAAACAAAGAGGACAATTTGTTTCTGATAAAGATTAAGTTCTTCCGATTTTTATACGAAGACAAGAAATTCCCTCGGTCATGATTTCCGAAACTAACGAACTAAAGAGTGTAGTCGTACCTTTCGGGAGAGCTCTTTCTGCTCCCGGATTTTGACCTGGATCTACTCCTGGCCGATCTATCTGGGCTAACAGATCTATGAGATCTTTGAGAGTGAGGCGACCCAGATCTTGACCTGTTACCCGAAGGTGATCGAGATCTTGACGGGGACCTTGACGCCTGTGAATGTGATCGAGATCTCTCCATTTCATCTTCGGAGCCGCTTTTGTTACCCTCTATAATAATACAAGTCTCTATGTCTATAAATATCGAAATAAATCTATAATTGAATCGATAAGACAAACTGTGTGTATTATTATTTTTCAAAAGCCTAAAAGGACTGAAAATAGGTGGGAGTTCATAAAAAGGAACGTTGACCTCCATGTGTTCTTACAAATTGGAGATCGTTGTTCCTCAACCAAAAGAAACGCGTTTTTTTTTACTGATCTAGCATTTCTGATTCACAACGCTCTCTCTTAGTTATGGAGAACAAGAAAAGATCCGAAAATTTGGTAAAACGAATTTGAACTGCGTTCGAAAACACGATTTCGAATACAATGTGATAAGCTTGTAATCATCAAGCTTGTACATCTCAAATAAGATCTATTATCTTCAAAATTGCCATGAAATATCATGTAACAGCATTTACATTAATTTTACTGCAAGTTCCCTAAAAATATACTTTTTCAGATGTTACAGTGTTGTTCTAGGCATGCGATGTACCAAGTACGATATTGATCACTGATCAGCGTTTAGTCATCTATTGTATGTATGATTTGAAATTTGGACTAACAACATGCAAGATGTTCACTTTTTTTTCTCCATAATTTGAATTGTGATAAGAAAAGTGTGAATCTGGAGACGTTCTGTCCTATGGGAGCATTGAAATTTGAATATGATCAAATCGAGGAGCACCGTGATGTTTACAGCTGATAAAAAAAGTTCAGGAAGCATATTCAGCCTCGTAATGCTATCGACTACCATCGGCATGCGTTTCTGGTAAAGTAAAGTGAAAGTAAGGAAGGAAAATAGGAGCAAATAAAATTGCTAAAGCTGATTTGACCACATTTTGAGGTTATGAAGATAATTTTTTTTGCTCAAGAATACAGGATGCAGTGTTTGTCCGGTACGTATGCTGTTTTTTTTTTTCGTTTTTTTTCCATACATGTAACAGTGAAGATGAACGGACTAGCATTGAGTGAACGAAAACGGTTGTAAATAAGATGTTGAATTAACGAATTACGAATAGCAGCAGGTGGACACCGACTGTAAATGTTTGTTGAATTATTTCTTTAGATTAAAGCTTACCTTCGTAATCCATAAGGATGCTTCTATAAACGATAAGTATTATTGATAGTTTAGATTGTTTTAGAAAACTGCGCGAAGTGCTTGTCTAGATTTATTTTTGTTATTTATTAGGGGGTTTTCGAAAGTCTATACAATATACATTCAACTTTTCAACCACACCACACTGGTTATCTATTCGTTCGTAAACCCATGTCAAATAATATACGTGGCGCCCTCTATCTAAACAGCATACTACCGTTGACTAGCGTATAAAGGTGCCTTTTCATTTGACGCTTGTCGCTACAAAACTGTACAAAACGCGTTTCCTTCGTCATCACGTGACGTGACGTCAACTTATGTGTAGACTGCGGATAGGAAATAAGAAATACAAATTGGGATAGGTTCAAATTCCTTTATAGATTTATTTTCATTAACGCTTTGTATAAAAAGAATTGGAAGTTTTCATAATTTCATAAAATTATTTAACAATAATAATTGCAGTGTCATTACTTCAATCAAGATCTAGCCCATCCAGTTTGCTGAGAAAGAACGAGCGCGAAGCATCCTCATAAACAATATCTATAATATCAGATTCTTCAGAAGCATCCCGCGAAGAGTGAGGCGTAGCTGTTTGAAACTGAAAATTTGGACGGTTCAATTCACCTTTGATTCTGAAAAATGAAGATATTTATGAGAATTCGTTCATTTAGGATGTTCCGACTTATGTACGAAGCCAATTAGGGCTTCTAACTATCGCGGTACAGAATTCGTTTGAACCTAGTCTGAGTTGAATTTTTACCTTTGTAAAGCAGAGGTAAGCTTGTCGGTATCTTTCTGGGGTATCCAGTGCATTATAAATACGAATGTAGTTAATTTTGGGCAACTGTGAAGCAGCTGTTCAATGGAAGATATCACATTCACAGAGTTATATGTTTCGGTCGAATTTATCAGACGAACACTTTTGAGTTTTAGATTGTTGGATAAAGAGGTGAACAACTCAGCCATCTCGTTTATGTGGCCCTGATTGATCGTAAATTCCTTGAGATTTCTACACAAGCTGAGCATCTCTGCTAAGTCGCTAGTGTAGCAACAAGGATTACTGAAACCTAGATTTTCTAAAACAATTTTTTCCAGTTGTGGACTTTCTCTTCCAATATGAATAAGGAACTTCCCATCTTCAACCGGTATGTAAGCCAAGCGTAAGGTCGTAAGATTCTTCCATAGTGGAATGAAATACAGCGCGTCTAAGTCCCATCTTCCAAACCCATGGTCACAGCTGAAATTGCCATCAGCCAATTCGAGCATTTAAGGATTGAAGTTATATCTGAGACAACAAATTATATTAATTGTGACTTACATGTTGCGAGCGAAAATCGTCAGGTCTTTTACTAAGGGCGTATTTTCGATAAGCATTTGAAATGACGAATCTAGACTCGATTTTTGATCATCTTCTGCAGGTGCCGTACTAGCTTTCCTCCTAAGGCGCCTCTCCAAGTGCTTCGTACTCCTTGGTCTTGATACTGCATGTGCGTGAATATGTCAAGTGTTATTGCAGACATAAGTTCAGGATCAGAGGCTTACGGTTGATTTGCAGCAATAGATTATCAAAAAACTCGTAAAACTAGTACCATGAATCATTGAATGGTCTAGAAATGAATGTTCTAAAGTCATTGAAAGAATAAATCTTACCCTTGTTTTTAATTATATGAGATAAAACTAGTTCTGTGATATTCGGAAAAGCCGATGCGACCAAATGCGCATCGCAATCTGTCTCTATGCTGTGTTTGAAATGTAGAAAAGATATTTGATATCCGGGATCACGTAGCAGTCGCTGAAATATTGGAAATATCAAACTACAAGACATCAGGTTCAACAAAAATGCTTAACCATCTATTTGCTTGCAATTTTTATTTTACTTTTGCATCGTCGATCTTCAACAAGCACGGCTCCTCGTCTATATTCGCTGCGGGAGGTGTCTGTGATGGTGTTAAGCAACAGAATTTATCTGGCACATCTTCATGGGTAATCCTAATTGCTTCGCTCAATAAACATTCTGAGATCAGAAACCACCCAAATTCAAATGGCTTATGTAGGTATAAATATGGAACGGCTTCCATTAATGTAGTTTTTCGTAATTCTTGACAAACTTCAACATTTTTTTCTAAAAAACAATTCGTTTGGCAATCAACTATTGGATAATTCTTCCTGCATAAATGCGCAGTGTGAAAACATACCAAGGTAAAAGCCTGGATCCCTGAATATATCAATCAACTGAAAATCTGTCCATTTCTTACGGTCGGGAACTATAGCGACCAAATGATCCTTCAGTGACCCGACTGAGTCCCACCCGCAAGCCTGTACAATTTTTAGATTTCTAGGCTTATTAGGTTCTAGACTCCATGACACGCTTCGTACTGTGCAATCAGTTGGGGCTGTTGCCGTTATACGGAGCTCCTCAAGCTCGTCGCATAGTTGTACAATGGGAAGAAACTCTTTTGAATAAACACAGACCTTTGCTGACAAATATTCAAGCCTGCTGAATGGTTTTTCTACAGCTTTGCGAGAAATGAGAATGTCGTTTTTTGAAGATTCAGGCCAATCGATGGACAATCTTTTTAGATGTAACAAAGGCTCTAAGAAACTTCCCAATTGATTGATGTCTTCGAACTTTGTTCCGTGTATGTTTATATCCATTAGGTTTATGGCTCTGCCGATTGAACCGTTTAGCATCTGCCCTGACTTCATACAGTTCACGTTTTCAATATTGACCTTCATTACCAATTTACACCCATTTTCATTGCTGAAATATTGCTCGATGTCTGACGCTGTTACCAGACGCCCTTTTACCGAAAAATCCAGATCTCTGGAATTTTACAAACACACTGTACAATGGCAGCATTAGAAGATTCAAAAGAGATTCTCTGCCAAAGAAGTTTATTCAAGCAAATGAAATAAAACAGAAAATATTTTAAGGGCTGCTCTGGACGCAATCTAGCATAATTCATTTTGTATGCGTAATAAAAGTTTCGATATCCATCTTTATGCGATAAACTGACCTTAACAGCTCTTTATCTTCAAGCACAAGACTGTGGAATCTTGTGCAAGCTTTGGCCAGCGGAATACGCTTTCTCACATTGAGATGTAAGAAGATTTTGACTAAAATTTCATCGGGCATATCCAAGATGCTGAAACACAACATGTATAGACGAATTTATACAAGCATGCATATTTAGAAAATATTAAGATCTCATTGAACTCCAATAATACTTCCTAGAACAATCAAGTAACAATTAAACAATGATACGTTTTTTTTGTAATATACCTTGCACTCATCTTGTCAAACTTGACGAGACTAACTGCGGAATTGTTGATATTACTGGTGAGACCGGCTTCTGATCAATAATTATGAGCAAAACAACAAATAATTCCCGGTTATGAGTCAGAGATTCTAATTCCGGAAGTGATATCGCGAAGGTCAAGATTTTCGGAGTGAGCACTTTCCGATAGATCATGGATGATCATCGTAGATCATTCGGTGTGCAGGCTACCTTCCTTTTTGGAGATAAGTCAAATTTTTTTTTTTTTTTCTTCAACTTTTGGCTTATCTCAGCTAAGCCAAATGAGTAAAGAAGATTATTCGGTATGTTCCGTTATCGCTCAAATGCTCACAACCATTTGGAAAGCTCCCACTGTGGCTGGATTTTCACGGCAGCAAATTACTGCGGCAGCAAAATACTGCCGTAGCGCTATTGGTTGTTAATCACGTGGTTGCAGGTAAAAAACACTCAACAACGAATAGCGTCCAGCAGCAATCTGCTGCGCATGAAAATCCAGCCTAATACGCCCATTGCGTAACACAGTCAAAGTAAATTAAGCTTGTGTGGCGTATAGATGCATGAAATTGGCATCCAAGTTTTGGCAGGCATCCACGTTAGGCGGCGCTGTCGGCCGTATATGTACACAGCTCTCACGCACACTAGTAGCGTGTCTGTATGTTACGCAAGGGGCCTTGTGACGTCCTGGGTAATTCTGGTAACTACCAGAAAGCGTCCGCATGAAAGTTTAATTTTACTAGGCTGTAAATTCGTTTGTCGCCAAAGTTCTAACGAACACTTCAGCAAGAATCGGACAAAATATTGAGAAGATAGAGGGATTTCTGGACAGTTGGTGTGAAGGTGAAATTATGATACATTGTGTACTATGAGAGAGCACCTAATTAATTTATTGAAATAAAACTGAGAGTAAAGTTCTACAAGTAGCTCAAGCGAGTCCCAAGATAGACGTGAAGTCAAAAGACTCAGGCGGATCTCCGGGGAGGGAGATCCCCTTTGGTACACGCACACAAGCTTGTATTCTTATACACTCAGCAACAAAATTAACGGCGCACCCGGCACTCGGCGAAATAATGCCGATTTTCAAAATCCTGTAACTCGATGAAAAATTGACGAAAAAAATCATTCGGGAACGCATTTTGAAGGTTTAAACTTCATCTTCAAGATGGTTTTTGACAATTCTTCCTACGGTCATTTTTGACGTCATGGCGTAGGTTTGAGTGCCGAGTTGCAAAACGCTAGAAAAAAACAAGTTTTTCAAAGTTCTCTATGGGGCGTTCAAAAAATCGCAAAAAACTTTCGACACAGCCATTTTGTAGCCTGAAATCTCCTCTTCAAAATGGTTCCTGGAAATTTGTCGTACGATTTTTCGTCACTGAGTTATCCGACTTTTAGTTGAAGTGTTCTGTAAATGTTAACAAAAGTTCGAGGGAACGTTCAGTCTCTCATTTATAATTATTTTATATTATTCATTTGAAAATTCTAATTGGACTTTCATTCGAATATTAGCGCGCGAATAAAGTGGCGTCACCTATCAAACTACTAGATTACTGTTGGTGACGTCACAAATGAAACACGTTGGTGTACATTCACTCGCAAGATTAAATACCAACAAATAGTGAAAAGCTTGTATTCGCATACAGCATACAGGCGGATACAGGCCTAGCGGAAATCGAAATGATTATTAACAGCAAATTTTGACGTTCTTTTGACGCATAGAAGAAAAAATTGTGTTGTTTGAATCTAAATCTCTCTTTATTCCATCCGTTTTAATATTTACAACAATAAACTATATATTATCCTGATAATTGTTGTATACGTCTTAAAAACTTGACGATACTTATAGTTAAATAAATCACACGTTAATCATGTGTCTACAAAACTGAGGTAAAATACAATACAAAACGCATATTATAAAGCCTGTTCGATATGTTCTACACGCATATATGCATACATATGTATATATAATTAATTATATCTTTGAGTATATTATATGACATACTCCAATATCTTATTATTAAATAAAAACATACGCCCATATAATTTTCGTATATTATTATTGTTTATTCAATATTTTTTACACGTGTAATTTATAGATTATACACATTAGTCATCGCATCTTACTTTACCTATAATTAATCTTTGATTCTCATGTGTTTATAACGATAATTTCGTTTCTGCCTCATTATTGCCTCATATTGCTTATGTAGAGGAAAAATGCTAGATGTTTCACAGTTGTATAGAAGATAACACTTATCACATCCGCCTCATATTTTCTTCCTTTCTTTATTACGTCGATGAATTTATTTATCCAGAATTTACTCTGCGGATAGAGAAGGAAAACAAAAACATTTAGTGGATATAACACTGAAACGCTATGACTACTCCTATGTGCGAGGACGGCGGTCTGCTCAGAGAATGGGCGCCGTTGACAAGGCTGCTGCAACAGATTCCGCTCAAGTCTCAAAACGGTCTTTTCACACAGGATGTTAATTTCACTTGCATTGACGTTGTCACGGAGTTTATAGCCGTAGGTACCAATCATGGTTTGGTGTATTGGTACGGCAGGGAGAAAGGAGACCTTCAGAGACTCAGATGCGAAGTAAATAAACTTCTTTTGAAAATCCTCTTTCTGGAACAGTAACACCTTGATGATAGTTTTTCCACAATCTGTAGATTTTTTTTTCATCATTTTTCCTTCTATTCTCAGAACACAAACGCAACAATAACATGCGTCAGGGTGATATCTACCGTAGATTACATGGTAGCAGCAGGCAATGACCAAGGCATAGTAACGGTATTTCAAATACCAAAAAATCCACCAGATTCTTTGCCCGACAGTCTTAAACCAAAGCAAAAGAAACAAGTGGGTGTAGTCATATTCGAATGTGATTTATAAAGATCTGACCAAATTTTTATCCGTAATTCAATTTTTCACATCAGGTTGAGAGATACAACATTGGAGGTCTCCACAAAAAGGCTGTAACTACCGTCGAATGGTCTAAAAATGGAATGAAATTGTTCAGCGGAGACCAAGACGGACTTGTAGTATTAACAGAAATTGACTTTTACATGGCGAGTGGTTCGCTCTCACTTATCGATCTAGTATCGACAATTTATGGAACAAAAACGTCCTGATTTTGTAACTTTTTATTACAGCATTTGTCCAAATCTTCAGAACTACTAAACGAAAAATATCCAGTAGTACAGCTCAGCTACCAGCAAGGGCTACTTCTCGTCTCAACAGTATTTCGAACTATTTTAGTAAACAGAAATCAGAGTGACAAGGTATCCCAGGTTGGCCAGAAGGAGCGTAAAACGTTAGTGCATCACTCAATCCGAGATGAAGCGCGACGCTAATACAGCATCTGTGATTTCATTATGCGATTGGTTTTTCAGACTGGGAAAATTGGGAGCAACTTTTGGACCTCGTCATAGTCCCGTTCACGAACCGATTATTTACTGCGGTAGACCTGGCGTCAGGCTTTGGCAAGCCGACAAACTCGGAACTGTTATAAAAACGCTGATATTTAAGGTATACTTGTTGCTATTTCAGGTGTTAATTTGTTCGTTTCTGTTCAACGCTAACACACATCTTGACCTAACGTTACTTATTTGAAAGGATGCTCTTCAGACTGGTTACACTGAGGTGGAGTTATTGAATCCCGTATCTGAGAATGGTAAAAAAAGTCGAGGAGAGCCAACGCTCGGTATAATATTACCGTTTGCTGACGATCTGTTGGTAACGTACAGCGAAGACGTTGTTTATGTGATAAACCCTACCAACGTTGGAATAACTTCGGCAGTCACAGATCTTAGAAGAGTGACAAGCGTCGCTTGTAACAAAGACGAAATGTTCATATTGGAAGGGGATAGGAACATTATTAGAGTCGCCTATCATCCAGAAACAGAGACTCTACTATCTGGTGAGTGTTATTTTATGTAACCAGCCTATTTTCGTCTTACCTGTTGTTAATCGATGTGACTGTGCTTCAATATTCATTGTTTTAAATCGCTCGAATAAAAAAAAAACAAAAAAAGAAAGAAAGAAAGAAAAGTTTGTATATAACTTAGTGCCAATGGAAACACTTGTACGTTGTAAGTATACACTTTCAGATTTGAATTATATCCAGAATTCGTTAACTAAGCTAAAGTTAATTAGGTACATTCGCACTTCTGAAAAGTCTGATAACATCATTGAGACGACGTTATGGGCATAGAAATATTATTTATCCGGCCATATTAATTGCGTATCAACAAGCGGATGTGTGATCTGTTTCAGAACATGTTAAATCAGATATACCGAAACTTGATCCGACGGATATTTTTATCGACGTAATGACGTCCCCAGACATCCAGACTTTGTTGAAAAGGTCAAAATCGACGAGAAAACACATATGGACAGACGTCGTGTGGCATTGTAGTCAAAAAGGTCTTGATTTTGGCGATAATGCGACGGAAAAGGCTCGGCTGAAGTGGCTCTACCTTTGCAAAGCTTTGAAAACATTTGGCGACGATAAACGACGTGAGAAGAAGAGCTTGAAAACTATAAACGCAAAGCATTTGACCCGACTCTCAAACTTCATAAAATCTGGCCAGCACTATTTAAACGTATTAGATAATCGAGGAACTGATGAAGTCGCTAAAGAAGATACCGAAGGGAGGGAAGACCCCTTATTCATAGATCAGGATGTATCTGAAGCGGAGCCAGTTTCCGTCGCTAAACATCTATTACTGGCTGAACAAAATCAGATTGAAATAGATGACGCCAGATCTGAAAGAAGAGAGAAAAAATTTGAAGAATTAGAAGCTTTATTTGAACGACAAACTCTGAACTGGAATATTGTCGCAAACCTGTTAATATCTAGACAGTGTCTATCATTGGAATAAGAAAAATACTGTTTATAACGCAGAAAACTGCCTTACACTGTATCCAAAAATTTATTAAATATATTTTAACGAAATTTTTATCAACTCTTATTATTGTACCTATCACGAGTTTCCGTCAAAGATAAGAACTTCTATATTGAAAAAAAAAAAAAAACAACACAAGTAGCAACTATCGATTTGCTTTTTTCCTCGACGTATTGAACCACAGTCTGCATACCAGACTTCTAAATCATTCAAACATACTAAATTCCGAACGAAATTGAACTAGGCGTGATAAGCTAGATCAGCTTTATTTCTAAGGGTGTGGAAACCCGCTGAATATCACGAGTATAACGTTAAATATTGTAAGTAACTTTACAGTTCCAGGTATGGAAAGTACAACAGATCCGTTACCCTCGCTAGCGGAAATCAGCAAACCCATTGCAGCGGGAATTATGGAACTGACTTCTAAGCTTAAGGAGAGTTCTATCGTGCCGGCTATTCCGCTCCTTAAAATGAACCCGAGCAATCTGATCCAGTCCATAAGGTGGGATCATTGTTGATCTCCTTGACGATTTAATATCTGGTATACAATACTAGTAACGATTTTTACCATTTTACAGTAGTATGCCGTCAGTTACGATTGGCACAGATACAACGACGGTAATAAAAGGTGAAGAAGCTATAGAAGTCCCTGACATTATGCCGTTGGATGTCGAAACACATTTGAAAACTGATGAGATCGACGGTCTCAAAAATTCGGCGGAGTCCGATAACGGGGAAGAAAGTTTTTTGAAAAAGACACAAGACGAGCGTTGGAGGATATTTCAAAAGATAGGAGAGCAGGAATTCGAGGACATAGTTTTCACGCCTGTTAGAAAGAACAAAAAAATCATACCCAACTGCCTCGATGGAAATGATAACGGCATATCCGATAACGTAGAATCTCTATCACAGCCTACATACTTGTATAAAATGACAATGTTCAACAATAATGAAACAGAGACGACGCGAGAATCTCCTTTTCCTCTCAGCCCGGACGTTAGTTTGTTGCTGGAAACAGAGGCTGAGAGTTTTCTGAGAGATACCAGAGTTTTACCAGTCGAAGAATCGAGGAACTCTTTGGAAATGGGAGATCCGGCAGAGCCGTATCACAACGAGATAAAATCTTTGGAAATTCTCGTTAATACTGAAAATTCAAACGGTATATCGGCCGGGATTGATACTACTGATTATTCAAACGAACCGTTGAATGGACTGATAACAGAACTGAACGAAAACACGGAAACCGAGTCGATCGAAGACGAGGATGAAAGCTACAGGATGGAATTGAAGAAACTACAAGAACTCGGAGAGTGTACCAAGCAAATATTACAACGTGAAGTTGTTAATCGACCAGAATCATTCCCGGCTTATGATCAAGACTTGAAACTAAAAGCACAAGGGATGAACGAGGTCGCAGCTAGTTCTAAATCTTTTGTTCAAAACGGAGGAAATTACGATTTGGAAAGTCAGTTCAATGGTGTGTAGATTTTGCTTTCGTACATTTCGCTATACCTTTCGCAATTCGGAGAGAGTAATTTAATTAATTTTATCAACGTTTCAGCTCTTTCCAAGGAATTTGTTACCCCCTCGAACAAAGACGATGACGATTGGGTCTTAGTCTAGTATTGATCAATAATACGAATTTTTTATTCACCAGTCAAGATAGACGTACGTAAAATAACCGATGAAATAAATAATTACGTATGAAATAAACTGATTTGATCTGCGCGCGTATGCGCCGAATGATATTTTTTTTTGTAAATACCTAATATTAGCAATTATTTTACTAAGTTTTTACTGATGAGCTTTAGGTGAACCTTCACGTCTATGCAATGATAATATACTTGTAACAGTCTTAATTTTAATTTGTTACTTTGTACAATAAAATAATGAATTTTTTATTTTTTTTTTACGCCCCTATGTCGCGCGAACAATATTTTCATAGATCAATGTACGAAATATCATATTATGAGATAATTAGTTGAACTTGTGGTAACAAACCGAGTGCTCAGAGTTCGTTCATATAAGATCTAAGCATATAAGAATTAAAAACAAAAAACATGAAGAAGGAATTCGTAAAGTATTTAACAAATCATTACTTAAATTATGTATTTGGGCTTGTTGTTATACGTAGTAGTTATATTTAATTTATCCGTTTAGTTATTTAGAAAAATTTACTGTCATTTTATTGTCATTTTATGTTATTTTATTCTTTCAATTAGGTAATATTAGACTTTATACTAATAACTAATAAGATATGCTGATGGGTGTGACAGAAACGCTGTATAGATATATATTATTTAAATTATCATTTATTATTGATGTATAATTATGTCCCATCTTTTTTACACGCCTTTTCATTTTCTATCTAGTCAAATATATAGTTTTTAAAACGTGGTGCGCAAATTCGACTTTTCGTATCTATTTCCCGTGCGCAAAGTGTCGGTTTCTCGCGCTCAGTGCGCAAAGCACCGGTTTCTCGCACTGGTGGGCAAAGTGATTACCTTGCGCACTATACTGTTATATTGTATCAGAAAAAGAAGAAGAAAAAAAAAAATATGATGAAACTCATAGCTATTACTACTGTTTTTTTTCTCATTCTATTTCTTTTACTTCTTCCAAATTCCTTGAACAAGTTAGATAATTAGAAAGCTCTCATAGATATTGCCTTCAATGGTAGGAAATATTTGTCGTAGTTGACACCGTAAATGGCATCATGATGCATTTCGTAACTTTCATAATCTCCGAATACTAAATGATGTCTGTCAGCTTTCTTCCCTGCACATCTTTTCCCAGTATCGTAATCTAAATACCGGTCTTTTCCATCTGTGTATAAAATTTCTGCACCAGACGAAGGGCTGATCACTTGATACTCTTGACACTCTGCAACACGGCCCAAAGTCTTCACCATCTCTTTTATACCCCTTCTATGCACCTTCCGGAAATATGATGATATTTTCATTTTCAGATTCGCTGCAGTTATATTAAAAAATAAAAAAAAATAAAAACGACTCACCATGACAAGTACAAAGCCACCGTATCCCCGGCCGATTATTTTAGCTCCGTACACCCCGTCCGTGTTTTGTATAGCTCTCATAATATATTCAATTTTAACACCGGATGACCCAAAGTTATCTCTCATCGAACAGTGACTATCCCACATTAATTTTCCTAAAATTATTTAGATTAAAAAATATTATGTTTTTATACTTCCAAGTTTTGAATTGATATCACTGTTTGTTCTCCTTTTTTTTTTTATGCAAATTTGTTTTCCAATGAAAATGAAATTTAAACTTGAAGCGTTTTCGACTATCATTTCCCAAAATATAATGCTAAAAGTAAGACCTAGTTGTTTCCAATCGCATTTTTTTATCAGCTCAACCGACTTGGTCACTCTGTTAGTTTCACTGATAACGTGATGAGCCCTGTGGATTAACTTTGACGAAAAGAGGGGCTCGACCATCAACAGATCACGGATAGTGGCATCTCTCAAACTGGTTAGATTCAACGCAAACGCAACTTCCCTGCACTGATTCAGATACTTTTGATAGACTAAAGTGTCGATAGTATCCTCAGTAGAGTTTATGAGAATTAGATCAATCTCCTTTGCGTTCCAATCGTGCTTTTCAATCTGTAGTGTTCGGGGATCGAACTCCATTACTTTTCCTTTGATTCCCACCACAGAAAGCAAGGCTTGGCCAATGCTGCAATGAACTTTGATGGTTTTTTCCGCTCTTTGACAAGCGATAGACTTCTCCAAATTGTTTGGCGTATAAAAGCCGGTTATCGCTTCTAGAAACATCTGCGTGGCAACGGTCAGAGCCGAGCTGCTTCCTAGTCCGCTTTTAATTGGTATACTAGATATTATCAGCGCTTTAAATCCGGGAATATGTTCTGCGAAGGAAATTCTTGGTGAAAACTTATCTCCATGTACTCGTCATTCTTTGAAAGAATTAGTACCTCTGGGAATACCGAAACTGCTTACAACAGCCTTAAGATAATTCACCCACGCATGTCCGTCGCTAGTATCAAGGCCTGTGCTACTTAGAGAAAATTCGGCGTAGTTATCCTCGTTGATTTCTCTAGATAATGTTTTCACCTTGCATCGTCTACTCGTAACTCTACGAGTACCGACTATTACAGTTACAAGTTGCGTAGCCTGTTGTCAAAACGGTAAATCCTCAATGAATATAATGGTTGTAGGATATAATGTTATTTCTCATCGAGAAATCTTAATGTTTACCACAGAGAGAACCTTTCCTTCGTTAAAATCTATCCTCTCACCGCATAAATTAACATGTGCTGGCGCATAAGCTGCGTGTGTCGGTCGTTTAGAGAATATTCTTTCGAATTCATTCTCCGCAAATGAGACTAGCATTTCGAGCGGTGGAGTCTGATGGATCTCCTTTGGATAATCAAAATCCTCCGTGTGAATGCTAATTGCATGATTGTAATCTTGCGCAAGCTGTAAATTCATTCCAAGTATTCTAAGTTGTTACGAACTAACGGATAATTGTGAAATTAGCGAAAATTTTATTAATGCATGCTGCGCCATGGCTGTTCATGGAAATTACTTGTTTATTTGGAGTGACATAGTTCGGAGTATAACTAGAACCACGACGGGTTGAATTTTTCATTGAATTATTGCACATGGTTCAGTGAAATTATTTTGAGAGAATATCAAGATATCTTTGAAATTTGTTCAAAGAAGAAGGCGATTACACAGAATAAAGAAACATACGAACTAGACTGATGTATGTACACATGTTTTTGTCAAGTCTGCGGGATACATAGTAGTCAGGGTATTTCGAGCCCGAAAAATTTCAAGAAGTCTGAAAGATTCTAGACAACGAAATGCAACCGAGATAAAAGGCAATGATAAGTTTGTGCTGGTATTATTTAACACGCAATATCAAGGATTAACTGAAATCGCATCATGATTATTGTCGGATAATACAAGCGACGTTTAATTGATAGAAAAATATACAGAAGTATGGTATATACATATAATACATTCAAGGCTGTGGTAATATGGTTTTGAAATAAGCCGAATGAAGTAGAATCTTTTATGACGAAATGTACAAAATTATATGAGAAAAACGTGAGTCATGATCCATGGACTAATATCAGTAAATCCCAAGCCGGCATATTCACAATTATGATCAAACCATTGTACTATCCTGTTATGTTACTATCAGAAATAAATTTCTGTTATGTTTTCTTCTTAGTTTTGTCCGGTATTAAATTGGCAGCAGTAAGAACTTGCCTAGCAGCATTATTTATGTGACGGAACCGATCGGATCCAAGATGTATGCCGCCGTACCACCGGGTCACTACAACCATTACGTTTTTCACCTCCATGATCTGAAAATTTAGTCCTTTTTTTAAAAAGGAGGTAAAACGACTCTGGTGGCTCTGCAAGATTTCCATTCTTATATAAATCTTATTGTACATTTAGTGTGTGAATACCTGCAACAAATGCAGTAGTCTACCACCAGCCTGTGATTCTCCGTCATCCTCACAATCCTGAGTGAAGCATTTCATATCATCACGAAAAATTCTGTACGCAAACATGTTATGCGTCGCCTGCTTTATCTTCTTGTTCTCGTATAGCGTGTGCAGCACCTGTCTGTAGAAAAGAGATACTGCAACTATGCAAAGGGTATAAGGGGGAAAATGGTATAAGGTGAAAAGGTGAAAAATAAACCAAAAATATATTCGAACAAGTATCATACTTCACTTGTTCTGCAGAAAAAACTACAGCAGCATGTCCTTGAAATGAACTTTTTCTGTCGACAATAACATCCCCATGACTGATATCAGGGCATTCGAATTGGTAGCTGGGCTGTAATCTAGTAACTATGACATTGTCTAGATCTTCTGTGTCCTGTAACTGGTCCTTGATCTCTAATTCCTGAGGAATTTTCAGCACAGATTCTAAGGCTTCTCTAATTCTTTCAACCATTTGGAATATCACATTCTGCCCAAAGTTTGACCTGCGCGTACAATTGAAATCTGAGTTGAATTCTTGTTCCTCTGAACGTTTCACTGGTAAAAATAATTTTACAAATTTCTAAGAAATTTTCAAACTTCCTTAAGAATTATAACGAACTTTTCTCTGGAAAACTTAAAATTCCTTAAAAATTCGTTCATTAATTTCCCACGTCTTATAGTGGAGAACAGAAAACCTACGCGCATACCTCTTCCAGGAGGTGATTAATGAGATTCTTTTGAGACTGGCCGAGATGTGGAGCCGAAATTTGATAAATTGGTGAAACTGAGGACGGATAATTTTTCGGCAATTTTACGTGAAGCTTTGCGACGCTTTCTCCGTTCACAATTTCGATACTGTATGCTCGGTTTTCTTCGTCATCAGTTTGCCAATCTTTTCCGTATATGGCTACCAGGGCTTCGATTTCATCAATCTGTTTGATGAAAAGGAACATCGCCATGTGACAGCGGAACAAACACGTTATGAAATATGTATGTATCTAGTGATCGCGATCGCAAACTTACTTGTTCAGCTAAATCGTCCATATCTTACATCTGTAGGAAATGTATAACTGATATTGTTCTGTTCTCGTCTTCTCTTCGGAGTGTGACAGTTAGTTTTTGTAAAAAAAAATTTGGGGTTTGAAATTTTTTGAAATTTACGTATCACGTATGGCCAGAGAAGCGCAATTCATGTTTATTTTTCTCAAGTTTCTGATAAGTGGCGCCATCGCTCAACTTGGATGGCGGTTCTTCGAAATACTTGACTGTCAAGTGGTCAGATTGGCGGAAATGTTTCGCGCCGGTTATTTGAACGTGATAATTCGCGAACATAAGACTTGATAAACGCTTTATGCCTGGTTTATGCAGCACTGTAACTTAACGCAATTTGAGAATCGACCAATCAGGAGGCTGCTTCAATCTTTCTAAAAACATTTTCGTTGAGTATAAAGATAATGAAAGGTTGCAGCATGTGTGCGCGCGTGTGTCGGAATGGTTTTTTAAACGAACTGGTACCGCCATCTGTGGATTCGGACGTACAACCGTTCGAATTTTTCACATGATAACTGGAGGAATAATTGAATTCGAAACGTAAATCATCAATTCAATTTGTTGATACGAATGAAAGCGAATAAAAAATTTCTTCGTCCAAGTCGTCGATATTATTTTTAATAAATGTCTCATATGAGAGGGGGAATAATAATTTATATTTTCTTTCTATTTTTGTTATCATATGAGGATTAATGAATTTTTATACTTTACAGAATTGAAATATCGTGTTGATGTTGATATTATTTAATTCGAATGATGTTTGAGTAGAACATACCAATCGGTTGAATATCAATGACGAGTCGTCTGAAAATCTATAGATAAATAAAACTTTCGGTTTCCAATATAATGTTCAAAGTGTTTCGCGCGAACGACCACACCTAAATGAAATTTTTGTTAGCGCTGTGATCAGCGCGCGTTTGCCAAACCATCTGTTAATTAATATAAGAATATATTAATACCGTAATTTTTAATGTAAAAAATATGCTACCTAGTATTTGATAATTATTTAAAAAGCATTGGTAACAATAATAAAACAGTTGTTTACGTAAATTTAATAAATCGGGTTCAGTCAGTTGTGGAATGCGCGAGGAGTAGCTACTGTATTACGCAGCTCCGTATGATGCCAGAATAAAAATGATTATTAAATAATATAACGTGTAGTTTATTTGATCCCCGAATGGTTATTCGTTACCTCAACCAAACGAATGAATATATTTCCATAATCCATCATCCAAATATACCTAAATAAATGTATAATTACTCATTTTTTATCTAGCATAACACACATACATATCTGGCAACAAGGCAAACTTATTTCTGTCGGGTGCCCCTGGCCGCAACTTCCTAGTCAAAAGTATTTCTTCGGGCGTAAATAACACCCTATATTATAACTATTAATGTGTATCTGTGTATCGTTGTATTGATAGGGGAACGTTATTATCGGAATAAATCAAACGATACATTGTTAGACAAATGAACAAAATCCCGGCGAGAGAAGAAAACTAAAGTAAATAAAATAATAAATAAAGAAAAACAACCGAGTGAAATATAAAATTAATTCGCTTAGGAAGAGCGCGTCCGACGATTATATCAATCCCCCATATACATATACCTATATACATGCCATATATGAATAGGAACGACGAAACTAGTGTTAACATTGTGTTAAAACAATTGATCTAATACATAAAATATCTCATAAACATTGAGGATTGTGGTAGATTATAAAACAACAATAACCGTTATAACCGTAACGATCAAAGAGAATAAAGAACGAAAGCGAGCGAGCTAGAGACAGAGAGAGAGAGAGAGATAGAGAGAGAGAGATAGAGCTAGTGCGAGCGCGCGAGCGAGAAACAGAGAAAAGAAGATCCGCGAGTCAATAAGCGTGTAAAATTGGATATTTTCGTGGTTATAAGATAGAGAGCGAGAGAGATAGAGAGACAGAGAGAGAGAGAGAAAGATAAAGTAATAGAGAGAGAGAAAGAGAGAGAGAGAGACATATAATAAGTTTATAGTGTTTTTTAGCGAAAAAATTCATTCTGTATGAAACGATGTTCGAATAATAATAAGGATAAAAAAACAAAACACAAGGTAACTTGAGTTCATGTTTATATTTACAAATAACAATCAACCCTCGAACGTGTCGAAGTAGAAAATTAACAAAGTCTTTTTTTATCATTTTGTTAATTACAGGTAGCGAAGCTGGCTACTGTTACACGCAGGGAGCGATCGATCGGCTACTCAAAACCGAGCCGATGTTGAATACCCTGAATAAACGACTGGCGAATCATGCCTATTTTCGATCCAGTTTTATCTTTGTCATTAAGATAACTTGACAATAGTCAAAACTTCGGAGCCGAGACTAATACGTCCTTAGTATAGACAAGGAAGACAAGATAACAACAACAAAACAGAAAAAGAAAAAGAAGAACTGACAACTAAAGAGGAAAGAACTACTCTACAAAAAAACAACCACAACAACAACAACAACAATAACAACAAAAGAGCCATCAGTCGCTAATGGTACTTAGGAGAAACCGCGCTCATCCTCCGAGTACAAAAATGGAGGAACCGGCAAAAAAGAAACAAAAAGTAGAGAGTAACGAGGAGGAGGACGAAGTTGGAAGTGGAACAACCGAGATGGAAAGATTTCAGACCAGTCTGTTGTCTCAATGTTTGTGTAACGTGCCGGAAAGCAGTCTGAGAAAACCGTTTACCGGAAGCACGGTTCAAGCTGGTGACGGTAGTTATCGTACAACTACGCTGTCAGAGTGGGAGCCGGACAGGACTTTGCAATTCATAAGCGCTCTTCAGCTGCTATTCGATCTAGCTATTAAACAAAACACTAGAGGTATTATGTGCAGCAGAGTTGCTGACGTGTGCGAGGCTCTGTCGCGCAACGAGCACGGCATAATAGACCAAATAATAGATTTATCATGTTCACCAAATAAGTTTATATCGTTTACCGCAAGCAGAGCTTTGGCATCGTTTTTCATAGTGACTAAAGAAAACGTTGAAGTATCTTGGCTGGAGAGGCTTACGCAGTCTCTTGTAAACACACACTCTCCTAGCCAGATGCTATTCACTCTAGACGTAGTTAAGAGAGTAGTCGAGCACAAAGACTGTAGCAGTATTCACCCGCTTGAGGATCAGGAGAGCGTAAACTCACCAAGGAACTGCAACACCTTGACGATATCGGACCCTGAAAGCCTGGACAGTACTCCGGTTAAGGCGATGTGCGTCAAGGCGTTGGAGTCCAAATGGAATATATTAGTCTCAAAGTTCGACAGTATTTTAAGCTCTTATACACCACAGCACGAATCTGCAGTAATAATGTTCCTCGATTTATGGGAATCTATAATATCGGTTAAAGCCAACTTGTCCGTAATAGATACAAAGCTGTTCTACTCTCAGCTAGACAATCTCGTCGTACTTCTCAACGCCAATGTACCCGGTATAATATGGAGGCATCTTTTGGGACTTTTAAATGAGGTATTATGCTACGGTAGCACTCTTGCTCTCCAGGACGTACTTCCCGACGAACCGTGTTCATTGGCTCATCTGGTTGTACGCGCAGTAAAAGACTGGAGGCTCCTAGACGCCCTGCCCTACCGCCACGGTTCTGGGAGATTTGGAGGCGGTTCGGGTGACGGGGACCGGCCTTTACTGCAAAAAGTCATTCTCTTAGTTCTTAAGAGCGTAGCCGTTACCGTAAAGGAAACTCGGAGTGATTCCAGCGACTCTTCTCTCGGCTCCGAGGCCGAAGATCTTGACGCCGATATGGCTGTTATAGAAAGGAGCATTAGGGAGGTATTGCGCCAGTTAGATCAGTGCGTTAAATCGCTTATGCCTTTTCATCCCGAAACTCCGCTATCCCAATGGGTTGTTCAAATGTTTCACGACCAGGATGACTTTCTTATAGAAGGTATGGTCTGTTGTTTGGATGTAGCCGTCGGACTATTTTACAGAGGTCCTCCGCAAAATGACCTCGGACACATGCTAAGTCCGACATTAACTTTTGTACAATTTATTCGCGCAGTTTCTCACGATCCAGATGTACTATTGGACCTTTTGGTCAGCAATGAGACTTGTTTCCTATTGTATCTATTGAGATTTCTTAAATACATAAGAAGAAATTGGTCAGAATTTGTCACCTGTTGCGGTAGAGAGTTGGACGATACTATGACAGTATTGATTCGGCTTAGGCTAGCGATAGATAGGCTAGTTTCAAAGGCTTTATTTCCGTACAATATAAACCCAGTACTTCGTCTGCTTGAGAAATGCGAGTCTTTTTACGAAGGAAACATTGAAAATTGATCAAATATACGATCAGATATATAAATATAAATCAATTTCTTAGCTATTAATTATCAGTGAATTTTTGTTTTTTTTGTTTTTTTCATCTTTGTGTATATAATCATAAACGTCAGACTCGACTGCCCCGACTAATAAGGTTGTACATTTATTATTACAAATCATTCCTGGTTAGGCGCAAACGCTTGTTACGGCTTGATAACTTGAGTAGCTACAATATTAGTTTCATTTTTTTGTTGCCGCTTGACTAATACTTAAAAAATTATGAAAAAGAAATTCCGTTCTCTTTTGTTTTCTAAAAATTATTAGATAACTGTTACCAAAAGCCTAACAAGATGTGGTTTGAGCATAGTATTAAACACAACCAACGACTATAAAAGGTTTTTTAATAAACTTGACGGGCCATAGCGTATCGTCAAACTCAAGGCTCGACCTGGATACTCATGAAATGTGTCGTCAGTGTAGTGTTCAATACTGACGACTAGGTTTTACTTGAATATATGTATAATACGAAGCATGTATTAACTCAATTTGAAAATATTAGCAAAAACAGCTATGTTATTCACATTATTGATTATATTATATTATTATTATATTATTAATTATTATTATTAATATAACGAGCGCTATTTATACTGTAGTTATTAGTTAGACTGTAATATGTAGAAAAAAAAGAAGGGAGAAAGAAGAAAAAAAAAGAAAAATTCAAGGTGCTAAAAGTTGAATTGAATTTACATTGAAGAACTGCAGTTATTTCATTAACATTATACGTTGTTCCAATGGTCCCAGCTAAAGTCAAGTGTGAAAACAATTGTTGTTTTGATGCAACAAATTAGAGGAGAAGTCGTGAAATTTCATTCATACATAATTGATTAATGTTAAATGATCGAAACCGAACGATACGACAAGAAAATACAGAAAAAAAAAACAAAAAAAAAAAGAGAAACAAGAGATAGTCAAATTCCGTGCGAGAAAGAAATATTTTTTTGCCGCACGTTATTTTCTATATAGTAATAGGGAACAAGAAGAGACAAAAAGAAGGAAAGAGAAAAAAAAACAGAAAAAAAACCAATAACGTCACTCGCACCTTCTGATATGAAAAAATAAATAAAATAAAAAAATAAAAAAATAATGTCAATTTAGTTAAATCTTATATATAATAGTAGTTTGTAAATATTTATTATAACTGTTAATTGTACATTAGAATTAATTAAGATAATGTATTTGTGTAGACGTGCATTCCCTTTTTTTTTTCACGATGCAATAATTTTAAATATTTTTACATATTCCGTTTTTTTTTTTGTTTCGTTTGTACTACTCTCGTTTTATTCATTCCATCCATCCATCGATCTCCCCCTCTCCCCTCCGCCCTCCTCTTCTTCTATTTATCTTTCTTAATACATATTTAATTTCTAGTATTATTTATACGTGAGATTGAACTATATAGCTATTGGTTTAATCTTAAACTTATACGTTGTGTCGGTAATCAAATGGTTGAAAGACTTGTTAGTTTTGTTGTTTTTTTTTTTTTTTTTTTTTCTTCTTTCAATAACATTACATTTATTTCATTACTGACAAATAGCTGATATACATACTATACTAACACGCTCGTTGGGGGTAATGGTAGAATGTTACCCGGCGTGAGAATTAAAAAAAAAAAAAAAAGTGAACATCTTTTATATAATTTTGAAATTCTTTCAACTCATTCAATCGTTTTTCGAATCAATAAATTGTCCGTATTGATTTTGACCGGTAAACACATTATATACCTGTGAAGGAATGAAAAAGAAGAAGAAGAAGACCGGTCCAAATCAAACACGTTATTGTAGTACAAATTTCTATACATTCGTAAAAAAGAAGAAAAAAAAAAGAAGAACGTTACTTATTGCTCAATTTTTCAAATGCGACAAACGTTTGTTGGATATAGAAAATCAAACTAGGTTTAATAAAATAAAAGAAGAAGAGAAAATAAATTCTCTTTCAATTACCTTCTCATTGTTTTACTGGAAAAAAAAATATATATATATATTCTTTTTCATTAGAACAGAGTAAATAACTTCATTCTGATTTTGAGATTGTTATGTATATAGTATATCGCAACATATCGTACCAAGTATCGATACTCCATACCCAACAACTCCTGACCGTTGCATTCTACTTTTTTTTTTTTATATATTGTTACATGGGTATTCCATATCGAATCGACCTGGGCCTGACCCTCGACCTCTCTGATTTGGTTTACGATTTTTTATGTCGTCGCCCCAACTCTAAAACGGACTCGGATTTTTTTTCCCCAAATTTTTGAACAATTGTCTGATTTACTCGTGATTTTTGAAAACGACCACATCGTCAGCCATAATTCTAAAATCTGGAAAACCTTTGGGTCTAGATTCAAAAATGTTGACATTTCACTCAAGATTTTTCATAATTTTTCCAGACTTTAGAATTATGGCCACTGATGTGTTACTTTCATAAATCATAAGCGAACTAGGGATTCTTTGAAAAATTTGAAAAAAAAGGCCGAGTTCTTCATAGAATTGGGACAAAAACATAAAAAATTGAAATCCGAATCCACAAGGTCGACTGTCAGACCCAGGTCGATTCGGTATGGAATGTCCCATTCATTTAACGACGATAACTGCTACTAAGAAAGATTAAGCCCAATAATTTATTTACATTCTATAATATAAATACACAGGCTGGAATTAAGTCTTGTACTTGTGCAGTTTGGCTGTTGATATATCAATAATCAGTAGCTGAAAGAAACAGTGTTTATATGGTATAATAGTGGTAAGATGTATACATACATATACATATACATGTACATAGATGAGAGTACCATTTAAGTTTTGAAAATAGAAGAAAAAAAAGCATATTTTGTTTTGTCGTTGCACGAGAATGTGATTTTTAGCTACTCAAATCGCTCGATAATCAAACATACATAGATAAATATAAGTTTATTTAATGAGGCAACTACTGGACGGGGTGTGGTCGCAGGCTATGGCTAGACATGGTACATACAGTGTTTGAAACTCAGGTATCAAATAATATATAAACAAGTAACATATAGATATTTACAATTACATACTTACGGAACACACTTTTCTCGACTTTTTAATAAATCAAATTACATATACCTAGATATCTATTTACGATATTACCACAAGTCTCAAAAGTATAAAAAGTAATAGCCTACAATGAAACTGTAAATTAGTGGTACATATATGTATATATACACACATATATTTATCACTCAAATTTACTCCTCATTTTATAAAATTGTCACGGTATTAACGAAAGGGTGTGCCTTCTTTACTACATAATATCATCATCTCATACTCTCCGAGTCGAGAAATATCGATGTATTATTAACGTATATCAATATTTCGATTCAATTCATCCTTTTATGACTTATCGTCCTTTCGGACATGTAGTCGAATCAATATTTCGATACTCCAAGCGTGCGTGTTATACTCCTAAATGGTAAAAATAAAATGCAACATATGCGATTTCATACGTTAATAAAAAAAAAAATGTTAGTATTAAAAATCCATCTAGGATTTGGCACACCCCCAGATCCTATTAACCGGGACAATAAAATTTCGAATGAAAATGTAACTACGTGTCATAATCCTCGTCAATATTGGCAGTATTGCTATAATTAGACGTAGGTTTAGTCGTCGAGTTTACTGGTTTGTTTGTTGAATTTGTTGACAGATTAATCGGGTTTAACTCGGTGTAAAAGTTTGGTTGGCTAGGGTTAAACGGAGAAGATAAACCCGTGTGAAAACTGGTAACTGGTGCAGTGAGCTGGGTCGGTTCGCTCGACATAGTACCAGGATTTGAGAATCCAATCCCTCGGTTTTCCCTGGAATTTTGACGAATTACTCCAACGGTTGCTGGCACAGACACTGCATCCTCACCGCCAATTCTGCAATCGAACATCATTAACGTACAATGAAACGTTCATGACATTCAGCGAATGAGAACTAATCAAGATCCATACCCTGTTGTGTCTGGTCTTGTTATGGGTGGATATATGACCGAAGTCATTTGCCCATGAACGACCTGAGGCGAAGGGGTCGGTGGTGGAGTAGGTACGTCGTCATCTGGACTTCCAACGTCAGGAAGTCCTTTGACTAAGTCTTTCAAAAAATCGAATCGACTTTCGGAAAGGATACATTGTTTCCTAGGGTAGATAGAAATGATGAGATTTTTTGAATAAGGTGGTTGAAAACGGGCTGAGATTATGAGACTTTTACCAATATACTCACATATGAGACGGACTCAGAGTCTTCGCATTTTTGGCACTCGTTATTTGCATCGTTTTTGTCAACAAAGATTCGACGAACAGCTCCAAGGTTCTAGGTATAACTGGAGTTAAGGACACCTGATATGTTGCACGAAAGATGAGAAATATTGTTAACACAACCAGCTGGCCGTTTCTTCACTTATTTCGTGAATATTGAGATCAGAGAGATCAGAGGTCTAGATAGTCCGGATTTATCGAACTGGAATCTTAGTCTCTAAGTTTCATCATCGATAAGATCAGTTGTACGAAAATAAAAGAAAAAAAAATTACATGTTTGGGAGAATTGAATCGGCGATTAATAGCGCGACAAAAAGGATATAGATTATGACTGGTACAGCTTGAGCAACTTTTCCAACATCTTCATCGGTTTGCATTATTTTTTTTATACGTCCCTAGAATGTATCAAGATATATTAATGAAACAGGACTTCTAGGTTATGTCGCGTTCTGTTTGTTAATATTTAAGAAAACATCAATTTAGTTACGGTTTAGCGAATGGATAAACAGAGTGCGAGGTGATAGTGTTCATTTCTAACGAATTTCATGTGTATCAAATTATTTTAACAGTCATCGTGCATTGATGATGGTTAATTTAGGTGGAGGCGATCTTTAGATAAGTCTACCAGATTTGCGTTATGAAATAATAATATCTGGTTTAGATTTATTTTTTTTATTTTTAATAACACTTACCGCTGGGAAACGAGCATTATATTTTTTTTTCTTACTCGGCATTGTGACAATATTATTTATTATACGATCAGTTTTGACGGTGATTCAATCATAAAACTTAGAAACGCATTTGACGTAAACAAATTATCCACTGGGTTATTGGGAAATGACTTTTGTTGTCTTCTTATACCATACTTTTTTTTTGCTTTCTTTTTTTTTTCCGCTCGATCTCTTTCTCTATCTCTATCTCTCTCTCTATCTATCTACGGCTGATGCACACATTTATACATATCGCATGTCTCTCTACCTACTCAACACCAATGAAAAATCATATGCGTTCCGAAACGATCCGGAAACGCTACTAGCCATTGCTTGTGCACAGCCTCCACCTTTACCGACCCTCACATGATAAGTCAGGAAGTTGCGAAACTTGTTACCAACCGAGCTACCCGAGTGACTCTATAATTAATATGATTATTTAATAAATTGGAGAGTTTAGAAGGATATTATTATACGCTTTGATCGAAATATCTATAAGTATAAGTATAAATACTGCAAAATGCAAAATATCGCACAGGATGTTTTTTTTTTTTCGTTTACAAATGAACACTGATCTATAGCCTCCGATAGCCTCGCTTTGCTAAGTGACCGTAGATTGTCGATAAGATTAACGGTAGATAAGCTAGATCGCTATCATTATCGACGGTGTATGATTAATCCTCAAGACACAATAAGGCTCTGTGCACATCTTCGAAGCTGTTTTATCAATGGCATGCTACTCGAAATCTATAATTTTGTTATTTAAAAATTCATGAAATAGGTACCTATGTAGGTACAACTTCATATCGGATTGTCGGAAGCGTGATTTAACTGTATGATAAAATTTACCGAGAAGAGGAGCACAACCGTAAATTTATTTCTTCATTTCGTTCCTTTCTTTTTTGTTTTTTTTTGTTTTTTTGAGCAGGGATTATCTCACAAATATTTGTTTCGAAAAATATATTATTTTTTCTAATAGCGATTGATCTATTGGTCAATGGATTCTGGAACTCGTATAGGCATATAGTGCGTGGAATTCTGATCTTTATTATTAGATTGTCTCTTAGATTTCTGCATCCGTCTGGCTTGGCCTGTTTCGAAACCGTCGCGATTCGTATACTTACAGATATTTGCGTATGCGTGCCATAGCCGTATAGAAAAAGAATCATATTATATTACGAATATTATGTAACAATAAACCAATATCCTCTGCCTGTATAATATGTATGTATTGTGCATTTGTTTTTATTTTTGAAAATAAATATATGCTGAACAAAATAAATGTTGAAAATTATATTTGCAATGAACGAATTTCATCATAATCTCGAATTCTTTATGAGAATATGTACAAAAATGAAATATATCATCGCACATTATCGATAGCTTTAAGTTATGCGAAAATTGCGACATAAGTTGTTGCGAATCGTTCGGTACACCCCTGCGGAGCCTGGAGTCTGGACCACGACGACAACCCCTACCCTACTGATCGCGGATGGTAGTGGCGCAGCCGCGAGTCTCTATCCGTAGTCTAGAGGGGCGGAGTCCTCGAATTTCGCCAATAACAGATCGCGTTGCTTTTTAGGAAGCTCCCCAAATATCTCGTACGTGTACGTAGAGAACATACGACGAGAATCCGAGAGTTCAGCTTCAGAATATCGCTCCGTTTAGTCTCGCGTTGTACCTATCATGCTATAAGCATTATATTATCGGACCTGTAGTACCGCATATACGCGTAAACCGCGTAAACATATTATACATTAGATACTCACTCGCAGATATCACAGCGTATAATCACGGTACAATCATTTGAACCGAGATATATACATACATACATATATATATATATATATATATATATCTGCGCGGTACAGTCACTGATCGCTTAATAATATATATAGTATACTATAAAAATAAATCTCGTGCTGCAAGATCAACCCTGAATTAAATCTCGGCTACTATATACGTTACACACAACGTCTATATATACACACATATATACGCGGTTATTATGTAGCTTACGATTCGCGTTGTGTCTCAGTTTTCACCATGTACATACCTACTTTTCTCGAATAGCGAATGAAACTATAGTAATACACTTACGGCATGTACATGTACATAATACACAGTATGTATATGCACATGTAATAAATAGTACATATTTTTTGTTTTCGCAATCGTATAATACTACAATTTTAAACACATACAGTATATGTGTGTGCATATTTTACGTGAGTTTTAAACGGTTGTACGGATGCCGTCTGTTTATTAAATCAAACTCATACGACGAGTGAATATACGCATCTGCAGTGGGCGACGTCCTTTTATTATACATATACCTATACAACTGTACTATACGTCGTCTATTTAACTTCTTCTTTATATAGAAGTTAATTCTTACATATACAAACATATATATATACCTTAACTACACCCTCGGCTCATTGTCAGTTAATCGGTACCGCGCTTAACAAGGTGGTGGATATTATAACATCGGTTTATCATCGGAATACTCGCCCGAACTTTACGCATTCATACACTTAAAGGTGAGATTATTACGCGAATACGTCTGCTGCATAGATACAGTATACTCATGCACTGTGTGCATGGATATACAATATCGACGCTAACATGCGATATGATGTTATGTGAATAAAAACGATTGTATATAATATGTGTTCAAAAATCGCGAGCTTTTATAATGCGATATATAATTTACGAAATTTTCGTCCTCAAAGAATTACAGATATACGCATATAGGTGTGTGTATAAATAATCGTCCCGTGGGATTCTGGGTGTGTGTGTGGGTGTCCTTTTTCGTTTTTTTTGTTTATAATTCGATCTACTGTATATATTACCTCTACATCTGCATTCTCTATTGTTATTATATACATACATATAAATATATAATAAGTGGTATAATATAATAATGAGACATGCCGATCGGCGGTATGCCATTGATTTATAGCAGCTCGTCCATATGCAGATGTGATAGTTATTGCTTTTCTTTGATTAAAAGCAGAGACTCATTATGCAAATCTATATAATATTAACGCGTCATTATTACAGATATTAGAATTCAGAATCCGGATAACTATATACATACACATACACATAGGTATATCTTCAATTAGTAAATATTAGTAATGTTACTAATATTTCCGTATAGATCATCTTGTATACCTATATATATTGGTATTGTAACAATATTTTTTTATCAACGCCCTATGTGATTATTACCACTCGGTAATAATCGACAAATACCTACGTCTTTGTATTATCGCGCGGCCGCGGTCTAAGGGTAGCGCGATCATAAGATATCATACGTATATGCAGTATTTGAAAATCCAGGACGTATGTTATTATGCGCGTTAATATTGGCATATCTGTCCAAGGAAAATCTTCTAGTTATGACGTATTGATATATATATTGAAAACGATTGCGCAGTTAGGGAAATATCTTTATATGGATATATAGCTGGTAGGTGTATGTATAATGATTAATTTGAGCGTGATATTCGCCCCCATAAGCTTGACCGCATATCTATCCGATCCAGAGATAATTTCAAGGTCAATTAAAGCCGGTTGAAAATAAAACTATGTGATATAGATGAAAAAAAAAAGAAGAAAAAATTGAACATACGCTAATTATTGCAGTCGTTGACCAAATAATTTGCAGTATAAACATTCATGTTTCAGCTATCACCGATTTATTGTCCTTATTCCCTAATTTCAGCGAATATTTTTTTATACTCTATACTTTTCGAACGCGTTATAATATAGTGTTATCATAATCATTCGTCTCTAATTATAATAATTGTTACGGATCATTTTTCCTCATTTGATGACAATACTATTATATAGCCATACACCCATGCAGTAAATGGAAATGAATTGATAACATAACATGCGAATCGCGTATTGAAAAAAAACAAAAAAAATTCAAGATTGAAACATCACATTAGAAAGAATTTAAATTCTTTACGAATCCATGTGAAATTGATATTCACACAAATCAGAAAGAAAAAGATTGAAAAATATGAGGATTTTCGGAAAGTACATATAGATATATATGTATAATTGCATAGTGATGAATCACAGGGAATATGATTTTTGGATATTTTGAAGATATTTTTCTCTGTATAGTATATACGATTTGCGATTTTATGCTAAGCTTTTCAAATCTCTTTGATTGCACCAGAATCAGGCAAATAAATGTGTTCTATTAACGCTACAATGATAGCGACAGAACTAAAAACATAATCATTTGTCTTCAACGATAAGAATATTATGTGGAGAAATGTAGAGCAATGATGATGATTGATGTGGTATTTTTGTTTCAGACGTTATTCAACGCATGGTATAAATTGAGGAAGTGAGTCGGACGGTGTCGATGAGAGAATAATGATAGATAATTCGAAAATCTAAAAATCATGTGATGATGATAAAGTTATTAACAATTTAATGATAATTGATTATAAAGCGGCTTCGATGAAATGGGAAAACCTTGAACGTTTTAAGAATTGAGTAAAAACACAGCTAATCTATCTCCACGAAGAAGATGTTCAAAATGGATGTTATAAAATATGTTGAATAATAAAAGTTAGGAGTAATGTGCAAAGCAAGGACGGAATTAATTACGCCAAAAAATTCGCCAACCGAATTAACAAAGAGCCATCGTGATATAAGGATAAAACCGATCGGCATTGTTCACCTTAAAATATTATTTAGTTTTTATTTTCTCGTCATTCTTACCTGCTCCAGTCATGTTCAAGGAGCTCCTAGGGTTTCAGAAAGTATAAGGAAACTACAAACACTTCTGAACCCAGCTCCGCCTCCTTTTTTGGGCCATTGCGACTTTGAGGACACCTGCGATTGGTCATGGAATAGAACAAACGGTTTTCGCAAGGTCTCCGCTTCAGAGACTGCTCCATTCGGGCCTGAAACTGATGCCAGCAAGCGGCAGAATGGTAGCAAGCTTTTAGATTGGGAAATAATTTTCTAAACTAGTTCTCTCCTCTGAGAATTTGAACAAAGTGGAAATACGAATCATTCCCCTTTGTTACAGGACACTTTTTATGGCTCAAGGGGCAGGGAGAGGGTCAGATTTGGTCTAAGCTGATTCCAAGAACAGGAAGTCAATGTCTCCTCGAACTGTCGTTGTACCAGGTACAAATGCGCAATGGTCTGATAGGTCTTGTTATAGAAACTAGCAACCACACCAGCGTAGTTTCTGGCGAACGGTCTGGAAATGATCATGCTAAGTAAGTAAAGATCGCTATGGAATTTCATCCAACAAAGTAGCGTGCAATTATTCTGTAGATTTTTGATATCTCAAATCTTAGGGAATTTATTATTATATAAAGTATCAAAATCCATTATTACAATTGAAGAAGTATCTATATGATCATTTCCACAGATGGGAAAAGACTCGTTTCAACTTGGGAGTTATCAGTCAGCCGTATCGCGTCGGATTGGAAATAACAACTCCGTTTCCTAACTCCAGTATTGCTGTAGATGATATTCACCTTTCAGACTGTTTTCCAGGTGCCTATAGTATACACAAGATTTTTTCCTTCAAGTAAAGCAATAACTGAATCTAAATGATAGAAAATAATTCAACTGTTGATGACCATCTATTCCAGAATCAGCACCGCTTGGAGCGACTTGTACGAATGATATGTTCCTTTGCAAAAATGGTTCATGTTTGAATAAAACTCGCATTTGTGATCTAACGCCAGACTGTGCATATGGTGAAGACGAGCAGCTGCAGTGTGGTAAGTTTTGTGAAACAATGAAAATACCCGTTATCATTTTTCGATACGATATTTTGTTGCATTACAAAGAAAATGCACATTTAAACGATGCACAATTGACATAGTATGTCCCATGGATGATGCTTCGTTTTTTTTTTACCTAATAGTAGCATCGATGCTCACTGCTTTCTCACAGTTACAGATTTTATTTAGTAGAAACGCAAAGATTCACCTCCTTTGATCGAATGCTTAGGGTCGATGTAGACAGTTGAAAGTCTGAAGGGATTTTTTTTCAATTATTTGGAGCCGATTTGTGAGCAAGGACCACTCTGTAGATGCATACTTAAATCTGAAGAATATTTGATTTTTTTGGGTCATTGTTCTCTGCATCTTTAACAGACAAAGTTCCGGAGACTGCAAGATGTAATTTTGAGATTGGCTGGTGCGGATGGAGCAATGATCCTTCTGTGCCATTGAATTGGACTCGTCACCACGGTCCTACGCCATCAGAAAGAACCGGACCTAGCTATGATCATACTTATCGCAATTCAACAGGTATATGTTCATTAACAGAAGAATTTGAATTTATATTGATTTTTGGGTCTTGGCTAATTCTAATTGTGCAATGTTTGTTTTTCCTTTGTCGCAGGAACTTATGTGTACGTAAATATGCCAGTCAATTCGTTACTAGGGGATCGAGCCAGACTTGAAAGCCCAGTATTCAATCCAACGCCTCCTTATAGCAGCGATGAAAATAGTCGATTTTACAAGTCTTGCCAGGTCTGTATGATAGTCTTGCATAGCTAATTAAATCGGGTAATTAATTTTCATGTTTCAATCTACAATGTAATTGTTTTTTGTCCATAGGTGCGCTTCTTTTATCACCAATACGGAGCACACAGTGGTGGACTTGCACTGTACATGGTACAGATAAAACAACATCAAAATGTGTCTGATAGACTTTTGTGGATTTTTGGAGACCGTAGCGACATGTGGAACAACCAGGCCGTAGTTCTGCCAGAGGTCAAGCACAGGTAAACTTTTATTTTACTGAAATATCACATTGGTGATACACTCTGTGCATTCATCATCGCTGACATTGTGCGATACAGTTTGCTTTAACAAAAAAGAAGTTATTATACCAGATATTCGCATTCTGAAGTCCAGAGAATCACCCCTGACTGTTTTCAGATGAATGTCTAGGCGTGCATGTGTGTAATCTATTATTTATCCAATAATATCTTGAGAATGAATTGAACCGATTTCATCCTTCTTTGCTTAAAAATCAATGCACTTCTTCTTCCTAACTTAGAACTGACTAGATTTTGGATTCGATCGGTTTAGTAGTCTTCGAGATATTCAATGAACAAAATTTTGAAAACAAAGAGTCAATTAATGATATCTTGAGAACTGATTAACAAACTTGATGATTTTGGTCTCGATTGATAGAATTTGCTCCATCTTGAATCTGGTTCAATTTCGGGATTTATGGATCCACTAGTTTGCTGTTGAAAAATAAAAGTTGGGTTCTCGCTTATAATACACTTCTTCTTCTTTTAATTAAGCTTTTGCTCATAGAATACTATTTTTTCAGCACAAATAATCCAAACGAGAAGAGTTTTGGAGCTGAACAATTACCTGCCGATTTATCCGGTTGTATACGATGTATATAATATATTTATTTCAGGTACTTTTTACGATTCGAAGCGAGCAGAGGTATGGGCCCTAAGGGTGATCTAGCCATTGACGACATTTCACTGAGTCCGGAGTGTTTTGGAGTCGGTGAGTCTTGCTGTTTGTAATAAATACAGGTGCGAAGGTTCTACATTCTCACTGTGTTATATTTTGAGAAAATTTCTTTTGCGCAGGAGTACCACCGGAGGAAGCCAAGAATTTCGATTACTGGAATTACGTGCCGCCTGAAAAGGAGCCTGAAAAGCATACAGATTTTGTCAACGACACAAGTGAGAATTCTTCAATTACCAAATGCGTTACAACGTTCAATGTCCAATACAGAGTATCATACCTAAATATATTGTGTAAATATTTGACCCGGGTAATTATTATGTCAGACAATCAAGCGAAGCATCTTGCTTCGCTGCATACATTTCTCTCTCTAGCTGCATGAAAAATTGCTTCATCTCATATCTAATTTCTTTTGACATCATTCTCATTGCGTTATTCAATCGTTGTGAGTTTGGTTGAGCAATTTTTTGCTTTTTCTCATATATTTACAACACTAAGCTAATAAAACTGACATTTTTCAGCAATTAAAGTAACAACCTGTGGAGCGATCGGAAGATTCGGTCCAACACCAGAGCAATGTGCTGGGGAACACAACGGCACAGACTTAGATTTATTGTTCCCATCAACAATGTCATCGACCACTATTCTGCCCGGTGAAAAAATAACAATATCTTACATGAGGGGAATTCAACGATGGACCGTACCGCGGGGCGGATATTATACGTAAGTTTGATTTCAGTATATAAATAAGAACTGACGAATTTTTTTCATCGATAAGCAAGAATTTGGATTCAATAATGCGAAGAACTTGGGCCTGCAAGTGTAGTTAAAAAAATTCAACACGTAGCAACTCTAGTTTACCCTCTCAGACGTTCTTGATATTCGAATTAGCTACTATATATTTCATCGCAGGATCATTGGGATGGGAGCTCCTGGAGGCAGAGGCTCAGGTCAAATGGGTAGTACACTGGGAGCTACGGTGCGAGCTGTTGTGGAATTGGTGAAAGGTCAGCAGCTTTATTTCATCGTAGGTCAGGCCGGATCGAATGCATGTCCAAAGGTAATACGATAAGCTCTTTAAATTTGCGCAGTACTCATCAAGCCTGAGACATTTTGTTAAACCTTCTTTCTCTGCTTCCGCTTATTAGAAACCGAATAGCTATCACAAAAACCGTTTCAGAATCTCGGCACAAAAGCCCATAGTTGCCAAAACGAAGATCTTGCCAGTACCGCATCAGGGTCTAGTTACACTTCGGCAGTTCATCAGGTGAAGAAAATTGACGTGAAAGATAGCGGCGGAGGTGGCGGAGGAGCTACATACATTTTCACTGTGAGATCCTTTTCCTTTGTATGATAATGATGTCACAGACAGTCGAACCCTTGAAATATATTTCACAATATATCGCACAGCTAAAAGTAGACATTGTTTTGCTGGTCACACAGTTGATGCCAAACGGAGAACAAAGACCGCTGTTAATAGCAGCAGGTGGTGGGGGTCTTGGTCACGGGCAATTTCTCGACAGTGGTATTCAGCACGGTCAGGGTATCGCACCAAAAGGAAGAATGCCTGAATCCGGTTTATCCATCACAGGATCTGCTGGTATGCAGAGTTTTGGTTTGCCACAATCTGAAACTTTGCCACTGCTTATGTCTTTCCGAAAATATAATCTGGACGTTATTTTACACAATCATCTCTAGTCTTGATCAACAAATTAATTGATTACAGGTTCGGGAGGTGGATGGAATGGCTCCATCAATAATGGCACAAGTCCATCGACAGCTGGTACCGCGCTGGTTTTGGGAGGATTAGGCGGTGCAGCTTGTCAAAATAATAGCGGCCGTGGTGACGGAGGCTTTGGAGGTGGTGGCGGAGGTTGTCGCGGAGGCGGTGGCGGCGGTGGTTACATAGGTGAGAAAGATCGTATTGATTCTAGCAGATCATGTGGAGTGAAACCTGTTTTTGTCTACTCTAAAATAAATCTTGGGAATCATTTTGTCAGGCGGAAATACGGGGCATGAAGAATCTTCGAACGGGGAAGGAGGGTATTCCTTTGCGGCCCCAGGACTTTTGCACGTTTCATATACTGGTGGCGTTAATCCTGGCCCTGGAAAGGTTTATATAGTCCCAGCTATCAGCGGATGTGGTTGCGACTTCCGATGTGTAGCGATCGATGAACATCTCAGTAAAACCAAGTGTCTTTGTCCATCCGGTTGGCTGCTTGGGAATGACACGCGTTCCTGCATTAGTGAGTCATGCAAGTATTTAGTGATAGGAGTGTCATAGGATCCTCATCGTTGAATGAAAGTCATAAAGATGAAAAGGTCTTGCTCATTCGGGTCTGATGTTCTTTGTTTCTTATTTGAAATTTTCAGTGGATCGTGGAGTCAGAGTTCCAGGTCAGCTGTTCATGATATTACTTATTGCTGTCAGCATTGGTTTACTCTTCGCCTTCTCTGGACTGTGTCTATTATTGTGTAAGTCAAATTGATAATGTTTGGATTTTCGCTGTTCTGAAATATGTGGATGAAGAATGATCTTGTGACCAAATTACAACACGTTCTATCAATCAATACTTAAACTGTTACCTAATTCTTGAACAGATAATCGATACCAGCATCGCAAGGCATTGCTAAGGCGTCGTCAAGTCATGTTTGGTAATGGCACTGAGCTGACAACACTCACAGAATTCAATCCCAATTATGAATTTGCTGGGAATCTTTACAGCTTCAAAGACTTGCCGCAGATACCTAGAGATAATATATCTCTTGTGAAGTAAGTTCTTTGAGAAGATTACTATTTCGTAAATTACCGTTTTGAGAAAAGAGAAATTCTATTAATCACCCCACGAATGAGAAGTCGGGTTTTCACCAGATCTCCACACTTTGAAAAGTTATTTGTCGAGTTTGAAAAATCGATCGAGGTCGTTGATCGTCTTCTATACTTCACAAATTTTTCACGAATAGATACATTTATTAAAAATCGTTATCTAGACCTCTGGGACAAGGCGCTTTCGGCGAGGTATTTCAAGGCGTATACAAATATAATAGAAGCGAGGAACATCCGGTCGCTGTTAAAACCTTGCCATCTTTGTCAACTTCACAAGCGGAGGCTGATTTTATGATGGAAGCTTTGATTATGAGCAAATTTAATCATCCTAATATAGTACACTTCATCGGTGTTTCGTTTGACAATCATCCGAGATATATCGTACTCGAACTACTGGCTGGTGGTGACTTGAAGAATTTCTTGCGCGAAGAAAGACCGCGACCGGTAAGAAGAAATGATGAAATACTAATGAATAGAAACCGTGAATTTTTCGTCTAACTGAACACCACGGTATCTTTTCTTGCTGTCCTTTCATTCAGGATCGCCCCACAACGCTTACGATGCAAGATCTAGTGATGTGTGCTTATGATGTAGCAAACGGATGCAAATATATGGAAGATGCTCGATTCATTCATCGTGACATTGCCGCAAGAAATTGTCTCCTGACTTCTAAAGGGTCCGGTCGAATTGTCAAAATTGCTGACTTTGGTATGGCTAGAGACATCTATAGAAGCGACTACTACAGAAAAGGTGGCAAGGCGATGCTACCTATAAAATGGATGCCTCCGGAGAGTTTCCTCGATGGTATATTCACAACAAAGACCGACGTCTGGTAATTTCATTGATTTTTTAATGTATTCTATTTTTTTTATCTTACACATCAATACACAATACATATATTTTTCGATAGCAGTCCTCATTTCAGAAATATTCTAATTCGTAATTTCAAATGGGACACCCTGTACATGTTTGTGGAAATTTCACAGGGCGTTCGGTGTTCTTCTTTGGGAAATTATGTCCTTTGGTTACATGCCGTACACAGGGTGTGCGAATCGAGAAGTTATGTCAATGGTAACGACGGGCGGACGTTTAGAGAGACCAGCAGGTTGCCCGGACCCGATTTACGGAGTAATGACTCAATGCTGGCATCCCCACCCTGAAGATAGACCAAGTTTCTCAACGATTGTTGAAAGAATAGGCTATTGCCTACAGGTGATAACTTTTGCTACGTAAATCATTCGCATGGTGAAGACTCAGTCTTCTACACAGTTTATTTCTCTTTTCTTTCCAGGATCCGGACGTCATTGATCATCCAATGCCTAATTATGACATTCTCCCTGCCTGTGAGAGAGAGATAACAATCATGCGACCAGATCCCGAGACGGAGTGCATCAACGTACGTAGCAGTGTGAGTGTTAGTTTCATTATTAACAAACTAAAAGATTTTCACCCAAAGTATGGATATTCTCCCAAATATTATGTGAATAAGAGAATCTCCTTATTTTATTCTGGATCATGTGAATAATCTTGTTGTAAATAATTTCATCAACACACACCTTGGGGTCCAGAAATATTTATGTATTTTGATATGCGGTACTTTCTGATAACGATAAAGTCTTAGTATATTTAATTTATTTAGTCATCTTGAAGATGAGTAAACTTTATCGTGATCACAGAGTACATAGGGCATCAAAATATATCAATATTTCAAGACTCTAAAGTACGTATACCGCCTTAAGATATGCTTCGTGCAATGTTATCGCAAAGTTGAAAACCATCAGTTATCAGGAAATTTTTTTCAAAGAAATTGCTGAAGCATATAATTCAGCTATGTACTTATGTGTTAACCGAAGCGAACCTCAGAATACTAACAGTGAATGAAAAAAAAAACATGAAATGACTAACAATGTTTGATTACAAAGTTGATGAAATCCGAAAATTGAGTAGACTTGATTCATCCAAGTTCATTTTGATGTTCGCTAGGTCTAAAGAAGCTATGCAGGCGTCTCAGAGGTGGTTTAAGAAATCTTAGATTTTGCATGATTTCTGCACAGTTGGATGGATGTGGCTACATGCAACCGAGAGCTAATTTCCGGCCAGTATCATATCGCATTGGCCCAGCTCCTGGAATAGTTTACGCGTCTTTACAGCACTGTGACGATTGCGAAAACGAAAGTGTCAGAATACAAGAGACTGCGCTGTTGGAACCAAAAATCCATCACAACAACTGTAGCCCAGATTCTAATGATGAGCCGAGCATACATATCTATGGAAAAAAGGTAAGCAAATATAAAAATTTAGTCCTTCCATTCAATTTCAGATCCTTATACACATGCGATAGAGGAGTTCCATAGTTGATCTCTTTCTTATTCTTTCTGTGTTTCTGAATTTGGTGCATGACGACCTCGTGACGTCAAACCAATAGCGTTTCGTCGATGTTCAAGCTAAGCTGACGAATTTTTTATCGTTTCATTTTATAAAGAGCATCCATTTCACAGGAGGATATAAGATATTGATAAATTAGGCAACTCCTTAATTATGGAGACTATATGCGACTACAAAGGATTTTTCTTGATCCAGGAAACTTGTAGACACAAGGTACCATCCAAGGAGGTAGAGAACAACGCTAACATAGTAACAGTGACAGGAGCAGAAAACAACTCGCGGAAAGATAACTCCATTAAATGCCAGAGTAAGGTGTTGAATGGAAAATCTCACAGAGAAAATGGAAACTGCGAAAGTACCACAACTACAGACACAAACTCTGACTCTCTTGCCATTCCAACGCCACATCCTCCGCCTGAAACTTCATTGTCTTCGCCAAACACCCGAATGTCGTCTCCGAATCATATGATTCTAAACGCTAATGTGAATAACAATAATGGCATTCTAAGAAAAAGCGCACTAAAGGCCGCCCTGAGCTTGGACCCTAGTGCTCTTTGTCGAGGGACCATTCCCTACGAAAAAATTGCATTTTCACCACCGCCACCTCGTCTGAGTAATCCCGGTAGCATCGAATTGAGAAAGGTAAGCTGATATTCCATTAGCAAATCAGATTTTATGCAACGATATATCAGGGTGAGAGAATCTTCAAGATCATGGGTCAATACAAAAGCTTTCAACGTGTTCGAAGGATGCAGTTTATGAATTTAAATGAAAAAATACACTTGTGATAACAACTTTGTCATAAAACTCGACTTATATATTCAGTTTCTGAAAATAAATCATGACATGCAATCAGAGAACTAGGAGTTGACTCAAATTTGAAACGATACTGTAGTTGCCAAAGATATTACGTTACTGTGTTCGATGATATATTGTCCTTTTTTCTACAAGGACTCTCTGGGACACGAGTTACCGAGAGAAGAGGAATGTTCCTGCTGAGATTCAGTTAGCGGCGGCTGACAACGCTACTCCGACTCTGAAGCCGTTATACTTCGAAAAAGATCAGCCTCTCTCACAAGTTTTGGAAATGTTTATTGCGACGAATGCTACTCTCTGCCCACATCTTCGGAAGAGATTAATTTAACACGTTAGATTTCTTATACTGCAGGTACGACTTTGCATTTCCATATATGTATATTTTATTTTCAAACTACAGGGATAAACGAAGTGTCAATAATTAGCAATTTTTGACAACGGAATAAGAGAGTTGGTGATTACCATAATTGATTAGCGTTGGAAAAATTTGTTCCATCGTCGTCGTCGATATTTAATTTTAATTAGTTCAGTCAAATGGTTGTAATTTTCATTAGAGATATATACATATATACAAGGGGGTTTGCAGAGAATCGACAATTTATTTTTTCTATTCTCTGCACGACTTCAAACATTAGTTTTTAACACTAAACAGATCTTCCTACAAGATGAGCTTGATATCTCAGCTCTGCGAGGTGGTGCAAGCAATTTTTCTATCTTTAGATAGCTTTTCGAAGCCTAAATTTATTCCGACATGCGATCTCTTTGAAGGCTCCACAAAGTATGCTTCAAAAAGATGAACGGACATATAAAAAAACAAAAGAATAGTTTGTATCACCTCTGATATAGAGTTCATTGTATGGAAGGGTTTGGTTTGTGGCAAAAACTAACGTTTAAAATGGTGTGAGTGAAAAGAAATGAAAGATCGATTTTCTTTGGACATTCTAATGTATACAATACTAATTCTAACAGTGAGGCGCGAATTTCTACAAAATATATACCTACATGCTCATTATTTTGGCTTCCTGAACATAAGCTCACGTATCAATGAGAACAGTGTAGATATTAATATTGGCAAATATAGAAGGTTTAATCGATTTGATAAATCGAAGACTTGCTGATATATCTATGCTTTATCCGTGTCCATACAACACGAATTTTCATAAAAATTAAAGTCTTTTATCAATGTTTATACACATTAAGTCCGTTATGTGACTAATGCGTTTATGTGTTATATTTGTTTTATAATTTTCTATTCGAATCTGTAGATAAATAGTTAGCAATATACTATTAGTATATAGTATAAGTAGAAAATATCTTTTACGTCTTAACGTACAAATTTTACTTCTCAAATTATTTAGATACACAAAAACTTCTATGAGTGCTACGGCAGCAAAACGAGTACGTAGAATAGATTATTGAGTATATCGAGTAAATGATATTGTGACTAATTAATAATACGGCTGCGAGTGTCTATCATTTATTTTCAAAGGTTTTTCAAAGAATTAACCTTTATAATTTAAAATAATAGTGTTTCATGTTTGTTGTTACCTCGAAATTTCTGTCTTACTCTATATCGTAACAATTACGACCTATTGTAATCTACCATTGTTTGTGATTTTTATAATATTTGTCATACAAACGCAAGCTAGCGATGTGTCAAAAATGCAGGGTTTTCATCTGATTCCAATTAAGGAATCAATATAGATAATACAACGTGATAAAAAGGTTGAATTTTATTATACTTATTTGAAAATTATTTTTTATATCATGATTTAAGTGTGAATTAAATAATTGCGTGATAATTCTGCAGTCAAATTATAATACTGATATGATTATAATTAAATGTTATTACTATGCCGTTAAATTATTTATTTATATAGTGACTTTTGAAATTATGCAATTATCATGTTATTTCAATGCGAATTTGTGGAAATCGATTTTATCCAATGTTATGATTTTATTGTGTCATGCAATTATATATAGGATCTGAGAAATATACAATATTCAGCAGGATAATCTGGTTGCATAAGATGCACGGAAATGAAGTATAGTGGAACCGAGAATCTCAAGGAGAGCATTTCAGTATTTTCGTACAACTAAACGAGATTCTCAAATAATTTCATTCGTATCAGCAATGTTAAGGAGATGCTATAGTCGATTTTTACCGACCGAAATTATTTTCGCAAATTTCTCCGGTACGGTTATACCAAAATGACTTTCGGCTTGGCATTCGATGATTTACGTAAGGAACAGGTTCAAGCTGTAAGCGAAATTCAGTGAAAACGCGAAAAAATAACGTTTTCGACTATTATCAAAGTCTACGCATCACTGTAGCAAAAAAACAGTTAGCAGCGGTGTTCTATGTGAAATGCCGAACTCAGCCATAGACGGAAACATCTTATTGTTTTAATCAAAAACAACGAAATAGCATGTATTCCTACAATTCGTGATGATTGGCCTTTCCTAAACCCTCTAGAATATAACAATTACGACTTTTCGCATCGCCCGAGAGATGGCTCACGGCAGCGCGCGCAGATTCTTGCGCAGGTGCGAGAAAACTGCCACATGAAAGAAAGAGATCGGGATAGATTTTGTATCTCCAGCCCGGCTAATTTTTTGCAGACACATTAAAGTACATAACATGGTCAGCTACGACTTGCATGATTCAGTGTAAATTTATTACTTTGCACAAAAGGTACATTTCTGTACGGAAAAATTGTAGCAACAAAATTTATACACTGTAGGAATTGGTTCATCTTTCTTTTGCCGCCACTGTTCGCTGCACATGGACTATACTGTATTTATTTGAATGAATGCTCTGATTATGTTACATGCATTTAAGTTTTTAGATTTTCACGATATAAAACTGGTTAAAGATAAAGTAACGTATGTGTGCAATGTAGAGGTGTGAATGGATTTTAAAAGAACGTCGAGTGTTGAACACATATTTAAGAGACACGCCATTTCAGTCATTATAAACGATATATGAAAAAGAGGTATCGTCCGACCATGCAGGCTACGCTAATTCTTCAAAGTCATAATATATTTTGTCATTGAATTCTTGTTCACTACAATGATAATAATTATTGTTAAAGGAATACTATTAATTGAAAAAAAGCGCAAAAAAAAAAAGAATTGGCAAACAATTTTGAATTTGTCAATCGCGTATTGTAATTGCAAACTTTTGCGATTCCTGCAGCAGTAAAAAAAAAAAGTGTATCGAGCTGAAATTCATATGATATTGGTATTCGTGAAATATCGTAAAAATTTTTTGAATTAGATATTTTGTAGCCTGAGAAAAGATAATCTACTGGATACTAAGCTGAGATCGTATATGTATCGAGATTGACATTATGCGAGTGCGAATGATCAAATCTCTGCAGTGTTCGGCGATTTTAAAATTATGACCCGTTATAATAAAAGTATAACACCGGTAGATTTCTTTTCTCTGCGTTTGTCATTTGTACATAATTATAGTATACCGATCGAAATACTCTCATAACGCGTAGTACGAAAAGGACGAAAATACAGATGATATTAAATTGATTTATTAACAAAATAGTACAATTTTATTGCGTGTATGATATTAATCAAACTACAGTATTTAAGAACGGATGCCAAATTATCTTGCGTGCCAAAAGAAGAAGAAAAAAAAGAAAAGAAGAAAAAGAGGAAAAAATAAAAATATATAAAATAAATGAATAGATAAATAAATGTGTCAAAAGTTTTTAAGACTTAGGTTTGACGATAATTTATTAATAATAAGCATAAGTGTTGTTTTTTTATTTTCTGTTGTTTCCTTTTTCAATTGAAAATCAGAAATCTGTTGACTGTTCATATACATACATACATAATATATATAATATATAAAATCGCTATTTATTAATTATTGATTATTATTATTATTATTATATATTTATTACATGTAAAATTGTTTTGCTGTTTATTTTTTATGTTCATACTGTGAATTTAAATATTTTGTGACAGTAGTTATAATTAATAAGAGTACATACTATGTATATGTTGGATGAAATAAAATCTTACAAGAACCGTTTACTTCGATCGTTCCAACAATCAGATAAACCTTTCCAAATTTGCAGGTATCTGAATTTCTAGTCATTTAATGCAACAGTTCATTTAGTTACTGCATACATTATCATTCTATGGACTATTTGCAGCTTTAGCGAGGCAACATATCAATTTTTCTGACTCAGTATATTTTAATCTCTGATATAGTTAGTGGAAAAATTGAATGACAGTCTCAAAAGTGATTCGAAAGTTTGAAATACAGAACAATCAAGCTTTCCCACCAAAATCTCGCAGTTACTAGTATTTTAAATGGGGGAATCCACCCTCTTGGTGGGAGGGATCACATTTTAGATAAAAACCTGAAAAAATTGAAGAATTTTTTTTGAATCATTTGCACCCGATTTGGGGGGTGCCTGCTAACAAAATCGCCCGCGCCCTGAATAAGGACCACCCTTATATATATATATGCCAAAGTCTTCAGGTCTTGCGATGAGAGGCACAGCGATCACATGAGTATCCTCTTAGAAATTCCTACTCCTGCGAATTTCCTTATGAAATGTGAGACACGCAGCGAGAGTATACTCGATATATATGTAACTGTTCATCAATTTTTTTTTCACATGATTATACAAGTGAAAAGCAACAGGAAAATGTCCTCCAAATTATCACATGTAGTTAGATTTTTTTCTCGGTACCCCATCTTGCCCCAGTCACCCTTACATTCTGTTACGTGAACTTTCGAACGACGGAGCAGAGCAGGACTCTCTTCTCCAGTTTCACTTCAAACGTCGACAAAAACACAACGGGGTGTTCAAACCGAAATTGGAAAACTCGGGTACATAGTTTGAAATCGAAGAAAATAGTAAGTAGATACACTAATTATGAATATTGCCTGCGCAAATTTTTTGCCAAGTAATAAGCAGATCATTCGCATGATCATCCTTCATGTTTCATAAGTTTCTAATCATTTTTTTTTATCCTTTTTTTTCAGAATCATGTATAGTCTTGGACAAGATAGGGAAGTGACATCTGACGAAGGCGTGTTCACTTCCGAAGACAGTTCTATGTAATAATTTTATTATTTCTTATGATAATAAAGTCTGAAAAATTATTAGTTATTTTGAAGAGGCACAGCATCACGTAGCGCTCCTTAAAAAGTTAGATTTTAATTCTGCTAAAAAATCCTATAACCGCAGCAAGGTGTTGGAATTTCGTTATTTTATTCACACGCAATTAACGTGAGCATGCAGTCACAACGAATTCGTAATATATCTCTAACAAAAAAAAAAAAAAAATAAGACTTAAGTGTATTGTATAAACTTTTCAATGATTTATTAAACAAACAAATATCGTTTTATTGTGAAATGAAATTTTTGTAACACATGCATGGGAAGTTCGACTTCGCGCATCGTAAGCAGTGCGCGAGGCGGCCGATTCCCCAACAAATCCAAAACTGTTGAGTAATGTCGTAAAACTGTTAGGTAATGTTTATTACCTAACGCTAATCCGAGCGAAACGAGCGTAACTATGCGCCATAGAACGAAACAAGTGGTGACTACAATCACGCCCTCAGCTGTCCGAAACATTCAGGTTGGGGTATCGTCACCGCGTGTTGTGTACACGAAGTGCGAACTTCCATACAGTGTTACAAAAAATAGTATACGACACACGTGCGCGTATGTGATCCTCACACTCGTGTTTTTGTCACCCTCACTTCGCTCGGGCGACAAGCTACACTCGTGCGAGAATCACATACTTCGCGCACTTGTATCGTAATCTACTATTTTCATACAAAATTTTCATGCGTTTCCTGAAACGAAAAAAAAAAATAATAATCTTCCATCAAATCGGCATAATCGCGAGGGAAGAACAGTTTTACAACTCTTGACTTGCCCTGAGTCTCTTGGGAAAGGACCGATTACCGTTAAGCCAGTTGAGAGCTTGAGGCATTTCGAGCAGGCCCAAAAAGGAGGCATTGTAAAATTAAATTTTTCAAAAATCCCAAAGTAAGATTTCTTATCTTTGAATGAATTTTCCCAATAAAATAGTATATTGTGTACCAAGGGCGTAAAGTGGGCTTTTTTTAGACCGAGTGTGGAGTTTGCAGTACGAATCACAGGCGAGCTAGCACGAGTCGAAGACGAGTGCGTTGCGAGCCGAAGACGAGTACTGCAACCACACAAGGTCAAAAAGCCCACTTAGCCTTGGTACACACCATATTTTATATAACAAAGCCATGTTTAGCGACTTTTTGATGAATATGTATAGGATCTAAAGTAGTACTTTTAAGTCCTAGGACTTAAATGTGGCACAAGTCCTGTATAGGACCTAAAGTAGTACTTTTAAGTCCTAGGACTTTTCGTGCCACATTTAGGTCCTAGGACTTAGAAGTACTACTGTAGATCCTATACATATTCATCAAAAAGTCGCTAAACATGGCTTTGTTATATAAAATATGGTGTGTACCAAGGCTAAGTGGGCTTTTTGACCTTGTGTGGTTGCAGTACTCGTCTTCGGCTCGCAACGCACTCGTCTTCGACTCGTGCTAGCTCGCCTCTGACTCGTACTGCAAACTCCACACTCGGTCTAAAAAAGCCCACTTTACGCCCTTGGTACACAATATACTATTATACGACCACAGATCATAAATTATATTTAATTTAGAATTTTCATGTGAAGGTCTCATACAGGTGAACGAATAAGAAATATATAATAAATTGATATGCTGCTAATAATATGTCAGACACAGGAAGAAATCCTTGATAATAACTACCTATTTTAGTATTATGAAGTACCGTTGACAAGTTATGTTGAAAAGACGATCACAGCGATCAAATCTGATCAGGTAAAAGGCAAAAGAGTGCAATGATTAGTTTTTCCGAAATAACTCATCAACGGTAGTTCTCACGACCAAAATTGTCAGAATCAATTTTGTAGCCGATAAAATTTCCCATAAAATTATTTCCGACCAAATTTTCGTGCCATTATTGGTTTCTGAAATAAAGCTCTGAGAATGGAGCGACTAAAATCGCCGAATTCCGCTGATTCGCCTGTCTCGCAGTATTTCCCTCGCATTAATTATCAGCTGTCATAAAATGTCTTGATACAGGTTTTTATAGGAAATGAAATTCTCTTTTGAACTTCTTACCTATATGAAATACTGCTAGATTTGCAACTTTTTAAATTATGAGAGTTCTATAAGTCGAAAGTTCCTATGTAAAATTAATGAGAAATCGACTAGGGAGTTACTGCTTATGCTTACTCTATCTATTCTGTTCCAAAATCAAGATAAAATCGGTTCGGCAATCATAATAGAAAATTCAACACCCTACGAAATGATTCTGTTACAAAATTACTCTAACATTAATACTCTTCGAGTAACAAGCGTTCAAAGATAAAAGTGGTATATGAATCGAGAGAGAGAGAGAGAGAGAGAGCGCTGAAGAGAATTTAGGGACGAGGTTCTTCACCGTTACTGTATAAGTGTATACCTGAGCAGGTAAGAAAACCTTTTTCTCATTTCGATACAGAATGGTAAGATACAGGTATAGGTACTACATGATTTGCTAGTAGATTTATTGAGAATTTTATAAAAATGTCTAACGCTCGTAATTCAACAAATTTTCAAGCTGGCAGAATTAAAATAAGTATATTCCAAAAAGCGTTGGATTTTCTACAAAAACAGGTATTCAGATATCCGAAAATTTGCAATACTGCGAAACAGCTGGCGTGTCGACCGAATCTGACGATTATATAGTCGCTCATTCTCAGAGCTCTATATCTCAGAAACTATTGACAGCACTGAAAATTTTCTTAGAAATATGTCTATTTTGGCCCTGAGAACACCTGTTGACTAGTTATTCGGGGGAAAAAACGTTAATTTCGCACGGTTTTTCCTTTCTAGGATTACGATCGGCTCCATCAAGTTTCGAGAGATTCTTTCATTGGTATAGATTCTCACCAAACCTACCAATCTCATTTTCAGACTGAAATCACTGGTGAAAAAGTCTGATAGAAATTATAGAAATATATAAAAATGGATTCCGACGAATTCAGAGAACTGATTTAAAAGTGCGTCTCTTTCCATTTTTTGAATAGACCTTTGCATCAGGGGTAGAATTCCCTTGTGATATTTGTACCAAATAAGGAGTCATAAACGACACTCGACGGATATTGCCTACTTTCCGCACTTGTATCACAATATACTATTACTACACGCAGTGTGATAATGGACGTTTTACCCACGCTCCGCGTCGGTAAAATAGCCATTTTCAGACCTGATGAAGTAAAATTTGGTAGTACTATACTCGACGGAAAAAGTTTTATCGCACTCGTATCGTAAATGTACTATTTCAACACGCTTTAGGTGCATGAAATTCAACTCAACGCGCGTTGTGTTAAAAAACAAAGTCCGATACACGTGCGAAAGATGATTCTCGACTCGTGTGATTGTCACCCTTGTTTCGCTTGGGCGAAAAACTTCACACTCGTTCGAGAATCAGCACTTTCGCACTTATATCGAAAAGTACTATTACAGAGATCAGATGCATATAATTTTGAAGTTGCCGAAATATGTATGTTGTGCGAAACGCTGCTCATATAAATTCTTGGACTAATTGTACAGAATAGGTACAATGGATCGTTTGACATGCGGTCGCGACGTCGTTCCTTCGAAATTCATCAACGCATACGTATACCTACACGGTCTCTGCTAAATATATATAAACTGAAACCTATAGGTATACACGACATTGTATACCTTCTGCCCATTTGGTAGCAGTACAGGACGAGACACCCTGAAATCGCGGGTCTGTCTCCACGCAGTTTCGGCGTATGACAAACGCATTGGCTATAATTATTAATTGCGCACAGTTTTGAAGCGGTGATCAATTTTCTAATACATGATAATGCTAATCACTGGTGATCAATAGTTTTATAATAATAATTCAGAATGCCAAATTATTCGTACTTTTACACAAAAGCGATCGCCGGTGATGATGGAAATGTTAAAACGTTCAAGTTTCAGACAGGGTAAGATATTGCTTATCATTTTTGGGTAATTCTGTATAAATTTTCAAAAGGATAATAAGATGAAGATTTTTATCGATGTTCATTCATCTGCGTAACTTTATTTGACGGATGACAAAATACGGACCATTTATCGATGCACAGCAATGACTTGTATCGCGCATGATCTCATATTGTTATGAATATTGAATACGAAATGTTCATTGGGTGATCTTTTTTCGCAGCAATTCTGCTCTTCATGGAATGCTAGATGATGACGTATGGTCAACATCAGGCCGGTATCGTCTGACGTCGCGCCTTTTACGTGGAGGTCTTTCTGGATCTGGAGACATCTTCCACCCCGCCAATGCGATCTTTAAGGTTCACTAATTTAATTGAATTATTTTTTCATGGAACTAAATCTCGATCAGCGTTTCACCGCGGATAATATATCAAAGGTTGATGACTCCCAGAAAATATTCCGATATTATAATGTTCGACGTTTTGGGATATGTGCCAGAACTCAGGTACCTATATAGGTATATACCTATGTAAAGTCCACACAGAGATGGAGTATAAATTCCTACATGGCAGCAGGGGCTCCGCAGGTCACCTCATATTTATAGTCTCATCTATTTTAAACCTTTCTTTCTTCTTCTGCATTTTGTTTTCAAAGCCAAACCCATTTGAGCTATACACATCACAATTTTCCAAAGTTTTTTTACAGATACTTTTCCTCTATAGATTTTTCCACACAAATTTCAATTCACGTATTACGCAGAACTCGATATTCAAAATGACTCAAAGATCTGTTGAAAGATAAACGTTCGCATCGAATTGTTTGGGCAGGTTGAAAACTTGATCCAGAAGGCTTCGTTCGGAGCTAGCATTCAGATTACCTAGATACATATAACGACTTTTGTAAAGTAAACATTTGACTTGGAATAAACTCAGTTTCAGATTTACAACAGGAAGAAAAATAATCACATCCAGTCTATATCCAGCAAAAGGTTCGGAAATTAACTCTTTGGCTAAATATAGTTGTGCAAACATATATTTTGTCCCAGCTCCAGTTTCAAAGGTTTGACATTTGTGGAATTGGAAACAACATGTTGATTATTCGGTGACTATATAGGCGGTGACAAATATCGGCAGCATGACAAAAGAATTTCAATATGATTCAATCGAAGGAAAATATCTGGTGGTCATTCTTAAAATAGTATATCAATTCCAATTTACGATTCGCTTATTGTGCAGACCTTGAGGGTACGTGAACGCCTTTGAGGTGTGAGTCTTTGTTTTGGGAAAATGATTTCTCGATACTAGAGCGTCGTCAATGTTAGTCCCTGTACATGTAAGAAGTTCCTCAAGATTTTTTTGATCCACGCTCTGCAGACCACCTCGCAGACGCGATTCGTAGTGTCTCTCATAGCACACATCTGATCGGAACAAAAACTTGGGGATTACGGCTTCATTCCAGCAGAAAGTCGTTAAGTGTTTCGTTTTTTCAAAATTTTGATTTTTCTTTACAGATTCAGGTATCATCAGAGAAATCGTGGAATTATATTCACAGATTCACTCGATTCATTGCACTTTTCAAATACTATAGCCACTCGGCTGTGGCAAACCACATATATAGTTTCAAAACTATCTTATCTCATTCGATAAAGAAATTACCGAGAAAGTGTGCGATTTTGCGTCTTATAAGAAAAAACATAAAAAATACCGACATCCTACGCATGTGGCACTTTGTAGAAAAAAGGTTCGCGTTGCAGTTCATACGCGACCACGAAAGCCCCTTGAGGGGGGTCTGTACGGTGATTGATTCAGAATCCCAAGATATACAATTCTTACTATGGAAATATAGCTTCTGAATTAAAAAATGCTACGTGAATCTGTTCGAATTGCATCTACAGTAATGAACCAGAAAAATGTGAAATAAGAAACTTAATAGGTACCTGTGATGGAAGCTGGAGCGCTATATAATTATATTATTTCAATTATTGAGGTCTCAAGAAGCTCCTTGTATCCCAAATTTCATACTTTTCTATCTCATATTCGAGACAACATAAAACTTCAAATGAAATTCATAAAGCGTCCATTGAGTCCATAAAATGTCCATAAAACGGATCTTTACATTTTTTTTTTTCGTCTGCGGGATGTGGACATAATTTGGAGGGGCTCATGTAGTCTTTTTTCAAATCAGATCTTGCTTCATCACAGTAAAAATTAAGTTTCCTTATTGGTATAGAGCTACCTCTAGGGGATCAGACGGGGGCAAATTGGGCAACACGGCGAAAAATAGGAATTGGGGATAAAACGGGCACTGTCTTAACTTTCTTAAGGGGGGACAGTACTGAAAATTTGTAAAAAAACATTTTTTTATTTTTTCCACTACTCAAAACGGTTCAATCGTAAATCGCCTCCAGCAGTTTTTAGATATTAGTAGTATGTGTATTTGAAAAAAATATAAACCTTCTGCGATGAAAGTGTATGCGCAAGGAACCTTTCGCAGTGGTTCGAAGGAAATCTTCTTTCGCCTCGACTACGGTTCGTGCTGAAAACATCGTACTCCCCTATAAAAGCCTCACATTCTGCTCTCGTATCGAAATGTACTATTTCGTCAAGGTGCCTGTTTTGTCCCTATACCTCCCCTATATGGGCCTACCTCAGCATGGGACACAGATACTCAGAAAAAAAGTTGAAGGATATGGGAGCAAGGAGAATAACCATATACATATACTCGTCAGAGACTTAGATCTCCCTAAAACAAAAAAACTCAGACATTAAAAATAGATGAAATTATATTAAGTGAAGAGAGGATAAAGTAGCTTGTGAGTTCCACGCACTATTTTGGGGCCCCACACTTTTACTGAGTCACATATCAACGTTGTGAAGTCAGAGAACATAGCAGCCAGAGCAATACCAAATGGGTATGCTTTTTTGGAGATTACCGCCCCCGGCGAACTTAGACTGTAAAAATAGATGTAACATCATAAGGGGAGAGGCGATAGTCACTTGTGGGGTTCTACTATTTTAGGGCTATAATACTATTCTTAGGTCTGCGTAGGAAACCTTGAAATTATGCTCAGGGAATGAGGGAACACTTATGGGAATAAATCGAGAAAGGTGATGGCATTAGCTTATGTTTACATTATTTTTGGCGATTATACTATATGATAGATTTTCGATAAGTAAGTCGCGATATATTTCAGCGCATGGTTTGAAGGAAAATGCAGTGAAGGATCGCATCTTACTTGAAAAGGACATTGAATTTGTGAAGAGTAGCGTTCGTATTGTATAGCGTGAGAATCAGGTGAAACAGCACGGCCAATTCGCGCCAACGCCGACTCACTTAAGTTTCTACAGCGCGTGCCAACACACGAAAATCTTCCTAGACTCGCGGTACGCGTCTCACCGCTGATCACGCGCCAATTTACCCTAGGGATTTTCTAGCGTAACGAGTGGCTATTCCTATAAGAATACGATTTATTCGGCGCCTGCGCGCTTTGACCGTACTGTTTCACGTGATTCTCACTATACATCATAGTTCTACAATTATTAATTCAGTCATTGACATCTACGATACGGGTATAGTATTTTCTATTTTTATTATATCTCCCATGTTACACGGCCAAACCGATATTTATGTAACGTATACGTGTTGAAGAGCCCAAGAAGACGCGGGTGGCAGACGCAAATGACTAACTCGTAAATATATATACCTATAATAATATATAGGTACTTATACGTATGTGTGTTTGACTTGGTGGATATATTATTGTATATCAGTATACAATTATTTTCTTAGCTATCGCAATAGACGCCTGAATGTTCAATGCTATACCTATATTATTTGAAACGTTTGCGCCTAATTGTGAGTTTAAAAAATACTTTATATGTGTGTAGGATGTATTACTCAAAGAGCGAGGCGCTTTGTTACGTAAAGAACTCATGTATACTCTACGGGAACAGGAAATATATTTCATAATTGCTCGGGTATCAGGTGTGAGACAAGCTTATATGTACTGCAATACAGAAACCGTCATCAGCACTATGGTCGCGTATTATTCAGACTATATGTTGTATTATGACGTGAGTCGGTCGGTATATCATTCTCACTACTTCAAGTTTAAGGAAGTAAAATGACAAATTTCTACTTATGACTTATATGTATATATGTACACCCATAGCTATATTGAATTCTGTTTAATCATGAATCAGATTAAAGCACAAAGCCCGCGCTTATATGATTTGTACAGAAATAATATCTATATTCAATTAAACGAGGCATGTAAATCTTGGAAATTTTTTGGTCCAAATCTGTTTTCTTCGCAGTTTTGATTACTTCGATTTGCAGACACATAATTTGGAATTAGATCGATTCCACGTAAGAAAAGGTAGCCGTCGTATTAAGATACAGCGTCGTATCGGTCATCGAAACTTCTTAAAATTTCTAGGTAATATTCTAAATTGGTCTAATTTTTTAGCTACTGGAATTTTATTATCGAATCGTACTAGGATGTCCCTTTGCAGATTCCATACCTACAACGCGGCATGCGCAATATAATGTACCGCCAAGTGGCTGCAATTGGACGTAAAATCATTTAGTTGAAATAAGAAGTAGCAGATTATAGGTATACATATTATATTGCCCCGCATATAAAGTGAAGCACATAATTTTTGAATTTTATGCGTATTGCATTAAAACGCAATATAAAACGAGTACCTACTTATGGCATGCATGTGTTCAGATCCTAAAATTAATTCGGAATATATGATCGTTACTTCGCCTCGCAGATGTGTATACCCATATATAGTATAAATTTTGTGAGGTGACCTTAATAATGTGCAAGTCTCTGCCACACCTCTCTTTAATATAATATGCATAAGGAATATAGTAAGACACGCAATAAGTGATCGGGTATAAGTTATAACATCAGTTTATCGATAGATCCTAGTCCAAAAACTGGCCCAGTATTTAATTAACAATTTCACGCTCCTCATCTTCTCTGGATGAAAATGATCTATTATTATACATGTATGCATAGAATATCGTCTTCTATTCCCACTAGGCGGTGTAACGATGATTCTTGAAATTTTCGGGATCATTGTTCGACTGCTTGCCCGAATGGGATATAAGTCAAATGAAAGAGTGAATTGAATCGGGGTCATTGTCTACGGCCGCTATTACATGTATAGGTACAAGTATATGGGACATTCCGCGTCACTTCAGGTACTACAAAGAAAAAAAATCCTCACAAAATTCATTTAGATTTAACTGAGTAGTTCTGACCCACATTTTAGGGCAAAATCATTGAAGATTTTTATTTTTTAAGGGAACGATGCTCGATATCATCACCGACATTATATCCTCAAATTCTGTATGGAAAGACCGAGTTTTTATAGTATTTTTTATTCTCAAGCGCTGGAATCGAATTTTTTCTACGGAATTTATAATTTTTCACGATTTCTTATAAAATAAGTATCTCTGCGCACATAACTTTCCGACAATTGCGATTCCTATAAATAGAACTTTCCGCAACATTTACATGTGGCCAGCTGCTTATCGAAATTTAATATTATTTATAAAAGAATTGAAAATGCCGTAAAAAAATCCGGATCTCATAAAGACAAAAATACTCAAAACTTGGTCTTTCCATATAGGATTCGAGGATATTATATAGGCCTTGATATCAAGCGTCGTTCCCTTGAAGAATAAACATTTTCGACAATTTTTCCTTCAAATGTAGATCAGACTAGTTTATTCAGTTGAATCTGAATGAATGTTATCCCTGTAGGCCCTGAAAAAACTGATCTTAGTTTTTTGAATATTGTCGTTACGATTAACGGTCCCCGGGATATATCACTGTTTAAAAAAATTTCAAAAAATTACAAATCTCGCGAATTTCTTCGCATCACACAGCCCGATTTGTTGTCATTTTTTGAGGATTTATTTTTCTTCTTTTTAGCGGTTGAAGTGACGGGGGGAATAGCCCGTGTATACAAATCTGCGAATCATGCGGTATGCGCGGGGAAAGTTACTTACGGCGCCGATCATGAGTCATAAGCGTCGGATTTACTCTTGCACGGAAAATTCGCAACACACCAGCTAGGTGAATAAATTCCGAATAGTTATAGTTATACAGTTGGTGGATGTTATTTTTGAAAAATTCTGGACAAACGGATATTAGTTTAAAAAATTTCCGCGAATATTGGGAATGATTTTCAACATTTCCGACTAGATGACCATTTTTCATTATATATGTAATTCGAAAAAAAATGTCATTTGCAGCTATATGACGATACGTAATAACACAAATACATATGTGCGGGTATTTAATGATCCTGCTGTCTTATTAGCTATGAGAATATAGTCGGTTCCGCAGCTATGACGTCTGCGCGAAAGATTCGTCGTTTGTGAATCATTTTCTGCACCCATGAGGAAGTCGCACGTATACACGCTTTGCCATAGACCATACCTATACTACGATCGCAGCATGTCATTGCAGGCGAGGGGACACGAGTTGTCTCGTTTCATTGAAGCCTGTATCCTATATTCTATATAGATATACCGTAATTGAAGGCGATGGAGCAGACCGGCACGCGCACTAAGGAGCGAGCTGTACGTTATGAATACTATACCGTTGTACAGTGGGCAGTGATCAGTGCGCGAGCGAACATTGCGGGTCGCATTTTCGCCCGGCTTAATCTGCGCCTATAAAGAACTGTTTTTTTGTTTTAATAATTTTCTGTGTGGAAGTGTTCGACTCGCTGTATAAACATTACATTCACCTATTTATAGTATATAGGCCGAATGAGAAGTGAATAATATGATGTTATAACACCAATGTAAATACATGTACTTTAGTATACATATAAATAGGTATATGCTATAGTAATAATGCGTCAATGTCGCACGTGACAAAATTTGAAAACGTTTGCTTGAAAAAGAAAAGAAAAAAATTTATTATTATCGCATATATATGTTATATTGTTATTCTGATTATTATTCCCGGCATAATTATAACACCGCAGATATGTATTATCGACGCGAGTATATTTCAGTACTATTTTACTATCCGCGAGTAAACTATATGTCCGAAGATTTCAAATCGCGAATTCAATGATACACGGAGAATTTCATTCCGAGTAAAGATCACTCCTTTCGGTTTATTTTAATAAGAAATCTTTCAAGGTTGTGGAATCGACCAATCCGCTCTGGTCTACTCTGATAGTATGCGGTATATAGTTGACCGGTTCATTATTGGTTTTATTTAATTTATTTTATTTTTTTATTGACTACTGTTAAACACACCTAGTACAGAATCCGAAATTTTATACATATATCTACATCGTAATTGAGTAGCGATACGTTATGACTGTTATGACTGTTATAACAACGGAGTATGTGTAACGGTGTATATAATTGCAGGATTAAAATTGTCGAAAATATTAGTCATATTCGAAATGTATGTCTGACAATCAATATGAACAGTTTCCCGCATTATTTAACCGTGACAGAAAACATGTTATGCAACGTCAGCTGCCGCTGCTGAAATGTAGATATTATACGTGTATGTGTGTGTGTGTGTTATTATGTCAGCGAGAAAAACTTGAATCGAGTTACCTGCCAATTTGTGTTGATATTATAGCTATATAGATACCGTGTGCATATGTATAATTCAATGAAGTTTAATATATTGCTTTGATGTGGTCAACCACTGCAGTTTACAATTCTCTAGTTTGTTCGCAATTTTTGAACATTTTATTCATGCATCTAAAGTAGGATTAAATTATAAGTATGTATTTTGTCTGAATATTGTGCCAATAGATGTTATACTATATAAGTTGCATATCGGTCAACGGAGTAGGTAGTTCGATCAATAAGATCGTCGTGGGAGAAAATTCGAGCGTGTGCTGTTATACTGACACTCCTTGTTCATATGAAAAAACGCGTTTCTTTCATTTATATTTCATACCACTGCCACGTGTATCTATCAAAGCAGCAATAACGATTCATAGATCCATGATTATAATTAATTGACAGTAGCCTGATTATACTGCCCTATATTACAAAACGTGTTGCGACTTCGTATTGACTATAGTCAAGTTCGTTTTTAGGAAGTTCAATGTCGGAAGAGAATGGTTTACTAGAAACCAGGGTTGTAAAATTTGTAATTGAAAATATTTCCGTCAACTCATTGAATTTAATTTTTTAATTGAAAATATTTCCATTAAAAAATTGAATCCAATTGTTATTGAAAATATTTCCCATTAAAAAATTGAATTTAATGGTTAATGAAAATAGTTCCCATTAAAAGATTAAATTTAATGGTTAATGGAAATATTTTCCATTAAAAGATTAAATTTAATGGTTAATGGAAATAGTTCCCATTAAAAACTTGAACTTAATGGTTAATGGAAATATTTTCCATTAAAAAATTAAATTTAATGGTTAATGAAAGTATCAATGCATTAAAAAATTTAATGCATTATTTACAACTCTGCTAGAAACCGCGTTAAATCCAGAATTAATTCTTAATTGGATTGTCAAGGATAATAGCTTTTTTAAATTAGTAACGTTAGACTGCCTCGTAGATATAGTAGAACGCACTTTTATCAGAAGACCATATATCACGCCCTATACTGACCTGAAATTATAGTTCTAACATAATCACAAGGAGAGCAGCACAAGCCGCATAGGCTCATGAGTTTTTAGGCGGTAATAAATTATTTGAATTTTTTTTTTTTTTTTTTGCAAACTTTCAGGACCGAATAGGGCGCGTGAAATATCAAACTGTTTGTAAAAAATTTAGTGCGGCTGCTACAACGCTGGTGACTAGTCAATACCGAACAGCAACGATGGACTTTTAAAATACCGATATCTATATGTATGTTGAATATAACATCAAATGAACGCCATAGTTAGAAAGGATCTGAAAACGATAATTCGAGTACAATAATCGCGTGTGAAAAGCGAATTAAAATTCGTACAGTGAATCAAAGAGTTGAAAGATATATAAAAAAGAAAATAAGAAACTAGTACAAAATGAGCTACGGGTGGAATATGGACGTTATCCAAGAGCCGGAGTTTGTTCGTCAGGTCGCTAAACAAGTCGACGTAAGTATAAAAACTACCAATTAACAATGATTCAACGATAACCTTTGTGCAAATACACCGATTTGTCTCACCTGTAACACATACTTTACATATTTTAATAATGACTCAAGTAAACCGCTGACTCAAGAATAGTATAGCTATAGGTATGTATAGTTTAAGGGGCTTTGACACTCATGCTCTGCGATCACCACTAAGACGCGATTCATAGTTTCTCCCAAACCACACAATCGATCGTAACGAAACTTTGGGGGTTGCCGCGTGATTTAAGCAGAAGCTGCCTAAATATTTCGTTTTTTCAGAATTTCGAAATTTCTTAGCAGATTCATTTATCATCAGAGAAATCGTGTAATTATTTAGAGTTGCACTCGATTTATTACACTTTCCATCTCGGATTTCCCACGCGATTACCAAATCTCCTTAATTATACTATAATCGTTTATAATCTATAATAATGAAACAATGAGCTTTTCAAACATCCGCGGTGGTTCTGATTTTCATATCACTGTCGGTAAAAGAGAACAATACTAGTTTGATAAGTACTACAGGCGACGTTTTGTTACAAAACGAAATATCAGATACTGGCAATATCAAAGAACCGAATGAAACAGCTGATAAGCTTATATCTGTTTATTTACATATAAGATACTAGCCACGTGGACGTACCTTACGGTTCTTTAAATTTCTATCAATAATGGGCGACGCGCAGAGAGCCGCGTGTTGCTATACGCGCGTGTTTAAAACGGAATATAAATTATTAGTGTTTGAATTAGATAGCTCGTTTTGTGAGCCAAAAAATATGCAGCCGTTGATATCGGACTGTCTAAAATTCTCCTGCACACTGAAGATAAGAGTGTAATTTGGTGACGCAGAGATATGAACTAGCTAAGCACACCTCATTTATAATGATGATGAACGACGGAGTACGGATGGGTGACCTCAGCTCGGGATTGGCTGAAAGATATAAAGTAACGGCACACGCTCCGGCGCCCATCGCTGCAGTGTCGTTGGAAAATAGAAATTATTCGCACGCGTTGTTAGGGCAGCTGAAAATTACGAATTGTAATTGTTCAAATAAGATAGAAACTGTATATAAAGAACAAACATAGTCTACATCCTCGGTTTGTATGGTGTATTTAGCTCTTTAAGCGTTATTAGGTATTGCAGATACAGAAATATATTCTATTTATCATTTTTCGTCTTCTTATGTCATTTGTCCGGCTCAGCTGAGAACTTATTTTGACGTATATTATTATGGCTGGAGATTGCGACGGCGATGAGTCGTACCCGTTTAGATCGTATGAAAATAACGATAATTATTATGGGAATCGACACGAGCCCGCGGGACTCGACGTATTCATTAAAAAAGCCGTTGAAGTTAAACGCATATTACCATCACTGTTCAACATCAAAGTGGTACGTCCTTTGTTTTGTGAAATTTCAAATGTTTTTCTCCTTTGATCATCGTCATTATTCATGTTTTGGACTACATATATTAATAGCTGTGTTTATTGTTTACGCTTATAATCGATAATATAAGAGTAATTATAATAATTATAACTATTATACATATCAACATACTGAATTTATAATTACTAACATTTCTAAGTTATGTCTGTACATGTAGGTGTAATTAATTCGAATGATTAAAAAGTTGATATGGTCTTATGCTTGATATGTATTATGTGTGTACTTGACCAGCTTAATTGTAACCGGTATAAAGACTTCATACCAGTTGGATTCTGAGCGGTATGAAGTTTCTTACATTCTTCTAACTTCGTCTCTCCTTTACGGCTACCATGAGATAAAGAGGATATTTGACACTGGTGTCTCTGCTATTTTTACGTATTCAGCCATATCTGTGAGCTGGTAATCGACCGAAAAAATGATGACATCTTACTTCAGAGATCATTTTTTCTTAGAATATAGACACCGAACATTGCTTGCTTCGAAGATGAACATGCGGCTTATCACTGAAATTCAGAAAAAATCATACTTGTATTCACATATGCTGTTTATTGCAAAACACACTTTCACAGTGACCGATGATGACATCGGTACACCAATACACCAATGCGCTAAGCTACTTGCTCTCAATATACCAGGAAATGCACTCCTTTTTTCTTACCAGCCTAGGCATGCCTTATTCTTTCCCGCTCTGCAAAGTTACGCTCTTGTCGATAGAGGCCATATCAATACAATTTCGAATTACTGCTCTAAACAGACAATTGGGAGGTTTGAGGATATGCGAAGACATGTCAATGCTGTATTCATGTTAAAACTGTGTGAAGTTATACTGGTATTCATTCACATTTGAGATATATATTGTACATACCAATCATTTAATAATCTCTGTGAAAAAAAAACAAGCCTGCTAGCTTTTGCGGCCATCGACAGGCTTGGGGATTTAGGTACAGAAGACGAAAGCTAGAAATGAGAATTTTGATAACAGCAGATTTTTCAGTAGCCCAACGAAGCTACAAGATAATATGCATTTTGTTAGGTGTTCAGTGTTCCTTGATTTTAAAGCTCAGAAACCTTATAAAAATCGTTCAAAAGATTCCATAATGCTGAAGACAAGTTTCAAATGAGGAAATCAAAAACATGTTGACCACGATCAGGGAAAACCGGGAAAAACGGGAAATGTCAGAGTGTTTTAAACTTGGTCAGGGAAAAAAAAAAGATCACAGAACATCTAATAAATGCGTGGAAAAGAAATTCAAAAATTTACTTTTTTCATTATATTGGAAAAAAATGTTGACAAAAATTGTCATCAAAGAAAAACGAAACAACTATTTTCAATATTAATGAAATAGGGTCCATGATTTTTTCCACCTCTGGATAGAATCAAACTTTTTTAGTTTGCTTTTGAAGAAGATTGATCATAAGAAGCTAATAGTATTAAAATATTGATTCATTCTATCGTTGAAAACTCCAAATATTATGCGCTGCAATGTGATGAATATTGTCACTCCTCACAGTTGCCTAGCGCTTTGATAATCAGTTTACTGCAATTGATGGAGTATTTTACTGCTTATCTGACCTTGAAACATGATTATGCACTCTAAAATTGATGAGTATTTAAACAACTATGAAAATATCCTGGAACTTTACATATACCTTGGAAATTCTGCAAATTTTTCGTTAATTACATTCAATTCATTTGTGAACCGAAGTCATTAGGGAAAAAAAAATTACAATGAAAATACTCTGTTTGAATCGCAGTACTAACATTTAAGAATAATTACATTTTTAATGATATGTTTATTGTGGGGGAAATGTAGAATGGTATGCTAATTCTGAACTAACCACAATCTGCACGTTCGTACCGCTTGGGTTTTAGGTGACTAATCGAGGTGATGATAAGCTAGAAGAGCAAAATAATACAGTGAGTAAAATTATTCAAAAATTAAGTATGATCATTCGGGGTGAAATATAATGAATTTTACATGAAGGCATCGACTCTGTAGAAGAGTAAATGAACTTTCTTTGTTATTGTTTTTCGTTCGATATATCCATGGACAGTAATTATTTAAAATAACTCTCCTGGAACAATGAGTTGTGCATTTCATATTTTGATTTTGCTTGACACACTGATTTGGCATATCAAGCATCTGTTATTTGCTGTATGTTCTGCGCAGCATGTAATCCACATTATTCTGAATTTGTAACAGAAAACTGTGAAACTTACTGCATATTATACATCGTATGCACTAACTTTACCTAATAGCTAGATAGAAGGGATAAGGTAGCAAACTTTTCTTTTTATTCTGGTATTGCACGATTAAGAAGGACCTGAGATTAGAGCTATGTTTCAGTCTGGTGCAAGACTAAAATTAAAAACAAAGATATAAATGATAAAGGAAGCCATTTTCCTATCATACTGGGATCTTGAAACTATTTATATCATTGTTCTAATTATATTATTTATTTTGATACACCGCAGACATGCAAGGGAGTGGCGGTGAATGGGGAGTGGCTGATGGATCAGTCACACAGTAATGAAATTTGTTTCACAATGATATCCAATCTAGGGCAGAAGCTTTTACACAATTTTCACTGTTTACATTGTTCGATGTACAACGTGTAACAATAGTTCAAGTCATTCTGCTTTTACGAAAAACCTGAGTTGTTCGCTTCGAAAGATTCAGAGCAATTAGACCATGATAATAGATGAAGGAAAGTATCGATCTATCACAGTTTTTCCCGAAATGAATAATTTCAAACTCGTTTGTACGATGTTTTGATATCTTTCACTGCTTATGAGATATTTGAATCGACATGAAATAGTAAAACCCTGTTCGCTGTGGTTGTTTGACTCTGACAACGGTTTCGGGCCCAAAATTACAAATAGCCTCATAGCGTTGTTAGTGAAGTTTTATCTTCATTGCAGGAAAGGTTTGAAAAAACTTGTTACTGTACTGAACTCTATCAAAGTCATAATAAAAATATAATCTAGAGCTGTAATTTAATTTAATTAGATCGTGGTGTTTAGATACCAGAGTAGCCAACAGATTGTGGCTTTTGCATTTCCTGTCATTTTAAAAATAAGTATTTCAATTTCCTTCCAGACGAATGTTATCAGAATGTTTTACCAGGATAAATGCTAGTATGTTTCTGTTCCTTGTTGAGAGCTGACTTGCGCAATTTTGCAGTCGATCAAAAAGTTCGTGTAATTTCCAGAACACAATCACATTTCTTGGAGAAAGATTGGATTTCTAATTAAAGTTTGATCATTGTATATTTTAAAGTGTAATAAAAGTCTTCGGATGACCAGCCGAAGTCAGTCACTAATTCTAATCACTCTTTGAACTAATTGAGATGTTCAAATGCTCAGAGATTCAAAACCAGTGTATCTGATATTGCCAAGTATTAATCATACTGTATAGAAAAATTTTAAATCACCCAAATACGAAAATGAATCAACGGAAGTACGGATCGAACTGTAGCAACTATCGCTTCCTAAATTTCATGGAAAATGGTACAGCGGATTTAAAACTAACACAACTTAGCAAGAAGATAAATAAGAATCTCACTCTAGAGACAAAGCCTACTTACGTTTCGACGATAGTCATAAAACCCCAAGAAGGTAAAGCTGTGAATATCAACTCCTTGAGGCAAAAGAATCCGACGATTATCAGCCGCCAATATACAAGAACTACATCGGATGAATTCAATCAAAATACAAGTGCACCAAGTACCTGCCTTGAATCCTTGCCAGAACAGATTCGCCAGAAACATATAACTTACAACGACAAAGCTCATACCTCTCGAGGAAACGCCATTGGAAAACCGTACTACAATGTAGGATAAGAATGTCGACTAGACTTTCGAAAAAATAAGCATATACCTATACCAACTACTGAGTAGATCGAATAGAATTAATTCAGTTTTAAATTAGGTACAATCAGTGTGGAAGGAAACTTTTCAAAAGTAACATTTCTGTTTGAATCAAGGGGGTATATACGCATCTTGGTATCTAAAAATATTTATATATTTTAAGGCTCTTGAGCTGTTTGGTTGTAACAAAATCACTATCTCATAAAATTCTAAGGCTAAATCTGAAAAGACTTGGATAAATTTAACAAGAATATGATGTCAACCAAATCGCGAACATAATTCAACTTATTTTCTGATCAGACAGGATCTTGCACAATTATTATTAGATGTTGACTAACAGATCTATTCTGTTGTTCTTAGCTCGGAGAAAAAGGATCTGGTATCAGATTGCAAGGACAAGTTCAAGATTTCAATGAACTAAGGCAAGGATGTTTATCAACAGGAAGATTATTCGAAGATCCAGAATTCCCAGCGCAAGATACTTCCATATATTTTTCAAAAAGGCCAGACAGATACATAGAATGGAGACGCCCGATGGTAAGCATACGATATAAGCGAATAATTCCACGAAGCTGACGGTTCAACATACTCGATTATTTTCAGGAAATAGCTAACGATCCGCAACTATTTGTCGAAGGATTTTCTCGGTTCGATGTCCAGCAGGGTGAGCTTGGTGATTGCTGGCTCATAGCAGCAGTCGCCAATCTCACTATGCACCAACATTTATTCTTCCAAATCGTACCTGAGGACCAGAGCTTCGAACAAGGAATCTATGCTGGGATATTCCATTTCAGGTAGATCTCGACATCTAAAGTTGACTCATTCCAGCTTCAAGTTGTTTTACCTAAAGAAGGATGTGTTATTGTTTTTCATTCATGTGCTTAGATTTTGGCAGTACGGAAGATGGGTAGACGTGGTCATAGACGATCGTCTACCTACATACCAGGGAAAATTGATGTTCTTACATTCAGCTGAGAATAATGAGTTCTGGAGTGCATTGTTGGAAAAAGCTTATGCCAAACTCCACGGGTCATACGAAGCCCTCAAGGGTGGTACAACTTGCGAAGCCATGGAAGATTTCACTGGTGGAGTAACTGAGTTATACGAAATGAACGAAACTCCACCAAATTTATTCAGCATTTTGTTGAAAGCTCACGAGAGAAATTCACTCATGGGATGTTCGCTCGAGGTGATATATCATTCACAAGCTAAGACTGACCCAGATGTACGCCTTAAAAACACTAACATTTACCTATCCGATATTTCAGCCTGATCCAAATGTATTAGAGGCCGAAACACGCGAAGGTTTGATCAGGGGACATGCGTACAGTATTACACAAGTAAAGTACGTCGATATTATGACCCCTAATCAAACAGGAAAAATTCCTTTACTCAGGCTGAGAAACCCGTGGGGTAACGAGGTCGAATGGAACGGAGCGTGGAGTGATCAGTGAGTGAATTTCGTTGCACTAGAGATTGATGTGACGTTACTTTTCATGGATTCAATTTTTAAATTGATTAAGTATATGAACGATAGTGTAAGTTAAATTGATACGATGTTGATAAAAAATGTTCCTTAGATCACCAGAGTGGAGGTTCATCCCTGATCATGAAAAACAAGAGTTGGGTTTAACTTTTGACGTAGACGGAGAATTTTGGATGTCGTTTCAAGATTTCAAGCACTACTTCACAAGGCTTGAAATTTGTAACTTGAATCCGGACTCTTTGACTGACGACGAACTTGGGGCTGGTAAAAAAAAATGGGAAATGAGTGTATTCGAAGGAGAATGGGTGCGTGGAGTGACAGCTGGTGGATGCCGTAATTTTTTGGGTACATAATCATCGTAAAAAATAATATGGCAATGTTTCAATGTTTCAATATTATAGTTTAATGCTGTTAATTCAGAAGGCAAAGTTTTTGGACTTTGAAAAATCTAAGAAAGAATTCTGAAAACTGAAATTGAACTGTTAAATATTTTCAGAAACCTTCTGGCATAATCCACAGTATCGTATCACATTAGAATACCCGGACGAAGGTGACGACAAATGTACAGTTATCGTAGCGCTGATGCAGAAAAATCGAAGAGCACAAAGAAGAATGGGTGCAGACTGCCTAACGATTGGTTTTGCGATGTATCTTGTAAGTTTTGTATTTTAATTTACTAAAGTTCTCATTAGAATTTGGGAAATAATAATAACCGGTTTCTTTTTTAAACATATTCAAACAGTTGGAAGATCCTGACAGACTACCAAAACCATTGGACGTTAATTTCTTCAAGTACAATGCATCCGTGGCTAGATCTCCGTCATTTATTAATCTCCGCGAAGTAAGTTGCCGCTTCAAGTTACCGCCTGGTGTTTACTGTATTGTACCCAGTACATTCGATCCCCAAGAAGAGGGGGAATTCTTGCTCAGAGTATTCTCTGAAAATCAGAACAACATGGAGTAAGTTATGACTTATGACTTACGAGTATTGAAATTAACGCTAACAATGTTTAAATTTAAAGTGTTTACTCGAACGTTCTAGTTATACTCTTAACTTGAAATATTTCGTTACAGAGAGAACGACGAACAAGTTGGCATTGGCGAGGTCGACGACAGGGTATGTGAAGTTTTTAATAATAAAATAAAGAACACTAGTGGTTGTAGGATCTTTGAATCAATACATATAACAATATATTATTAACATACCTATAATATTCATTTTTAACATTTGTCGATAACTAAAACTAATACAGAGCAATCATGAACGAGATAAACTGTAAGCTCAAATTCTTGCTTAGAATACTAAAACTGACTATTCGTCTTCATCCTGCATATAGGTATGTTTTGTATTTGATATAAATGCGCGGAATTTTGGGAATCAAATGTGAGGGGCTCGCGAACAATTTTTTTAGGATTCAGATTGCTTTTAAACTTGGGATCGTGATTAAAATATTCTTACCGTAATATACCGATACCTCCATTATAGGATCCCCGCGAAAGATTTGAGTGACTTAAGTTGGATGGATAAATTCCGCTCCAAGTTTACTTTACTGTATGAAAAGCATTAAAGCAAGACAAAAAAAAAAAAAAAAAAACAAAGATATATACTATGAAGATAAACTTTACAGACGTAGTTACTATATGATATGGATATTGCTACGTAGTGAAACACACAGGCAGCGCAAATCACATTCAGGCTTGGCATGATACCTATGAATAAAATTTTAGTATTAAGAACTGACAATATAATATTATTGTTGATGTTATAATCGCGTGGGAAATGTACGACGGTACGCTAACACCAATCACTAATTACACGCTGCACGTTCGTGTCGCTTGGCTTTTAGGTGACTAATCGAGGTGATGATAATTCAGAAGGGCAAGATGATACAGTAAGTAATATTATCAAAGACTAAAATAAATCATTCACACTAGTAGTGGCTGTATGAATGTTGCTTTTAAAAAACATATGCAAGACATGAAAACTAAAATTCAGAGCTCTTGGTAAAGTCCATGATTCGCCGTGTCAGATCGTATTTTAAAAATTCATTATGAGTTCATACTTGGCATATTGCATATTGCACAAGAATGGGTAGTTAATATTTTGCATCTATGAGTGGGCAGAATAACATAAAATGTATGTTTGCATTTAGAATAACTGTGATAATCCATTTCTCAGGTACGCGAGCAATCCGAGGCTGAGAAGAATGATGAAAAGGTACGAGAATTCTTCAAAAAACTTGCCGGTGAAGACTTGGAAGTTGATTGGCTAGAGTTGAAAGAAATCTTGGACTATGCGATGCGCAAAGGTTTGATTTATTCTCAGTATAAATAGAGAAAAAAGAACATATCAACAGTGACGGCATTAATCGCTATGTCCAAATAACTGATCCACTTTTTAATTACTATGATTAAAATAGAAAAGTGACCACAATATTTGAAACGTCAGTTGTTGATATTTTTTTTTTTTTCAAATTCAATTAAATGCTGGTAATATAATTTATTTTTTGTTACAAATTATGCTGAGTTTAAAACACAGTATATTAAATCTTGAAATATTTGAAATATTTTTTTTATTAACAATTTTCTTTTCTTCAAAAAGGATTTTAATTATTTTTTCCATTTTTTCTTACACACTTCTGTGCAATAAAAATAGAAAATATAAAATTGCTCAATTTTTTTTTCCACTGGCTTAAACACCATTTTAATTTAATATCAATCAATTTATAAATCCAATCCATCACTCTGTTGTTCATTTGTACAGATTTTTATTCATTCCTCTTCTATTCTGCTTCGCTTACGCATGTTACTATAGCTAAAAATCAAGCTAATAACATTATTATTATTCAACATACATGGCTTGTGATTATTATGTAAATAATTCACTTCATTCTCTCATTTATTGCATATGCATATGATCTATGTATATACTTACCAAATGTATGTCTACTCAAACATTCTAGAGGAAGGCTGAAAAGGCAAGCCATGGATGTAACAGTCATCTTAAATGCATAAATACATTTCGGTTGATTAATTGTTCATCACCTACACAACAATTATAGTGGAATTCGGTTAGTAAACAAAATTTGTGCAACATTGACTTGCTTTCGCTGATAAATACGACATGTCCTATCGGTTCAGGGAGAATCAGTGTCTTCAATAAATAAAATACCTCGAAGAGAGCCTCTTGCTTGTTTCTTCTCATTTCTTTCATATGGTATATGTTTGCTGTCTCTTCATGTTCATTAAAATCTTTATAAGAGTTCAATCCATCAGATCAGAGCAAACGCACATACCTTGCTTTATTCATACAATTCATATTTCACAATTATTTCATGCAACGTATCTCTAAACAAATCAGTCTTTTCTGTCTCTGAAATTGTGTAAAAAAAAAAAAACTAGTAAGCTGGGAGTGTGCGCTGAACAATATTGTAAATTTTTTCATAAATCACTATTCTCTGATCATCTATTTTATATATTCTGATATTTGAAGAAATTCGATTCTCCCAATGGTTGGGATTATATTTTTACGCGATGAACATTAACCCAAATGTATATATGCGATAGTATAGCTAACATGTAGTGTGTGTTACGCGTAGAGCTCCCATCATCTGCTCGACGTAGTGAGGCTCGAGCCCCAGAATTCGTCCCAGGAGAAGGTTCCATTGTCGACACCCTCATCTCGTTACTCTGTGGTCTTGTTTGTAATAACGACCAATACAATAAGCCAGCTGTAGTAGGTAAGGCATACTGTTAGCTAGTTTCTAAGAGTGCACGGAAACAATGACCGAATATCGAACACCGGCTACAACAGACAGCCGACTATTTTTCCCTAGCATAATTCAGAATCGTCTGAGAACCAGGGTTTATGTATATTATCCACGTTGGGCTAGATTTCATAGATTGACTAATTGCTGCTTTCATTATCCATCTGCACTCAAATAATGTTCCTATTTCTAAAGAAAAATATTTCTCATGCATCTTTTGCTTTATGGTGATTAAATTAATCGAATTAGCGAAACACAGTTGCTGGCAATCTTATAGCGTTTTCGATTTGCTGCTCTAGTGTGCACTGAGTGTGCTCCGATTGCGAATTGTATCTTCGGATAACTCTCAGAGTGCCATATCCGATTTGCATTTGACGCCAGTACACCACGCGAGTAGATCAAGTGATCATTGCTCCATACCGGGATCGATTCATACACTAATGCGAGGCATGATGTCACGAGAGCAATAATAGAGCAGCCTGGAGCAGCCTCAGTGCAAGGAAATCGAGAACGCTATTAGAGATGCTTTGAATTACAGTATGATCCAGTTTTTTTTAATCTTTTTTTACTTTGAAGTCTTGGGTAATGGTCTATATTTTGTATTACATGTTATTGCTCATGTTTAAGTAAAGGTGAAAGTACCAATAATCCAGCCCTCAGTTCCATTCAGAATTGTTTATTTCATGAGGATTACCAACACAAGTAGTCATGAAGGATTTTAAAATAGTGTCCCTGTATATATGTATTGTATATCACACATGTTACGCTGTTCATCCATTCCTTTCACACCACTACATCATAGGGGATCTTATATGATTTAGCAATCATTTGCTTTTCGTTTTTCCAGCTTGAGAAATTGTAAACAAAAGTATTCCTAATCCGTTGAATAGCCATACAGGCATTCTTCATCACAAACCTTAAGCATAATGATCCTTTGCATATATATCACTTCTCTACACCTCATAGTTGAAACATCCTAAACATACATTTACGGCTTATTAATTCACTTATTTATTCATTTATGAGTTTTGCAAAGATACATGCTTTTTTTATTAACTAGTGATCTTCATAAACAACCGACAAATTAAGTTACATCTATCTTACACGTTGTCTGAAAAATGATAATAGTCAAATCGAATACCCCAGGTTTTGTTTTGTTTTGTTTCGTGAAGTAAGTGCACCATTCTCTCAAACAACATTGTATATGTAATGACGACTCGATAATGAATTAACGATTAATAAAAAACTTGAACTGCTTTTGTATTTTATACAACAATCTATTATAAACATATTTTAACTATTGATAACATCTAACCAGCTAGTAAGCTTAGATAACACAATAACGAGATAATAATTTACATATGTACATACGTATGTATTCAACTCCAGAAAGTCTTTTTGTAACAAAACAATATTATATTACAAACTATGAGCCGTTCTGTGGGAATAACATCGATCGCTAACATGTGCAGAATAATTTCTCGTTTTAGAAACACATAACGAAGGTTTCAGCAAGGATATATGCCGCAGCATGGTGGCCATGCTCGATACGGATCACTCCGGAAAGCTTGGATTTGAAGAGTTCAAATCACTTTGGAACGACATCAGAAATTGGAGGGTGAGCCTCGTTCTTTTCTTCTTCTATGATTCCTAATCTGAATAATAATTTCCAAATTGATCAATTTTCTTCGGCAGGCTGTATTCAGATTATACGACAAGGATGGTTCTGGTTACTTGAGTGCTTTCGAGCTGAGACAGGCTTTGAATAGCGCGGGATATCGCCTGAATAATCACGTTTTGAATATACTGGTACATCGTTATGGAACAAAGGACGGAATGATAACTTTCGACGATTACATTATGTGCGCAGTACGACTGAAGACAATGATTGGTGAGTCTGATTGGTAGAAAAAAAGAAAAGAAGTCAAGTTTGAAAAATAGCAAGAGCGACTTATTTCAACTCCTATTTAGAGTTTTATAGTTCAGATATGTTTTTCTTCAAATAATGGGCACAATGCAACGGTCAGTACGTTATTTTTGGGTACTTTATATTGCACAGAGGGATATTATATCACTACTAATAACTAATACTAATATTCAGTATATTAAAACCATTAACTATTTATAATCTCACTATTAATCCACGCTTGTAGATATATTCAGAGAACGCGATCCAGATAAGACAAATACTGCTACTTTCACAATGGAAGAATGGGTCGAGAAGACTTTATACTCGTAATAAAAAAAAAAAAAAACGGGGAAAAAAAAACAAAGAAACAAGCAGGAACAGCTTCTCAACTTGCCGTGGGTTCATGCTTAGACATTGAAATGCTGCATTTTCAGAACTCTATTGGCCAGATATAATTATATCTTTTATGTTACCTCAGAACTATCTTTTCTATATATACTTGTTAAACGTGTCATTGATTATCTTTCTGATTGTAACTAACGACCCCTTGGCGCAAAATATTCATGGGTACTTAAGCCTGTGTACCTCATTACTAAAAACAGTAGTTTTTTGTTTTTTTAAATATTTTAATTAGGAGATTAAATCTGTAGTGAAAACCCCAAGATTTTTCTAACAGAGATCATAGGCTTAACTACTTGATATTTAACGTCAAAATCATGAGAATAGTGCGACTAATACCAGACTATTATATACCTCTGCTTTACGTCTTGGCAAAAAAAAAAAAGAACATGACGCGTCCCTAATGCCATAAAGGCATATTGTCGTTATAGGCGAAAACCAAAAAGGCCTATGGCCCAAAAGATAATATCTTTTTAGGAAAACTGATATTTTTTTCGGACTTTCTATGCGTTTTGCATGTTTTCAAAGCGATAGGCAAAGATTGAAAAAAAATTATATGCCTGTTTGGCGTTAGTATGCCATAAAGGCCTATAACGACGATACGCCTTTATGGCATTAGGGACGCGATGTGTTTAAATACAATGATTTCTTTCATCTTCGCAATCTGAACTAAAACTCATAGCTGCGGAGTAAGTTTTGTTTAAAATAAATTGTCCAGAAGATAGATCGAGGTATAATTTATCTAGGCCATATATATTATAATACTTATGTGAGTTTATATATTAGGGTGGTTGTCAATTACTAACATATACTTGCCACCCCTTGAATCGATAGATAATGAAAAAAAAAAAAAATCTGAAAAAAATTACACGGTGTGTTTAGGTCATTATCTATTGATTCAAGGGGTGGCAAGTATATGTTAGAAATTAACGACCACCCTAGTATATACACGATATAAAGCCAAGAAGAAAATATTTATATTTATATATTAAAGTTTTTAATATTCAATGGATACTTATATTATCATCGTTTTTGCGTATACTTATACTTATACATGGGTATACAAAATAAATAAATATTGCAAACTTGTTGATATTTATATCGTAGGATTATATAAGACAAATGTTTTCATTGCCTCGCCATAGTGAAAAATATATACGAATTGTTGATGATACATACCTAAGCAAATCTCAATGAAATATTTCAACATATACGATAGCTAATTATTTTTATATTCCATTCAAGAAATATATATATATATATATATATATATATACATATGTATTGTTCTTACTGAATAAATTTTCGCAACTTGCAACAATTCAATGAATCATCTGTTTATTTTCGCGTCCGATATATATGCATGTATTGCATTACTAATAAATTGTAAGTACCCTACACTTCACAATATAGTTATTAATGTTATATTCCATAAGATAATAAAGATTGGCGCCCACTAGAGCACAGCGAAAACAGTAGCTGCCTTGCTTGATGAAAAATCTTCTGTACCTTTGAAGAAGCATAATAACTGACCGCTAAGCACTGGAAATAAAGAGAAAGACACATTCAACAAACAGTCGTCGTACCTGATGCTAACACATTGCTCTCGAAGAACATGCGGATCAATCTACCTGCTCGGTATTTTGTTTGGTGTTTTTGTGTCTACTTTCATGCTGTCTGCACGTTTGATCAGATTAAAAAGATTAATGGAAAATCATTAAAAATGTTGTATTTGGCTTGTTAGAGTTTAGCACTTTCGCAACTGGATTGGAAAAATAATATGATCAACAAAATTGGACTGCATTTCTTCATTATCATTAACACATTCACGTTGACATTCACATGACTCAAGTTCTCCACAGTCACCGGATTGTTGTCCAGCTCCGTACGTTCTCTAAGACATAATGTTATGTTTTTTGAGTCAGTATCAAGACCTCGTTTGGTTTCAAAGGTTTAGTCATGCTCCGATCACGCGAGCCTGCTTTGACCTCCATTGTTGCATTATGAGCCCCTTCATGAGATCCAGGTGAAACCTGAAATTCAATTGTTTTTACTCAATTAATCCTGTAAACATATATAAATTGTATCCCAGTTACGCCTCAGCCCAAAATAGGTGGCGCTGACGGGCGTATATATGTGCACAAGAAACACACACACTAGTAGCGTGCTTGTATGTTACGCAGCTAGCGTATACATATACCTGAATAACGAGATGTCGGGATTTGGATACTAAAATGATTTATATTCCTTGACACGACAATTGCGTACCATTTTTTTTTTACTATATACGAATGTAGATAAGTAGTTTTCGGAGAATAGCCAATAAACCCGTTAAAATACAAGCTGCTTTGGCTGTAATAAAAATATGCGAAATTATCGGAAATAGTAATCTCCGCCGAAAAGTAACATGAAGCCGAGGGTGGATATGTCGTCATATGCTGAGAAGTGACGTCAGTTCTGTATCGCGGTTTACCTGTAGATGGCTACGTTTTTAAAATGGCTAGATGTAAAAAGCGTGTTGTGTTGTATTGAAAAATTTTTAAATGTTTTAAAGAATTGATTATAATTTGTTATAAGTTTCTGCCTAATAATACAACTCAAGCATACATATTAGATGCAGATAGTGTATGCCGGTGAGAAGATGCGGAGAAGTGACGTCACGCAGACAGTGTGTAACGGTATATGCGGAGGAGTGACGTCACACTGACAGTGTATACATTGGCTTGAGCGCGTTTAGGAACACCGACAGACACAGTCTAAAAGTGGTGACCTCGCCCGGCCTGCGCAACCACGGTCGTGCGCAACTGCGTTTACAGTGAATCTGTCAGTGGAACAGAGAATCATAACATTGTGATCATAACCTACATTGTGGGAAATTCAATGGCAAAGTTTCATCAATTTGAAGTTGATAGATCGTGGGACAAGAACAGTTTTCCATATTTCAGTAGGCCGGAGATATCCGGTTATTTTAGCGTAAATGGAGACCGAGAATTTCTCCCAAACGCTACGCAATTGAAGTATTTAAATACGCCGTCATCGAAAGCTATCAAACTCGACCTCAACAGAGGTTATGATTTAGTTAAACGAAAGCCCGCCAAAGCAAATGACGAAAAATTAGACCACTTGTTACAATGGATACTATTGAATTATCGCAAAATCCGAGCTCCACCTGAAACAAATCGATGGTTCGAATCGTCGTTGAAACTCAATGATTATTATTTTATTAAATTCTCATCCTTATGGCTGATTTCCACATATTTTCGAAAACTAACAAACATTAAAATCCCAGGCTTCAGCCACACTTTGTATGCTTTCGCGGACTTTTGACGAGGCTTTGGTGCACGCCGTATGAGAAACAAGAAGGCTGGATAATCTGTGCACGTAAATGGCGTGGAACGATATATCTTTGTGCCTTTGATTCCGAAGAGAAGAAGCGTCACAACGCAAACATTCCCGAGAAACAGCTTCGGTTTATGTCTTGGGGATTCAAATTTGAACAGTACTTACTTTCAGGTGGATAATACGAACAAGATTCGCAATTCGTACTCAATAATAGTTTTTTTATTTTTTCATATATTCTTGTTTTTGTGTACGACACTTCTACTCCCATAGTGTCACAGAACCGCAGGAAAGGGTTTCGTATGCACATTTGATGATGTTATAAGCGACAAAATTTCATTTTGTCAATTTCCAATTGATCCTAAACGGGGACGCGAACTTTTCGGAAATTATTATTCTTTATTGAAGATTAGATTAAACTGTAGGGTGCGTGTTTAGCCATTCCCAACTTAGATTACCAATAACGTTTATAACGAATAAATGGAAAGATCATCACGGCTGTCGTCCGGTATGGACAATATCCATCATGGCGGCGTTAGAACCGGCTTTCTGTATTCTGACCGATTCTACGATACCGTGTGACTGAAAGCAAAAGGGCGTATAAAGAGCGTTTTACGCCCCTTCAGCATGTTGCTAACAAAAGGGCGTATGTGTATGCCACCCCGTGTATAATGAAAAATAAACGGTAAAACCATAAGGGCGTACGTATCGTTTAATCAAAACCATAACGGCGTATGCGATGTAAATACGCCTTTATGGTTATTAAAGTTTTATGTATCAAAAAGTTATAATACCAATAGGCGTATTGCCAATTTTTTTGGCGCATACGCCCTTATGATTTTAGGCACGGTATTATTCATACCGAAGACACGATAGATCGTGCATATACGCCCATTTACTTTTACACGTCTTTCCATGTGATTATGTTGATATACGCCCTTTTGTTATCGAGCCCAACGTTTTTGCACATACGCCATTGTTTTAGGCACATTATCGTTAATACCAAAAAGGCATGGATCTGCCTACACGCCCTTTTACTTTTTCGCGACTTTATATGTGATTCTGTTGGCATACGCCCTTTTGTTAGGGTACTCAACTTTTTGGCGCATCCGCCCTTTTGCTTTTAGTTAAACTCAAGATAGGAAGTATGCTCTCTGTAAAACTACCCGATTGTTTCGGGAAAATTTATTTTACTTGTCTGCATATTTTCGTAAATGAGGCTCAATTCTTCGACAAAATGGCTCGAGTTTAACATCTCGGAATATGACGTATATATCCATTAGAAATTTCGAAAACAATTACGAAGTTCTGATGAGTTCTGTGGCACGTCAATTTTTTAGATTAAAGTTTCAGTAGACTTGAAATGTTCTAGAATCGCCCGGAAAAACGGCGGACACTACCCATGCTGTTGACGAAGCAGAAGAATTTTGTTGCCTTTTTAAATCCCGACTAGGGGACAACAGATTATTGTATGGGGCTGAAATGGACGGCGTTACGTCCTGTACGGAAGTATTGAAAGAGCCGATTGATTGGAAAGGCATAAAATTCGTAGAGTTGAAAACGAGTAGAAATATCGAGACCAGACGTCAAGATCAAAACTTCATAAAATATAAACTACTTAAATGGTGGTGCCAAAGCTTTCTTGTAGGCATTGAAAATGTCCTTTGCGGATTCAGAGACGACTACGGTACCGTAAGGAATTTGACGAACTATGACGTGCCAGAGATGACCAAGATGGCAAAGGTAATCTAATTTTGGGGCTGAAACATGTCCACTTCTTATTATGACGATGACTAAACCCTCGTCTTAACAAGAGGGAGACTACACGATGTACGAAATTTTACCGAATTTCCATCCACTGTTACAGGGAATATGGAATGCCTCTGAATGTATGAACTTTTGCGATTCATTCCTGAATTTCGTCAAATCCGTAGTCAGCAAAGATCACAACGAATGTGTTTACAAGTTCGACTGGGAACCAGGGAACGATGTTAGGGTACAAGAGATGGATGCTCTGGATGCTGAAGCAGAGTACTCTTTCCTTCCACAATGGTTTATGGACAGAGCAGAGCCATATGATTCCAGAACTGTAACAGCTTAACGTGCGAATGAGATAAATGTACATAAAATACATTTGTTCATTTATTATTATCACATTTTATTGAAAACTTATGACTCTTAAAAAATAATTATCTCCACAATACCAGCAGATAACTGTTATACTATATTTTATTCTATACATCAATATACAGCACAAAATGCTAAGTGATAATGTCCGATAAGTCTAACAATCCCAATAATATTTCAGACTCTTGCTTCTTAGTATTAATTATAGGTAATCAGGTTTTTATTATTGATTATTTATCTATTATCATCAAGACAAAGATTCTCAATCCGCTTCTTTTCAGAATAAACCGATCAAAGACTTTTGCCAAGCACTTGATTTACGGCGAACATTTCCTCGCGCGACATTGGATTTAACATGAGTCCTGGCACAGGCTGTGTATGTTCTAAATCACGAAGTTGGTTTACTTTAACTTTCAAATCGCTTCTAATCTTGTTGATTTCAACATCGCACTCTCTCTGATCTACAACATGAAAATACTTTTGAAATTAGATTTTCAAACTGAAGATTGACCACGATCGGTCTTCTTCCTTTGTCTAATTTATTGCATCATCTACCTTTCACCAACAACTCCTGAGCAGAACTCTTAGTCAATTTAATTAACAGCGGTCCAACAGCCATCCAAGTTTTGTCAGAATTTTGATTTCGCAATGCCCGCTCTCCCATTCTATCGTCGTTTCTTCTTTTGTCCAGCGCAATAACTTCCTGCCTATCCATCAAAATCTCCTCAGCTTTGGCCTCAACCTCTTCAAGATATTTCAATGTCTTTCTCTCGTCGTTCATCGTAGCTTTTGGTACTATGTGGGGAAACAAATTACAACAATCTATAACGTCAAAACATTTAATTATTGCAATTTAACTCTCCACCTGCTGATTGCATTGCAATATTAAAGTGCCTAAACACACTTACTTATCTTATGTATTTAGAAATACTTTCTGTTATGCTTTTTCTTATTTTATTGTCTCCCTGTACTGCTCACCTATCTTAAATTATATATAATTTAACTAGATGCAGGAACAATCAACGGCAGGATATCATTTCTTAGGTAATATCAACAATAAACTTAACACATCTATTTATAACATCTTACTGTAGTGGAAGGTGCTCATTTCCTATTTGCTATTTTTATCAAATACCTAAGCCAATAACTTAACTGGCAAAGATCAATAGGTCTACATATGTCTGGTTTACTTTAACTAGGATTACTTTTTATCAGAAAAGCGTGTCATAAGCATCCCAAATCCTGCCTCTCCTAAAATCCATGTTTCTTTCAATATATTTCCGCTTTTCATTAGCGTGTTTCAGTGATGCTAGACTTATTTTCATCATCTAACATACGGAATGGATTGAGGTGTATGTAATATATGATGTGATATAGGGAAAGGATGTAAAACAAGATATACATTTGTACTTTCACACACTATCCTACATGTATCTTCCTGGCGAATAATATAATATCGTTTCTCGAATCACTTCAGAATGAATTTAGTGTTTGGATTTTACTAATAGATGGTGGAAAATTTTTGAAAAACCTTTAAACTAAGTGGTTTTCTCAATTTTCTTGTACATTTTGGGAAAAAAATGATTTCATTGTAGTGCGCTGACTTGGGATCAGAATCATGACTAAGAATCGTTTTAAAAACAAGCTGACTAAGACAATGATTGCAATTTTACTCATACACCTATCTCTCATGAAACAGAACAGAACTCAAATCTGCTATATGAGCTATTAAACCCATAAACCTACTAGCTCTTTATTGTTAAGAATTTCGTGTTCAGTTTCCAGGAATCTAGCGTGAGATCTATCCGGGCACCTCTTTCCTATTTTGGGTGATGAATTTATTGCTGTAGTAGTTAGCTGTGAGCGAAGAGCAGTGATGGCTTATTTTTACATTTTGTACTAAGAAACTACTATTGTCAGTTTGTAAGTACAAATTGAAAGAATATCTCAAGACACTAGTCTGGGGACGGTGATCTCCTGAGGATTGAGCCTAAACCGATCTAAGAGAGTGCTATCCGTATCATTCGATCTTTCATAGCTTCTCTAGTCAGCAATTTTTCTCTGTCTTTTTTTTTCAATGTCTTTTGCCGAACCATCCGTGCCGGAGTTACTGCTGATACATCGCCGGGCTTGAAGTGAGTTACTCGAGCTTCTTTCTCATCTGCTTGACCAAAGCCTTTACGATCTCTTTTCAGAACGGTTTTTATGGGATACTTAGTGCCTTCCCCCATGGGTCCGAGTCCAGTTTCCTCGTCCCAGCCAGTGTTTAAGAGCATTTGATATCCCTTGTTCTGTTTGGCTATCCCATAGGAGACCAAGCGGAGTTTTGGTTTACTGTTAAAAATGTGTAAAGTCGAAGACTCGTGTTGCTTAATAGGAGTTTCCTTGAACCCAGCTTTGCATATTTTGCAAAAAAAATCATGATATCTGTCATCCGGGTCGTTTTTTGTGCCCCTCTCCCTGTTTCCAGCGGCTGTTTCCGTCCCAGGTAATTGGGTCCGATGATCCTCATGTGGAGTCTCCTCAGTTTTGTTACTAGACAATGTTGCATCATCGTCGTTACTTTTCTGGAGAGTTTTCCTCTTCAGCAATGCCACGACGCTCAAATGATTCCTTTTCAAAGCCAGCTGAGCCGCCGTCAAACCCGACTTCTCCTTTGCTCTCTTGTTTACTCCAAGTTTCAACAAATACTCAATGACTTGGAGGTTGCCGTTATAAGCTGCAGACATCAACGGTGTCCATCCAAAATCATCGGAGACATCGACGTTCTCTGAATTCAAATGTTTCTTCAGAAAATACAAGTCGTTTTGCTCCACAGCCTTGAGGATAGAGTTTGTGCTGACTTTCTTGACTATTTGTATGTCCTTGTGTTGATGCTGTGAGTTATTGCATCTAAATCGATCGCTGGATTCTGTTTTAGTTTTGGCTAGTTTGTCGTATATGAAATTCTGACGAATTACTTCTTCGTAAGATTTTTTTGCCTCGATTCCTTTGAAATTTAGACTTGTTGAAAATGTCCTACCGGATTTACTCGGCGTATCGGTCGACTCTTTGACAAATGTTTTCCAAGGTATGTCAACCGTCGTTAGTGCTACCCAGTTTGGATGCAAAGACATGGCTTAGCGTTTTTCAAATAAAATTCATAAATGTGAGCTCAATGAAACTTTTTCTATAAGTTTTCGTTAGATTAAAAATACGACGATCAAGGATTTCATACTGGAGGTATTACATCTTTGCGAGTTCTTAGTGAAGAGAATTCTCTTCTAATCAGCTTGACAATGTTTTTTTTTTAAAGTTAAGTGTCGTTTTTACCTTGAAGATTTTTTCGATTCTTTCAGTTCTTGTTTCAGATGTTGATCATTCACGATTTGTCAAACGTCACGAGGTTATGTTTATTAACTGAACAGCCTAGGCACTGGTATAGTATAGGTATATAACTAGATAGCCGATCATATCTCCATTTTTATTGGAGCACCGCATTCCGCCATCTGTCGGTTATCCCGATAGATTCGCATGAACTAAAAGCGAACTGAATTGACCTATGTAAAGTTAGCCGGTAACTTGATTATCTTTCAATGTTTTATGTACCAAACAATTGCCCCTTAATTGCTCTTTATTGCTCCGCTAATTTCGTTTATTGCTCCAGTCTGGTCTTTGAGAAAAATGAAAAAACGAAATGCGGATCTTCTATGTTAAAATGCCGGCCGAATTCAAATCTAGGTTTCTACCAAACGGATGGAGATACGACGTTCTACATGGAACTGAAAAACTGCTCCCCTGATTCTCTTAATTGCTCCACCGTTGATTTTGATGGTTCTCTCTTAGTTTCTAATTAAATTAAATAATAAGGTACGAGTTCGGGAAACATAACCTCTCTATCATATGACAGCTAATTTCGAATTACACTGAGGCATCGATTAAGTTGATGATAAATGCTGAAAAAAATATGAATCAATTGCTCCTCGTCTGCTCTTAATTGCTCCACCCTTTCTTTCAATTGCTCCGTCTTAGTTTTTAAGTAAATTATATAATGAGGTACGAGTTCGGGAAACATAACCTCTCTATCATATAATAGCGAATTTCGAGTTACACTGAGACATCGATTAAGTTGACTATAAATGCTGAAAAAATCATGAATCAATTGTTTCTCGTTTGCTCCTTATTGCTCTACCCTAGGTTTCAATTGCTCTTTCTCTCAGTTTTCAAGAAATGAAATAATCAACCAATCAGAAGGCTGAATTCATCTGGCGCGTGGCTAAAGCAGCCTCCTGATTGGTCGATTCTTAAATTAAGTTAAGTTACGGCGCTGCATAAACCAGGCATATGTTTCCATACATCGAATTCCTAGCGGATACGGGAACGGGAACGTAAACATCCTATGTAGACCGGCCTTAAAGAACCTCGATACGCCAACTCGTGACAAAAAATATAACTGTTCAAAGTAGTCAGCAGTTTCAATGCTCACATGTGGTTATGATATTGTAAATAACAAGCATTTTAATTATTATTGGCATATCTTTGGCTCTCACAAATATAAAAATCTGTTTTTCATGTTAGTTTTAAAAAGTCCATAATTTATAAAAATGGAATTTGCACCAAAAAAAAGTAAGAGCCATGTAACTTGCTGTGTACCTGGATGCAAGAGTCGTGCATGTAAAAATTTCACAGTTCGGTTTTATCAATTTCCGCAGAAGAATGAAAGTTTTGTTACTCTTAAAAATAAATTAGACCATGAAGAAATAGTTGATCGTTTTGATGCTTGGGTTAAAGTTTTGAATATGCGAAAAGCCGTTTCAAAGTCAATGAAAGTATGTTCGTTACATTTTGTGAAAGAAGATTTTATTCCATCATGTAAGTGTTCTTTTTGGTAATTATATTATAGTTTATATATTTTCATGGCTAAAATTTTAATGAATATCAATTTCTTATTCAAGATCGTCGAGTACGTAGATTGAAAAAAATTGCGATTCCTTCAGTCAACTTGCCATTCTGTTCTGTTGATCCGACTCCTGGTGCATCGACAACCAAGCAAGCCTCTGAACGAGAACAGAGACTACAGAATCAATCGATGGGAAATGAACAATACTTGGATCATATGCAACATGAGATTTTTCATAACATGCTTCATTTACCTGGTAGCTCTGAGCTTACTAAAAACATAAATTACTTAGATAAGGAAGAGAAAGTTATTATAAAAGAGGAAGATCCTCTCGCAATAGAAAACAATGAAAACATCAATCTATCTGCAACATCCAGCTATGAAAATGTGTGTAAAAAAATAAAATATGAGTTTGTACCAGTTCCAGAAGATTTGAAAGTGATGGGGGAACAATTTAACGATGTAGGCATACAAGTTTCGACAAATTCAATAACTTCGAAATTTTCTAATTTCATTACAACCGATGATGAATTAACCACAATGACCGGTATTCCTAATTTTAGTGTATTGAAAACAATTGAAACATTGGTTAATAAGAAAAAATCTCCAACGCTGCATGCCAACCCCAAATTGGATAATTTGGAAGTAATCATAATGACTTTTATGAAACTGAAGCAAAACTTGTCATACGCAGTGTTATCGATTTTGTTCAAGACGTGTACCCCTGAAACCTGTAGAGAAATGATCCTTGACATGATCGACACTTTGTACATTTGTTTGAAGCCTGCTATTTATTGGCCAAGTAAAGAAAATGTAAAAAAAAATATACCTCAGTGTTTCAAGGAATTTGTTAACGTTCGTACTGTCGTTAACTGTATTGAAATACCAATACAAAAATTGAAAAATGTATGTTGTCAACTGAATACTCATTCTTATTATAGAGGCTGTTGTACAATAAAATTTATGATAGCTGTAACACCTGCAGGGTTGATTTCATTTATTAGCAAACCATACGGTGGTCGATCTTCAGAAAATATTATTTTCGAACAAAGTGGTATTATCGATAAAATGGATAAAAAAGATGATTTAATAGCTGACCAAGGATTTACAGTCACTGAACTGTGTAAAAAACATGACATCAATCTTATTATACCTGCATTTTCGAAACAACAAAAACAATTATCAAAAGCAGAAGCAATTAGAGGACGTTCAATTGCAAGAGCACGCATTCACATTGAAAGAAGTAATCAGAGGATAAAAAGTTTTAAAATTTTTCGTTCCAAAATGCCCGCAAGGCTTATTCATAAATCTGAAGAAGTATTCACCATTATTTGTGCGATTGTAAATTTGAGTAGTCCTATTCTGACAAATGATAATTTTGATAAACTAAACGGATAATTTTATGTACAATAACAATGTGTTGTTCATTCATAAATAAATATATATTTTTATATTGCACAAAATATATGCCAATTAAACACAAAAATACATAGTTATTTATTTTCAGTTTCTCCTGTTTACTTTTCACAAATATTATGCAGCATAAAATTAGATTAAATTATATTGGTTAAATAAATCAATAAATCGATAGATGACACTTTGATAATTGCCATATAATAATTTGAACCTGAGCATAGTTTATTGATACCAATGTATTGATATAAAATATATAGATGATGCAAAAATGTTTAAAAAAATTTCATTCAATGATCGTGATAATTACATGTGCATAGCCAAAGCTGATAATGGGTTATGAGCAATCATTATTTGTCGAAAAAATTCATCATCAATATTTTGTTGCATTACATCTGGGTTGCTACGTTGAAGAGGTTCGACATGATCATTTACATCCGGACTGTTAGGTTGAGAAAGCTCTGCGTCATTATCATCTTTCTTCACTTGTAATGTAACGTCAGCATCTCTGGAAGTTGAATCTTTCAACAAGTTGGACTTTCTTGGTTCTTTATGTTCTATTTTTTTTTTGATTAATGAATTTTTTTGTTCCAAAAAACAGCTATGTAACATCAGGGGTTTCATGTCGTATTTTTCCAAAGCTGACTTTTTTGGAACATTCCATGCACACTTTTTATCAGCAGATGAGATGACTTTCAAATCTTCCAGGTTATTTCTAAAATAATTATTAAGACATTATTAAACTCTTGGTGATGTCACATGAATAACAATTATTAAATAAATGTTGTGTAACACAAGAATAAATATTTAGAAAAATATACTTACCGGTTCAAATATAATAGCGTTGCTACTGTGTGTTTACATGCACTACTTAACCCAGCTTCACACGAGCAACTCATAGCAATTATTTTTCCATCTTTCAGTACTTCCCCATTAATTTTATGGGGATCATCTCTGATGTTTGACGATTGAAGACAAAAAGCAATAATTTGTAAAGAATCACTATTGTTCTCATTAACTTTACCACAATTCAACAAGTGTCCTTGATTAATTATGTATTCTCCACCCGTAAAATTTTTGCTTCGCGGTGTTACACTTGCGAATGTGCAAATTTCTTGAATGGAAACAGGCATTGTTTATTTTTATAAAAATTCACGATTGTTGATAAGCACTCAAATGAAATGTAAATATCTACTGATGCCTACTTTTCCTAGTTTATTGTTTGGCCACCAGATGTCTAATATTTAAGCCACGCCCATTCCAAGGTTCCCATGTCAGAGAACGTTGATATTCAATCATTTATTCTTGTGAATCACTGATCAATAATCAGTGCCGGCCTGAGCCTAGTTTTAGGATGGAGCGAGATCTAAATATGGCGCATATGGCGCTCTTTGTATAGTCTATACCGTGATTTTCTGTGGATGCGGCCCTGCAAGGATACCAATCTAAAACTCGTTAGCAGCAGTTTAGTAACTCACTAGATGTTTCTAATAAGTTACTAAACTGCTGCCAACGAGTCCTGAGATTGTCACGGTATAGAGCTTACGGGGCACCCCCAGAAAAGTGCTCAGAAAACTATCGACCGACCAATCGCGTACTAGTGCCTAATTTTTTTTTTTGAATCAATTGAACAATGTTACAGAGATGGAAAATATGTATTTTTGACTTAATTTTAGAGGGCGCAATGTCTGCAAAAGGCGCGAATACAGTGTGACGTCGGAGTGGAACTTCGCGGACAAATCTAGAGTCTAACTGCTGGAATGATCACTACAAACAACCTAGACATTCACTCAGTAGTTGTGGATCACTAATTATCGATCAAGTACTAAAGTATACAATGAATAAGAACAATTTGATGTTAAATTCACAATGCCGTGCCGTTTGACTATGCGAACTATTTGAACCAGGGAAATTATCGTCTTGGAAATGACTATTGGATCGGAGGGTCAGAGTCGGGTTAGGTTCAAATTTGAGCCAATGAGAAGTGAGATTTGAAAAGACTACCACAATTTCGTTTCAAATCTTATTTCTCATTGGCTCAAATTCGAACCTACCCCGACTCTGACCCTCCGATGGAAACATAGTCATTGCTTCTATATTTTAATACTGTTTCACGAGTTAAATTCAATTATTCTGATTGAACAGGGTTAGCGTCTAATTGAGGATTATCGTCTTAAATAGTTTAGGAGAATTATTCTCACCTTGTTATGAATTTATCTGAGGTTGATTATTCGTTGATCGGTGGTCCGTTGATGGATCGTCTTCTTGATGTTTTCAAGGAATAGGTTTTTCTAGTTTTAAATGATCGTTCTAATGTCTTCACAATTTGATTTATCAATTAATTTGCAGGACTAAAGAGCAGTAACGAGAGTGACGATTGTGTCAAATGTGTAAGAATGCCAGCATAAGCGAGCGCGGGTTCGGGTACGAATCCGAGTGTGTACCGGCGCCAGCGTGCTCTTGGTGAACAGAGGGTATTATAGTATATGAATAATATAACATAAATAAGATGTGCGTGGTCACCAGATTGACTGTATCGTTATTGTTTATTGGTGAGGTATTTGACATTGGTAAGTGTCAGGTGCTATTCAAACTAAAGTATATTAGTATTTTGCTTATTTGTTCTGGTGCTTTCGTTAATCGGTAACTCAAGGCAGGGTTTTGGTGCATTAACGGTCGAATTCTATGTATAGGCTTATCAAAGCTAGATCTAAAGTATGGTATAAGGTATAGTACTAACTACCTCAAGTATAGTTAAAGTAAATAGTTTATAATATTGATCTAGATTATAAAATAGGATCGTGATTGAAGGATTGAATCTTATAATAATACTTAGTATATAATAGAAGAGTTTTTCGTGTGTTGGTTCCAGAATCTTGTATTCTATGGTAATGTAGTTATAGTGATTTTATATGGTGTAAAGCATAAATAGGTATAGTATATCGTCGACATACTTCGAGTGTTGATCGCGGAGAGATTTGTAAACCGTAGCAGGTTGGGTCCGGTAGGAAATCGTATCCATTCTGTTTTGCTGCAAGTTCCCATTTATCGACAAATACAATAGGTAAATTCTTCAATGATCTATAACACACAAAATTAAATATTTCAAGTTCATTTCAATACTTGTTAACTATATTATTTTCGTTATTGTGTTGAATGATAAACAGCCAAATAAATATGCAATAGAAAATTAACAATACCTTCCACATATCATTTCCGAGGTTTTACTGAGGTGGGATACTGACACACTCTTTAGTCACACCGAATATTTTCCTTTGGCACTTCCTTTGCCTCAAAGGCAACAGAGGCTTTGAACCCATTTTCCTTTGGAAGGTTGGAACATAAACGGTAGTGCATGGTCTCCTTTCTACCCCCTCTGATGCCTTGGTGTTTACTTTCCCAAGTCTGTGAATCCCACATCCCTTAAATTTTGTCGATTAAATGATGAGGCTCTTGTTGATTTCATCTCATCAATCAACAAAGTGCCTGAAATGCATACGTATAAATTTATTCTCGGACGAATGAGGTTTATATATAAAAAGTAGTACATCAGAAATTGCCATGCTTACCGCGAACTTCATCAGGCTTCATTCTTTCAGCTTTCTCTGCTATGATCGCGAATAGACTGGTTTGGAATCCTCAACACTCATCAATACGCTTGACATGCCTATTTAATGTGAGAACGAGTATTCTTTCTCTTAAATATCTCATCCTTCTAATATCTTTGAGAAAAGATTTCACGGCGGCTTGTTCAGATAATGGCAACTTTTCGAAAGCTTTATCAAATGTCTTTCTGTGAAAGATGACGATTTTTTTTTGTTAATTATTAAAATAATTAGAACACCAAGCGCGATATACAACTTCATAATATAATGATTGCTGCCAGCTGTTATACCTCAATTTTCAAGATCACACTCCTATCACGAACTTTATCACATCTAACATGCAACCTTTCTTTTGCGTTCTTTAACGCACTGGTTTTGACTTGTGGTGCCTGTCTTCTTCTCAAATTTCTCTGGTACTTATTGCACGGAGTACACCTGACTCTTGGCCGACCAATATTTTTCACAACAAAACCAAGGCAAGCATTTCTAATGAAATAAATAATACACAGTATCATGTCAGATCTTCCCTGCTTTCTCTTGTTTGGATTAATGATTACTAGTTATTGTTTTATACTTACGATTCCTTCGACTCATAATCTGCTACCTTACATGGTAATATCTGAGAAACCTTCTTGAACAAATTATGTAAATCACACATCTGCACCACACTGTCCATATCAGGTAATCGAATCTTTTTCTCATTCAAGAACACCTAAAGAAAAAAGTAAAATCAGATGATATTCGACATATCTCAGAAGGCAAAATTGGCTAAGCATTAATATTATTTGGATGCAATATTATGAAATTTCATACCTCTACTCTCAGGTCCTCGTACAAATTTATACTTCTATCTTCACCTGACCGATCCACCTTCCATAGGGACCATCTTATACATTTGTCCTGACAAACATTAGCAATCCATAGACCGTTCAAATGAGGAGATACTTTTTCCTGGTTATGGATTGCATTGACAATTGATTGGAATAGGTTCTCGGTTTTCATTTGTTTCGGAATTTTCACATCCTCACAAGACACGTGACTGTCAAAAGACGAGTCGTCGTTACAAGACACGTCGTCGTTACAAGACACGTCGTCGTCACTTGGTAGTTCTCGTTTGAGGGCTGCTCTATGTTTTGCAAAAGTTTCTGGGTCTATTGTCACTGCGTATTCGAGATGCTTTTGTGGTTTCTGTCTAATTTTTTTCTCACTAGGAGGAACTTCAGATGGGAACATTGTTGGAACGGCGGTATGCGTTAATAGCAATATTTTTCTTGGCTTTTTCCAGACTATCCCACCAGATTGGTATATTATCCGTTCTCTTTCAATATACTCTTCTTTAAAATGTAGGATACAAACTTGATCATTTGCGCCGAAATCTTTTACACCTTTGAGACTCAATATTTCTCGCCAATCTGCTAGCTGTTTTGCCTGCATTAATATCAACGTGAGAAAATAATATTGTTATGATAATCTGGCTATTCGTTCGACATAATAATAGATATTGAATATATTTACGGAGGGAGCTTTGAACAACGTATGTTTATTATTTTTGTTCCAGTATCGAGTACTGCAGCCCGGTACACGACAAGCCATTGCTGAAATACAAAATAGTAACATTGTTTACTTCACTCAGTGTGATAATGAACGCTTTACCCATACTTTGCGCGGGTGAAATCCCCATTTATGTAAGGTGTACGTGTTAGGAGGCGTTTACCGGTGATGTTTTCCGGTCGGTAAGTCACATATTACCGAGTAGTGCACTATTTGCGTGCAATAATCAAAATTTGAGTGAAATAATCATTATTTCACGCAAATCGATGTGACTGCCATCTACCGTTAACACGTACGTATTACATAAAACAGTATACGATACTAGTGCGGCAGTTCGAGACTACACGTTCGTGCGGAGATGGCACACTCACGTGTAATCTCGAACTTACCGCACTAATATCGTAATATACTATTGCAGACCTGATGAAGCAAAATTTTGTACAACTATACTTGACGGAAAAACTTGTTCTAACTACAGAATAGCTGCACAAAACGATTAATGTCAATCCATGAAAATTGAAATAGAAGCAGCTCATTGGCAGTCACCTATTGTTTTTCATGATTTCAGTACTATTTTGCAGCTATTTTTATCAGAAAAAGTTTTACCGCACTTGGATTGTGATGTACTATTTTACTGCGAATTGATCCTTTTTCGGTCTTCATTTTTTCATTACATTTTGTACTCACCAGTTGAAAACACTCGTGCCGATTATAATGGAAACAAATCACCATAACGGCATAACCTCACAAACTCACTGTTATTTATTTCGTGGTGACGTCAACGCTAGGTCTGTTCGTCATAGCCACGGAGTTGTGACGTCGGAGCGGTGTTCGCGGACAAATCTAGAGGCTAGCTACTGGAAATAGCGCGGCGGACAACCTAGACGTTCACTCGCAAAAGGCCCTGCCACGATCAAACGCGAACGCGTGTGCAAACGCAAACGCAGTGATTTGACGCTCCTGATTGGCTTAGCTTTGGACAAATTTTTTCAACAACCAATAAGGAGCCTTAAATCACTGCGTTTGCGTTTGCGCACGCAGTGATCTGACGCTCCTGATTGGCTTTTTTTTTTCCGCAGGTATCTCAGCAAGGCTGAGTTCCCAAAAAAGGCTCCGGTTGCAACCGCACGGGAAAAAATTAGAGCAGACAGTTTTGCTAACGGGTGGGTAGAATATCTTCCCTTGCGTTCGGGAAGTGTTACTTCCAACTCCCGTAATAGTTCATTCTCTCGGTAGAGGCGCTAATCATATTTCGGGAGAGAGAGCCTCTACCGCCTCTACTGAGAGAATGAGCTATTACGGGAATTGGAAGTAGGAAGAGAGGCACTCTCTCCCTTAGACCATATAGAATGGACTGGGCATTGCCTATGCTGAAGCATTGTACGGTCTGCTCGACTACATGTCCGAAAGGACGATAAGTCATAAAAGGATGAATTGAATTGAATTGTACGGTCTGCTGCCGAGTAAAGCAAAAGAGACGGAAGACACTACGCCGTTGTTAAGAGAGAGACGAAGTGCTCTGTTCACAGAGTAAACGTTGCCACATTGAACAGCAGCGTTGCCACGTTAGTATTCCAAACCCTATGTGTAATAAGTTTTCCGCTTGATTTTAGTGCCTACTTGATTTCGAGAGTTAGTATGAACAAGGCTTATTCGTGCGCATATATATATCGCTATGGCTATCCTTGTCTCCTTACTCGGCAGCACCCCCACCACTCCAATGCCCAGTCCATTCTGTATGGTCTAAGCTCTCTCCCGAAATATGACTAGCGCCTCTACCGAGAGAATGAACTGTTACGGGAGTTGGAAGTAACACTTCCCGAACGCAAGGGCAGATATTCTACCCATCCGTTGGCAAACTGTCTGCTCTAATTTTTTCCCGTGTAGCAGTTTCATCGTAGCAATACTGGTATTGCTGGTATTGCACTTCTACAAGTGTACCGACACTCTAAGGCTGGCTATCGCCGCACTTACGCGCGACGCCACGACGCGGCGCATCACACAAATTTGTCTCGTGAGTAAAGTGATACGCTAATAAGACTATAGACCCTGGTATTTCGACCACTCGACACCGCACTTTCTTCATCGATGCGATACCGTTGCGTCTATCTTTGACACGACAATCTCCAACCGTACCGTTCTACTCGAATAAATACAGCTACGCATTTTATCTAGCAGTCGACTTTTGGTTTGGCTTCATGCCACCACTTAACCTCGAAACTCCCGACTCCCCAGCAGCAGCAACACTTAGTTTAAACAACTTTACTGATATACTCATTATGACAGTTTTGGTATAGCTACACCAACAATACCCAGTATCGCCCGTCAAAGCACGAAATATAGTTGTGGCAACCATACTGGTAATTAATGAAACACGTAACCAGTCATGGCGTTATAACCATACTGGTATTGCTGAGATACCATTTCCAGTACAGCAAAGCTTGCAATAAACAATCAGCAATAAACGTATGGGGTCAGTAGGAATAAAGTATTAGAGTGGCCCTGATCACCAGAAAATATTGCTGCTAGAACTAGAATTCTTGATAGAATAAGCAAACATATCTTTCCGTGTAGCGTCGTCGAACGGCGAAGGCGAGATTCGAAGCAACAGTCTACTTCCTACTTATATATTATAGTTCTAGTAGAATAAGTTAATTATTGCTGCTCGTTCCCGACGTTTGTTCGCGGCTGCTCCTGCTGCTTTCAGTCGGTCACCCCCACGACGAAGCCAGTCCGCTATACGTTCTTCCACTACTTTAGTTTTCGTACTTTCAAAGGTGTTACACATACACTGTTAGAAAAGCGGTGTCAAATTCGACACCGTTTTAACACCGCCGAGAATTCTATAGAAGTCCACACCGATTTTGGTGTTAACAGGAGTGATTAAAACCGCGGTGCACACAGACAACACCGGATTTCAACACCTAGACCGGCATCTTTCGGTAGCACCGATCAGTGTTGAATTAGAATAACACCAATAAGGTATCTACGGTCGCACCAGACCTGTGTTAAATTAGTGCACTGACAGGTGTTACAAGAAAAGAAATTGGAATAGGAAAATTGTAACGTGGCCAAGATCAAAACCTAATTAATAATAGTAATACTATTAATATAAAATATATAATTTAAATATTAGATACGTAGGATAGGATTCCCGTGCGCGCCATCTCTTAGCGGCGGCGCGCACCCGAATCTCTGCCCAGCGCGCGCGAAAACCTTTCTCGCTAACAAAGTAACTATCAGTCCGATATAAGTACCCGGCCCGCGGACGGCCCAAGCAGACTCTACTTCTTAAAGATCTCGTTCCTTGATTTTGACGTATATAGGCACGGGTAGTTTGTTTCGACTTCTGCCACTGTCCTGGCTTCGTCTTTACTTTTCGTATAACGAAGTTACCTCGTCTGCTTCGGCTTTCCTGTCTGTCTTCTCGTTATACAAAAAGCCAGCTTATATTTCAGATCACTTCGTCCTTTCTTTATTTAACGTAGAATCACTTATTTATTCGCTCAAATAATAGCGCCTTCCTCATTTCATGAGTTTGAATATTAAAATTAAATTATAAAAACTTCGGTGTCTCCCCTTTGCTCCCTTTAATATACAATAAACAGAGATAATAATTAGCTAGTAAGAAAACAGTAAAGACTGTCTAGGTATAGTTTTAAGGGGCCGTGTATGTCCCATGTTCCTTATACAACGGCGAAGCTACCTCGTCTGCTTCGGCCTTCCTGTCTGTCCGATCCGTTGTACAGAGAACCAGCATCATTCCATATTACTTGTTCTCTAATTTCCATGTAAACTCGATAGTGCGCAATAACGCACCTTCACTTAGCAAATATCAATATAACATATATACATAGGCTAAGATATTCATATAAAGAAAAACCAGTACTATACTGCTTAAAAATCACCCTTATATTTCTCCGTAAATATTCTCATGTACCTATATCATAAAATAAAAACAGAACTACACAGTCTGTTACCTCGTTAGATAAAAACCTGCATTTAATTGATTCTGCCACCCTCCACTTATACGAAGAAATATTTAATTAGGCCCAAGGATTCATTCCAAACGCCCTGGCATAAGGTCCCACGAAAAATATTATTCAACGCGAGCTCTGGTTAAAAATAAAAACATTTTAAATACAGTAGAATCAATTATTATTATTCAATAATCATAAAATTATAAATATACAATTGTACATAAAGATTGCGAAATTATCTGTGATAAAATTGATAGATCAAAACAAAGTGTACAATGTCAACCAAGTGGCAGTGGCGCAGTGGACAACGTTACAGGTTCAGCATCTAAAGGTTCAGGGTTCGAATCTTCATCAAGTTGAAGCAAATTTTTATGTGAATATAATAATCATTTCTAAACTTTCTACCAATCGAAAAGTACAGGTAATGGAAACAGCGACATTAAAGTTCATCGGAATAACAAAATACCACAAAAAAAAAAATAATGAATTTTTGATTACCAATTGATTTTTTGAATTTAGCCACCACCTAGCCCAGGCTAGATAGTCACTGTTTAACCTCGGCTAGGTAGTGGCTGTCTTACTCCGGCTTGACAGTTACTATATCGCCCAAGCGTTACATTACTAGGTGCCCACCAGTCGAAAACGGCTAGATAGATCTAGCCGAATCTGGATAGTGGCTGGATAGCGGCGAGTTTAAATTTCTACACGGGTACGTATCAGTTACGATATTGTTACTCAGTTTGCGGCGCGAACTTTTCCGAACTGTGGATTTTCTTCAAGATATCCGGCTATTTTATATGTTTAAAAACAAGTTGAAACGAACTCGCACATAATCCAGGACAATGCAGGACAATTCTTATAAATGCAGTACGAATTCGGGGTGTAAAAAAATCCAGGACACTTAGCTCAAATCCAGGACTGTCCTGCCTAATCCAGTACGTCTGGTAGCCTTACCTATAGAGTGTCATTGTCTTCGGTGTCAATTATGTTCCAAAGGGTGATACATTTTTGCAGTGACTAGAAACGGTGTGGTTCTAATGAAAATAACACCGGACTTTGAATTGACAACATGTACCGGTGTTCTTTCACCTTGTAGCTGGTGTCAAAATCGACACCGATTTTTTTGACAACGAACACCGCACCGTTTGACACCGCAAGATTTTTAACAGTGTAATGTCTGAAACAATATAGGTCAATGGGTGAATATTATCGGACAATTAACCGTTGAATCAATATAATTATTGACGGTCAATAGTATATGCATATAAACGTACTAATAATTGAGTAGGGAAATGAAAATTTTGATATCTTCGGGACATTCTCGGCCCCAAGGGTCCAAACGACCTTTTGTGTGAGTTTATCGCTCATCACAGCTTCCATCGAATATCTAACAGCTTTCTGTACATTTTTTCCCCCAATGTCTTCGATTTTTCGTTTCTGAAAAATAATATACGATAAGATTATCGAAGAACCGATACATCAATGCAGTTTCAGAAAACTCGCATACGTACAAATTCATTTCGCATTTTATCGTTTTCTTTGAGATCCCCATCAAATTTGCGCAAATCTTGTATATTATTAAATGGCATCGTTGGCAGTAAAGAATAACCGTCTCGTTTACGCTGAACGGGTCCAGCATTACCGCGCACCATTTCCATCAACTCGATGACTTTGCGTAACATTACATTTTCGAATCGCTCCCGATCGTTACGAAATTCATCTGGGAAATGAAATTATAATGTTACACTGGTAACACGAATAGATAAGCATAAGTCTGTAATACTGACCGCAGCAATTAACCGGGTGAACAGCTGCACGTTCGATTTGGGCCTCAGCGCCCTGTGCTTCAACCTGCAACTCCAGTGTTGGCTGATCGATGTCAACATTGTCGATTGGCTGTTCACCGTTGGGCGCATCGTTCTGTACTGCTCGCAATACATCGTCTTACTCGTCAGCCTCCGATAAATACTCCACGAGCATGAATTCTTCGAATAAAATTCATCTTCATGTTAGATCCATATCAGTTTGAAAATAATGCTATTACAGTTCATCAATGTTAATTTTACCTTAGTTGTTGCCTTCAGAGTCCTACATTACGTCACTCTGATTCACTGGTGGAGGGTTATTTTCTCTTTGAGCATAGCCTCGCACCCTGTACGCTGAAACTGCTTGTCCAGAGTTTGCAGCAGTGCAAGGCTACTGCTGTCTTTAACTGGCGCTGTGCTGGCAATGCTATGTTCACCTGCAGAAAACATAAAATGCCCACGTTACAGTTTTCAACAATTCAGTCTATACAAGACTCAGAATATTTCATACATAATATGTATACTTACGTATGAAATTGTCCGGGGCGATATACATCGTCTTTGGATTAGCTGCAAAATGTAGAAGATAATGTACAATATTATCATGTTCTGCATGACCATTCTATAGATGGATGTCAACTTACACAATCCTCCTGCAACTTCCATGGAACTTCGTTTTTTTGTTCTCGATTTGCTTTGCATCTTCGTTATATCCTAGACATTGTATATATGATCAGGTATGGTAGTGGCAGATTTCTTATTTTGAATTTTAATTGGTACCTTATGTACAGTCATAAATGGCATAAAAATTCATGAATACCATAGCAAAGAACACGTTGAGACAGTACAACACACAACAAGTAAAAATAAATGCGAATAAATCAAATCGAGCAGCAGACTCAATCACACATATCTATTTCAAACCTGTGGAATGATTGCTGAAAGCCAAATCATTATGTCGGATACAGATTTTCGAGAACACCTGTAAAAAAATCGAAAACGTTCATGGCGATTCCTCTGATGTATGGAATTGAGAAGTTTCATGATGTTGAATCTGTAAATGGAAATGTATCATTAGAAGTAACAGAAATATCGTACGATAGAATATACTCTTACACATAAACATTCCCCAATGTGGCAATTAGTAGTATCTACCCAATGAACACACACTAGTTGAAATCCCGTATATGATACGTTGAGATCGTTGAATTACGGTATAGGTATAAAATATTACCGTCTTACATACACCGTATTATTTCAGATCGATTTTAATCGTTTGTTTTCGCAGTTAATATCCGTATTTCATTATACGTACGTTTGAAGTACGTTCATTTGCCACAAAATCAACGTATTTCATATTAGTTCATCCGACGTATATGTGATTGATCGAGAATTGATATATTAAGGGGGGACAGTACTGAAAATTTGTAAAAAAACATTTTTTTATTTTTTCTACTACTCAAAATGGTTCAATCATAAATCGCCTCCAGCAGTTTTTAGATATTAGTAGTAGGGGACAAGACTTGGACAAGTCTTGCCAGTGGGGGCAAGACCGCCACCAAAAAAAAAATGACCTAATGGTATTTTCGAAATAAGGCGAGTGAAATAAAACGCCATACCGAGTGTCTCCGCTGAAAGCGATAAAAATTTTTGAGGGTGGGGCAAAACCGGCACCGAAAAAAAAAAGGCTAAATCTTGTATTTTCGCGTTGAGGCAAGTAAGAAGAAGCTGTATCTAACGTATCTCTGCTGAAAACGATAAAATACCGCCAAATGGGGGAAAACCGGCCACTAAACAAGAAAAAATTCGATTCAGCCTTTTTTCTTTTTGGTGCCGATTTTGCCCCACCCTTTAAAATTTTTATCGCTTTCACGGAAAAAAATGAACTGCTAGATATACACCAATTGGCGTAATCCAAACCGCAATCAGCAGTAAAAATAGTGACAGCCTTTCACTGCTGTGAAATTTACCATTCAATTGCAGTTTACCCATTGCAGCAATATTTACTGGCGGGGTCGCACATAAGAGTTACATTAGCATCTGGGATGAATTTAACAGGTCACTCATGCATAGTTTACCATTTTGTAAAGTAAACTATACCAATTGTAGGGAACACACTGGGAGAAGAGGTTATTTATATAATAGTTAATATATTATCCATTTACGTTACAAGCATCACACAAATAGTGAGAAAAAAGAAACCAAAAAACTAACCTAAGTTTGGCCGTTTGATTTTACATTGTCATCCACGTAGTCAACGATCATTATCATAGTTCGCTGTGAAAAACGCCATCCGATTTTTTTGACCTAACCGGGATTTGAACCCAAGTCCGCTCACATCGCTGTATTACTAGTCGCACGCTCTACCTACTACGCCAAACTAACCTATGTTATTTGCTCACATATATTTTCCTATTTGTCGAACATTCCGATGACTGAGATAAATAGATCAATTAGAAAGATTCCTTAACTGTTGATAAATCAGTATTTCAGACCGGTAAATGAATGAATTCATTTATAATAACAAAACCTTTTTCTCAGTGCATTAATCGAACGAACGAAAAATTCAACAATGCTTACATCAGCTTACATGCTATGCTTACTACCCACCAAGTTAAGTTTACTGTCCGCGGAGTCCGCCTCATGTTAGCCCTACAATTTGAAATGTAAGTATTTGTCGATGTAAAAATGACACCCTAGTACTGCTTTCTGTACATGCGTGATCGTAACTTGTACAGCAATTCATGAACTGCAATGCACATGTTTGATTTACATTCGCAAGAGTAATTGAGACAGTACTTGAAAGCCATCATTACTGATATTGCTGTTACGATTATACCAAATTCTGTACATTTGTGGTAATGTAACTCCAACAACAGTATTATTTTTTTCCGTGTTCAGCGGAAACACTCGACATGGCGTTTTGTTTTAGGTAATTTTTTTTTTTGGTGGCGGTCTTGCTCCCACTGGCGGCTTTGCCCCACCGTCCCCTATGTGTATTTGAAAAAAATATAAACCTTCTGCGATGAAAGTGTATGCGCAAGGAACCTTTCGCAGTGGTACACGGAGAGAAATTTATAGTAAATTTTCTCATACTCGTATAGTAATGATGGAATATACTTTCAATATGACGATCGTTCCTATACTTCATACCAAATGTCACCATGAATATAGGAATGTCTTTCTTATATTCATGAAAAATTATGTACAAGAATCGGAACGATCGTCATATTGAAAGTATATTCCATCATTACTATACGAGTATGAGAAAATTTACTATAAATTTCTCTCCGTGTATATTCACGGAAACCCCTTACGATCTATCTTAAAAACTAATAAACCTATGACTACCTATTATTCCTATTCAATCTAAATGTCCGCCTTGATTTCTATAAAGAAGGCTATAATCCTATACAGAGTATCCAGATCCCCCTTTATTAACAGAGAACTCACGTCCGACCCGACCTCAATTTGCTTTTTAATCAGGAATGGCGACAGTCTAATCCTTGCCGTTTTATGGCTATGACAGTCCCATAGTAAATGTTCTAGGGTTTCATCCCCCTCCCTACACTCACACGAACAGTTTCCTATGATGCCCATTCTTTTAAAATGGAACTTACTTTTGTTGTGACCCGTTTTTATTCGATTGGCTAAGCCAATTCTGAACCTATCAATTCCAAGATCCTTAAACCAAGGCCTGGTTGTAAAGTTTTTTGACAGTCTGACATAATTACAGTCCGACCTCCAAATAAGAAACCAAAAGCCCCCAAGGGGAAGAGGTTTTGCAAGAATCCGAGTACCCCCACCATGCGTACGCTCTTCACAAACTCACTCTCTCTGTCTCTCTCTCTCATTCGCACGTAAGTGCAATCCGAGCTTAGAGTGGGGGAAGCGCTCGAGTGAGAAACTGGGGAAGGTTTCTTATTGCCGGGTTTCTTATTTGGAGGTCGGACTGTATAACCTTTAGGAACTGGCTTCCGTGTATATCCCTGAATGAAATCCGCTGTATTCTGAATCGCTTGTCTCTTAATATCTGCAAACAGATCTCGGAAAGTAAAATGGACCAAATCCACCGGGACCTGCCTACTCCCACTTTTTGCGGCCTGGTCAGCCCGTTCGTTTCCGCTGATTCCCACGTGGGCTGGAATCCAAGCTACTACTATTTCCCTACCTCCCACCCACTCCCGATGGATCTGATCTCCAACGTAAGCCAGGGTTTTGCTCATCTCAGAATCCAGGCCCTGCTTCCCCGGTTTGAGCACCGCGCTTTTGGAATCAGAGCAGATTAAAAAATCCCCCTGAAGCTCATTGCTCTGTATCAAATTAATTGCTTTTGTAATGGCCGTTAATTCCGCATTGTAGATAGGGTTAATAGGGTTCATCGAGAACTGCTGCGATAGATGTGGGTACTCCTCCGATACAATCCCTATCCCACATTCACCCTCCTCCCTATCAACAGACCCATCAGTATAAATAAGCCTATAATTTGGGTATTTTTCCGCTACCAGGAGACCAAAATCCGCAGGATTTCCTTTCGGAGGTTTTAACTCATCTCCCAGATCCACATCCCAGATGTTTGGGGTGAAAAGAGCCTCGCAAGCCCCTTGGAAAGTTTCTAACTTGTCTGAAATGAACATATCCTTGGTTTTATTTCGTATGCCTTGCCAATAAACGTATAGAGAAGAATCCGCTGGATGTCTCTCCTCCACATGAGTCTGATTTTTCAATGACTGTATTTTGTTTAGTTTTTGTATTATCGTGTTGTTGGTATTCGCTATCTGTTTAACAATGAATCTAGTTGCCATTTCCTCCATTCTATCTTTCAGGGTTATTATACCGCTAAGATGGTGAAGGCTGTTAATTAGGGTAGTTTTTAGACACCCCAGCCCTGCCCGCATTGCTGAGTTCTCTATGACCTTCAGTTTGTTTAGATGGGTACTGGCTTCTGAATTGAATAAGAAGCCAGCCCATTCCAATCCCGGCCTAATCAAAGCTTTGTATATGTTTAGTACCGTGGTAGGGTGACCCCCCCCCCCCCCCCCCCCCTCATTTGAATTTAGTTATCGCATGCAAAACATTTAACAATTTGCTTGCCTTGACCTTCACCTGCTCTATATGTATGTCCCATTTTTGTTTATAGTCCCAAGTGACTCCCAAATATTTAGCCGACGCTTCATTGGTTATCATATGCCCCCTAATTGAAATCTGGAATGATCGGAGTTTAATAAGTTTCTTATTGTTACTAAATAAAATTAACTTCGTTTTTGGAAACGAAATTTCCAATTCTCTGTCTATTAATTTTGTGTCCAATGCCTCCAAGGCCTGTGTTAGTTTCGCGATGACATGATCTATGCTCGCGCTGGCACAACTTAATCTGATGTCATCCGCGAATGATGAATAATTCACGTCCTGTGGCAGGCCATTGTCCAGATCCGAGATGTAAATGTTGAACAGCAACGGGCTTAAAATTGATCCCTGAGGTAAGCCCTTACTGGTTCGTATTTGGCCTATCAATTCCTCGTCAGCATAAGTTATGAGGGTTCTCAACCCGTAAGCCTCTTTAATAAACTTGCAAAATCTGTGAGGAATTTTCATGGCTATTAGTCTTTTCACCAGTTTATCAATGCATACGTTATCATACGCTCCCATAATATCAACGAAAACAACCCCCGTCTTGAGGCCCTGCAGTCTGGCTATGTCCAGATCCAACCTGAGTTGCGCTAGATTGTTGTAACAGGCCTTGCCTCTCCTAAAACCGTTACAAGAGTCCTTAAGCTTGCCCTGAGATTCAATCCACCACATCAATCGGTCGTTGATTAACCTCTCTAATATTTTTTGGAAGCAACTCGACATTGCAATAGGTCTATACCCCTTGTCCCCTGGTTTAGGGATGAGAACTACCTTAGAGGTTTTCCACTCAACTGGAGATTTCCCAGTTCTTAAAATGATGTTTCATATAGTCCAAGAGCCCGTGAACGGCAGACTCACCTCATTTTCAATTGGATGAAATTTTTGCTGTGAGTCTATACCATAGTCGATAACAACATGTCGGTAACAGCTAACATGGATGAGGGTGGCTTTGGCTGATAACAGGTATCAAAGGTACGAAAAAAATGAACTATCTTACCTCATAGCAATATGCATGAACTTCATATATGTTATTCAGGGGACTATTCCGTGATAATATCTCAAACGGCAGACACTTTGGAGGGTGAAAAACGTCCGGCAGACATCTTTATAATTAAAAAAAAAAAAAAAAATGAGCCAACTTACCTCATAGCAATATGCATGAATTTTATATATGTTATTCAGACGACTATTACGTGAAATTATCCCAAACGGGAGACATTTCGGAGGGGGGGAAACGGCCGGCAGACACAAAAATGGTACGCCGTGAGCGCGAGCGAGAGAGCCTTATCTGCTGAAGTGAGTGTGACAGAGCGCATTAGTTGGGGCAGTGCCGCCGCTGCCGGTACAAGAGTGAAAAGTGGCCGCAAATATTGAGCTGATACAAAAGGAATGCTAAGATTATGAAATAAATCATGTTAATTATTATTATTATTCAATTTTTGATTCGATTTTATTTTTTTAATACCATTAGATTACAGGTAATGCGTGGGTAATTTTATAATCACACTCACTTCAGCAGATAAGACTCTCTCGCTCGCGCTCACGGCGGACCATTTTTGTGTCTACCGGCCGTTTCCCCCCCTCCGAAGTGTCGCCCGTTTGGGACAATTTCACGTAATAGTCGCCTGAATCAAGAGACTCGGTAGAGTCTCGCGCCAAGTACAATAAAAAAAAAAAATATCATATAAGGTATATATATCTATATACGCCGCGCGAGACTCGACTAGTCTATATACCCGCACGGGAGCTAACCAGCGTGGTGGGGAGACGGTATTTTCCTAATATCTTCCGTTTTGCGATATCCCGGGGATTGAAATAATTATCTCAGAATGTAGGGACGAAGAGCCCTTCATTTGAGACCAACTTCAATTGAATCAGTGCCCGAAAAGCTGAGATATGATTAGCTTAAGTTTATGAGTACCCGTTTCGTCTGAAAATTTTTCGTCTCCTTCTCTTTCAGACCAAGTAGTCCTTAAACCTATGTGTCTGAGAATTAGAAAAGAGCGGTTCAGACCAAGTGGTCCTTAAACCTATGTGTCTGAGAATTAGGAAAGAGCGGCCACCACTGAATAGCAGTGCCAGGTGGCGCTCTTGTCGACGCTGTTGACGTATGATCGTGAAATGATGCCCACTAGACCACGGAGTAGTGGCACATGGGCTCGAAGAAGCCCAGATAGCCAATAAAAAGGCAAGAAGAAGAAGACCACGGAGTACGGACAGACGGGCTTACGAGACAGAGCTGTCAGTTCTGTTCATATTCGTATATCTCAACATTTTGCAAATTTCATTCCCCTCAATTCTCTTTTATGCTTCATATACTTACTTATTATGATAAAATTCACATTTATAGTGGAGGGCGAAATTATAACAATTTCTCATGAAATGACAAAGTGTGCAATTTTGTGGTTAGGTTATAGGTATACGGTTATTGAATCGCATAAAGTTTAATCTACAACATAAATTGATAAGTGACAAAGATTTCATTCAACGTGGCAGGTCTTTAGTATATTATTATTCGTTTCCAAATATTTTCGTGTATTCAATGGGCCAAATATATTATATTTAATACATGCACACAAGAACATATCTTTACAGGGCTCGGAAAGCAACGAATGATAGCGTATGTCATTATTTCAGGCCTTTGTGCTTTCAACATATTTATATTATACTACCACATCTAACATTACTGCTCATCGACGGATTCAGATGATATAAACTGCATCAGCGTACATACAGAGCGATTCTGAGGAAACAGGTCACGCTAATAGAGGCTCCCTTATTTATTTTCGTCAATGACAACGCTGTCAAATACCACGAACAAGCGATCTACCGATATTTCATATGCCTATGACTGATATCTTCAGACGACGTAGCGGTAGCTGTCGCGTTGTATAGGTTAAAATGAACTGTCATATTACAATATTGTGTAATTAATTCCAATATTGTTCATAATACAACGGTATACGATATTATTTCATAAATAAGTAGTGATGAGGTTAAATTGATTGCAGGCGTCGATTTCTGTTTATTCCAACATTATTAGGTTATAAATAATTGTCTTGGTGAAATTCACAGATCTGGTAGTGATAAAGTTATTAAGTCAATAGCATACGATATTGATTCTTTATGAATTCATTCCAGGTGTGAATTTCTGTTTATTAACTACATTAGTTACAACCGAGGATTTCTTCGGTGACTGACTGACCCGTTGTATCTCTTCGATAAGTAGGGTTACGAAGAAGACGATGTGAATATCATTCATCAAGCAATATCTCATTGATCCAGGTAAAGTTTTTCATCATACGAGGCATCTCCGCTGAATAAAACAATACTCTACATGTCTTTTAAGCCTAATGAGTAGGAGGACAGTCCTGATGCATGAATTCATTGATCTGCCGTAATAAGCTTTAAACATCTACGTGTTGATCTAGAGAAAGAGGCGCGAAATACAATTACATGATTAAATGAACTAACTTGTAAGTGAAGTTCTATCATGATTGTATGAAGCACCTCTTACGAATAGATCAATCCCACCCATAAATAACCCGTTCTAACATCTGTTAGATATCCCAGAATAATTAGGGCAGTACTTTAAAGAAATGACCATGCAACAAACCATGGGCGACAAGCAAGTTATGAAAATTGAATGCTTTAAAAATTGTGGCGAAAACGGTGTACTCGTAGAACTTCGACGCGGATAAGTCACTCCAGTTTCCTTCTTCAATACGATATTCCGCACGGTATCCATCGCTGGACACGGACGTCCTGGATTCTTGGCTGCGAAATCATCTGCGATGGTCCGAAAGCTATGACCGGCCGCGTGTTCCAAAACCATGCTATTGAGTTATTATTAAATTGTATATTTTTTTTTTCTTCAGAAGGACAGCGTCCTTGCACATGTATCATTAATTATTTATTATGATTATGCAATATCAACTGAATAAACGAAGAATTTTATTAAATTTGTACAATTTGTTGTGATTGAGTATTTTGTATAAAAATGCAACGCTTTGTTCTACGCAGCAATCAAATACTCAATTAAATAGATTCACAAAAGGAACGATACTTTTAATTCATTTATCACTCGATGAAACTTAAACAGGCATTGATAGACCAACACATCATTTATGCAGGACTGTCTTCGTACTCATTAGGCTAAGAAGACATGTAGAGTTTTATTCAGCGGAGATGCCTCGTAGGATGGAAAGCTTTCACTGGATCGATGAGATATTGCTCGATGAATGATATTCACATCGATTTGTTCGTAACCCTACTTGTCGAAGAGATGCAACGGGTCAGTCAGTCACCAAAGAAATCCTCGGTTATAACTAATGTAGTAAATAAACAGAAATTCACACCTGGAATGAATTCATGAAGAATCAATATCGTATGCTATTGACTTAATAACTTTATCACTACCAGATCTGTGAATTTCACCAAGACAATTATTTATAACCTAATAATGTTGGAATAAACAGAAATCGACGCCTGCAATCAATTTAACCTCATCACTACTTATTTATGAAATAATATCGTATACCGTTGTATTATGAACAATATTGGAATTAATTACACAATATTGTAATATGAAAGTTCATTTTAACCTATACAACGCGACAGCTACCGCTACGTCGTCTGAAGATATCAGTCATAGGCATATGAAATATCGGTAGATCGCTTGTTCGTGGTATTTGACAGCGTTGTCATTGACAAAAATAAATAAGGGAGCCTCTATTAGCGTGACCTGTTTCCTCAGAATCGCTCTGTATACATGCATTGAGATACTCATGGAAACAATTGGCAGAATGCTGAGTACGGAGTGACCCTGACGAGCTAGGATATAGGAAAACCCAATCGAGCGAGCGTACGAGCGAGTACAATTATTAGGTGGTCAAGCAAAATTCTACAAAAAGTAATTTTTTGTGACACGTGCACCGAAAGTGGGGGTTTTTTGTCCTCATTTGAGAGCGGAAAATAAGTCTTTTTTAGTCAGGATCCAATTGGTTAGTTGTTTAGGTCCTAGGACAAAAATGCTGGTGAAATATGAAAATATTTGTCCTCCACTTCCGAACATCGCCACCATGCAGCGACGTCGATGTTGGTTGATTTTGATCGTTCGGCTATCCAGTTAGAATATATATCAGTGGGTTACCTGAATCCTGACTCAAAGACTCATTTTCCGCTTCTAAATGAGGACAAACCCCACTTTCCGTGCGCTTGTCACGAAAACTATGGTATTCAGCATGGACAGATTGACAGTGATTTTTGACCAGGATGAAGTTGGCTGCACTCGACTGTGGCTCGGGCTTCGCCCTCGCCTTCGTCTCGTTCATCCGACTTCACTCTGGTCAAAAATCACTGTCGTTCGGTCCTTGCAGCATAATATATTAATATTATACTACCACATTTAACATTACTGCTCATCAAGGGATTCAGATAGTATGAAATGCATCACCGTACGTGCATGAAGATACTCATCGAAATGATTGGCAGAATATTAACAACGAAGCGAGCCTAGCGAGCTAGGAGATAGAAAAATCCGATCGAGCAAACGTAGCGAGTAAGCATAATCTACAACATGAGTTAATAAGTGACACAGCTTCCAATCAACCTGGCAGGTGTTCAATATAATATTATTTATTTCCAAATATTTTCGTATATATCCAATGGGTCAAATATATCATATTTAATACATGCACACAAGAACATATCTTTACAGGGCTCGGAAAGCAACGAATGATAGCGTATGTCATTATTTCAGGCCTTTGTGCTTTCAACATATTTATATTATACTACCACATCTAACATTACTGCTCATCGACGGATTCAGATGATATAAACTGCATCAGCGTACATATACATGCATTGAGATACTCATGGAAACAATTGGCAGAATGCTGAGTACGGAGCGACCCTAGCGAGCTAGGATATAGAAAAATCCGATCGAGCAAGCGTAGCGAGCGAGCATAATTATTAGGTAGTCAAGTAAAATTTTAGAAAAAGTATTTATATTATATTGCCACATTTAACATTACTGCTTATCAAGGGTGTAAGATGGTATGAAATGTATAGCGTACGTGCATTGAGCTACTCATAGACAGAATTGGCAGAACGTTGACAAGCGAGCGAGGATATAGGAATACCCAAACGAGCGAGCGTAGTGAGCGAGCACAATTATTAGGTGGTCAAGCAAAATTGTACAAAAAGTGGTGATATCAACCCCAAAAGCACCTCTGGTGCAAAAACCTTTCGCCAAGTACAATAATGTGATCACTACCCCCAAAATAATCTACCAATGAAAATTCCACCTTGACGAAAGTCATACTATAAAAATGTCTACCTACAAAATGATTGAAATCAGATACAATTGCCAAGTGCATGTCCGCCGTACAATTATAAAACAGAAGATATAAAAAAATAAAAATTTGGAGGTAGTGGTACTTGGCGGGCCTCTTAGAGATAAGTACGAGAAAACAGCCATTAAACTATGTCAATAATCCTGAAGTGATATGAAACATCGGCCCGCCAAGTACCACGTACTCCAAATTTTTATTTTTTTATATCTTCTGTTTTATAATTGTACGGCGGACATGCACTTGGCAATTGTATCTGATTTCAATCATTTTGTAGGTAGACATTTTTATAGTATGACTTTCGTCAAGTAACATATACAGTCGGCGCTCTCAGTAGGGCCGCTCTGGGGACTGTAGGGTAAGATAATTCCGGTCGGTACGGTACCCCCTCCAAGCGCCACTTAGAAATTCATTTCGACGGCTCTCAGTAGGGCCGCCGTCGTTTTCATTTTCTGAGCGGTTTATGCTGCGTTTCACCCATACGACTGCTCAAATTTCTCCACGGCCCTACTGAGAGCGGCGAGTGTGAAATATAACCAGCATTGTGACAAGTCTAGAGTGGGGGTAACGTTCGAGGACGGATTAGGGGAAGTGGCCTTACTTGGAGCGGTCCTACTGAGAGCGCCGACTGTATAAAATTCATGCATAATGCTATGAGATAAGTTGGCTCATTTTTTTCGTAACTTTGATACCTGTTATCAGCCAAAGCCACCCTCATCCATGTTAGCTGTTACCGACATGTTGTTACCGACTGTGGTATAGACTCACAGCAAAAATTTCATTCAATTGAAAATGAGGTGAGTCTGCCGTTCACGGGCTCTTACCCTATGCGCGGTAAGCTACGACTGGTTAAGTCAGTCGACAACGGTCTCCCTCTGCATCAATTGCGCGGAATGAAATTATCAAGCTGCCGCGTTTGCGAGTGATTCGCGCTATTTGCAGCAGTGACGTGCGTCAATGTAAAAATAAATGAAACAAGTTAGACAATAAAGTCAGTACGACTGAAGCTAGGGACTTTTCGCTCTATTTTAGTAACTAGCTCACTAAAAGTAATCGTAACAGTGAAACGTGTCATGAAGCTGTCGACGAACATCCACGTTACGTGGCTACACGCAGAGACTTGAGCGTTAAAAAGGTATGTATTTCAAAAGAGAAAATAAACGTTCGGAGGAAGCTGTCGTTAGTCATTAATCCGACCTTGTACGTAGAAAATATGCCAAATTGTTTGAACAATGTCAAATCCATACAGTAGACGCGCCGGATTTGTCGACGACTTTTTAGTCAAATGACGAATCAGGCTGTTCCAAGCTAGAGAACGACGATAATTTTTTCCTCCGTCTCTTGACGTTGACTCGTGAAAGTATGTGTATGCCAATGACTCACAAGTAGCCCGGCGCAGAAACTCATTCCCAGATGCTACATGCGTGTTTGAATAACATACTCCGAGTGATGTCACGATCAAACCAGGCTAAACTCGTCGGTGAACGTAATTATCGCGTGGTTATCTCCAATCATCTTTCTTGGTGAAAAATCTTACAAACTTATAAATAGTTTACACCTATACTTGTCGATTTTATGGTGCGGGGATGGAATAATAATCGTATAAAAGCAAATTATTATAGACTTGATTACTCTATAGGCCAGCAAATATTCTATCGATCGATGTCAACATTCGGATAAGTCCTACCTCCATAAAGTACCCTCAGTTCAAAAACCTTCCGCCAAGTACATTGATGCGATCATTACCCACGACAAATCTATTCCATGCAAAAATTCTTTTCTCGTGAATAAAAAGATCCGAAATCAGATTCTACCACCAAGCACCTACGTCATCATATTTACTTTTCCTCAAATTAATCATTAGGCCAGGAAACATAAAAAAAAAAATGAAAATGGAAATATAAAAGAAAAATTTGGAGGTAGTGGTACTTGGCGGGCTTTTCGCAGACAAGTACGAGGAAATGGCAATTTAATCGTGTCAATAATCCTATAGAGATATGCACATATGATCGGCCCGTCGAATACCACGACTTCCAAATTTTTCTTTCATCTTTTTATTTTTATTTTTTTTCATGTTTTCTGGGCTAATTATCAATTTGAGGAAAAGTACGTGTGATGCTGTAGGTGCTTGGTAGTAGCATCTGATTCCGGTCTTTTTTTCACGAAAAAATAATTTTTGTCGAGAATATAGATATAGGCATAATAAGCATGAGAATTTATTTTTTCTGGGTGAATGATCGCATCAATGTACTTGACGAAAGGTTTTTGCACTGGAAGTGCTTTTTATCGGATTGATAAGTAATCGCATTTATCACTACGTCGCATGCGCAATGTTTTAACTGATGTAGTTCGATGTGTGTATTTCACGATGTCCAACTTCTGTGTACTGAAGTAGTTTCTATCAATAAAGTTTCTGTATTTTGTGAATGATAAATCGTTCCTTACCTTTAACTTTCGGTTATAAGAAAAGGAAGTTATTGCAATGACCCCGAAAATGAAATATCGACTTTTCACCAGATTTCGACGTTGAGTGTGTGATCAATTCTTTGTTTGATGATATCTCGAGAAGAAATGAACCAATTTTATATTTTCCTCTATCGATCGGTGCGGTTGCTTCTAACTTGAAACTTATCAGATTTTGTATTTGATCGGTCCAGTAGTTCTCGAGTTATTCCAAGAACAAAATTTTGTAGAAACGACAAAACAAAAATGCTATTGATGATATCTAGAAAACTGATGAACGGTTTTGATGATGGCGGTATCAATTGATAGGATTTTCTTTAACTTGAATCTGTTCAGACTTAGAAATTGAACGATCCAGTAGTTCTTGCGTGGGAAAACAGAAATCAACTTCCTACTTTTCACGTCTCTATCGATTATATCAACTCCTGGTTGACTTGTCTCATTGCACAAGTCATTCAGTTCTCAGAGGACCTGAGCTTTTGAGAATATTATTTTTAGTGTGATTCATCAATACAGTAGAACCTCGTTATATTGCCTCACGTCATACAGTAGAACTCCTATAAATTCGAACTACTTAAATTCGACGTCCCCTACATTGTGGAGAAATTGTTTCTCCTACTCCTTACCTCAGTTCAATGCGCATGCTTTACTGCACAATATGTAGTTATTAGCTTTATTTTCATTGGCTCGATATTCTGGTGGAGAGGGCATCCTGTAAATTCTATTCTCAGAATTCTCGGTCCCGTAGCTTCGAATTTATAGGAGTTCTACTGTACTGTTAACAAGTAGCTCTTACGTGTTAAACGACCATTCTGTGAGAAAATTGAAGTAATTTGAATCTCTATGATTTCAATTAATGTCATCTCTGAATACTATCAGATACCACATGGCCTATGACGTAATAAACGACTTCTTACATTATATGATATGCCGCAGAAGCAGGTATCTCCTATGTCAAATATGGCGAGTAATGTATTTCGTCGTTTCTTACCGGATATCATAAGTATCTAACATATAATCATGAAGGATAGAAATACATTCTATACACGACAGCATGGGCTTCTAATATTATACATAATAATCTTCAAGGTTCTCATTCGCTAACGATTGTTGTTGCATCTACAGCGAATATCACGTCTGTATATTTGCCTTGGCAATATCACATTTCAAATATCGAGACATACGTTTTCCATATAAATAGTAGATATTCCTATACCGGTTGAAGTTTAATTCGTCTATTACCACTAACAATGAACATGTGTATTGCACTAACGCTCGATCTCCGGTATAAGTCAATCGTGTTATACCACTTATGACAGTGATTGTCATAAAATTCTCTCCGTGCAGTAACGAATAATATAAGCTTTCATCTTTTCGATTCAAATCAAATTTTAAAATCGTCCGACCTGCAATATAATTCCTAATCACTGTGAAAATTGAAAATTGAAAACTGTCAATATCTCAAGATGGCCAAAAGTGCAGTTACCATCTTTGTGCTTAGCACGGCAGTATAGTTGGTGTCAGTTTTTTTATTCTAAATTAATTTTAGGACCTCTCGTAGTAGATTATCATTAGTGACAACTAACTACGGACTTGAACCTCGTAAGCGATCGAAGCCGTCTCCCCACAGATCTAGGTGTGCTAGTGCACACCGAGACTGCCTTTATATTCCCACCTAAAGCGGACTTGGATATCTTAGAAATATCGAAGCCGTCTCCTTCAGACCCTTTGAAACTAGTGAGACCAGGAAAATGGACGAGAAAAAAGCCTACGTCAATCTAATGCTTCTGTTTAAAAACATAAATCATTCAGTTTTGATAATTTTATAATAATGAGGGTTGCAACCGGTTAGTGATATATTGACAAAGGTTTCGTTGAGACGAATTAACTCGCGTTGGATTTGACGAATTTGCAGCTATTTTATTTTATCCTGACCGCAAAGCGGTATGTGACTTTCAAGTTAAAGGACCCCGCACAAATCTTATGGAAATTGGATCAGGGTCAAATTGTCCAAAATTGTAGTATGTTGTGCTTCAGGTCATCCTGATCAAAAGTCATCATGGTCACAAATTTGACCGGGATCCAATTTCCATAAGATTTGTGCGGGGTCCTTTGCACGACAATTACTTCATATGGCTTATGAACAATTGATTTTTGACAATTTGATAACTACAAATAGATTTTGTTGAAGCTATTGGTATATTTCTATATTAGACAATATCCGACAAATAATTTGATTTTTTGCAACGCATGCATGAGAAGTGCTACTTCTCATGCCTGCAGAGAGTGGCCTAAGTGGCGCTTTACAGCCATGGATACAATAACAATGCTGCGCATGCGCAAATCGGCCTGATTTTACTTCTCACACTGGTGCTTTCTTCTCGCACGCACTTCTCACACTCTTTTCGCGCGCTCCTCTCGGCAGGCACGAGAAGCAGCACCTCTCATGCATTTGTTACAAAAAGTATTATGTGATACACGAGCGAGAGAGCGACCATCCGAAGGTTGTGAAGTTGGTCACACTCGCCGTACTCGTACCACGAGCAGCACTCGCCTTCGGCTCGTGTTGCTGTGTTACTCGTAAGGCTCGTGCGACCAACTTCACACCCTGCGTATAATGATCGCTTTCTCGCACTTGTATCACAAAGTACTATTACGGGATTTTTAGGGTGCTATACCTCTAACATCCGAAGCTAATAAACGGTGAGACAATCAATATAGAGAGCAACCTGAACCCACATTTGTGCTTGAAAAGATCGAAAAAATTGCAGTAGTTCATCGCTGTTGTAAACGAAACAATAATTATTATGAATCAAACTGTTTAGTCAAAAGAGACAGAGATGATTTCGAAATTCAATCGCACATTCAAGCTGGAGAGAATTCTATCGATTGAGACTAGAGTCATTGAAATCCGTTGATCATAGCTCTCGAGATATTGACTATTGAATTTTTTTTTCAAAACTTTTTTATCGGAATAATATAACTAAAAAAACTACTAGCGCAACAAAATCCGAAATTGATTCATTTCTAACTGAGAAAGAACCGCATCGATTTTATGGCTCCTATTTTTCCCGGGGAAGAATGGATAAGATCAAATTTGATCGTATTCGATCCATGTAGGTCTCGGGAAGACTACTCATTAGTCACTCATAGAGCCAAAGCGAGCCACAGCGATCTGACCGAAGAAGAAGGTGAAAAATTCTTCATGTAAACGAGTTTTCCAAAACGTTGAATAATCATATTGATGATATTGAAATCGTATGAAATCGTTTGAAATCGCATAACATTGCTCTCACGATTACATTTGACTATACAGAGTGAGATGCCTCTCAAAGGAAGTATTGTCAACCAACAACATCATTCTAAGAATAATTTCGTTAAAATAATGATTATTCAGTAGGTAGGTACAGCATATCACGTCGTATTGGGTGTGATAGTCGTTTATTGGAGGTAATTGTGGTGAGAGAATAAGAGCGGCATTGCTGGAGCACCTAGACATAAGTCGACGATGATAGAGAATACAATATACTGTTATTGTTCTACTTTTGGCAAAAATTCAGGATTTCATTTCAAATGTGACGAACCTGGGGTTTCTAGTTGAAGTTATTGCGAAAAGTCAGGACTTATCAGAAATCAAAACTTGAGTAATACTGGGTCTAATCTTTTTTAACATGTGTTTAGATTCACCTGAGTGGTAAAAATGCCAGTTTGTCTGTAATATGTGGTTAATTAGATCTTTGTGGTTGTTTCAGGACTCAAATAGCGTCGATCCAAGTATGTTTGGCGTCCAGCACGGGAAACCGATCGTCGATAAGAACTTCAAGAGAAAAAGAGTCATTTGTAATTAGCGAAGGTGAGTGCAAATTAAAAATTAAAAAAATCCGAATGCCTTGTTCTATGGACATTGATGCACCTGATTATATCAAAGAGTGAAAACGAGATGAATAATCAATAATCGATTTATCACAGGGCACCTTCTATGATTGACGGTTGAAGATAACTCACTGTGCCACAGGGTGAGAAGTTTGAAAATGCCTCCATCCGACCGTGACAGTGATTCGGGATGGAACATGGAATTGTTAGCTGCTGTGAGTAAGCAGGGAAAAACGAAGACAATATCCGAGGAAGACAGAATCAAGCAAATACAGGAATGTCTGGACGAAGATGCAGATATTGATACCGTGGACGAAAATGGGAATACTGCTCTACATTGGGCAGTGAAAAGGGGATACCCAATGGTCACTGAATTCCTCCGGAAAAACGGAGCACAGACTGATATTCCTAATCATAACGGTCAGACGGTAATAATGTTGGCTAGGGATCTTGGCAAACAAGAGATCATATGTATCTTGAACAAACCTTCCACCTTGCGGAATAGTGATCTGTCCAGTCACAATCCGTCACTGGATCCTTCTGTGAACAGTACGATTCGAAATTGTATCGCTGCTGCTCAAGATAGCAGCTTCGATGGAAGCCTCAGCAAAATGAGATTGATCGATACTTCACAAGCTGATCCTCAACGCGACGCCGTGTCAGATGAGCAGCGATCAAATCGAGAACGTTTCGCTGATGATGAACTTGTCGAAGAGACTGAAAGACTAGGAAAAATGGCATTGACAGCCGAAAAAGAGCCATACAATACATCTGACGGCCTCAAGCAATCGTTCCACGGGTACGCTTATCAACTAAAGCAGTTGATAACAATCATGTATCGTGCACGGGAGTTGAAATACTCGTTCCGGTTAGCGACAGAAATGCGCGAGGCTGGGAAATTCGACGATGTAGTTTTGCGTTCTGAGGATAGTAACGGAGACGTAAGGTATCGATTCTTACAGGTCAAACATATAGAAAACGAAAAACAGGGTAAATGGATTAGGTGGGTGGACGATGAACGAGGTCAAAAGGTTGAACAGGTTACTGGGATCACCGCTGAGGACTTAACGCAAGTGAAGGGGCGCTTCAGCTTGCGGCACTATTTCATGTCTTGGCGTGAAATTCAAGGAAATCCAATGTTCGTACCGAATAAGTCGAAGGACTTCATATTGTGCACTAATATCGACCTTGAAGTGAATGATTTGAAAGAAAGCCATATCACTGTCACAGAGGAAACGGACCCCGACAATATTCTGAATCTGATAAATGTGACGAATAGTGAGAAGCAGCCGCGACGCTACAAACTTCAGATAGAGAATCCGTCTGCCATGTGGAAAACGTTAAAAACAAAATCTGGTCCCAATAAGGCTACTGATAGTGAAATCTTGGATTTTCTAGACGAATTCATTCTGGCCGTGAACCAACCCAACGAAATGGAACTTAGCGAAATTATAGTACGCGACATTCGCGCCGAGTTCAATCTACTCGAAGCCGACATGGTGAGCGATTCATTTCAACTGGAAGTTTTTAATTGGCTCAAGGCCAAAGAGGGCGTATGGCTGACCGATGTGGACGCTAACGAATTCTTCAAGAAAATGAGAGGTAAACTTGACGCCATAAAAACCGGGGGTGTTAGCATGGTTCATACGAAAAAGCTCGCGGAACTTGGCATTCGGTTCAACGGTGTGAATACGAAAATACAGAATTTTATGGACCGTTCTAATAATGGTTCGAAACAATTGTTGAAAATAATCTCTGAGAAACAAACTTTGTTGACAGCTTTGCAGGTTTTTCAAACCCTCGCAGAAAGACGAAAATTGTATAAAAATGAAATCGTCACCTTCGTACCCCTCGAAAAATTGTTGGGAAAAGAAATATCTCCGCTAGTTTCAGGGATTCTCGAAGGGTCGGCCAATCGGAATTTGCTAATCGTCGACTGTGAATCAACCAATGCCAAACAACAATTGCAGTCATTGTGGAATCCGATTCGTGAGATTCTGGCGAACAACGTTGACAGCAAAATGATTCTCATCACCCAGGCAGATGAAGATTTGGGTTCTGAATGTCAACTCGATTGTGAAACTTGTCGTCCGTGTAATACTGAATACAGCTTCGAAAATCTCACTAAGGAATCACAGAAGAAACTGTTGAGAAAACGAGTCACTATGTTTCAGGGAACAAAGATTAGCACAAAATTCGCGAAGCTGTTGAACATCCAGGACTGGGATAATCTGGGAGAAGATGATGTGAAGGATCTCTCGAACATAATGGACACGGAGAGCTTGGTTAGGCTTATTTCTGAAGACGAACTACAAATTGGTCGTGAACTGAGAGGGCTGGAGGAGGATGTTGAAGAATACTACGTGCATCGTACGATTTTCCGACATGTGGTCATCAAGAAAGATATTCTGACAGACACAAAAGAAACAGATTTAATCGCCATTAGTGGCCTTAGTGGCAGTATCGAGACATGTATCCAAGACGAATTATCGCGAATCGGAGCTCCAGCATCAAGGGCACAAACTCCAACAAACTTAATTCCTCTGGCTAAGGATCGAGAGGAGGAAGAATTCAATGATCTGTGCGCAAGAAATGAGCACCGCAACGTTCATTGGTTAATGAAAGAACAAGGACGATACATATGGAAGAAGTCTTATGGAAAAATAACCTGTTTGCTGCAATACAGGGATGATAGTGAGAGTATCGACATCAATGGTGGGACACGTGTGACACGTCTGGATGAAGATCAACACGCAGCCCATGACGAGCCCGTGATTATTTCGGATACAGCAGGGATGGGAAAGTCTACAATGCTGAGTTCTTTAGCATCGAAGATCAAAAAGAAAAAACCTGACACGCTGGTGCTGAAAATTAATTTGAACCACCACTCACCCGCCCTAGCAGAAGTGAAGGAAAAGCGAAGTTCACACCATCTAGGTAGTATCGAGGGAGTAATACAATTCTTGGTGGAGAAAGTATTGAGTCGCGAAACTGGTTTTGACAGGAAAGTTTTCAAAAGAATCATGGAAAAAAAAAAAGATAAGGTGGCACTGATATTCGACAGCTTTGACGAAATAAGTCCTACGTATGAGGAAACCGTGATTGCTATACTGCAAACACTCGCAGATTATGGTATAAGGAAATTATTAGTTGCTACGAGACCACATACCAAAAGATTATTAGAAGCTAAGTTGAATGCATTCTCTTTTGAGATACGGCCATTCTCGACGGACGATCAAGTTGATTTTTTTACCAGGTTCTGGAAGACTAAGTTCAAAGAGTCGCAACGCTATTTGAATCTGACAGAAGAGGATCGTATGGGGAAGTATACGTCAGCGATGATAAAGATACTTGCCGATTCGATAAAAGATGAGAGGAAAAGATTCACCGGTATTCCGCTACAGACAAAGCTAGTCGCGGAGATTTTTTATGACAACGAAGGGGCGCCAAAGGATTCTGAGTCGTGCGCCAATTTCATCGCTTCAAAGGCCGACGAGCCAAAGTTTCCGAAAAAAATCGATCTCATTTATTTGTACGACAATTTGGTGGACAAGAGGTTTGAAATATTTTTCAAAAAAAGAGGTGGAAACCCCTACGATGTTTCGGTTGTAAAGGGAAAAAAGCTGGAGAATGAATCGTACATCGCTAAACACGAGACGCTGGCTTTGGAAACACTTTTCAACAAGGACACGATAAAACAGCTGCTACTTTCTCAACAAGATCCGAGCTACGGGTCACCTAACTCAACCGATCGGGAATATTCCATACCAAGAGACGGTATCATCATTCGATTCATCGCTGATCAGCCACGGTTCGTACATCAAACTTACGCGGAATATTTCGCGGCAAAATTCTTCTCGAAGATCTTAAAGAAGCGCGAACCGGATGAATCGTTCGGAAAAATCTTCGTGGCATACATTTTACTGGAACATGAATACGAGACTATGCGCGTCTTTATAAATGGGCTATTGTCGGACGAATATGATGATGTACTAGAGGGTGAGGTTTGGACACGTTTTGTGAAAGAGTATCGCTCTCAGAAGAAAGAAACCATCTTCCACTTAGCAGCTGCGGAAGGCAATGATCATATCATAAGAATTTTCCTGAACCACTTCGGTGCAAACAAGGAAGATCGAAAGGTCATTATTCACGCCAGGGACTCTGATGGCAGGACAGCGGTACACCGGGCAGTTGAATCTAGGCATTTGGACATTATAAAATTGCTAGTAGAAGACACAGACTACGAAATTAACTGTCGAGACATGATGGGTCAAACACCTCTTTACCTAGCCGCTTGCATGGGTCTATCGGACGTAGTAAGATATTTCATCGACAAGGAAGCCGATGTCAATTTTCAGACGAAGGCTGGACAGACGCCGTTGCACACTGCTGCCGAGTACGGCCGATGGGAAATGGTCGAGTATTTGCTTGAGAAGGAAGCCGATGTCAATTTGCCAACCAATGATGGAAGGACGCCGGCGTACACTACTGCCCTGCAGGGCCGATCAGAGATGATCAAATATTTGCTCGAGAAGGGAGCGAACATCAATTCTCGGACGAAGGATGGCTCGACGCTGCTACACGCCGCTGCACGGGGAGGTAACTTGGACATAGCAGAATATCTTCTCAAGAAGGGAGTCGATGTCAATTCTCGGACGAATGATGGCGAGACGCCACTGTACGCTGCTACCCGTCACGGCCAGTCGAAGATGGTCGAGCATTTGCTCAAGAAGGGAGCAAACATCAATTCTCGGACGAATGATGGCTCGACGCTGCTACACGCCGTTGCAAATGAAGGTCACTTGGACATAGTGGATTATCTTCTCGAGAAGGAAGTCGATGTCAATTCTCGAACGAATGATGGCAGGACGCCGCTACACGCGGCTGCATATATAGGTAACTCGTGCATAGTAGATTATCTTCTCGAGAAGGGAGCCGATCTCAATTCGCCAATGAATCATGGAGAGACACCGCTGCACGATGCTGCCAAGTGGGGCCAATCGGAGATGTTCAAGTATTTTCTCAAGAAGGGAGCCGATGTCAATTTGCCAACGGATGATGGAAAGACGCCGTTGTACACTGCTGTCCAGCAGGGCCGATCGGAGATGGTCAAGTATTTGCTCGAGAAACAGGCAAACATCAATTCTCGGACGAATGATGGCGAGACGCCGCTACACGCGGCTGCACATAAAGGTAACTTGGAGATGGCAAACTATCTTCTCAAGAAGGGAGCCGATGTCAATTTGCCAACGAATGATGGGAAGACGCCGTTGTACACTGCTATCCAGCAGGGCCGATTGGAGATGGTCAAGTATTTGCTCGAGAAACAGGCAAACATCAATTCTCAAACGAATGATGGCGAGACGCCGCTACACGCGGCTGCACATGAAGGTAACTTGGAAATGGCAAACTATCTTCTCAAGAAGGGAGCCGATGTCAATTTGCCAACGAGTGATGGAAAGACGCCGTTGTACATTGCTACCCAGAGAGGCCCATCGGAGATGGTCAGCTATTTTCTCGAGAAGGGAGCAAACATCGATTCTCGGACGAAGGATGGCGAGACGCTGCTACACGCGGCTGCACATAGAGGTAACTTGGAGATAGCAAACTATCTTCTCAAGGAGGGAGCCGATGTCAATTTGCCAACGAATGATGGGAAGACGCCGTTGTACTATGCTACCAAGGAAGGCCGATCGGCGATGTTTAAGTATTTGCTCGAGAAAGGAGCAAAGATCGATTCTCGGACGAATGATCGCGAGACGCTGCTACACGCGGCTGCACATAGAGGTAACTTGGAGATGGCAAACTATCTTCTCAAGGAGGGAGCCGATGTCGATTTGCCAACGATTGATGGAAAGACGCCGTTGTACAGTGCTACAACTTCTCCCTTCATTGACATGGTACGTGACCTTGGTCTTCGCCTTGACGATAAGTTAGCTTGGGGTGAGCACACGGCCATTCCTAGTCGGGTTGATAGAATTCTTTTTTAACTGAAGCTCAACAAGACATTGCTCTCCTTCTCCCTTCGGAAGTGGCTCGTCACTGCTCTTGTTCTGCTGTATTTAATGATCTCCCGAGCATCCTATAGATCTTGGGCTCCAGCGGCTTGCCAACGCCTGCGTTAGATTCGTGTCTGGTGTCGGGCGGGCGGGACATATTACCCGGCATCGGCTGGCGCTGAACTAGCTTTCCTTAAGGATGCTTGGGCAAAACACTCCATTTCAGCTAACTTTAAAGTGGCGCGGAGTGATTTTCATGCTCAATACTCGGGAAAAGTTATTTAATTTTCTGAAACCGGGCTACCGAATCAATGCAAAAATAATCAGGCGAGAATCAGATATTTTCCCCGTTCACCTAGAATTTTTTTTTTTTTTTTTACAATTTTTTCCTCGATACTCGGGAAGGATCATTCAATTTTTTGAGAACGGGCTTCCTAATCAATGCAAAAATGATCAGGCGAGAATCAGATATTTTCCCCCGTTGACCTAAAAAGTTTCAGATTTTTCTCGTCATTCTTAACACAGATATAATTTTTTTTACCACTTTTACCCATAAGAGCACATGTTATTTTGTCGATTTTTATAATCCAATTTTCTCCTAAACAAGCTTCCTAAAGAGCTTGAAATTTTTGTTGAATTTTTTCTAGGATAAAATCTATAGATCCAAATTTTTTAAAATTTTTCCCATCATTTTTGCTATGATGCCCAAACATCCTTAAGGAATCAGCGACTTTACCTCATTGGCTATTTAATCTACACCGTTTTTGCCACCCGCCGGCCTGAGTTCCTGGCTCAGCTCTTCGTGCCTGCGCGACCTGCCACCCCTCGCGCTAGAGCCTCTTGTAGGGCTAATAGTCTTGCGATACCAAGCTGCCGGACCGTTGCCTACCAGAGGTCCTTCGCCGTCGCGTCCTGCTATTTCTGAAACTCGCTTCCGATTTCGGATATTGAGGCTTCCTCCTTGTTGGTCTTTAGGCTGCGGCTCTATTCGCACCTGCGGTCGCTTGAGCGTCACGCTGTTTCGGCCCTGCTTTAGCTTAGCTCGGTTAGGCCCTCACGTCGCTGCCTTGGTGCCCGGCCGCATATTATACTTTGTTATGTTATTTTTGGTATTTTTTCTCTTGATAAAGGCAGCCCTGGGCAGCTACCCGTTTTTTCTTTCGCTGATGCTCCTCTTTGCTTCTCTGGATTTTTTGCTGGTAATGTTGCTATGCTCACTGTGCTCCCAAGCCTGCCTTTACTTGACTTTACTCCACTCTACTCGACCTTACTCTACTTACTTTACGTTACCTAGCTTTACTTTACTCTAAGTTACTTTACTTTAGCATTACTTCTCTGTACATCTATCTTCCCCCACCTTTCTTCACTCTAGCTTCACTTTACTCTTTTTTATTCACTTTACTCTGGATAATTCTGCATTCGTAGTTTTAGGCACGCCCAGTGCACTTCTTACTGCTTACGTACACCCTTTACTCCGTTTAGGCTAAGTCGGGGGTTTATGTTTCCTATCACTATTAGCTGTATTTGTATTCGTAGCCTTCTACTCGTGTTTGATTATTCTGTTTTCAATGTTGATTGAATACTCTTCTGTTGATGTTTTATTGTTTTTATCTTCTGTTGGCACTCATCTATACTTCTACCACACCCTAGGGGACTCATCCCATGGGAATAAAATTCTATTCTATTCTATTCTATTCTACACAGTACGGCCGATCGAAGATGGTTCAGTATTTGCTTGAGAAGGGAGCAGACATCAATGCTCGGACGAATGATGGCAAGATGCTGCTACACACGGCTGCATATGGAGGTAGGTGGGACATAGCAGATCATCTTCTCGAGAAGGGAGCCGATGTCAATTTGCCAACGAATGATGGAAAGACGCCGTTGTACTATGCTGCCGAGAAAGGCCGATCGGTGATGATCAAGTATTTGCTCGAAGAAGGAGCAGACATCAATTCTCAAACTAATGATGGCGAGAGGCTGCTACATGCGGCTGCATATAGTGGTGACTTGGACTTAGCAGATTATCTTCTCGAGAAGGGAGCCGATGTCAATTTGACAACGAATGATGGAAAGACGCCGTTGTACATTGCTGTCCAGCGGGGCCGATTGGAGATGGTCAAGTATTTGCTCGACGAAGGAGCAGACATCAATTCTCAAACTAATGATGGCGAGAGGCTGCTACACGCGGCTGCATATAGCGGTGACTTGGACTTAGCAGATTATCTTCTCGAGAAGGGAGCCGATGTCAATTCGCCAACGAATGATGGAGAGACACCGGTGTTTACTGCTGCTCGAAACGGCCAATGGAAGACGGTCAAGTATTTACTCGAAAAAGGAGCAAACGTCAATTCACGGACGAATTCTGGATTGACGCTGCTACACGTGGCTGCGCCTAGAGGTAGATCGAACATAGTAGTTCATCTTCTCGAGAAGGGAGCCGATGTCAATTCGCCAACGAATGATGGAAAGACGCCGCTGCACACTGCTGCCCAAAACGGCCGATGGAAGACGGTCAAGAATTTACTCGGAAAAGGAGCAAACATCAATTCTCGGACGAAGGATGGCTCGACGCTGCTACACGCGGCTGCACGGGGAGGTGAACCAGGTATAGCAGATTATCTCCTCGAGAGGGGAGCCAATGTTAATTCGCGAACGAATTATGGAGAGACACCGCTGTACGCTGCTGCCCAGTACTGTCGATCGAGGATGGTCGAGTATTTGCTCGAAAAGGGAGCCGATGTCAACCCTCGGACGAATGATGGCTCAACGCCGCTACACGTGACTGGACGGGGAGGGGAACTAGGTATAGCAGATTATCTCCTCAAGAAGGAAGCCAATATTGATTCGCGAACGGACGATGGAGAGACACCGCTGTCCATTGCTGCCGAGGACTACCAATTGACGATCAAGTGTTTGCTCGCGAAAGGAGCAAACATCAATTCTCGGACGATTGATGGCTTGACGCCGCTACACGCGGCTGCACGGGAAGGTGAACTAGGCATAGCAGATTATCTTCTCGAGAAGAAAGCCAATGTCAATTTGCCAACGAAAGATGGAAAGACACCGCTGTACACTGCTGCCCAAAACGGCCGATGGGGGACGGTCAAGTATTTACTCAAAAAAGGAGCAAACGTCAATTCACGGACGAATGATGGCTCGACGCCGCTACACGTGGCTGCGCATAGAGGTAAATTGGACATAGTAGTTGATCTTCTCGACAAGGGAGCCGATGTCAATTCGCCAACGATTGATGGAGAGACACCGCTGTTTACTGCTGCTCAAAACGGCCGATTGGAGACGGTCAAATGTTTACTCGAAAACAGAGCAAACATAAATTTTCGGACGTATGATGGCGTGACACTGCTACATGCGGCTGCATATAGTGGTGACTTGGACTTAGCAGATTATCTTCTCAATCAGGGAGCCAATGTCAATTTGCCAACGAATGATGGAAGGACACCGCTCTATACTGCTGTCCAGTACGGTCGATCGGAGATGATCAAGTATTTGCTCGAAAAGGAAGCCGATTTCAATTCGCCAACGAATTATGGAAAGACACCGCTGTACACTGCTGCCGAAAACGGCCGATGTGAAACGGTCAAGTATTTACTCGAAAAAAGAGCAATCGTCAATTCACGAACGAATTTTGGATTCACGCCGCTGCACGCGGCTGCGCATAGAGGTAAATCGAACATAGTAGATCATCTTCTCGAGAAGGGAGCCGATGTCAATTCGCCAACGAATGATGGAGAGACACCGGTGTTTACTGCTGCTCGAAACGGCCAATGGAAGACGGTCAAGTATTTACTCGAAAAAGGAGCAAGCGTCAATTCACGGACGAATTCTGGATTGACGCTGCTACACGTGGCTGCGCCTAGAGGTAGATCGAACATAGTAGTTCATCTTTTCGAGAAGGGAGCCGATGTCAATTCGCCAACGAATGATGGAGAGACGCCGCTGCACCATGCGGCCCAGTACGGCCATTTGGAGATTGTCAAGTATTTGGTCGAGAAAGGAGCAAATATCGATTCTCAATCTAACGAGGGCCGGACAGCACTCGACGTAGCTACCAATATGGGTCACATGAACGTAGTCGACTATTTACGCAAAAGGGGAGCCACTTCAGGTAGTGCTGGACACAAGATCAAGACCGGACTTGGTTTTGTCTTGGTCCCGTCTCGATTTTCATTCGAATAGTGCTATTCGATTCGATTTTCGAATCGAATAATTCGAGTTTTCGAATAGTTCGAATCACGAATAGTTCGAGTCTTCGAATGATTCGAATTATTCGAACTATTCGAAAACTCTAAAAACTATTCGAATATTCGGATCTTCCGAAAATTCCCTACTTTCGCGAGTGATAGGTATAAACCCCTCACATCCATATGAAGGCGAATATCAATCGGTATGTATCAGTCAAGAACAATATTTTTCACGTATCTTTTATCTCATGCCCCGTCTACACACGCAGTTTATGATCGGGTATATTTAGGGTCTTAGCCAATCGCTGAATTTACACAAGAGAAGTGACCAATCAGTTCACAGATTTCTTAAATATAACTGCAGATCATAAACTGCGTGTGTAGACAGGGCATGAGAGACATACACTGAGAAAAAAAAGTTATTAAATCAAACAAATGATTTCTTTGATGTTCAATTCACTTGATTCAACCATTGTTTGATTTCACGCAATCACGCGGTACTGGGAACAACAAAGCACATGCATTGATTTAATGTTATATTTCTTCGAGTGTTATCTGCTTGAGACAAGTGTTCATTTATTTGAAATCATTAAAAATTTAGTCGTTAAATCCAAGAAGTGTATTTGGAGCAGCCAACCTAATTTAATTCATAACACATAATGACTTTGAGAGTCGATGACGTTCATCCAACTGCCACAAATAATTGAAGGTACTAATCTAGAGTTAGCCAAAACATTTATGTTACGGTTGAATCTTGTATTCGGTGTAAGAAAATATTCATTCAATGCAATGAATACGTACTTGAGTGAAAATCATATTTACTACCCTCAAAAGTACAATTGCGTAACGAATCGAATTTTTATATCTATTGGAGAGCATCTTTTTGTTGTCTGAATCTTCATATTTATTGCGATAAAAATATTCTTTGGTGCACCATACGATGTTGCGTTTCAACTAAATAAGAAATGAGTAATCGTGCAATACGTCAACATGCCCTTGATTCAAATGATTATTCGAATAAAATCAAATCAATATTATTCTATTTTCAATTCAATGCACGTTTTTGAAAAATGTACATTTCTACTTAAAATTCATTTTCAAAAGTATGTGAATACAATCATATGAGTGCTTGTGGTGAATAAATATTGTGTCGTGCCAAACATATCGCACCTTGGCGACGAAAGTGACACAACTCAAAATATATCATTCTTCGATACGGACAAATACAGAAAATTGAAGAATTTGGAAAATCATCCCATTGATTTCTGGAGGAAACTATTCATGGCAAACAATTAGTTGAATTCCTTTAGGATCACACGAATGAAAGTTCAGATTTGTTCGACTTTACTAGGGAGCCCTTGATGACCGCAACTAAGGGTGCATTCGATTGTGTCACTTTGGCGTTTTCATTCTTTTTCCAGGCGACTCTGGTTACTAGAGAAATGACATTTTGCTGGGTTGTAAAATCGAACCTTGCCAGTTTGAATATGGCATCACACTCGGGCCTCCGCTATTTGACCGAGTCGGGACCGAGCGTTTCTGCTATTTGACGAAAGTAGGGGTCCCTCACTCCTTATGGACGGTTTTCTGCGCAGCCAGTTCACGCCACTCCGTGTCACTCACGGCCCCGATGTTAAGGGGAACGCTGCCGAATAGTGGGGGTAACGCCCGTCAAATAGCGGAGGTCGAATGTGGTCAAATAGCGGCGGGTGTTCAAATAGCGGAGGCCCGAGTGTATCTCAAAAACGCCATATTTTGAGTTGTGTCACTTTCGTCGCCAAGGTGCGATATGTTATTTCATTGAAGTGAATTAGTCGTTTAAGATTGCCAATATTCTACGATCAAAAAAATTGTTATCCAGAATATTTCTGTTTTGCGACAACGTTATAAACGTGAGGGACGAAATAATATCTCATATTCATGACGAATGACAGAATATATTGCTTTAATGCAACGACTTCATTAACGTGAATCCCCAAATCCTACCACTAACAACAAAACACCTTTCACTTGAGAAAATCATCAAGTATGTAAATAATCAATCAGTTCGCTTGAATCAGTGCCTGAAAATGATAAAAACCTGGTGTGGTATTATATAGGCGCTCAAACGTGAGTTCTGTGGCCGGCCACAACGTGGCGAATCCGTACCAGCATTCTCGCTAAGGAAGCAGCGTGGAGCCAACCATAACTTCGCGCCTCTCCGAACTATTTATCAACCGAGTCGACAGACGGATTGACAGATTGACGGCAGACCGCATATATCATATTAAAATTAAAACTAGAATCAAACCTTACCTGTGCAGTACTCCTAAGTCTAATAAAACAAGAAAGTCAAAATAAATAATTTGCATTAACCGTAATAAGTGACAACACCTCATAGGTGGCAATAAAAACCAATAACTAATAACTAAGACAAGACAGTGCCGATATTATAGACACAATTGCTCGAGTAAACCCATAAACCAATATGACAAATGATCAGTGCACATCATAACAAAATGAACAATCCAAAACCACAAATACCTACAAAAACCGACAATTCAAATGCCGAAGATGGTACTTGGCTACCAGCGAGACCCGGCAAAAGACTACGCAACATAAACCCCGAAAAGGATAGACCTACCAAAAAAACCCAACATAAAATGGCAGGCACAACAAATCCCGACCACGAATCGGACGACACGGCCGAGGAAAGCGACTCGAGCGACACAGACAGTGTACACAACAACACAGTGGTGAAGGTAAACGCGGACAAAAAAATGCCACCAATAATAATTAATCAAGACATAGCAAATATTACACAACTAGCAAGCGAAATGGACCACATGAAAAATTCTTTTTGAATTTCTTGGAACATCATTCATTTTTTATAATAACAAAGCCACGTCATGACTAACTACATCAGATCTATAAAAGCCAAATGATGAAACGGCTGAAAAAAATTGACAGTTTATGAGACGTGTTGAATGATTAATTTAATTAATTAGTTTAATTAATTTAATTAATTAATCAATTTAATTCCGAAGGAATTTTTCATGTGGTCCGTTGTCCCCTACGATTCGTTTTGCCCTACCCTCCCCTATGTGTTTTATAAGTTTATATAACATTGTTGACACATTTTAGTGGCGGCTTTGTTCTTTAGCGACTTTCGTTCCGTTTATTTATCACACCGCGCCGTCCAGCGCCAGGATATGGCTCAGAGAAGGACTCTCATTGCGTTGCTTCAAAACGGAATCTCAACCATTCACAGACCATGACAAATGTTTTAAGTAATGTTAACCTACACGTCGAAGATGTTTTTTAACTGGGGCGTCGCTCACTTAAGGCATAGCATTACGCCTTGACAGGCAAACACTTTGGTATACGAAAATTCTTGTTACGAAACAATTGAGTATTCTAAATATCATACTCACCAACAATCACCGACGATTTCACTAATAATATCACGAACAATATCCCGAATAACGTTAAGAGCACAGCTCAGTCATATATTGAAGAAAGTAGTCAGAAGAAATGATTGAAAGTTTTCTGCAACGATTTCAGCACGCACGAGAATTTTCTTCGCTCATAACACTTCGAAAACCGAATGTTGACTGAATTCTGTTTGAGAATCAGTTGTGCAGTGGTGCGACGAACTGCGCAGCCCTGCACGGTGCGCGTTTAATTTCTTTGCCTCGGTATTAGAAAAAATGTTATACTTATGAGTGACGAGTCATGATTCGCAGTTCGTGAAATTTCTTAGCCGCTGTATAAAGGAAATTTGAATACTTTACAATGAATAATTACAGTCAGTTTTGGCTTAATAGAAGACTTGCTGCAATAATTTTCAACTTGCCGAATATGATACAAGTCGCTTTGTGTTGTTTTTAATAATCCCTTAACTGGATAGGAAATACAGAAGATGTATGGCTTATAACAGTTTACCGTGAAGTTTTCTTTTTGGTATGTAACAATTGTATTAATATTAGTATATAATTTTAGCAGGAAATACCACGCTATTTGCAATTAATAATGAATACGTGCCAGAAATCAGTGCTCGCATTTTAATACTGAGAACGTGTATGCGAAAAAACAAATAGGAAATTTACTAGTTAATATAAGAATGTTTACAATGCTGGGAAAACTATGATTTAATATAATTATTTCGAAATCTATCACGTCGATAGTTCTGACCCTTATACTGGCGGCATATCCATCCAGTAAGATACAAAATATGGCAGATTCTCGCATATCCTTCTCTCCGTGTACGCTATTTTTACTCAAACCTATTAAAGGTATATTATATCATTTAATTACGCTATTTTTATCCAAACCTATTAAAGGTATATTATATCATTTAATTACGCTATTTTTACTCAAACCTATTAAAGGTATATTATATCATTTAATTACGCTATTTTCACTTAAACCTATTAAAGGTATATCATATCATTTAATTACGCTATTTTTACTTAAACCTATCAAAGGTACATTACGTCATTTATCAAGGCATGCGATATACCATTACACATTATATCCTGAAAATTAACAAATACAGTAACACCGGTGTGACGAATTGCACGTGCGGTATCGCCAACTCGAGCATCCATCTCAACGTAGTTACCCTATATCGTTGACTCTTGAACTACGCAATAAACGACTCTTTGTCAGCAACCTCTCGTGCATATTGTCACGCCTTTGTATTCCCCTTAATTTTTATAATAATCAAACAAGCCACCTGCAATAACACCGGACGCCCAAAACGTAAGCACAGTAGAGTATAAAAATTCCCGGTATCGAATCAAGGCTAAGCCACACAAAGAATCAGATCCAATACCCAGCCACGATAGAAACATCTCGAGAAAGCGATTAGCAAAACAAAACACCCTAATAACTGCCAAGCGTTCGAACCATATTTGGCAACTAAAGGAATTTACCACTGGCCATTGCGTCGGCAAAACGCTTGAATAAAACTTCCAGCCTTTCGATATATTACGAAATAGATTCATCAGCCTAAATTTAAGAACCACAGATTTATGTATACCTAACTGTATTCACCTTTACCCCTAAAATAGTTTTCACTGAAAAACCCAGAAAACCATAGCCGAAGGGAGTAATTTGAGAATGAACAAACGATGCTTGAAAAGATGAGTAAACCCAAAAACCCCTACGACAATAAAAAGGAAATTATCCAAACAATCAAGACGAATCGCAAGGAAGAGCACGACCCAACAAGCATCAGAACTTCACGGACTCTCTCTCTCGAGCCGGGCACGTGGGGAAGACTAGGACATACCTGCGGAGGACAAGGAAGGATGCAGAATCAAAAGAACTGACTCATGCTTTACTACAAGCAGAAAAAGCATCCAACGAACACCCACACGCTCTCGAGCCCCTGGTGATTCCCGGAACTCACGAACACGCCAACACAAGATGAGGAAAAGGAGGACAACGGTCACGTACACCAGTGAGTCCCTAACCCAAGATATACAAGCTTGGAGCAACCACACACCCACGAAGACCCCACGTGACGATGCTGACCACTCGGAAGGAGAGCCCCACCTTATGCCCAAATCACGGACCCTGTACCCCGCCAAGGGATATATAACGCCCACAACCTACTCCGCAAACCATTCTACTATACTACGACTACTACTCTGCTACTCGACTTGGCTACGCCCACCTGCACAGTTACTCCACATACTTGTTGCTTCACGCTAATCCGTCGAATTTTGCAAGCATTCATACTTCATCTCCGGTTCATTCTCAAATCAAACTCGACTCATTAATCAAATCGAATTATTCGTTTCAAATCATTTCTAAAACTCCGCTTTATATCATTACTGCCAAGTCCAAATACAATCATTTTACTCCAAATTCGAGGAAACCCGATTCAGCACTTGAATTCAGTGAAGGCTAGTAGATAGGGGCAGCTATGGGGAGACAGATATTCCCCCTTTCCCCCCCGACTCATCCTGATAAGGGATGATAAGGGGTATGTGGGTCAGTGTGTTATCTTATCAGTCTGGCCCACATCCGGTCTGGTGTGTACGGGGAACTTCTAATCAGCTCCCCCCTCCCCCTCCCCCTGTCTGCGGTCACTGGCCCTGACCATGCTACCCCTTACCCCACCTCCCCCCCGGGTCAGTTGTGGGGTGAGTGCATCGCTCTGTCTCTTTCTAGTCTGGGTCTGTCTCTCTCTAGTCTGGGTCAGCTATGGGGACGATGACGCGTTCTACCGCCCACTCACACACGCGCTTACCTCACCGTGTCCGTGTGTTCTAGAATGTTCTAGAATGTTCTAGAAGCTTCTGGAAAGCGATAACGATGATATCCCTACTCCAAAATTTTTGTACTTGGAAATATTTCAGTGGCATCCCCTGTTTACTATATGTACGCTTAAAACTACAGGAGGCGGGGGTGAAGGAAAGAGATATGATGACGCGACAAATACATATCGTACGTTTCGTGTCCGTGTGTTCTAGAATGTTCGAGAATGTTCTAGAAGCTTCTGGAAAGCGATGACGCGTTATCCCTACTCCAAAATTTATGTACTTGGAAATATTTCAGCGGCATCCCCTGTTTACTATATCTACGCTTAAAACTACAATAGGGGTGAAGGATAGAGATTTGATGACGCGACAAATACATATCATACGTTTATTCAAAAATCTTAATGCTACGTACAATTATGCGATCATTCATGACATTCAAATGAGCGATACAAAATGAAAGGTAATATAAAAGATAACAGCATTAACATCATCACCGACACAAACAACAAGGTGTAGGTCTCCAAAACTTCAGAATCGATGTTTGTTACACGGTAATTAACACAGGGTGTTTCTTCACCTGAGTGGTGTGATGTCATACACGACTGCTGGTTATCAGAATCCAATAATGTCACCGTTGCCGTTGCGTCGAGAGTTTCTTCTGCAGAGCGAGAACCAGAACGTATAGGAACGTAAATCGACATTGCGTATACGATAATTTGCAAACGACGATCAGCTCGATTCCTCTTCCACCTTCTGTTTGATTCCTACTGCGAGATAATGCGGGAATAATTTTGTCAATTCCAGCAGAACGATGTCGCAATAATTATTCACAAATTCTTCCTCTAGTTGTAACCTGACGTGTGCCCTTGCAAAATCAAACTCCCTTGTGGAGAGCAGATTTATTCGATGAAGAGATGGCTCTCGAGGGCCTTGTAGTTTCACCTTCTCCGCTATATGCTCGATGTACAGTTTCTTACACTGATTGACACTGTGGGCAAGTCGTTGAAGGCGGTGCAACTGTTCTTCTACACACACAAACACCGTCTTCAACCCGTCAAACGTAGTCTTCTGCATCACTATCGTGGGACGATAAGACAGCTTCCGCTTGACACCCCCACTGCTCGTCTCGGAGTTTTCTTCTTCTTCTTCAGGATCAGCACCATCCGTCTCTTCGGCGATATTATTTGCTTCAAAACTGATACTTTTCGAACCGTGAGAGGTGGTGAAAGTTATGGTACAACCGCCTAGCGTAAGATGTTCGAAATACCAATCTGCAGCTGAATAGCCGCTCGAATCCAGATATTCACTGATGGTGTCCAACTCGTCTGCCAGTAAAGACCACTCCGATGCGTTGAAATATATGCAGCACGAGGCATTGCTCTCGAGTTTGATCACTGGCACAAATGACTCGTCTGCACCAAGTCCGAGACCGACAACAATCTTTTTAGTTATAGAATTGTTCAAGCCGTACGTAGTCGCGAGAACAAGATTTCTTTGAGATTTTTTCATTGGCTTTGTAAAACTCTTAAAAATTCTACTTGCGTTACCCATGGGTACTTTCGATTTAGGTGTCGACATTGTACTACGACTCGGTTTGATCGCGGCTACAATAATACTGATTAAAATCTAGACGACACAACCCTCTGGACCCTCCGATTTCCCCCTCCACTTCCTTCTTGTTTTACCATTCCCATGTGTTAGTTGTAGAGATATTTCCGGTCAAGGTGATAAGCTTAGCTCGAACATTTCAACGACAGACTGATATCACTAACGGAAACTGAGCAACGAATATTATTTGAATAATATTATTTTTAAACTAATCTTATATATATACTTATATTTACACTAGAGTATTGGGGAAGGTTAGAGATTTGATGACGCAACAGTTACATAAACGAAACTAAACTTATTTATTCAAAATTTGAAGATTTCACATATTAAATCAAATTATAATAATATTAAAAACATTGATGTCACCGGCGTGCCGGGAAATTTTTGGGGAACGGACGAAATTCGCCCGCCCCCAACAGCTTCTCGATGGCCTCCTTCACCATCGAGCGGCACGTCTCGCACGGTTCGGCGACCCAGCGCCGTCGCAACATCGTCATGCCGCGGACTTTGCGAATTAACGCCCACTGGCGGAAAATATCCGCCGCGAACTCCACCTCGTTCACAGAATACATTCGGGCCTCCTGCGGGTCCAGGGCCCGCATCACCTCCGCCACCTTCTGCCTCCACAAAGCAGTACCTGCAAATTACGAAATTGAATGAGTTGTTTCTGTTATATTGAGGAAAACGTCGGTTGTGTATTACGTGATGTTTCGAGAAAAATAAATAAAAATCACAGTTTCGGAAATGTAGTTTAAAGTTATGATGCTACGTATTACCGGTAATCTGATGAAATTTAGGATAACAATTAAATAAGTTATTTGTATAATATTGAGGAAAAACACCTGGTGTGTATGAGGCAATGTTTCGAGAAAATAATAAAAAATGACAGTCTCGGAAATGTTGTTTAGAGTTGTAATGCAGCGTGATAGTATTACAAGTAAGTTAATAAAATTTAGTATAACTTACCCATTTCGTGCGTGTATCCTGCCGATGTGCAGTAAAGTCCCGATTCTCCGGCCATGATGAAAGTTGTATATATATTTTTTCTCGCTGGTTGTTGGAAAACGTTTTTCAGGCTAGCTGATGGTTGTGAGTAGTCTGGTGAAAACTGCACGTCGTTATATACGAAAAGCCAGACTTGCACACCTCTCCAAAATTTTCAAACTCATATACGAAAACCCAGTCCTGCACCCCCTCCAAAATTTTCAAAGACATATACGAAAAGCCAGCTCTGCACCCCTCTCCAAATTTTTCAAACACATATACGAAAAGTCAGACCTACACCCACTCTCCATTGTTGAAGCGGTGTGTCCGGGGAACAAAAACAACAGACTAATGAATGGGAAATACCAAAATTTTGAAACGTTCTTAATCGCTGATGAGCGGATGTGGTTAAGAGATTACTGTGTAACTTTACTTGCTAAATCCAAGCATCGGTACTCGTTAACGGTAGGAGGGTCAAGTCCTGCGATATTGACTAGGGGCGTCGTCGGTAGCAATTTGATGACGGCGTACGGTAATTTGGTCCAGAGTGTAAAACGCTGAGAGACTACGGTAATCGTTTATCGCATCTCAACTTTTTTCAGATCGCATGAAATGAACTTTTTTCAACGGCGAGAAACAGGGTATAGAGTCGGAGATAGAGATAGAAAGATGAAATTCGGAAACAGAACGAGAGATAGGTTATTTTCCCGAAATTTCCAGCATATCAGTCAGCTAAGCAGCCGCAAATGCTGTGTTCTGAGGTTTAGTTCATTGGTCATTCAAATCACGTGGTCCCTTGGGAAACCGATATATAGCTTGTCACAAGGGATATTTTTTCAGTAGGAAATTTTTTGTATACAAGTTCCAATCTTACACTCTGTATAATGTCTGTATGTGTGTGTGAGTAAGTGCACGGTACATGTGTCGGAGTTGACGTCGATTTGTGTGATCTCCCAAGAATAACCACGTTCAATTTAAATCATGCCTGATACGCAGAACAACAAGTATCGCGCTATAGTGCTAAAGGCGGTCTCTTATGCCAGACGTAAGAGTAGCGCTATTGATAGGTCCTGCGGTATACGATGGACACGATCGCTTGGCCGAATGACTCGGAAAAATTTGTTGCGTCAGGTGCGACGAATGATTGCTAAGTGCGATGAGAGGTCTATTTCTCGTCTCTATAATCAAGGCGTTTTCGCGGAGTCGTGGGAATGTTTGCGAATCGCTGCCGAAACGGTGATTTCGCGTGGTACTTCTACCTTCTGGATATTGCGGGGACTGATGACAGAGTATTACGAGTGTCTGAATGTGATCCGTGCACGTAGTAAGAATAACATTCATGAAACCCCGCGGCGACGTCAGGTGTCAAGACTTGGGAGAAACGAGAGAAAGGCTAGGGTGGCTACCGCTGAAGACGACGATAACGGGGTGCAAGAACGGGGTCCGAAAACTCGGCCGAATCCCGTGCCGGTTTCAAATGACACGGATATGTTTGAAGATAACAGTATCACCGATGAGATGCTGTGTGCAGTGGTGGAACAATACGAGGCCCGGACAGCTGGTGAACAGGCGACAGTCGACAGTGATACGGAAATGTATGAAATTATACCCAGCTCCTCGATCGACAGCGAAGAATCTCGTCATCCCTGGTTATCGACTGTTTTGAAAATCCCAAATAAAAATTGGGTCCTTCGACCTATGCCAACTTGGGGCAGCAATGCGGCTTCATCCGGTGATTCTTCCGACTACGCGGTAACAGGGGGTGACGCACGCGGATCAAGCACCCAACGTCGTGACGAAGCGGACGAAGAACCTCGTCATCATGATCATCATCATCAGGACCCTGTAGCTGAAAATTTACCAAACGAGCACTATCCTGACTCTACTTGTAAGGCTTGTAAACCAGATAAATGAACAATTTTTCAAATAAATTTTAAATAAGTTATAAATACATCCAATATAACATCCTTTATTTACTTTCACTCTTGACCAACTCTATCTTAAATACAAACAGATGGAAAGACCACAGCCGTGGGATTTCGTAAATTTCGTGTTAACGAAGGAGCCAGTACCTCGGGGATTCAACACGGCGGACACGTAAACAGACCTGTCACAGATAATACTGACGAGGACGGAAGTACTGTCGAGGATGATAGCGAGGATGATAGCGAGGAGAGTTCAGAGAGAATAGCTAGGGAAAATTCTTCGTTGGTAGAACAGCCTGGTGGGGTGAACGGGGTGGGAAGTTTCGAGAATGGGTCATCTTTGACGGAAGATCGTTTCCAAGTGATTAGCGAGCTTAGAAAATATTACAAACGATTCGAAATTAACGGTCGTCAGATTGTTATCAAGATAAAACCGGTTGCAGAAGGTGCAAATCCCGTCGAATGGTTAGAGGGGGCGTTCAGGAATATTCATGCCTATGCCACCGGTTCGTGTCGCGAATCAGACTACATTGGAATCAGTTTCAATGCAGGGTCTTTCAATCTTGGAGCCGCTGGTCTTTCGTTTCGACCTGTTAAAGATTTGCGCTACGAAGATTTGTGGAAAATTGTGTACGGTGTGACACAAAGCGCGTCCGAGTTTACCGTAGATCAGACGATCACCGTGACCGTGAATACCGTTAGAGTTCCGTCGGGGCGGGGTAAGGCAATGAGATTGACGCACGACGGTGTAGGAAAACGCTCTGTTTTGGAAATTGGAAACTCTGACAATATGTGTCTTCCGCGTGCTCTTGTTGTAGCCAGAGCTCATGCCGAGAGGGGATCCATCCGTAGCGGGGCGTTACACGCGCGTTGGGGTTTGATTAGACATAAAGCATCGTCGTCTCAACGCATCGCCGCCTGTAAGTTGATAGAAGACGCGGGTGTAAAAATTCCGATCGAGGGTTGCGGCGTACCCGAGATCAATCTGTTTCAAACTTATTTGGCTCGCGAAGGTATAGCGATCGTGGTGTATGAAAATGGGAAACTGGGGAACGGCGGAGAGACGCTCTATGACGGAACGGATGTGGTTACGGCGAGCGGACGCCCCGGTGTTACGTATAAACTGAATATCCTCTACTTTCCCACTAAACGGCATTACAAACCTATTCTGAGTCTGACGGCTGCAGCGGCAGCGAGATATTTCTGCGAATCCTGTAACAAAGGGTACAGGACCGGTAACGAGCACCGATGTTCGCGCAAATGTCCTCAATGTCTTTCGGTTCCCGCCTGCGATTCAGCTAACGAGAGTCTAGACTGCCGATTCTGCGGACGTTTTTTTCGCGGTAACGAATGTCTGGCGAGGCATCGGAAAACGGGGTCGTTCAGTCCACGTCGCAGCGTGTGCGAAACTCTTCAGATCTGTGGTAACTGTACGCGTTTTACGGATCGTACCAAAGGTGTACACTCGTGCGAGACACGGTACTGTGCCACCTGTTGTTCTCAGCAGCCGTATAATCATAACTGTCACATGCCCACTATCAAACGCGATAAGAAGCAGTCCCGGTATATCTTCGTGTTTTACGATCTTGAGACACAGCAGTGCGAGACTGTTGAGGGAGATGAAAGAACGAACATACATGTGCCTAATCTGTGCGTAGCTCATCAGGTTTGTAGCGAGTGCATTCACGATTTGGATATAAAAAACGGTTGCGACTCTTGTGGTCTCACGCGCGAGTATGTCTTCAAGTTCGATCCTATCAAACAATTTGTTGACTTTGTCACGCGACCGATCCGTGATTTCACTAAAATTATTTGTATAGCTCACAACGCAAAAGGGTTCGACGCTCAGTTCATATTGCGATTTTTAGTCGAGCGAGGCAACGAACCACCACAAGTAATCTTGAACGGAAGTAAAATCATAATGTTAGAGACGGGACATACTCGCTTCCTTGACTCGTTAGCCTATATGCCCATGGCGTTATCTGCTCTACCCAAAGCTTTCGGTCTGCCTCCGAGCACTGTCAAGGGATTCTTTCCTCATCTTTTCAACACACCCGATAAAAGCGGTTACGTGGGGCCACTTCCTGCGGCTAAATTTTACATACCGGATAGTATGAGTGTGAGTGCTCGAGATGATTTTTACAACTGGTACAATAGCGAGGTTGCACAAAATCGTCAATTTGACTTTGACGAAGAGTTGATGACTTACTGCAAGGCAGATGTAGATATTCTTCGACGCGCGTGTATCGCGTTTAGGGACATCTTTCTCGAGTGTGGGTGTGTGTGTCCGTTCACAGAGAGTACGACCATAGCGTCGGCCTGCATGACGGTATTTAGGAAAAATTTCTTACAGCCGTCGCAAATAGGTATTATCCCCAGCGGGGGTTATAGGCGTGTCGATAATCAATCCCAGAAGGCACTCGAATGGCTTGTCTGGAAGGAGCATGAATTGGATATAGTAATCACCCATGCGGCACGGGCACGCGAGTTCCGTATACCTGAAACGGGTCGTCCTGTTGACGGTTACTATGAAAATAAACAAACGGGCGTACGTCACGTGTTTGAGTTTCACGGGTGTTATTGGCACGGCTGCCCGCTGTGCTACAAGATAAACAGAGATAATAAACTGACCGCCGGTGACACGATGGATAGGCGGCTCGAAGAAACACGCTCAAAGACTGCTAAAATGACAGGGTTGGGATACATCGTTACAGAGATTTGGGAATGCGAATGGGATCTACTCAGAAATGAAAGCGAAGAAATGCGTGAATATATTTCGAATCAGTCATTAATTGCAAACACGGGTTCGTACAAGGCGTTAAATCCGCGTGACGCGTTCTACGGTGGCCGTACGGGTAACACGTCTTGCTATCGCGAAGTGAACACAAACGTGGATGAGGGTGTACGCGAGGAAATACGCTACGTGGACGTATGCTCTCTGTACCCCTACATATGTAAGAACGGACGGTTTCCCATGGGACACCCGACAGTTTATGTCGGCGACGATTGTAAATTCTTAACAGGAGGCAGGGGTACCGATATCCAGCGAATCGACGGATTGGTCAAGTGTTGCGTTCTACCGCCGCGAGATCTCTTTCATCCCGTATTACCGATTCGCATGCACGGTAAACTAATGTTTGCGTTGTGCCGTACTTGCTGTGAGGAAATGCTCCAAACAGACTGTCCGCACGAGAACGATTTCGAGCGTTGGTTCGAGGGTACTTGGGTGTCCGATGAATTGAAAAAGGCAGTGGAAAAAGGTTACACGGTGGTGAACGTACGCGAAATCTGGCAATATACAATGACACGATCTGACCCTCATACTCGGAAGGGTGGTCACTTTGCGGGTTATATAGACACCTTTTTGAAGATTAAACAGGAGGCTAGCGGATGGCCGGCCGGGTGCGTAGACGAGGAATCGCGGGGTCGTTACTTGTCCGAATATGAGAGAATTGAGGGCATACGACTAGACCGCGATAAGATATCAAAGAATCCAGGCCTACGTTCCGTCTCAAAACTCTGTCTCAACTCGTTTTGGGGAAAGTTTGGTCAGCGTGAGAATATGTCAAAGACCGAGGTTGTAAATTCCCGTAGACAATTGTTAAGAATATTAACCGATCCGGAGATCGAAGTTACAGATCTCCTACCCGTCAACGAGAAACTGTTATACATACGATGGGTTCACTCCGAGGCGAGTGTTAAACCGACACCCCTGGCAAATGTAGCTATAGCGGCATATACAACCGCCCAAGCACGCCTCAAGTTATACTCGTATCTCGAGAAACTCGATCGGAGGGTGTTGTACTATGATACAGACTCGGTTATCTACACACGCTGTGCGAACCGTCCTGACGAATACGAGCCAGAGACGGGAAACTTTTTGGGTGATCTTACAGACGAATTAGAGGTTTACGGAAAAGGTAGCTACATACGGGCGTTCGTTTCAGGAGGAGCAAAGTTTTACGCGTACATCGTTCGACATGCTAGCGGTGAGGAGACGGAGGTATGCAAAGTCAAGGGTATTACATTAAATTACTCGAATCGTCTCAGAGTCAACTTTGACTCGATACGGCGAATGGTAGTGGATAACACCGAGCCGATACAACTACAGTATCGCGCCATCCGTCGGACAGTGTTGCACCAGGTGGTGACGCGTACAGAGTCTAAGACCTGCAGACCGGTAATTGTCAAGAGGCGTCGTTGCCCCGATAACTTTCAGACTTTACCCTACGGCTACAGGGAATTCCCGTCAAACATTGAACGCTCCAAAAGTAATCCGTTCAACAGGGATTAGCTCCCAACGCACCCGGTACCGGGGTAATCTATAATCTCTACATAATCTCTTACATTCACTCGGCAAAACTCTCTATTTTCTAACTTTATCGCACTTTCTGTCTCTTGTTTTCTCTCTCTATCTCTCTCTCTCTCTCTATCTCTCTCCGACTCAAACCTCTCGGCCACACTACCGCAGAAGATAAATATAGAAGATAACGGATATACGTTTACGCAGTATAAGGTCAGTATATATATATATATATATATACGTTATCTGTGTTTCTGAAAAAATAAAAATAAAAATAAAAAATAAAAAAGTAATAGAAACAATTATCACGCGCGGGGATGCAATAAGCTGATTCAAGGGGCACGCGCGTGGACAAGCTCGTCCCCGCGATGAATCCATCCCGCGGCATGAGGCTGGTACCGCGGGCGTGCGAGGGTATTAGCTGATACCCTCGACGCGTACGGGCGCGCACTGATATAAGGCTCATAGCTCAGCGCGCTCCGCCGCCGCCGCCGCCGCCGCCGCCCCGTGAAAAGCTGATCCCCGCGGAACATATACAGTTACCCCGGACGTTTTTAATTCTGATTTTTCTACGTCTGTATACAGATTACACGTTCGGACGAAGATATATATACTCTCTGTGTATAGAGAAGGGGAAAACTGAACCTATATCGAGGATGATGGACACACGATGGAAGCATCCGTTCTCTGCGATCGTAGCCGGTCCTTCGGGTTGCGGAAAATCCAATTTTGTAAAGAATTTCTTGAGACACAGCAGGAGTATGTGCGATACGGAATTCAGTCGCGTGATTTGGTACTACGACGAGTGGCAGCCGCTGTACGAATCGGGTAACGGAATAGAATACCGAGAGGGATTACCGCAGCACGCCGACTACGACGGTGACACGAAGCCCAAACTGTTGGTGATCGACGATCTGATGCGCGAGGCGTCAAACAACGTGGTCGTCGATCTGTTCACCAAAGTCTGTCATCACAAGAATCTCAGTGTTTTCTACATCACGCAGAATTTGTTTCACGAGGGACACGGTCAACGAGACATCTCTCTGAACGCTAATTATATCGTTTTCTTTAAGAATCCCCGCGATCGTGGTCAGATTCAACACCTCGCGCGACAAGTCTACCCCGAAGATTCACGATTCCTTCAGGAGGCCTATCACGAGGCTACCTCCGCGCCACACGGTTATCTCTTGCTGGATCTGAAGCAATCAACGCCTGAAAATTGCCGTTTTCGTACCAGTATCTTTCCCACCGACGTACATCATTACGTCTACGTTCCACGGAAGGATATAAAGACGAGCAGTGCTCACACAATACCAGTAGCACGGATATAATGGCTAAGACACCTCGTCGCACGTGTGAGCAGGAGTGCCGGGCCAACTTTAGTAAAATAAACACTCTACTGCTGCACGTTCTGCAGAAATTAAAACCGAGTCAGCGAACAGCTCTGCTACGTACAGCCGATAATACTTTGATTAAGAATATCTGCGAGTGCGCGCTCAACACCTTGGAGGGCAACGTCGTGCTTTCCCACTCGCAGAAGACACGGCTCCGTCGTCACAGACAGACGCTTCGTCGATTGGCCCGTAATCAAGGTAGCTGGAAGACCAAGAAAAAAATTCTCGTTCAACAGGGAAGTGGATTCTTTGCTCTGCTGTTGGCCCCGATACTTGGAAGCCTGATTTCTAGACTGTTTTCGAAATAACTGTGTGTGTGTGTGTGTGTGTGTGTGTGGTGAGTACGATGGAACGGGCAAAGAAAATGGTTTTAATTCCAATGGAAAGTATGGAGAGATTCCAAAGACGAGTCACGGATGGTGTAGCTGCCGGCATATCGTCTGCTGCTGCTGCTGCTGCTACGGATACTCCCAATTCTGGCCACGCTGATCCCATCACCAGTCTAGATAACGAGATGAGAAACATTTTGAAATCAGAAACAACGACGGATGCCGAAAAATGGAAGCTGTATCAACAAGTGCTGCAACGATATCTGTATTTTATCAAGGAGTCTAGAAAACCGTTACAGATGCTCATTCGCGAGGAGGACACGGGTAAAAATGCTGAGGGGGTACCGCTGAAACAGGAGATCGGAGCCACGTCTTCTAACGAGGGACAAATGGATCTGGGGCGAATACTGGGAACCATTCCGAAAAAGTTTCTAACTAAAGCGAAACTTTTGGTAAAAATGTTGGGCGATATGCCGACACGCTTCACGTGGAATAGTGACGGGGCAATAGCGATCGACGGTGTAACGGTACCCGGAGCAAATATTATCGATCTGACTAATCTTGCCACGCGTTCGAGAAAAAGTTTCGATCCTGTGGGGAGGTCTCAGTTCGCTCGTTTTCTCCACGCGGTCAACGTACCGCGAGATTACGTGGGTAACGAGGCTTTTTGGCAAGACATACGCCTTTTCGACAACGATAAGCTGGCGGATGCCGCTTCTTCGGCTATTGCACATCAACCGTCGTCGTCATCGTCCACGGTCCGACGCACGGGTAACGGTAGTCAGGGATCGTTCGCAAGCGCTCAGGGTTTTTCACGCGGTAGGGGTGTTGACGGTAATCATCGCAGTCAAAATATCGGCAGCAGCAGCAGCAGCAACAGTGAAATAGAGGACGGTGGTATAACCGAAACACCTGTACCGACTAAACGTAAAAGCCAGCGAAACATTCTACGCGAAGAACACAGCATCAACAGCAGCAGCGATAAGAAGAGGCAGAGGCGCAGTGGGTGGATGGAACTCCGCTTGAAGAAATAAAGATGTCGAGTCTTGAAGAAATATATTACGACCCCTCACATCCGGCTGGCTACACGGGAGCACGGAACCTCGAACGTGTCTCACGGGGGGATACTTCGCGTAAAACGGTCAGAAACTGGCTATCCGGTCAAGATGCCTATACGTTACACAAATCAGTGAGAAGAAGATTTCCGCGGGCAAGATACAACGTTTCCAACATCGACGACGTGTGGGAGGCTGACCTGGCCGATTTGAACGCTGAAAAGAAACATAACAATGGGTATCGCTATCTGCTGGTGGTCATTGACGTTCTGAGCAAGTATGCGTGGGTAGTTCCGTTGAAGCGTAAGACAGCAACAGCTGTTGCCGAGGGATTCGAACATGTGTTGAACACAACCAGACGCAGGCCCGTACTACTACAGACAGACAAGGGTAAGGAATTTGTCGGCTCTGTCTTTCAGAACCTGCTAAACGCTAACGAGATACGGTATCGGGTCACTCGAAACCCTGACATAAAAGCGGCAATCGTTGAAAGATTTAATCGTACGCTCAAGGAACGCCTATGGCGATACTTTACGCACAAGAAGACGCGTCGCTACGTGGATATCCTTCCGCAAATCGTACAGGCGTACAATGATACCGTACACTCGAGTATCGGAATGGCTCCGTCGTCGGTGACGTTGCGCAACGCCGCCGAGGCTCGTGCCTTCATGCAGAGACGATATCCACAGCGGTCAAAGGGTAAACCAAGATTTCACGAGGGTGACACTGTACGAATCAGCAGAACCAAGGGTACGTTCGAGAAGGGATACGTGGCAAACTGGAGCGAGGAATTGTTCAAGATTCACCGCGTACTCGCGCGTTCACCGGTAGTCTACGTGTTGGTGGATTTAGAGGGAGAGGAAATCGACGGTGCGTTCTACGAAGCCGAGCTTCAGAGGGTGGCGGAGGGGGAAAAATAGGAGACACGCTTACTCAGAACTGACGAGGAGGAGGAGGAGACGGTCAGTAGGCGTGTGCACGTTGATTGAACTATACACACCGGCGTACGTTCTCAACTCATTATGAGGGCTAATCAATTTTACATCACTCTACCGAGCGACAGTTCAATGCAGTTTTTTCCCGATAACCGTACCTGCTGCTACATGACACAGTTACCGCGTGCTATCGAATTGGACGGTGAGTGGGAGGTGGGTCTCGCAGAGATCCATTATCCGCTCACATTTTCATCGCCGTCGTCATCGTCGTCGCAACGAACCGAGACTATCACCGCAAGACCTAAATCATGGAGAAATGCTCATGGGTCCGATGACGTCACTCGAACGGATATATTGTCCCGGGATCCCCAAACTGAGAACCCCTTTCCGGTAATACCGTCGTGTCAGATGTTTGTCTACTGTGATCTTGTCGAGCCTCGCATCGTCGGTGATGTTTACGCACCTTTGTTACGCGTTATTCATGCCTGTGGAAACTCGCATTCGACTCGCGGAGAATCGGAAATAAAGACCCTATCACCGCCGTACTACTTACCACTGTTGCTTACAAGTTTCCGAACCGTCGAAATCAATATAAGGGATCATCTTGGCAGACCCGTGCCATTCGAAGGTGGGACGCTGACCGTCACACTTCACTTTAGACGCGTTCGCTGATTTAAGAACCCTTTCATCGTCATCATCAACATCATCGTCGTCGTTGTCATCATATCGTAGGGGAAAAGACCATGGACCATTACACCGAACACTACGAGAGTCAGCTGGGAGGAGGTATGGAGATTTTCTACCGAGGCCACCCTCACCAGCGGGGTCACGGTATCGGTAGCTTCTTGGGAGGATTATTCCGTAGGATATTACCATTGTTCAAAAGTGGGGCTAGGGCTGTCGGAAAAGAGATTCTACGCACGGGGAAGAACGTTAGGACGGATATGCAGAGCGACACACCGCTCAAAAAGTCTCTGCAGACGCGCATCAACGAATCGACTCGGAATCTGAAACGAAGAGCTGAAGAAAAAATTGGGGAATTGATGAAGGGCTCGGGGTATATGAGCGGTGTGGGAGGAACGAGACATCAGTCGATGCTCGCACGCGTAAACAGACTAGTCGACGCTGGAGCTTCTGCCAAAAAGGGGAGAATTAACAAAAGACGACCGAAGAAATCAGTTAAGAAGAAAAAGAAGAAGAAGACAAAGAGCAAGAACAAGAAGAAAGTAAGTGCGTCCAGAAAAAAAGGAAATAAAAAGAAGACCTCTAAAAAACGAGCTTTGACCGACATATTTGGACCCCGATAAGTTTATCTCCCATACACACACACACACACGCATATACGGATAATGGCGTTCCTACACGCACACTCTGGCGAGTGTATGAAGTCTGAGCTAGATTTGTTCACTATCCCTCCTACGCAAACATCTATTGAGGGTGGTCAGTGGGTGCACTACAAACCTGTCTCTTCGCTAACCGATGATTCGCCAATCGAATTCGCGGTACCGGGCCAAGGTGACGAGTACATTGATTTGGCCCACACCATGTTAAGCGTACGCGTGCAGGTGCAATTGATTAAACCTGAGAATAACCCAACAGCAGCAACGGCGGAAGCTGTGACCACCCGGTACGCTACACCTGTGAACAACCTTCTACACTCGATGTTCAACCAAGTGGACATATTCTTCAATCAAAAACTTGTTTCACCAGCCAACAACTCCTACGCTTATCGTGCCTACGTTGAGACTCTATTGAATTACGCCCCGCCCGCAAAACGTTCGCATCTCTCGTGCGCCATGTGGTACGACAGCGAAGAAACCGTATCGGACGTCTGCGATGCCGACAGCGAAGATGCCGACGAAGGATTCACTACGCGAAAACGTATGATGCAAGACGCCCGTATAGTCGATCTAATTGGACATCTCCACTGCGACGTATTTAATCAAGAGAAGTTTTTGCTCAACGGTGTGGAGTTACGACTACGCCTCGTAAGGTCAAGAGACAGCTTTTGTCTAATGGAAAAAAATCCCCTTCACACGCTGCACATTGTTGACACTTCTCTAATGGTTCGCCGCGTAAAGATCAGCCCAGGTATCCTACTGGCACATGCACGAACCCTTGCCCAAGGAACGGCCAAGTATCCCGTTACAAGAGTGGAAGTGAAAGCTTTCACCATTCACGCTGGGGTACAAGCGGAGACGTTGGACAACGTGGTACTGGGTCAACTGCCGAAACGTGTGATTCTTGGGTTCGTCAGTAACAAGGCATTCAACGGAGACAGACTACGCAACCCGTTCAATTTCCAAAGTTTCTTGCTGAACTACCTGTCGCTGTACGTGGACGGTGTGCAAATCCCCTCAAAACCTCTGCAAACAAACTTCAGTAAAGATAATCTGTACGTCGACGCGTATCACACCCTGTTCTCCGGCACCGGTATTCATTTTCTCAACGAAGGCAACGGAATTAGCCGTTCGCAGTACAAAAAAGGCAACTGTTTGATGGCCTTCGATCTCACACCTGACCTCTCGGCCAACTGTCCCTCGCATTGGTCGCTAATTAAACACGGTACTCTCAGGATCGAAATGCGATTTGACAAGACTCTGGATGAAACCATAAATTGCATAGTTTACGCAGAGTTCGACAATCTCATAGAAATAGACGCAGCGAGGCAAGTTATCACAGACTTTGGCGGTTAAAAGGTGGGTGGGAGGCGGAGTTTCCTGTTTTTCGTCAGAAACCGGCAACCTTTATCATCGTGTGGTCCAACCGACAACTTTATCGCTGGAAACACCAACCCTCGGAAAACTGTAGAAGACGAAGATGGAGGAGGAAACGGGGGTGATTGTAAGGTTTTTGGGGAAAAGGACGATTATACATTCGACGATAGAGTCAGTTGTTCTACAAACCTCACCGCGATCGGAACTTATATACTCAGTGTTAACCACCTACTCACAAATATGGACTACGTTGTAGATATTCAAGGATTTAGTGATGTGTTTGGAAATTTGCTACCGAAAGAGGTGGCCGTAGTCTGCCTGGATAAGTCGTTCCACGCCCATTGGATTATCGAGCCACCTTATCCGTTTACCAGCCTGACTCAAAGAGAACGCAAAGCTAATAATCATAACACGTGTTACCAGCACGGTATCGAGTGGTTCGAGGGGGATACTTCTGTGAAAAAGCTGGAACTCAATTTACGGGACATAGCTCGAAGCGCGTACCGTATTGTAACACGAGGGAAATACGAAGCCCAGTATCTGCAGGTTATTACGTCACGCCAAGTTGTCAACCTCGAAGAGTATGACTGTCCTGCACTTCCCGATCTGGAGCCAAATACTGAATATTGTATTCATCACGGAGTCAGGAAAGAAGAATATTTCGCCTGTGCGTTAAACAATGCCCTCAAGTTAAAACATTGGGTCAACGAGAAGAACATCCTCGACAAGTATGATTATGAAGCTCATGCGAATACGATAATTGGCAGTCGTCGTTCGAACCCGGATGAGAGTTCAACCTGTACCAGTGTTGACAGCAACAGCTCCAGTGGATATCATACGGCCCACACGTGTGACAGTTCCTCTCATCTACCTGATCGGTCAATGTCCGATTCCACAGAAACTATAGTGGGTACAGAGTCCCAGGACACGAGTCTCTCCACAGTCACGACGGAATTATCTATCACACCATCGTCTCTGAATATTGTCGACGAGAAAAATGGACAGTCTACAGATACGGAAAGCGTTGCGGAGATTTCTCAAGCAAAAGAAGATCCAGGTTTTCCCCGCAGATCGGATACCGTTGGTATGGACACGACCGATGGCTTTTGTTGCTAACACGGATGACCACACACAACCCGGTACACACTGGGTGGCATTTTACATCAACGCAGCCGGACATGGAATATACTTTGACAGTTTTGGCATACCACCGCTCGTGCCTCATCACAATAGGACTTTACGCAGAAATTCCGAACGGTACACCTGGAACATCGTACGGTTGCAAAGTTTCTCGTCAAACGTGTGCGGGCAATACTGTGTTATGTTTGTGTGGTTCATGGCTGCCGGATTTGATTTGCATCAGTTTCTTGATATGTTTACCGATAATTATGAAAAAAATGATTCGATAGCTGCTTCATTTTACAAACAACTTACCTCATTCCGAAATTGCAAGTCCCGCGAAGACCTAGATTTGATCGGTTGTCACCTACAGTGTTGTACTTCTAGAAAAAAATGTAATATCTCATAGTTTGTACGGATTTGTTAGGTATAATTAGATTTAAGTTTTTTATTTTCCTTTGTTTTCACTTGATCTAAACGTAGTAATAGTTTTGATTGTATACTTAGCTTTAATTGATTATAATTCTTCTTTGCTTTTAAAATCACATTACACAATATTTTTAAGTTTTTCTTTCTCTTCTCATTTGATTTCACCTAATCTAATCCTAGTAATAGCTTTCACTGTATACCTAGCTTTAATTGCATGTCATTTTTCTTTGCTTATAATATTATACTACTCTATATATTTTACTCTTCTCATTTTGATTTCGTTTAATCTAATCGTAGTTATAGTTTTGATTGTATGTCATTTTTCTATATTGCCCTTCATTTTTGTATCGCTAATGAATAATCGCATAATTGTACGTAGCATTAAGATTTTTGAATAAACGTATGATATGTATTTGTCGCGTCATCGAATCTCTATCCTTCACCCCTCCTGTAGTTTTAAGCGTAGATATAGTAAACAGGGGATGCCGCTGAAATATTTCCAAGTACAAAAATTTTGGAGTAGGGATATCATCGTTATCGCTTTCCAGAAGCTTCTAGAACATTCTAGAACATTCTAGAACACACGGACACGGTGAGGTAAGCGCGTGTGTGTGTGGGCGGTAGAACGCGTCATCGTCCCCATAGCTGACCCAGACTAGAGAGAGACAGACCCAGACTAGAAAGAGACAGAGCGATGCACTCACCCCATAACTGACCCGGGGGGAGGTGGGGTAAGGGGTAGCATGGTCAGGGCCAGTGACCGCAGACAGGGGGAGGGGGAAGGGGGGAGCTGATTAGAAGTTCCCCGTACACACCAGACCGGATGTGGGCCAGACTGATAAGATAACACACTGACCCACATACCCCTTATCATCCCTTATCAGGATGAGTCGGGGGGGAAAGGGGGAATATCTGTCTCCCCATAGCTGCCCCTATCTACTAAGGCTATTTTTGACGATCAGAACATTGTAAAACGAAGTATCAATAAATCAAAACGTGACGCCTTGAAGTATATGAACATTTACTTAAAAAACCAAACTCCTCGATCTCTTCGAAGCTTCCGACATCCCGCCAGAGCAACAATCATCAAGGGACAGACCAGGAGAAGACACAATCAAGGTAAAACAAACTTACATAAATAACTGAGATTAGCGATCCTTTCTCAAAACAATCAGCTTGCTCTATTAACATAACTACCCCCTAATTCAAAACGTGTGAACTTGACACAAGGCTCCCCCTATCCATTGTACTTCAGTACTTAGTCGATAATTGGTGACCCACAACTATCGAGTGAATGTCTAGGTAGTTTGTCACGATATTCCCAACAGTTAGACTCTGGGTTTGTCCGCAAACGTCCGTTCCGACGTCACAATGGCCTCATACCAGCCTAACTTCAGGGGCCTATATCTCAAAATTGGTCCATTATTTTGAGTTGCGCCCATGAGAACATTTGATCAGTAGGTCGTCAACTAGAACATACTTCAATTTTGGATAAATCGACTTAAAGCCATTTCCCATAAGAAATGTGCGGGGTCCTTTATGTCGTCTTATGTATACTATGTACCATGCTCTTCGATTATTATAAACCACTTTTTATGCAATGATTCTAAACTTATTGAGCTCAATTATGTTTTGTGAATGCAATAAAAGCATAATTTTCAAGGTATTTCGGTCACTTTTAGGTCACTTTTTGGTCACTTTTTTTTCCAAATGGTCACTTTTTCCACTTTTTTTGACCCAGAGTATGGCTGGCAGCCCTGAGTTAGTGACGTCATATGATGCCTTGGAGTGCGCGCGCAAGCAGTTTGTAGGAAGTTCGGGACTGGTCATTCACAACAGTGCCACCTATTGCGTAAACCCATTTTCAATTCGAAGACAGGTCTCCTTCTACTCCATGTAGTAATCCAGGCAATGGGTAGTTTTGATCTGCAAAAGGTCACGGAAAGTTCTAATTTGGTGGGTTTGTACAGTTTGGTGTCCTGATTGATATCCCTTTCACATACGTATATTCCGATCTCCCCTGTAGGCCCGATCCAGATCACTCAGTCCCGTACCCGACGCAGCTTTGGGGGTCTCGAGCCGGCGGCGCCGGTTATGGGTTATTTGCTTTGCATTCGAATACTGTCGGCGCTAGACGAGTAGTGCAGGAGACATAATTTTACGAGCATGAAATTTCCTGAAACTTGCACCAGCCGGATTTTGTGATTCCCGCACAAGATTCGAGAAAGATCAGCGCATAAATTAGGGTAAATTCTCGTACACTTTTGAGAGTACTCACAACTTCAAATGCCTATAACTTGAAGCATTTTGAAACAATCGAAAGTTTTAGAAATGCATTTCAGAGGATAATTCAATATCTATAAAAAGTATTCGGGACATTTTGAGATCAGAGGTACCAGTTCGACTGTATGATGATACAACCGAAACTCGGCACCCGGGTAGGCGGACGACGCGCTTTTCGAGTCCTGCCCCTTCTTCGGACTGCTCCATCTCGGAAGTTATCGATCGTACACAAGCGGTCAAGTGAGACATCTTGTAGATAATTTTGTGGGCTATAAGATCGATGAGAACTATCTGCAGCCTAGGTGGCGCTGGAGAGAAGATATTCTCGAAAAACTGATTTTCGGTACCATTTTTCAAGATGGCGGCGCGAGTGGCGGTCGCTCAAGGTCGAAAACTCAGGATATCAATCAGGACACCAAACTGTACAAACCCACGAAATTAGAACTTTCCGTGACCTTTTGCAGCGAAAGCCATATTCTATGTCTTTATTGCCTGGACTATTGAGTCTCGTCGAGAATCTCGAAAAATTACGCTAAAAAATTGAAATTAGGATTAGCGAGAAGTAAGAACACTTGGATACTCAGACACATACCCTCACGCGTATATAAGTTATTTCACGTCAAGCGGGACACCTTTTTGACTGCATGTTCTTGAAAATCGTCGCGATTGTTTTTGCATATCCTCTGGGTGAAATAAATCACTCTTTTAATATAGTTTCCATCTGAGTTCCATTTTTGAACCCACAGTTTTTGTAGAGAATGAATCAAGGATCACGCTTGTATTGTTTTCAGAATTTTCGAAGGTGGTAGTCATCTCGAAAGTCACGTTTAAAACATATGATTGTTCATAACAAATAGGAAATGGTTTATTCCATGAATTCAGAATAAATGACTGGAAAGTGCGATTCAAGAGCTTTAAAATGAGTTTTTGGTGATGTCTGTACGACAAAGGGAACTGGAGATATCAACGTTTAAAGGAGAGCGTGATTCCGATTTTTTGTGGTTTTGTCGAAAATTCAGCCCCTCGTAGCTTCTAAACCCTTCGAGTTGAAAAAAAAGTTCCATTTGTAATGAATGGAGATAGAGTTGCTACCAATGTAATGAATAGAGATCGTTGTTCTTATGGGTAAGATAGAGCTATCGTTGAGTTCGTCCCTCGTTTTACACCTTAAGGTAACCGGATTTCAGGTAATAGGAGATTGATGTGAACTTATATATAATAACAGAATAATGGTTTATTACTAGTGATTACAGAGATGGTAGAACCATCTGTACACGTTATTGAGTATAAGTGATGAGTGATTTTGAGTTATCGTTTTATAATATCGAGAGCTAGTTAGGAGTGAGTGCTCTCTTTGACGATTTTGGTGCAAGTGCTGGAGCGACTGCTCTCGTTAATAATTCTGATCGAAGTGCGTGGATGCAAGTGCAAGTGGAAGCTACTGGTGATCTGCTTGATGAGCTAATTGATGAGATCATTCTTTGTTCCATTGTTCTCCCGGGCGTGAGCGTGCTTATGGAGGTGCGTATAGGTAGGGATGAAGTTCTGCGAATGTAAGGATGGAAGCTCTTTCTGATTAGAGACAGTGAGACTGGATGCATGCAGGATGTTATGTCTTCGGTATTGATAGTGAGGGTAATAAAGAAGAGTATCGGATAGGTATAGAGTAGGTATGGAATACGTAACACATTCATTTGTTTAACCCCAAAGATATTTTAACATTTTGAACGAACCATTTGATTGAATCATAGATGTTTTAAGAGTACAAAAGCCTAGAAGGGAATCGTGCGTCATCGTGAACCTCACGTGAAAATATTCAAAATTGAACACAGAATTTTTGGTAATTTTTCGAGAATTTTCGAAACGTTGAAACATGGTGTTTTGTTTGTTCAAAATGTTGAAAGTGCTAAGAAAAATGGAAGGAAATATAATCCCATCATGCGAGGGATGTCAAAATGATCGGAATAAAAAATAAGATTTTCGAGAATATTTTGGGATTTTTCAAAAATGCCAATTTTGAGATGGGTTTGAATAATCATTGAAAATTAGCGGTTGGAAGGAAAAATCTCGAAAAATTCAGCAGAGCTTTTTTGATATCGTAGAATCGTATAGAAAATCGTGAAGCGAATCGAAAGAGGTGAGGGATAATCATTGGTCGAGCTGACATAGAATGCCCCATAAGCATTTATATGTAATAACTTATTCCCGAAAAAATCGAGATCCAGATCGTAATCCTCCGGGTAGACTCTAGTACACAATTCCTCCCAGTCTCGGAGGAATTGTCTGTGCTGCTCCCGCCGGAGCCTCACCGCGACGACCAGGGGGTCGGCTACCGGTCGGTAGAACCCTGCCTGTAACGAAGAGATTCAAAATTAGAATTACATTCGATCGAACAAAAACTATAACGATGAACAATATTGGAAGTAGTAATCTCGAATAAAAACCATAACGATGAACAATATTGGAAATAGTAATCTCGAATAAAAAACTACATCGATGAACAATATTTGGAAATAGTTATTAATGAATTGATAAAAAAAGTACTCACCGCTAGACCATCGATACCATCAGCCTCCCAAAACTCTATCCAGGCCTGTAATCGAGCATCCATTTCTTTGATTTTTCTCAAGCGCTAAAATCAGAAACCAACAAATGAAAAAAATCATAGTAATTCGCAGAAGCACTAAAAACATCGAAAGATTGACAATACGCACTTTAGGAAATTTTTAAACTGAACTTTCCACTCCTTGAGATCCAAGCTACGAATGAGTCCAATATGCAACCTATTCGGTAGTGTGCACACACCCAAGAAGTCATACACAACAATACAAATAAATAAGCTGATTTCTGGAATTTATGCGAGCTGATTTCTGAAATGACGCGAGCTCGATCGATCGATGCTGGCTTCGTGCCTGAATCGATGCGTCGTCGTCAGAACCTACTTTACCCGTGAGCTCGCGCGCGCTCTTACTGACCGTCGAGTGAGAACATAACCCCTCTGAAAAAACGATGCCGACGAAGTTTTTTTTATTATAATTTCGAACGTTCGATTGCTTTGGATATGTATTGATGGCTCTGAAAAGGACCGATTCGTTTGTTTTTTGAATATAATTATTTAGAAGATTGACGCTTCCTCTTTTTTAGTGGAGGCTTCTTTGTTCAGGCAGCAGTGGCAGCGGCAGCATCAGCATCACGTCGTTTGTCAACGCAACAACGGCAGCGGCAGCAGTAGCTTCTGGAAAAATAAATCAATGATATTTTCAATTGATAGAATGAACAAAAAATACTTTTAAATTGCACAGAGTAGGTAAATTTAGTGCATAAAATTTAGTGATTGCTAATTAGTTGAGAGCTCTTACCTTGATCGTCGTTCAACGCCGTCTCGATGACCCCAGCTAGCCCGGCCGAGAGTGCGTCAGTTCTTTCTTCTAGAAACATGAATCAATGATATTTAATTGATAGAATGAACAAAAAATACTTTTAAATCACACGGAGTAGGTAAATGTTTAGTGTATGCTAATTAGTTGAGAGCCCTTACCTTGGTCATCGAGAACTATGGCAATAACTCCCGCCAAATCGAGAGGGTTTTGCAGAATCGTCTCAGCAACCGGAACTCGGAGCTTCAATTGCCCCTCTCCATCGTAATGGTGACTCTGCTCAGCTGTCTGGAATGCTTGGAACGCTGAGTGACAGCAAGCACATTTCTCCCAATTAATCTTTATCAATGCTATACCGCATTGTTCGCAGAAATATATCGTTGGTGACTGATTAATTGGCAGAATATTGTGCTCCCTGTCAACCGTCCACGGTCCAGGCAGCCTTACCATACAACCCTCACAGTAGAGCCCCGAATTCGAGGTGTGAGCCTTAAACTTGAGGGTTGTGTAGCACCGAGCATGGGTGCTGAAGACCGCGCGCAACGCTGCCTCTCACAGGGCCCACGTTTTTTCGAGAGGTATCGCCCACCCCTCTATCAGCGCTAACACCTGCTTGGTGTACAGTGTTAGAAAAATATTCGGAAGTGCTGTAATAAACCAGAAAATCAAAGACCTGAATAACGCCAAAGAACTATTTTTCACTAAATCACAAAATTCACAATGATACTTACACATTTTTCCTCCGCGATTATTTGCAAGATTTTTTCAAAAAAAAAAAAAAACTTCAACGAATCACTGTATTAATGAACAACTGCAGCGATCCTGCACTCGCAAACTCTAAGACGCGAATGAACTCGGTACGTAACCCTTCATGAGTATGCGACTTCCTAAAACTAACGTACAGCGATAAAATTCAATAATCATCAGCTTAGTCTCTGATGCTGAAACGAAATTGTTATCTAAACCTTAGTGTTTTGTAAACATATTGAATATCAACAACTAGCGTCCAACTAAGCTAGCGCAACACAACGGCTAAGGAGTCAAATAAGCTACGGAAGGAATTAAAAATAATTCATGTGTGTACAAATACATATGTACGAAGACTGTAATTTTACAGTGAATTCTTTTTATTCTTTAAATCAGATAACACACAAATTACAGAAAGCATAAATTTATTGAATCATTTGACATTGAGAGCAGTCTCCGATCATGGGAGAAGGTTCATCGAATTCTCCGCTCTGCGATCCAGAATGTATTTGGCATCTACGACAGTTTGCGATACCTACATTGTTACGTCCTCGAGTCAAACAGTTACTCAGATTAGAAACCCGCGTTTACTCTATTAGTATTGAAATGTACATATAGGTCACGCTAGTGTTCTACCTTTTGAACTATCTTTACTTCGATTCGCAACTCACAATCACTCCTTTTAAAGTACACATGTACGGAGATACGAGGAGTGTTTTAGAAAAAGAATTTATTGAAGGGAATTTCGAAATCTATTTATAAATGTATCTGTTATTTTGTCCTACCTGTTTTAGTTGCAAATGGTATCCTTGGGCGAATTGGGTCTCGGTGTTTCCTCTTCCTTCGTTAAAATGATACTGTTGTTGAATGTTTGATGATCCAGTAGAACTTCTCAACTTATTCTTTAATGTTCTTTAATGTTCTTAATTAACTTGTTTCTGAAGTATTAGGTTTTGGTTTATCTGAATCTATTTCCGTTGATTTTGAATGATTTGAAAAGTTATTGTTTAACTCGTCGACTGATAAATCAATGATAGGTATTGATTCTTGAATAAAGTTTTCTCTTAATGAGTCACTTAAATCAATAAGAGTTTTTCTTGCAATTGCACGAGCAATCCGTCTTTTGACCTTCTTTCCACCTCGTCTTGCTCGTTTAGTTTTTCTTGTAGGTTCTGGGAAAGGCATTGATTTTCATTGGTTCAGTCCAAATATTTGGTTCTCGTAATTTGGACTTAAGTGCCTAATCTTTGGCACGAAAACCATTAGAGTCCAGATCTTGGTCAGGAATATCAGTCAATGTACTTGGTTCTCTTAGTTTGGACTTAAGTGCCTAATCTTTGGCACGAAAACCATTAGAGTCCAGGTTTTGACCAGGAGGTTTGGTTGTGGATTGAGAAAAGCTAATTAGCAATATAATTAATTATTGAATTATTGTATCTTACGATGATTTTTGGATAAATGACGAATTTGTTTTATGTTTATTAACAATTTATTCTTTAAACTTTGTATAATCGATTTAACAATGAATCTAATTTTTTTATTAATATCATTATTTAGCTCAAAAGACAAAGTCAGGTTTTGCTTCTAACTATAAAATTGTTCTCTCCTAATTCACTTGAATTTAAATTCCGATCTTTACTTTACTTCTTTAGATTATTTAACTTTGATTTAATTTCGATTCCTTTAACAATTGCACTAGAATTGAATTTGTATTTTATTAATTGGACTCGTAATTTCTCTACTTAATTTCTGCTCTGTACTTCCTATCCACTCTCTACTCGATAAAAAGCACACGAAGAAAGTTTTCATCGTATTTATAACTTCGATACCTTACTCAGATATCATTCCCTTACTTTTGTCTTTTGAATTATTATTTCTATAAGGAAGCAGTGGGGGCATGGTTTTACACTAAGCTCCTCTTTCTGTAGATAAGGTTTGCTATCCTCATATGCTTGAGGGTTTCATTTAACGTGCCTCTACTGTTTCCTATTCATATCTTATTATATTAATTACCATTCCTTTATAAATTTAATATAAGTAATTCTATTGTAATTTGAATTATAATATTATTTGTGTATTGTTTATTGATATAGTCTACTTGATTATTATATTGATTGTTTCGTCTCAAATAGTTATATACTATGAGGTTATGATTATGTTTATATAGATGATTAGTTTTTTATCTCTCTAGCATTTCTATAATCCTAAATCTGTATAGTCAAAATTAATTAGAATTGTTTTACTGGTAAAGAGTTTCTCATAGGGTTTGATGCTTACAATGCTGTATTATGAAATCGTGATATTCTTTGCTTTCTTGCATGTTGGGTTGCCTATTACGTGGCGTTTGAATATAATAGCATTTACCTTCCTGTAAGTTAAGTTGCCTCTTTTCCAGCTCCACAAAGACTTAGTTTTCTAAATATATATATATATATTTATATATCTGAATTATGAGAGTTTCTCTTCTCTTCTAATCTAGTTTATGGTATGAATATAAGAATATAGTATATATAAAAAAAAGAAAGAATTTTATTGGTTGGTAGGGTTATATCCTGGGGATGTAACACCTCCCCCCTTATTTTCAAATGTCAAACGTGTGTTTGGCATTTGTCTTGCTAGTAGTCGTTTCTCAAGTTCTTCTATTGTAATTACCGTGTCGGAGCGGTTGCGATTGCGGGTGGTTTAGGTGCTTTTGAGTCTGTTTCCTTTTCTAAATTTTTCTTCGATGAGATATCTTCTGGTTTTCCAAGATGTATCAATAGATTAGCAACTGAGCTCCAGATGGCTCCCAATAAATGGATACTCCACCCATAGATTGAATGAATTGTATAGCCATGAATTATAGTATCAACAACATATTTTATGAGTTGAATTATAGTTATTACTCCAAATACTCCGGCACTGATGTGTCCAAAAATTAAAAAATTACTCCATAGTTGTTTTCCTGTTGATTCAGCGATTTTTTTCAATGCATTTTTATCTAATAGATTATAGATAGAGATGTCATCTTTGTCTATCTGTTGTCCAGCTGCTCCTCTTGCTATTGTGTTCAGCAATGCTGGTTTTTCTGCGGGGAACATGAAGTGATCGCGGAAGTCCTCTAATTCTTTCTTGGTGTAGACTCCACTTGTAGCTAGGGTTCCAGGGTTGATATAGCTCCATGATAATTTAGTCATCGGTTTGATTGATTTTGGTGCTTCGATTTTTACAGGATTTGGATTGAAGCTATACCATGTATTTTGGATTTGGTAAATTGTTGGTAATAAAGGGTTACAATCTCTTTGATTTCCAATTTTTAAGAGGATTCTGGAATTTGGTGTTAGATACATTGATTCATTTCTAAAGATTACTGGGAGTTCTTCATAACATTTTTCAGTCCTTCGGCTCTGTACTTCTACGGGTATGCACTTAATTATGTGTACACCTTCTCCTCCGGTTACTGCCATATATCCTGGTCCTTTCATCAAATTATATGCGAACTCGTCTGGTGAATGTCTAGCTGTTGACAAAGCATTTCGTAATACCTGTTGTTCTAATTTGCATTTCTGTATTATTACATCTTTATATAAATTTTGCATCTGACTTCTTACATGTTTTTCAATGTAAATGAATTTAGAATTCATGTATGTAAATAAATCGACATTTTCTATTGCTAGATTGGATTTGGTTTTAAAGGTGTTCCCTCTCGTTGTTTCCATGATGAAAAGTTTTGGATGTTCTGTCTTCATCAATGTATATCCGCAGAGTGGTAGTTCTGCTTTCTTCGTCAGAGCGAATGTGATGTCTTCTGTTGATAGAGTATAAAGTTCTGGTGTGATTTGCCCGTCTCGGAAATCTTTGATTTTTGTTGCTTTACCTTCATATAGCACGTCATATTTATCAAAGTTACAGCTGTCTTTCGGGTACTCGTTCCAATATGTGTGTCCTCCTTCATCATCAAAACAGTATCCGCTTGATAGTTTACATGGATTCCCGCTATTCAAGATTATTTTATTCATTTCTAGTTTAATCGTTGCTTGATAATCTTTTGCTGTGATCTTAGCAATTCCTTGGACAACTACTTCTTCCCATGTTCCATAGCCATCATCATAATACGTTCCTTGGCATTCTCCATTCTCTTTTACCAATCCGGCTAATAAGAGGCTTCTGGTATTTGTTGAATTTGACTCTAATCCTTGAAGATTTGCATTTCCGATCGTTAATTTTCCAGTCTTATGTAAATCAAGACATGCTTCTCTATCGATTTTTGCAAGATAGGCTCTTCTGCCATTCCTTACGATTGAGTTATGTGAATGCATTCCACAATGATAGATAGTTCGATCGATTTCTATTTTGCATTGTATTATTTGGGTCTTCTTGAATTCTGAGAGTTGTAGGAGTTGTATGTATGTATCTGTGATTGTAGGTTCGGTCTCGATGATCTCGCATTCGTCTGTATCTTTAAGGTTGATTGTTGTAATGTTGAATCCTGGTCCGCCGCAATCGTAACCAACCAGTCCCCACACGATTGAAGGTATGAGAAACAGCATGATAACTCGTATCATGTTTCTGGAACAGATGGTTCCCTTTATTCTATATCATTTAATTTAGCTAGTATGTTTTACAAAATATTCTAAACATACCTTATAACTAATTATATTTATCTTATTTGTCAGTTCATGTTTTTACGGGGATTCTGTTATCCGTCCGTGTTGTAGGTATAATCGTTCATATCCTGAATTTACTTTAGTATTTATTCTTATAAATATATGGTTATCACTATGTTTTGTCATTACTATTTCATCAAATGAGTAAGGGGAGTTTTCCTCTGTTAATTGCATGTCTAAATACATAAGTGAAGTTACACATTCATAACGGTATAATCCTGATTTTAATTTATTTTTTCTTATCATATATCTAAAAACTTCCCTCTCCCATCTGCTAAGTGTTCTATTACATTTTATCAATATTGCTTTAATATTATAATTAACAACTAAGAATTTCTCTGAGGGGTAATAATTTTCTTCGAAAATTATTTCTAAATTTGGATTCATCTTGTTGTATCAATTTTTCGTCCCAAAATTTAAGTCTGTAACATTATAATACGGATTCGTTTTAACTCGGTGTAATGTGTGTAAGTGAATATCTAATTACATCTATGTGTGTTTATGCACGTGTATTATTAATAAGGCCTATAAGAATCAGGTAAGTATACGTATATGTATATATGTATATGTATTCGTTCGTGTTGTTTTTATATATGTTTTAAAATTGAGTGGACACTCTACTGGAGGATTCCATATTGGTCTCACTCTCGTTTTGAATTTGAACCAGGCAAGTTATAAGTTCTTCGTAGTAATTATAATAATTAAATCTAATTTTAGAAGCATTGTGTTTGATATTTAAAAGTTTTTTTTTTTTTTTTTTTTTTTTTTAGCAAGGATAAACCACATACTAGGAGCAAGATGAGTTATTTGAATGAAATTTTGGATGCCCTGCCACGTAATTTTAGAGTAAGTTTCATTGTTATTATATTGTATAGTAAATATATATTTTTTTTTTTTTTGATTATTTTATTCATTTTATCAATGTATTTGTTTTTTCATTTACCATAGAATCGATTATTAAAGGAATTGAAAAAGAATTTCATTTCCATTGAAGAAGTTAAGCAGAAAAGGGCCCAACGAGAGCAAGATGCTTGGGAAAGATCCACGTGGGAGAAGGATCAAACTGTTATATTGCATGTTGACAACATATATGATTTTGATTTTTACAAGATTCGTTGGATGATGGAGGGACGTTTGGGGGTATACGAGCATTTACCTTCCTGTAAGTTAAGTTGCCTCTTTTCCAGCTCCACAAAGACTTAGTTTTCTAAATATATATATATATATTTATATATCTGAATTATGAGAGTTTCTCTTCTCTTCTAATCTAGTTTATGGTATGAATATAAGAATATAGTATATATAAAAAAAAGAAAGAATTTTATTGGTTGGTAGGGTTATATCCCGGGGATGTAACAACATCCTTCTTCATAGCCTCCGATAGTTTGTCCCACACCTCATCGATGATACTCGAGCCGTAAATAAGAATGAAATCTTTGGTCAAATAGGCGATGTCTTCAGCCTTCATTCGTTTCAAACCACCTACTTCAATGGACATGATCAATGATTTATAAAGTGATGGTTTGCACTCCTTCAAATACCAAGTTTTCAATCGCTGTACGTTTCCGAAGGCGCAATGATATCTGATGAGGTTTCCGTGGTTGTCCTCGTGCCAATGAAGCACCTCGTAGTCTCGCATCCATCGAAAACTTGGGCAGCCCAATTCTTCTAAGTCGATGACAGGCTTGGACTCGTCGTTGATAATTTTTTTAATCCACTCTTTCTTTTCCTTTCCCTTGACGTAGATATAACTTACATGCTCGACAACTCTTCGTACAACTTCCTGCACCTTGTCATAAGACATAATGCCGGCATTCCATGGTATTCCATGATGATTCCGCATCAACCAAGCATTGACAGCTCTACATTTGGCAGATAAGATTTTCCAAGCGCATGCCGGTTTGAAAACAATGCGCGTCAGGGTTGCGATTCTGTAACTTTTTTCGCTAACTCGCTAACTCGCTAACTCGCTAACTTTTCGTTAAGACCGTTGGTTGGCTGAGCAGCATCGAATCAGAGATCGTTTCGGGTTGAAAGTTGCGAGTTGAGAAAGAGCTTCACATCTCGGATGCTGCAGTGATCGAAATGACTTGCGTTCATAGCAACATTATTTTTTCGACCCGTCTGAAAGCCTACTACAACGTATCGAGGTTTTTCCAGCTGAGTGGAGGTTTTTACGACCCAGACATGCTTCGAGGTAGTAGGTAGTAGTGGATACTCGTATAATTCCCACGAGCGGTAACTGATAGGGATGGGTGCATCTTTGGCTATATAGTTCAGCAACTGGATTTTATGCTGATCGGAGACCTTGATGTACGGAATCATCCACTCGAGTTTAAGTAGAGAAATTTTAAACTGTTCCACAGTACCATCGGCGGCTGTCTGTATAATTGCATTCGTGTCGGTGTTTGTCCTTGTAAGAATCAACTCGTGCTTGGCATTGACGATTATTCGGCGATAGTCCTCAGCGAAACCTAGCAACCAACTCAGCGGTATGGAGATATCGAAGTAACCGTTCTCGTCAACTATTTCATTGTCGTTGTCGATCCAACCGGCATTCTCTCGCAGAGACCTTTGGCTAGGACTTTGTGATATGTGATTCTTCATGAGGGTTGTGATACCGACGTTCTTATTTCGGTCGATCTCAACAGCATTCAGCTCGTAGCATGGTTTTGGAAAACGCGGCCGGTCATAGCTTTCGGACCATCGCAGATGATTTCGCAGCCAAGAATCCAGGACGTCCGCGTTCGGCGATGGATACCGTGCGGAATATCCTAGTGAAGTACAAGCAAACTAGAGTGACTTATCCGCGTCGAAGTTCTACAAGTACTCGAAGAACACGGGAAAAAGCCAGCGTCGAGAGTGGCACGACGGGTCGGAGTATCTAAGGCCTCGGTACAACGCATTGTTGAGGAGGTGCCTTGTCTTCCGTACAAGTCCAGAAAGGTACATAAGCATGATGCACCGGATCCAGAGAAGCAAGATACCAGGACGTCCGCGTCTATCGTACGAAACCGCGCGGAAGATATTAGTCAAATACCTCGTGTGATGAAAAACTTCAACTGGATCGATGAGATATTGCTCGATGAATGATATTCACATCGTTTTGTTCGTAACCCTACTTGTCGAAGAGATGCAACGGGTCAGTCAGTCACCAAAGAAATCCTTGGTTATAACTAATGTAGTAAATAAACAGAAATTTACACCCGGAATTAATTCATAAAGAATCAATATCGTATGCTATTGACTTAATAACTTTATCACTACCAGATCTGTGAATTTCACCAAGACAATTATTTATAACCTAATAATGTTGGAATAAACAGAAATCGACGTCTGCAATCAATTTAACCTCATCACTACTTATTTATGAAATAATATCGTATACCGTTGTATTATGAACAATATTAGAATTAATTAGACAATATTGTAATATGACAGTTCATTTGAACCTATACAACGTGACAGCTACCGCTACGTCGTCTGAAGATATCAGTAATAGGCATATGAAATATCGGTAGATCGCTTGTTCGTGGTATTTGACAGCGTTGTCATTGACGAAAATAAATAAGGGAGCCTCTATTAGCGTGACCTGTTTCCTCAGAATCGCTCTGTATATGAGAAAAAATATCGTATGTCGTTCGGGAGAGAGGCGCGATTTTGACCTCACCTCTCTCCCTAGCAGCATAATCTACTATATTTGAAAAAATAATTTTGATTTATCATTTTTATATCTAGACTCACATTTTATCGTCCGCTGACCTAACCTACGCATCATATCAATGAAATTGTATTATAAACCTACCGGAAAAATCGCCGCATTATTTGTCGCCGCCTGAACTTGAACCCACGTCCGCTCGGTTACCAGTCGCACGCCCTAACAGCTACGCTAAACTATCATATGGGATGCGAACGACACTCTCCGTATCTGTATCGAAAATCACTCGTCATTCCACCTCGCCTAGTATTATTGAAATACTTTTTAATTAATTACTCTTAGTGAAATATCAACGCTTTGCTTATGGTTCATCGTATTTTTTATATTATATCATCGTCACACAAACTTGAATATATATGCAATATTATTTTTCTCGATTATGCTTGGAAAATAAGTGGAATCCAAATGAGGCCCTAACGAGGTTATCATGAGGAAAGCTTGATCAATTAATGTCTTGGGGGGACAAGTCAACGCCAAGCCAGGACCTGTATTGGCTGTCTTCAGGCAAGCCTGGTTAATGATGTCTTGGGGAACAGGTCAACGCCAAGTTAGGGCCTGTATTGGCTATCTCTAGGCAAACCCAGCTAATATTATCTGGTCCGATGAGTCAATGCCAACCCAGGGCCTGTATTGGCTGTCTTCAGGCAAGCTCGGATAATATCATCCTGGCGTCCAAGGCAATGCCAAGCCTGGGCCTGTATTGGCTGTCTTCAGGCAAGCTCGGATAATATCGTCCTGGCGTCCAAGGCAATGCCAAGCTTGGGCCTGTATTGGTTGCCTTTGGGAAGCCTATAATTTGGATGCCACAATTACACCCGTATGGGGCCTTTATTCAATATAGGATGCCCGGACAAATTTCCACACGGGTTGTTGTCAAAATTCTCGTTTTTTCTCCGACCGTTGAAGCAGTCTTTCGTAAAATTTTATTCAATAGCCTGATGTTTTGAGTTCCAAATCTGATCCACTTCTGTGTTTCCGTAGTCGATGATTTCTCTTTCAGAATTTCATAAGCATTTTGCATAATGCTGATAAGTTTACGACATTTGTGCGAGTCCATTTCGCGTGATCGCTAACAACAAGTATACACTGCAAAATTTGGAGTGTGAATGGTGCCTAAATACTGAGGGATGGTCATTTTATAGGTCAGCCCTGTCAAATTCTGAGAATTGTGTAATTTGACATCTATATTCGGTTTGCGTAAAAAAATCTTTGTACCTAATTTTCTAAAAACCAAGACATACAGCTGGTAAAGTGATGATGAAAGCAAACGATAAAATGTATTACTCTGAATAACTCTTATTCCGCAAATCGTAAGTTTACCGTTATACTAAAAATTTTCAGATAATCTAGAATCTTCGACACTTGGCTCATGATTCAGCTATCATGGAAGTTCCCAGCGTCTTTTCACTATCGTATTAGTTACATCGATAACTATGAGAGAACGTTCGAGAGATTTGCGTCACGATATTCAGTTACAAGTCTTGTGACCAGGACCAGAGTCGTTCGCGAAATTGTACGTCTCTCTCATATTATCTTATTCATGATTCTAACCCTAAACATGAGTGGTATATAGAGGGGCTGATCCATGTACGAGCACGTCAGTCTTCAAGTGAGAACTGCAGTACGCGGACAGTGTAGTGAAGTGTGAAAGTAAGTGGAACATGCAGTGATCAGGATCTATCCTAATATTCTAAAGCATTGAATACTACTTACAAATTTTTTTTTCATTGTTCAACTTGAACAAAATGACGCTTGTAGTATACTCACCTGCAGTAGAGTTTTTCGTATTATTTGCATCCATAAAAAAAAATTTCCGTAACTTTCCGTATGATAATAAAAATGATTTTCCAGTGAACTTTGTCACACGTTTTTCTTTTGATTACGCATGAGAACAACTCAATCCGAATCATATTTCAATTGCATTCTCTTACTCTGTTTAGCTTTCCACTGGCGAGATCACGTTTGAACCACTTTGTACCAACGTCACAAATAAAATGGGTAAGTGAGTGATGTACTCAAAAATTTCTCATACTACTTGTATACTATAGCAAACTTACCTATTATGGCAACTGGATATGACTTGTTAAAAGGAGAGTCATATGTTATCACTAATAATTGAGTGAAATTTTGAATCAAAAAAACAGTTTGTTGTATATCGTAATGTATATCTATTCAAACTCTTTTCCAGACGCACCGCCAAATTCACCGCCAACGCTAACCATGAGAGTGCCAAATGAATGGGTGGAGGCCCCAGGATCCTCCGTAGAGGTGATTATGGAAACAGCACAAATCGCAATCGTAGCATTGCAGTCATCACCAGCCTCAGAAATTTATGTTTCTTACGGAGGGGTCTTGGCTCGTCTCGAGAAGGACGCGCGCGGATACTGGTTTAGGAAATGCTAGTATCTAGCATTTTGTTAAATATTTACGATCTACACGGAGAAAAAAATAAAACTATTCATTGCTGTACAGAACAATAATTTGTGGAATAAAAATTATAAAACCACTCAATATCCAACAAATATGTGAGCAAGTACTGTACTGCTATATTCAATCTGTTTTACGCAATAAAAAGAGTTTTTCTATATCCGTCGTAATCGTGTGTCTGAATATTTATTTATCAGATATATCCAACACCTTTCCTCTCGTTATCTTAATGAAATTATGCAACAATAATGAGACGTAGAGTTGAAATTATATCTTTAATTTTTTCCAAACTCATTATATACCTCTACTCCAACCAAATTCCTATACCTTAGTATATCTTCAAATAATAATTTGATATCTTGAATAAGTTCATTAATCTTCATATAAATGTATGATTATTATATCTGTTGAGGTAATGCTTGACTTACTCTTCAAATAATGGTTATATAGTATCCTATCCAACAATTCAAACTGAAATACAATATTACTATATCCTACTTTTTTTATTTCAAATAACGCAATGATACTGTCGTTACCTGATATTGTGATATCTGAATAAGTATTTCTGTTGGAATCCTAAAATTATTTTTAAGGTGAAGGGTTTGTATTGAAATAATAGTAGACAGGTTTTGTGGGGATATTATTTATATAATACGTTTATGATTCATATTTTTCATTGAAGTAAGATTTACATATAGATGATGATCAACGTTTATAATAATTTGATATTACTGCATGAATTTATTATCTTCAATATGTGATTATTACACCTATACTAACACACAGATATATCGAAGTAGTAGTAGTAAGTATAGCATATTTGTGCATAGAACTAGGTGCAGAGTTAAAAATCATTCGTTTTTCATGAATAAAATAGGCTTATGACAGAAATATATATAAAAGTCAAACAATAAATTCAGTAGGATACAAAGTGAATTACACGTAGTTAATATTACATTTTTGTAATATTTTGTATCAATTACTATTTTGTATCAATTACAAAACTGAAACATTGAGCATATTACTATATAATCATGAAAATGTTCATCATTTTTTTTTTATCATTTATATATATATGAATAAATAATTCACTCAAATTACACCATTAATTTTATTCTGACCTATACTTTAACCAAATCCTTCATAAATCATATTCTGCACACCTGGGCCTCGATTTGTCTGTATTCCAAGGGTCTTCTACCTAATCATAGTTATCTAGTCACTCGAATATGTATTTATGAGGGGTAGAGAGTGAATATTATATTTTTGTATTTCTTTCATTTTCAACTCTTGCAATTCGTATGATAAGTAAACAATTAAAATTCATACCAGACACATCGATATATGAGCATAACAGGGAATTAGACCAAAGTTAAAACAACCAGAAAAACATAGTTCTAAGATAAACGCGTCCGAAGTTTTTAGATATATGTACTTTCGAAAAATGTGGAAAACAAAATTTCAAATGACAAACCAGAATGACCCCTTAATCTGGATATTATTAGATTTTTCGAATCATCTAGAAAATGTTTCAGATCTTTGTATTGTAGATCTTATCGTAACCTAATCATGTTTGCATCCTATGAACAGTTTTACTATAATACTATACTATAAGATATATATTTATAGGTGAAGGGTTTGTATTGAAATGATAGTAGACAGGGTTTACGAGGAAATTATTCATATAATACGTTTATTATTCTCATTTTTCATTCAATGAATCGGCATAATTATGAGAGTTGAAAAGTAAATTACTCATAGTTAAATTCAATCTGATTAAATTGACCGCCGAGGTATGCCATCAGGAGCCTATCCTCTTCACTTGCTGTCTTCATTTTCTCGAGGAGATCTGTGTCGTCGTTTAGAACTTTTGCCATCCGGGCTGGTAGGAATACCGTGAAGCTGTCCTCTACATCCACCATGAATCTGGTCCCGAATTTCGTTTGGACTTTGCGGATGTTGCTGATTTGAAAGTCCTTGAACACTTCCAGGTCTGCTAACTTTTTCGTTGGAAGAAACTCCTCCAACCGTCCGATTTTGTTCAGCTTTGTCAGATCCATAATGTGTTCAGATTTTTATATTTCTCAGTCTGTCAGTGATTTTATTCAGATTGGACTTGGTTTCGATGAGACTTTTCACTTCTTCAATATTTTTCAACAGTAGATGTAGTCGTCTTCTCAATACTCTTCTCTGTCTTTGCAGCTTATTCTGCATTACTCTGAGATCGGTTGGAGACTAATTTTCCTCCCTGTATTCTTCGCTTTTTATAGCTGACAATCCCCCTACTAATTTTCTAGAACGTTCCAAAAGATCTTTCCAGAGTTGATTCCGAGAACTATTCTTCGGAGAATCATTAGGCTAATTCCTAAGTAACACGATCCGATGGTCATATTTTTGCAAGTAACTCGATCCGAAGAGAACTTCTCACGGGGTGCCGAATAATTCCAGGAACTGTTTGTCTGCCCGAAGCTTCCAGAATAACCTTGGAAGAAGCTTCTAGAAGACTCTGGTGCAGAGGGTAGGAATTTTATATCAGGATGTGTGACGTTAATTCGAGGTGTATGACGTCATTTTGAGGGTAGGTGACACCATTTTGAGGGTGGACGACGTCATTTGGAGGGTGGACGACGCCATTTTGAGGGTTGACGACGCCATTTTGAGTGTGACGTCATCGTCAGGGGTCCGCGAGCGTGACTCAGACTCCCCCCTCTAGCACCCTCACACGGACACGGGAGGGTGCGTGTGTGTGCGTGCGTGTACGTGTGCACTAACACGCGTTGGTCCAGAACCGGCCTAGTATATCTACTAATGCCCCGTTTGAAAAAGCCAGAGTTAGAAATTAAAACGGCATTTACAGATTTTTTCCGATTTAACGGGGAGAAAGTATTACTAACCATACGTGTAGGCAGCGTAACCGTAACCCAAGGCGCGATCGTAGTAAAGAAATTGTCAATACCCCTTATATTAGGATTAGATCTCTTAGACAAAACCGACGCGATAATGGACCTCGGAAACAATTTATTAATCCTGAATAAACCTATAGCGACCATACCATTCGAAGAAAATGGGAGGAGAGAAGAAAGGCAGGGACGCGACAACAGGGTACAAATAACCGAGATAGGAGATGACCTGTTCAATGCACCGCTTGGGGTGCCGTTGGCCCACTGCGTAGCCAGGGACCTTAAAATGAACGCAGGAATCGCGTTACAATTTAGGAATAGGTTCGGTTCCGTTGAGACGCTCATGAAACAGGACCCAGAAGTCGGCGACATCTTGACACTTCGCAAGGAGGGTCGCCTAATATTTTATCTCGTGACAAAAGAACGAAGCAAGGGAAAACCCACCTACGAGAATCTGTCACTCACTTTAAGGTCACTGTACACTAAACTTAACGGACCCGGCCTAAAGGCAATAGCGATCCCAAAGCTAGGATGTGGTCTGGACAGACTCCACTGGGACATCGTGAAAAAATTAATAAAACGAACTTTTCCCGAGGAGTTCAAAATCTATGTGTACGAATTATCGCAACCTCCTATATTTCAGGTTGAAATATGAAGCTGCACCCCGGAACCGAGGAATTGGCCGTCATCTTCGACGAAAGATTTGTAACAGCATCAAGAACGATAGATGTGGTTAACATATGTAGCAAAATCTTAGTAAAAAGCAATGGAAGGATAGTAGATTGGGCAAAACAAGCACCATGCAAACTATTACAGACGGGCCCCGTAAAGGCAACAACATATATCCTTAATACCACAGAGATAGACGACGCGGAAGATATCGCAGACGCTTTAGCATACGCGAAGTATAGATGCACCGAATTTGACATATTAATGATTAGGGACTTGGACAACGACGTTCACGTCAAACTAACTACGGACGGGAAACACCGCGAAGCATTAATGATGACAACGGACGACGGAACAATTTCAATGTCAGAAATCATATACGAACCGCTCTATTAGATTATTAACCCAATCCGCTATCTTTTCCAGATGATTGGCACCATCATGCAATGCCTCGACCCGGGAGCGATAGAATTCCTTACACAACCTGACGTCGGAAACGTAATAATTGTAAAAACCACCGGGTGGGACGTACAAGTAGTCACTCGAGCTCGACTTATCATCCAACTGGAACTAGTAGTGCTCGAATTACTCCGGGACGGGGTAGTATCTCCAGGAACTTACGACCTAGAGGCGCACTTTGAATTCAACGAAGAAGAATGTCTAGTCTTTTTGAACAAACATTTTAGCCGACCTAACATGATAATATTCGCATCACCGACGGGTAGCCCCGACATTTACATAAAAATAGTGAAAGATCATGTGTATTATTACACGCAATTTAGAGTAGAAAGCGGATACCCCTATCGAATAAAAAACGCTAACTTCCTTACTATCGAAAGAATCGTTCTAGGCAACCAACAATCAGGGATGCCACCCCTGATCGAACACGTGGAATTCGATAGATGCTGGAAGGGTTTAGCAAAGAAATTAGCAGCTTCATCCTTACAACTACACCTACGTTCTAGATACGATGAAGCTCCCATCAGCCGAAACGGTAAGGTTTTACTTAGTACCGGACAACGTACCCACCACCCGAACTACCTTGAAAATTAGACACAACCACATAGAATCCAATTTAGAAATGGATAACTCAGTAAGGAACGGGATCATCAAATTGTTAAAGGATAGAGATATACCATGGAGCAATTATGTACTGTACACGATAATAACGTATACGGAAGATGATTTCTTGGAAACAAGGGAGAGGATAAAGACGACGAAACCTCCGGTGGAAAACGCCCTGGTGTTTCTGCTAGGAAGACACTCACCAGGGTTTGAACAAGTTTTTGTTAAGATTATTTGTGATCATGATTAATGAAAAATTAGGGAAAAGGGAGGCTAGTCGTAAAATATCTATTACAAGCAGGCAACCACCATCACGGACGAGGGCAGGTACCGCGAGGCCAATACCTCCAAGGGACCCCCCCCCCGGCCCCTTTTTTTTCTCTTCTTTTATTTTTTTTTCTCTTCTCTCTCTCACTACTACTACACGCATAGGATTAAGAATAGCATCTCATGCCCCAAATATCCCGTCCTGAAATCCCGAAAATAAAACCTAAAACCCAACCCATAACCATCGATATAAACTATTTATTGATTCACGTTACATAATCGAAATGAGGTACGTCATTGACATATTGGGATTCTGGGGGAACACCAACGTATTCCTAATAAAGGAAGTGGCCGTAATATGTAATGATCCGACCCGAAACGGCCACCTGATTCTTAAAATCGACGGGGACCATTCGATGTTAGATGAACACACTCAACGAACCAATGGATGGTTACTGTCGAAATACCACGGACTAACCTGGGAGGAAGGGACAGCGGGTTTCCAGGACCTCAGTGACTTTGCGAAAATAATAAACTCAGACCCGAATGCCGATGTATTTACTAAGGGGCCAGAGAAAGCGCGGGTACTAAAACAGTACTGCGCGAATGTATTCAATCTCGATGACTTCGATTGCCCATCGATGGACGAGCTAATCATGCAATACCAAAAAAGGAACCCCACGGACCGTGAAAGACGCTGCTGGCGACACAGCCAGATGGAAGAAAGATTCCATTGCGCATGTAAGATCGCCAAAGCAATGGGGTTATGGGCTGAAGAATTTTTCAACGGACCCCAGTTGACTAACCCCGCCGACCCAGTAACTCCCACCACTCAACTAGCGACCAGAAGCAACAGAAAACAAGATGCAAACGTCCTGAAAGTATTGGAAGGGGTGGTCGACGCCCTGAACCGTTACTTAGAAAGTGAATGGTGAAGAAAAAGTGATAAAAGAAAAACACACAGAGACTCTAAGAATGAAAACGATATCATAATAATCTCTATATATATATATACATATTTTTCTAAGCCCAATTATCGCCTTAGGTTACTAAGCATAACTCTCGAATATATACCTTTTTTACTTATGTACTTCACCTGCATTTTATTTGCTCTTGGATCCATCCTATAGGTCCCGGCGTACCGAATAAACCGAATCCAATCTAAAATCCCTGAGAAACCTCTCTCCTTACTCTAGGGGCACCTAAACTATCGTGCCAGTTTTAACATTATAACGATAGAATAAAGCAACCTCAGAATCAAACGGATAAACCAAATACTTTACAAAATTAGACTTACAGGCCTAAGGGCAAAAGATTAAGACTTAAAACTAGACTAGAAATAAATAAAAGAGAGAAAACCCCTAAACTGTCAAACCCAGGTAACCTACTCTGAACCGCGCAGCGACAGAATATATTAAAGGAAAATCCCTCAAAATATTAATTATTAAGAATTAACGTTAAGAAGGAAATTGTAAACTACAATTTATTGTATGTATCTTTAAATAAGCTTCACTGAAAACTCTTAAACTCATAAAATCTCGCAACAGTATGAACACGTGCGAAAACTTAAAAGAGCGAGTAAGAACAAACCCCAGGTATTAGAAGATCATATAAAACCTAAAAAGACCCTTACGGTCACAGAGGAAAGAATCGCCCTAGCAACAAGAGAAAACGCAACGCGACAAACATCGAAACTCAACATGCACCAGGCACGTGAAGAGGCATAAACAAAGACAAAGATCAAGGAACTCTTCGAGAGACAAAGAACTCTATGAGGAACAAGGGCAAGGACTACGAGAGGCGAACACCAGCTGGGGGGCTAGTTGAGGGGAAGGAAAGACCCCGCAAGAACACCCCCCAATGGAAGATTTAAGTCCATATAAGGCAATGTCACCAACATCTCCGGGCCCTAGACCAATCATAGGCAAACCAGACCCCCACGCGAAACTGCGGCCCAATCAGCTAAGGCCCTTCGCACCAGCCTAATCTTGGACCCCGCACCCCCGATTCATCATATAAAACCACCGCGACCCAGCAACAGGTCTCTGGTCTCTCGTCTTCCCCTGCATCGAACCGCACTCGACGTCTCTTCACACCAGCTTCGCAGAATCCTCAATTTCACATCTCCGACTTGAAGATCCAACGAACCTCAACGAAGAATCAAAACTTATAACTTTTACATATCACGCTCAGTTTTCAAAAACGTTCATTCATACTCATTCTTTCCGAATACGGAACTTAGCTTCAAGTAAAATCCATTTTCAAAGTAACCATTCCAGTGAAGGTTATATTAAAGCCAGGAATCGCGGTATATTATCAATAAAGTCAATTAACCAGTTCAAATTCGAGTAAGATCAATCTAAATCATTTATCCTTCGCCACCCCCTGATCCAGTTAAAACCTAAGCAACATTGAAGACTAAGGAGAAACCGACTCAGGGAAAGAGCAATCATAATCACACTTTAAAATAATCCATTCTCGCACTATTCAATTAAAAGACTGCAAGTCCGAATCAAGAAGATAAGATTCAAACATTAGGATATTCAAACGAGTAGTTAGATGAGAGCATAAATAGTTAGATAGCGCGACTCCTCTGAATTTGATATTAGTGTAAACAACCGAACCCCGAGCGCGTGGTGAGATAGCCCAGACACCATGCGCGACTCTACGTCGCCAACCTCCCCTAGGCTAAGAGGCCCTTAAGGGCCCAAGACACCTCCCCCGCTTCGCCAAGGGTAGGGACGGAGGTCCCACGAAGGGTGGGACTCACTTCCAACAGGGACTTACTCGCGACAAGTCAAATATCACACATACTGCATATTATATTATACTCACTATCTCTGACATATTGTACTTTAAAAATATAAACCATTCAACCATTACTGGTACAGTTTTCTTACATTAGATTAATCCTAGTGTTGCCGCGAGACGAGACGAGACGAGAATTTCTCTTTTCTCGTCTCGTCTCGACATTGTCGAGACGAGAAATCATACCGTCTCGTCTCGAATATCGAGAAAAAATTGGTCTCTCGTCTCGAATTTTTCTCGACCTTGAGATTCGTCTCTCGTCTCGTCTCGAATTTTCTCGACTGACCGTGATGGAAAATGTCGGCATAACATCTTAATATCGATTTATTTTTTATTTTGGTGCTTTATATCTTCGACTGTACCGCATGTACCTGTTATACTGCAATTAGTTGAATGCGGCTCGAAATATGAATCACAATTCTGGTATACTTCGAGACAGTAAACAGAACGCAACAAACAATCAAACGTAGAAAAAATATAGAATAAAAGAGAAAGGGATGGAAGCAATTGAGATTTTAAAATGTCTACCCAAGCATATTTTTTTTTTTTTTTTTTAACCATCAGCTATGGCTACGCCAAACATCCCCAAGCTGTATTATGTCCATCCAGTCGTATCTGGCTTCAAGCGCCCCAACGCTCTATACGGCGCGGCAGTCGAAGTGCAACTGAGTAGTTGGGTGCCCCCACGCTTCAGTTTTCGTGGCCGTGGAGTCGCTCTCTCTATCGGCTCTAGTAAGAGGCTCGACATAAGAGAGAGAACGTCGTCGCATCGCTTGCAGGCTTGAGCAGGCAAATAGTTGCGGAGGAGAAAAAGACAGCGCTCACGATCACGATCAGTCCATGTATTCTTCACCGAAGTGTCTATTTTGTTTTATCTTTCGCTATTAAAAACTGTTACCGTGATGAAGCGAGCATATTCGGGTGTGCGTGACAAAAAACTAAATAAATCTGCGAAAACTGATAATGAACCCGAACCTCAAAGAGACGATGAGAGATTACCGTCGACAAGTAAAAGTGCACATAACGTAGATCGAGACAATCACGGCGTATCAGTCAATAAACGTTACGGTGAATACTTTGAGTTCCAACTTGTAAACGATGTGAAAAAGGGCATATGTAAAATATGCCAAAAAAGAGGCAATGTGGTAGAAATAAAAATGTTACAATCGAATACCTCTGGATTGAAGCGGCATCTACAAAGTAAACACAGAGAAATTTACGATGATCTACATCCGACCACGTCGAAAGAAGGAAAATCTCAGCAAAAGCTAGAGGAAGCGTTTGCTCGTACAAACAAAAAACAGGTAAATAATTCAGGCACGTAGTATAGAACATTCTCTATCAAATATCAGCATGACGTATCGTATTTTTTTACATATGCATAATTATCGGTACAGGTTTTGAGTGAAAAAAGTTTTCACTTACTTCTCGTAGAGTGGTTGTCAGTCAAATATTTGCCACTCAGTTTCTTCGATGACGAAACAACACAGAGTTTCTTTCAAGCAATCAATCCCAAGCTTGAGTTTCCAAAACGGACCGCTTTGACTGCTTTAATTTCGACGATTTATGGAGAAGTTCGAGACATTGTAACGAAAATATTAGAAGACAACGATTCGAAAATATCGTTCACCGTTGATGCTTGGACTTCAATACGGTCCAAATCTTATTATGGAGTCACTGTTCACTTCATCGATAGAAAATGGAAGATCCATTCACTGGCAATCGACTTTATTCCGTGTCATGGAAACCATGCCGGAGTGGACATTGCGACTTTGGTCCACGACTCGTTGGAAAACACAGGACTTGAAAAAAAAATACAAGGAATTACTGTTGACAACGCATCTGTAAATACCACTTTCTTACAAGAACTCGAGAACATTCTGCGCTCTAAAGCTGTGACGTTTGACTCCAAAGAGCAACATTTTCATTGCTTTGCACACGTTCTGAATTTGGCAGTTCAAGATGTATTGAAAACATTGAAAGTCGACCACACCGAAGAGGAAAGCACGAACGATTGGGACGATGAAGCAGAATCTGACACTGACAGCAACGGTGAAATAACAGCTTCAGGTGATAATGAGACATCGAATCTGCCACCTATCGTAAAATTGAGATGTCTGTGTAAAAAAATGAAAAAATCGGAGAAATTAAAAAATAAACTGCGAGACTATTGCGGGGTTTTTGAAGAAAAACTAATTGACTTGCCTCTCGATGTCTCAACAAGGTGGAACAGCTCATTTGATATGATCACAGCGAGCCTACAAATGCAAAGATCGATTTCGGCTATTACGCGTAACAACGCAGATCTGAAACATCTAACTATTACAGAGGAAGAGTGGACGCTGCTCACCATATTTCAAAAGTATCTGCGATGTTTTAAAAAATTTTCGATGATACTGAGTGGCGATCAATATGCTACACTTCCATCTGTCGTAGTTGGAATCAACATTCTCATCGATAGTATCGAAAAGTTATGTCACACGCTAGATGAAAAGCTCGATCGCAGTAAAAGTGACGAATCTGTGATTCTCGCATTTCAATCAGGTCGAGATAAATTGTTGAAGCATTACAACAAGACCAACTGGATCTATTGCGCAGCTTTGATACTGGATCCTCGTCATAAATTAGTGACGTTTGATAAAACTTCTTGGGGCAGAGAGCTTAAAGAACAATCATATGACGAGTTCAAACGCATTTTTAAGAAGCAATACGTTCTAGATACGGATGAAGTCGAACCATCTTTGTCCATTGATTGTGACGACTCTGACGATGAGTACACCAAATCAATTAAAGAACTGTACAGTCCAGAAGCACCGAGCTGTCCTAAATGGGAGGTTGAACTTCGCAATTATCTACAAATGGATAAAGCCGATCTGAAAGTGAACATTTTGGATTGGTGGAGGCAAAATGGAAATTCATTTCCAAGGCTTTCGAAGATGGCCCGAGATTTGTTGGCCATTCCGGCTTCAAGTACACCAGTTGAGCGTTTGTTTTCGAAAGCCGGGCTCGTAATTCGGAAACATAGGAACAGATTGAGCGACAAGAATGCAAAATACCTTTTATGTCTGAACTCATGGTTCCAGTGTTCATTGTCGTCTAGGATAAAGGATGAAATGCAGCAGTAAGACTGTGAATACTATGGCAATCTCTTTATGTCATGTAATATCCTAATGTCACAGTAATATCGTAATGTCATTTCATGTATACCTAACCTACTATTCCTACTAAGGTAATATCGTATGTTGATTCAACCAAAAAAAATACCAGAGTACAAAAGTGCCGTGCACGATACTAATATTTGTAATTCAATCTTTTACTTTCATATAAATAAATGTCCATTATCTTCGTTTTCCAAATAATTGCCCCTTTTTATTTCCCATAGATAAAATGCTTATATTATACCAAAAGAACTCAGTTAATTCGCATGATTAATCATATCGATAGGTCGAGACTCTCGACACTCTCGCCGTGTCTTTCTCGTCTCGTCTCGACTTGGACGAGACGAGAGAAAATCGCTCTCTCGTCTCGTCTCTCGACTCTTCATTCTCGTCTCGTCTCGTTTTTCTCGACTCTCGCGGCAACACTAATTAATCCTGTCCACTGTATTTCAATATTTTATCGGTAATTGGTGACCCAGAACTCTCGAGCGTACGTCTAGGTTGTCCGCCGCGATATTTCCAGTAGCTAGCCTCTAGATTTATCCGCTGTGACGTCACCAGCAGCAATCTAGTAGTTTGATAGGTGACGCCACTTGATTTGCGCGCTAATATTTGAATAAAAGTCCAATTAGATATTCAAATGAATAATATAAAATAATTATAGATGAGAAACTGAACGTTCCCTCGAACTTTTGTTAATATTTTCAGAACACTTCAACTAAAAGATTATATATTATATTTAGGTTGCAAGAAATAGAGAGTTCAATATAAATAACACTTAAAGAAAGTCCGTTTGCAATTGTTTACGTTCCCACGGACCAACGTTCGTGAGAATCGAACTCGGGGATGCATAAATGGATAGGCGATAGGTGATATAGACCAGACGCGTCGACAAGTGCTCTGGAAAGAAGGTCCGAGAAAACGGGACGATCTCAAGAAGGGGCAAGGCCCAACCCCCGTAGTCGGAGGAGGGCTATGACGCATTTGCCCCTCCGCTGTATTTTCTTACCCCTTAAGGCTAGGTTAAGATGTATGTTAAATATATATATGAATAAAAGCTTGTGTGTGTGTGTGGATCTTCCTCCCTGGAGATCCGCCTGAGACTCACTTCCATCTTGGGACTCGCTTAAGTCACATATAGAATTCTCTCAATCTCTTATCCAATAAAATAATTAGGTGCTCTCAGTATATATATTGCATCATAATTTCACCTGTTCACACCGATCCCTCTTCTCTCCATATTTCTTTCCAATTTCTCGCTGAAGTGTTCATCAGAACTTTGGGGACTAACGAACTTCACCCTATTTCAAATAAACGCCTACTGGTAGTTACCAGAAGTACGTAGGACGTCACACCGCGAACGCCGCTCCGACGTCACAACGGATCGGTCGTACGGTGGCGCCGTGGGCTTTGTCGGCCGCTAGTCGTAACAAACGCGAGGCCCACTGACACTTAATATGCACGCATTGATGCATGTGTACCTACCACATGTACCACAAGGATAAATCGAGTAGATGAAAAGAAAGAAATAGAACAACGGTAAAACTGCTTGTATAACATTATGAACTCAACTTTTGACTTGTAGGCTATCGATGATAATTTTCTCCCACCAATTGAATATATTAAACATCTCCCTACATATAAAGCAGATAAATACGATTTTATCTATGATGGATTTTATCCCGTACATGCTTTTCCTTGTGTTACAGTTAGCTAAATATTACAGCATTTTTGACTGGGCTACGCCAGTGTAGTGTAGCTATCTTCATCCTCTTTCTTCTCTATGAGGAAGAGAGAGACAAAGATGGCTACACTTCACCAGTGTAGCTCGGTGTAGCCCCAGTCGAAAATGCTATTAATGATTAATATTATAATTAATGACTTATAAACGATGTAGATCAAATGATATTCCATGATAATGCATCATACTTTTACGCTGTACGTTCATAGAAGGTGAAATAAATATTATAATACATACCTCTGTGTGATTCATTGTGGAAATATGTATTAGCGTATCTATTACATATCTCACAAGATATGACCTTCAGATGACATTCACTTCCAAAACTCATGTTCCCCCTTCAAATGCAACAACTTTTCCATATAACACTTTTCAGTAGAATCAATAATAACCAAGTTATTCGCGGTGACAGAGTTAAATGGACCACCCTGTATATTAGTTATGTGAACGGATCGGCACCATCAATGTAAAATGCTGGAACGACCCGTCCACATGAAGGACTGATAAGCTGACCATGACTCTCACTATCAAAAATCCAGAATTAGGTAAAAGGGACAAATAGTCAACGAGCGGCGAAGATCAACCCCCGATGGCTGACCACCCGGGTACTCGAGTCCGTTTATATGAGATTATCATTCGACGAAACCAAAGCTATAGAATAAATAAATATTTCGAGTTACTCAAGCCTATTTACGAAATATAATCTGCCAAGGAGAATATGATGATAAATTCGGACCCGATACCTCTGAAATAAATACCACGTACATATGAATCATGGTTAGCTGCATGAGGTCCATAGCTTAAAACATAAAGACCCCCACTACCTATTTTTTAGGTCCTTCAGAAACCCCCACGCCAAGACCAACAACGTTATTAGTTCTGCCTAATTTCCAATCAGGCAAAAGATCGAGAATCGCTACTCTGGCTGTGAAATCGCTAAGGTACGCTCGTAGGCCTATTCCTGCATAACGCGTTCAACTCAGTGCATTAAGATTCAAATACATAAGAACCCCTTGGTTCATATTAACAATATTCAAATCTTTCAAACTCATCACAGTGAAAAATATTGTGTATTTTTAACACAAACGGCCTGTGTTGAAAAATTTTGTGTTGATTTTTGTGCGTTAAATTGACACTTTTTTTGTGTTGATCATTTTTAACATAAAAAAAGTGTTGTTACTATTGACATTCCAAAATTTTTAGGTTATTCGCTCCTTTTCGAGACGATATTTCAACACAAAATTTGTTGGACCTGTGGACCTGTTGGACCTGTTGGACCAAAATCTGTGCAGAATGCCGAACAAAATCAAAGGTATGGGGCATTATATCCGAGTGAGATACTTTTCTACACAAAATAGTTCTACACGGTCAATGTTCTACATAAAATGTCAGGTCCCTTAAGGCTTAACTCACAATAAAATATCTTACCAAATATTGTGAGTCGAGCGTGTCGAAAAATGTGTGCTTGCAAAGAAAATAAAAAAAAACCGTACAAAAAAAAGGTCGGTGTAGAAAAAATTCGATGTACAAAAAATAGGTGTAGAAAAAATTTGGTGTAGAAAAAATCGGTGTAGAAGAAATCCGGTGTAGAAAAAAGTAGTGTAAGAAAAATTTGGTGCAGAAATTTGAAAAATGAGTTTAAAAATCAATATTTCTTTTTCCGTCGAGGCGGTAGGGTATAATATCGCTCGGAAATTATGCCGCAAATTCGAAAAAAGATATATTTTTCCGAAGACCCACCTCCGATTATGAATTTCTATAGAGATTCCAGTTAAGAATACTATTTCGAACCAGCTGATCAATTTTTTTCCGGAACAATTGAAAAATTAGTTTAAAAATCAATATTTCTTTTTCCGTCGAGGCGGTAGGGTATAATATCACTTGGAAATCACGCTGCAAATTAAAAAAAAAAAAGATTTCTCGAGACAACCACCTCTGAATTTGATTTTCTATGATGATTCTAGTTTGAAATACTATTTCGAACAAGCTTATCAATTTTTGTTAGGATCAATTCAAAAATGAGTTCAAGAATCGATACTTTTTCTTCCGTCGAGGCGTTAGGGTATAATATCACTTGGAAATCACGCTGCAAATTAAAAAAAAAAAAGATTTCTCGAGAGACCGACCTCCGAATTCAATTTTTTATGATGATTCTAGTTTGAAATACTATTTCGAACAAGCTTATCAATTTTTGTCAGGATCAATTCAAAAATGAGTTCAAGAATCGATATTTTCCTTTCCGTCGAGGCGTTAGGGTATAATATCACTTGGAAATCACGCTGCAAATTCAAAAAAAAAAAGATTTCTCGAGAGACCCACCTCCGAATTCAATTTTTTATGATGATTCTAGTTTGAAATACTATTTCGAACAAGCTTATCAATTTTTGTCAGGATCAATTCAAAAATGAGTTCAAGAATCGATATTTTTTCTTCCGTCGAGGCGTTAGGGTATAATATCACTTGGAAATCACGCTGCAAATTCAAAAAAAAAAAAGATTTCTCGAGACAACCACCTCCGAATTCAATTTTTTATGATGATTCTAGTTTGAAATACTATTTCGAACAAGCTTATCAATTTTTGTTAGGATCAATTCAAAAATGAGTTCAAGAATCGATATTTTTTCTTCCGTTGAGGCGTTAGGGTATAATATCACTTGGAAATCACGCTGCAAATTCAAAAAAAAAAAGATTTCTCGAGAGACCCACCTCCGAATTCAATTTTTTATGATGATTCTAGTTTGAAATACTATTTCGAACAAGCTTATCAATTTTTGTTAGGATCAATTCAAAAATGAGTTCAAGAATCGATATTTTTTCTTCCGTCGAGGCGTTAGGGTGTAATATCACTTGGAAATCACGCTGCAAATTCAAAAAAAAAAAAAGATTTCTCGAGACAACCACCTCCGAATTCAATTTTTTATGATGCTTCTAGTTTGAAATACTATTTCGAACAAGCTTATCAATTTTTGTCAGGATCAATTCAAAAATGAGTTCAAGAATCGATATTTTCCTTTCCGTCGAGGCGTTAGGGTATAATATCACTTGGAAATCACGCTGCAAATTCAAAAAAAAAAAGATTTCTCGAGAGACCCACCTCCGAATTCAATTTTTTATGATGATTCTAGTTTGAAATACTATTTCGAACAAGCTTATCAATTTTTGTTAGGATCAATTCAAAAATGAGTTCAAGAATCGATATTTTTTCTTCCGTTGAGGCGTTAGGGTATAATATCACTTGGAAATCACGCTGCAAATTAAAAAAAAAAAAGATTTCTCGAGAGACCCACCTCTGAATTCAATTTTTTATGATGATTCTAGTTTGAAATACTATTTCGAACAAGCTTATCAATTTTTGTCAGGATCAATTCAAAAATGAGTTCAAAAATCGATATTTTAGTAGATAGGCAAGGGGGGTTCTGGGACAATCTAGGTCAAATATTCTGTCCCAGAACCCCCCTGTGTTCTGATTGGTCGAAGCCCCCTCCCACTCGCTGCGAGGACGTCCCCCTAACGGTAATCTATAATTTCACAATTTTAAGGACGTCCTCCTAACGGTAATCGATGATTTCGCAATTATAACGGAATATTTCGCAATTTTAATGGGATCTATCGACATAAGGACCGCCTCCTGTACGTATATGTCAATTTTGTAAAACGCAAGTACCGCCCCCTATAGTAACGGTAATTTCGCAAGGGGGGTTGTGTCTGAATTTATGCGACCTGATTTCTGAATTTCTGAATTTCTGAATTTCTGAATTATGCGACCTGATCTCTGAAATGATGCGATCTAATATCTGAAATGCCGCAAGCCCCCTCGATCGACGCGAGCTCGATCGATGCTGGCTTCGTGTTGTCTGAATCGTTGTCAAGACCTACTTTACCCGTGAGCGCGCGCGCGCTCTTACCGACCGTCGAGTGAGAACATAACCTCCCTGAAAAAACCATACCGACGATTTTTTTCGTTATAGTTTCGAACGTTCTGTTTGCTATGTATTGGTGGCCCTGAAAAGGGCCGATTTGATGGCCCTGAAAAGGATCGATTTGTATGCCTCTACTCGACCGCCTTGACGAAATCCTCTCTGAAACACACATATTCTAATATCAAAAAACTGAACGATTGTAATATTAACAACTGAACAACATTCCTATAATATCAATAACTTTACGACATATGTATTCGAAATTATATATATATATATTACCTTACGCGGATTCGTAACCTTCATCGTCTGCAGAATACAAGAAATTGAACCACATAGCCCCCAACTCTGAGACTGAGGTTTGCGGCGGAAAGGGATACGTTGACTCGAATTCGAGGCGAATGTCCACGGGTCCGGATTTCAGGGAATCGTTTTGCTTCGAACAATCGATGACGATGAGCGGTGCGTATTTTAAAAATTCGTTCCTGCTCAATAATGGTTCGGGATCCTTGGCGTAGTACGATGTCTGGAAGTTTGCATACATATCGTAGAGCAGAGCGTACTGGTTGCGAGCAACATCGAGATTTAGGTTTCCGTAGGGATAACTCTGCGAGTTGAGAAAGAGCTTCACATCTCGGATGCTGCAGTGATCGAAATGACTTGCGTTCATAGCAACATTATTTTTTCGACCCGTCTGAAAGCCTACTACAACGTATCGGGGTTTTTCCAGCTGAGTGGAGGTTTTTACGACCCAGACATGCTTCGAGGTAGCGGGTAGTAGTGGATACTCGTATAATTCCCACGAGCGGTAACTGATAGGGATGGGTGCGTCTTTGGCAATATAGTTCAGCAACTGGATTTTTCGTTGATCGGAGACCTTGATGTACGGAATCATCCACTCGAGTTTAAGTAGAGAAATTTTAAACTGTTCCACAGTACCATCAGCGGCTGTCTGTATAATTGCATTCGTGTCGGTGTTTGTCCTTGTAAGAATCAACTCGTGCTTGGCATTGACGATTATTCGGCGATAGTCCTCAGCGAAACCCAGCAACCAACTCAGCGGTATGGAGATATCGAAGTAACCGTTCCCATCAACTATTTCATTGTCGTTGTCATTGTCGATCCAACCGGCGTTCTCTCGCAGAGACCTTTGGCTAGGACTTTGCGATATGTAATTCTTCATGAGGGTTGTGATACCAACGTTCTTATTTCGATCGATCTCAACAGCATTCAGCTCGTAGCGTATATCCTCAAACAGATGACAGATGGTATTGTTGACTAACTTTGTGGCAGTGACCGGAGTTCGCCCATCGGCCTTGGTCAATCTACCGTATACGTGCAGCGAGCTCCTACTCGGTAACAGACATAAATCTTGATGTTGAACGGCGATCCGAATTTCATCGTTGTTTTCGAAGCTCGTTGATGCGAAGGGTTGATGCGCATGAGTCTCGTAGTGTGCGACGGACTCGTCAAACACAATTGGTTTTTGTATCGTTAGGATCTCCTCCATGGTGCAAAGCAGACGATTGTAAGACAGCAGAATTGTACTCTTACTTTCCGGTTTATCTTCTTCGAATAACTCTGAGCCCCAGACTCTTCAGGAACTTGATGTTTTGACGTCTGAGCTCTCCGGAAGGTGTGCGACGACTGCTCGTCCCCCGACATGCCGGTTCTATTTTATAACTCCGGCCGACTTTAGTTTCAAAAACGATACCCATTACGATTTCACGTGCAGTCTTATCGTTACCACTTCACCTTGGAAATTAACCAATCTTCCGTCTTGATCGACTAGTCTGAGCTGAAGATGATCTATTGCTTGAACGGTGATCGGAAGGTAAATGACGTTCGATGGTACTTCGATGATCTTATATCCAGGTGGGACGACGGGGAAAAACTCGTGAATGGTGTGCACTTGTTGTCCGTTGAGGTACGCACCCGTAGTGACGTTGCACTCGACTCGTAGGGAGTTAACCTTGAGAATGGCTACAGGCAAGTCAGATGTATGTGTGACATCTGCTTCAAGGGTGCGTGGAGTGAAACCCAATAGTCGACCGATAGAGTCGGAGGGTTCAAAATTTATCTTACGATTGCACTTGATTTCGCTACACAGCGTATTGTTGTTTGCTCGTAGGTCGATGGAGACGTCACGATCGGCTAATACTTTTTGCACATAACTCTTTATGTCTTCAATTTCGTAGCTTCCGGTGGGTATGGTTATAACTTCAATCCCATCGATGTGAAGCTTGTTGTTATCCTCATCGATGTTGGGAATCGAGTTGAAGGTTAGCAACTCGACGAGTCCTAACGTGTAATTTTTGAACGGTGATAGCTCGATGGGTGGGAAATAGTAGGCTTCTAGTACGGATGACGTGCCCGATAGTGTTAACGTAAAAGAATCACCCATGATGATCCGCGCTCAACTGATGTTTTGCGTGACGGAGGAAAGCGTTTTATAGCAGTCCGCTGAGGAATTTGAGGCACAGATGTCCGCACACCACCGTATCATAGTCTTGATATTTTTTATGATTATACATTACAATGCTACCACCACCGAGGTATGTCATGAGATCTTTGGGTGGTTGTAAATCACCAAAGCTGTCAAAGTAAATGACTTTGTTGTTCTTCTTTCTGTACGCAACCCAGTGTGTGCCAGGACCTTCTTTATTGTCAAGATTCACTATGGCAGCTTCGTACTTTCTCGGTCCACCTTTCGGCATTCCGTTTCTCATGTACACTCCGCGAAACCCCGGAATTTTCATAATCTCAGCGTACTTCAGCAGATCGAAATCGGTGAGTGCTCGGTGTGGTAGCCTTACGTGTTTTTTGGATTCAACTGAAGACCTAAACCTTTTTTGTAGGGTTTCAGGTACAACCCCTTTCCCAAAGCGATCGCCTCCATTGTCTCGTTGTGACGTTGCCGCTCATTTAATTCACGTTTTGCTGCGCTTGCCTCATTCACAGCTTTTGCAATACCAGCTGCCCCACCTGCTAGAGCTCCGGTAGCACTCAAACCGGCTAATAGAGGTATGAGAAAGGGTAGGAAACCTCCAATTTTTTTTGGTACAGGGAGAATGCGTGGAGTTTTCACCTTGTTCCTACCACCCGCGTTTTTGACAGCTTCGCGTGCCCCTGTGAGAGCCGACTTGACGGGGTTGGTACTGTTCGATCCCATGGAAGCTCTTGCCGCCTTTACTATTTGTTTCAATGAGATTTTTTTCTTGTCGCAAGATTTTTTCCTCGTGGAGCTTTTCTCCCGTATCCCCATACCTAATTTCCTTTTCACTTTCATTGCGTTGGTTACACCCCAGGCGGCTGCCTTTTCCGTAACGCTCGCGTCTTTGGCGAGCACGCGGTGCCAGGCCTTCTCCGCGAGTACTTTGTCCGCCTCGTGTCGAGCAGCAAGATTATCTCGTTCTTTCGAGTAAGCGATGTCGTGTTCCTTGCACGCAGCGTCTAGAGGATTGATGCCCGGATCACCGCGCGCGAGTCTCTTCGCTAATTTGGTGCCAGGTCCGCAGTACTGGTAGCTCGGTATATGCAATTCAATGGGAAGCTTGTTGATGATTCTGTTGACGAGACCTTTCCCCCTCGGTCGCTTGCGTTCTCCGTTACGTTTGTGTACGATCATGGTTCCGACACAACTGACTCAAAATCCTATAAATAGCGAGTATTTATAGTTTTTGGAGACAGTCAAGATACATCAGCGGAAAGCGGTCTTTTGGTTGCACCCCTCGTCTTGGGTTAAGCATCATGAAGTTCAAGGAGCAAAGTACCAAGTTACCGGTGATCGATTTCGACAAACTGACACAAACGAATGTGAAGGAACGGGGTAAACGTCACGGTCCGCTACTACCGAATAGCGTGCGCGCAGTGATTTGCGGACCATCCAATTGCGGCAAGACCAATACCCTCTTATCTCTGATCACACATCCCAATGGTCTAAAATTTGCAAATATCTACGCTTATTCAAAATCGCTCAATCAGCCCAAGTACCAGTTTCTCAAAAGGCTCCTCGATTCGATCAAGGGTGTTGGATATTTTCCGTTCAGCGAACACGAGCAAGTGATCAGACCGGAAGACGCGCGACCGAACTCTCTCATGATTTTCGATGACGTAGCCTGCGAAAAACAGGATAACATCAGAGCCTTCTTTTGTATGGGGAGACACAACGCGGTCGACTGTTTCTATCTTTGTCAGACTTATGCTCGTATTCCCAAACACCTCGTACGTGACAATGCTAATATGCTGATACTCTTCCGACAAGATGAAATGAATTTGAAACATATATACGATGATCACGTCAACACGGATATGTCCTTTGCGCAGTTCAGGGACCTGTGCTCAGCCTGTTGGAGCGATAATAAACATGGTTTCGTTATGATCGATAAAGATAGCGATCTCAACGGGGGTAGGTATCGCAAGGGTTTTGACTGCTTCGTAACCATAAATATGAGGCAAGCATTGTGACGACAGCAGTTATAAATCGAACTTAGAAGCATCAACATGCAGAGTGCTGATTTGCATCAACAGAAAGATGTGCTGCATCAAATTGCGGAGGCGAGCGATGCTATACGACGCAAGCATAAAATGTTGAAGATGGGCCGGGATACCAACGAAAAGGCTATGATTGAAGTTTTTAAACCTATAACAAAACCTCTTCAGCAGCTGGTGAATCAGTCGCTGAAACAGGAGACCATCAAGAGCGAAATTGAAGAGACACCTACGAAACTGGAATTCCCGCGAAAAAAGACTAAGAGGGAGTCTGAGGAGGACTCTTTTGTAACGGCTGACGAAGAATCCTCCGACGAGAATGAACCGGTTACCCCCTCGAAGCATGAATCTTCTACCGTTGGCAACGATTTGTCTCAAACGTATCTCCAAATGTTCGAAACAAACGCAGCGAGAGACTTGGATACTTCGTACGGTGTTCGTAGATTGAAGAATAACGTTCTCTGGGTTGGAGATTCTAAAGTGACTTTTGACAAGGATATTATTCATATTGGAAGCATGAGTTATCAATCAACACCAGGCTTACTCGAACTACTGTTCAAAAAATCACCCAGTGACACCATAGTGAGCCGGACAGATTTGGAGAATTACAATAAAATCGTGGTCAACACAAACGCGCATCGAAAGTTTTACCGCAGTGATACGGCTATTCGTTCTGAGAATAGCGATAAATTCAGAAAAATTATTTCTCAAATTCCCACCTCTGTGGGACAGAAGAAGAAGAAGAAGGGTGAAGCCTTACCGCGTCTCAAAATCGTCGCAGGTAAGAAGAGTCGAATGGATTACGTGTACTGGGACGATCCCAATGAGCTAGTCGAACGACTTCGATTCCCGAGTCGAAATTTTTCGCCTATTTAGCTGCTCTAAGCCCTCAAATCAACCTATTTTGACCCTGCCCAACCTATAGCGCCTATTTTGCCCCGCGAAGTCCTACTCGCAGTGGAATTGTACTCCTATTTAACTGCTCTAAGCACTCAAATCAACCTGTTTTGATACTGCCCAACCTATAGCGCCTATTTTGACCCGCGGAGTTCTACTCGCAGTGGAATTGTACTCCTATTTTAATTCTCTACCGCCTACTCAACCTCATTTAGTACTGTTTAACCTGGAACCCCTACTTTGAACCGCTACGTTCTGATCAGGGTTGGAAGTCAATAATTATTTTTACCTATTTCATTAGCCATTATTTTGATAATGTCCAATTAAACATTTTTCAATCATACGTTATATTTGTGATGCGTCGTTAAACTTTCTTCAATCATCCATTACGTTGATGATGTGTAATTTAAAAAACTTGAATTGAACATCACAAATGGATTGCATATATGAAATAATTTCAATTACGCACACTGAGAGAAATTCTATGGGGCCATTCAACAAATACGTTCGCTTTTTTGAACGATTTTAGACCCCCCCCCTATGTAACAATGGTTCGTTTGACTAGACCCCCCCAAAATAATACGTCACAAATCTCTACCCCCCCCCCCCCCCCCGCCCCCCGCTTCGATGCCTTTTTTGATCTATCGATCCATAATTCGATCTATTCAAACGAAATTTTCGTGCCAAAACCAGAATTCTATACATAAAAACCGAACGTCACATTGTCCTCCCCCCCCCCCATGACTTGTAACGTCACATCAACCTCGACCCCCCCCCCCCCCCCCCCCCACCCCCAAAAGCGAACGTATTTGTTGAATGGTCCCTATGTGTAAAATCAAAATTTTTGATAAAATTGAAATTTTTTAATAACCAAAATAACTTTAGGAAACAGATGTTTAGTTAAGATATCTTAGCTGCATTAAAACGTTGATATCATTGAGACAGATGCTAATTTCAAAATTAATAAGGAAACGTGATATATTATTTCAACAGATAGTTTAGCGTAGTCGGTAGAGCGTGCGACTAGTAATGCGAGCGAATGCGTGCGTCCCCGGATCGAATCCCGGCCAAAATAATGCGAAGTTTTTCTAATCTGTAAATTAGCAATATTTCTCTCAGTGCATTACAAACGTAATGTGTAATTGAAATATTTGTAGCATAATTAAGATAAATTTTGATTATGCTTATTTAATGACGTTTTGAATTTTGATATTCACCCCATAAATCCGTGATCACGAATTTCTAGGGTCTGGAGGGTTATACGAGGTTCTCGGGAACTCCTATTTTGAGCCTAAAAGTGGCAAATTGTCCGATATCTGACTGTTTTAGGTGCAAAGTAGGAGGTCATTTTACATTGAAAGTGAACCTCCGGTGACCCTGCACATCCTCCTAAACGGTAGGAGTTACAGGTCGAAAGTAGGCGCTAAATTTCGACTCGGGTTGCTCTACGCGTCCCAGGCGGCCGGTAACACGAGTCACTCCAATGAGATTATTTCCATCATTGAGGAGTTGCGTGAGGCTGGAATTGTATATTAGACTTCTCCAAGAATTGGCAGGGCTCAGTTTTAAAATGAGCGTGGACGTGTTTGGTAGGCAATTGACGAGGGCGAAGGGTGGTAGGCTGTCGGGAAACCGCGGTCCTCCCGGTTACGGCTTCAAAAAGACTCTCGACGGGCAATACGATATGGATAACAAGAGATTAAGTAACCTTGCGGATCCTGTGGAAGAAAATGATGCAGCCTCCATGAGAGTGGTGCAAAGCGCTGTACGGCAAGAAGCTCAACTCTTACACCAAGTCACATCATCTTTGCGAAACGACGTGGCAAATATCGGTAGGAGGATCGAATCTCTCGAAAACCTTGCCACTCACCATTCTCAACTCATTACGCAACTGGAAGAGAAGCTGACAACATCGGAGAAAATCAACGATAGTGAAACCAATTTTATGATAAGAAGCCTGGAATCGAGCGTGAACGCAACTCTGAAACGTCTCGAAGCAGAAAACAAAAACGGACAAGACTTGGCAGTTCATAATTCTGGAATAATAGTGCAATTGGATGAGCGTTTGACCAGACTGGAGGATGGAAGACAAAAAGCTAACGTTGGTGGAGGAACTTCATAAGCCTGCACGAAGGAATTATCCGCGTCGCCGCGTTATCATGCGAGGAATAGACGAGACCTGGCAGGCTGATCTCGTGGATATGATTGCTTACGCGAAATACAACAATGGCTACAAATACCTACTGACGATCATAGATATTTTTTCGAAATTCGCCTGGGCAGTGCCGATCAAGACCAAGAGTGGAAAGGATGTGACAAATGCTATGAACTCTGTTTTCAAGGAGAGTCGCGTACCGAAAAAATTGCACGTTGATCGCGGCAAAGAATTTTACAACACCGAGTTCAAGGCTCTGCTACAACGACACGGCATTACGCTATATTCAACCTTCAGCAACCTGAAAGCCTCGATCTGCGAGCGTTTCAATCGTACGCTGAAAAGTAACATGTGGAAGCGTTTTTCTCTCCGAGGAAATTATAAGTGGCTAGATATTGTACCGGATCTGATGCTAACTTACAACAACACCAAGCATCGTACAATTGGAATGAAACCGAGTGAGGTTACAGCTCAAAACGAAAAGATTCTCCTGCGCAACGTATACGGGAAATTTCAAGTTAATCAAACACGGAAGAAGAAGTTCAAGCTCGGTGATAAAGTTCGAGTTAGTAGGAATAAACATACGTTTGACAAAGGTTACACACCCAACTGGACAACCGAAATATTTACCATAAGTAAGATAGAGAATACTGATCCTGTCACATACAAACTCGTCGACTATCAGAATCAACCGATCGAAGGTGGCTTCTACGAAGAGGAACTCTCCGAAGTCAAACACCCTGATGTTTACCTGGTGGAGAAAGTGCTGCGAGAGCGTGGAAGTAAACTGTTTGTAAAATGGTTAGGTTTTGATAATTCACACAACAGCTGGATAAATAAAGCGGATATGTAATTTTTATTCAATAAAGATATACATAAATATGTAATACATGTTTTTATTCATTTACAATAACCCCATGGTACGGTATCGGTAGTGTTGGGAAGAATAACCCTTTTATCATCGCACCAACTGAGTGCTATTTTCTTTTGTAATACGGTATGAACCTCATGTTTCTTACTCCTAATGAGGTACTGAGGTTTAACTAAATTCTGATGTTGCATGAGACACTTTTTGTAATCATCGAACATGATTGTTCTCAACGTCGCTGCCTTAATACCTTTCGCTCGCTTTTGCTCTTTATCCTCCTCAAAAATTTTAAAAGTGTACAATTTCGCTCGTAATCCTACAAATTCTTTCATAATCTTCCCATTACATTCATCCTTCATTAAACCTACCACTTTCTTATTCGCTAATGGGATTCCATAGATATTATCGAGCGGGTAATCGGATGTATCAAATTTATGAGAATCACGTTTGATGTATTCGTATATGTCGGGAACAGTGAAGTGATACAGAAGACTATCTGTATCCGTGTACAATAACTTTGATCGATCAGCAAAGGTACGTTTAACGTAGTTGTAGTGAAAGTCGTAGATAAAAATCTTGGACAGATCGAGGATGGAAAATCCAGCGTAAATAGGTTTATTAAAGTGTATTTTAACCCTACTGAGCTCGACAATTACTATGTCATTATCAAATATGGTACAGCTATGAAAATTCGGTTTTGCGATGAGTGCTTTCGCTCCGTACCTCCCCTCCCACTGTGTCACTAATTTAACATCTTTTTGCTTTCTTACGTTCTCCATAGTCTTACCGAATACCGCGTTATTCATCAATTTAAAGAAATTCTTCTCAAACTCGTTATTAGACTTTTTTCTCAAATCAGTATTCAGATCTATGTACGGTTTCAACCATGGAGATTGTTCAAATTTCAAGATTCTATGAATTTTCGCTAATTTCATTCCCAGACTTACATATTGTTTCAAATTCTGGTAGTGAACAACGTATTTCTTTTTCGGGAAAAGAGTAGTCATTAATTTGGAATTTTTACTGTGCGAGGGTGTATAGTGTTCGGGGCAAAGAGGTAGGTCCTTGTGTGTTTCGTGAAGCTCCAAAGGATACTCCAAGTCCACCTCAAGAATGTATCCTACATGTGAATCATCGGGAATATTACAAACATTAATCGACTCGTATTCCCACTGGAAAGATCCACGAGGTAAACACTGACTCATCGCTCCACCGTACAGATTGTTTACATCGAAGTACATGAGGTAGGATTCCTCTTTACTGGCATCAAAGTCCTTACCCATATATCTATTGTTACTCTCAGCGTGCCGGTTCGAGCACTGAGCTACACCACCCCGAATCCCCTTTTGGATAAACAAGAGCATCTCCACATCGGTGAGGAGTTCTAGCTCAACACACGTGGACTTGAGCATTGCGTCGAAGGCGAGTCCAGGAGCGGTGTAATAGTGCAGAGGATCCAGACTATACGTAGAATGACAGTTACGACGAAAATTTTCAAAAATATCCGCTAGGAGTAGAACATCCGTTTTCAAATATAAATCAGAGTATTCGCCCAGCGTATCAATATTAAACGTACCCCAGACTTTCATTGCATGTTGATAATTCACTTTCGAGACGTTGGTATCGTTCAATTTTGAATAGAATTTTTCAATCGCTGGTAATTTTTTCTCATCAAGCTTTACCCAACTATCTATATATTCGTAGGGAAATACCCCCTTTCTCGTAAGCAGCTCGAATTCCTCTGCACTATTACACAACCTTCGAACAATTGTTTTATCATTATTATTCAGATATGATGCCAGTTTGTCTAAACTACTTGCCATAAACCGACACGAATCAATGAATCGTAGGCTTACATTTGTATCTTGAATCTTTTTTGTAAAGGAAATGTACCGTTCTTTGTTGACAGGAAGGAGACTCAATTCACCGTCGAACTGTGTAGCTAAAGCTTTGATTAAGAAGTGTGAATCATAGCCGGACAGATTGTGAAAAACTACTGGAATAATATGCGAAGATTTATAATTTAAATTACAGCCCGGATGCGCCACACCGCGGTACTTGCCTGTGAAATGACAATGATCGCGATGTTTTTTATCCGTTGGAGTGAATGGTTTCTCACAAATATGACATATTTTAGTATTATCCATATCTTGTATTTCCTCACTAGTGAGTTGCATCGGTACGTTTCTTTTCAGGTAAAAATTTGTTAATTCTGCTAATTTTTGTAATTCGCTAACGAACCATTGAATACAATCGGGATTACGTTTAATTTCAAATTTTGATAGAGAATCGTCGAAGGCACAGTGTAGATAGTACGCTGTACTATGTGGAATATGCTTTTCATACAAGGTTTCATTCTCCGTCGGCTCGAGGATACACTCTATATCAGCGTATACGACGAACGGTACAAACTCCTTATATCTATAGTTTCTAAAACTTAAAATCTTATCTTCTTCTTTCGGTAATATCATCTTACACTTGTTTATATTTTCACAGTCTTGTTTATGTCTTTCGTACGAGGCTTGAACTTGGAAATGACACAGGCATCTATCACACAGAAATTTTGCGGTCTTATGCTTCGACAGTTGTGAACTTAACAATCTAGATAAATTTTTGATCCAAGCAAAGTGAAAAACCTGCTGACCATTGATTTCTATACAACTATCTATAGCAATAAGGTGGATCGTAGGTTTATCTGTCTTATTTTTACTCAAATAGAGGGGTACTATTTCACTAGGTCTTCTCGATTCGGTTTCCATACCGTAAACGTTGATTGCTAGACAATTGATTCGTTCAAATTTAGAAATATCTTTCAAAGTTATAGGAAACTTGATACCCTCACAGTTGAATATTGTACTCGGATGAGGATAAGAACTTGTTCGAGCAACATTTAGTTTATTATCTGCGGGATGAAGAGCTGCAGCGACGGCCCACAGAAAGCAGAATTCATCGCTGTTCTTGACGTTCACCACAGCCTTCTTCTTCTGTATATCCAGAGGTAGATCCACGTAGGTAGATAAACCTCCACGTAGCGGCTCGTACCGATTAATATTAATCATTAGATTAACAATTTCGATTAATGTCCAACCCGAGTCCTGCTCTTGAAAATCCTCGACTTTCACCAGGAGACGATCGATCAAATTCTCATCGAACCATCTCTTAATATCCGTGGTCGGAAGGATAACTTCATTTTTTGTGTTGAAAAATTTCAACTCTTCGACGGTTTCAGAATTTTTCAGGATGGAAAACTTGCAAGCCAGTATACCGTTCACTTTCAGATTACCTCCTTGCTGTAGAGAATTCTTCAATCGTACAACAGCCAAGGTTTTCGAATCCTGCAAAAAAGATCTCAGATCTTTGTGGCGTAGATTGATTATAACACCGGTACGTATTCGACCTTTAAATACTGATTCCAAGTCCTTCCACTGAACTCTGTCTTTTATCCTTCTCCTCGATGTTCCGATACCTTGACCACTTCGTTGTTTGTTCTTGAATTTCTCACTCAACGATTGAAGTATGGAAACTGTTGTGACGATTCTGTGTCTTTCTCCAACGGAAAGAGTAACTGTTCGCAATATTTTATTCAAGAGTCTGATATTACGATTACACAAATTTTTCCATCGCTCGATTTGATGAGGTGGCGCACCGTGCAACAATTTATAAGCACTTTCTACAATGTTAATTAACTTCAAACACGATTGAGCATCCATTTCTGCGTTTATATCTCACTTCGGTGTAAATAAATGAAAAGTTGAGGGAGAATAACTTTTTGATATGCACAATAAAATTTTATTTTAAATATAATATTAAACCCATTGTTTGAACACCTCGACTTTCAAGAAATCAGTATAGTAAAAAATATGTAATAATAATTTTTACAAGTAAAGAAATTCACACTGGTTGTATTGTCCACCGAGGTACCGTAAGCGTAGACGATTTTCCGCAGCAGCAGTTTCATGTACTTGTAACTGATCCTTGTTATCGTCGAATGCCTTTGATATTCTGCTTGGCAGAAACATCATAAAACTATCCTCGATCTCCACCATGGTTTTAGGCCCGTATTTGGTGGTAACAGATTTGAACGATGAAACTTTATAATCTTTCCCAACCTCCAGCTCTGATATTTTCTTCGTAGGTAAGAAGTCATCCATGCGGCAAACTTTGTTTATATTTTCAGAAGCCATTTTTGCAGATAAGATAGACGAAGCTTCTCAAGAGTGTACACCTTCTTGCACGACTAAAATTCGAATAACTGAAAAACGTTACGAAAAACGCCGTTTTATAGGAGGTGAAATCAAATGTGTGTGCGTACGTGTTCCTCTATTCCTGGAAAAACTTACCATTCGATGAACTTATTTCGTAAAAGTTTCGTCCGCTCTACATTCTTTCTTTACGTGGTAATTAAAGGGGATTCAGTTCATGTGGATTTTAATACCGTTAGTAATACATAAAATATGTAGGTATTGTATCGTTAATATTCGCATGTCTCTATAGAATTCAACGTTAAGCCACTCGTAAAAATTGTTGTGACTCGCTCAAGATAACGCGAACTCGTATTGTTTAGAATACTCAAGTGTTATATATACAGCTTGGCATACGCTTATTTTCTTCCTAGATTATCTAACTATAAGCTATAGGGAACGTTCTACTCGAGTGCATATGTGATGGATAGTTCGAAAAGTATATATGTGATGAATACTTCGAAAGTAAGTATATATACATATATATTCAAATGTATTGGTGTATGACTTTTGGGAGCGTGCACACTACCCCGAAGGGTGCATGGTGATCTCATTCGCACCGTAAACGGTATAGAGGCAAGTTGAAAGAGAATACAGTTAGTTCATTCAGATGGAAAAAGAATTATGAATTTGCATGTTTCTAAGTGGTTCGGTGGAATACAGTGATTTTTAATTTTATTGAATTTCTGATTTTAGTGCTGACGAATCCTTCTTAGAGAGAAAATCTTACAATAATAAAAAAGTAAGTATTTCGAATTACTACAGATTGCTATTTTATATCATTGTTTATCATTCATCTTTGTTTTTTATTTTGTATTTATTTATTTTTTCGATAACCATGCGATATCGAACGTCAACTCTTCCTATTCAAGTTCCTTCCATTTACCATAGTTTGAAAATAATATTCTTTGTACAGGTATGGAGAACAGAGACAATGAATGCTGGCCAATTGATACACTGATCCACGTGGATTGTCGAGATCTATGGCTGTACGAGTCGGTGGCGTATCGCTACCTCCTCCACGTTGTAGCAAAAGAATACGACATCGGATACCAGAATTTCGATGATGATGATTTTGTTCCGGAGGTAGAGATATTCACCGACTCGGATTCAGAAGATGAGGACGGTCCAGAGTTGGACTCGGATTCAGAAGATGAGGACGGTCCAGAGTTGGACTCGGATTCAGAAGATGAGGACGGTCCAGAGTTGGGGGCTATGTGGTTCAATTTCTTGTATTCTGCAGACGATGAAGGTTACGAATCCGCGTAAGGTAATATATATATATATAATTTCGAATACATATGTCGTAAAGTTATTGATATTATAGGAATGTTGTTCAGTTGTTAATATTACAATCGTTCAGTTTTTTGATATTAGAATATGTGTGTTTCAGAGAGGATTTCGTCAAGGCGGTCGAGTAGAGGCATACAAATCGATCCTTTTCAGGGCCATCAAATCGGCCCTTTTCAGGGCCACCAATACATAGCAAACAGAACGTTCGAAACTATAACGAAAAAAATCGTCGGTATGGTTTTTTCAGGGAGGTTATGTTCTCACTCGACGGTCGGTAAGAGCGCGCGCGCGCTCACGGGTAAAGTAGGTCTTGACAACGATTCAGACAACACGAAGCCAGCATCGATCGAGCTCGCGTCGATCGAGGGGGCTTGCGGCATTTCAGATATTAGATCGCATCATTTCAGAGATCAGGTCGCATAATTCAGAAATTCAGAAATTCAGAAATTCAGAAATCAGGTCGCATAAATTCAGACACAACCCCCCTTGCGAAATTACCGTTACTATAGGGGGCGGTACTTGCGTTTTACAAAATTGACATATACGTACAGGAGGCGGTCCTTATGTCGATAGATCCCATTAAAATTGCGAAATATTCCGTTATAATTGCGAAATCATCGATTACCGTTAGGAGGACGTCCTTAAAATTGTGAAATTATAGATTACCGTTAGGGGGACGTCCTCGCAGCGAGTGGGAGGGGGCTTCGACCAATCAGAACACAGGGGGGTTCTGGGACAGAATATTTGACCTAGATTGTCCCAGAACCCCCCTTGCCTATCTACTTATTTTTTCTTCCGTTGAGGCGTTAGGGTATAATATCACTTGGAAATCACGCTGCAAATTAAAAAAAAAAAAGATTTCTCGAGAGACCCACCTCCGAATTCAATTTTTTATGATGATTCTAGTTTGAAATACTACTTCGAACAAGCTTATCAATTTTTGTCAGGATCAATTCAAAAATGAGTTCAAGAATCGATATTTTCCTTTCCGTCGAGGCGTTAGGGTATAATATCACTTGGAAATCACGCTGCAAATTCAAAAAAAAAAAGATTTCTCGAGAGACCCACCTCCGAATTCAATTTTTTATGATGATTCTAGTTTAAAATACTATTTCGAACAAGCTTATCAATTTTTGTTAGGATCAATTCAAAAATGAGTTCAAGAATCGATATTTTTTCTTCCGTTGAGGCGTTAGGGTATAATATCACTTGGAAATCACGCTGCAAATTAAAAAAAAAAAAGATTTCTCGAGAGACCCACCTCCGAATTCAATTTTTTATGATGATTCTAGTTTGAAATACTATTTCGAACAAGCTTATTAATTTTTGTCAGGATCAATTCAAAAATGAGTTCAAGAATCGATATTTTTTCTTCCGTCGAGGCGTTAGGGTATAATATCACTTGGAAATCACGCTGCAAATTAAAAAAAAAAAAGATTTCTCGAGAGACCCACCTCTGAATTCAATTTTTTATGATGATTCTAGTTTGAAATACTATTTCGAACAAGCTTATCAATTTTTGTCAGGATCAATTCAAAAATGAGTTCAAGAATCGATATTTTTTCTTCCGTCGAGGCGTTAGGGTATAATATCACTTGGAAATCACGCTGCAAATTAAAAAAAAAAAAGATTTCTCGAGAGACCGACCTCCGAATTCAATTTTTTATGATGATTCTAGTTTGAAATACTATTTCGAACAAGCTTATCAATTTTTGTCAGGATCAATTCAAAAATGAGTTCAAGAATCGATATTTTCCTTTCCGTCGAGGCGTTAGGGTATAATATCACTTGGAAATCACGCTGCAAATTCAAAAAAAAAAAGATTTCTCGAGAGACCCACCTCCGAATTCAATTTTTTATGATGATTCTAGTTTGAAATACTATTTCGAACAAGCTTATTAATTTTTGTCAGGATCAATTCAAAAATGAGTTTAAGAATCGATATTTTTTCTTCCGTCGAGGCGTTAGGGTATAATATCACTTGGAAATCACGCTGCAAATTAAAAAAAAAAAAGATTTCTCGAGAGACCCACCTCCGAATTCAATTTTTTATGATGATTCTAGTTTGAAATACTATTTCGAACAAGCTTATCAATTTTTGTCAGGATCAATTCAAAAATGAGTTCAAGAATCGATATTTTTTCTTCCGTCGAGGCGTTAGGGTATAATATCACTTGGAAATCACGCTGCAAATTCAAAAAAAAAAAGATTTCTCGAGAGACCCACCTCCGAATTCAATTTTTTATGATGATTCTAGTTTGAAATACTATTTCGAACAAGCTTATTAATTTTTGTCAGGATCAATTCAAAAATGAGTTCAAGAATCGATATTTTTTCTTCCGTCGAGGCGTTAGGGTATAATATCACTTGGAAATCACGCTGCAAATTAAAAAAAAAAAGATTTCTCGAGAGACCCACCTCCGAATTCAATTTTTTATGATGATTCTAGTTTGAAATACTATTTCGAACAAGCTCATCAATTTTTGTCAGGATCAATTCAAAAATGAGTTCAAGAATCGATATTTTTTCTTCCGTCGAGGCGTTAGGGTATAATATCACGAGCAGTCTTGGCACTCATCGAACCCTCTCGCTTTGCTCCATATTCATTAGAGATTGAAGATTTTCAGCATAGACTGAATATCGAAGAGATTAGCGTGAGTAAATCGCAAATCAAACTGGGCTACCTGTTGTTATTATAGTCTGTAACTACGCAATGATTACTTATGCTATTTCAGCAGCCAGTTCAGCGTATAACTTGCTGCGTAGCCATTTGAGATTGAAGATTCTCATCGACGTAGTGCCACGAGCAGTCTTGGCACTCATCGAACCCTCTCGCCTTGCTCCGTATCCATTCGAGATTGAAGATTCTCACTGACGTAGTGCTGCGAGCAGTCTTGGCACTCATTGACGCCCCTTTGCAACATTATTTTTTCAATCCATAAATGCATTCTGATTCATTATATAGAGTTATGTGCCGTACTGTTTTGTCCCGCAGTTCATATAATTAGATGACCATAAGACTCAACGTTAATTGGACTCATTGCATTTGACGACATTATTTTGCCTACCAGACGTGTTTCCACAATTCATCAAATATCGTTAATGTCGTTCAAGTAAATTTGTTACTTCGAAGAACCGTAACAGCGAACCTGTTGATACTCTTTGGATTTTCCTTAATTAAAATAAAAAACATAAATATAATTTGTGTACATTTTTTATTCGAACGCCAAACTTGGATTGAGATTGGAGATTTTCACTTACGTATTGCTGCCAGCAGTTTTCCTAGTCATCGACCCCCCTAGGCGTGCTCCGTAGCCTTTATGCAGTAAGATGCTGAGCGTAAGACTTTTATTATCATCTCAGTTTCAGTTTAATAATGAAAAATGGATCATGCATATCGATTATCAATTCTTAATAAGATGTCCGACACCAATTCTCTGTGTTAATAATCAACTCAGACAGACCCAATCCAGGCACTTGTATTTAATAGGGATAAAGAGAATTGACAAGCCTAAACTGATTCGAAAACTTTGAAAATTGTCCAACAGGTTGACTCTGTTATTAACCTCGTCCCACCCTCTCTTATCCTTATTAGAGCTCGAAATAAATAAATTAAAATGTTTTTCAAACATCTAACACACAGCTCGCTATTGGCATGATCACGATACAGGTTAACCCCATCATCGTCGTCTTCTACACCAAATTATATTCATCGTCTAAAGACCACCCTGGGCGCTTTGAATTCTGTTATTCGCTAACTTATGAAAATAATAACATCATTCCTGTAAACCTTGTGGTTACGCATTCGGCGTGGAAATTTAATGATTACTTATAGGTTATTGGGAAATAATTAATAAATAAATAATTTTAATTTTAAAGGTTAACCCCATCATCGTCGTCCTCTACACCAAATTATATTCACCGTCTAAAGATCACCCTGGGCGCTTTGAATTCTTTAATTCGCTAACCTATAAGAATAATAATATCATTCATGCAATTGTAAACCTTGTGGTTATGTATTCGGCGAGAAAATTTAATGAACACTTTTAGGTTATCAGGAATATGACAGCTGCGAGGTGAAGCAGGTTGTGGCTGCTCTGCTTCTTCTTCTTCTTCTTCTTCTTCTTCTTCTTCTTCTTCTTCTTCTTCTTCCCCTTTATCCACTTCCGATCGGCTGCTCCACTGGTCATGGGCAAATAAAATATTTGTAGAAGGGAAATCCCATTTGAAAAATGGCTACGAAAAATAGTGAGCCACTGGGACACCATCGATGAACATTACTGTACCTCAGTACTTAATCGAATTGGTGACCCACAACTATCGAGTGACGTCTAGGTTGTTTGCAGTGATATTTCCAGTAGTTGGACTCTGTCGTCGTCTGGAGTCGTACTTTCATCGCTCGGATTCCTTCATTTTTTCGCTCGTTATTGTTTCATACAAATAACCCCCGAAAAACATGTGATTCTACCCATGTGGGGTTTACCAATACTGGTAATACGGCCCAGTGTTGGGCCAGAGTTGATTCTTAACGGTCGAATACCAACCCTGGTACCCGCCTGGCCCAGCGTTGGCTAGAGCTTCGGCCCAGATCTGGATGCCAGGGATGCTTCCATAGTCTGGATGTCGGGTTCGGTTTGGTGCTGGGCTAGGGCTAGTCGCCTACATTCGGATTCTTTCTCGAATCGGATACTGGCCCAGCATTAACGAGAGCCTCGGCCCAGAACTGGGTGCCGTGGCTGCTACCATGGTCTCAATGCCGGGTCCGGTTCAGTGCTGGGCCAGGGCTAATCGCCTACGTTTGGATTCTTACTCGAATCGGATACTGGCCCAGCACTGATGAGAGCCTCGGCCTAGAACTGGCCGCCGGGGCTGCTACCATGGTCTCAATGCCGGGTCCGGTTCAGTGCCGGGCCAGGGCTAGTCGCCTACGTTCGGATTCTTACAGAAGAGGCAAGACAATCCTCTCTAACACACCGTAGCATGAGATGTATTTTTAAAGGTGTACAGATAAATCTTTCATATCGATACAAATTGAGGTTCACTCATTACCTACCTTATCTCCTTCTAATGAATAACTTGCTTAATACCGGTGGTCAAGACTGGCCCAATACTGGTAATCTACACTGAGAGCAATTCAATGTGTAAAATCAACATTTTAGATACAGTTAAAATTTCATAGTAACCATAACTTTTTTTTTCGTTGATGTAACTATGATTAAAACGTTGATGTCATTGAGACAGATGTGAATTTCAAAATAAATAGGAAAAAGTGATGGATTATTTCAATAAATGGTTTAGCGTAGTCGGTAGAGCGTGTGACTAGTAATGCGAGCAAATGCGTGCGTCCCCGGATCGAATCCCGGCCAAAATAATGCGATGTTTTTCTAATCTGTAAATCCTCACTTTGTATCAATATGCGGTTGATTACAAATAGTAGGTGTTGCTCAACGCATCATACATTGTAAGAAATTTATTGTGATAGTCTAAATTTATTTTTTTCGCGCGGCAAAATTCCCTAATACTGGTAACCAATGATGGCGCAGTACTGTTGATCAAGACTGGAACAATACTGGTAGTCAAGATTGACCCAGTACCGGTGGTCAATGCTGGCCCAGTACCAAAAACCGAGCAGCGGACCGATCTTATCATTTCGGACAATTGCCAGCGTTGGGGCAGTACTGGGACCTAACAGTGGTCCAATACTGTGATAGCTGGATTCCAGTATTGATCCAAAGTTGGCCCATTTGTACAACCCCACATGGGTTCTAGCGCGTCTTTAAAGGGGATGTAAGTGTGCGGGCGTGGGGCTGAAGATCCCGGGTTTGGATCCGGCATTGTTTTATCTTCTGTTTCGTTTTTGATACTTTTGTTTAAGTTTCGCCTGGTGTTTTTATGTTCCCTAGTTAATCCCTCGAGTTGGCCGTCGAATAGCTGTGTGCCGAGACTAATTTGTGATCTAGTTACTGCTCGTTGACCGAAATTTTGACTAAGACCTGGTTTGGGATTTGGACTGGAGTTTGGACTAAGATCCGAATCCATGCTTGACTCGTCAAATTTTACTAAAATTCCTGCAGGCGGGGTACGGGGAATTAATATTTTTTGGGGTTCAAAACCGCTCATTGATCATTTGAATCATTTGTTCCTTTTACTGGCTATGTACGGATGAAATTACTATACCGTTGTTTTTAAAATGCCGTAAATAAATAAAAAAAATTATTGGGAGGAGAGAGGGAAAGAAAGTTTTTCGCGGGTAATTGAAAGAGGATGATTCGTGAATTCGTTCTTGTTTTTAGTAGCCGGGGGCCTTCCTTATTGCTCGGGGCGGGCTTAGTTTTGAGTCTAGGTTTCTATGCCCTTCCTTCGTTCGGTTATTGGTTGGTTCTAATCTTTAAAAAGGGGGGGCGTTCACCTTGATCTTACTTGAATATAAAGGGGTTGATCGGGACCGAGGTCTTCACTCTGCGCTTGTCGTTGAGGTGAAATTTTTGATTTTTACTTTGTGTGAGGAAAAGAAAAATAAGCGATATGGACCAATTTGTTGGTGAATCACGGTTCGTGATCGGGCTCTTCCGGGTGAGTGATCTTTAATTATTTTACTGTTGGTTGTTAAATTTATTAGAAGGCACTTATCGTGAATTTCCTAAATTATATTTAAAAGTTACATACGCGAGTAAGGATCAAGTATAACTTTTGCAAATTTTGTGTGTAATAGGACGTGATCAACCCGGCGATCCTTCGGGAGCGGATGAGGGTGGAGAAAATAAAGGGTATTCGGGCGATGAGGCGGCAAATTAGGAGGGAGGCGGCCGCCTTCGAGGCTAAGTTCGAGACGGATACGAGCGAGGAGACGTTCGATCTCCTCGGGATAAGGTGGCTGCAGGAGGGGCGCTTGGGGGCAGGAGCACCCGGTGGATGATTGGAATCACTGGTGTTGGAAAGCGCTGTGGGGAATCATACGCGTTTACGACCCGTGATTTGTCCAGTGTTATCGTTTCCTTGTGAAGCGATGTATAAGGAGATAGCTTATAAAGTTATTTTCCGTAAAATTTTGCCTTGAGTTTTGTTATTTACCCCTTGAAACCGTAAGTTAGATTATTTGAGCAGAGATTATTTTAGTTGCTATCATAATTTGATGTTCATAAGTATCGTCTATTGATCTGGTAAGTAAGTTTATAAGGTTTCCTTTTGATTATCGGTTAATTTGATAGAGTTTAGTATTTTATCTTTGTTGACTGTCGATCGCTTTTACGAGAGAAAGAAAAGAGGAGTTTTCGTCGTTAATGATCTGATTGTTGAGTCTAGAGGAATTCTTGAGTTTAACGTTTAGTTCATTTATTCATCGATCGTTATTCGCATCACAAATAAGTGATTCGCGATTTACAACGTTTGCTTTCCCGGCCGATACACCAGAAATTTTATGTGACGTCGGAGCGGAAGTTCGTGGATAAATACAGAGTCCAACTACTGGAAATATCACTGCAAACAACCTAGACGTCACTCGATAGTTGTGGGTCACCAATTCGATTAAGTACTAAGGTACAACGAATATAGGAACAATTGACATTAAATTCTCAATATCGTTACGACATCCTATATGAAGGAACAGCTAACAAGGTTAAAGACAACAAGGGATTAGAAGAGGAAGTCTTCACGCTCACTACAGAAGACATTACTTTCGCTTTGACAAAACAAGGGATAACACATGTATGCGGAAACATCGTAATTAAGACGGAACACCCAAAACTGCTGATTGTGGAAAACCCCAGAGACAACAAACTGTTTGCAAAGAAACCCATCTCCGCGACTAACCTGGATATTTTTACCTGTGTAAACTCTAAATTCGTTTACGTCGAGAGACACTTAAGATCGCAAATCAAAACGTTATATCGAGACGTATTGATGCAAAGATGCCAGCTAGAACAAAAGGTATTACAACAAGTATTAGCGCTTGCAACCATTGCCCCGGACGAATACGCATACCACTTGACGAAACGACCGGGACACATGGCGGTAGTGGCAGGAGAGGTAGTACATATAATAAAGTGCATACCAGTAGAAGTAAACGTTAGACAAACAGAAGAATGCTATTTGTAGCTACCAATATACAGAGGAAACAACAGCATGTTCCTATCAGCCAAAAGCCACGTGCTACTCAAAACGGGTACACAAACGGCCTGCAACCCCTTCATACCTCCAATGTACTACTTGAGCGAAAATTGGTATAAGATGCTACCCCGACCAACAGAAGCGATACGACCAGCTGAAATTAATCCGTTAACCATAAACACATGGGAATATATAAATCCAGGCGATTTAGCCACCAGCGGAATCTACTCATCAGAGGACTTGAAGCGACTCAGGGATCACATCATGTTGCCAGCAGAGAGGCCAGGATTAGTGAACGACATAGTAAGAGGAATGACAGGACAACCAGTGGCGAATCAACAAATGTCGATAATCCACCTTATGAACTAGGAGACCATGCGAAAGATAGTGGACAAAACATGGACACAAATGTGGGGATGGTTCACCAGCTTCGGAACCGCCAGCGCTGGACTGATAGGAATCTGGATTACATTCAAGACCATCAAATTTGTAATAGATACGCTAATACACGGCTACGCTTTGAAGGACGTTTACGGATAGAGCATCCATCTGTTAGAAGCAGTCTGGAATTCAATGACAAGTCTACTACTACAACTGGCAAAACCAAGTAAAAAAGAAGATCAGCCACCAACACCCGACGCACCGGATGCTCCCGCCCCCGACGAATTCAAGGGTAATCCAAATGTATACCCCGAATTAAATATGTCAATGGACCAAATACATTTCACCGGGCCAGCTCCACGATATGCAGTACCAAGACCCATATCACCGAGGACATCTCTGTAACGGTTGACATGGCAAGTGACACAAAAACTGTAACATTTAACCAAGCTAATGAAAGAAGCGAATGATCGAGCATGGCTCGCCATTCTCAATTAAGGGGGGAGATGTAACGTCCGAGCGGACACCGTATTCTATTCACGCAAAAGAAGAACCACTGAAATTAGACCGATTAGCAATAATCAAAGAACCCGACGCATCGGCAATAGGAGGGCATAAAGGAGTAACGAAAACATACAACCGCGTCAGGCAGAAACAGTATTGGACGAACTGAAAAGAAGAACTCCAAGAATATATCTTTCAATACGTGAGCTGCCAAAAGAAGAAACTAGTCTGGGTAAAAACTAAACAACCAATGGTGATAACCGATACTTCAACCACCGCGTTTGACAAAATATCAATGGATATTATACTCATTTAACCATAGTCGCTAGACTATGCTATATACGCATATTACTCTTTTACAATTACTCTTTTATATTATCCACCTTAGAATATTATATCCTGCATGTTAATTATTAAGACAATGTTAATCCGATGTTCGGCTAACATTAAGTTAGATTATCATACTAGATTAACAATGCCAACCTATTAACTTACTGAAACCTCCAATTCATAATATCGTATAATTCAAACCATCATTTCACTAGTTGTCAAAGGATCATATAATCAACCAAGCAAACGATTTATTAACTAATTGCAGCTCAAATATTGGAGACCATCCTTGGTTTACATTACAATATAGTTCACCCTCCATCCTTTGTTCTCAAACGGCATAACACAAAGAGCCCAAAGCTCGCTTCGACACCCCCTCAAACACCCTAACGTCTGGAACACTCTAGAGACCAAAGTCTCAAATACCAACCACCCTAACCGAGCGAGACAGGTTGCGGACCCAGACCAAAGGCAGATAAGAAAATATCCACTCAACACCTAGCATAAGATAATATTTTATAATATTAAATATTAAGAAATTAACATTAAGAGAAGAAATTATAAACTACAACTTATTGTATGTATCTTCAAAATAATCTTCACTGGAAATTCTTAAAGTCATAAAATTTCGAAACAGTATGAACACGTGCGAAAACTTGAAATGAGCAAAGTAAAAGCAAACCCCAGGTATTGGAAGATCACATAAAACCTAAATAACCCTTACGGTCACAAAAGAAGAAATTGCCCGAGAGGCAAAGAAAGCAAAACGACAAACATCGAAAACTCAACGTGCACCAGACACGTGAAGAAGTATGGGAAGAGGCTAAAGATCAAGGAACCCTATGAAAAACAAGTACGAGAGCTACGGGAGGGGAACACTGAGGCAGAGAGGCAAGACGAAGGAAACACCGCAGCGCACCCGACGGGAGGAGGGTAACCCCACAAAAAACACCCGCTAAAAGGAAAAATAAAACTAACAAAAACGAGGAAAAAACCTTTGGGCCATAGACCAATCATAGGCTGACAGCCCCCCCCATGAAGCTACGGCCCAATCAGCTAAGGCCCTTCACACCAGCCTAATCTTGAACCCCGCACCCCCGATTCATCATATAAAACCCCCACGACCCAGCAACGGCGTCCTCTCGCCTCTCGCTCTCGCTCGCCTCGCACCTTCTGCACCGTTCCGCACTTGAAGACTCTTCACACCAGCTTCGCAGTATCTCCAATTTCACATCACCGACTTGAAGACGCATCGAAACTCAAACGAAGATCCAGAACTCAACTCTTTACATATTACGCTCAAGTTTTCAAACGTCCATTCATTCACATCTTTCCGAATACGGAACTTAGCTTCAACCTAGACTCATTTTTAAAATAACAGATTCCAGTGAGGGTTATAATAAAACCAGGAATCATAGTATAATATCAATGAAGTTAAATAACCAGTTAAATTCGAGTAAGAACAAACGAAATCATTTATCCTTCGCCACCCCCTTGATCCAGTCCAAACTTGAACAACACCGAAGATCAAGGGACGAGCCTCATCGAAGATCCAGAAGAAACCAACTCAAGGTAAGAGCAATCATAATAACACTTTAAAATAATCCATTCTCGCATTATTCAATTAAAAAGACTTTAAGTCCGAATCAAGAAGATAAGATTCAAATACTAAGATATTCAAACGAGTAGTTAGATGAGAGCATAAATAGTTAGATAGCGCGACTCCTCTGAATTTGATACTAGATTAATCCAGTCCACTGTATTTCAATACTTTATCGATAATTGGTAACCCAGAACTCTCGAGTGAACGTCTAGGTTGTCCGCCGCGATATTTCCAGTAGTTAGCCTCTAGAATTATCCGCGAACGCCGCTCCGACGTCACAAGATACTCGCTAGCAATATCATTAAAAAGAGCAACCGCTCAAGAAATAGCCGAAGCATTTGTTAAAAAATTTATCTGCCAATCCGACACCGCGCAGGCCGTACTAACCGACCAGGGACAAGCCTTTGTGGGAAACTTACTGAAAGCAGTTGCAAAATACTTTAAAATCCAACAATTTAAAGCTACAGCTTTTCACCCCCAGTCAAACGGTTCCCTAGAAAGATCTCACCACGTCTTGGTGGAATACTCGAAACATTTTATTAACGATAAACAAGACTGGGACAATTGCATAGAATTAGCTATGTTTTCCTATAACACTAGCACCCATGAAGCAACGAAATATACCCCGTATGAATTAGTTTATGGACGAATAGCGCGAACACCTTCAAGTAGAATACCACCGGACGGTGAACTTAGATCATATAATGAATATATTTCCGAACTTTTAGATACATTTCATAGCATCAGAGCGGACGCGAAAGAAAATTTTCAAAGTACCCGATTCTGAATCACCCTGTATACGATAAAGGAACAGGAAGGAAAATTCGGAGATCACTATATAACGGGCCTTACGAAGTATTAGAGATACTCGACAAATAAAATATTAAGATACAGTTAGATAAAGGGAAAACTAAGGTTATTCATTTAAATCGTACTAAGCTAGCCCACATACCAAACGAACCGTTTACACGGACAGTAGCGCAAGCCGCAAATCCGACACCAGAGCTGGACAACCCCAGTGGAATAGTAAGTCAATCGGGAAAATCCAGAAATTTGTCAGTAACAAAACAACCAAAATTCGGTCCCCAAATAAACGAAGTTAAAGGCAACATCGCTAACGCCCCTTTAGAAGTAGCTTTAGCAATCACTGTACCAGCAGACCTAAACATGGAATCAGTCATGTCCCAACGCTTCGAAAATAAATTCGGAAAACTACCCAAGTTCGAACCCCCGCTCAACGTAGGATCCGTAATAATTGTTAGCACAAACACTGACAGACTAATTTTCTACCTAGTAACTCGGAAGTCATATGATGACAAGCCGACTTACGAGGCTCTTAACAGGACCTTGAAAACTCTCAACGAAAGATGTAAAGATTTCAATATTACCAACATAGCTATGCCCAGATTAGATTGTGTTGAACCGGGTGAACTCGATTGGACTAGGGTGAGACCTTTGATAGAAAAAACCTTTTCGGGAAATTTTGATATAACTATTTACGAAAACCCAGCAGAACAAACGATAAAGGTAATGACAATTTACAACGATTATAATTCTTTTCCAATCATTCGAGTCTCAATATTCGGGATTTTTCTAGAAGCCTTAATAGACACCGGGTCTCAAAAAACCATGATCAACAAAGGAGCGTTGGAAAAATTAGAGAAACTAACGTCTGAAACGGCACAAAAATTAGACGAAGTAGGAGTGCCAATCGGTATGGCAGCTAAGAATTTCAGGAAAACAAGTGGCCCAAGGGTAATGTTAACATTACGCATAAACTACACGAACATAACCCAAGGCACTCTTGTAGTATGTTGGTAGGCCTGGACCTCTTAGATAAAACGGACGCGAAATTAGATCTGGAAAATGACTTACTTATATTGAAAAAGCCGTGCGTGATAGTACCTTTCGTAGAAAACGGTAGGAAGAACCAACGGTTAGAAAGAGACAATAAGGTACAAATGATAGAGATAAGAGATGATTTATTTAACGCGCCGCTTGATGTACCAATAGCTCATTGCGTGGCAAGGGACCTCAGGATGAGCGCCAGGATCGCTCTGCAATTTAGGCAAAGGTTTGGCTCTGTTAGGGAACTCGTAAACCAGCGTCCAGAAATTGGAGATGCCCTGACACTCCAAAAAGGCGGCAGATTAATATTTTACCTCATAACCAAGGAACACAGTTATGGAAAACCCACTTACGTAACCCTCTCCCTAGCATTGAGATCACTATACATCAAGCTACTCAACTTGGGAATAAGGACTTTAGCAATCCCTAGATTAGTTGTGGTTTAGATGGACTCCATTGGGATTCCGTGGAAAAGATAATAAGGAGAAATTTCTCCGACGGGTTTAGAATCAATGTCTATGAGCTACCCCAAACCCCCGTGCCAAGTTCACGTGAGACCACCGTTTGAAAATCTACAAGTAGCGAACGAAAAACAACTCAACACAGGTAGCCTTTTTAAGATGTTCACAGATGAAACCAATAAAACTGCACACGCATGGGTACACTTCAGCTGCAACCCCCAAGCCCGAGGAATGCTCATACTGGAAACTTATGGCACGGACTTGTGTGCAACTACCCAGGAAGAACTAGGACCACATGAACAATCCATAATAACAGATTTAGCCTGGGATGAGAAGTTAACCCCGAACCCCTACGATTTTGAACTATACTATGAATTCATCAGGAAAGAAGCGTTAGCCATGTTGAAACAACATAGAAACTACCGTCATGCGATTACAATTGTGAATCAGTTAGGGGACCAAGAAATCTACGTAAAAATAACTCAAGAATATTTGCATTATTACAAACGATATAAGGTTTTGGGACGCAGAACCCAAGTAAACGAGGTCGACTTCCTAACCATAGAAATAACCACTGTTTCTAAACAAGTTTTAAGTTGGCCACCTAGGGGGATCAGCCTAATACCTAACATTAATCCTCTAGAGACAAGGAATCAGAACCATGTTACCATCATATCAATGATTAGCAATGAATTAATGAAACATCACTTATCCCCTAGTCGACTGCCCTCTACAAAAAAAATATCCAAAACCCTTTAAACATGCGCACATGGTCCCTCATCGATAACCAAATAATAATAAATCGTTATACATTTTAGGGACTGAGTTGCATAAAAAGAATATATTGTATTATATTTTTTTTTTCTTTTTCTCTCTTCCCTCTTTCTCCGTTTCCGCTTCTCCCCGGCTTCCTTCGCCGTATGACAAACCGCCAAGGAAACAGCTATCACCCCAAGTTGTTATCAAATTTTAAAATAAGACCCCTCTCCTAGGTCTTCAATTATAAGAACCCAGCCCATAACCAACGTAACCGTTAAAACTCGAAATACACTTTTCAGAACAACCAGAGAAAGCAGATTCAGAACCAATGATATTATTCGAAGATTATAACGATGGTACACAACCATTCATCGAGACAAGAGAAACGCTTGAAGATATCATCATAAGATGTAATAGAACACTCAATCTAATAGAGAAGACAATCCTTACCCGTTTAGTTCAAGAGGACTTACTTAAATACCCACGAAGATATCGATACCTCCGCGGAATAACCGGCTATCTCAGAAGTTGCTTGAAAAAGCAGCTATCTCAGAAGTTGCTTGAAGAAGCGGCTATCTCAGATTTTGCTAGAAAAAGCGGCTATCTTCAAATCGTGCTAGCGAAATTTTGCTTCAAAAACGTAAAATTATGATCCAAAAGCTGAAAAAACAGGTTGGAGCAAAAGCCCAGACATTATAATGTCTGCTCCAACCTGTTTTTTCAGCTTTTGAATCATAATTTTACGTTTTTGACGCAAAATTTCGCTAGCATGATTTGAAGATAGCCGCTTTTTCGAACAAAATCTGAGATAGCCGCTTTTTCAAGCAAAATCTGAGATAGCTGCTTTTTCAAGCAGCTTCTGAGATAGCCGGTTATTCCGCGGAGGTATCGATATTACTACGTATTCGCGTTCGGGTTCGGAAACGTAGGGAAATCACCAAGAAAAAATATGCATGATCCTATAGGAGAACTTGTCATTATCTTCATCGACAATAAATTCGTAAACATCGAGATTAACGGAACCCAACACGATAATATCCACGAGAAACCCGCTTTTAACAACGGGAACATGATCTTTTATGAATAAAAACACGATATCTAAATCACCAATCACCACGGTTTAAATTATCATAGAATCATTCCTGCAAATTAACATTGATCCAATTGCCTTCGCGTTATAGATACACACACCCAGACAATGCAGCTACCGTCGCGAGAAACAGTCGAATTCCACGTAACTCCAGACCCCAAGCCTGCAGCTAGCATCCTCCTGAAAATAAGGAAAAACTATGTCGAAACAAGCCTAGAGATAGGATTCACGGTAAAGCTTGCAATCATTGATTCGATGGCAGGCGGGAAATTGCCATTCGCCAATTATAATTTATACGGCTACGTATATGAATCTGAACTACCGCCATAGTATTAGCGAACCAGAAACAAACATCGACCGATAAGTAACCTATTAAATATTTCCAAGAAACCCGTTCCAACAAAGACGCACCACGGACCCCAGAGAAGGCACCGGACTACCAGACCTTCAGAAACCACTTTTCTCCCACGAAAAATTTATCACACGCCCGATAGCAGCAACCTCAACCTAGACAAATGTCTGACTTCCAGCTTGGAACGTGCCCCCGGATGCAACCCGACAGTAGCAGACACCCGATGAAGATAACGAAAGAAAGCCATGGTTACGCCATAGAAGAAAAAATGTACCTCGATCAGTGGGAAAGGTTTGCGATAATTAGCTTATTGGATAGAGAATTGATACCACCCGGCGTATATGAATACTACGCAGACCCACATACATGCCGACCAAAAAACAACCTAGCAATGTTCGCCCAATCTTCAACCCGAGATGACTTGACTCTACTGAGAACTAAAAGTCGTCAAGTATACATCAAATTAACCATCAACTATATGCACCATTACTATACGCATACTAAGAAACAAGGGATTATGAGGATAGCAGTCCGAGGGGGCTACCAGTAAAAACCAAGAAGATAAAAACTAATACTCGAATTCCATCCAACCCACAAAATAAGTTGCCGCCCTATAAAATCCGACTATCACAACACAATAACACTGATTTTACCCCATTATAAATTACAGCACCAGGATGAATTTCGTCATCGACATCGAAGGATTTAGAGGATGCACCGGCGAGCTTCTGATCAAGGAAATAACCGTGCTATACAACTTACCAGTACAGAATCAACACTACATTGTTAAGATGGAAGAAGATCAGGAACCCCAGAGCGAAGAGATCCGGAAAATAAACCTAAGTCTGACGAAGACCTACCATGGGATGACATGGGAAGAAGGATTAAACAGACATGAAACCCTGGGACCACTCCTGCGAAACCTGAACGAAAAACCCAATTCCACCGTATTCGTCAAAGGGACCGAAATTAAAAACGAGGTGAAGAAATTCTGCAAGCACGTTATCAACGTAGAAGACCTAGGATGCCCCCAACTGACGTACCTGATGAGGAAACACAGAACTAAACACCCCGAAACATCCAGTCAACACTTGACAGGCTGTTGGAGACACCGACAAATGAATGCTGGTTACCAATGCTCATACCGCAACGCAAAGGTCTTAGAATCATGGATGTTGGAATTCATCCGAAATCCTCAACTAACCGACCCCACCGATATTCCAACCAGATCCGCAATATTGCGAGCAAAACTCGAGAAAAAACGAGACGAACAACTTTTAGTAATACTAAAAAGTACCATGGAATTTCTCGCTCAGTATCTAGACGTTAAGAATAAAGAAAATGCCTTATTAACACTCCATCGTGAAACACACCCGTTACCAAGCCCACCACAAACGGAATAATGATTCCCCTTTCTATAACCCAACAAATAAAGTGAGTGCTTTTTCCTGAGTTTTACGACTGGTTGTTTATACGTATGAAGAGGGTATTCCGAAAGGAGAGGGTGGTGAGAAAGGGGGGGGGGGAACAACAACAACAAAAGAAATTATTTCTGAATTTTTGTCTGTAATAGGAAGTATTTTCCCGGGGCGTGCTTCGTCAGGAAAGAAGGATGAATCGAATTAAGGCCGTAAGGGCAATGAGAAGGGAGAACAGGAAGCGGCGTGAGGCCTTCCAGGCGGAAATCGAAGCAGACCACGGGGTGGAGAGTTTTGACTTCTTTGGACTACGCTGGTTAGAAGCAGAATGTATTATACCCTACTTCTATGCAAACTCATGAATCGTGGAAATTCGGAATGCATGGCATTATAAACTCATTAAAATCAAACAACACAATTAGTAGACCGATCGACCTAGGAGGATCAACCAGATATGACTGTACCTCTCATGCGTCAGATGCCTAGAGGACGTCCTCGTTAGAAATGGTAGATTTGAGAACAAACCCGAAGAATTATCTTTTTTTTTTCTCTTTATTCTACCATCTTAAAAACAGGAAGCTGAAAGCGAAGCTTAACGAAAGGCAAACAATGGACGAGGCCGCCGCTCAACTAGCGGGATTATCTTATTCGGCGCAGAACCGATTCGTCCGCAACATATTCGTGCGCGAGTCCTCCAAGAGTTTGCAGGAAGCAATGGCATGCTGGATACCTCGATGGACGAACGGTCGACCACCATCCACCGCGTGCATCCTCCGAAGCCCCTGGTCCACATACTAAGACTCCGGCGCCGCGGTATGGTAAGTCGCATCGTTCGGACATCGAGTGTTATAATTACGGGAAAAGGCGACGTCTCAAGGCCGAATGTCGATCAGCCTCGCGCGGTACCAAAACGGCGTTCATTCACGGGACAACAAGGGTTCGAACAGGAGGGGTTCGGATGTTGAGACGCTGGTTTGAGGAGGGTAGGTAGGTTTCCTTTTATCATTCGGTGTTAGTTATTGTGGTTTCGTTGGAGATGTTTTTTTTGAAAATATTTCTTCTTCAGTGTTCTTGGCCAGGTTCGAACAGGCTGGTGTGACCAGGCAGGTGTGATTGAGTGTGCGAGAGCTGCAAGTCCCGCACTTCGATACCTGGGGGAATCGAAGAGCTGCCTTGGAGTTTGCTTGGGCCTGTGGGGGTGCGTGTATAATGTACGCCAATGGATGGGTTCGTTGATTTTCTGAGGCGCGATTCTGTGGTCGGTGTTACCGCCAGTGGCCGTTAATTTCTTCATTTTATCGTTTCGAGTATTCTCATCGGTGGGCACCACACAGCGCGGGTGTGAGACTCTGCAGCCGGTGCCGCTGTCTATTAGACATTGTTGTACCCAAAGGATTGTACCTGAAGGGTGTGTCGAGTGTCGCGTGGGATTCGGTTTATACCTCGAAGTCGAGCAGCGAATTGTCGACCCCGCGGGCGGTCTTCTCATATCGTTGTTGCAACAACGCAGACCCAGGTAAGGCAATTGTTCGGGTTAGCATCTTATTTTTTGTAGGTTTATACTAAAATTCTCACACATAGCAGTTCCTCTGTATAAACTTATTGCAGGTAGGTACCAAGGCGATGACATGGACAGCCGAACACTTACAAGACTTGATCGTTGACAGGCATCAACTCGGTAACCTCGACATCGGGGTGAGGAGTTGGTCAGTAGCTCCAACAGATACTGACGCGTCTTTACCACTGTGGTTCTTGCCATATTTCCCCGCTGTCCGAACTTTCCCCAAAACGAATCGAGTCAAAGCTTAGAGACTGAACGAAGTCCAGGATTTTTGGCAATCTTGGTTCTATCCAATTTTGTTCTCTCCACCCTCGTACTTTGCTAGACAACGGTCTCGCGAGGCTTTGTCAATGCAATCGCCGGGCTAACCGCTAGCCTCTTGCTTGATCCTAAGAAAGGTATCTATGTACTCCGCGAAGAGTCCCCCTCGACGAGCAGAAGGGGTAGTATTTTGGCATCTCGTGCTGCCAAATTTCCTGTGCTCGAACGATTTCGGAACCCTTCTCGACCGCTGCCTTCAGTTCGCACGACACACAGGTACCTTCGAACGGACGATCTCTCGCCTCGCTATGGGGACACTTGTTTCGTTCCAATTGCTCGCAACAGGAACGGCACAGTACGAACATCAGTTTGCTGTGCATACGCAACGGGAGCACGGGATGGTGAAGATTTTGGGGTGGCGGTACGCTGCACATAACCAGCCCCTCAACGCGGGAGATGTCCTTGCCACTCACGCCTTACACTCATCCCCGACGAGGACTTTTGGGTGCAGGCCGTATGAGAAACATGCAAGTTTATGGGTACAGGGAGCAAACATCTACGTATTTTATTCTTTTCGCAAGTAGTCCCATCGTCCCCTTGACGAACTCGTAGTTGCGCGAGGTGCTTCCCATTCGTTCACCGTAAAAATCATCGCGCGGATGTAATGGGGCGCTGATCGCGATGCTAGCCGTTATCGGGTGCCACACCAAGTATTCACGCATTTCCCCGTTTTGTTCGAGATGTCGATCGAACGCGCACTCCCATATCTCCGTAACCCATTTTCCTCTTACGCACTGTCTTCGAACGCGTTGCTTCGGCACGCTGGTCTATGGTGTCACGGCATGTGCATCTCTGCATAATGTCATTCAGACCGCGGCATACCATCTCACGTGTTCGTCAATCTTGATCGAAGACCGGTATCGAGTCGCACTACGAGGACCCCACTCGATATAGTGGCGATCGTCTGGAAAGTAGAGAAGGTTCAAATGATGGGATACTTTTCTTCCTCTCTCGGTCACCAAACTGCTTCCATTGTAGAAGGTCGCATTCTCGGTCCTCAATTTACCCGCATCGTATACCACAATTGCCATCCCCTCGTGGGCCAGATACCGTTGAAATTGTAATGCATACCTATCTGGCATACCCCGTACCCTGTTGCCGGTATCTCGACTCATGCTCTCTCAGCTGTCAACCCTCTCACCGCCTCGCGCTGCAACCGCGAATCCGATCCACGTATCGCGTTGGATGCCTCGTGAAGCTACGGATTGTCACCCTCTCGGCGTGTGCTCTCGCAACGACTAAAGCCCGCGGTAAATAAGTACCGTCCGTGTTTACAATTTGTGTAATAAATTTCTTGGCTACACCCGTGTGTGTGATGGGACGAACTTTTCCGCGACCGGACGGCACTTTGACGCAGTGCACTGTGACCGAGAATACCTTATCAACTCCGAACTCCGAGTTACTCTGTGTCACGCTGGAGACTACCTTCCACAAATCTGCGTATTGAGAATTACGGACCGGGAAAGATAATCACGCGGAGCCCTAATTAAAACTTCCGGCGTGAAAAACAAAACCGATGTAGTCACCTGAAAGCTCTCTCTAACCACTTAACGGGATTCACACCTGACTCCGGTATTTTAATTTTGATATCAAGTTCCCGCGCCGCACTTTGAATCGTCGATTGTATTTAGATGACTCTCCGAGAGTATCCCGAAACGGTTACCCGGCGTCAACGATTGAGAATCGTTATCCCTGACTGACTTTTTTTTGCTCTCACTCCCATCGGCCGTTTGCGTCTGTCTAGAATCTAAACTACTATCGTTTCGTTCGGAGTCGTCGTCAGAGCCATAATTGTCGTCATGGACAGGGTTCACGTAAGACCATGAACGACCGATTCCTGAGATACCGGCACCCTCGTTTAGGCCGAGCGAATAATGTACGTTATTCCACGGCTCAGAGATCTATAAAAATGAGAAAACGTCTTGAGAGGACACACTGTTACGTGCGTAGATTTCGGTATATATCTTTATACGTATATACATAACGATCGTTCCACTAGGAGGAAGGTAGTTAGGCCACCAGCTCCGACCGAACAACAGGCACTACCCGGATACGAGCCAAAACCAGCCCCACTATTACCACCCGAGTGCGTGGCACGAATTGCATTGTATTTAACCTACATCGACCAAGCCAGGATGGAGATGGTATCCAGACGCTGGAGAGAAGGATGCCGGATGGCACAAATAAACACCAGGACTCTAACTACGACAGGATGGAGATGGAAGCAACCCTCGAGCTGGACGATGGAAGTCACAATGGAAAAATACAATTGGGCAATAAGGCGAGGTGGATTTTACTTCCATACCATGGATTTCTCAGGAGGAGATACGACCCTACAAAGCACGATAGTGACGGTAGCGGCGAAACATTGCCCGAACCTAATAAATATCTACATCCATCCACTTATCATACGAGAGGCAGCCTTACGGGAACTATCATCTCCGGTCAAATTAAGAACCCTAAAACTGGGAAAAGTCTTGGGACCCGTGGACCCTGACCTACGAACACTTATTAACAACAATCGTGACCTGAACAACTTGGAGATTTACGAAAATACATTAAGTGGGAAATGCCTAACGCAGACAGAAGGGCTTACCCAATTAATTCTTAAGAATTGCCCAAAGATCTCGGGAGAAGCTGTAGAGGCGTTTCTGGATAAACAGATATGGCTAGAAACCTTAGAGATTAGTAACTGTGAAAACCTGAGGCATCAACCTGTACTATCCGGTCTGATGAGAAACCGAAGGATCGAATTGACTTTAAAGAGGTTGAAGATTCATGGTGACGGGAGTGACAAGGACGGTCCAGTCGAAGGCAGCGAGGACAGCGACGGCGAGAGGGGGAATTTCGTGGAACTAAGGGAGGACGAAGTCATACCACAACCAGCCCTTCCAGCCTCAATCCTAGCCGTGGAAGAATTAGAACTGACATTCTGCGGATGGGCGGACTGCGTGCTTGTCGATCGAATCGCCCTGCACATGAAAAAGTTGACCCTACTAAACTTGTCAGCTTGTACCAACATCAGAGGCCAATTTTGTCTTGAGGTATTGGAAAACCTGGAGCTTTGCACCCACCTCTACGTTTGCAACATGCACCCATCGGTGGGCGGGCAATTCCTAAAATCAATGACGGCCTTAAAGCACGTGGAGTGCCGGGACAATCCGGGATTCACGGATGAGAACATCTGCGGGCTGATAAGACAAGTTGACACCATGGTCTTCATTAACGCTGAAGGATGCCATAACGTGGGCCGACCGACTGTCGATTGTGCCTATCAGGTGATCAGAGGACGACCAACCTCCTCAGTGCTGAACTTGTATCTGGGAGATACAGGAGCTCGATCCTTCCGACGAGACAAGGCAAACCGATATCTACGGATTAGCTATCAGAGGACTACCCCATTGCTGTTCTGAACCTGGGAACACGGCCGACAGTGTATTATACACTTCGAGGGTTCCTCTAGTCGGACCATGCCCCGGGTGACGTATAAGCTTTAAGTCTCTGGTACCTTATCCTAAAAATATCGTTTCATATAATTATACCTAACATAACACCAATTATACTAAACATTAAACTCTTTTGAGTCTTTACATATACAAATGACTTAAGTAATACCTTAGGCATTACAAAATCAACTTATGGCGGATACAAGCTGAAGTACATGTATTAATAGATTGTGAGTTTTCAGAGCAATGCTGGCGACGCTATGGAGAGGAAGACACGGTGCGTGGGGCACCCTGAGGTACACGCTCGGTATTGCAATCTGCAATTCGGATTCCTCCAGACTGACGCGCTCGTTCGGAGTTCCACGTACCCGTGGATCCTGGATCCAAGTCGGCAGCATGGCTGTGAACTCACAAGAAGGGAAAACTCCGCTTAACTAGAACCTAAGTTGATCCTAAGTATACCTAACTTAAGACATAGCTAGCTAACATCAACGAGGACGTTGATAGATTTTAAGAAGGGTGGGATGTTACGTGCGTAGATTTCGGTATATATCTTTATACGTATATACATATCCCGGAATCCTAAACTCCTTTTTCTTAGTTTGATTTCATAAACTCTTTCCAACAATAATTCTTTGAACGCTTAACAATTTGTTTGTCTCATTTTTCAACCGCGACTTAGAGCGTAGAAAGTAACCACACTGAAATATAATATTAACTGCATCGGATGTTTATTCCCTTCTTAAAACGGCTCGTAAGTCACGTAGGTGTTGATAACGGCGAAGCAACACTGGAACCCCAGTCTTGCTGACCCGCCAACCTCACACTACTATAGGCTAGCGCGTAGATGTAATTTTGCTCTCTCTCTCTAATTTTCAAAGAAATAAGGAAATTAAGGTAACTAGAAGTAGAATAATAAGATTTCAAAAGCAAGAATGATGGAAAACTAAAAAGCCATTTAACGGTTCATAATTCAAATGTAAGTTCGAATTATTAACATGGTTTGAAGATATTCAAACCAAGTTAGTGTGAGTGAGCTATAGGTGAGGCATGGAGTAGCATGGGACCGCGTAACGTCACCAGGGCCCCACTCCTACGCCTAACTGCAAGTAGTCCCTCAAACCAATCAGGCGACGATTAGCCTTTAAGTTAAATCCTAATTGGCTAAGCCACACGCGTAGCAATACATACTTTGTTGCAACCACGGGGACCTCGTCGCCTTTGAACTTGAACGACTGCTCTTCTTCTGTTAAATCGCGAGGTGCGTAGTCGCAAGAGACCGTGTGCTATACTTGAGCCAAGGGTTGTATCCCATCTAGCTTTCTTCATTTAAAGTCAGTGTATACAAAGGACTCGGCATTCGTCAATCTTAACTTAAAAATTAAACGAGATACAAACTAATCAACTTAGTGATCTGTTTAATAAGTAGAATCAGTGCATAGACACATAAGGGTTATCACACAATCTGATAATCCAAATTAACATCAAAAACTCAAGTTCTGCCTTATACTCCTCTTGGGGTATTTGTAGTATATAAGTCATATTTCCAATCTTTAGAATCTTGCATCAATATCACTTCACTTGTTATATGAATTAGACTCATTTCAAAATCTTCATTATTTCAACTCAGTGAGTATCAACAAAGACTATAGACACTTGAATACAAACTAGCTTCAGTTTATAGACATTAACCAAATCTACCATTCGGCATAAATCATAACCAACTTAAAAGGTGTTAACCCATTTATAATTCCACGTGAATCAAAGGCTTCGAGGTTCTTAAGGTGAGGGAGGCTAATCAAGGTAGTCCCATGCTACTCCAGATCAACCAAGGCTAAGTAACCACGATCGCTCACAAATTTACTCACTGATAAATTATCTTACATATTCGAATTGTTATATCGTTTTCCAGAATTCTTTAATTTTAATTATATGCATGACAAAATATAACTCCATCTGATGAGTAGTATAACCACGGGAATATCGTTATAGGCCAATACCAATAGTATTTCGGGAGAGACCCTTCCTAATAACGAGACCACCCGGTGAGCTTGCATTGCTACTCATTGTTCAATCTTATTACCAGTTATTCATATAATATAATATATAAATATATATATATATATATATATATATATATATATATATATATATATATATATATATATATATATACTGCTTTAATAGAATAACTCGAGATTGTTGCGGTAGTAAAATTAATAACCAAACAGGATAATTCCTAGAATTTCGGGTTTCACCCTAATCCCGTTGGGTTTATTTCTTCCACTATTAAAGCTTGAAGATCATTAAGACCCTAACTAGCGATCTCGATTTATATCTCATTATATTATTACTATAATTGTATAGTTAAGCACATGTTTATCCATGTTCAATTTCCTTATTGGAAAATTCAATTATTATTCCCTTAATTGAAGCAAGATCGGAATGATTGTCAAGCCATTCAACCGCCTGGGATAATTCTTAGAATTTCGGGGTATACCCTAATACCAGTGCGAGTATCTTTTATGTCAAGCACAGAGTTTCATACTAGCGTTTCAATTAAGCGTATTAAGCTCATAATCATCGATCTTGATCCAATCCTAGGGGAATTCTATTCATAGATCTGAATAGATAATACCATTGATTTAATATTATTTCTATCAGAGAGAGAGAGAGTTCCTATTTCAGTAGTTCCTATTTGATTATTTGATTATTTCATTATATTCATTATATCAACGCGTGTGAATCGTGAAGAGTCTTTTATTAAATTCATTACTATTCTTCATTAATAATAAATCTTATATAGTAACAAGCCTTCACGATCCCCACGTCGGAGATCATTATATTATCTCGCTATTTCATTATTTTGTGAATTCAATATTTTATGTCATTCATTTGTTCAACCGACAATCATTTGTTAGTCGCTTGAATTATATTTTCATTGCTTTAATCGTTCAAGAATATACTATCGTTTTTACCAGTCAATTCCCATTATCATTTGAATTACCTTTCATTTATTTACTTTATATTTATTATTTTTCTTTAATTATATTATTATTTCTATATCAATTAGCCTCAACACAATTTAAACAAATCAATTGAGACCTGTATAGGACTAGGCGGCAACGAATCCTATTTACCGATCTATTTCATAATAGATCTCTTTTATAATTATTTATATGTGGATGTGACGGGATGACCAATTCTATTCTCGGGTTCTCTTGTGAATAAACCATAGGGATTAATAACACTCTACCCATACCGTCCGTCACAACACCATATATAGCGTCGATACATTAACACCGTACACGCAGATATTCACGTATGTGTGCGAACCTATGGACCTGGGAAAATCAGCGGAGAGGTGTGAAAGAGCCGAGACCATTATGGAAAGTCTAGTACAGTTCCCACGAATTTTTCAAAATCTGTCATCGCGCAATGAACATATTTCTGCGATAACGCAAGTAGGTCTACTTTGCCCAGCAGTAGGCCCGCTCTATGAAAAGACCGTTCCGCCCTCAGACCGCGTTTTTAGGGATAAGCGCAACCAGGGTTGCGATTCTAGAATCTCCACTAACTCCGCAAACTCCGTTAACTCAGCGGAGACCGTTGATTGGCTGAGGAGCGTCGATTCTCGGGAGTCAAAGCACTTATCGTAAAATAGCGGAATAGATCCAACCCGTTAACGATACTCCATTTTTCTCTGAATTCATAACCGCGCCAATCTGTGACACCATTGATGTGTTCTCCAAGTCCTGTTGCGAAAAATCGCGAAGACTGCACTCCGTTCCTGAAGCGACCGAAAATTTATTGACCGTCGATTGTCATGCAAAAAACCACATTTGATGTATTGGAAACCGTATTCGTCTGTGTTGACGAGGAAGTTAGAAGACTCCAAAGACTGGCGGCCAGGGTAAACCAGTGCAAAAAGCAATATATTCGCCTCGCGAAGGGGAGGTTCTGGAAAACTCGCGGGAAGGCGAGGTTTTTTCTATTGGTGAATTCCAGCTTAGACGAACTTAGTTCATATTTGGGGATTGAAGAGTTGAAAATATTAAAAGAAAATTTCAATGACATTAGTTCAGCTAAATTCAAACTCCTTACGCGAAAAGGTGAGTTCCCCTATGATTACTTGAACTCACTTGATAGGCTAGATGATACTACTCTACCACTGCGCAAAGAATTTTACAACAGATTAACAGATACTGATATTTCAGAAGAGGCTTACTTACACGCTATTAATATTTGGGAATCATTCAACATAAAGACGTTGGGAGAATACAGCGATTTGTATTTAAAAACAGATGTTTTACTCTTGGCAGACGTATTTGAAAGTTTCAGAAAAAGTTGCATGAGGACGTATGAGTTGGATCCCGCATACTATTTCCCTCTCCCGGGACTGACGTGGGATGCAATGCTCAAGTATACGAAAATTAGTTTAGAGTTGTTGACTGATATAGATATGTTATTATTTGTAGAACGAGGTATACGAGGTGGGCTGAGTCAGTGCTCGAATAGGTCTGCATGCGCTAATAATAGATATATGAAGTGTTATGACGTTAATGCACCTCAAAAATATTTAATGTACTTTGATGTAAATAATTTATATGGTTGGGCAATGTCTCAACATCTGCCTACTAGTAAATTTGAATGGCTTGCAGATGTATCACAATTTGATGTGATGCTGATTTCCGATGACGCTTCAATCGGATATATCCTGGAAGTTGATTTAGAATATCCTGAGGAATTGCATGATCACCATAAAGATTTACCATTCTGTCCCACTCATAGCAACGCTCCAAATACAAAGGATGTTAAGCTGCTTGCAACTTTGCATAATAAAACACGATATATCATTCACTACAGAAATCTTAAACAGTGTTTGAACCATGGTTCGAAATTATGTAAAATACATCGAATTTTACAGTTTGAACAGTCGGCTTGGCTAGGTTCATACATTGCTTTAAATACAAGTTTGCGCACACGTGCCAATAATAATTTTGAGAAGAATTTGTTCAAATTGATGAATAATGCAGTATTCGGTAAAACAATGGAAAATGTGCGAAATCATGTAGACATAAAATTGATCAGTGAGTGGGATGGGCGATATGGAGCAAAATCTTTGATCGCAAAACCAAATTTTCATCGACGAACAGTATTCTCTGAAAATTTCGTTGCAATAGAATTGCGGAGGTTGAAGGTGAAAATCTTGAAACCAATTTATGTGGGGATGTGTATATTAGATTTATCTAAAACCTGTCTATACGCGTTTCATCATGAATATATGAGACCTCAATTTCAAAATAAATGCAAGCTACTGTATACTGACACTGACAGTTTAATATATGAAATAAAATGTGATGATATTTATGAAATAATGAAGCGCGATATTGAAAGATTTGACACAAGTGATTATAGTCCAAGTAATTTGTATAATATTCCCCTCAGAAATAAAAAAGTCCCAGGACTAATGAAAGATGAAAATAATGGCGATATAATGACTGAGTTTGTCGGTTTGAGATCTAAAATGTATTCAATTAGAATTAATGAAAAGGAGGTTAAAAAGGCCAAGGGAATAAAAAATTGTGTTGTACAGAGGGGAATAACGTTCGCGGATTATCTGAATTGTCTAAATACAAACCTTGACTTAAACAAACAGCAGCAATCCATACGTTCAAAGTTGCATAAGGTGTATTCGATATGTGAGACAAAAATAGCCTTGAGCTCAAACGATACTAAACGTTATGTAATTCCCAATTCCACTGACACGTTGCCGTGGGGTCATTATAGTATAAGAAGTGAGTTGGAAAGTGATTCAGACAAGGTTGCAGCAGTTGATTGATTTTTGTTATTTATTGAATGTTAAAAATACATATGTATTGCAATTATAAAGCATTGTTCTTATTTATCCATGAATTGTGTGATGAATCAAACCCTAACCATTTAACATATACCTGATTCCCCCTTTTGCGTAAGATTTTTTCCACCAGATGCACATCTGGATATTTAGCTATTTTTAATTCATGTTCATAAAATCCCCCTACAATAGGCTGTCTACGAGAATCTTCAAGCAAATACGTTACTGGATTCGTGACTTGCACTTTAATGATCTTGAATACTTCCGTAGACCAATTAGGTGTAAATCCTCGGGCAAACACAGTTTTGTATTTACTGATTCGTACAAAGTCACCAATTTTCAATTTGGCCGGACCAGCTATTTTTATGTTGCTGTATACGGTTGTCAGAAGTTTCTTGGCAATCGCTGGTGTAACTTTTTGCGGAGGCATCCCAATTGTTCTGTGCACATGTTTATTGTAGTCTGCAACCAATCGATGAAGCATATTCACCCATTCATACGAGCCATTAGCGGTGAAAGCCATCCACATTGAGTTTTTCAGGGTTCTGTTCCAACGTTCAACTACGGACGCTTTCATAACGCTGTACGTGGAATAGTGATGAATTCCATGTTTATTTAAGAGAGACTTGAACGATGTGTTTTAAAATTCCTTGCCATTATCAGTTTGAAGATTGGCAGGTTTTCGAAAGCCGGATATAATCGTAGCAAATGCCTCACACACATCTTTTGCGCTTTTACTTTTGAGTGGTGCAGCCCACGCATATTTAGATAGAACATCAATTACTGTGAGTATGTACTTGAATCCCTTGTTAACTCTTGCATAAGGTTGCATATCGACGAGATCTGCTTGCCATAAATCATCGTAACCGCGGGTGATCACCTTTCGACGCGGATAATTACGTCGCGCAGGTGCATGCAGCTCTTTCACTAACTGCAATTTTTCTTTACTCATTTTATTGATAAGATTTTATACGGTCAGTAAGTAGTTGAATTTGTGCTTTGAGTTCATTGTGTAGGAAGTCGACGTATTCCTTGTTCACACCATCAAAAGGCTGTCTAGGAGTCTGAACGTTGTGCAATAACCTTCTTTCAAAATCAAAGTCACTCATGAGGCCCGTCCGTTTAATAGTCGGTTTCCCATCAATATAATATCTTGTCTGCGCGTCTACTCTTTCAACGTATGATTTTGATGCTGCGTCTGTAAGGTAAATTGGATCACCCACGTTGGTTAGTCTTTTACCTGCTAAATCATAATGACCATCCACTGTGAAGTTTTTCCCATCAACATATGATTTATTTACAGCATCGAATCCATCTACAGGATTTCCAACATTTTTGACACGTTTGTTTCTGAGATTCCAAGTCTCATCGGACTCCGGTTTCAAGATATGTTGTTGAAGTGTGTCAACGTATATTTTGTTAACAGCGTCATCGTTAGCTAAAGGTGTACCTATTTGAACTATTCGAAGAGTTTTTGCATCGAACTGCTTCGGTGTTAGGTTGTCGTGTTGTGCGAGCCGCAGCGCGCTCGTTTTCACCGCATCAACGTATTGCTTGTTCACTGCATCACTCTCAGCCAGTGGTGCATGCAGCTGTTTAAGTCGCTTGTTTCTCAAATTATAATGCTCCCCACCAGCAGAAGTTAAAAAATTATTGTCAATGTATTCTTTTATCACTACGTCGGTCGACTCGATTGGGATAGCCACATTTGTTAACCTTTTACCACGGAAGTCAAGATTTCCATTCACTTGTAAAATATTCCTATCGCCATTATTAATGAAATCAAGATGTCTTCCGAATTTATCAACGGACATTTCTACACTGACAAACAATGAAGACGCTCTATCTATTTATGAATAATATCCGCCTCACGAAGTTCCTCTATGATTGACATTATTTCATTGTCGTGACCTGTATGACCGGCAGTTCTAGAAGCAACTAGGAGCCTCAATCTCTCAACGAGTTCATTTGGGTTGTCCCAATGGATGTAATCTACAGGATGATTTGTAACAACCATTCTGTTTGGAATCAAACCGCGTCCAGAGGTCTTAGCCAGAGCCGTATTCTTAAATAATTTTGCGATTATATGTTTCCACTTGTAACTTTTATTTCCATTAAGCTGACCGTGTGAAGTGTAACCACGCTTATGGGCATTGGTTGCATGCAATATACTTTTATATTTTATGAGATCAATGTCATTGTAGTCTGCGTCATCTGGAATTCTTTTGAAAATTAGCTCTAATAATCCCGGAGTTCCTTTGTACCTCACATTATTGATTATAATATTGTCATTTTTGTCTACTTCGATAGGAGAATCACCAAGTAGCCAGGATCCGTCTGCAAAACGAACCCCATACGTAGTATCATATATATTTTTTGTGTCAAAAATGAATTCAGTAAAATATGTTTTAGTCAATTCTCCAAAGTGTCGCTCAATATATTGAATAGCTCGATCCCGCCCCTCGGAGGTTTCCAAAATTGACCGCATAGTGGATTCAGGTGATGGATCCGGATGAGACTGAGCAATGGTTTCCAAGTTCGCAAAAACGGTGTCATTATTAGCTGGTGGAGAACCCATCGAAGCAGGTGCATTCTGCGGTGTAGCCGCACGAGTGACGATTGGGGTGCTCGACGGTTTCGAACGAATATTCCGCCTTTGCTGGAAATAATCCTCATCCTCATCGTCCAGATCAAGTCTTCGTTTCACTTGCAGTATTGGTTGCCGTTCAGACGATGTATTAATGTCCCTGCTCTCAGCTAACATTTTTAATGGGATCACTATTGGGGCTAGGTTTTTTTCCACAGCATCAACAGCTTCTGCCTGATTAACTTTTAATGCCCGATATTTTTCCCGAATTGCTTTACTCGATCGCGCAATTGCTTTTTTAACTTTTTCATCACTAACTTTTGAGGAATTAGTTTTCATGCTCTCATCAAACGTTGCAGACTCATTCACTAATTCCGACATAGTTATGCTCAGCAAGTTCAAAGCTTACTGAAGGTCTTCGCTCACCAAACAACATAGTCATCGAACCCCCTGCGATAACGACCCCCCGAAGGGGGCTATCCTTAACAATCGCAATAAACCCATATTGCTTTGACCAGCAGATTGCACATAGTTTTTGAAATTCGTCGTAAGTCATATCGTTGTTCACATGATCATCATAGACATGACGTAAATTCATACTATCTTGTTTGAATAGGAGGAGAACGTTCGCGTTGTCACGAATCAGGTGTTTGGGGACGCGTGCATATGTTTGACACAAGTAGAAACAGTCAACGTGCGCATGTCTTCCCATGGAAAAGTATTCTCGAACCACGTCTTGCTTGTCGCAGGCTACGTCATCAAATACGAATACTGAGTTGGGTAATGACTCGCTTGGAGGTATTACATCACAATTGTTCGAGAATGGGAAAAACCCAATTTCTTCAATATTTGATATCAGTTTTTCCAAATATCGATACTTGGGTTGTTCCAACGACTTTGAATAAATATAGATATTCTCAAAGCGAACTCCATTGCAACTCTCCAGCAGACTCACCACAACATTTGTCTTTCCACAATTAGAAGGTCCGCAAATTATGGACTTGATTGTATTGGGCAGCAGCGGACCGTGCCGCTTTGGAATGTCCACCTCTGTTTTGTTGTCAATATTTACGACCCGAATCGAATATGGCTGCTTGATAAAATGCATGATTCGCTTGTGATTGAAATACTGACATGGGATCAAGAGTATTTATAGATGACGCAAGTATTTTTTTGCCTTAGTTTTGAAATGCATGTGAACGTCGCCTCATCGTTAGATCAATTCTTCACGACTGAACACTTAAAATATGTTCCTAAAGTTATATTGTTGAAATGTTGTGGAATAAACTTCCAATACACATAAACGAGTAATCCAGACCTCACCCAATATCACCTGTGTTTGAATGATTACAATAAAGACATTCATCACATTGATGGGCTCGCGCAGCAGATAAGGAATTGTAGTAGATGTCAAGAGCACGGTTGCGCGGACAAGGTCTATTGAATAGCGTTATCAACTCATTACCCTTTGAACTACACATACCCGGCTATCAGTACTGTGGTCCCGGTACACATCTGGCTAAGCGTCTGACTCGAGGTGACACGGGAATCAACCCGTTGGACAAGTTTTGTCGTGAGCATGATATAGCCTATTCACGAAGTAAAGACCTCCAGGCTCGCCATAACGCAGACCAAAAGCTAGCAGAACAGGCATCACACCGGGTCACAGCAGGAGACGCTGCGTTGCTCGAACGAGCAGCTGCGTGGGTAGTATCGCGTGCAATGAAGGTTAAATTGAAAATGGGTGCGGGATTGGAGCGTGGTAGAGGGGAAAAAAATGCAGGTGGGAAATTGAAGAAAATTAAAAAAAAAATGTTTCACAACGTCGGAGGACGAGGGCGAAACGAGTAAAACCCCGAATTTTACCTCCTGGTAAGCGTGGAGGATTTTTACCGTTCTTGGTTCCATTACTTGCAGGATTGTCGGCAGTAGGAAGTTTAGCGGGGGGAGCCGCAGGCATCGCAAAATCTGTGAATCAAGCATCTAACGCTCGCAAAATTTTATCTGAAACTGAGCGTCACAATCGTGCTATGGAGCAGGGTGGTCGCGGACTGTATCTGAATCCCTACAAAAAAGGTAGTGGGGTGGGAAAATGTAGAGGAAAAAAAAAAGCTTCAAAAATGAGATAATCATTCTACCTAACGGTCCTACAACTAACATTGAGCTTCTCGCGTTCGCAAAACGTATGCGCATTCCATATTTCAAAGGCGTGTTTATGCGATCTGAACTACGTAAAAATAAAAACCCCATCCAAACGAATGAGTGTGGGATTATTAACTTGGATGATTTGCAGGGGCCTGGTACGCATTGGGTGGCATACGTGAAACGTGGACATAAAATCAAGTATTATGATAGCTATGGAAATCTGCCGCCACCTAAGGAATTCATTGAATATTTTGGGAATAATGTGCAAATTGAATACAATCACGATCAGTATCAAAATTATAATTCTGCAATTTGCGGACAACTGTGCTTGCTTTTTTTACGTGATAATACATAAATTACATTCACATTCAAAGTCCAGTATGCACGTGACTGCGCTATGTCGCTGACGCTCACGCTTTCGGGGTCAACGTCTGTTCTTAGTGCAAATTATTTTCCACCGATTGTCCTATCCGATAATGCTCAATATGTATTGGGATTGGTAGATTTTGAAACTTTTAACTCAGTACCAAATGTTGATGGGACAAATAATAAATTTTATTATGATGGGGGCAAAGAAATTATTATTCCCGACGGGTCTTACGAAATTGATGATTTGAATAGATATTTATCGACACAGCTAGTTGACGATTCAAAATCACCACCCCCCATTGTACTTCGTCCGAACAACAATACATTAAAATGTGAGTTAAAGTGCAAGTATGACATTGACTTTAGTGGGGAGAACAACCTCGGCTCTCTGCTGGGGTTTACAAAGCGACAGCTCAAAGCTAACGTCTGGCATGAATCTGATCTACCTGTCAACATTCTGAAAGTTAATATTATACGAGTTGAGTGTAACATCACGGCGGGTGCATATAGTAACGATCGTCCAGTACACACGATCCACGAATTCTCTGCAAACGTGCCACCTGGCTATAAAATCTCCGAGTCCCCTTACCACGTCATTTACTTACCCGTAAGCCCTCGCGTAATCGACAACATAACAGTTCGTGTTGTGGATCAAGACGGTAATCTCGTCAACTTTCGAGGAGAACAGATAACAATCCGTTTGCACGTAAAAGTGCAGTGATTTTTAATCATGTTGATATACGAGAACGTGCACAAATATGTGGCAACCATACCCCCATCGCTCAGTATTCAAAGTCTGGTCAAACGAACAACACCATACGCAGTACGTCAATCGCTTACGGCTGATAACGTCAATTTTTTAGAATCCTTGGGATTTCATGTAAAAGATAGATATGGCAAATCTGCTAAACATTAATGCCCGACCAATATTTGATAACAGTGTAACTCGAGTTGAAGTTCATGCTCACGCTCCCTATGCAAGTACATCATATCAAAACAATGACGAGATACGAATTCCGATTCAACAGCAAGATTTGTATGTATTACCATGCGACAGTTTTTTATACATCGAGGGCACACTATTGAATTCTGTACCGGATGCGAATGGTGTCCATGCACCAGCAAAAAATGTGAAACTAATCAACAATGCAATGGCTTTTCTTTTCGATGAAATTAGGTATGAATTAAATGGAGTTGAAATTGATCGATGCAAAAATTTAGGAATCAGCACTAGTATAAAAAACTATTTATCATTGAATGTCAATGCTGGTAAAGCCCTGGAGGTTGCAAATTGGAATTTGTCGGGAAATTTAGTTGAATTGGATCGGGGGTATTTTAATTATTGCATACCACTGCGCATCCTGCTCGGGTTCTGTGAAGATTATAAAAGAATCATCACAAATGCACGTCATGAACTGGTTTTAATCCGTTCAAGAACAGATTCAAATGCTATATTTGTGGGAGAAACGGCTGCAGCCGTAAATCTAAAGCTAAATAAATTACAATGGCGTATGCCCCACATAAGTGTCGAAGATTTGCGAAAATTGGAGCTGTTACATCTTCTTGAGAGCGGCACATCGATTGAAATTAGTTTTCGTTCATGGGATTTGTATGAGTATCCAGTGCTTCAAGAAACTACTCACCATACCTGGTCCGTGAAAACAGCCGTTCAACTTGAGAAACCTCGATACGTGATACTGGCGCTGCAGACAGGACGAAGAAATAAACTTACTCATGACCCCAGCGTATTTGACCATTGTGAATTAACAAACATTCGCCTATACCTTAACTCTGAGTCATATCCCTATGATAATTTGGATTTAGATTTCACGCGAAAAAGATACGCTTTGCTTTATAGTATGTATGCCAAATTCAAAGCATCGTATTACGGTGAGACTGGTAGCCCAGAACCATTGCTTGATTTAGATACATTCAAAACGCATGCTCCGATCGCGGTAATAGATTGTTCGCGTCAGAATGAATCTCTCAAAAGTGCATCTGTAGATATACGTCTCGAGTTTCAGTGTAACGTTAATGTCCCTCCAAATACAACCGCCTATTGTCTAATTATTCATGATAAAATTATGGAATACAGTCCACTGACAAATGTGGTTCGAAAACTGATTTAAATAAACGTGGGGGTGGGATTGTGGGTCTATAAATGCTTGACAAATCAGATTATTTGCAGAAAGGTATGGATAGTCATGGGCCCCACATTTATCGATGTTCAGGGGTTTACGGGACCCAACGATACGTATATTGTGAAAGAAATTGCAGTTTTAAGAAACAATTTTAATTTGCAACATTTTATATTTCAACCTCCATATCCCTGGTCGGTTTTACCTAAAGATAACGAGAATCAAGCGCTTGAGAGTAAAATTTATCATGGATTCAGCTGGAATGACGGAAATATACCCTACTCGGGACTGCTGTATCTTGTACGCCCACATCTACAAGATTCTCCATCATTTTTAGTAATTAATAGGTCTGTTAAATTAATTTTAAAACGATTGTTCAATATTGATGCAGCATATTTAGCAGATAGAATAGAGTCTACTAAACAACAACCGCGGTGTAACAGTCATTCAGGTGACTGTGCGGTTGAAAATGTTTTTAGAATGAATAACCGATGTTGGATGCAAAAATAAAAACTACATTCAATACAACATACCATTTATTTAAAATTTTACCCTAAATTCATATTTATCCCATCGATCCAAGAGTGCGTTTAATACAAAATTTGTTGTAAAGAAGGAATAACTGTAAATGCTTAAAAGTTGAAATGCTAATAATGAAATCAAGCATTTGGAGAAATACGTACCACTGATTGGGATCCATTCTCCGCAGTTGAAAGTTCTCGGAAATCCCCTTTACATTAATTATTTTTCTCAACAGCTGAAAAGAATTAAATACACCAAGCCGATAATGGTCATAACACCAATTTCCCACTGAATGCATTTATTTCTGTCAAGTATCTGAAGGAAGGGAGTAATCAAGCTTCAATTTTTCATCAAAATTACAAAAATTGGATTAATGATATCAAATAGTTTTACTCTCCAACAATAAGGCACTTTGTAAGCGCATGATTAAACGGTCGCGACGCGTGGTGCTCCAGATCGAATAATTTTTAACAGTTTGCGCTGAATTGCTATTATCCCTACTCGCATGTGTACACAATTCTGTAAAATGGGGCTACATAGTTTTACAGAATCCATATAACAATGAGATACTTTGTTAGTGTGTGATTAAACGGCCATCGAACTAGCATTATCGTGGCGCGTGCTGCTCTAGATCGAATAATTTTTAGCAGTTTCTGCTGAATTGCTATTATTCCCACTTCGGATCTAATTTTCTCGTTGACTCTGCTCATGATGCAAATGAGCATTTAGAATTAAACGCTTTCAGTATATCAACGTGAGCAGTCGCCACTAAAAGCTCAACTCCGTTTAAGCTGAACTCCATTTTAAATTATCATTATACACTTAGAATAAAAGTGGAAAAACATTATGTATTTCACATCCTTTATAATTCTGTGTCTCGTAAATTCAATAATTTCTGCTCCAACTGCGGAACGCGAAATGCTGAATAATGGGATAATCCATCAACTGGATGCAACTAGCCTGCACTCAAACGCATCATTTAACTTTAAACAATTTTACCCACCTCCCGATTATACGTAAGGTTCGGAAAAATCTATACCCCATGGCCAATACACCAACGTAATGAATGTTTACAACGGGGGGATCAACCCAAATCAGATTTACACGGCAGCACCTGCAACAACACCGGCGCCAGCAACAACACCGGCGCCAACAACAACAGTTAAACGTAAGTTTACTCAAATTGATTTCTTTCTTTGTGATTAATGAGGTCGCGGTAAAATCAACTGGAGTGAATAGAATTTCTGCAATCATTCTGAAATAGGTACCTGTCTAATATCATTGTGATAATATAAATTGATAGGTTTTGAAATTTTCGTATTCCTGAAGATAAGTGGAATCAATATTTTGGTGCTCTCATCATAATTTCATGATTTTATTGATTGTTTAAACAATCCTTTTCATGAAGTTTATATTAAAAAATTTATTTGCGGAGAGATAGGTACTTGTCTAATATCATAGTGATAATATAAATTGATAGGTTTTGAAATTTCCGTATTTCTGAAATAAGTGGAATTAATATTTTGGTGCTCTCTAACCATAGTTCCATGATTTTATTGATTGTTCAAACAATTCTTTTATGAAGTTGATATTGATTCAAAATTTATTTGCGGGCCGCTACAACACCCTTACGAATCAATGTCATATAAAGTTCAGAGTTTATTCTTATCGCATATAATATTTTCAGCCCGTACCAGCACTGATCAGAGTACCTTCCGAGATTTTGCAGTTCAGTGGGAGCTTGAAGACGCCGAAGGTAAAGTGAGTCGAATCAGGCTCCGGGGTTTCCTTTCTTATACAAAATTTTAATACAGTAAGGAAACTCCCATATTATGAGTATAAAGAATTGAACCAAATCAATTATGAATTTTTTTGTTCATTGCAGATGAGTAATTCAACTACGAGTTCACCCCCTAAACGCGATGGTGCACCTCAGTCGTGGTACCATATCGTTCGTGTTAATTTGGATAAACACACGTGTGAGTCGAACTCTAGCGTTACAATCATTATCCATTCGTAGTCTGTTAGTAGAATGGGTTATACATTCATAGTCTGTTAGTAAAATGGGTCATATTTGTAGTTTATTTAGTAGTCAAGGATTGATTTGTAAAATGTGTTTTATATTTGTGTAACATCGAATAAATCATACATTTATTGACAATTATTGATACTTATTATTGTATTTTATTAAGGTCTGCATGCCCAGACAGACTAATTCATTATCGATGACTGAATCCACATCAAAGTCCTCGCTATTCATTATGACGTTTCTCGCCTCCACTTCACTTAAAGCATCCTCCTCCATCGCTGCACCAAGTTTTTCAACAAATAACTTCGCACGATCTTTAATAGTTTGTTCTTGCATCACGAGTCTGCATATGGTGACATGAATACACGGTAGTATACTCTGCAGCGTTCTGAACGACACCTCCATGATCGTAATATTCGCAGGTGAAAAATACACAGCATTCTTGTTATAGACTTTGCGATAATTCACAAATGAGTCTCCTCTCGCAGTTAACGGAATCGTGTATTCTATTCCCGAATTAGGTAAACTCCCATATTCGAACCATTCGCTAAGAACTTGCTGGCTGCTTAGAAAATTTTCCCAAATACTTTGAGTGAAAACCATTTTATTATTCCGCACTGTGTCCACCAGGGATATTACAATTTGACATGATAAATCACCTTTGACAAGAAGTTCAACTTCTATACTTTTGGAAGAAGATTTATTCAAACGAAACTTCCGATTGAGGATTCCGAAAGATACTTCTTCTTCTTCTTCTTCACCGACTAGTTGGCCAAAATTTGTTCGCTGCTTCTTCGGATTGCATGGTACAGCCCTCTGGGAAGACTGAGGCCGCTTGCAACCTGGGCGACAGGAAATGAGAGTCTGCGCCTTCTCAAAAGGTTCTGGCTGTGCGCAGAGAACCCAATGTTGTTTTCCATCACACATTTCGGTGTGGTGTAGATCGGCATGCGTTGCAAAATTATTCGATGTTGACGCCATTGAAGCTGATGGTGACTATGGCTGCAGGAACTGATCGAACTGATGTAGTTTGTAAAACCATTGCAGTATTTATATTCACTCCGAGAATAATATTTTTTCCACATCAATTTGCTCAAGGATGACTTGGAATGATCCTCCCCATTGATTATTGCTATACAATGTAAGATTTATTTGTGCGTCCAATCAGTTGTGACAAGATTGAGAAGATATTCCCACACCTTGCATATTGCAACTCTGATATTGCAACTTTGTATGAAGACTGACGCATATATTCGAATTAAAATCAGCTTCAATTTACCTGTACTTTCAATCAGCTCACAACCCTGTATGGAGCTTATCACGTCAGTTAAGATTAATTATTATTGAAAAGTGGGCGCTCATGCATAGATCAAAACTGACGCTATGATCTCCGTTGGTTGGGTATAAAAGGCTCCGGATTTATATGCTAAATGACAGTCTTCAACTAATACTCCATGCGCACTGTTCGTAAGCGGCGAGAACTAAAACTGCGAATCGAACTGCTTTTGAAAAATATTGGTGAAGTAAAAACCTTGATTCAGGCGAAATCAGATCTTGATCATATTTTGAGAAGATTAAACACTATAAAATTAATATGAACAACGCCATGGACCTGACGAAAATCAACAAGGTGGGTCGATGTGATGAATACCTTCCCACCAAGAAATTGGCAGATCTTGAAGTCAATAAACACTACCCCGTCACCGGCTTGCGGAAAGTACAAACAAGATTCGGTACAAGAATAACCCTTGATTTGGAAAACGCATTTTCGGCATTTCTACCTGCACGCATGTCAAAAGTGCTGATTGACGATGAGGACTTAGTCCAAAAAATGATACTGGCTGCCGATGAGAATCGCCTTCACATGCATAATCTTGGGGGGACTATACAACCGAGTAGAATTCAACTATATGTAAATTTAATAAATATCTGAAATGTATCACGCTTACAAATAAATAATCATACATGAATTGTTCTCTCAAGCCTACCTTTATTTAACAATAATTCAGGGTCTATCAGTTCGTAGAATCTGATTTCTGATCAACGTGTAGAACTGTGCAGTTCAAAGACCTAATCAACCAGTTGAACTTGCAGTTCTACGACCTGTTCACCAGAAATTTCCTTCAGCGTCGATAGGGTGCGTGTTCATCACATTAATATAGTACTAGGGCTGAGATTCGTTTACGATAATTTGCGAACAGCTTAGTGGTGGGGGAGAAGGTCTGGTATTCAAAGCCCTACGAAACTGGTTCATCTAGTTGCTTCTGGGTATGAATATGGTGCCATCTCAAAATCTGAGTTACTTGCAATCTGAATTCACAAGTGTGAGCATCAAATAGAATTCCAGAGGAGATTTATTGAAAATGATAAACATCATGGATTTATCTGGTACCACAGACCTATCTGATGCCAATGTGTTCAACGCTGGGCAGTTAGTCGAGGACTCCTTTACCCACAACTTCACCGATGCTGAGATATTTAAAATTGGTCAGTTGGGTCTATGCGGTGAACGTCTTCCCATCAAAAAATCAACTAGCGGTGTGCATATCATCATCAGTTTGCGGAAGATGACAACATTATCGGGGCGCACAAGAATAGTAGCCGACATAATTGGGGGGGACGCTCCTTACGAAACCTTTACCGAAAATCTACCTCCACGTATAACTGCAAGGCTGCTGAGTGATGAGACCTTATTCCAGAAATTGAAAACGGTTGCTGAAGACGGAGGCGTGTACTACCGCCATGTTTCTAAACGTTTTCGTTCAATTTTATTCACATTGCGAAGTATCCCCAACCTGCCTGTATAATTTGAAATAAATCTTTGAAATATTACATGAATTTGTTGTCATATGCCTTACAATATTTGGGAATCTACTCTTAGTTTGTAGGATAGCTTTGAAATTTGAAACGTGGTATATAACCTAGGTAGTATCTCGACCTTGAGCAATCCCGCACGGAAATAAAATATATGCAACATATACGTCGCATATAACAACATATATGTCGGCCAAAAACAATGTATGTTTGATATTGTCGACATCTATGTCGACATATATGTGACATATATGCCGCAACATTTATGTTGATATATATTCGAGATATATATCAAATATATAAATATTAAATTTTCGGCCAAAAACGAATATGTTACATATATGTCGCATATATTTTTCGCATATATTTTATTTCCGTGTGGGATGTGCACTATCTGCGTCGGATATCTTGCAATTGACTTGTTGATATAAAAAAATGTTTCCGGCGAGGGTAACCAGTAGGAATTAACGTACGTCCACCGTCAAAATTCTGATGATCACCTGTCACACAAATATTCTCCAGGGGGATTGTCACGTAAGTAAGCTAAAGGCGCCGGTTAGAACTTTCGAATCTTCATTGCACTGTAGGGAAATTCTCTCGGATGCTCTTTGTTCCAGAGCCTTCCTCTTTTAGCCACCCGGGGGGTGCAACAGTGTCCCAGCCGAGTGTGGGCCATGTGCAGGTTTCTTGCATTGCCTGCGTTCTCCGAGTCCGACCCTTGCGAAGTGTTTTGTGAGTTTTTAAAGATAGTCGGGTTGGACACGGTTGAGTGTCAAATTAACGTAACTTTCCTGAGGACGTTTTAACCGGATGCCTGGAGCAATAAATCTTCATCGATATTTCTTTCAAAAAGGGAAAGTGCATCGGTTGTCCCCTCAAGAAAGTTATGGTTATTTTCTCTCTCGCCTTAAATCTGAAAAAAATGTAGATTGTTTTTTCGAAAAGGTGGAACAACATAACAAAATTATGACTTTAATTGGAAGGGGTGAGGGTCAGACGTAGGTCGGGTTGGGTGGAATTCCCTATATATTAGACCGTGTCAAAAAAAAATCGACAATTTTTTTTTCACTTCAAACTACCTAAAACTATACTTCGACATGAAAGGACAACCTGCGTGTAGAATGAGCTTTGGTCTTGAAGACTAAGGGGTGCCACATCGGAGTTTTGTCTTTCTGATTTCATTAAAATGAAACATTCTTGTTTAAAAATTAAAATAATGGAACATACTCCAAAGTATGATAATATATATGATATATTTTTCGATACAGTATGCGTAAAATTTCGTTTTCAGGTTATTAGCGCCCGTTTATGGTCGAGTAGCGGGCGCTCATATAATAAAAACGCCCTCTCCTCGACGTAGCGGGCGCTAATATAATAAAAACGCCCGCTGCTCGACGTAGCGGGCGCTAATATAATAAAAACGCCCGCTGGTCTGAAAACTGTCACTTTAGGCCCGCTTAGTGGGTCAAAAAATCGCAAAAATCGTGCATGTGTTACAAAAATATCGTATGAAACTCGTACGTAAGATTTTACGCACTCGATGCATACTATACTATTAGGGTATGATCCATTACATATTTTGAACGAGAATATTTCGATACCTGCGCGGAATAACCGGCTATCTCAGGGTCCGGTTGAAAAAGTGGCTATCTCAGAGTCCAGTCGAAATAGCTATATTAGAGATAGCTGCTTTTTCAACCAGACTCTGAGATAGCCGCTTCGCGGAGGAATATTTAGCCAGGGAGAAATTGATAGGGGTTTGCCAATTTCGTACGTTTCTAGAGTTTTGAACTAATCACCTGCAATGAACCGGGCAGAAGGGGTCAGCAATTGCCCTTGTAGACAGGGAGATCCCTTCTGTGTACATCAGCCCATTACTATATTACTATACGGTAATAGGAAGAGAAAGAGAAGAGGCCTGCGTGTCAGCCTTACCCAGGTCCACTCAAACCCATGCAGGAGGGATAGGAAAAGAAAAGAGGAGGAGGAGGAGGAGGAGGAGTGAACGTGTTTCGGTTTAACTTTTCATACCTTCATGCCGCCTAAGACTATCCTAGTATTCATTGTTATTATACACCCGGCTTGGGTTACAAGTATAACTATCCTAAAGTTTGTTATTATCTAAATGAGAACAGTGAATATTATAACTATTGAAAGCTTGTTCTACTTTCCTTCCTACTGCCTGCCTGCTACGTTGCCTAATTCTAATCAGTTCTTTTGATTACATTTTTTTTTATATCGTTAGCTAAATAGAAAAGTCACGTAACCACCAACATCACCAGGTATCGAAAATTTGAGTAATAATCACAGATCTTCATTTCTTTTTCATCTCTCCCCTTGTTCTTCACTTTTTTTGTTTGTTTGTTGTTACGTGAATTTTCTATTCAGCTAACGATATAATATAATTTAACCGTTTAGAATGACTTCGCAATGCCTCTATGATTCAAGACTCTACGCTCCTCATGGGTTGCTAGTAACTACATCCAAGAGCTTATTATTATCCAATGAAACACTGATTATTGTCATCTAATGCGAGGCTATTCTACTGCGGGATGGCTTTTTAATAGGAATTTATTCCGATTTCTTAGCCTAATTCCCTAATGGAACTATTTCTAGGTTTTTCCCGAATGACTTATCCTAATCGTGAATATTGTTATCTAATAAGAGCCTGAACTACTACTAGAAGACTTTTAGTATAACTTGAAGGGTGGCACAGCAAAACGGTGTAAGTGCCATCATTATGATTTTACAGGAGCGAAAAAACTGCCCCAGAATTCGGTTAATTAATATAAAGAAAAAAAATGAGTAAGTACTTTTCAGAGTTTTTAAAGCTCTATATATTTTTTGGCTTGCACCGTTTTGCCGTGCCACCCTTCGCTTATTCTGATATCTTAGCTTATTCCCCTAATGGGACTATTACTAGGTTCTAGCCAGAAGACTTATTCTAGAAACTTGGCTTATTGCCCTTAGAGATTTTTTCTTATCCAATAGTTGTGCTGTTGTGCATCTAATTGGTTTTTTGGTCAAAGTTAATTCTACTATCTTGACTTATTTCCCTAATACGACTCATATTGGGTTTCAATCCGGAAACACTTATTCTATTGACTTGGCTTATAGCCCTATTAATTCCTATTACTAAATATTATTATTCAAGGGTTGCGGAGACCTCCACTTTAGGGAAAGGTGTCCCGATTAAATTTGAAGATTGTATTTACTGCAGAATTCCAGAAGCACTTGTCTGATGGTTGGGTTATTGAGAAATGCTTCGCTATTATAACCGTTAGTTAAATCCACTATGCGGATCGCTTTAGGACATTCCCAGTCTGGGCAGTCCCAGAAGATATGATGACGATGCTCTGGCCCTAGCCCACAGTCACACGAGGGATCCGTTGTTATTTTCATACGATGAAGGTTTTGGTTGAGCTGCACATGGCTGCTGCCTATCTTATTGCTTCGAATTGAGTTTCTTCGGTCTAGATTGCTTGACTAGGTGGACGTGAGGCTAAAGGGACCCTTCTCGTCTATATAGCTTCTGCCTTTGCGGTACCTGATGTCCCCATAGATTTGGTTGAGATTGTTGGTTCTTTAGATCAAATTTTGTTTGATGATATGATTGATGTCTGTACTGGGGATTTTCTCTCGCGTGGAAAACTCTGCAGTTGATCCTACATTCGCTAGGCGGTCAGCCTCCTCATTGCCTTGGACCCCTTCGTGACCGGAGACCCAAGCACTAATTTTTTGTACCCCCTGGAGGGATGCATTGACTAATCTCTCCCGATTAGGCTTATCATGGGATGCATATTGCCGTCTAGGCCTTCGCTTGCTAAATCATGGACTACGCCTAATGAGTCTGTCCCTATTAGTGTGTTTGGTGAATTATCTACGGAGGATATGGTTTCGAGAGCTAGTAGAATGGCTCGTGCGTCCAGCGTGAATATTGTAGCCTTGGGATTGTATCTAACTGCGATAGACATTTCAGGATTTCTAGCCCGTACTCCGAATCCAGCCGTTTCTTTTTTAGGATCTTCAGATCCATCCGTGTATATTCTGGTGATGAACTGCAGGTAGTATGATTTTGTTTTAACGTCCGCATTGAGGAAGGTCTTCTGAGCTTTTCTTCTTTCTGTTATTGCTGATTTACTATCCTCATTCCACCCAATGGCCGATATCAGTGTTTTGTTAGTCCTGTGGTACGTAGGCCTTCGTGGGAGTATGGCATTTGCCTTTTGCAGACAGTCGTAAATCAGGTTTGTAAAATCAACGTGTTTCCGTAGGAAGTTGCCCTTATCTGGTTTTCCAGAGACCGTTGATAGTTCGTTGTGAATCAGCTATTTACATTTTTTCCAATCTACATGTTTCGTTGAAATTTTTTGTCTGGTAGGCTTCAACTTCAATCTGAATGACTTTAGACTGATGATCATCGGGCAATGGTCGCTTCCTATTGTCTCCTGGTAGACATCCCATTCCACACCATGTCGTATGTTGGGGGAAACCATTACTTAGTCGGGACAACTTCTATGTGAACCCGGGATAATCCTGGTCGTTTTACCTGAGTTTATTATAATAAGTCTCATGTCTGTTGTCAGCTCCTTGATTAAAGTGCCCCTGTAGTTTGGGATCTCACTCCCCCAATCTCGAGACTGTGCGTTGAGGTCTCCCATAACTGAGATGTTGCAATATGGCTTTCGGCCTTTCCTTTCCATAGTAAGGTGAAAGCTCGGAGTAAAGCGAATCAAGATGATATTGAGCTGAATCGCTTCCTTGAAGAGATTGATTCCTGGGCATCCCACACCATCGGGTATTTGAAAGTCTACTTCAATGGTGTGCTATGTATGATTGAAGACATCAAATATGGGTTGATGACTGAGTAGGGGAAGGTAGGGCAAAACGGACCGGGAGGGCAAAACGGACCGTAGGGCAAAACGGACCGAGAGGGCAAAACGGACCGCCTGAAAAATTTCTTCGGAATTATTATAAAAAATTCAATGATGCATCGTGAAGGTAACCCTCGAACTTAGTAACATTTTGAGGTAGGTCTAAGTCAATCTAGTCGAGTCAATTATCCTTTCTAGTCGTTTGCGATGACTTGACTGAGTCTCACTCGACGTGATTGACTAAGACCTACCTCAAAATATTTCTAAGTTCGAGGGTTAACTTTACGATGTATCATTGAATTTTTTATAATAATTCAAAATAAATTTTTCAGGCGGTCCGTTTTGCCCTCTCGGTCCGTTTTGCCCTACGGTCCGTTTTGCCCTCCCGGTCCGTTTTGCCCTACCTTCCCCTATTCAACTTGAGGGTCGTTGGTATCTTCGGCGGTGGATATCGTTAGTAGTTCGTGCGCTGACTTTTCCCCAGATCGAAGAATTCTGATCTGCTCACTACTTTTTTAGCTCTATCTAGTTTGTACTCTATCGTTCGTTTTCAGGCCCCTTTTTTTCCTCAACCTCATCTCTTATAACTATAAGAACTACCTACTAAATATCTTATTTTTTTTCCTACCGAGGTCTTTACCCTCTAGGACCCGCTTTTTGGGCCCCTTTTCTTATAACTAAATAACCTAAAATCTCTAAAACTATCTGGCTCACTTGCCTACCAAATGTACCCTACTTATATCTGTCAAACTTGGAGGTGGATGACTCAGTCACGCTCACCCTTTATTGGCCCTGGCCATTGTACCCTTGTTCTTTTGTCATTGCTGCGATCAGCAGAGATTCGTTTTGCCTTATTATGTGTTCCGGAATTCCGGCGTTTTCCAAGTTCTGTAGGGCCCGTTGAGTCATAGCTTTGACCGCTTGAAATTTTCTCCCTATACGAGATAGTCGATCCTTCCGATGTGCCTCTTTCTCCCTTAGGAGCCCAGCTAGAAATTGAAGAGTTCGCCCGAAAGTGGTTTCCGTCGTTGACTTGTGATAAGCTGTATCAGAGCTCGGCGATCTTCGGCTTTTTTAGTGAAGTAAGCTTTGAAGATTCGGTTATCCCGCACGGTTTGCATCGCTGCCAATTACAGCCTCCCTGTTTTCCGAGGGACCGCTCGCTGGTTCTTCTTCCTCTTGATCGTCCGTGCTGTGCAGGTCCGGAGTTCACATATAGGGATCGACCACGAGGTATTCATTTTGCGGGTCGTCGGGGTCTTCCGATACTGAGGTCATCAGTAGTTCGTACGCTTGACGTTTTTCAGCCCCGAATACATCCTTAAATTTATTTTCAACTAGAAGAGTAGCTTGGAAGTTGTTTTTTTCCAGTTCGGCTTTCACTTTTTCAAATTCTCGATGGAATAGATAAAAGATTGTTAAAGGATGGCCTCTTTCAGTCAGGATAACTTGAGGGACTGGTCATTCTCTTTTACACTGAAATAACAATCTTGAATTATGCCGGCAATTAATTTTATTCATCAGAAACTCGTTTTTGAGCCTGGTGGCTTCTCACAGACCAAAAATAAATATATATTCCTGACGTTTATTAATTTAGACGCGGATATACTAATTCACTGACTACTACGTTCGTACACTTAACGAACTTCTAATTCGGTTCACTCATACGGGCTTATACTGCTCGTCTTTCTGAACTTCGGTCTTCGACCGGTGGACCTGGACGGACTTTGTCCTCGCACATACAGACATACATGAATATCGTTTGATAAATAGAAAAGTCACGTAACTACCAACGTTTCCAGGTATCGAAAATTTCAGTGATAATCACATATCTCCTTTTCTTTTTCATTTCTCCAATTTTTCTTCATATTTTTTTTGTTTTGTTCAGTCACGTGACTTTTCTATTCAGCTAACGATATACCTATTTACAATTGTTGGATTATATAGCTTCAGTCTAAATAATCATTTGTGAAGATATATGAAACCAAAAAGTACTCGATGGAGAGAGTGCCGGAGAGTAGATGTAAATATAAACAAAAGATAGTACTGAGAGTTCTTTATCGTTAGGTGATGATATTCATCCAGTCTATAGCTGACTGTTATTAGTCTTATTTAGTCTTATATAGAGAACAGAGCTACGTACAGAGATTCCTTCCCCGTGAAACATATTGAATACAGAAAACAGTTAAATAGTTCCACTACGTCCACATTTATTTATTAACCAATTTTCCAATAACAATTGTATCTTATAATTATCCTATACCTACAGCACTTGGTGTCAGACGCTAACATTGAGATGCATTCTGGGAATTTCGCCGGGTGTGGCCTCAGACTGGAGTTCACAGACTCTGAGCTGCTGTTCCCTGGCTTATTACTTTTGAGCAATAATTATTGTAGGATTTGGGTATGAGTGAGTAGACGAATAAGTGACGAATGAGTATGAGAGAGAAAGGCAGTACGAATGGTAAAAGAAAGTTCGAGAGAGTGCAAGAGAGAAGGTATGAATGCAGGTAGTAACTGAAACAAAGAGTGCAAGGCGTATGATTAAGAAAGAGATAGAATGTGTTTATGAGTGCTTGAGGGTCGAGGGTAGTTAGAGGGTAGCTAGTAAGTCAGTTGTGAGTTGGAAATTAGCGAGCAAAGACGTGTACAAGTGAAATCTTAATAAATTGTTAAATGTTATTGAATGTTTAAATAGTGGCGTATAATTGATTATTAACTCCTAATCCTCCATACTAAAAATCCTACATTATTATAGTTGCTTTCGGTTTTTTTTTTTTTACCACTGGTATCCTATACTATTATTTATTCCTACTCCTGGCTGACTGTCTACTTACGTGTACGGGATTGAATGGTCGTTAGAGCGTACCGAGAGAGATACCGTGCGTTTTCGTAAAATTGTACTATGCCTGATTTCCGATGATACCCGAACGTACGCAAAGATAGCAGCAAACAGCTCGTCGTCAAGCATCAGAAGAAGCTGTAGAATGTATGTCTGTTTGCGTATCTCTAGCGTACGTCAGCGTACGTTCGGGTACTTTCACGAAAACGCACGGTACACAAGCAAGAAAAAGTTCACCAAGGTCATACGTTTGTTCACTATCTATTCTCTATTCAAATTTTACAGTTGAGTGGCATGCAAGCTAGGCAGAAAAAGCGAAACAAAGATTTTCAAGAAGGAAAGCAATTCTTTGAATAAAAGGGCATTACGTGATTGTCCAATTTCAAACACTAATGGAATCCCCTAAATCTACCCTTCAGATAAATAACAATAGGGAAACCACAAGGGCTGATATTTTGCGCGACCCATTCGCCGACATTTTCGACATCTGGTATCAAATCGGTACGTGAGTCGAAGAGTATGACACCTCAGATTAATGCCCGAAACTATGACACCTCGACCTAACTTAACATGGAGGTGTCATAGTTTCGGGTATTAATCTGAGGTGTCATACTCTTCGACTCACGTACCGAAATGATCCCCGGCGATAACGCGCCCCAGATCAAGATAATCCAAAAACCTAACTATTACATCACAAGGCAGAATAAGCCATTCGAGGTCTGGGAGAAACCGGCTTTTTTAAACTGTTTAAAGTTGGGGTGGTATAACGCCACAGATGTACAAGGTCCGTTCGCAATCGGCAACGGGGTCTATTAAAACAAGGCTGCGGCGTATGACGAATTGACTTGTGTTATCCCACACGGAAATAAAATATATGCGAAAAATATATGCGACATATATGTAACATATTCGTTTTTGGCCGAAAATTTAATATTTATATATTTGATATATATCTCGAATATATATCAACATAAATGTTGCGGCATATATGTCGACATAGATGTCGACAATATCAAACATACATTGTTTTTGGCCGACATATATGTTGTTATATGCGACATATATGTTGCATATATTTTATTTCCGTGCGGGATCTGCCCGGATGAGATAGCGGTTATCCTCAACCTAAACCTAAACACGTACGATGAACCAGCGCGTATACGTAAAGATAACTGTGGCGCGCCGTCGACACGCAGGTTCTTTAGATTTGAAGAAGGTGGAGACGCCAATAGACTTAGGATAATATTGTCATAATTAAGTAATGGTGAATGAATACGCGAGTTGGTTTTATATTTTGTAACTTTCAATTCTATGTCTTTGAAAAATTAACCCTCTGTAAGCTATAAAACCCTTCAATAACTGAGTATGTAAACTTGACCATACGTATATCCACACGGAGAGAAATGTACAGTCAATATTACTTTGCACGTGGAAGAACAGGGTAAATCTTACCTTGCCATACCTATAAGTATTCAGTCCGTGAAAAACAAAACGTTGGAAATATCAATGTGTCACATGGTAAATTCTACTATTTTTAGTGTTGTTAGTCCCATGTTTTCCGGAACTTAAGGCCCATCCCTAGTCGCCCACCTCCTTTTGGTCGAAAAGTGTCACATTTCGATTATTATCCGAGCCTAGGCGTCGAAAACGAAAAAAGGCCAACTTAGCGCAAATTATATTTCGATTCCGAACACATACGTCCAGAAAAATGTTCGTTTCGTGCGAAAATAGAGTCTACAGATCGATTTTACATTGTTACGAAATTATCCGAATCCGATTTCCTCGACGGACAATGTAAGGATCATCTGTAGACTCTATTTTCGCACGAAACGAACATTTTTTTGGACGTATGTGTTCGGAATTGAAATAAAATTTGCGCTAAGTTGGCCTTTCTTGCGTTTTTCACACCTGGGCTCGGATGATAACCGAAATGTGACACATTTCGACTAAAAGGAGGTGGGCGACTAAGGCGGGCCTTAATTTCAAGTAATTTTCACTTTTATTCTATTGGCAAGGATCTATGCAGCATAGTAATATTTACCTTGCTGAGTAGTTCGTGCTACCTTGTAGCGATGTGAGCGCGACCAGACAGCAGAGCGTGTCAGTTTTAGGTTATGTGAATATTCGATGGATCGCGCTGAAGCAGGCAGCATGGTAATATTTACCGTGCTGGCATTGCTATGATGACATTCTCGCAAAGTCACATCAGACGGAATTTTTCGATACTGTGCTACATAGTTATTATTAATAATAATAACTTATTATTAACAGGCTCCTACAGTCGTCACATCTATGTTTTTTAGAAAGCCTATAGTAACATTTACTGTACATTTCTCTCCGTGCAATAAAGAAAAAAAATTAATACACAGAAAAAAAATATGTTGGCCCAAGAAAATTTTCTGCAAACCGATTGGAAACCGAAATTATCTTGAATCAAGACAAAATTTTCTTGAACCAAGAAAACTTTCTTCGATCCAAGAGAGTTTTCTTGGTTCGAGAACATTTTTTACTTGATTCAAGATAATTTCGGTTTCCAATGCGTTTGCAGAAAATTTTCTTGGGACAAAGAAATTTTTCTTGAGACAATAAAATTTTTCTTGAAACAAAAACATTTTTTTTGGACCAATTCAAATTGGTACAACTCGTTTTTTCTGTGTAATACAAACACACCCCGAGCGCAAATCAGTGAACGCCCCGATCGTTACCCCTTTCGGATGAACGCCCACGTAGCAGAACAGGAAATTGCTGGGGAGATCGCCCCAACCTTGGGAGCCAACGTGACTGACGTCTGCGGTTTCAAACTATAGTGAGCGTAAACGCCCGCCGGTTTGACGTGATAAGAGAACCTAACTACTACTTGATAAGAGGGAATGTGAGATTTGCTGATTGGGAAGGGAGAGTCATTTTTAAGTTATGAGAGACCGGAAACATGGTACCGACTGCCGGAGGAATAAACTTATTATATTCAGGAGAGGACGCGGGATGCGGATACACAGCGTTATAAGCAGAAGAGGCGTTCTCTATATCAACGCACGATCTAGCAATGTATAAGAATGACGCGACTCGTCACCCGAGACGCGTACGCGAAACTGACGGTCGAGTCACGACACCGGTTTTTCGAATTATTCCCTGGAGAGGGGATCGAGAAGATTAATGTGACAGTAATATTGTAATTGGAGGTTGGAACGCATGTGTGAACACCCGAAGCTTCTTAGCCATCCACCCCGAAATGATGGTAGCCGAACTACTCCGGGACGGGACTTTAGCCCCAAACGAATACGACCGAATAATATACTTCGAGTTCGATCAGGACGAATCCTTAACCATTCTAACCGACATTTTTATTATTTTCTCGAAACGATAATTAATATACATGATGATTCGTGACCGTGGAGTGTAATAAGGGTAATTCGTCGGAGACGGTCAATGTTACTTTGTAGAAATGTTTATTTGTGACGTTTCAGCTGGCGACGGCCGGCCATCCTCAGACAAAACTTGAACTCGAACATCTCAAGCGATGAGGAATGTCAAGTTTTGTCTGAGGATGGCCGGCCGTTGCCAGCCGAAACGTCACAAACAAACATTTCTACAAAGTAACATTGACCGTCTCCGACGAATTACTCTTATGATAATTAATATACAACAGACGATCTCGTCGAAATTATACAAATAACTTATTCAATCTCGTAATTCGCAAATGCTCCCGAGTGGGGGCGAAAGGTGGTGGAGGTGGTCAGGGCCATGGTCCCTAACGAGGCAAGGAGATTCATCCTAGATCCGGTCGAAAAAGTTTTGAAAAAGTGTGTTTTCTTTCAATTATGAAATCGAATGTCCCCTAATATAAAATGAAACATCTAATGATGTGAATTTGATTTTTAATTCTAGACCAAAGGAAATCCTATAAATTATTAAAGAAATTATCGAGGGATGTGCGAAAAATAAAGCATTCGCAAAATAAAATGAATGGATCACGCAACAGAACGATAGATGAAGCAGTAAATATGTATTTATACATTAAGACTTACATTAAATTTTATTATTTACTTGCAGTCGATTTCACTTTATCATTAAAATTTTATTCTTAATCAAAAATATTGCCATTAAACTTTTGTTTCTAATGTTTAATATAAATTCTATCTGATTAACAATGAAAATGCGATCGTTAGTTAAATATTTGCAATATAATGGCCTAATGAAAATAGTAATACATTATCTACGGAACTGATTGTAGAATATTCTTATTAGGTTGAAATAGCACATGAAGGAAGTAACGTTTTCGTGACAAATGCACAGTGGCGAAAGGCTGAAACCGAAAATCCGCACCAAGCTATGGGAAAATCTCTCGTACTTGCCTTATTTTTGCCGCATGTATTATTTCAAAATAATTCAAGAGGTGGTGCAAGTAAAATTGACGTAAATTCTGCTCGACGTTTTGGGTTGGATAAAAATATAATGACTGCAATCGAGGGTATCTGATTAATGCTCAATTTCGTAATATATACACTAGGGTGGGCGTTGAATTCGATCTTGGGGAATGAAACCACACAGTTTGAAGGCAAAAAAGAAAAGAAAAATTTTGGTCCCAAAACGAAGTTTCTGAAATAAAGTAAACACGTGTCGGTAAGGTCTCAAAGTTTTCCATTTAAAACACATGCATTTTTACGGATCTCAATTCAAAAATGCACTGTGAGGCTAATTTTATTTCGAAAAATCCTAAACTATGTGAAGGTATCGGATATGTGTACTTCTACACGAGGAAAAATTGAGGATATCATACCGTTGAATCTCATCATGATTCCACCCCAAACTAAAACTCTATTTTTCACTCAATCTTCAGTGAGAAATACATCAAAAAGTGCAATTTTCAACTTACTTTTTTTTTTTTTTTGGGGAGTAGAATCATGATCAGATGCACAAAACAAGGTCAATCCATGAAATAGGAGCAGCTGATTGGCAGCCGCCTATTGGTTTTTATGATTTCAGTGCTATTTTGCCATTATTTCCGCACAACACTTACGTCTTGATTGTTTCTTTTTCATTTTATTCAGTAACAAATCCTTATTGAAATCCATTCATAACGTCATGACACTAAGTCTTCGACCTACTCAAAGTTTAAAAAAAAAAAAAGACACGAGATGGCGCAAAGGCTGCGCGCCGAAGATACTTTACTAGCGTATAGAGATCCGTAAAAATGCATGTGTTTTAAATGGGAGACTTTGAGACCTTACCGGCACGCGTGTTAACTTCATTTCAGAAACTTCATTTTTGGACCAAGTTTTTTTTTTCCCATTTAATCTTTGCGTTTCACTCCTCAAGATGGAATTTAACGTCCACCCTAATATACACACATACATATCGACAGCTTAATAACAGAGGCACGTAACTGCCAAAAATGGGCTTTTTCGAGGTCAGACCGACGTATCTCCAAAAAAATGGTTCTCTGCATTGGAAATTCTTTGATGAATGAAAAGAGCCATCATCCATAATTCGGTGTGAAAGTGACGTATCTCCACACATTTTATGTGAGACGGTCGTAACTCCACACGTATCTTCAAATGAACATTTTTCGAACTTTTCCGAGACCCAAACGTTTTGTAACATAGTAACGTATCTCCATATCTTGTGGAGATACGTTCTTCTGTTACCGAACCGGACTGTACATACGTCTGTTTCACACAAAAAAATGGCACTTACGCTTCTTTGTTACAAATTTTTATTTATACCGTGAAAACGTTTCAAGTACGTTGACGAGTGCAAAAATGAAAAAAAAATGGAGATACGTTACTATCACATAAATATCAAAAAAGGCCAAAATTATGGTAGTTACGTGCCTCTGTTATTAAGCTGTCGATATTTTTGTTTTGATATAAATGAAAATAAAACGACGAATTGCCATTTGTATATCGAATTCCACTTCCAAACAATTGACCTAACCTACTGGGCTACGCTATTTTCCGCCGCCACGTTGAAGTAGGGGAAAAGAGGCCCTAGGTCACCAGTGACCTGAAAGTTCTACCCTTCATAAAAGTGATCCAGAATGTTTGTTTTTACAAGTTTTATAGTGATATGGAATCGTCGGAATATCTCGAGTACGACTATGCAAGAACGAATATGATATCGTCATTTCATAAAAAGTTAATTACAAAACGAAGAGAAGAAGGCGCGAAATTATTTGAAAGGTGCCTCTGTTTTAGGGTGCAGCCGGGTCATTGGTAACCTCGCTGGTAACCCAGGTGTAGCCCAGCGGGTTAACTTTTTAATAATAATTATGTATGGTTTAATAGTTTCGAATCGTACATATTAAATCATGTGTGTAATTTACTAATTTAGAAGCTGTCACAGGAAAATTCCCGGACGAATTCAAACGAACAATGTCCGGTCTCGCAATTAACAACATGCGTCGGAAAAATAAGTTACGGGCTGTAGCTCACCAAAATAATTGACAAAATGTATCAAAATAATAAAAATGAGTTTATCGATCGATTTGATCATAGTTCACAGTATTTTTTGTAAAACAGTTAGCAAAATATATTCATTAATGTATGATTTCATATATTAAAATACAATTATTATATATTTCTGTATATATTTTTTCCATATATAGTTTATACATATAATATGATTTCATATGTTAACCGGTGCCGGTCAATTTTGTATTTATTGATTTCAATTTTTTCTTATAAAATAAGATTTTATTTGTTTTCAGATCCAGATTTTTTTGAATCTTTATAAAATTCGACGAGATGAAATACGAATGCGATGAGGTGTACCAATAATGCATGATTTATGTCTGCGACGGTCGATCGAATGAAAAAAGTGCTTTCCTTGAGAACTAAAAAAATTCCCTGACTATTCCAGGTTTTCCAGGTTTTTTCGCTTTGTCACCACCCTTTAGATATAATCACTGTTTAGTTTAATACTGTATTCGGCTAAACGTAAGATAATCTATACTCGCAGTCCCAAACAACCTCTATTCTGCGACCAGAACACTCTTCCTACCTACTTGACGACCTACTTGGGTATTTCCTAATTCCCGAACCCTGCGATAAGCCGTTTCCGTTCCTCCAACTCAAAATCCATAAAATCAACAAACTGTCCTTTACCGACAACTTCATCTATCCCCATCCCTCAATTTGTATTCGTAAATTCATTGGCGCTTTTCCACCAAAAGATAACACCCACCAACTCCTACCACCTTTATCCAAAACCCACATTCTTTCCTTCACCGGGACTCTAAAAACACTTCCATTTCAACTTTCAAACTGAAAACTACCATCTCTGACTATTTCACAAGATCGAACTTATACTCAATCATATTTAATAACCAGCCCCCAGTCCGCTATTATTTCTTTTCCATAGATGATTGGAGATTCCAGATGATCGATAGTTTCACTCTCGAAAAAAATAGAGTTCCAGACGAATTCGGAGCTTGGTTTTCGGAAATTATTCGTAAAAACCGAAGGTTGAGCCACGTGTGGGGTTATACCACCATTCCATTACTCATTGGACAAAAAATAATGATAGCAGGCTTACTTCAGGGCAGGATATTCAGTATTGTAAGCATCGTTTTTCAGAATTCCTTAATTTTAATTATTTGCATGTTGTACTTATATTGACTATTGCATGTCTATCATAACAAAGGGAATACCGTATTCGAAACAGTATTTCGGGATAATCCCTTGACCTGAATATGGGACCACCCTCAAGTTACATTTGCTATTCACTCCTATAGTCAGGTAATAATTATATTCATATTCTTGACCTGGATAATTATTGCTATAACCAATAAGTGAGTCAAGACTAACAACCTCACCGGGACAATTCATTTGAATTTCGGGTTATCCCCAATCCCAGTATTTTTTTATTAGAAATTATGAGTAGGTACAAACCGAAGGTTCGACCACGTGTGTCGTTACCGTTATTCCATTACAGATTGACCAAAAAATAATGATAGCAAGCTCACTTCAGGGCGGGATATTACATCCCAATGAATACGGTTCAACAATTGAGGGGATGGGCGGAATAACGGTATAAGTCGGGTTATACCGTTTTTCCGGAGATTGCATAAAAATGATCAGTGACCACAGAGCTACATTAGATATTTATTTGATAAAAATCGGTTGAAATTTGGAGGCTTAAACCGAACAGCTTTTTCGCAAAAACGCTATATCAGTCTATGTTAGCCTCCTACGTTTTTCTCATTTATCTCAAAACTATGTTTTCCGAGTTATACCGTTATTCCGCCCATCCCCTCAATTTACCACGCAAGTTAAAACAGGACGAATGTATGGACATTTTGGGCGTAAAATTAAATACATATTGTAAACCAATCGGATGATCGCCAAATTTACTTCGAACTGATCAAAAACCACGAGTATTACTATACGCAATACCGAATTATACAGGGTGTCCAGAAATTCGCGCGCGCGAAGCATATACCAGCGGATTCCTTGCGAAAAATTGAGACGAAAGTTACGTTTGTAAAAGAGTCCGTGGAGACTTGGTTTTCCCGTAAAAGCACTTAATAACGAACCAATCAGCGTTCGTCTTCATATTACTATCCGGTTAGGATACGGCAGAACGGTGACTTCCTAACATCCGAAGTAACTGTTTCCGGTGACGAGTGTTACGGCCCGAAATCCGAATATCCGTAACTGATTTATTAGCGTATTAGATATACAGTGTCATTCTGTGGAAAATCACGCGCCTAAAAGGTAGGCTAACGGGAAACGCTTGAATTGGGCAGATCAAACATCGACGATTGGGTTTAATTCATTTCGTTGGAAATAAAAACCAATCGTCGATATTTGATCTGCTCAATTCAGGCGATTTCCGTTAGCCTATTCTTAGGCGCGTAATTTTCCACAGAATCGCACTGTAGGTATATGAGCATTTGTTGTTCTCTTTTCACATTACTTATTCGAATTCGAATAATTTCGCAATAATGTAAAAACCATCTGTAGACTCTATTTTCGCACGAAACGAAATGCTAGCGCAGGCGTAATTGGAATATGGATTGCGTTCAAAACTATCAAATTTTTGATACATCAATACATGGTTCCGCTTTAAAGGATTGTGGTCAGATCTAGAGTCTAACTGCTGGAATCATCACGACACACAACTTAGAAATTCACTTAGTAGTTGTGGGTCACCAATTATCGTTTAAGTACTAAAGTACAATGGGTAGAATCAATTTTATGTTGAATTCACCAGTTTTACCCCGTCTAACTGTTCAATCCGCGAAACTAGCGGTCACCTTAAATGCTTTTATATTTGAATACTATCTTCTCAAGTCGAATTTAATTGTTTTAAGTGAATCAATTGATGCTTTGAAAAAGAATTATTGATCCTAATGGTTTATATGAATTATTCCTACCTTGTTGTGAATTCTTCCTTGGTCGTTTAGCTGCCGATTGGTGATCCGTCGACTGGTTGAAGTCCTGGAGGTTTCAAATTGAATACGCCGAAATTCGTGGATCGCACAAACTAATTACGGCTCTACTCTTGATATTGTATGCCATGGCGTTTTACCGTCCTTGAACTTCTCGCGTATACGTAATTCTTCAATTATTGTAAACAACGAGACACATGGAACTTTGAAGCACAAAGGGCCGCGAATAACATAACTTACGATACGAGGATATGTCGCGATTTGTTGACGCCCGCTTTCGTTTACGTGAGCGACCGTTCATGAATTTTCGCTGGCTTGGACGCCACTTTTGTTTTCACGAGCGATCGTGAAGGAGCGAATAACTAGGGTCACGTGACCATCATTCGCTTAATTTTCAGCAAATAATTCGCTCGTGAATCGTTATAAATTCACAAAATATGTTCGTATTGTTAAAATAACTGTCACTGAATTTGAAAAATTATAAATGTTGTGAATAATTAATTGAAATAATGGGAAATATACTTGAGTTTGAGATAAAAGAAATTTATTTGAATTTGAAGTAAACGAAATGTGTTTGAATTTTAGAATAAGTGAATAAAAATAAGGCTTAATGCGGATACTGAATGCGTCGTTGAAATAAGATGCAGTGCTCAAAGTACTCGATGAAAAAGTGAAAAATATCGTTAAGTAAGAATGAATGTATCTAGAGAGAATCGTGAACTGTGCGCTCCTGACGAGTAGTGGGTGTTATATATAACAAGTCGGGGTGCGGGGGTCCGTAATTTCGACGCAGAGTGGGGCTCCTAGGTGATTGGGCCATGCCGTCACGTGGGGGCCTCATCCGTCTGTGATTGGCCCGGAACCCGCGCGCCTTGCAGGGGAGTTAAATGTGTGGGTGATCGTTGCTCGCTTCTCTTCAGTCCGTAGTAGTGTATCTATGAGTTTCTCGGAATTACGATAGGACTCAACTTGTGTGGGTGATCGCTGCTCGCTCTCCCTCTGTCTGTAGTAGTAGCTACTCGCAGGCCCGATGACAGAAATGTTGAGGCCCGTTACTCTGATTCCGACGTGGGCCCCCCTATAGTTTTGCGCCTGGGCAATTCCATATCAAGTGATCAAGCCTTTTAGGGTAAATTTTCCTGATTATCATGCCAATAGAAAAAAACGTCGTTTATGACAATAAAAAAATATCCCGCAAAGGATTTTGCAATATTCCTCATAATTCCGAAGTTAATCACGTTATTGGTTCTGGCGCACTTTTTTTTTCAAAAATTCATCATTTTGACTACATTTGTCGTACAGGAACCGCCTTGGGCTCATTTTCTTTGCAGGAGTATGAAGTTGCGAGACAAAAATAGTCCACCCGAACTCCTGCTTGCTGAATTTATTATTTCCAATTCCATGAAACAATTCGAGATTTTGGAGAAAGTCATTTTTGTTTTGCAAATCTGACAAAATTCACGGAGTAGGTATTTAGTGCTGCAGTGTGAATTTTAGCCTGGAACATCGGGCTGTTTTTCTTCTACGATCATACACGTATATTTTAAGTATAAGGACTTACCTTTCAGCTCGAAATATTTTCGGCAGACTCATCACGCATTTACAATTTGGAAATGGGATTTTTGTTTCAAGTAATATGTTAACCATGTTTTTTCAACGAAAATAAAAGAAAATGAGAAAACGACCAACCACGCCTTTGTTGCCGTCCGTCGTAGACAAAAAAACGGCTCGGTGTCCCAGGCTAAAATTTACACAGCACTGAGAAGATATATTACATATACCTACGTCTGTGAATGTTTTCAGATTCAAATAAAAATAACGTTTTCCACAATTTCGAAGTGTTTCAGGGAATTTTAAATATTTCATATTCGGCAAGCAAAAGTTCGAACGGACTATTTTTTTTGCCTCAAAATTATTCTCTGGCAAAGAAAATGAGCCCAAGACGGTCCCCGAATGACAAATGTAGCCAAAATTATGAATTTTCGAAAGAAGAGTGCGCCAAGACCAAAAACGTGAATAACTTCGGAGTTATTAGGAATTTTGAAAAATCCATCAAGACATATTTTTTTCTTGTCATTAAACGACGTTTTTTTTTCCATGAGCGTGATAGTAAGGAAAATTTGCGCGAAAAAGTTTGATCCCTTGACAAGGAATAAATTGCCCGTCATGGGTTTCTTGGAATTGTGTCCTTCTCTGTCTCCTTCAGACATATCCTTGTCTTGCTCACGTGTCTGGTTAGAGCGAGGGTTTTCCCGTGTTCAACATTTGGCGTGTCGTCCTTTCTTTTGTTATCCGTTTCGGCTTCTTGACTAATTTCGTTCTTTATTGTCGTAAGGGTTGTTTGGGACTTATCGTCGATTTATTTATTTATTTACTTTGGTAAAACCTCGTAAGTCGATTTTTGCACGGCTTTGAGTTAGGACCGTAGAAATGATCAGCACATGTCCCTTTATAACTTTTATAAGTTTTATGTCGAAATATTAAACAGTTTATTTTTTATTAAACAAATCAGAACCTTGTTTCTTACACCGCAATAAGTTGACAATGCAAAACCTCGTATCTCAAGATATACATGAGCGACACCTCATTTGTTTACCGAGTATGATTGTCTTTTGCTGTTACATTTATATGTAAAAAATGTAGCGTCTGAATTTTCTATTAAAATAACTTTTTAAAGTGTTGTTTCCGTTATTTAATTATTAAAAATCATTCTCAATTGGATCGAGTGAATTAAATAATATATTTAAATGAATATGAAACTAATTTCTTTGAAATTCCTTCATTGTAAAAACACGCAAGTCGCATCCCAGTGTAAATTTAGCGTGTAAAAACCTTGTATCTTATAAAATTAATCCAAAATAAGGGTTAAAATACTGTGATTCATTATACTTTCCCCTTAATAAACCTCAAAGTACATTATGTTCAATATTCAGATGAAATAGTTATTAAAATACTTTTTTATTATAAATATAGAGTTTTTTGTTGTTCCTGTAAAGTAGTGATTTATGAGATATGAGGTTTTACCAAAGTACCGTCGTTATATGGCTTTTTATACTAAGGGACTTTCGGATTTATTCGCTCTTTTCAGTTTCACGTGTTCATTCTCGAATTACTTTTATATTCATGACTCTAAGGGTTTTTTAGTGAACCTTATTGTAGGTAGATGTGGACACAGTCATGTATACAGGGTGTCGCATCAGAATATCTCTGAAATGACGACTGCTACCGAAAAATGGTTCAGATGAGAACATCATATCATTTCGGTTGTGAGTATAGTTCTGCTTGTGAGAAATTAGCACGAACGTAGTTTTCCTCAATGGCAACCGATTTTTCTCTCGGGACGAATGTTGTACCTCACGGTAAGACAAATTCAGCCATACGTGATAAAAAAACGTGCCTCATAGGTACAACATTCGTCCCGGGAAAAACATTGGTTGCCATTTGAGAAAACTATGTGCGTGCTAATTTCTCAGAAGCAGTACTACATCACAACCAAACTGATATCATCATCATCATGTGTCCCCCTAGAAACTATGATATTCTCATCTGAACCATTTTTCGATAGCTGCAGTCCTCATTTGAGAGACATTCTAATGCGTAATTTCAAATGGGACACCCTGTATATATGGCTTGAATTTTGACGGTTATAAGAGTATCTATTTTACGAGTCGTTTTCTGGGTATTTTCTATCGACCGTGGAGTGATTATTTTCCCTCACTATCGGGCCTGGTTCTTTGTCCAGCCAGCCTTGATTATTGTACAGTGAATCTTTTATAGCTGATTTTGTTTAAGTATTCTGGTATCCGATAGACTCGTTTGTTTAATTATTTAAAGAGGGGCACAGAGACATATTTTTGAAAAATTAAAAAAACGGTAGATAACATAACGAATGAATAATATAATATTGTAATTGAATATTGAACGGTTATATCATATACCGGGTGTCCCATTTTAATTTTCCACCTGATTTATCTCGCGAAATACCACTCGGATCGAGTATTGAGTAGAATGAAACTTTGAGGGTTCGAAGGGGGACGTTCGAAAAAAAATTTTGTTTTGGCCCAAAATAAAAAATGGCGGAGTTAAGACGGCCAACATGTTCTTCTTAAATGGAAACGTGACTTTTCTTTTCTTTTCTTTTTCACCAAAAAATTTGTCAAATTAAAACGAACAACTTTTGTGGGAAACATTTTTCCATTAAAGTTCATAATTTTTGGGTGAGAACAATTTTTGGTGCGCGTGTCGTGTGACACTCACAAGGATCAGGTCAGTAGCGGAGAATCAGAGCGTACGCGGAGGTGGTATACACTGTGTTCAGGTATTGTTGACGAATGCGAACCCTGCAGTTTGTTTCCTATGTGTAGCCGTCTACCGGTGACACTCGTATACAGAGAACGTTGCCACTGTTTACATTTAGCTTCACTGTATACGTCTGTTGCCTACCACGTCACCAGTAGATGGCTACACATAGGTATCAAGTGAACGGCTTCGAAGTGTGCACAATCGCCGAATACGCGTATACAGTCACAGTTGACTAAAATTTTCCGTGTAGCTTGTATCACATCGCTTCTACGGCGCTCGCTAGCTAACCGGCATATTTACCTTTTTTTATACCGGTGCGTCGCAAATAGGACTCGCTAAACTATGTTCTTTTCCTTTATAATCAGTATTATTATTTCCGATTATTTCCAAACTATTATTCCCATCGTCATTTTCCGTTATTATTCTGAATTATTAGTCTGATGATTATTTTGATGTAGTATGTATACAATTCGATATCTGTGATCTCTTGAATGTCTTTGTTACTACCGCTAATCTGCTATCGCACATTTAACGAACAATATACGAAGCTTCGACTTCGTTGAAGGATTTCATATCTGGTGTTGCATATTTCATTAAATTAGTAAAAAAAATCTACCTACTCTAAAACTATACCTCAGAAAATCTGAGCTACTTGGAGCTTTAAGGCCGTCGTTCCGGCTGTGTAGTATTTCTTTGAGTATCTCAAACGTTAAATTTGCTATCTGAGAAACGACACTTACGTATCTGGCGCCCAACAGTATCTTAGTTTTTATTAATTAGTATCTCGCGAAGAAACGCCGTAGGGTGCGGAGTTGTACTCTGAAGACTCCGTTACAATACATATAAGGTATAATTATTATATATAATTATTAGGGTACTTTGTTTGAAACGACTATTTTTTTTCCAACTTCCACTTGAAAATCTTGTTGTACACGTGGAAAAATGCATCCTGTCCAATTTTTAGCTCCTAATTCCAATTCTAAGAACTCTCGCTCGTTTTTTTTAAGTTTTTCCATGCTAAAAGCATGTGTATATGGGGTATTCCACGTGAACCGGATCGGTTTTTGGCAAAAAAAAAGAAGGAAAAAACGGGAGGCTGGAAATTATATCTCTTCTTCATGCTACTTCGAAGTAATTTCGTTGAAAATTTCAAGGCAATCCATTAGATCAAGTAGCAAAAAAATGGAAACACGTTATTCCCGAGTTTTACATGCTTCGCCGATTTTTGGAACAAAAAGGAGAAAAACGGGAGGCTGAAATTTTGATCACTTCTTAGTGCCACCTCGAAGTAATTTCGGTGAAAATTTCAGGGCAATTGGTTAGACCCTTCAAGTAGAAGAACAAAGAAATCGCATATTTCCAAAGCTTTACATGTTTAAGAATTTCGAAAATAATTGAAGTGCTACATATTTCGAAAGAGCTTATTTATGCACGTAGAATGCACTATGGGAAGTTATGATTTTGTTCATGCATGGCTGAGATAAGTGGAGTTGAAAATATAGTAATTAAATTTTTGGTATAATTATGACAGCGATATGAATTGAACCAATTCGTTTCATGCTCTGTTGGGGACATCTGATGTACACAGAAAAAAAGATTAACTTGAGCCAAGAAATTTTAACTTGAACCAAGAAATTTGTTTTGAACAACCGAAAATCTCTCGAGCGAAGTAAAAATTCTATGAGCCAAGTAAATTTTTTTCTTGAATCATGAAAATTTTCTTGGTTCCAGAGAATTTTCGGTTCTTCAAAACAAATTTCTTGGCTCAAGTTATTCTTTTTTTCTGTGTAGTAACAAGGAATCTGCATCTGCATTGGCGTCAAATTCGATGACCTCCGGCCAAAAACCGATCCGGTTCACGTGGAATACCCCATATGTATAAACATCAGACTTTTTATTTAGCCGCGCACAACTCAGCCGCATTTCAATGGATTGTTCTGATCTAAGAGTCGGTTCACAGAAAATTTAGTGTTCTTCAAAAGAGCTCGTGATAGATTGGCTGTGGTTCTAACCGCTGCACCTGTGTGAGCCTTCAACGTTGATTTTATGCATAATTCTTCTTTTCTTGCTGTGAGCGACTAAACGGTTGGACTTGTGGCGACTATGTCTCCACATACGCCTATGCCACTCACACATTTACACCTACACTACACAGGCATTCTCGACACTGAACATAACTGTATATACGAACACATCTTGAAGTTGTAAATATTTTTCTGTTCTTTCCATTTATCTACTTCCGCTATGGTTGATAATTTTCAGCTTTCGCTACCTGCGAACCTTCTTCGGGGTTTTCCGAATCCCGCGGTACCTGGAAGGGTCGTACTCGACCAGCACCGCGAGGTCATATAAAATCTGGCGACCAGACATCGCTGGCGAGGCGAGTTTTTCCAGGACCCGGTTTTTCCGACTTCGTCATTCTTTTCAAAAACCTTTTCTATCTTTTTCTATTACTAGTTTTCGGCACGTATGTACCTAACTACCTACTAACATACCGATGCCACAGTCTCTAACTAACTTTCGTGCAGGGCAGTCGATCAGTCAACTCGACTTGATTTCTCCGTGTACTTGTAAAAATAATAATTCTTGTAAAATCAACATACTACGTGTACATGTATAATTAACCGAGTCGTTATTCGAATTTACCCGCACAATCACCTTAGACTTAAAGAAATAAACCTCAGAACAATCTTACAGGAAATTTACTTCTCTACAAAAAAAGTCTGATAAAGAAAGTTTCTCAAACCAGTATTTGAAAAGTTATAAGGGTTTTCATTTTCTTTTAATATAAAATTCCAATCACATGTCAAGTTCAATATTTTGAAGTCAGTCAAACTACCATGGGCACCTTGGAAGAACACTGAATTCTCTGTATAATGAATCTTGGAACAGAAGAATCCATTGAAATGCGGCTGAGCTGTGCGCGGCTGAAGAAAAAGTCGTAATATTTACATGCTTCAAAAGTTCATTTCAGTTGACGATAGTAGTAAGCAATTGCTCGGAATCTCTTTAAGATCAGTGAATTCAAAAGAATTCAATAGGTAATTGACATAACAAATTTTGTCGAGCTTATTAACCAATTAATAATTCATCGATTATTTTATTATTGATTCACAAATACGGAACTAACGAGTTGAAAAACTTTGCGGTTACAAAACCTTCCTATCCAAATAGAGAATAATATCATCCAGAATAAGACAGTCAATGCTAACGAGTGTAAAAGCTCTGAAGTTGCGATTATTTTATTCATATGCCAAATTAGTTAGATAGGTAACTATAACGTGCAATAAATAAATGAGAATGTATAAGTAATTATAAATACCGTGTACTGTTATTGTTTTACCTTACCGTCCCCGTCATGCCCCTAGTTCCCTATATATCTCAGAACGAGCTTTGGGCCTATGGTCGAGTTTTATGTGTCTGTATTTGTATTGTGTGCCTGTATAGGTATATGTACAACGTTTGAGATCGGATGGGTATGCCATAGCTCTTTGAAACTGAATTAATCAAATAATGTAATAGTATATTATAAATTATTTTTAAAATATATAACGACTTGAATTTTTTTTTGTTTTCGATTTTTATGAATTTTTTCATTAAATTTTTCATCAATGATTCTCCCGAATTAAGTCATTTATCATGAGCCATCTTGTCGGCATAACATTCTAAGGAAAAGCTCTCATAATTTCTCTCAATATATTATAATAAATTCTAATGAACTAATACTGAGGAAAGAATTATGAATCTATGAACACATCACTGTATCCACATCTGTGTGAAATAAGTTTCACTGAAAAACCCCTAAAGTCATAAATAGAAAAATAGTATGGAAAACAACACGTCAAAACCCAAAAAGAGCGAGTAAATGTGAAAGTCCCAGGTATAGAGAGCCGTACAAAGTCTCAAATAACCCGCACAACAATGAAGAACGAATTTACCCGAAAAGCCAAAGCAGATGACAAGGGAAAAGACGACGCGCCTAATGTCAAAAACTCCAGACCCTTTTTGAACATATACCAGACACATGAAGACCCGCTGGGCGGTAGAAGACAAGGATATACCTGCAAAAGACGAAGCAGGATGCAGATCCAGAAAATCCACGGACATATTGCAACAGGCAGAAGGAAAGCAGGCCATGATCAATCACGCAATTTCAAGTCTCGCGCAAATCCTGAAAATTCACGGATACATTACTACAAGCAGAGGAAGAGCGGGCTATATGATCAGTACTCACACAATTTTGAGTCCCACGCAAATTGCCCCGAGCCTCGGGGCAATCATAGGCATAGATTATAGAAGGTCCCCACGCGATCGTGTGCCCCAATCAACTCGGAGGCCTATGCAGTGGCCTAATTACGGACTCGGATCACTTGGATCACTCTGCGCTCGCACTTCTCACTTGTCTAATCTTCAGCATCATTTTTCAACGACGACTTCTTCAATCATTCATTAAATTCTCTACAAGCTTATATCAGTTTTCGACTTACCGACTTTGCATTCCGCTCAATTTTTATACAACGTTTCCATTGTTCATAATATTCAAACTCGAGTACGATTTGACCTTGTTCAATTTTTTTTACTCATATTTACAACGCAAAATAGGCCAACGCTGCGCGGATTCAAATTCAATTCCGAACACATACGTCCCAAAAAATGTTCGTTCCGTGCGAAAATAGAGTCCACAGATGGTTTTTACATTGTTACGAAATTATTCGAATCCGATTTCCTCGGCGCCTTCCAGTTTTTGACGCCTGGGCTCGGATAATAATCGGAATGTGACACATTTCGACCGAAAGGAGGTGGGCGACTAGGGATGGGCCTTAAGTATTGAAACACAATGGATGGGATTAGGAGATGAGCCATAAAGGAGTAAGAAGAACAAGAAGAAGAAGACAATGGATGGGATCAATCTTGTATTAAATTCAGAGGATTTGCGTCCTCTAAGTGTTTATGCTTTCGACTATAACTGTTGAAAGCTTGAGTCTATAAATCACTTTGAATACTTCGATATTCGAATATTATCTTTGCAATTCGAATATAAATGAACAACTTGATATTCTGGGAAAGGAATTATATTCCTTCCGCTGATTATATTAAATAGAGAAATAACTTGGTAGTTAATATGATTTGTTCTTACCTTTTTAGAAGTTTCTCACTCGTTGTTGAGAGTTAAACGAATGAAGTGCGCAATAATCGTTGAATTAAGTCATAATGTCAAAGATATAGTGCAGAAGTATAAGTAGTGATGCAAGCGAAGAAGATGAAGGTGAAGAATAGAGTGGGGTTCGAGTGATCCGAGAATGTGGCTCCTGATCAGTATTGGGTGTTATACATACGATAAATCGGAGTGTGGGGGTCCGTAATTCGGCCACTGTGCGGGCCTCTCAGTTGATTACGCCTTATCATCACGAGAGGACCTTCTTCGTTTATGGTTGGTCCAGGGCCCAGAGCGATTCGCATGGGATTCAAAATTGTGTGGGTGATCGCAGTCCGCTTTCCCACTGCTTGTAGTAGTGTGTCCATGGGTTTTTTGAAATTGCATGGAACTCAAAGTTGTGTGAGTGATCATAACCCGCTTTCCCTCATGCTTGCAGTAATGCATCAGTAAATTTTCCGGATCTGCATCCTTCTTTGTCCTTTGCAGGTATATCCTTGTCTGCTACTGTCCGGCGCGTGTTCATGTGTCTGGTGTATGTCCAAAAAAAAGGGTCTTGGGTTTTGACATTTGGCACGTTGTCTTTTTTCTTATTACCCACTTTGACTTCTCAGGTAAGTTTATTCTCCGTTGTCGTAAGGGTCATTGAGAATATATACGGCTTCCTCTATACCTGGGACTCTTGCATTTACTCACTCTTTTTAGGTTCTCACGTGTTCATACTATTTTTATATTTTATGACTTTGAGAGTTTTTCAATGAAACTTATTTTAAATAGATAGTATTAGTTTCTTTGTATATGGGGCATTCCAGCTCAACTCAACCAACTATCGACACTCATGTCTTCGTATTTTCTTCGAAAAAAACATATGTTAAAGTTCGAGGAAAAAGACAGTGTTTCTGTGAGCTAGAGGTCTTGCATCCAATTTTTGACGGTCACAGATTTTTTAATAAATGTAGGCGGCGGATAATTCAATTTTTTATCAAATGTGAATTAAGAATCTTACAGGAAAATGTTAGATGCACGAAATAACCGTTATCCTACCAATTTTAACTGAGAATAATTACAGAATTTTGAATCATTCTTCGACCCCGTTTTGGTCGATAAAGGTCGAGAATCTCATTATCGAAATGATGCGACAAAGTGTTACTATTGAATTAAGGGGAGGGTATACTCGAATTTTACTGACCGGTCTATTTCTCGATTTTCTTCGAAACGGGGCTATCAATCGACTTGTCCTTTTGGCAGCCGATGTTTGACGAGTAATGACTTCGAACTGGTACGTTCGATCGGATGAAATGCCGCTCCCAACCGTGGAAATCGCGAGATTACCTTCGAGAGATAAGCGCCGATACACAGAACGTTATACGTCTAGCGCGCCTGGACACTTATCTCTCGAAGGAAACGCGGCGGAGGGAAAAGTTGTCATAGTTTTTCGTTCGTCTTAATTTACTTTACAGCCCTGAATTATTTCAGATTTTCAGATTCCAAAAAAATTATTTCATTATTTTATTCGTCTTTTGAATATCGGCATTTATCTCGCGAAGGGTTCGTGACAGAATATAAAGTTAATAGAATTTTTCATCACACGTAGAAAAGGGTATAGTAAATTTTCTCATACAAGTATAGTTTTTTTTTTTTATAACCTTTTAATGGCTTATCTCCTCCAATAGGAAGTAGCCGTAATTATTTTAATACTAGTATAGTAATGGTTGGATATACTGTAAAATATGACGATCATTCCTATACTGTATACCAAATGTCACCATGCATAATAGAAGTATTTCTATATGGTATACAGTATAGGAATGATCGTCATATTTTACAGTATATCCAACCATTACTATACTAGTATGAGAAAATTTACTATCCCTTTTCTCCGTGCAGTTTTAATTTATTCTACAACTGTAATTTATTTCAGATTTTTAGATTCTAAAATACGCACATTTTTCTGCGTTAAATTTAAAAAACAAAGAAAAGCAAGTGTTCTCAGGTGGTAAACTTTAATTGTAATTCGATTTCGAAGGGATTGCCCAAGTTTCATCGAAATCCATGCAGGATCCGCGTATTCCGAAGTGAATATCTAGCATGCCTGGACTAAATAGTGAAATATAAAGTTATAATTGATAATAGGGCTGAGGTAGTATAATAGTACGTGGATTGATAGTATATCCCTTTAAGACCGGCACCTAGATCCAAATGGCCAAGAATTGTTTCCTCTTGAATTTATATGTAGCTTCCCCCTGTGCAACTTTCAGAACACAAAAAAATTTTTTTTTTTTGTTTTTATCGGTTTTTTTTTTCTCATTGGATTTTTGAGGGGAAAGGGGGTCAAATTTTCCGGTTAATGAGTCCTGTAGGGTCCACCTGGGATGAATTTTGAAGAGCCTAGGAGGTACAGTCACTCACTTTACCGACAGACAATGTTTTGGCGCCCTCTAAAATGAATGTGCCAAATTTGGCACAATAGGCACTAAAGGGATATGGGCATATCTCTAGAACTTTTCATTTTCGTCATTTCGGAAAAAAAAAAAAAAAATAGTGTCACACTCTTTCAACCGATCTTATCTTATGGTTTGAGCCCTCAAATGTAAGTGAAAAATATAGAAACTCAGGGTCCAAGCTCGGTAACGAAAGAGAGGGCAAAATAAAAAAAAAATAATAAATAAATATACAAAATTAATTTAACCAGCAAAAATTATATATATAATTACAGGGTGTTTCTTGGCAACAATATACATATATACAGGGTATTTTTTGTTACTTAGTAAAAACAATAATTCAGTAATCACACACATTATTTATTTTTCATGAATAAGTCATTGGCAAAAGCATCAGCACAAACTAAATAACATAAATTTAACGTACAATATACAAAAATTATAAATTATATGAACATATGAAAATTAACAATTTTTTGTTCTTGTAACACGAATTGAACGTCGTCGTCGTATTACTTTCGCGTTTACCGAATTTGATGATGATACAATTTATCTTTTCTTTCCTACAGAAATCTTTTGGTCTTTTAAATTTCTTTCTTTTGGCTTAGACTTTCGAACATTTGCAACGGTTGTTTCTTTAACTTCATTTCTCTTTTGTAATTTCCATTTTTTCAGGATTGACTTTTCAATATCAGCAACGGTTCCTTCTCTGATTTTCTTACTTTTTGTGTGGGATTTTTCGATAGGTTTCAAAGACCAGCCATCCGAAATCAAAGAAAAGTGCTCACAGGGTGGATTAATCATACATGCCAGATTAGTGCAAGAAAGATAATTCAGGAACGAAAAATCACATCTATTTTTGGTCCATAAAATTTGAAAAATTTGCTAAGACTTAGGCGCTGATTTAATGTGAGGTCGCACTAGCTGATCAATCTGTTCAATATCTGCTTGAGTTACGTGGAAAACGTGCATTTTTGAGGATTTACCTATAACCTTAATTATGTCATTGACAGAAACTAGGGGAGGGAGGGGGAATGGCGGTCAGCGGGTAATGCCGGTCATGTCAATATCTCATATTCTATGCATTTTAAAATAACGACGCTACTGCTGCTACGTAGAGGATGCAGATACAAACTAGTGGCCTCGAGCTTGCCATCCTGGCTCGAGGTTTCAGTTCTTCGTGCCAATCGGTAGTTCTGTGGTGGTGCCACTCTAATATTTTGGATGCGATTGATAAGAGGTATGTTATATTTTTGTCACATTTACGAAAAAGGAATATTACTGGGTGGTTAATTCAGCTTTTTTCTTAATTCTACATATTAATGATTTTTGAATATAATATATTTTTTGATATAACATATTTTGCCATTGCACCTTATGCCGACCGTCATTACCCGACAGGTTGGGTAATGCCGGTCGATTTCATTTTTCAGTGATTTGAAGTTAGCTGGTGAAGTTTGTCGTAGATCTGAATACCGTTCATAGCAGTCATAGTGGATGAAATTCCCCGCTATATCCTATATAACAGCCTTTTTTCCGATCATGATTGCTCCAGTTATTGCAATTCTTGCTTAAGTGACCGCCATTCCCCCTCCCTCCCCTACGTCTCGGCCAGTATGCACAGCTCGATCACATAATGTTTTAGCAGTACCACCTGCACCATCAGCTTTGCTTTTACTATGCCCAGGCGTTTTAAAGTTCCAAGAAGCTTTTTCAAGTCCTAGTTTTTCACAGTGTTGTTGGAAAAGCTCGAAATTTGTTTTGTTTTTGTATTGGGTAGAAGGCCCATCACTTTGAAAATGAAGGGTATTCATTTGTGGAACATTTTTTATAATGAGCGAAAGTACAGGTTGAATATGAGCCCAAATTGCAGGCGCGTCATGTCTCAAACACTCTGACACAGTGCAAAAAGAAATACATTTGATTTTATCATCACTCTTGTCCCTATAGCAGAAAACGCCTGAATGCAAAGTTATCTGTAATTTTGAGGCTCCGAAATGCACACTCTGAACTTCAGAGACGTATTTACAAATATAGTTTTGAGAAAAATCAATTACTAGCTTAACTTGATTCAATGGTAAGTAATATTCAATGTCTTGCACTGCCGTATATGGATGCCAAGTATGATACAAATGTTTCAAGAAATCCCTTACAATCAAATTGAATTGGTGAATCATTTCTGCCACTTTACATTCCATCTTTTTTTTCGTAGTGATTGTTACGTTGAAAATTTTTCCTCCTTTCCCTTCTCTACTTACTTTTGACGTAGCCCATTGAAAGTAATATGACTGATCATTATTATTATCGGTAATAACGAAATCCGTTTTGCACTTGATACATTCGTTATACATACAACTTTTATTTTTGATGTCACATTTAAAATGTCCAAGCACGGTTTTTGTACTACTAGAAGGTAAATACTTCAGCTTCGCAAGTTTTTTAACAAAAAAATCGAAATTAGCGTGCTCTTTACACAGGCAAATATCGCGATCTGTTGTCTGTTTGCTAACAATCCCAAAAGGCGATAATCGAAAAAAAGTAGCTTTTGAAATTATGAATAGTCCTTCTTGACAATATTTTTTAAACAAATTGGTGAATGTGTCTGATACAAATCTTTTTCTCATAGTAACACCATGCTTGGTCATGACATCTTGAGAACTTGGAGCCATGGAACTGTTGTCATCTTTTTCTAAAAACTCTATTACTTTCCTTCTTGATATTGTCATACGTTTATCAAGCTTATTGTTCTCTCGGCTAATAGACAGCTTATTACGATTCAGATACTTGCGCTGCAAGTATACGCTAGTCAACACTGAGTTTGTTTTGATGAGCTTATATTTTTTTACAATTTTACCCGACACTGTCCTCGCAAAAGATGATTTGCACTGTTCTCCTTTCAATTCTTTTTTTCGCTGCATTAATTGTTTTTGTAAAACTTCGCAGTAAATTAATCGTCGTCTAACAGCTTTTTTCCCTTTACTTTCTAATTTTTTTAACATTATTCGAAATATTATTAGGATCTTCATTTATTTTTATCCTACATGCGTCAAAATAACCCCATATCGAGCATGTCTTACGGGACAGAAGACTCACATACCCGTGCAGAAATTCAATCTTGGCACTGCCCAGGCCCTGGCTAGTTATCCACGAAACTAGACTGGCTATGGCCAGGAGGGCTGTCCAGCGCCAACCCTGGCGTGTAACATATTTCTACTCAGCACCTAGCCAGACAAACTGATCAGGGTCTAGCCAGTAAACAGACCAGGCTCTAGCCAGCAATCTTATGAGTGCCCGGGAAAAAAAAATTTTAAGAAAAAAAAAAAACTGGTCCCGGCCGGGGATCGATCCGTGAACCGTGCGGTCGCCAACTCTGTCCGCTACCGACTCACCCAAGATCTGTTATTGAAATTATGAGCTTAAACGAATATGAAATATACAAATTTCATATATTCCAATTCTTATGGAACTAAATTTTACATCTGACTTATTAATTATCAATTTTATGGTAATTAAATGCAACAAACACGCAGTTATCATTAAATGATATTCTGTGTGAAATATAAATTGAGTTAGCGAAATTAAATTTATTACATAAGCATTTAAGTAATTTGATGAATTCAGAGTTAATTTACATAAATGCTAACTATCAATTATGTTAATAAAAAAAAAAACATGACAAAAAATGCACCAGTAATTTGTTTAATCTCCTGGAAGTGCATTTCTTCACAGAAAAATTTTCTGTAACGATTATCAATTAAAACAATGTCAAAATTATTCAATATTTGGTAACTTCGATTTCCTTCATTAGAACCTGAAAATTAATCAAGTAATAAAAACAATCATGGAGAAACGTCCTTCTATGATTTAATTTTCAAATTATATATTCACTTGTTCTATAATAATACATATAAAGTATACCTTCAATGATCAACGCGTGACTTTTCATTTTGTTAGAAATTCTGTAAAAATGTATAAAAGTTAAGTTTTAAAATCGATCAAGTTTACTTAATATTTTCGAATTGTAATATTTATTGAATGCATTTATTTGCAAAGTGCACTTTTTTGCGTCAAAGAATATATTAGAGAAAGAATATACACTCAAGTAAAAGATGACTTAACAATCATCGATTATCTGTCACCATTCACGTTTATATACTATAAATATTTATATGTAATGACAAAATATCATGTGAGTATATGACATTAATCATTATATATTTTTATGTATAACAATATATAGTTTTATTCAGTATAATATAAATCCTTGCGATACGCTATTATATAAAATTTTATATAGTTTTATATAATTGTATCGAACATATAATTCAAATTCAAATCCGAATTCAAATTTTACTGATCCGTTTCAAATTTGGCTAAATATTCTAAATATCCGATTCAAATTCGAGTTTAATCGAAAAAGTTGACTACATTCGAATTTGAATCAGATATATCAAATATTTAGAAAAATTCAAAACGGATAAGTAAAAATTGAATTTGGATTTGATTGAAGTCGAATTGCAATAACGAAAAATTAAATGCAATTAGTGTATTGTCTGACAATCCTGATCATTGCTGACCAGTTCCTGGAGAGTTTTGCCAGGAATTATGCTGTTATACGAGGCATCTTGTCAGTCTGGCCAGTGCCAAGCCAGAGCCTGTCTAGGCAACGCTAGCAAGTAAAATCCTATCAGGCTCTGGACAGTAGCCTGGCATGCCAGTACAAATTTCTGCACGGGTATCTCCCTCGGTCGTGATATGTTATTCGACGCATGCGCAGACACGCGATTTGGTTACTTATCAAACCTAGGGAGCAAAAGTGCGCGTCATAGGCATGATATGAACGCATTACATGAAGCTGTCAGGGAGACAGGCGCGATTTTGATTCGGGTGAAGCTGCCCTCGCTTCGCTCGGTCAGCAAACTTCACCCGAATCAAAATCGCGTACGTCACCCCAACAGCATCGTGTACTAATGCGTTCATATTATCATGCCTACGCGCACGTTTGCTTCTTAGGCTTCATACCTAACCAAATCGCGTGAAAGCGCATGCGACGACTACATATCACGGCCGAATGAGATATGTGAGTCTTCTCTCTCGTAAAACACGCTTGAAATGGGGTTAGTTTGATGCATGTATGAGAAAAAATATTGTATGTCGTTCGGGAGAGAGGCGCGATTTTGATTCGGGTGAAGCTGCCCTCGCTTCGCTCGCGCAGCAAACTTCACCCTCATCAAAATCGCTCACCTCTCTCCCTAACAGCATAATCTACTATTTCTTCATCAACCGATAACATTTATTTTGCCAAAATTTGATCGTTCTGTTTTTATCTTCTATGGTTGATTTCAACTTTTCAATTTCTTTACGTAATCTGGTTTCTCTGTTCTTCGTACATTGTAAACTGCGAGCTACTTTATTTAATTCAGATGAGTTACTTGCCGCATTGGAATTATCACTTGAGTGAGCGTTGACGACAAAATTGTTCTTTGGATTCTCAAAAATATTTTCAATGTCACTAATTTGACTGTTATCACAAGTAGATTTTCGTGTGATTTCATGATTTTCATTAATATTCGCGGGAATATCAGAAATATTAGAGTCATCACAAATACCTGTATCATTGAAATCATTTCCGTCGGGAAATGAGTCATTTTGTGCAGCATGCTCTTCTTCATCAATATCATTACACTTTGAACTCAGTATATTTGCAGTCGCTGTAATACGAGCATTCCTTGCGATTTCATTTTTCGTTATGAACCGTGCTGTCTCTTTTTGCTGTTTTGATTTTTGTAGTTTCCTTTTTTCTTGAATTTTCAAACGCTTTATTTGATTTTTTTTTTCTCGATCAAGATCCATCGTTGTATAAATACTATCAAGTATCAACTTGCTCCTATTTTTGATTTAACTCGCTGAACTACACCATTTTCCGTCCTTTTACCCTTCACTTTTTTTGGTTATTTTAGGATATTTACACTGAGAGAATTTTATGATAGCGTCTACGATACGTGGTTTGTAGTTTTTATCATCTGGAATGGTAACTGAATTTGTAGAAGTCAAGATTATGAATATAATCATTTATTGGCAGGGGCGGATTAAACAATTCTGCCGCCGTAGGCCGAACAAATTTTGCCGCCCTATTTTTGAGAGGAAATCATTACCAAGTAGTACATTTTGCAGTATTTTATTTTTTCCATGAAAATGCAATGCCTACATGAATCGTAAGCTTGAGGGAAAAAAAAAAAAAAAAAAAAAAAAAATGGAAATTTGCCGCCCCAAAAAATCTGCCGCTCTAGGCCGCGGCCTACTCTGCCTACCCCTAAATCCGCCCCTGTTTATTGGTTATAGCTACTACTATCATTTGATAGAAATTTCTACAATGAAGCGATTGTACGCTTTTTTATCTGGATGGTAACGGTTATCATCGGGGCGCGAGAAATTATTCAAACGTACAGGCTTGAAACTGCAGCGCTGAACGTTGAGAAAAAAGAAAACAAAAAGAAGCTATAGCTTATATATGATCATATATGATGGTAATGATTACCATCATTGATCGTAGGATTAAAAATAAAGTTTTTAAAGGTTATTATTTTGATAATAAATTTCACAATCTCATATTAACATGAGAGATGATAAAGATTATCATAAGAATGGTGAAGTTTCTTATACATATTGTACATTCAATCATGTGAATAGTGTCCGCTATCATTGAAATCGGTTAGTGCGTTTTTACGATAATTCGATGGTAGCATTTACCATAAAATTCTCTCAGTGTACAGTCAGCCAAAGAGATCCTGACGCACCGTCGGTAAGGTGATCGAGCAACCGTACGTACACGTTGAATACACGTTTGTTTTTAATTGTTTTCAAGACTCGAAATCAATTAAAAACAAACGTGTATTCAACGTGTACGTACGGTTGCTCGATCACCTTACCGACGGTGCGTCAGGATCTCTTTGGCTGACTGTACTTCGTCTTTCATTGAATCGAAGAACGTCACTGTGTTTTTTTTTTTCGGTCCGGAGACTCGCGTCTAGAAGGCCGCGGGGGCAGGTTCTAGGCTGTTTCCCAAAAGTATATTTATTATACAAAATGAAAATGACCTTTTGCGCTACTGTAAAAGTTACTTACACACTTACCAATTCACCAAAATATTATACAAGTGTGCCAGCTGAAAAAGTGATTTTTTTTCTCGAGTTTTCTTTCAGATACTAAATTTTTAATACTCATAACTTTGTTTCTATCAAAGGCACACATTTCATTCTGGTGCCATTTTATAGAGTACATTAAGTAGAATATAGTACTTTGTGACCGTTTTCCAAAACCAAACGGTAAAAAAGTTACGTGAAAAAAAAGTAAATTTTAGATAAATTCTAATAATCTACTGTCACTAGTTTGACAATTTTTTCTACCTTTCCAATGAGCGGCACACCTACCTACACTATATCTTCGTGATACTCACGTATTTAAGATTATTAGAAAAAAATTTCAGCTTCCGAAAGAATTCGGTAAAGGAAATACAGCGTTGAACGAAAAAGAAAATGGTAAATTATCACATTGACTTACTGGTGTTTCAGGTGGTTTTGGAAATACCATAGACGGGCCATGGTTCGAATCGGCTCAAACACCATAGTTACCCCTAAAATAATATATTTTCTTGTGAAATATGCGCTTCAAGTATAGCATTTGTTACCATGTGTGTACGGAACTATGCTCCATCACCCAAATGAAAAGTTCTAGAGATATGCCCATATACTATATGGTAATATAATCTATAACGTTGAACGGATATTATGAGTAATTCCACGTCAAACCGGACAGCTTTCGGACTCCGATTTTATCTATTTCACTATAATTTTCTGTATGGGTTCTATCGAATAATTTTTTTTTAAGCCCCTATTTTCCAAGTTATACGGGGGTGAAATTCAGGAAAAAGGGGCAAAAATCGAAAACATACTCCACTTCAAACGGTCATATCTTTAATTGTATTCATCCTAGAGACTTCATTCTAGAACCATTTCAAAGCTATTGAATGACAATATTATTATATATTCATTCATTTGAACAATTTTATTTGTTATACACAAATATTGTAACGTGTTCGAACTATACCACCCGGTAGATCGACCGAACAAGCTACATACGACCGCGCAAATAGCCTCGCGCCGATCCGATCAGAAGACCCTGACGTGACGTCACGAGAACTACTATATAAGCTGGCACGCTGAGGCAGTAGCTAGCGATTAGTACTAGAGCAGTCTATCGACTCATAACTAAAGATAAACTCACATAACCTCAAATAGGTAGTCACTCAAAGCGAGGTCTTACCATAGAAAAGAATAAAATTGAAATAGGAAGTTACTCAAAGCGAGATCTTACCTAACGTAGAATCAAAAAATCGAGAAAATATAAATTGGCTAAAGCTGCAATTTAGATTAAACTCAAAACAAAAGAAAAAGTATAATTAGCTAAAGCAGTAATTATAACTTCAAAATAGAACAAAAAAAACAAACAGAAACAAAAAAACAAACAGAAACAAAAAGCAAATAGAAATAGAAAAACAATCAGAAAAAACATTATCATTTTATTATATCGAGTCAAATTTTTAGTTCATTTCATTATCCTGTAAATATTAGATTAAGTAAAATTCGATAGACAAAGTCGAATCAATAAAATAATCACACAGATATAATAATCAATCCGAGTCTAATTGTCTTTCATTTCGTGTCTTGTTTCATTTCTATAATTAACATAAATTCTTTTCAGCTTCAAATCACTTAGAAATAAAATCGTGATTAGCTAACAGGTAGCTTCGGTATTCTAACACTCAGGCAGCAACGGTACAGCTTTAATTGGTATCCGAGTCTGAGAGTGTAAGAATATCCAAGTCTATAGCAGGCAGCTTCGGTGCGTTTAACCTAGACAGCAACGGTATAGCTATAATCGGTACCCGAGTCTGGAAGGTATAAAACTATCCCAAGTCTGTAGGGAGGCAGCTCTGGTGGACCAAAGTGTCTATCCGAGTCTGTATTAGGGTAACAAAAGGGTTTTTTACATTTTTTCCTTGGAGGGGCTCCAAATCATACCCGTGACAAAGAATTCACGCGAGCTAGCGTAATTGCACGGCCTTCTGCCGTGAGACATACGCAGAGAAAGTTACAATATATTATTCAAACGTGATTTTCAAAGTAAGAACCACGCGATAAATTCTGAAAAAAATATGAGCGTATTCCTTGATCAATTCTCTACAAAATCGTCGAGACTTTCAGCTTTCGAACACTATCTTGTTTTTCAAAATTCGTTCGTTGTTAACAAAGTTACAGCAGTTCGAAGACGGGTCTTTTTGGGCGCAGATTTAGGTGATCCCTTAATTTTTGTGATCGCGCGTGGCAGCTGGGTTGACGCTCCGTGCCCACTGCATACTCAAAAAATACTTTCCATCAAAATGCGACATCCCACAAACCTGAAACCCACAGGGTAGGTAGTTGGGATGTTGTACAACGCGAAAATGATGGTGGGAGCAAACACGACCTAAGTCGACTTAGATTGTTCTTGCACCCAGGTACTTAATTAATCATTTCATACTTTTGAAATGTCTATGTTAAAACAGGCACAGTGTCGCTAAACAAAACGCAACCTTTGAAAAATAGTGGCACCAGTTATTCCGAATGCACGTTTGTTGTACCTTAGACCACTGTAGTGTGTTGTACCTCTCACCGGTCCAAGGTACAATATACACGGAAAGAAATTTTTCGCGTATATCACTATGCCAGTATGGGTGTAAAGGCCATACTGTATGGTATAGACGATTTTCATTCATTTTAATAGTTGGGTCAACAGACTTTTATTCAGAAGTTTTTTGTGTATTCGCCGAAAATTATGAGCAAGGTGTCATTTGGTTCGGAAAGGCATTTAGAAACTCTTCGAAAGGGTCCCCCACAAAGGGCCGAAAAAAATTGCAAAAGTTATAAACAATTGAGTAAAAAAAAGAGGTGGAGTTCGGTTTTTTGGGAACTACTATTTGAGGGAAAAACTATTTGAGATATTCAAAATCGCAAAAAAGATCCCAAAAGAGCAGAAAATTTCCTACAAAAAAGCCCTACCTCCCCAAACTCTACAACCAATATTTATAATTTTAATTGTGCGGTGAACAAAGGACTAGAAAGGCGCGCGCGGCCGCCGCATAACCTATTTTCAGTCCTTTTTTCACCGCACAATTAAAATTATAAATATTGGTTGTAGAGTTTGGGGAGGTGGGGCTTTTTTGTAGAAAATTTTCTGCTCTTTCAGGATCTTTTTTGCGATTTTGAATATCTCAAACAGTTCTTGAGATATTCGCAGAAAACCGAATTCCCCCCCTTTTTTTTTTACTAAATTGTTTATAATTTTCGCAATTTTTTTCTTTCCTTTCTGGGACCCTTCCGAAAAGTCTCTAAATGCCTTTCCGAACCAAATGACACGTTGCCCATAATTATTGGTGAATATACAAAAAACTTCTGAATAAAAGTCTGTTGACCAAACTATTAAAATGAATGAAAATCGTCGATACCATACAGTATGGCCTTTACGCCCATACTCGCATAGTGATAATGATATATACGCGACAAGTTTCTTTCCGTGCATAAGCACGGTGACATAGTAGTGCCGCACAATTACTAACACCGTGTTTCGACATCTAATTTAATATCAAAATTATCATATCATCAATATTATTATTATTATTATTATTATCATCATTATTACTACTATTATTATCATGTGTACACATCATGTATTATATCATATATGTTATGTATTACCCACATGATATATTATACCCAAACAGGATATTTTCACGGTCGGTATTCCATCATGTCATTATTCCGTTGATTTTTTATTATGATATTTGATTCTAGAGACTAATAATGCCACGAGGACGATATCGCTGAATAATGGCCAAGGTCACATCTTCCCGAAGCCCATCTCGCAGCTGAAATATCGCTAACCGCACCGAAAAGTCTCTGGAGCAGCCACTACTCTCAGGGCGCAGCTATTACGCTGAGACTTGGTATAGTGGCTAATGCGAGTTTGAGAGTAGTAGCTCCGCCTGGGAGAGTAGTAGCTGCGCTGGGAGTTGAGTGTAGCGACTAACCTTTTAATGGCTTATCTCCTCCAATACGAAGTAGCCGAGTGTAGCGACTAAACTCGATTCGAGTACAGTAGCTGTACGCGCGTGTGTAGTAGCTGCTCTGGCGAGCGCAGTAGCTGTGCTGGCTTTAGAGCGGCTACCACTGATCTCTATATACTGACTGGATAGCGTATACGCTACCCTTTTGCCGCGATTCGCTGTGATCACTGGCAGCCATTTTAATTGTGGGAATTTGACACTTTATGGCGGCAAGTTTGAATACGTCTTGTGGCCAGTTCGCGAAACACAGTAGTCAATATACTGGAGACATGATCATTGAACGAGAGGAGTTCAGCATAGCATACGGAAAAATGTTGTAGGGTTTAATGACGCATTACAATTGCAAATGCAGCATATATATTTAGGTACACAATATAATAGACAAATTCATAGCAAGATTAACTGTACAAAACTTTATAATTCACCGCATGATTCGATCGCACCCAAAATTCGTATAATTTGGTTGCATGGTACTAATTTACTATTAATATTATTCTATACTACACACTTATACATAACTGGAAATCCTACACCAAATTTCAGCCGCATAGGTTTTTTCTAACCTAACCAAACTCAAACGCCGGGGATAACTTAGTTACTGTATTTATTCGATTACTATGAATATACTTACTGATGAAATGTTCGGCCATCATCGTCTCCTACTTTTTTTTACACAAAAACAGCACTCCATCACCATATTTATTGATTATGTGGGTAAACCCACGATCAAAACAAAAACACGCTATGCAGCCGATATGGCAAGCGCCGCCATGTTGAAAGTGTCAAATCCCCACATAGAAATACCTTCTAATAGTCACAGCAATTTCACCCGATACGCTATCCAGTCAGTATATAGAGATCAGTGGCGGCTACTACTCTCGACGATATTGCTGGTTGCTCGAGAGACTCTTCGGTGCGGCTGTTCTACGGCGAAGGAGCGCCGAGACCTACCGCCTAACGTCAGGCAACAAGTTGACGCCTCGAGTCGATTAGCTGACGAGCTGGTCGCTCGAAAAGTGTTGCTCGCCGGACCAATGAGCTAATTAGCCGGTTCTGATAGGTTCCCCGCTCCTATAACCTAGGAAGTATCGTCGAGGTACCGAATCACCGCGGAAAGATCCTCACTTCTACGTTCCGCAATTGCCGAGTACAGACGTGCAAATCTCACCTCTCGCATCAGATCAATGTAATAGTTTTCGCTAGTTGAAGTTACAGATTGAGTTGAGAGCCAGTTAAATTAAAGTTTGTGCAACAAGCTGTTCTTCCGAAGGTAAGGTAAGGTCTTTATGATCACTATACCTACTTGCTAGTAAAAACCACAGGCTACCGCTGAATTTCTTAGTAGTCTTGAAGCATTTATAGAAGCTTGGTTAGTCGAGTCTCCTGTGTACCGATCGACCTAAGGGCGACGCGCCTCGTTTTATATTAGATTAAAGTTAAAGAAATTCAGCAAAAGTAGGTACTTCGTGGTCGACTGTAGCTATTTTGTAATCATTTTGTATGATTGCTTTGCTTATGATTTGCTAATACTATTTAAGAGCTTGTTCTTGCTTTAATTCTCGCTTTGAGAATCTCTGTTGCTCTGATTTATAGCAACCTGCGGTTTAGTAGTTTTGATTGAATAATTAGCACAATATCGCATGGTGTGTCGCTCATAATCCAACTCCCCGAGGGTTGGCTGAACGTGGCTATAGTCATAGTTTTAAGTTGTTCATTTGTTCTTTTATTCTATTATTTTCTTATTCTGTTTGATTTCTATTACATATTCTGTTTATTCTATCCTGATTTCTTTGTTCCCTGTGATTTATCTGATTTATACACGATTTATTTGTGCTATAATATAATCTCTATAATATTCTGGTTCTCGCTATATTGTGTTATAATAAGTTAGCTATCTCTAAGTACAGTGAAACTTCCCTTAAGGGGGGGGGGATACCGGATGTGTTACCGACACCGCCTATATCTCCGAAACGGGGCTGTCAATCGACTTGTCCTTGCGGTAGTCGATGTTTGACGAGTAATGGGTTCGAACTGGTACGTTTGATCGGATGAAATCGGATTTTTTTTGTTTTTTTTTATCGAAAAGCGTGGTCGTGCCATTTATTTCGACTTATATCAAAGCCTACGGATCGAAAATGCAAAATCGGCTTCCTGAGCCCGATTCTGTATGGCATTCCGAACACAACCATCCAAAAACATCTTTGGTTTCGACAACGATGAAGAAATCACATCTAATCTACGTTTTTGTGGTAATTTTCGCGATTGTCAAGGGCCGTGAGCGAAAATGGCCGCTCACGGCTGTTGATATGATGTGGTGGTTCGCAGAACGCCCGTGAGATGTCACCGCACGCCCATTTAAGCTTCTCCTTTTACCTTTCACACGGTGTACCAACGTAACAGCGGTGGTAAAAGGAGAAGCTTAAATGGGCGTGCGGCGACATCTCACGGGCGTTCTGCGAACCACCACATCATATCAACAGCCGTGAGCGGCCATTTTCGCTCACGGCCCTTGACAATCGCGAAAATTACCACAAATACGTAGATTAGATGTGGTTTCTTCATCGTTGTCGAAACCAAAGATGTTTTTGGATGGTTGTGTTCGGAATGCCATACAGAATCGGGCTCAGGAAGCCGATTTTGCATTTTCGATCCGTAGGCTTTGATATAAGTCGAAATAAATGGCACGACCACGCTTTTCGATGAAAAAAAAAAAAAAAATCCGATTTCATCCGATCAAACGTACCAGTTTGAACCCATTACTCGTCAAACATCGACTGCCGCAAGGACAAGTCGATTGATAGCCCCGTTTCGGAGATATAGGCGGTGTCGGTAACACATCCGGTATCCCCCCCCCCCCCTTAACGGACACCTCTTAATAGCGGACCCCTCTTTGAAACGGACGCTTTGGAAATCCCCGGCAGAAAAGCATTGGCTCTTATGGGAAATACACTTCCTAATAGAGTCAGTCCACGTCAAGCGGGACGGATTTGGCCAAAAATATTCCTCGATGTTTCTGATTTTCTTGTAATTTTTTCTACATATTCTCTGGGTAAAATGAATGAATGAAACATTTTTTTTTTTTTCAACTCAAAGGGCTTAGAAGACACAATGGGTTGAATTTTCGAAAAACACACCAAAAATCGGAATCGCGCTCTTCTTTAAACGTTAATATTTCCGGTTTCCTTGGTCGTACAGACATCGTAAACAACTCATTTTGAAGCTCTTGAATCGCACTTTCATGTTATGAATTTTCAATTCATGTCATAAACAATTTTCTATTTATTATTAACAATTATATTTTTTAAACGTGATTTTCGAGATGATTACACCCTTCGAAGATTCTAAAAAAAATATGAACGTGTTCCTTGATTAATTCTCTACAAAATCTGTAATTTTCAAAATGTAACTCCGATGGAAACTATATTTAAAAAGCGATTGAACCGTGCGGGAGTCGCGCGCGGCTGTCTACGCGGGCGCGCCGATACCGAGGTTTGTTCGCTTTACACACCCAGAAAAATGCGTACCTTACATTTAAATGAACTGAAAAATTTGACATGAATATATTTAAAGCAAATAGATTTTTCTTTGACTGTAGCAACAATTTTTGGCTCCTCATGGTTGATTTGAATATAATAATATAGTTCATTTCCGGAACACCATTTCTAGGTGCATCAAATAACCATTTACTTGAGGCCGCCAAATGTTTACTGAATCCAAATAGGGTGTACGAAGCATTAGCGCCACCTATGCGGACCGCGTGCTCGATTGTGTATTCATGTGTTCACCGGTGTCATTAAAATACATATTATACGAGTAGGTTCCGATACGGCGTGTGAGCAGTTCTAAGTGAAAAATACCAAATCCTTGATTAAAACTACTAACTAATACAAAGTCATGGACCAACAGATGCGCAGCGTACTTATCGACACCGGGCTGGGAAAATACATTACAGTATTTGAAGGCATGTAATTTGATGGTTATTTTACCATATCTGTGTGATAATTGAGGTTAGAGTAAGTTCTGAAAGCGTGCCAAAAACGTGGCAAGGTATGAGATTTTTGAGCATTGAAAATTGATTGTCTTGCTTCTTTGCATCTGCAGCTATCAATATGGTAGCAGTATGAATGAAAGTCGCAAAATAAATCAATTTACGAAAGTTTTCGTCTCGAAGAATTTCGAAATTTAGCAGCCATTGTACCTGCTATTTCTAAATAAAATTTTATTTTTGTGAAATAAACAATTTCATTGTCCGTATTTTATATTCAAAAAGAAAAAAACCACATTTAATAAATTATTTATTTGATTCAGCGTGGTATTTATTTCCGTTTGAATATTTGTTTTCAATTAGATTTTTTTCGTAAAATCTACTAAAACTCTAGTAGGTTCATATATAAATAAACGATATGCATTCATTCAAATAAATTTTAGTTGTTGCGAGTAGGGCATTTTTCTGGGTGTATTGTAAAGCTTCCTATACAAATAATATTGGAAGAATTCAGTTAACCCAGCTATACATCATCGAACCATAAATATACTCCATTTAATTGTGTTTTGCAGCGGACGATATTCCTAAATTATGAAGTATCATTTCCTTGCGATTACTATATTATTTCGTTAAATTGCAAATGTGAATTGCAGCGACGGCAAACCGCTCATTTGTCCGCACTGCTAGAATACTTTTGATATAGTAGCAATGCAAGCATTCGTTATTCAGGCGGGTGGCATAGTTACAAACCAAATGCGTTGAGTAGCAGCTGCAAAACCTAGCAGTTTCATCGTAGCAATACTGGTATTGCTGGTATTGCACTTCTACAAGTGTACCGACACTCTAAGGCTGGGTATCGCCGCACTTACGCGCGACGCCACGACGCGGCGCATCACAGAAATTTGTCTCGTGAGTAAAGTGATACGCTAATAAGACTATAGACCGTGGTATTCAGCCACTTGACACCGCACTTCGTTCATCGATCCCGATCGATGCGACACCGTCGCGTCTATCTCTGACACGACAATTTCCAACTGTACGGTTCTACTCGAATAAATACAACTACGAATTTTATCTAGCAGTCGACTTTTGGATTGGCTACATGCCACCACTTAACCCCGAAACTCCCGACTCCGCCGCAGCAGCAATACTTAGTTCAAACAACTTTACTGATATACTCATTATGACAGTTTTGGTATAGCTACACCAATAATACCAGTATCGCCCGTCAAAGCATGAAATACAGTTGTGGCAACCATACTGGTAATAATGAAACACGTAACCAGTCATGACGTTATACCTATACTGGTATTGCTGAGATACCATTTCCAGCACTGCAAAGCTTGCAATAAACAATCAGCAATAAACGTATGGGGTCAGTAGGAATAAAGTATTAGAGTGGCCCAGATCGCTAGAAAATATTGCTGCTAGAACTAGAATTCTTGATAGAATAAGCAAACATTTTGTTCCGTGCAAGAGATACAAACTTGACTAAAATCTTGAAAATAACTGCTGAACATAACGTACTTTTTGATCCCATCAAACGGAATACGACACCGTATTATTCGATCGATTACGTACTTAATTAATGAATTTGAAATTTTAATACCTACAGTGTACAAGTGATTCGAAAAAAAATTATTTTGAAGGTACACGGAGAGAATTTTATGAGAAATATCCGCATAAAAATATAGTACGTAATGGCATACAGTATTGCAGTCCTGGGATTTACTGAAAATATCTTGAATATGAGAATACCGTAAAGAAAAAATTATCGCCCGGATCCTAACATACTGCAAGTACTAATAAACTTGCGCAGTATATTTCAGAATAACATATAGCGTATTCTTATTGAGACAATACTAAAGTATACTTGCTTTCGCCATGTAGGATAGTAGAATGATACATAGTAACGTATGGTTTCAAACTATATTGAGTATCCGGAATATTCTTATACTTGGCTGAGAAAAATGTGCTGTGGGTAGAAAATTTAACTACGATCGTAATTGAAATATTAGTCTACTGTTCAAGAAATGACGATCATATAGTATAGCAAGAATAATGATACCTTCTGCTATAACTTTTAGTATACTGTTTTATGATATTTGGTAGATGAAAATAATTAATATATATAATTGATATATCAATAAAAGGAATGCTCGGGATAGGAATTTCTGGTATTTCGTGATATGTGTTTTATGAAGCACATCAGAAAAATTATGATCAGCTGGTTTTTCAATCATTTTTTACTGCAATATTAGCATTCAATCAAGTACGATGCGAACGTGTACAGCTGAGATAATCAACTGATATGCTGCAGAAAAAATGTATCAAATTGTGCGTTTACTAAACGTGAAACAATTCATTTCTTTTACTTGAAATCAGTTTATAAATCTATACATGTTAAGAATCATTATGTGTGTGAATATAATATTCCAGCGAATATAATATTTATTTTATTATTATATCCACTTTCTTGCGATGTAAAAGCTACCGTTACTGGATTTTGAGATATTGAAATTTGGACAAGAACAAATTGAACATACTGTCTTCTCAGGTTCAGGAATCTGGTCGTTTACTAAAGGGTCCTTATCTGGTACTCTGGTTTGTAGTGGTGGGTCCTGGTAATAAGAGAATGACTGTATGTACTATAAGTTTGTGCACATTTTTTTTTCTTTCTTCTCATGTTTCATAAGTTAGTTTATAAAAGTGATAGGGGAGGGTAGGGCGAAATGGACCACATGAAAAATTCTTTTTGAATTTCTTGGAACATCATTCAATTTTTTATAATAACAAAACCACGTCATGACTAACTACTTCAGACCTATAAAAGAAAAATGATGAAACGGCTAAAAAAAATTCGCAGTTTATGAGACGTGTTGAATGATTAATTTAATTAAGGTGGTTTTTTCACAGAGGGCCGAATTTCATAGGTGCTTCAGTTGGGCTCCGTTGAAAATTAATAAATTTACATATTTTTAATTTTAAACAAAGCCATAATGCCCCAATGACATAATGATGTTTTATTCGGACGGAGCTCTCTGATGTACGCTATGAACTGACGTATCGCGGTGTCGCCAAACGTCTCAATTCCATCAAATCTTCACGTAAAATTGAAATTCTATCACTTCAACTCTGAATATTTTGTCGCAGACTCCGATGACATACTATTTTCTTGCCATTTATGAAATCCTCGCGATGCATACTATATTCAACTCGTTTTTGGAACAGATCTCTAATATTTACCTATAACAAATATCTCATTCAATCGTTCGTAATGAGATTCTGCCATAAGGTTATGTGATAAATATTGGAAATCTAAGGTCAGTTCTTTCTATTATCGATGACCCCCTGTCAAACTTTGTATGAGTATTAATAGGTACTTTAACTATCACATAGTGAAAAATTAGGATCTTCTGCAATATTTCGGTTCGTGGAAGAACCACCTTAATTTAATTACTTAATCAATTTAATTCCGAAGGAATTTTTCATGTGGTCCGTTGTCCCCTACGGTTCGTTTTGCCCTACCCTCCCCTATGTGTTTTATAAGTTTGTATACCATTGTTGACACATTGTAGTGGTGGCTTTGTTCTCGAGCGACTTTCGTTCCGTTTATTTACCACACCGCGCCGTCCAGCGCCAGGATATGGCTCAGAGAAGGACTATCATTGCGTTGCTTCAAGACGGAATCTCAACCATTCATAGACTATGACAAATGTTTTAAGTAATGTTAACCTACACGTGGAAGATGTTTTTTAACTGAGGCATCGCTCAGATCAATCTTCGGTGAGACATGCTTCTGAGCAATGTTTTCTTTTGTTTGGCTTGCCAAGTCAATATAATTTGCTTCGCCCTGCAAGCCACTCACAAAATCGTTTTCGTCCCAGCGTATGTCGCTGAGGGGCCAGAAATTCCCAAACTTTCATACAGGTGACTCTGTACGGATGCGTAATTTATTTATTAAACATCAATCTATGTTCAAAATTCTTGGAATCTAAATCTTGCAATCACAACTCAGCTAGATGTCTCATGGCCGGTTTCACCAACGAAGAATAACTTTATTCTAGATGAAACTTTTATTCATTGAAAACAAAATACTATTTTACATTGTATTTTCGACTTTTGTCCTACGAATAAAGTTATTCTATGAATAAACCGATATTCGACGTTGGTGAAACCCGGCCATTAGTTAGTCAAGCATGGAAAATGTTTTAACCTGTTCCATAGGTTTCATACGACCAGTATAGTTGAAACCTTTTGTTATGGCTCGAATCTCACTTTGCCAGCACGTTATCCATTTCTACTTTCCTAATTTTATACTTCCGAGCTGATGTTAGAATTGCTCAAAATAATCTTCGTACCTTTGAATATTGCAGAAGCGTATTTTTGAGGAAAAGTGAAGCTAAGGCATAGCAATGTTACGCCTTGACAGGCAAACACTTTAGTATACGAAAATTCTTGTTACGGAACAATTAAATATTATAAATATCATACTTACCAACAATCACCGTCGATGTCACTAATAATATCACGAACAATATCCCGAATAACGTTAAGAGCACAGCTCAGTCATACCGGGAAGAAATCTTGATAGTATACAGTTGATTGCGCATGCGCCAAATAATTTATTTTCATTGGTCGGTAAGATCGTCCTGCGGCCGACTACGTCATAATACTGCTGCGGGACGACCTTACCGACCAATGAAAATAAATTATTTGGCGCATGCGCAATCGACTGTATACTATCAAGATTTCTTCCCGGTATATTGAAAAAAGTGGTCAAAAGAAATGATTAAAAGTTTTCTGCCACGATTTCAGCACGCACGAGAATTTTCTTCGGTCATAACACTTCGAAAACCGAATGTTGACTGAATTCTGTTTGAGAATCAGTTGTGCAGTGGTGCGACGAACTGCGCAGCCCTGCACGGTGCGCGTTTAATTTCTTAGCCTCGGTATTAGAAAAAATGTTATACTTATGAGTGACGAGTCATGATTCGTAGTTCGTGAAATTTCTCAGCCGCTGTATAAAGGAAATTTGAATACTTTACAATGAATAATTACAGTCAGTTTTGGCTTAATAGAAGACTTGCTGCAATAATTTTCAACTTGCCGAATATGATACAAGTCGCTTTGTGTTGTTTTTAATAATCCCTTAACTGGATAGGAAATACAGAATATGTATTGCTTATAACAGTTTACCGTGAAGTTTTCTTTTTGATATGTAACAAATGTATTAATATTAGTATATAATTTTAGCAGGAAATACCAAGCTATTTGCAATTAATAATGAATACGTGACAGAAATCAGTGCTCGCATTTTAATACTGAGAACGTGTACGCGAAAAAACAAATAGGAAATTTACTAGTTAATATAAGAATGTTTACAATGCTGGGAAAACTATGATTTAATATAATTATTTCGAAATCTATCACGTCGATAGTTCTGGCCCTTATACTGGCGGCATATCTATCCAGTAAGATACGAAATATGGCAGATTCTCGCATATCCTTCTCTCCGTGCAGTCTCTGCATGTGGAGGGTAGACTGTGGAAAATCAAGAAATCCATTCACTCTCATCCCACTGATTCTTCTTCTTCTTCTTCCTCCTGGCTTTATCCCCCGGATAGCTTGAGCTGGGGCAAGTGCCAACGTACCCACAGAATACACGTCGTGTATTGCACAATGAATTAATAAACTAAGCACTTTTAGGTTCAGACTTCACTTATTTATTTTCCTTTGACCTTGTTTGTTGAGATATAGGTTAGCTTGCCTCTATTGGCAGTTTCAACTTGCAATGCGAGACCTGGTGGTCGTTTCGTGAACCAATTATAATGGCGAATGTAACAGTACAAACAGTACAAACGTCAATGTTTTTCTACGTAAACGAACTAGTTCTACAATAATAATTAGTAATAATTAAATATATTTAGAGTGGAGTCGAAATAACTCGGAGAAATTTGTTCAGAAACATAGAGATTGTTGATAAACTATCTGAAAAACACAAAAAAACATACGTTCTGTCCTTCAATGATCTACCGTGACGACGGCGTAGCCTTGGTAAAGGCACAAAGTGCATCTCATTTTAAAAACGGCATTATTCATCTGTCTGATTATTAACTATTTTCGGTTTTGTGCAGCACTCCCATATAAACACATTCGAAATTGTACTGTTGCATCGGCCATATTGTTGTCGCAACACTAGCGCCGCTCGACCCGCGGTGGTAGTTTTCATTGCCAATTGAGCTCGTGATCCCTCCGTCTTTTGAAAGGAGGCTGAGAGATGCATAGAGTATATTCTTCTTTCTCAACGGCAGGAAGGGTTAGACAAACAAGGGAGATTTACAAACATATAACATCCATTTTTTTTTTTTTAATCATACACCCTCCACCTAAAAATAAAATCGCATATGACAGACAGAACGACAAGCGGTTCTTGAATAAATATTTGCTGAATGCCCACGTCTACATTAACCCCCCTCCTTCTCAAAAAAGTAATCAACTTAACCCTCGGAATTTCCTAAAATGGACAGACGAATAGATAGTGATCTACCGTCATTATTGGATCCCCGCATTCACAAGACGCTTCATATACAGAGCGATTCTGAGGAAACAGGTCACCCCAATAGAGGCTCCCTTATTTATTTTCGTCAATGACAACGCTGTCAAATACCGCGAACAAGCGATCTACCGATATTTCATATGCCTATGACTGATATCTTCAGACGACGTAGCGGTAGCTGTCACGTTGATAGGTTAAACTGAACTTTCATATTACAATATTGTGTAATTAATTCGAATATTGTTCATAATACAACGGTATACGATATTATTTCATAAATAAGTAGTGATGAGGTTAAATTGATTGCAGACGTCGATTTCTGTTTATTCCAACATTATTAGGTTATAAATAATTGTCTTGGTGAAATTCACAGATCTGGTAGTGATGAAGTTATTAAGTCAATAGCATACGATATTGATTCTTTATGAATTCATTCCAAGTGTGAATTTCTGTTCATTTACTACATTAGTTACAACCGAGGATTTCTTCGGTGACTGACTGACCCGTTGTATCTCTTCGATAAGTAGGGTTACGAAGAAAACGATGTGAAGATCATTCATCAAGCAATATCTCATTGATCCAGTTAAAGTTTGTCATCCTACGAGGCATCTCGGCTGAATAAAACAATACTCTACATGTCTTCTAAGCCTAATGAGTATGAAGACAGTCCTGATGCATGAATTCATTGATCTGCCGTAATAAGCTTTAAACATCTACGTGTTGATCTAGAGAAAGAGGCGCGAAATACAATTACATGATTAAATGAACTAACTTGTAAGTGAAGTTCTATCATGATTGTATAGAGCACCTCTTCCGAATAGATCAATCCCACCCATAAATAACGCATTCTAACATCTGTTAGATATCCCAGAATAATTAGGGCAGTACTTTAAAGAAATGACCACGCAACAAACCATGGGCGACAAGCAAGTTATGAAAATTGAATGCTTTAAAAATTGTGGCGAAAACGGTGTACTCGTAGAACTTCGACGCGGATAAGTCACTCCAGTTTCCTTCTTCAATACGATATTCCGCACGGTATCCATCGCCGGACACGGACGTCCTGGATTCTTGGCTGCGAAATCATCTGCGATGGCCCGAAAGCTATGACCGGCCGCATGTTCCAAAACCATGCTATTGAGTTATTATTAAATTGTATATTTTTTTTTCTTCAGAAGGACAGCGTCCTTGCACATGTATCATTAATTATTTAATATTATTATGCAATATCAACTGAATAAACAAAGAATTTTATTGAATTTGTACAATTTGTTGTGATTGAGTATTTTGTACAAAAATGCAACGCTTTGTTCTACGCAGCAATCAAATACTCAATTAAATAGATTCACAAAAGGAACGATATTTTTAATTCATTTATCACTCGATGAAACTCAAACACGCATTGATAGACCAACACATCATTTATGCAGGACTGTCTTCGTACTCATTAGGCTAAGAAGACATGTAGAGTTTTATTCAGCGGAGATGCCTCGTAGGATGGAAAGCTTTCACTGGATCGATGAGATATTACTCGATGAATGATATTCACATCGATTTGTTCGTAACCCTACTTGTCGACGAGATGCAACGGGTCAGTCAGTCACCAAAGAAATCCTCGGTTATAACTAATGTAGTAAATGAACAGAAATTCACACCTGGAATGAATTCATAAAGAATCAATATCGTATGCTATTGACTTGATAACTTTATCACTACCAGATCTGTGAATTTCACCAAGACAATTATTTATAACCTAATAATGTTAGAATAAACAGAAATCGACGCCTGCAATCAATTTAACCTCATCACTACTTATTTATGAAATAATATCGTATACCGTTGTATTATGAACAATATTGGAATTAATTACACAATATTGTGATATGACAGTTCATTTTAACCTATACAACGTGACAGCTACCGCTACGTCGTCTGAAGATATCAGTCATAAGCATATGAAAAGTCGGTAGATCGCTTGTTCGTGGTATTTGACAGCGTTGTCATTGACGAAAATAAATAAGGGAGCCTCTATTAGCGTGACCTGTTTTAGTATAGTCCCTCGAACCACGCGTTGGTCGAAAAGGAGTTAGAAAGTTGACGAAACTTAACCCCCTTGGTGTCTCCCCAAGACCTAATAGTCCTATCCGATTCCATTTTTAAGGTCTCCTTACATAAGTGAACAAAATCTGTCCATACGACCCGATGAACCGGATCCCCAACCCCTCCCAAAAAAGAACGGGCTACAGAATCCGCCTCCTCGTTCCCAGGAATCCCGATATGTGCCGGTACCCAAACCATTTGAATTGAAATACCTATGTTATATGAATTATAAGCCAATTCCTTAATTTTTAAAATCTACGGATTCGCTCCGGACGCAGACTTGATGTTGTTCAATGCTTGTAGGACACTCATAGAATCGGAGAAAATCACCGACTTATGCCAGGAGTTAACCCGAATCAATTCAACTGCCTTGAAAATAGCAAAAGCCTCAGCCGAGAATATAGAAGTATGGTCGTTCAGGCGAAAACCCCTCCTTTCCGCCGGACCCCCGTCCCAAACAACCACGGCCGCGGGAGTTCTAGGAGGATCACTAGTTCTGGACCCATCCGTAGAAATGAATGAGGAATCCCTGACGTTTTCTGAAACCGTATCCCTAAACACCGCAATCGGATTATCCGCTGCCTTGATTGTTTTCCCCAGTTTGGTATCTATATCTATCCCCACGAGGTTATCCTTATACCCAATGCTGAAGGGGGGAGGAACCTTATGCGAATAAATCGAAGGGAAAAATTCCCTCAGCTCATCCCAGCACCTAAATAGAAAGTGGAATTTCCCTGGGTCCCAGACCCTACTCGAGGATCTTTCCTTGATCAGCTCAAACTTAGGGGTGATTAAATTCCCCTTTTGGGAGGCCAGTTTCAGAATATACTTGCTCGCCAAGAATTTTCTTCTCTGCTGGAGAGGGGGGACCCCTCCAATATGCGGTAAAATGTTGGTAGGAGTCGTTTTCATGCACCCGAGGCAGACCCTCATAGCCGCGAATTGAACTCGTTCCAGAGATTGCAAGATACCAGAGCTGGCATCCTGATAAAAATGGGACCCCCATTCAAGAGTAGCCCTAACCAGCCTTTCATAAATCATAAGTAACGTAGATGGGTGAGCTCCCCATTTAAAACCAGCAATCGCTCTAAGAACCGAGATAGATTTCATAGCCTTGTTTTTAATAATGCCTGCGTGGGTTTTCCAATTTAGACGAGTGTCTAGGTATACGCCAAGAAATCTCACCGAGGGGCTGTTAGAGATGTTAACTCCGTTCAAAGAAATACATAATACGCACCACCATTGTAATCTATAATTAACTATTCTTTCTAGAATCTTGAGGACGTTGGATGAGATCGAAATAGGTTTGAATCCTTCACCCCCTGGTTTAGGGATTAAACACACCAAATAGTCTTTCCATATCTCTGGAATGCCACCAATCTCCAAAATGAAATTGAAGATTTCCATCGAGAGAGCCTTGAAGGTCTGAGGAGCCCTGATTATGACCTCATTACTAATTAAAACAATTCCTGGAGCGGCCTTCATCCGAGCCCTGGCGACGGAAATATCCATCTCACGGCAAGAGACCGGATCTAGAAAGAGCGACTCCGTCGCCCGGTTATCCTCGAATCGACCTTCCAGTAGTGCGAGAGGAGGAGAAATCTTAAGGAAACCCTTCTGTACCTCCAGGTCCTCAGCTGAGCTGGAGTCTAAAGAAGCCGGGGCATCGAACCTTCTCTTAAAAGCTTCAATCGGATTCCATATGCGGTTAATCGGAGTGTTAGGTCCTAATGACTCACAGAAGGCCCGAAAGCTCTTCTTCTTGGTTTTCTCTAAAAATTTCTTGGTGCTCTTACCTACCCTAATATATTCGGCAAATGTTTCCCTAGAAACATTATTCCTGAAATATGCGCACGCCCTTCTCCTTTCTTCCACTTTTTCGGTACACTCAGGCGTCCACCAGGGAGCTGGAGGCGGATCTCTTGTGTCACCACTGCCACCAGTCAAGCCTGGCATACGCGCGCCTACATTCTCTAAGGAATCCTTAGCCATGGACATCAACTGGTCATAAACTTGGAGCATCTTGTCCTGATTGATGGATATATTTTTACACTTTTCCTCCAGTTCTGCTGAATACTGACCCCAGTTCACCTTGTTCAGACCGATTTTAGCTCTAGTCCTACCTCTGAAAAAGGGCAAGTTACCTAAGGTCACCGTAATGGGCAGGTGATCGGTCCGAAGTGGGTCATCCCCCACCGACCAACTATTAAAAAATTAAAAAACTTGAATTTCGACAGCGCCATGGTAAATCACGAATCACAAAACATGTTATACGCAGACGCAGGCGGAAGTACGACATGTATATCGACGACGGCGCCATCTATAGCGTAAGTCACATTTTACTTTGAAGAGAGGTCTCCTTCTACTCCATGATGGCGACCTGTTGTCGCTACGCGCGCAATTCGAAGTTCGCCACGGTGTTCGAAGCTCGTTAGATCAGAGGCGCACGGATTGCAGGCTCTTCTGGGTGGCGGGAATCTCTTCCACCACCGATATCCCACGTTGCAGAATGCCCTTGGCACTCCCCCGTGTGCTCTCGTTCAGTAGGTGGAGGTAGCATGGCCAGTACTAGCCTCCGGAGCTTTTCGGTGGCGTTCGTCGAGTAGGATCTCAACAGTCAATATTTGGCGTCGTGCGTTGGTCTGGTCGTGTCTCGGTTGCAGTTTTTAGCCATCGGCTGGGCCTCGTCTCCCCCATGTTAGAGAAAAGTCGTAAAACAAAATAAAAGTATAAATAATATGCTCGATAGTCTTTAGTCGGTCACGGACGCCTCTCGGAATTTCTGTCAAACCTCGGGGTGTCTTTTAAACATTCATTCTAGGTCGTTCGAGGGGTGAGGAGCCTGTCGTAACATGCAATGTTACAATACATTTAAAATTACGATTTTTCTAGAGCCTACCATTACTTCGATAGCCAGCCACTCCAGTTTTTCCAATAGCCCTAGATCTGGTAGGGTGCGACACTGAATGTTATCCCTAACAAAGAAGGCTAAACCTCCGCCTCGAGTTCCAGCCTGTCGATCACATCTTATAGTATGGAATCCTTTGATAATAAATTTCTGATGTCCCTGCAACCATGTCTCACCTAAACTAACTATATCAAACTTTTTAGAAAAATTATTAAAATCTGCCCATTTATTGAGGAGGCTCCGACAATTCCATTGTACTATTTTTAGCCTTTCGCCCATTAGAACCCGAAGTAGCTACAATCCCTTCGGTTTGCCTAAAGAGCTCCTCCGTAGCCCTGATCGCCTTAATAATGTTGGGAGCTTCATTCACACCTCCAAACTGCTTAGAAATGTTCTCACATAGAGCGTCGGTGTACCTAGAGAGTGTTGACAGTACCTCCTTCTTGATAAATTCTTTAAGATCCTTAACAGCAACGTAGCCCGAGCCAGGTACAGAGCCGGAAGTGGAACCTGTCTCAGACCCACCATTAACAATAGTCCCCTCGGAGCTTTCGTTCTGCCAATCGTCTTCCATGGGTTCATCGCCTCCTGAGTAGGAAGCCGCGCTGGATCTATTTCCTGCAAAACCTCCCTTACCCAGATCTACCTTCTCCCTTCTGGATCGTTCGATCCCAGAAGGCCCGTCGCGAGGACCCTGTCCAATGCCATTAGAGACCCAACTAGCTCTCATTTCCCTAAATCCCTTAAGTAGAGGAGGAAATTCCTTTAGACTAGCCTCTCTATATTCAATGTTCTTCCTCGACACATTTTCTAGGGGATCTCCGTCAACCCTACGGTTTTCTGCCCGGATTTTCTCCTGTAAAGCTTCCTTCTTACGCTCGAAGATAGGACAGGCCTTACTTAGAGCCGAATGACCCCCCACCGCAGTTAAAGCAAGTGTACAGCTTAGGGTCACTAACTTTGCATTCTGCCTCAAGGTGAGAACGAGCGCATCTACAACATCTGGGAGCCGACGACCTACATTGAGAACCAATATGTCCGAATCTTAAACATCTAAACCAGATTTTAATCCCAGGGAAGTACGCGAAAACATCCCTCAAAGAGTAATAGATGACTACTTTCCTAGGGAGACATTTGCCTCTGAAGAAAATCTTAATCCTGGAGGAATTTTGCTTCACCATAGCTCCATCCTCTCCCTGGACGTTCCATGGAAGTCTCTCTGTATGTGATATCTGTATGTCACTCTCACCAAGAACCTTGCTAAATTTCTTAATCTCCTCCACCGAAAGTGAAGGATCAACTCCCCTGACCAAACCGGTCTTAAACACAAAAACGTCGGGAATATATGCCCTATAATCAGGATCTATCTGAAATACCTTTGAATCAATGAACTCATTTGCATCTTAAAATTTTTCAAAATAAATATTGACTCTGTCTGCACCCGAAAGTTTGATATATATGATCCCTTCCTCATAATGGGTCAACTTCGAGCCAATGCTCATAATATGCAGGTTACCCGACTTCCTGCCCTTGGCATCAAACATCTGCACTACGTATGGACCAGGGTCCAGACTATTATAACGGTTCGCTAAAGATCTTAAAGGAGGATACCAAGAGGGGCCTCCAGAAGTACCCGAGATTTTATTAGGGGGCGAACCAGACGAGCCCTCCCCACTCTTTTGCTCAATAACTGCTTCGATTCCCCTCTTATTAGATTCCTTCAACTTGCCAGTCATATCGATTAGTATCCGACTCAACTATGATACAAACAGGACTTTAGCGCAATCACCAAACAAACAGCACAAGGAAGGAGGGAGTGCCAAATCCTCTATATACTCTCTCCTTTTCTTAGTTGATGTTGGTGCCCTCGCAAGCCTCGTTATGTATGATATTAGGTTGGGCTAATCCTTTATTACGTTTGGAAGAAACCGTTAGGTCAAAGATGTTTACTGGTACAGACCTTTGTACCCCAGAGATTTGAAAGTTCAGTTATATAGTGAGAAATAACCTCCACAAAGGAAAATTACTTTGGATGGCCCCAAAGGGCAGTAGGTAAGCCAAGATTTCCTATGATTCACACGATACCTCACTTAGACTCCTCTTAAACCCAGAACCGACTCGTAATTCCGACGTTACTACCGCACAGAATGATTGAACTTGGAAGACCGACTTGTATACACCTTACTGGCAGCCATGCAGACTTACAACTCCATCCCACCGATTCAAAGATCCTGCGATCATGGGAAATGGAACAAGCTCCCTCTCTACGAACACTAACTTTTTCTGGAGATGACATAAGTAGCAAACTTGTGATGCTGAGCTTACAACTTACGCCAGCTACGGAGAAGAGAGTCTTCGTCATGCCTCTTCTCCACATGTAAAAATTAATTGACTACTCTGCTTGCTTTGAACGTGGAAGTGTAAGTATCTTTTTTCAGTACATTGGTGAGATTGATTGCAATCGATCCTAAGTTTTGTGGCCCATTGATATTCTAGTACTGTGTTATAAAAAATAGCTCTTGCAAAGAATCAGGCCTAAGAGTTTCTTCTCAGTATCGCTTGTAAGATATTACATATTATAAAATCCGAATTTGGGATATTTCAAAACAAAAAAAAAAAGAGATAGAACTCTCCTTCTGTTAACCTTCTGTTCTCAACGCAAGCCATTTACTTTCTCCCTCGGGCCTTCTGCGCATGCGCATCAGTTCTGCTAGGAATCAATACTTCGATCGATATAACCTCAAAAATCATACACGTTGCGTAGTATACCACGTTCTAACCCTGATTAGTGCTGATTACGTTTAGTCCAGTCATTATGTACTTTCAACCCTGCAAAAATTCTTGTTTTAAGTGTTAGGGGGGGTCAATGGTAGTCTAAATTCAAAATGGCGACCAAATCCTGCATTTCCTTATGCCCGATATTTTGAATTTTATGAAAAATTGTTTTTCTTTAATAACTCGGCCATTTTCAATTTTAATGAAAAATTGTAGAAACCAAACTTGTAGAAAATTCAATTTCCTACAACTTTGGTCTGTGTTTTTTTTCTATCAGATCGATATTTTCCGAATCAAACCTGAAAAAAGCGGCGAAGTGAAACTATGGCAATATCTCGTTCATTTTCAACTTTAGGGCAGAAATGAACATAAACACGCTTGTTGGGAATTAAATTTTCGACAGTTTTGATCTTTACCTTTTTTTTCCTACAGTCAATATTTAAGGTCGGACGCTAGCGGCGGAGGAAATGAGCACCTTTGAAATATTTTTACGCGAACCATTCGACAACTGAATGCCTCTGTGAAATAAAATACAATTTTTTTTTTTAAATTCATAATTTTTTCTCTACGGTATTCTAATATTCAAGATATTTTCAGTAAATCCCAGGACTGCAATACTGTATGCCATTACGTACTATATTTTTATGCGGATATTTCTCATAAAATTCTCTCCGTGTGGTTGACTAAGAATAGTCGATTAATTTTCAGCATTCTGTCATCGACAAAAATTATAATATCGTTAGGAGCACATGTAGTTAGCACTGCCTGTTTGAACTTAGCCTTCGTTATACTGTCCTCATTGCAGTCTTTCCAAATTTCAAGATAATTTGGAATTTTGAACTGTTGTCCATGAGCTTCATTGTGTTCGTGTAATCTTCGGCAAAACTGGGCCAAAGGATGGTGTGGTGAACGCGAGAAACGTTTTATCTTCCCAAGATGACTCTCAAATGGAAATTAAGTTATGAAGGACAAATTGCAACCCATATTTACTACATCGTCCGCAACATGAATTAGATTATGCATATTCATAACCGAAGCATTTGGTCCATATAATTCTGGCAAAGCCTCCACAAAACTTTTCGACTAATTCTTGGCGTAATCTGTATATTTCCGAGCGTCTTTACTTGACAAGATTCTAGAAGCTATGTGTAGCAACAAAAAGTGATTATACAAGAATGGTTCCAAAATACCCTTAAGAACAATAGGACCACAGTACAGTAGAAAAAATCTGTATTCCGTTGCCTTCCACTTTGCAAGTAGATTTAATGAACGTGGTTTTCGCTGAAACTCTGTAGGAACCTGGGGTCCCAGATATTCCATTCGTCTTGATAGCTCCATTTTGTGCTGTTGGCTTAGCTTTACATTTGAATCACTTGAAACCCAGGATTCTATCAATCGCTTCATCGCTCCGATGCACGCTAAGTGCATAAAATCCAGTATCCACAAGCGTATATTATCGATGGGTGATTCAATCATCAATAAAGGAGATACGCCAACGTGTTGATCTGGATCTTGAAAAGTTCTAAATGCCACGTCTGTTCTTTCCTGGCAGTCTGTCGGTAAGAATACTATCGTTTTATCGATTCCTTCCTCGTGGACTTCACACCTTTCGCACGAATGGAAGCCTGTATGACCTTTTATACATTTTAAAAAGGCTCGTGCAGGTGTACCGCAAATAAAACACTTGAATCTCACCCTCAAGTATTTGCCAGATACGAATATGCCCTCTGATTGGAGTTTGTTCATTTCTTCAATAAACCGTCTCAGATATTCAGATACACTTTTAGGCTTTGAGTTACTGCAGAACATGGCAACTGTGAAAGCCTCATAGACCATTGGGTTGCAAAAAATCTGACATAAAATAGGCCAGAACTGTTTATTGCTAGACTTGAATAGTGGCAGTCCATCCACGTTGATTAGTAGCCCAATCAAGTTATTTTCATGTAAGTTGACATTGATAGAAGCAAGTATTCCTCTTGCGATACCGAAATAAACAAATTCTCCAGTAGGATCATCTGAAGCATCATTCATTTTATGAATAGTGTAGTGGGCAGAAAATGTGCCTAAGAAAGTCTTCGAAGATTGTGGGAGAGTTGGTAGCAATCTGGTTCTCAGAATACCGAGCAGCTTATCGAAATAAGTATGACAGATTCTCGATTCCACTGCCCAGTTCTTCAATTGTTAAATTTCTGGTACTTCTTCTTCAGGAAAAGCAATGTTCATAGCTTGTTCCTCGTCTACTACTTCTTCACTGCTGGATTCTCCAACAGTATCAACATCGAGATCTGCATCTCTATCTTCTGAGTCATTACCATCTGAATCAAACACTTTACTTGAACAATCACTGCAAGCATAATCACTTGAACTTTTGAGTTCCAGAGGATAAATTCGGAGTGTCTTATTTTCACTAGTTGTAGGGATGTCTACACCATCTTCATTTTCGCTTTCAGACGAACTACTTCGACGTTTCCTTTTCAATGCCTCCAATTCACGAAAGCGTTTTACGACTGCCCGATGCTTGCGCAATCGGGCTCTAGTCATATTCTTTGTATTATCCGAATCCATCGAAAAATTATAGAGGAAAATTCTGTCCAATTTTTAGCTCCTCATTCCGATTCTAAGTACTCGTTATAAACACGTTTCAATTATATACGTTTATATCACGAGAGGTTTTTAAAATAAAAAAAAATAATTAATAATTGTAAGAATATTCATGTCTTTTATAGGTCTCCCTTTCTTGAAGCGGAGATGGTAACGGATGTGAAGCTATGGTTTTTCCAATGGAAATTGCGAAAATTCTGATTATAAAGAACTATAACGATATTGGTTACAAAAATAAAAAAACAATAAAAATACCGATGGGAAGACAACATTTTTTTTATTTTTTGTCATTTTATCAACAGTAAAATTATGCGTCATAGTTGACTGAACCAATAAGTGAGGCAAGGTGGAACGATAGAAGTACATTTATCGAGGGTATTCTCACGCAACCTCGTAACTCGAAAGACACTGATTTACAGAAGAGACAAAATAGTGATTTGAAAGGTTTATCGTTTTTTAAAGATGTAAAATGACAATTATACTATAGAAAATATTTTAAGCTTAGTTTTTTAGTGAATTTGTGAGACACGAGTTAACCTTCAAAAATCGAGTTACGAGGTTGCGTCAGAATACCCTCGTTATCCGGTCCGGCGCTTGGTGGGATACACCTTGATGAACCGCTTCTTCAGTTCAAATTCGCCCGTTTCGTGGCCGTATCTTGGTTATTGTTGGATTTTGGAATTTTTACGCCTTTCATAAGTTTTTTCAACTCCATTTTCGTGTCATCCAATTTTTTCATATCATTCTCCGATTTTACGAATGTATGTATGTGTAATTATTAATAGAATAAACATTCAATTCACATGTATATTTTATTTACATGTTCTCATTTCAATAATGTATGCTGACTGACGAGACCCGCTTATGATCAAATGTCTGGTTTTAAATTTAATTTGTCAAATCGGATGAATATTTCTCATCATTATCATTACCTTTTTGCCTCTAAGTTTAAAAAAAATTATTTCATTCATTCGATTGAGATAACAATTTTTGAATAAACTTTCACATAAAAAAAATATTCAACTGAAATCGATAAATTCGTAACCCCCCCCCCCCCCCCCCCTGAGGCGTTATTCCTAAATAAAGGCTCATTCTAAACTGAAAATTTGCCCTGAAATTGAGGGTTTACATTAATATATCAGAAGTCTTGCAAAATTGTCCGTTGACCCCAAAAGTTCAAGAGTTAACCACTAAGTTTGATATTTGAATAATGATAATAATAATAATAATTCAGATATTTGAACTAACCATTCGTCTGTGCGAATCCAGTTATCTCCACATGATCTCCATCTTCATAGTCTAAAATGGCATCGGTGTTCGGGATGCGAAACTCTATCTTATATGCACCATCTGTGATTGATCCCGCAACGATATCACTTTTTTGTGATCCTTGTCGTGTCATTGGTCTGGGAATTGACTTAATATAGCCCTGGACTCCTATGTTGTACAAAGAAACATAAATATTGATGAAGTTTATTGAAGTCATAAGGTCTGAGTAAAAATGTGAATTGAAAAAATGGAATAACAAAATACGACCATTTTATAATAAATATTGTATCATTCATGAAGGAAATTCCGCTTTTTAGACATATCAAATGCACACGGTATGAAAACGTGAAAATCCTGGTATTTGCTTACTTATGTATTGGGCTTTCTCTCCGATTGCGCTTATCGCAATTAAGTTGGGTGTGAATTGGCGAACTTGTTGGGCTACATTATGTTTTCCCAATATATTGACCGTTGTGTAGGGTTGAATGCTGAACTCATAGCCTACAGTGCCCTTATTGAAATTTTGATTCAAGATTGAAACGTTAGAGGTTTTTTTTATTGATCTACGGCACCTAAAAAACGTAATTGATTCGGGTCGGTTATTAATAGTGTTCAAGACTTCCCCAATCCAACTTTCAAATCTAACTCTCATATATATTATGAATTTTTTATAGAATATTGATTTTTTTGTTAATTTATATGATCAAATAAAGTTTGGATTCAAAAATGTAATAAACATCGTAATTAAATTTTAATTCTGATGAAAAAAATTTGTATCACTTCATTAACTCACAAATAATATATAAAATATATACACGGGAAATTCCACACGTAAAGAAATTTTCTGTTGAATTTACCATCGCAGCAGTGAATATATGGACAGCACTTTTTTTGCAGTATAAAATACCTTTTTGCAGTATCAATGACCACAATTTTAGTATTTGGCACATTGGAGCAAATGGCCTCCAATATAGGATATATATATATATTATAAATATCTTTCCAATTGTGAAATACTCACGCTGTTAGGTGTAATCAGGTGTTCTACCCGATCAATTTCATCATTCCACACCGCTACTTGCAATCGCTCCCCATCGCCGTTGCTTATAAAGAATTTGAATAATCGCAAATTCTTTTGCCCAACGATCTTGGTGCTCTCGATCGATTCAACGTAACCGACCACAGCTCTGAAAAGAATGTCGTGATTCAACAAATATCAATTCTCGGATATCTTTTTCTTCACATTTATCATTCAAGTATCAATCACATTTTCCATATTAATTATGTTCACGTCTTCACGAGCGTTTCAAGTGTCGAATTGTCCTAATACGCGGCCGGGATTGGCCGGAGAAAGGCCCTAGCTTGGTACTGGACTCTAGGTTGGCTAGCCTGCGCCAAGCTGGAGCCACGATAGATTTCCCTAACTTGAAACGCCCGGAGTTTCCCAGCTAGGCGCTAGCCTAAAACTAGAAAACTCTAGCCATATTTCTACCTGGGTTGTTATCGCACCAGTTTATGAACAATATATGAAATCGTCGATTTCGCTGAAGGAATTTATAACTGAAGTTTAATATTTTATTCATTTAAAATGGTGAATCTACATGTATAAATATTCACTATTCAATTTTTCTCTCACGCAATAAGAAAGTTGTACACACTTTTAGAGCGTGTGCGCTCTAGTCTATTCTATCAATTGTACTTGAACGATCAAACGAACTTACCTGTAAGTGAAGTTCGATCGCATTTATATGAGGAAGCCTCGTTCGAATAGATTACAAATTAATGTAGTAGTCGTATTAGTACACTAGATGGCCACACATTCAGAGTATATTTGGGAATTGATTTCTGTATGACCTTGCGCTGAAAATGAATTTTATATCCCCTGACGCAGTTCAGAACAAAGTTATCAGATGTGATTGTTTTCCAGTTTTGGAAAAAATACCTAAGTCTACCCGCAATTTTACCTACGTTTACTTGAACTTGTTCTGAGGCCTTGGTTTGTATGCCTGCTGACCCTGATATGGGGCTCTCTGGATGAAATGTTGATTTTATGGCCCATTCCTAAAGAACAATCTTATTCTCTGGTGTTGGAATGTTGATTGGCCTTGTGAGTAGCCTGGTTGGTTCGAGAATGGCCTTTTTCCCGGCAGGCTGTTGGCGTTTAAATTCAGTTTATGACCAATTTGACCCTTCTGACTAGGATAATTTTTTAAAGTACCTGCGACTCGTTCCATGCTTTTAGCTTCTTTAATTTTTCGGATAAATTTTTTCCAAACAGAAATTCCTCAGGTTTTGTATCCTCCAAAATAGACCTTGTCTCTTCATCTACTCCTGCTAAGATGAATGCCATCCTGGATTTTGTCTGGCTATTAATCATGTCGGTAATAATCATTCCTACGTCGTGCAGTCTCTCTACTAAGAACATTCTGTCAATGCTCTCTTTCTCTTCGATGAGAGTTGATAGGGCCCATCCGATCGAAGCCAACGTTGAACCTGCAGCTTGTTGTCTTTTTATCATGTAAAGCTTCTCTCGCCTTCGAGTGTTTGGGCGATTTCAGAGAGATTTCTGGATTAAGTTTCAGTGCCTCTAGTCCAGGGGGACATTTGCATTTTTCGAGCGATTTGTCTTTGTCATCTTTATTCATGCCGTTTTAAGTGCAATATCGCCATCTTTTCAAAATATTTGAATGTATTTTTATATAGAAAGCTTTAGACTGCAGGGGGTCCTGGCCTAAGATCATTTCTGTTTCCTCGTCCAGAGGCGGTTCCTCCACTTGGTTCTCTTCATCTTTATTAGTCGGGATATTCTCTTTGATCGTCATATTGAAAGTATGGTTCAAAATTACTATACGTAGTATGGGAATCTCTCCGAGAAATTCTCTCCGTGTACAGATAAATATTATGCAAAAACACGCCTAAAGCATAATCCTCTTCTTCTTCTTAATGTACGATGGCTGCACTGAGAAAAAAATATAGTTATGGAAACTGTATTTTGACTATACACTTGGGTTAAATACGGCATCGACCCTAGTTTTATAGTGACAGAAGGCCTCAAAAATATTTTGATCATTGCTGAAAATTATAGTAATGCTAACTAAACTAACTATATTAACATAGTTGACGCAGCTATGTGGCTCTTACTATAATTGATGTGTATTAGTGACACTGTCTGAGAAAAAAATATAGTTGTGGTAACTATTTTTCAACTATAAAAAGTAGTATACCCTTGCAACTAAAAACAAGGTCAGCCTTACCATATGACGTTAGTTGTACTGACCAATCCCAACGGTATCATGTACTATAGTGGTACTATGTAAAAAAACCAAACCAAATAGTTAAATAAGGACGCTGCTGTGCGGAAAAAATAAATTTAGCTTGTTACAATGAATTCATAACATTGTATGATGCGTCGAGAAACACCTACTAACTGCATTCAACCGAATATTAATACAAAGTAAGGATTTTTAGATTAGAAAAACATCGCATTATTTTGGCCGGGATTCGATCCGGGACGCACGCATTCGCTCGCATTACTAGTCGCACGCTCTACCGACTACGCTAAACTATTTATTGAAATCATTAATAACTTTTTCCTATTTATTTTGAACTCGGCATCTGTCTCAATGATATCAATGTTTTAATGCAGCTAAGATATCTGATTAACTGAAGGCCTCGATGCTAAAAGGTCCTGAGCGCTCGGCTCGACTTTTTTCAGTAGAAAATTCCCGTCAATGTGACCAATTTTCAAAAGTCACCGAAATCATTTTTCGAAAATATCATCGTGTAGAGGATAAAAAAAGGCAACTTTTTTGTATGTACAGTTTTTTTTCGAGATTCGTTATTTTTTGAGGAAAATAATAAAAACTGAAAAATCGCGAAGCTTGTTTGGACCACGTTTTTTAATCTTAACTCGCTCTAACTTCGACAAATATCAACGGATCTTCTTGATTTTTGGCTTGACATCGTAAAATACCCTACCGCTGCCGATAAAGTCATGAAAAGTTAATAATTATATAGTTTTCATTAATAATTTAGTTGTAAACAAGCGACCAACTTTTTATACGGTTATGTATGTTCGACGAGAAAAAGTGTGTTGCAAAGTTTAAGCGTGGAAAAACTTTCAATGAGACATTTGTTCATTAACATTAAAGGAAGTTTTTCAGAAAATTTCAGATTGATTGAATAAAAATTGGCTAAGATACAGCGATTTCCCCAAAACCAATCGATCCGCGTGGTCTTAAATGCAACTATCGTGCAGATTTTCAAGCGTTGAAACCACGCGCTCGACCACGCGGATCGATTGCTTTTAGGAAAATCGCTGTATATTTTTCAGTAAGCTGCACTATAAAATTGGGTTGTCTTGACTAAAACACGTAAACTAAAATAATATAGTACCCCCAACCGAATTATTTATAGTATCGTCATGAAGATTTATTGAACGAATATTGTGACATATTGTAGAGTTCCTGTTACCCTACCTGAATAGCAAAAACAACTATAACATCGTTCTGATACCCATCTAGTATGATTTCCGCAACACAAATCCATCCTTACTGTGTGTTGTGATGGGAACATTACGTTTTACTTTCAGTGTATGATGATATATAGTTAGAGTGACTAGGCTGATTACTTCCAAGAATAGTTTACTATTAATTTGTGTATTCTCACCAAAAAATTAGTGTTCATGACCTTACAGGTTATTGATGAGATTTTATGTTCATCTGCACGGGCGAAATGAGGTTATCATTGCCATAATTTTTGGTTGATGTAGGTATGCCTCTATCGCTACGATTCCTCTCGTAAATATTGTGATGTGCGCAATAAATATGAATACTTTTTGTAGGTGGACTAGTAACTATATCGCGATGGCCAAGATTACGATATTATTGTCATATTTATCATGATTATGGTCTCTGCAACCATAAAATTTCAACTATGGTGTATCGTGATGGTGGCATGAGGATTTTTTCTCAGTGTGTATTTCCATTGTACACTTAGCAAGGTAGATTCTGATCTAGTTATACAGTTGAAGATCGAAATTTGGCAGCACAGAGTTACCCCTGGACTACAATATACAGGATGTATCAACTCAAGTATCGAGACTGGGAGGGACTTAGTTGACGCTGAGTCACGCCCCACCAACCAATCACCGAAGAGAAGAATTTCGTAGACCGAAATTCTCACGAGAATAGAAGATACGGTTTCTTTGTTTACGCATGAAATATCAAAAACGACTCGAATTAAGGTGCACCAGTAGTGACATGTCCTATATATATTTTGTGACGTCAGAATCGTGAAATACGAGGAAATTCGTCGTCAAATTGAGCCTAAACGAGGAAACGAATTCCACGGGTATTATTTTTGTATTGAAGCTTAAATTAAGGTAGTTGTTTCGAGATAGTTACGTTCAAGAATATAGCTCATCGAATTGAAAGTATAATCTAGCTAAAGCGTTAGTCGAAAACCGCCTATTACAAAATTTTTGTAAAAGTACACTTTTACTGCTCTCACACCATCTAAATAGTACCTATACGTGTATTTATTCATGAAAATTTTCAGATTTTTACAAGTTATATTTCAGTAACGGCGTGGTCAAAAATTTTCATTTTTTTTTTGTGTAATTTATAACTTCGGTGTACATAACATATCAAATTTTTATCAAATTCCTTTGTTGCGTTTTGATTTTATTCGAAAATCTCGCGTATAACTCTCTATTCTCCATAAGAGCCCATGCTAAAATTACAAAACTTTGATATCGTTTATCTCAAAGTTGCACGGAGAGAAGAGAATAGTAATATTTACCATTCTACATAGTAACCAGACTCATTTTCTTATAGAATCATAAATGATACTATGTGAAATAGGAATCATTACCATGTTTCTGGTAACCATTACTATGCTGCATGGTGACTAAGCAGATGTTAACCTCAAAAATCTACGTTACCATGTGACATAGTAATGGTTACTATGTTAGATTGTGAATATTACTATTCTTTTCTCTCCGTGTGGGGTGGTCAATTTTAATCGGAATAGGGTCATATTTTTTTCTTCTATTAAATAACAATCAAGGAAAGTTTCGTTGAAATCCTTTGAAAAATCGTTCCACGCAACAACTACCTTAATCTGTACTGCGCTTGCTTAGTGATTTTCGGCGTAGATTACCCAGTGATGTCCATTATGAATAAATAAAAGTGACAGGTCGTTTAATACATATCCAACATGGCGGCATCAGAATCCGGCCATTACCGACTTGTCGTATTTTCGCTGCATCCAGGAGATTAATACGTCTATCACTAAATACAGGGAGCAAGCGCAGGATAGAGAAATACACACTTGTTTCGGGAAAACTTATTTCAACCATCTGCATCCCGTAAATGAGGTTCGATTTGACGACGAAATTCCTCGTATTTCACGATTTTGACGTCACAAATATATATAGGACATGTCACTACTGTTATAATCAAATCGTTTCTATTTAATGACAAAATTCAACTCAATAACCAATAAATTTATAGACAAGATCGGTATGTTTCGCCTTCTACCGAAGACAAAACATCGCGATAACAATAATTCTCCATTTCATTATTTTCGTTAATCTTGGCTTTTGCGAACTACAGTGGAGAGTAGTTCAAAATGAGACACCTTGCCTTTCGGGCTCATCCCTGCTCATGCCTTTGAGACACTTTAACGACGTCCTATACGCCTATGTCAATTTACCTTGTGTCAGCATCTCGCTGACTTATGGGTAGCAACCTAAGTTGCAACATTCGGACACTCACTCTTCTTCTAACTGACAACGTCTTAACACTGTTTAAATAAATACTTATATTGACAAATCGTCTTGATACGATCAACCTTCAATAAATCACCCATTTCCTGTTATAAATCATATCTAACAGCTGCAATAGGAGGCCGCAAACACGGAAAACTTCTAAAATAATCATTCAAAGAAATTGGTTTGATGCCCAATTTTGTAGCAGGTACCAATTGATTCGACCTAAGAAGCCATGTTTCTTCCCACGGTCCTACGATCTCCGAAAATTCATAATTATCTTACTCTGGATCATTAAGTATAGAATACTGACTGTCAAGCTCTAAGAAAAATATCAATAGTAGTTTATATTGTATAGTTTTTTTCTTATCACTGTATCCTTGAACACACAGAGCATATTTTTACCTTGCTTCCTTTGCTTGTTTATGATCTTTTGACTTGGCTTGTAAGGCACACAAATACCAGATTCTCTGAGATGTTTTCGAATTACCTTATATTCTTGATATAAAGACCCTCTTTGCCCAACGCTTTCTTCAGTGTCTTCGTTTTTTGTATAAGGAATGTACAAACTATCCTTATCCAATTCTGGAAATAACTCTCTTAATTGCTTAGAAAGTCTAACGAAATCATCGTTTTGTAACCTGCTGGGCAAATTTTGAGTACATTGAAACTACATTATCATGGCAACCCAATGGAAAAAGTTTTTGTCTAATCATATATGATCATGCATAATCACCTATACATGATCAGATCCAAAAAATGGCCAGGTCTAATCATATCTAATCATATATAATTATATATGATCTATATATAATCAGATCTAATCAGATCTAATTATTTGTTTCGGACAATCGAAATAAAACAGTTGATTAAATGAAAAAAATTATATAAACTATTGTTTTTATATCTTTCACACGTCGTAATGATCCGGGATTATGGTTATTTCTGATAATTAATTTTTTTTGTCGATTAAAATTTTCTCACTGCTTCTCACTGGGATTCGAACCCGGGTCCTCCTGCGTATCAGTCGAAGCTTTTACCACTTTACTACTTCACGTATTTAATAGTTGAAATTTTTAGAATGTCTATGTGTATTTGTCCCGAAAATTTCATTAATCTTAATGATGCACTTAATATTGATTATTATGATCGAACGATTCTAAAATTGTTTTCGTATTTTAGGGAGTGTGAGGAAATATGGCCACTCTAAATTTTTCAGCAAAAAAAATTACTAATTTGAAGATTAGTTATTCTATTTATTGAGAGAGATTATGAACGCTTATTTTATTGACTGGAGTAATTATATATTGAGCAAGATATCATTGATATCATTGTATGATTCAAACATAATATAGGTTTCATATCAATCAGATCTGATCAGACCTGATCATATATGGACCTATATATGATTATATCTAGCTCTGTATATAATTATACATGCATCAACATGGTCATCAGCATGCCAGTGGTGGCTAGATGAGATTGGATCTGGTTATATCTAACTTTATGTACAAATAGACATGGAAGCAGATCAAATCATATATAAGTAGATATAGTCTGATCCGATCAGATATAATCACGAATGAACCTATGTATAAACTTATTCAAGTTAGATCTGATTAGGTCCAATTATACATGGACCTATGTATGATTATATCTAGATCCATATATAATTATATATAATCACTGACATGGTATTCTTACCCAGGTATGAACAGATCCCATTATATATGGGCGTTTCCAGCGAAAATGTCATTTTTGTTCTAAAAAAAGTGCTGTTAAAGATTTTGAGGCACATCATCCAAATTTTTTTGGTAGTCTACTTGAATGTTGATCAGTGCATTCCATAGGTTGGCCCATTTTATTTAGCTTGCGCACGCGGTACGGATTAAAAAAAATATATATATATCATTCAGAATGGATAAAAAAAAAAAAAAAAAAAAAAAAAAAAAAGCACAACACGTAGGTCACGAAAAATACGAAGCGGAATACCCGGTGGGATATTTTTCCGTGAAATCATCACTTTCAGAGAGACATTAAAAAAAAATCGAATTTTCGATGGTAAAAATGCGTGTGAATATCTCAAATTTTGAGGCACACTGTTGGAATTGTTTTTGTACGACATTTTTATGGTTACGCTTTCAAATAAAAATTGCAGTATTTTCCTTGCCCTTGCGCACGACGAGTAGGAATACGAGCATGTCGGTCGTGACATTATCGGTCGTGACATTTTTGCCCTAAAACAGCAATAAAAAGTGTGCGCAGTTCAAAAATGACTCATAATGATTTCGTACTTCTTGTGAACACGGTTTCAATTGAGTCACTCATAAATTTTCCGGTGTGCCTGTTGGAGGAATAGAAATAAATGCTCTTTTGGTCGTGACATTTTCCGAGAAATATTTAGTTTCGCGAACTTTATGTCTGTATTAGTCGTCAAATATTGTTAGCACATCGATGCCCTTCATGCACAGTATTTCTAACGCCAAACTGAACTAATGTAGACTATGATAAAGAACGAATTGCATTGCGCACAACTGTGGCATACGATTATGTCGGTCGTGACAAGTATATCCCAAAAGCTCGGGACACACGTTCCATCCTTTATTTTGAGGGTGCAAGACTTGGCACATCATTAGATCGAATAATTCCACATTCTGTATGGTTAGCTGAGGCCACCCGAATTTTATGCGGTTTTTTTGAAGCTGCGCACAAGTTCCGCAAACAGCAGAAGCAATAAATCTGTGCGTCGGGACATACGTTGCTCAGGAACACTTCGCGTCTTTCCGAGAGACGCTGTAATGTGAGGTAGCTAGAAATCATTATGAAAAGTTGTTTTCCGGGTACATTACACTCATATGTAACAGCTCATGCTATAGGAATTCAAATTCATACGTTGGCACGGATTAAAAAACTCGAGGGACCGAAAAATGACATTTTCGCTAGAAACGCCCATATAGATCTATGTATAATCATGCATGATCATATATGAAGCTATGTACAATCATGCATGATCATATATGGAGCTATATATAATCATGCATGATCATATATGATCATATATGAATATATATGGATTATAGATACATTCATATATGAGCATGCATGATTATATATGATTAGACAAAAACTTTTTCCATCGGGAATAAAAGTTTATGTGATGAATAAGTATACATGTAGAAAACGTTTTAAAATAAAGTTAAGAAAGCCAATATTTTCATGTAAATTAGTAATAGCAATTACTAAAACATTTGGGCAAATGATACAATATTTTTTGTTACTTGTGTTATAATCAAATCGTTTCTATTTAATGACAAAATTCAACTCAATAACCAATAAATTTATAGACAAGATCGGAATGTTTCGCCTTCTACCGAAGACAAAACATCGCGATAACAATAATTCTCCATTTCATTATTCTCGTTGATCTTGGCTTCTACGAACTACAGTGGAGAGTAGTTCAAAATGAGACACCTTGCCTTTCGAGCTTATCCCTGCTCATGCCTTTGAGACACCTTAACGACGTCCTATACGCCTATGTCAATTTACCTTGTGTCAGCATCTCGCTGACTTATGGACAGCAACCTAAGTTGCAACATTCGGACACTCACTCTTCTTCTAACCGACAACGTCTTAACACTGTTTAAATAAATACTTATATTGACAAATTGTCTTAATACGATCAACCTTCAATAAATCACCCATCTCCCATTTCCTGTTATAAATCATATTTAACAAATGGTGTCAGAAATACGGATTTTGAATTGAAAACAATCCAAACTATTAATAAACAGTGAACCGTAAAATAAGAAAACAGAGGCCGTTGTAGTAAACCAACGATATCAAAACAAAAATCACTGCGTGGATTAACACATAATCCACCGTTGTAATACATCAACGTAAACAAAAATCACTGTGCGTGGATTAACATATAATTCACCGTTGTAATACATCAACGTAAACAAAAATCACTGTGCGTGGATTAACCCCCTCACCGTTGTACGAAATCAACGTTAACAAAACCCTGGTAGAGAAGTTACATTACGTGCCCTATATGAAGAGGCGCTCAAGAAACCTCAAGATACGTCAAGACCTAAACACAAGAGGACTCCAGTAGATGAACACCAAAACAGCCAACCACGGATCCGACGGTACGGCGAACTCGAGCCCTCAACACTGATAACGTTATGCATTGGGCCATTCTACTGTTACTGTAAGTCTTACGAACTAGCAATATATAGTAAAAGTTGGAAATTGTAATTGAAATCCTAGAAAATGGCAGTATCAGCTGAAAAATTAGCCAAACTCCTTCCCGTATTTAGGATATTAGCGTCAGAGAATTTATTGACAAATGCGACCGTGCGATCAAACAATGTATCAATACAGAATTAGAAGAACTTTACGAGTATATACGTATCAAAATCACTGGTAAGGCATATGAAAGGATTCAAAATAGGGAAATTCAAGACTACAATACTCTGAAAAGGGAGCTACTACTGTTTTATGGAGCTAAAGGAACAAATAGACAATGGGAATTAGAATTAAGCATTTGTAGGCAACGCCCCGGCGAATCTGTCGATTCCTTCTATCAGAGAATAGAACACCTGTGCATAAGAGTAGTAGAGTCTGGTCCGGTAAGATCTAGGGAAGAGACTGTATTTTACGAGAAAAACATCACGACAAAAGCACGAGACTGTTTCATTCACGGACTTAACGAAAACCTACGCGACATCCTAAGATTAAAAAACCCTAAGGACTTACTTCAAGCTTACAATTGGGCCACAGAGGAAGAGAAATTGAGGGAAACTGAAAATCAAATTACTCATCTTGCGAAAACCACTGCTATTAATAGAAGTGATCTTGTTTGTCAAAATTGCAATAAAATCGAGCACACGGCAAAAACTTGTTTTAGGAAACCGAGACTCGAACCAATAAATACCCTTGAGGCAGGTTCTAGTTCAGAATTTGATCAGTACGTAGACCTAGACCACCAATCAGAAAACAGCTGCTCACAAAACTGTTTTGAAATAGTAAACGGCTACGATTCTATAACAGAGGAAATTACATGCGACGGATGCCAGCGAATCTATCCCATCGATAGTTCCAGAATTAGGTGCTTCTTTTGTAAAAAACCCGGCCATATGGAAAACAAATGTTTCAAAAAGAAAGCTATGTTAGCCGCGAAAACTAATCAAAACCATGTAGGAACCTCGAATTTTGGGGAACGGACTGCGTCGACGACTCCGCTCAACACAAACAGCGGAAAAATAGAAATACCAGAACATAAGATAAATCTAATCGGCTCACCAAATAACGTAATTTTCTCAATACCCGAGTTGAACCAACCTAAAAGCTTGCTGATGTTAGACACTGGAGCCTACCCATGTTTGATCAAGAAGAAATTTATCCTAAATTCATCACAGATAAACCCACAAGAGCGCATTAAATTAAAAGGTCTAGCTAGCGACTCACAAGCACACACATTAGGAACCATTGAACTCACACTCAATGGTGGAGACGAAGTTAGGCCGATCAAATTTCACGTAGTAGACGATACCTTAGACATAACGCAAGATGGTTTAAGAGGCGACCACCATTTAACACAATTCAATAATGTGCGGATCAGTTATAGATGCCGAGGCATGGATGAACCCGAGCTGCAAAATCAAAAAAAATTCACTATCCCCGCCAGGACAGAAATCTTGGCAGCCGTCCCAACCATCGCCGAAGATTCCATAAAAGAAGGCTCAATATACAGGGTCGAGTTAAAACCAGGAGTCGTAATAAGCGAAAGCTACGTGACAATTAGACCCGATGACACAGCTATCACAAGCATCATCAATTTAACCGACACAGATCATACTATCCATAGCTGGGCATTAACTCGTTAATCCGTTAATCGTTAATTAACGAAGTTAACAATCTGCTTAACGGATTAACTTTCAAGTTAACTTAAGAAAATGTTAACGCTCTTGTTAACTTCCGTTAAATTGAACCTCCGTTAACTTTAGTCCGTTACAATTACTGAACAAAACTTTTTTTTCTGTGTTTATTTCATATTGTAGCTATTCTTGTTATTTATTGTAAATTGAAATTTATTTGGTGTAAAGATATCAATATAACGATATGCGCATGCGCACACGCCATATAAGGAAATGGCCACAAACGGGGCATCAGTGCCAGTGAATAGTGTCACAAGGCATTCTTGAATCCACATTTCATATTTACCGCCAGACGGCTATCTACGTACAACCGCTTCGACTAAATTCAAGCGTCCCAAAACGCACCGAAACTTTCTTAATTTTTCGCCACGGTAATTGGTGGCGACACAATAGTGTAAGACTACTCATAGAGTATCATTTCGAGAGTCCGAGAGCAAACATGTCTCGACGCGTATCCAAGTAAAAGTACATTTAGTCCAGCACGGCCAGTACAAAGCGTAACCAATATACATTATATATTCGATTACTAGTACGGTGGCAAAATTAATTGGTAATGAGAAAGTGGGTTAACATTGGAGATAAATATAAAACGACTGTATTGTTAGTAATAGTGAGTGAATAAACAGTATATATTCCACGACCACAGTGCTTCAGTCAAGCTCCTACACCTGCGATCTTCCTTCACCGGTGCTATACTATTTTATATTGTACTATAACTCTAAATCTAAGCTTACATAATTTCTTGCTCTTTACATAATAAAGAGAAGAAAGCTTCTTAACAAAATCATAGGTACGAGGGCCTACATCGTAGCCCGAATCCACGACGCCTAACGTCGAAAAAATTAGGTGGCGCTCAACGGCACAGCTAGCCCTGGAAATTACGCCTTGGTGCACGCGGTTAAGCAATTAGCTTCCCTCGTTTCAAAATTAGTAGTGAAAACTTAACACGTGTCGCAAAATAGATTCACAATGGGAACGATAATTTACATTCATTTATCACTCGATGAAACTTAAACACGCATTGATAGACCAACACATCATTTATGCAGGACTGTCTTCGTACTCATTAGGCTTAGAAGACATGTAGAGTTTTATTTAGCGGAGATGCCTCGTAGGATGAAAAGCTTTTACTGGATCGATGAGATATTGCTCGATGAATGATATTCACATCGTTTTGTTCATAACCCTACTTGTCGAAGAGATGCAACGGGTCAGTTAGTTACCGAAGAAACCCTCGGTTGTAACTAATGTAGGAAATAAACAGAAATCCACACCTGGAATGAATTCATAAAGAATTAATATCGTATGCTATTAACTTATTAACTTTATCACTACCAGATGTGTAAATTTCACCAAGACAATTATTTATAACCTAATAATGTTTGAAATAAACTGAAATTATCGCCTGCAATCAATTTAACCTCATCACTACTTATTTATGAAATAGTATCGTATACCGTTGTATTATGAACAATATTAGAATTTAATTACACAATATTGTAATATGACAGTTCAATATATAACCCACGACGTGACAGCCACCGTTACGTATCTGACAGCGTTGTCATTGACGAAAATAAATAAGGGAGCCTCTATTAGACTGACCTGTTTCCTCAGAATCGCTCTGTATAATATGACATCTTCTTCTTTATCCGTTTGCTTAACCCGTTATTGGAGGTAGGACGGAACGTTCACTAACGGCCATAGACTATATTGTTGACAGCTGGACGGGCAAACGCTCTTAATTTCCCGTCCGCCTAGCCTAAGTCTTTTCGTCGGCCCAAGAAAAGAATGGACGCCTCTCTATGTTATTTATATACCCATACAACTGCCTTGTGACGTCATCGTGGAGACGGAAAAGACCAAGAAAATTCTTGATCAAACTGAGCACTTCTATAAATCGGAATATTAGATCTCAGCTCTCCGTGCACCGATTGCATAAAAGTTGGGCTTAAATTAAAGCTGTTTGAAACCATATTCTAAGATAAAAATGTCAATCTCGTGTATAACCCGAGTCGGAATAAAATAAGGATAATATCATCGCCGTATAGGCCGAAGAGCTCTCGTACGGGTATAGAGACTCGGTGGAGCCTCACGCCGCGCGCTTACAAATTCTTTTTAATGTACTTGGCGCGAGACTCTACCGAGTCTCTTGATCATAACTCTAGTAAATTTTCAAGTAATAAGATTTTAATTAGCGAATAGATCGATTTTCAGTTACTTTTGTTGCTAAATGAATTTGATCGGGAGCTTTATTCAGATATTTTTCAACGTCATCTGATGTTCGGACTTTGGATTTCTTACTTTTGAAACCAACAGCTTGCTTTCTCAGAAAAGCAATGAGTTTTGAATACGATTCTATGTCAATATTACTCATATTGGTTCAACTGGTTCATATTGGTTCATTTACTTCAACTGGTTCAATTGATTACGTCTTCTAATGTAACAAAATGACATTTTATTTTGTAATGTGTGAACGTGGTCAAAACTAACTTGACTATGTTCATTTGAATGAAACATATTCATATTGTACGATAATATTTGATCACATTTCAATCTAGCGAATCTAGAAAGATCTAGGCAGGTTTGTATTGCAAATCTCAAAAACCTGGTGAATCTAGCAAATCTAGAAGAATCTAGACAGGCCTATAATGCAGGCTAGCAGTTCTAGATAAATTTCTACCAGGGTTAGCGCCTACTTTGATACTCATAGCATCCAACTCATAACGTCTCTATAGATCCTATTTAGACCTCAAACTCCTATTTTCAATCTAACAACTCTGTAGGGTGTAGTGAGGGTCTTACGAGGTTCTCGTGAGATCCTCATTTAACCCTCAATGCAGCCGTGCACCGCTACGCGGCAGGGTGTAGTGAGGGTTTTGCGAGGTTCTCGTGAGATCCTCATTTGACCCTAAAATGCTGCATTTGTCTGGTAACTACGAGTTTTAGGCGCTAAAGAGGGTCTGAATTCCTATACAAAATAAACCTCACCAGACCCTCAAAAACCTCTCAACCTCCCAATTTTGAGGTTCTAAGCAGGCGCTAAATTTCGACTCGGGTTTGACCTCATAGTGAAACTTTCATCAGTGCTCCGATCTGACTCAGTATTGGGAGTTGGCGCTGCAAGATGTACTTGCATTAACATCTTGTCAATAGTTTCACAATGTTAGATTAAACTCTTGAAGTAATAAGAGAAATGGCTTACGCTTCACAGGAGAGCAATCTGAGTCATCATTAGACTGATGGTCAACAAGGTTCGATACATTCACTAGAGCTTTAGTTGCCACCTTGTCAATTTAGTTTTGTTCACAGCGATACGATTTTTCCATCATTTTAGCTTTTTCTTCAGATGTTATGTCTGCATTAGAGGTATAAGCATACGGTTTCGTGTGTAACTCTTCGCAGCGCCTTACAGCTTCTTCATACGACTCTGTGGGATAATCAGTGATGTCATAGAAATTTATGGATATTGGTTGAAGGGTCCGAATGTATTTACCATGATGTATGAAAATTGGAATTTGCAAGCAATTCTCTCTCAATGCAAGATGCAACAAAAAACACTTGTGAAAATTCAGGTGGTAGAACGCTGCGTGAATTTTACACTTTATGGACAATGGCCTCCAATCATCCAGAAACCACCGCATTAATTGTACATATAACTTCTCGATATCGCTAAAATATCTTGATCAATCACCTTTATTGTAGGGGAGACCGGGTACAAAAGTAACAGCGGGTCGAAAGTAACAAAGCTTCCTACAACGCACACAATCAAATCTAGAAGTTGTGTTTTAGATAGTAGTAAGCGTGTTCGATACTGATACAGTTTGAGCCATTGATTGTGCCCGTGCGTGAAATTTACACGTTCTATTGGAGATTTTGTATTTCTTGCCGCCTCTAGTAAGTTTTTCGATTCTTGGTATTCTTATGAAAACCTGTAGTAAATATGTAAATACTACAATGAGTTTTTGCTAGATTATTCTTGAAAAGTCGCTTCATTAGTGGCGGTGTAGAAGTTCTATGTTCTGTTTGTTTTTTGGAAGTTATAATTTTTTTATTCTGGAAAATGAGGTTGGGGACGAAAGTAACACAACACCACGGGGTTATGTTAACCAGGCATTAGGTACCTATTGTAATTTTTTCATTGATTTTTAGAATGCCTCGAAGTTACTTACAATCAAAATATTCTTGTGTTTTTGTTATTAACTTGTTATTTCAATAATAGTGCAGAAAATGAATATTTGAGTTTTATTCTTTCATAAATATTCAGTAATTAGTTGATTTACTATAAATGGAGTTTATCTGATGATATCATAATATTTTTTACTTCATTATAATCAATTCTGTGGAATCCTGTAAGATTAAGTAAAGTATCCGTACTGATTTGTTCAAAAAATCCCGATGCTACTTTCGTCCCCATAGTGTGTTACTTTCGCCCTGACGCTCAGGACGATAGTAACAATCGACACTTTTCTTTTGCAGCCTTGTAATTGTTAGAAGCCAAGATATATTAAATAAAACTATGATGTACATTTGTAGAGTAAAGACGAAAGTTTCAGAGGGCTATATTCATTTTATCGAAAATATCATTGATAGCTAGAAATCAGAGTTTAAAAAAAAGTGTTACTTTTGTACCCGGTCTCCCCTAAATGTCTCAACGCTTGGAAAATTTCATTTATCATCTTTCGATACCATTTTTGCCTTATTCAGAGCCGGTGGCTCACAAATCCCAACTTTCACATACACGCTGCAAAAGACTGCGAATAAGACTGGGGAATTAGAAAAACCATTTGGCACATGTCACTTTTCCAAACACAACCTATTACCAAATGTAAATATCCGCCGTCAGGGACTGCGAATGAGTACGAAGAATTATAAGACTTACTTGCATGTCCCCTCAATTCTACTGGATATGTCGACCAGGTGTTTAATGGTTGTTAACAATTTTTCACGAGGGTATGAAGTTGTGCCACGCTCCTTGCATCGTAAGGTGGTGGTGTTATGAAGTTGGAGGATAGGTACTGACACCAATGTTATGAATTGGGGTTGGTGAGCTGCTACCTGAAGAATGTACCTAAGTAGAGCTATGACGTTGAGTTCGTTACTCGTTTTTATACCTTAAGGTAACCGGGATCTGGATGATGAGTGACTGATGTGAATAAGTATATTAACTGAATAACTGTTTATTGGTTTACAAGTCGTAAAGCTTAAGTGGTAAGTGATTCTGAGTTAGTGATTAAGAGCGAGTCTGAGACTGACTGTCTTCTTCAATGATCTGAATGCAAGTACTTCTAGCTCGAGTGCGAATGTATAAAAATGGCTACCGATGATCTCAGTGGTGAGATCATCCTTTTCATTGTTCTCCCGGGCATGAGCGCATTGATGCAGGTGCAGTTTTATGGTGCATAGGTAGGGATAGAGTTCTTGGGGTGTAAGGGTGAGACTTTCTCTGATTAGAGGTGGCGAGACTGGATAGATGTAGGATGTTGTGTCTTGGGTATTGTGAGTGGTAGAGCATAGAGGAGTATGGAATAGGGTGGAATACGTAACACGCCCATCCTCGGGGGAAAAAAATATTGCTCCTGTGAAGCAGGCGGAATTTTTTTTTTTTTTTGTAAAAGTAGAAGTGTGTATAATATTTTTTAGGTTTAGGGTTGTATATTTACGATAGTAAGTATACTAGGTATACTAGGTATACATTCACGTTAGTGAATGTATCTATGTGCATGGATCTACGTTAGTAGATTCATCTACGCGTATATTCGCGCTAGCGATTATACCTGGGTGTATATGTTTACATTAGTCAACATATTTGGGTGTGTATTCACGTTAGAGGATGTGTCAAGGTGTATGATTTGAGTTAAAATTAGAATATAGCTAGGATTACTTATTCGCAATAAGATCGGTTAGTTATAAATGTCTTATGCTGAGTTAGTAAATGGTTTATGTTGAATATACTTATTACAATGGTAAGGTAGGTATACAATCAAATATTTGAATAATGGTTAAGTACATGTATTATTAGCATTGTAGGTATAATAGATGATATATATGAAGTTTTTATTTAATCACAAAATCACATTTTTATGAGGTATAGAAAGATGTTTGAGCTGTCTGAGCGTCTTCTATGTTTAGTGAATATGTGTATTACAGTGGTAAAGGTGTATGTTATGATATAGGTAAAATCGCTTATTGGTAATAAAATCGTTTATAAATGTCTTATTCATGTATAAAAGGATGTTTGAGCTGTCTGAGCAGCTTCTATGTTTAGTGTAGTTGGTGTAATTGGTGCACATGTGATGGCTGGAGGATTATTTTGCTCAGTAGAGTCTTGATTTCGGTTAGTGTTTCTGAATCTTTTAAATATTTTAAGTATTCGTTCAGCTGTTGCAAATTTTTGTGCTATATAAACTAGCGATACTGATCCGAATAGGGAGGAAATGTAGTAAAGCATGTTTTCGATACGGTTGTCGTTGTCTGTAGCTCTTTGATTTTAAGTTATTTCGTCTGTTCTTTTTATAATGTCGTCTAAAGTTAGTCCGTTTGAGGATAGATCTTTGGAGGTAGGAATGGGGTTTTGTTTAGTGTAATTGTTGGAATGAACGGTAGCTCTTTAGGTTCGTCGTAGATTTCTGAAATGTTCAAGTTAAATTTTGGTATGTAGGAATGTGTTTCAATGGTTTGGTAGTATTTGGTTGTGGATAGTGAGATTGTGTGGGAATTTGCTGTGCATTTGTTATTGAGTTTCAGTATTCCAGAATTGTTTAGAGTTATTTGGATTGGTTCTTCGTCTTTGCAAACGATATGTATAATTTCTGGTTTGGTTAGGGAGTAAATCCAAGAGTTTGATGTAGTTAATTCGGTCCAGTATACTCCGTCAAAACTCCCGAGTCTGACGTCGCATGTCTTTAAGTCTGTTTCAGTTGGTTGAATGAATAGTCCTACTTCGCAGATAGCGTGGTTGTTTGAATGGAATAGTGGTTGATTCTGTCTACATATGTATGTTTCCAGTGATTGCATGCATTTGTTGAATTTTAGTTCGGTTAGTTTGAAGTATAAACTTCTGTCCCTAGTTATTGCTATATAGTCGCTATTTGGTTTTATGTATGCGAATTTGTCGTCTGTGGTGTCGTAATGTTGTTTTACTGGAATGGGTATTAATCGGTATATGTTGAAGGTGTCGGTATTAAGTAATGGTATTGAGATGATGTAAATGATTTTGGCGTCGATATAAACTATTTCGAGCTTTGAGAGTCTTATTAGTTCTTGTGCATATTCGTTTTCTAGGGGGACTGGACAATGTTTCATGGGGTTGTGACTTTGTATTTGTTTTATTGTTGACATGATTTGTTCTGGTGTTAGGATTTTAGGGTGGAGTATTCCTTGTCTTGCAAATAGGATTGCGTCGATTAGATTGTTTAGGTCGAGTTCGTATTCGTTGGTGTATTGGTCGAGTTTTAGAATGTGGTTGAGGAAAACGATATTTCCTGCATTAGTTTTTGTACGTCTGGTCATACTATCGGCTAATTCTTGGAGTTCTATGGTTTTAATTTGTTGGATTTGTTCTGTGAGTACTTGGAGCTCTGCTCTGTGTTCTCCCAAGGTAGATTTTATAATGTGTGTTTGTTCTTTTAACAGGGAGGCTAGGTGGTTAGTGTTTGTATAGAGTTTTTCGATTTCTGCGTTATAATGTTCCGCATCTTCTGAATCTAAGGTTCCGAATAGCGACTTGCTTATTTTACTTATAAAGTCAAAAGGAGCTGACCTTTTAGGTCTGTAATTGAGATATTTTTCAAGGTATTGTTTTATGTTTGTCTCGTCGTGTTGGCCTATAAGGGTGCCTATTTGGTTTTGTTGTTCTGAAATTATTGATATTCGGTTTTGAAGCATTTCTATGTGTCCATGCATTGTACATCTGTCTGTGTAAGAATCGCATTTTTGTGTTATTATTTGTAAGTAGTCTTTGAGTTGTTCGAATTTTTTGTTTAGTGTGTCTAAGTCAATAAAGTTTATTAGTTTCCATTCGTCATTGTAAGTTTCAAAGTTCTGTACATACTCATAGTAGATGCCTGGGTTATCTTTGAATGACGTTATGTCGTATAGGGAGTCCGTTATATCCGGTGTTGCAAGTGCGGTTCTGAAAATGTATTGGTACTGTGTTAGTGTGTTGGGATGCTGACTTTAGCATATTTGTTTTATTGTTGTTGGAAGTGATTAAATATTTGGCTCTGCGATCGGTTATGAGTTCAGTAGTGGATTGTATTTGAAGCGAACAGGTTGCGGTTATACGAAATTTCATTTGTTTTTCTTTGAAATGGCTGGTGCTGCGTTTGGGGATGCTTGGTTTGGGGGTATGGCGAATCTGGAAGGAGGTGGGTGTTTTGTCATATTTTAATATTGATTATCGTGATTTTGTCGGGGTTATTTCGTTATTCTACGTTTATTGTTATAGTGTTAAAAGCGGAGCTCGAGGTAACTGGTGTGAGTCCACGCCTGTGGTCTATTGTAAAGGAGCTGAGGGTTCCATTCTACAATACATGGGATGAGCTTAGGGCTCACTTAATTGAGGCTTGGAGATACAGTGGTGCATGCAGAAATTTCAAGGGGTGGTTGCAGGAGGATTCTGGAGAGAAGATTTGCGGAAGATGCTTTGTCTGGCGGACTCACATGAGTTCGGCTTATATTGAAGTACAATCTCATCGGTGGGCCGTGCATGCTGTTGTGATTGACTTTTGTGCAAAGTGTCATCGGGTTTTGGAAGATGTAATAAGGGGAGGGTGTGAGGGGTGTAGAGTGGATTTCGAATTGTACTTATTGGCAGAGCGACATGTATTTTATCCGAACGATACCATGGTCGAAATTGTTGGTTAGGGTTAATGTTACTCTATATTATTTTAGGGGGATCGTGTTATTTAATAAATTTCCTCCTTATTACGTATATTTTTGAGTTTATGTGTTGGGTTATAGTTTTAGTTAATTATTTATGTAGCTAGTTTCATTTTATTTATGTGTACGATTTTTGTTCTGTGGTCGTTAATTTCGATTTCCGCGTTAATGTCGTTAATTATAGGAATTATTTTATAAGGACCTTTATAGTGATCGTCTAATTTCTTTTTAGTTTCATTTATTAAGTAGACATATTGACCTGGTTGAAAAATGTGTGCGTTTATGTGTTTATCGTATCTTATTTTTGATTTTGATTTCGCGTTATCAAGATTTTTTGTTGCGTCTTGTCTAGTTTCTTTCAAGCGAGTTATTATTTCTTGTAAGTATTCTTCGTATTTGTTAGAAATGTGTTTGTCTGAACGTATGTTTGATAATTGACGTGCGAGTGTTCCGAATATTAGTTCGTGTGGCGTGTAACCGGTGCCTTCGTGTACCGATGTGTTATATGAGAATATCGCGTATCGGATCCACTTGTCCCAGTTATTTTTATTATTGATATAGTGCTTTAAGTACTCGATTAAGACCTGATGGCTGCGTTCGAGGGAACCGTTGGATTGAGGATGGTAAGCTGTGGTTTTTATTTGTGTAATTCGGAAGATTTTAGCTAATTGTTTCATAACAGGACTGAGGAAATTTGGGCCTTAATCTGTTAAGATTGATTCAGGCGCTCCGTAGCGGCAAATGAAATTTTCTGCGAATGCTTTAGCGATTGTTATTCCCGTCTGGTTTTTTAGCGGTATTGCCTCTAAATATTTAGTTAGATTATCTTGAATTGTAAGCAAGTATTTATTTTGTGAATTTGAGGTTGGTAAGGGACCGACAATGTCTAAGGATACTTTTTCAAAAGCGGTCGTTGGCGTATCTGTTATTACCATCGGGAGTTTAACTTTATTTCTCACGAGTTTTCGTCTTTGACAGCTTTCGCATGATTTTATAAATTTTTCTATATCGGTTTTCATACTTGGCCAGAAGTATATTGCTCGGATTCGCTTAAAAGTTTTAGTTATTCCTTTATGGCCAGCTATTACGGATTCATGGTTTTCGCGAATTATATCTTGAATTATTTCAGGTTTAGGAACGTTGATCTCGTTTAAGCAAATGTTAACTGTGATATCTGTGTAGTTAAAGACTTTTCTGAGGGTGTTTTTTATTGCGAACCAATTTAATTTGTCAAATCCGCTTCCTAATTTGGAAATTGAAAAAGATTTTATGTGTTTTGTTTGTAGTATGTCGCGAAGGATAATTAGTGTGTTATATATTCCATCTATTGTTGATTTTTGGTAGTATTTCTTTTGTATTACCAGGCTGAATATAAATTTCTTATTATTTGGTGTTATGATCACGCTATTTATTTCAAGATTTTGAGATTTTAGAAAATTTATATCTAGACTTCCGATGTCGATTAATTGTTTAGCAACTCCTTTTCTTATGACGCAATCGGCTGACATGCAGTGTACGTAGTTATCTTTTCTCATGAGAATATCGTCGTTTGTTTCTTTTATATTGGTTGCTATTGGTGTCGGGTCTGTGTGACTGAAATGTGGAATTGGATTTTTAGGTGGGTTTTCTCGTAATATAGGATTTTGAAATGGTGGGTTTTGTTCTGGTATCGGATTTTGAGGTAGTAGATTTAGAGGTGGATTTTGTTGTTCTTCGTCTAGATTGGTTTCTTCGATATTATGTAACTGTTGGTTTTCGTTAAATGGGGGCACATTATTTTCGGTGATATTGTTCGTATAGTTATTCTCGAGGTTTGTCGGTACGTCTGAGTTGTCAAGTTGCATGGGATTCTCGTTATTCGAGTTTGAGTTTGTAATGTTATCTTCTGGATTTTGTACAGTTATTGGGATTGGTTTGAAATCGCAAATAGTTATTTTTATATGAGAATTTTGGAAAATGAAATAAATCATTGATCGAACGGTTTTCCAGTTAAGTTTGTCTAGTCCGCAACCGATTTTTGGGATTGATATTGACTGTACGTTTTCTAATTCTAATTGTCGTCTGAGTTTACATAAGATTTCGTACATAGTTTTATACGTTGGCTTGCCGTTGAATTCAGCTTTGGTGATAAGATTATATACTTTGATATTATTGTATGGTGTTACTATGATGTCACCTACTTGGAGGCTCTTTGATTCTAACACGTCGCGATTTATAATGTTGCGTTCAATCATTTCTTGTGCTATACCTTGTCCGATTAAGCAGTCGGCTGGAATGCAATGTGCTATATTGTCGTCTTGTGTAAATAGGTCTTCAGTTGTTTCTATTATGAGTTCGTTTGTCGGGTCTGGTAAAATTTTTAGCAGTTCTCGAAATTGTTTATAGGATGGTTTATGATGGATTGATTTAGTGATTGGAGGACTATTGTATTGCGGTGGAATGGTAATTTTGGGTATTGTTACTTGTTCTCCTCTGATAGTGTCTGAGTATAGTTTTCTGGAATTAGGTTTAGGAATCTGTTGTTCACTGGAAGTCGGAAGTATTTCTTTACAAGGAGGATCTTTGGAATTCGATGTCCATGATTCGTTGGAGGTAGGAAGTTTTTGTTTGTAGTAAGGCGTTCTAGGGTTTGGGGTTCCCGATCCGTTGGAGGTAGGGAGTTTTTGTTTATAGTAAGGCATGTGGTCGTCGTCCGACGATGAGGAAGTAGGTAGTGGTGAGGGGGGTTTAGGCTTTCTAGGTCGTAGTTTGTATTTGTGTGCGTGTGTTGGGGATTGCGCGCTTTTACGTTCGCTGTACCTTGTTTGATTTTTATGTGCCTCACTTGGATCTGAATCATCGATAAGCTGGTTTGAGATATGGTTTGAATCGCGGTTTTGTTTTTGATTATTTTCAAATGAAGTTGGTGCCGAAGTGTTTATGGGTTTACGTGATTTTTTATTTACGGGTAGATTGTCTGGAGAGATATCAGTATATGTAGCGTTTCGTTTTTGGTCGATTCTTTTAGATAGTGGTAAGTCGTCGACAGACATGTCAGTAGGTGAATCAATTGTCATTGGTCTAACAGAGTTTGAAACATTGATAGGATTTTTTGGCATTGGAAAACTGTCTGTTGTATCGCCTGTGGATGGATCTTGCATCGAGTTATCTGAGGGGCTGTCCATTTCTGTATCGGTTAGTGAATTGATTTCTATATCTTCTTCTAGTGGGTCGGGGTAAATTAATTTTTTTGTAGGTATTTGATCGTCTGTAGAACTTTCGGTTAATGAATAGTTTGTCAAAGGTATATTTTGAAAATGTATTGTTTCTTTTATTGTTGGTAAACAATCTATGGGAATTTGGTTGGGTTCGTCTTTTTCAGTTTCTGAGTCGACGTCGTCTTTGTATTTCTTTATAGGAGCGGGATTTGGTGAGTCATCTGTACTTTGGCGCGCGCGGGTTGGGAATTGATGAGCTTCTTTCTTACGGTTACGTTTCGCATTTATTGGTAATAATTTATCGGTTTCTACGGGTGGATTGCGCGATAATGCATCTGCGTTACAATTGATTTGACCTTTCTTGTATACGACGTTATAGTCGTATTCTTCGAGTTTAAATCTCCATCTGAGTAATCGCGAGGTTGGATCTTTTACGCTGCTGACCCAGACAAGAGGTTTGTGATCGGTAACGAGTGTGAATTTATGTCCGTATAGATAAGGTCTGAAATGATGTACTGAATATACGATTGCTCGTAGTTCTTTTTCGATTACAGAGTAATTTAGTTCTGCTTTGTTAAGTGTGCGTGAGGTATAAGCTATCGGTAGGTCTTCTCCTATTTCGCCTTGGCTGAGTACGGCGCCAATCGCGTATTTAGATGCGTCAGTTGTTAGTATGAATGGTTGATCGAATTTAGGATATTGTAGTATAGGAGATGTGCATATCGAGTCTCGTAAAGTTTCGAAAGCCATTTGGTGTTCAGATGTCCAAAGGAATTTAACGTCTTTTTTCAATAGTGTAGTTAGTGGTCTGGATATTTTTGAAAAGTTTTCGATAAAGCGTCTATAATAACCGATTAGACCGAGAAATTGTTTGATCTGTTTAACTGTTTTAGGAACTGGATATGCTTTAACTGCTGTTATTTTCTTTGGGTCTGGTTTTACACCGTTTTCTGTAATGATATGACCTAAATAAGCAACTTCTTTTCTTAGGAATTCGCATTTGGCTACTTGTAAACTCAAATTTGCTGATCGTAGTCGATTAGCTAGTTTTCTGAATTTAATTTCATGTTCTTCAAGAGAGTGTGCATAGATAACGATGTCGTCTAAATATACGAATGCTATGTTTCCTTCTAAACCGGATAAAACTTGGTCCATTAATCTTTGGAATGTTGCAGGAGCGTTCGTAAGTCCGTATGGCATGTTATTGAATTCGTAATGGCCATGGGGGGTTGAAAATGCTGTTTTGTGAGCATCAGTTGGGTCCACAGGAATTTGGTGGAAACCTGAAGCAAGGTCAAAAGTCGAGAAATATTTCGCATTGCCTAGTTGGTCGAGTATGTCGTTAATGTTTGGTAGGGGGTATGCGTCACCTACGGTCTTTTCGTTGAGTTTCCTGAAATCTATGACCATTCTCCATTTTTTGTTACCTTCTGCGTCTGGTTTTTTGGGTACAACCCAAACGGGGGAATTATAGGGTGAGGATGATGGTTTGATGATATCTTGGTCTAATAATTCGGAAACTTGTTTCTGTATCTCGTCTTTGTGGACAGTAGGGTATCGGTATTGTTTTACGTTAATTGGATTATCGTCTGTCGTTGGGATTGAATGTTTAGCTAAGGATGTGTTTGATGGTGTGTCGCCTGGTAAAAAAAATAGGTGGTTGAATTCTGTTGTGAGAGCGAGTATAGATTCTTTTTCTTCCTCGTTAAGATGGTCTAGGTGCATTGAGTTTTCAAGGACCGTTAATCTTTCGGAACGATTATTATTATTATTATCGACGGGTGTATTGGTTTTGATCGCGTCGTTTATTGTCAGCACGTTTGGATTAGTTGGTGTATTTTGATTTTGATTGTTAGATTTGATATCGTAGATTTGAATTGAGATGTTCGTGTTGTTGAAAGTTAAGGTTAATAATTGCAAGATTTTGTCCCATTTCTGGCTGCCTAGTTCATTGGATAGGTCGGGAATTGAGATTGATTTTGTGTTATTTGATTTTAGATGTTTTTTTTAGAGAATTGAGCGTTTTAGTAACGATTGTATCATCTATGTCACTGGAATAAGTTTCCATGATAATCAAGTGGTATATAACTTGCGAGCTGTTAGGGATTGTGTCTTTTATGATATCTCCGATTATATCATTTTTCGCGTAAGCAATTAGCTCGTACTCGTTCAAATCTAAAGCTTTTAGTAATTCAACTGAGATTCCTCGTAATATTTGAATTTTTTGTGGTATGAAATGAAGGATTGTGCCTGAACATTTTCGTATATCACCGTTAATTTTTGAAATTTGTACAGTACCAGATTGGTTTATGGAACTTTTGGGATCGAGTGTACTCAGAGGTTCGTTGACAGGTTCTAGGGTTACCGTCGGCACGCTTATTTCAACAGCTGATTCGTTTGAGTTTATCGCGAGTATACATGCTTGACCGTTACTGTTTGTAACTAATGCTTTACCGCAGTGAATATTGGGACCTAAATTAATCGTATCTACATAGCCTTCGTTGATTTCTGAATTTGAGACTTTAAGAGGAATTACTTGAGCGGTACGGCCTGGTATTATAATGAGAGTTGCGATGTGCGGTTTGTGTTTTGGGAGTTTGAAGGGAATTACAGTATCTGTCAAAGTTAATGTATTATTTTCATAGGAGATGGTAGCTTTTTCTTTATATAACAAGGGTTGTCCAATAATACCGTCTTGAGCTATTGGGAAATCTTCGTGGACGACGTGAAATGTGTGTTCTTTATTGTTAATCTTTAATTTAGTTTCCGCTAAAGTATTAGTAAATCCGTCTGTTATTCCTGTCATTTTCCGTATTTTGGTTCTGTCACATTCGGTTTCTTCTTTTAGGGAATTGATTTTAATGATGTTCAAATCCGCACCGGTGTCTATTATAAATTTAGATTTCGTTTTCAATTCTTTTGTATCGATTTCGGCAACTGGCAATAGTCCGTGTATTGCTTCTGATTCTGTTTCGAGGACGTGATTTATTGTGTTATTGAACGCGGCTGAGCTTGTGTTGGGTCCGTCGGCACGTTCTCCCGGCGGACTGAGTTCGAGTTTAAAGGACTCTGATTTTGTTGTCTCTGTGTGTTATTATAGGCGCGTTTTCGGCAATTTTCAATTGTGTGACCTTGACGTTTGCAATAGTTACAAGATATGGAAGAATATTGCGTATTTTGTTGATTTGACTGTTGTGGTTGGTTAGGTTGTTGATTTGACTGTTGGGGTTGGTTTGGTTGTTGATCTGACTGTTGGGGTTGGTTTTGGGACTGCTGTTGTTGGGTATTGTAGGCACGTTGTCTGCAATTTTCTACTGTATGTCCTTGGCGTTTGCAATAGTTACAAAATGTTGGAGGATATTGTGTGTTTGGTTGATTAGGTGGTCGTCTGTTTGGAGGTTGTGTCAGGTTATTGCGGTCGCGCTGTCTACAATTACCTATAATATGGCCCTGGCGTTTACAATAGTTACAAAAATTTGAAGGGTCTTGTTGATTAGGCTGTCGGGGTTGGTTATTGTCTTGTATATTTCGAGCGTTGCGATTTAGAAATTCTTGCTCTTCTGTTAGAGCTGTTTCAATAGCTTCTGCTAAAGTATTTGGGTGTGAACCAGCTACTCTAAATTCAATTTCCGGAATCAAGCCTCTAACAAAGCATTTGAGTACATTGGTTTGGATTGCTGTTATCATGCCAGCAGCATCATCTGTGCTTGAGTTGTTAATAGCCTGTGTTGTGTTATGTAATATGTCTTCGACTCTCGCGCTATAATCTAAAACACGTTGGTCGATTCTTTGTTTGACATTATTCAACTCTGCTTGCCATTCAAAAATTGATTTTTTAGGTAAGAAAGCTCGTTTTAAGACTGTTAGGATTTCGTCAATACTATTATATTCTTTGCATCCTACGTAGGATTCAGCTGTCCCATAGATTTCAGTTCTAATCATTCGTGTTAGGACTGGACGTTGAGCTGGTTTAACGAGAGGTTTTGCATTCTCACAGCTTCTTATGAAGTTATTTATATTCAAGTTTTTCCCGTTAAAGTAGGGGATTGTATCTAATATGTCTTTAAGAGACCAGTATGAGGTTTCTGTTTCGTTTTCGGGTGGAGTAGGCATTTTGCGAGTTTGTGAGTTAGATTATTTCGTTTGAGATATGTGTATGTGCTTATTATAATTATAGATAACTTACAAGCTGATGATGAGAATTATGAAAATTTTCATTCTAATACGGATCTGAGTTGATTTTGGAGATGAAGTTGTTGTATTGGACTGTGTCAGATGTCGGATGTCGAGAAGTCGTCGAGAAGAGTATAGATGTCACGGTCCAGGAAACTGGATCCTGTTGTAGCGAGATTGCTAATCGTTGGATTCAGATGAATCTTTGTGGGGCTAGGTGCCTTTGGGGATGTAGTCGAACTTCTTTTCTTGTAGCAACTTTGATTTTATTGCTGAGTTTTCTGTGATTTTGTAGAAGTAGTTGAAGAACTTTGTATCATGTTCACACTTTGATATCTTGTAGATTTGGTAGATTTAGTAGATTTAGTAGATTTTGTTGATTTAGTGATTTCGTAGATTTTGTGAGTTAGTAGATTTCGTTTATTTCGTTCTTTATGACTTGTCACAAAGGTTGAGAGTGTGGCGGATTTTCCACGAAGAGTTGCACGTTCAGAAATTAGTAATCACTAATATCACGTATATGTAAAGATGTAGAATTGACTTATTTTGTCACTGTATATTCCGGTAAACGAGGTAGTTCCGCTGCCACCATTGTTATGAAGTTGGAGGATAGGTACTGACACCAATGTCATGAATTGGGGTTGGTGAGCTGCTACCTGAAGAATGTACCTAAGTAGAGCTATGACGTTGAGTTCGTTACTCGTTTTTATACCTTAAGGTAACCGGGATCTGGATGATGAGTGACTGATGTGAATAAGTATATTAACTGAATAACTGTTTATTGGTTTACAAGTCGTAAAGCTTAAGTGGTAAGTGATTCTGAGTTAGTGATTAAGAGCGAGTCTGAGACTGACTGTCTTCTTCAATGATCTGAATGCAAGTACTTCTAGCTCGAGTGCGAATGTATAAAAATGGCTACCGATGATCTCAGTAGTGAGATCATCCTTTTCATTGATCTCCCGGGCATGAGCGCATTGATGCAGGTGCAGTTTTATGGTGCATAGGTAGGGATAGAGTTCTTGGGGTGTAAGGGTGAGACTTCCTCTGATTAGAGGTGGCGCGACTGGATAGATGTAGGATGTTGTGTCTTGGGTATTGAGAGTGGTAGAGCATAGAGGAGTATGGAATAGGGTGGAATACGTAACAGTGGCATGAATTTTGTAACACACTGGCCACTATTATTATCAAAACACAGCCAACAGTTTTTTCGGCTTAGATGCAGTTATGAATTTTATCAATAGGAACGGTACTCAACCGAATCAGCCATGTTGAAATAGTCTGGAATGCATATAACAACTATTCAGGCGAATTCAGGAACGATCGCTCTGAAATTTGAGCCAAAAATCATTTTCTCATTCATTAAATGACTCAAAGAGATGGAATCAAAAATGTATACTAGATCTAAATTATGACAGTATTTGCGTTGATAAAATTTTCAACTGTCTGCAATGAAAGTATAGACGCAAGAAACCTTTTGCAGAGAGATCCAGAAGATTTTTGGAAAAGGTTTCCTATCCCGTGTGGAAATTGTATACGGTCCCCGGCCGGGCCCTGACCAGTTTGGCTATTCTCTTTTCGGGCGCTAGTCAGCGGAACTAGACGGGGTCCGGATCAAAAACGTCACGCTCGACTGATCGGGGCCTGGACTGGTAGAATTTACTGGCCCCGGCTTGGCTGCCTTTTGAATGCCAACCTTATTATCAAGACCTTGTACCGTTCCATTTCTTCGGATTCAATGAATAACGAGATGAGAATTAAATAGAAACTTGATATTATATTTTTTATTGTATATATATTAATACTGTGCGATTCTGTGGAAAATCACGCGCCTGAAAGATAGGCTAACGGGAAAAGCCTGAATTGGGCAGATCAAACATCGACGATTGGGTTTAATTCATTTCGTGGAAAATAAAAACCAATCGTCGATGTTTGGTCTGCTCAATTCAGGCGTTTCCCGTTAGCCTATTCTTAGGCGCGTGATTCTCCACGGAATCGCACTGTATATATTTTTTTATTAATATATGCACATATGCATTTTACATTATTGATATTTTAGAACGATAACAATTTATCAATGGTAACATAAAGATGTAATTCGAAAATATAATATAATATATAATATATAATATAATATATTTTCATAACACGGGCACGAAATGGGCCTCCTTTCATGGTCGTCGAGAGGGAGGGAAATCACGTGTTTCTAACGTGAGCACGAAATATCCGGCTCAGCGGGAGGGAATGATTCCCTCCCGCTCCAACGGAAAATCTTGGATCTTTCGTTTTTATATAATAAATTATTATTAATTAATAACCATTTTTGTTTTCAATTTTTTTTTATTCTTGTTACGTCCGGGCATCACCGCCCGTACGTTCGCCCCTCACTTACTTCAGTACCTCAACTCTTCACACGCTTCCCCCCTTTTCCCTCTACGTCTCCACTCTTCTTATCTGCCTGCTACCAGATCATCCGCGTCTTCCCTTCCTACTTCTAGAAAAGACTCGTTGCACCCGGCACTGCCAAATGCAACGAGTCAGCAAAACCTTTTATCTTACTGTCCTAGCAACTACCTACCCAGCTATGCTTCCCTCGTTTCCTCACTCACTTCTCAACTATACCTCTTCGTGCGAAGATAGCATATATAACACAAGTACCATTATAACAAACAACTGTTAACCCGAATAAAAGTTATTAGTTCGCTAACCAAACCTTCATTACATCAACAATCCCTCAGCTATACTCCGGTATTTAAAGCAGGGGACAAGACCCCAATAAAAGACGTCACACTGGTGGCAGCGGTGGTCCCCCTGTTACTGAGGGCATGTAAAAGAAGAGTAAACGAAAATATAAACCACTAACTCAACAAATCGTGACACCAAATAGGGTGACAGGTCCAGTAGACGGACACTTAAGAGTTTTCTAAAGTTTACATTACGAGTACTCAGAAATTTTTGCATCAAAATACATTCGGGAATCGATATCTTCTATAGGAATAGTTGAATTACCTAATTCATCAGTATTTAGATCATGAAAATGACGATAAAAAGTTGAAAATACTGAAAATCTCACGTGTGACTAGATTTCCCAGTAGGTGGACACCGCGACCAATAAATGGACAGTCCATGGACCAGTAAATGGACGGGTGTAAATAATCATGCATACTAGAATATTTTTAATTTTTTGCTACATGTAATGCCATAATTGAAACAAAATTATTTGAGGAACAATAGGTTAACATAAAATTGAACAGTATTCTAAGTTTCAAATAAAATTTCGGAACACATGACCCTCAAGATTTCTGCATCTGCAAAAATAAACTTTAGCAAGCTGTAACTTGTAAAGTTTTACTCTGAGCGAAAAATTCTATTAGACTTTTTTCTTCCTCTTTTGATTATCTGATGGCGATATTTTTTAGTTTTTCTTTCAGACCGATGCCAACACCGTTTTTCCGTTAATTAATACTTTAGCACGACGTAACTTCGAAACGGTCATTCTGAGAGAAAAATTCCATGAGACTTTTTTTCTTCCTCTTTTGATAATCTGATTGCGATAGTCTTTAGTTGTTTCTTCAATTTTTTATTTTTTTTTTTCTCAAACCGCGAAACCCTGTTTCCACGTTGAGTTGCTCAAGTCAGATCACGTGAATTACTCAAGAATGATCATTGAATCATTCCAAAGTCAGATCTTGCCCTCGGAGTAATTCACGTGAAAACAGGGTTTGCGCGGTCTGAACAAAACAAGCTGAAAAAGACTCAAAAATATCGCCATCAGATAGTCGAAAGCGGAAGAAAATCGTCTCATAGAATTTTTCTCTGAGAATGACCGTTTCGAAGTTACGTCCTGCTGAAGTACTAATCAACGGAAAAACGGCGTTAGCATTGTTCCGAAAAAAGGAGGAAAAAATATCACTATGAGATAATAGAAGGAGGAAGAAAAAAGTATAATAGAATTTTTCGCTCAGAGTAAACCTTTACAAGTTACGGCTTGCTAAAGTTCATTTTTACAGATGCAGAAGTCTTCAGGGTCATATTCATTTTTTGTGGATTTTTACCTTCACAAGAATATTATTGATAATAAAGGTGTAGAAGGTTTCGATTTATTACAATATTTTTAATGTGACATTCATTCTCAATCAAGAAACTATAAAGATTGATAATATCAAACTCGTCCATCTACTGGGTTGAGTTTGGGAAATCTATACCAGTACATGGACAGACGGTTTTTAAATATTTTGAGTCCTTTTCTCATCATATTCGATTATGTAATGATGAATTAACGATAACTGAATAGTTTGATATACAACTCACCTTTATCTGGTACCTATGAAAGGGTTTATTCGCTGAATCAAACTTTGTTTACATGCTGCAGTTTCTAGTATGATCGGCTAATTGGCGGCTGCTTTGACAGAACCGTCCTATAATGAATTTTTTTCGGTGGTACCAAAGATAATTCGACTAACTATTCGAATGTATGTGTAATATTCAAGGTTTCATTTTGTCAACGAAATTAATTTAATGAAAATAAGATTATTTGTTGTTTCCAAATAAGAGTTTAAAGTTCGTTCTGTCCATCTACTGGTTAGTGTCCCACTACTGGACCTGTCACCCTAGTGAACCAATGTGCAGAATAAGTTGTGTGAACTAATAACCAAGAGAGCAACACTCGGTATAAACTACTGCGCCTAATACAAAAAAAAAAAAAAAAAAAAAAAAAAAAAAAAAAAAAAAACAGTGTCCTGTTACATTGCACGATACATCGGGTACGATCTGAATCGCTCATATACGCGAAAAGTGTAAACTATTAAACCGCTATTATCAACCTGGCGATAATTGGCAATCACAGAATTTGTTAACACAAATCGCAGCAACCGAACCTCAAAGGCACCTCGCCCCCCAAAGGCTCATCTGAGCCCCACAAAGAGCGAACTCGCTCCAACGACGACCCGAAACCTGTTAACAACTCCAAGACACCAATATCACCAACGCTATCGCTCAACCCTCAGATCCAGAGTCAAGATCTCTACAACAACAATAAACACATTACAAAGATAAACGCTGACATATTAAAACAAAAAGACAACATCGCACACTGCATTTCAGCAGACTGTAAAGCTTCACTAGGTGTCGCGGATCAGATGGTGAAACAGGGATTGATACAACGTAAACAACTTCTAGCCATGAAGCCTGAAGTGACAGACATTATAACAGTCACATACCCACGACGTATAATCTATAATTTAGTAACAAAAGAACATCACTACGACAAACCTACGAAAGAAGTCATGTACAAGACACTAGCCAATCTAAAAATAGCACTTATCAAAGGAGGAGTGAAATCACTATCAATACCAAGATTAGGCTGCGGCCTAGATGAACTTAGCTGGGACCTAATTAGTCGTATGATCCATCACATATTCAAGGACACAGACATTAAAATCACCATTTGTGTATACGAAAATCCGATATCTCACCGATCAACCCTCGAAATCGACGAACGACCAAACCCAGCAACGGTCACCCCACACCCAACAACAGAACATAACATCATTCCACCAACAGAAGTAAATAACACTACCGACTACACGACGGACACAGACTACTCGTCAGATCCCGAGAACTCAAGATTAACAGAAAGTGACGACACCGATTCACCAATAGACACCCTAGATTTTCGAGACCTACCCAACAATGATTCTCCCACCCCAACCCGCACTAACACTCTACAACATACAGGTATTCAAAATAGCGATACCAACAGCACACCTGATGACTTCAACCATTTTATAAATAACCTGGATGACATAATACCTGTAACTAACGTCAAGGAATCAAAAGACCAAATATTCCTAATAAACGACAACTACGTCCACTGCGTCCCAGCGGACCACCCTACAGATGACCCATTGGCAAAACGACTAATAGACAAGGGCATGCTCAACAGAAAAACGTTCACAATTCGAACCCCGCAGAAACTAGAAATAGCTCTGACAAAATTCAGAGAAAGATATATCCTCACATTTGTAATCAAAAACAAACACACAGACAAAGATAATCTGGAAGACCTTTATAACATACTCCTCAACTTGAAACGTATCCTAATACGCAAAAATATAAACTCCTTCACCTTTACAAAAAACAACGTAGAGCTACGTAACTTTCAGTGGTCAACGATTAAAAAACTGTTTTACTACATCTTCGCAAATACGAACATTAGAATCACACTCTGCACCGAAGAAATTACCACGCCCGACGAAACCCTACGCCACGAGATAATCAAAGAATACCATGAATCGCTAATCGGAGGCCACCAAGGGGTAACGAAGACCTTTAACCGGATAAGAGAAAAGTACATTTGGCCAAACCTCGAATCTCAAATACAAACCTTTATCAAAACTTGTGACAGTTGCCAAAGGAAAAAGTTAGTTCGAGTTAAGACGAAATTACCAATGATGATCACGGACACTCCTGCAAATGCATTTGATAAGGTGGCACTTGATATTGTTGGACCACTGCCACTAACAAAATCAAACAATCAATACCTTCTTACTATACAGTGCAACCTAACGAAATTTCTTGACGCTATACCACTTCCAAACGCGACAGCTCAAACAATAGGCACAGCCTTCGCTAAAGACTATATTACGCGCTATGGAACTCCGCGAACAATACTAACGGACCAAGGTCAAAATTTTATGAGCAACACGATCAAACAAATCAGTAAACTTTTCAAAATTAAACAAGTACGAACGACTGCCTATCACCCACAATCGAATGGATCCTTAGAAAGGAGCCACCTCGTACTTATAGAACATATCAAACATTACACAAAGAACGGTCATGACTGGGACGAATATATACGATTCGCAATATTTTGTTACAACACTGCAAAACACGAAAGCACTAGCTTTACTCCACATCAATTAATTTTTGGTCAAGAAGCACGATCACCATCAGATATGACCCCAACAATCGGGATGACTAGTAGTTACAATACATTTATTCTCGATTTATTAACGAATCTTACAGACATTCGTAAGAGAGCTATAGAAAATTTAAAAGAAGCAAAATTAAAATCGAAGTCTTATTACGATAGGAATATTAACCCACAGCTCTTTGAAGCAGGACAAAAGGTTTTTCTACTAAATGAAACACGAACGAAATTTGAAGATCACTACAAAGGTCCATATATCATTAAACGAATAATTGACAATATAAACGCAGAAATTTACATCACGCCGAACAAAACAAAAATAGTTCACTTAAACAAATTAAAGTTAGCACACACACGAAACTAACACGACAAATAATTACAGATACGGCACGGCACTCGAAAACGATGGAAACCAACCTTATACCTTGATACAATTCACTCTAAACCTAACCGAGATATATCAGGACCTAAACAAAAACCATACCGTAAACCTATCGACAATTCCCATATTCCACCGATACAAAACCACACCCCTAAACGCCGATGACATAAAATCTAACAGCCTAGCACTGGAGGATATAATCAAACAGGCAAATGAAACAAGTACACACAAACGCACACAGCAAAACACCGACAGCCTAACGACTAGTCTCTCCTACGCAGCCATTGGCCTAGGAATTATAACAGCCCTGTTCGTGGCATTTAAATTCTCAATATTCGGAAAAATAGCAACGGTCTTCTCCTGCCTGGGGAAGACAAGACGCGACAGCGGACGCTCAAAGTCACCTACTTACGAAAAACCTATTTACCAAATTAAACATTATTCACCCACACCTAACCGAAAACACTCCTCAAGAGGCAATCCCACCACCACTTCCGCCAATGGGCCCGTCTGTGCACAAGAGCAAGACCCGAAAGCCCCACCTACTACACCGGACAGCGACAGGCTCGCACCCGCTCGAACCGGTGAAATACTACGATTAAATATACAAGTCGGTACGCTCATTTAATTTTAACGATAGATTAACGATAGATTTAAGTCATCAAGCCATTACCAATGTTTTGAACAATTACTTAGACGCATAAGCATTTAACATGTAATTCAAAGCTTTGTCATTAGGATAATAATATTACGACCAATGCCAATGTTTCTTTTTTTTTTTTCCTTTTTCTTAATTTGAAATTGTAATCACTCACGTATTGTTAGACATAAATCTTAGATAATATTTGATAACTACGTTAAAAGGAAGCATACCGCTTGAATACAAGCGATATGTTTCCTCTAACGGGGGGGGTTACGTCCGGGCATCACCGCCCGCACGGAGAAAAAAATATCGCTCTCAGAGCTATCTAATAGATAGCTCTTCGTAGATCGCTACTGTAGCGATACGTTTTCTTATGGTAACAACACGGTATCGCTATTCCAGCTATCTGTTAGATAGCTGGAATTGCTATACCACATTTTTCAACGGCCTTTATTTAACTATATCTGATTAATTATTTCTATGAAAATCTACCTTTTAAAAGACTCAAATTCAAATACATACATAGTATTTTATGTAATGTTGGTCATTTAAACAATAATGATCGACAAAATAAATGTATCTTCAAATTTTTGAGGTTATAAAATATGTCAACGCGCAACACGACAGCGCAGCATATGGCTCTTCCAACGACGTATATGGGCAAATCCAAATAGAACTTAAAAAAGCGTGTCCCTTGGCCTTTTGAGGCACTCAAATTATAAAATATGACAAACTATTGCTATCAACAGACTCTTTATAATATCCTGCACTAGAGGCATATAACGCATGGCCCGGAATCAAGAAATTATACAAGTTATTTCACCAAAAGTCACTAAAATGCCCTTACCGTCCCTGTCCCTGGCGGACGGTAAGGACATTTTTCTTGCAACCCTTAACCCTTGGAACGATTATCTATTGAGAACAAAGTGTGCCGTTGTAAGAAAATTCCGGCACAGTATTAGGAAGAATTGTTCTCACAGAAATTTGCACAAAAAATGTCCTTACCGTCCGCCAGGGATAAGGACGGTAAGGACATTTCAGTGACTTTTGGTGAAATAACTTGTATAATTTCTTGATTCCGGGCTATGCGTTATATGCCTCTAGTGCAGGACATTATGAAGAGTCTGTTGATAGCAATAGCTTGTCATATTTTATAATTTGAGTCCCTCAAAAGACCAAGGGACACGCTTTTTTCAAGTTCTATTTGGATTTGCTCATATACATCCCGTATAGCTATTTTAGCTATCTAACGTATCGCTCTCAGAGCTATCTACCAGATAGCTACAGTAACGATCTAATAGATAGTCAACTGCGTATAGTTACTGTAGCGATACAGTATAGCTCTGAGAGCGATATTTTTTTCTCCGTGCGTACGTTCGCCCCTCACTTACTTCAGTACCTCAACTCTTCACACGCTTCCCCCCTTTTCCCTCTACGTCTCCACTCTTCTTATCTGCCTGCTACCAGATCATCCGCGTCTTCCCTTCCTACTTCTAGAAAAGACTCGTTGCACCCGGCACTGCCAAATGCAACGAGTCGGCAAAACCTTTTATCTTACTGTCCTAGCAACTACCTACCTAGCTATGCTTCCCTCGTTTCCTCACTCACTTCTCAACTATACCTCTTCGTGCGAAGATAGCATATATAACACAAGTACCATTATAACAAACAACTGTTAACCCGAATAAAAGTTATTAGTTCGCTAACCAAACCTTCATTACATCAACAATCCCTCAGTTATACTCCGGTATTTAAAGCAGGGGACAACACCCCAATAAAAGACGTAACATTCTTTGTTTCATTTTTTTTTTAATTTTATTTTAAATTTAAAAAAAAAAAATTTTTTTCAATTTTTTTTTTCATTTGAAAAATATCTATAAGTGTGTGGTGCACGACTCAACACGCGCTATCCCCGATCCGATCGACGCGCATCAAAGTCGGCCCATTCCGTGCCCTTATTATAAAAAGTACAGTGTGCATCTAGGGAGGGATGGCCATTTTACCTCGGGTGGGACGTTTTTAGCACTCGTCTTTGTCTCGGGCGCCTTCGGCGCCCTCGACTACGACTCGCGCCAAAAACGTCTCAGCCTCGCTGGAAATGGCCATTTTCCCTCCCTAGATACACAATATACTATTATATAGCGATATTTCTCTACTGGTATTTTCTCATCAGGGGCTCGATTCTTGAGATCATGCGATCAATTTTCGTATGCGAAATTTGTTTTCCGGCCAATTGCAACCTTCGCTTTCTTTGGAACTATCACATGATTGGTCGAAAGGCGAATTTCGCATACGAAAAATTATCGCATAATCTCAAGAATCGAGCCCCAGGGCCCTGAAAGGCCCCCACGAAAATTCCCGTGAGGGCAGCCATGATTTTGCCTGGCCAGCCGACCCGTCTAGTTGCCGGCTAGCGCCCGCACAGTTTTCCGAATTTGAAGTCGCCACGCTTACGCCCGGCAGGGGCCTTGTCGGGAGCCGGGCGTGCCCTGACAAATTTCCACATGGGGTCCGTGGACCTGAGGTAAATACAGGCTCCGTTTGCCCTTAAACTAGCGTCGCAAAATCCATGGAGTTGTATTCCTTTATTTGGATGCAGTACGACCTTTCTATCGAACTTCATCTCGTTCAGTAGTGGAACCCGTGTGGAAATTTTTTATAAAAAATTGGAAAGGTGGAAAGGAGGAAAGGTGCTAATCCAAAGGTGACGGTGTTTAATTCGTAGGTTGTGGGTGTTGACGATTCATTGTCGTACCATAGAATCCTTTGGTATTTGCGATCCTCCTCCCGGACCAATACTTGTCGGTACATTTTCTCTATATCTCCTGTAAATACGTATTTGTGTAGTCGGAACCGAAGTAAGAGTGAGAATATGTCCTCCTGGATAGTTGGGCCTACCATTAAAGCATTATTGAGTGATATGCCTGTGGTTGAATGAGCTGACCCATCGAATACTACCCGGACCTTGGTCGTGAGGCTGCTAGCTTTGATAACTGCGTGATGCGGTAGATAGAATCCCTCGTGGAGATCTCCGCTTGCCTTTCGCATATGTCCTAATTCCTTATATTCTTCGATAACACGATCATATTGTTGTTTCAGTTTTGGTTCCTTTGTGAATTTTCGTTTAAGTGAATCTAGCCGTTTCAGGGCTAACTGTCGTGATTCTCCGAGTTGATCACGTTTGTCATTGAATGGTAGAGCGACGGTATATCGACCTTCGTTGGTTCTTGTCACGTGGTCAAGAAAATGATTTTCACAATTGATTTCTTCCATTGAGTGATTATTCGTAATCGAATAGTCTTCGATTTCCCAGAAACGTGGCATGTCTGATTCAAGGTTGGTGAGATCAGCGTCGGCTTTAGGGGGGGGGGGGGGGGGGCAAGCTGGGCAATGGCCCAGGGTGCCGAGTACAAGGGGGCGCCAGGCGCCGCCCTGAACTCATTTTTTTTCATCATTATTCTTTTCACAAATACGAATTACGTACATATATCACGATTGGGATCACCTAAGGTTGTAGGTTCGTTACTTATTTATTCCCAATCAATATAAAATAGTAACAAATTTTTTATTCTCAAATTCGGCACTGTGAACGAGCAGGTATAACGTTGCCTCCGTTTAGTTACGGTACGTGGAAGTACCGCATGAGGCGCGCGTGAAGCGAGTGGAAGAAGCGCGATGCGGAGAGGGGATACTATGATATATAGTCTCGGGCTACCGGGCATCAGAATTCAGGAGTCATCCGAACTCATAACTCAGAGCTCAGAGCAACATTGTCGCGTAGGCACATTCGACACATCTTTGATTTGAGGTTAATTCCGATTCGAGGCGACCAAGCCGATTATGTCCTCAAAACCTTCAGGCGCTCAGAGTCGCAAGTGGAAGGCGCGAGCTGAGAAAGAAGATCAGTCGAGCGCAAAGATGTTGGCGACGTTTTTCACTAAAACACCAGCAAAATTGAACAATGATACATTAGATGAACCTCCCCTTCTAAATTTCAATACAAGCGATTCGGCTCCGACAGTTGTTGCGGAATCCTCAGTCGAGATTGTAGATACGAAAGTAGTAGTGGGTAATGATTTAAATCGAACTGCTTCGATTATTGTCCTGGAAAGTAAGTCCTATTCCGATATAGGTTCGTGGCCTCTGTTGACAGCATCCATTCGGGATACAATAATAAAAAAAGGGCCAGACCCAATCATTGGGCCTGATTCCAGGTTTCCACAAAATACTTCAGATAAAAATCGCCACTTTTCAGTTTTTCACTGCACTAGAATTCTTCCCATTAAAGAAACGATCCCTAGAAGTTGGCTTCAGTATTCCAATTCGTCAGATCGTGTATTTTGTTTTTGCTGTAAACTTTTCGGCCCGTCTTCCAAGTCGAAACTAGGTAGCGAAGGACTGAACGACTGGAAACATATTGGAGACTCTTTGAAAAGTCACGAGACTTCAAACGAGCACTTTATTTCATATAGAAAGTGGCTCGATGCGGAAAAATGTTTACGCACGAGTTCTGGAATCAACTTTGAACTGCAAATTCATATAAATAAGGAATCTGCACACTGGAAAGCTGTACTTGAACGACTAATAGCTATCGTCATGTATTTATCCAAAAACAATCTAGCTTTTCGTGGAATATCAGACCGTTTGGATTCTCCAAACAATGGAAATTTCCTGGGTTTGGTCGAGCTTTTCGGTAAGTTCGATCCAGTTATGAGCGAACATTTGCGAAGGGTGCGATCTAAAGAAATTCATGATCACTATTGCGGAAAAATTATCCAAAACGAATTGATTATCCAACTGGGTGAAAAAGTTAAGTCGGTTATACTTGAAAAGGTGAGGATAGCCAAATATTTTTCAATTGGACTCGATTGTACTCCCGATGTCAGTCATATCGAACAAATGTCTTTCATTATTCGCTTTGTCGATATTACCAGTGAGAGTATTTGCGTGAAAGTACATTTTCTAAGCTATCGGCCGGCCTCAGACTCAACTGGGGAAGGATTAACTTCGTTGCTTCTTGACGAGCTGACAGCAAAATGTGATTTGGATATGAATAATTGCCGAGGCCAAGGCTACGATAATGGTGCCAACATGATAGGAAAAAATAAAGGGGTACAGAAGAGGGTATTAGATATGTATCCGCGAGCAATTTTCAACCCTTGTGGGTGTCATTCCTTGAATTTGGTTGTCGGAGATGCTGCAAAATCTTCGGTCAAGTCAGTCTCTCTATTTGGCGTGCGGATCTGTCAAGCGATGGTCTATTTTGAAATTCAGTGCTGAAACCTTTACCGTCAAAGCTGTGAGTGAGACTAGGTGGGAATGTAGGGTTCAGAGTTTGAAGGCTGTCCGCTATCAATACGCCGAAATTTACGACGCTCTTCTAAGCCTAGCAGAAGAAGCAAACGACCCTAAAATTTTTTCAGAGGCAAAATCGCTAGCCATGCATTTAGCCGATTTTCAATTTATCGTCACTCTTATCGTTTGGTACGACATACTCTTTCAAGTAAATTTAGCGAGTAAAACACAATGCAAGCGAAAGACATGAATTTGGCTGCTGCTGTAAATGTATTACAGGGATGTGAAGAGTATCTACGTGATTACCGAGTAACAGGATATGACTCTGCCGTCATCAGCGCGAAAGAAATCGCTGAAAGCTTGGGTGTTGATCCCATTTTCAAAGAGGCACCATCTCGCCGAAAAAGAAGGATGTTTGATTACGAGGGACAGGATGATGCTCCAACTGATCCACAACAGCTGTTTAAAACCAGTGTCTTTTACTCTCTCGTAGATACTGCCAGTGTCTCTATACAGGGACGTTTTGCGCAACTAAAACAGCACAACAGTGCATGGGGTTTTTTATACGATGTAAAAAACCTTCCGAAAGATGAAGTGCTTCTTCAGTATTGTTTAGCCCTCCAGAAACTGTTGCAATGGGAAGACGACGAAGACATTAATGGCAGACAATTGTATGATGAGCTGAGACATATACAACATTGTATCCGAGATTCCAGTGTAACCTCGATTGATGTACTTCAATACATCCAAAGTAACAAAATGCATGAATGCTTTTGCAACATTTGGATTAGCTTGCGAATACTCTTGACCATTCCAGTGACAGTTGCTAGTGGCGAACGTAGTTCTAGCAAATTGAAATTGATTAAGACGTACCTTCGCTCCACGATGGGCCAGGAACGATTAACAGCCTTAGCAACATTAGCTATAGAAAATGAAGTAGCTGATTCATTGGATATGGCTGGTCTAATTGCAAATTTTGCCAATTCTAAAGTGAGGCGAGTAAATTTTCGTTAGTGAAGGCAGTAAAAAAATTTTAAACAAAAAATGGTAAATTGAAGAGGGGGGGGGGGGGGGGGCGAAAATATTGTTATTTGCCCAGGGCGGTGAATGTCCTAGAGCCGGCGCTGGATGTGATTATAACAAAAACATTTTTTTGTGGGGAAGTGTTCGTAGTAATTAGTTTCAAATATACCTAATTATGTTATGTTAACTTTGATTTATGATGGCTAGTTGTATTTAGTTGATTTTGTTCATTCGGCTCATTTCCGATAGCCGACATCATAATCGCTTCATTTGCTATAATTAATTGGGTGGCTGGGTTTTGAGGATCTGAGTGCGCGAGAGCTTGTGAGGTCAAGGCTCTGACCGTTTCGATCGCATTAGATCTATTTGACTTGTCGGTTTCGTTTGAAGTTGATGCGGTGGAATTGCCTTCTGTAGATGCGGCTTCGTCTTGTTCTACGGGTGCTATTGAATGTTGGTGGAATTTGATATGGGCTTAGGACTAGATAATCCGACTGTTGATTTTGTTCGCCGGCTAATGAGGTCATGAGACGAGCAGAACTCTGACTCTTTTTCCTACCAAATAATTCGCCAAAACTATTCTATTGACTATTAGCGTGGCTTGGAAGTTATTTTTTCCTATTTTGGCCTCAACTTCGTTGACCTCGCCGTGAAACAAGTAAAAGATGCATTCGCTGTAATCCGCTGAGTGGGGGCCCTGGCAATTAGCGTATCTTTCTGCATTTCCGCATTCATCTTCATGAAAAACTCCACATCTAAAACACTTTTCCGGGAATTTACATGAGTACCCTACGTGGCCGGAACGTTGACATCTAAAACACCTTCTGGTGGGATGCACAAAGTTGTAAACACGGATTGGAACGTTATAAATTTCTACGTACTCTGGGATTTCATTTCTGCAGAAAATTTTTACGTCAAGGGAGTCTTCCCATTCTACCGCACCTTGTTGTTTACCCTCTGCGATTCTTTGTTTACATCTCTCTATTTTCAGGATTTTGGCCGCCGAGGGAGCATTCAAGCTCTGAATAATCTCTTTGCACGAAAGATGTTTCGGTATGTCATGCAGAATACCTGCTTGATAAATGGCTTGATCTGGTACCGTTGCCGCCCAGTACCCGGCTAGAAATTGTGGTAGAGACCCGATCAGGACCGAATCAGGTTGACCTTACTCCTTATCAGGTGCAGATAAGGCAGCCCGATCGGGACCCGATTACACATGTAACGCAGCTCGGTAATAAGGACCGTATAAGGTTTGCCCGATAAGCGAAGATGGTAAAATAATCACCAACTAAAATGAGCAGCGGCATTTCATAGAATTTCATAGAATATATTTTTTAATTAATGATCACAGTAATTCGCAGGTCAACACATATACATCTCGCTCTCGGCCAACCTAATCGCTATCTTAACTTAATTTAGCAATCTATAATTTATAATAATTGTTCGCTCGCAAGTCTGGACGCATCGCAGTTACATGTTGGTACGGTGAATGCCTCTTCCTTATATTATGGGCATATCTCACAAACAGTTAACTTTCGCAGCCCCCCCAAAAAAAATCTAATTTGAGGAGTACAGTTTCGCCAATTTTTTTCGCGCATTACAAGACCTTCATAAAGCAATATCTATTCATGTACAATTCATATTATGCTGGCTGTTCGCATAAAAAATAATATTGCCGTTTTATATTCACAATTATTTATTTTCTTCAGTTTTGGTGTCAGAACTATTTGTATCTTGGTTCTGCACCTAGAGTACTATTTGCAATTTCTCAAAACATCGTCATGAACAACGGGGATTAAACTCTACTACTACCACTATTACTATAAATTACGCGTCGACCTTCGATCTAAGGTTGTTCCTTTTCGGTTATGTTTTTTGAATTTTCTTTAATGCCAGTAGGTCGCTTCTTTCGTATTGGACGAGACGGTAAACTGTCGAGCGATAAAGCAGGTGCCAGTTTCAACGTTGAAGAGGAGAATTTAAATAAGCTGGGTGACAGCGCGAAGTGCTTGCAGGGCGGGGAAAGCATACATACTGTACAGGATAAATGATTCATGTACAGAGTATAATTACTTTCTCGGCGCCAGACAAGTTGAAATATTTGCTGAGTTTTTGGGATCGCCTTTAGACCTGGAGGAATTAAAGAATCAATTTTCGTCATATCATCTTTCGGTACTGAATACATTTCAATTTACCCCCCTTTTTTCGAAGAGACGACTTTGATCATGTCTTCAGCAGATGTTACATCTATTCTCTGGGCCACAGCTCTATCGCATGTACTTTTGATAGTTTCTCCACTACCGTCGGCGCAACTCTTACCATGACCAGGGGCTCGATCCTTAAGATCATGCGATCAATTTTCGTATGCGAGAATCGTCTTCCGGCCAATTGCGATGTTCGCTTTCTTTGAAACTATCACATGATTGGTCAAAAGACTGATTTCGCATACGAAAATTTATCGCATGATCTCAAGAATCGAGCCCCATGAGTCGAAAAATTCCATGTGGCATTCGTTAACCCTAGTTCTTGGCAGTGGTGGAGAAATAAGTAGAAGTTTGTTTTATTTTTATATTGCGTACTAGGGTCGTCACTTTGAAAATGAATCGTGTGCAGTTCAGGGACAAGAGTTTTCATTAGATTGATAACCGGTTTCAAGTGCGCCCAGATCGACGATGCATCGTGTCGCAAGCATTCTGAAACTGTACCGAACGAAACACATTTCACTTTGCTTATTGATTCATCCTTGTAGAAAAACGCTCCGCTATGTAGCGAAATCTGCTTTTTCGATGCTCCGAAATGTACGCTTTGTATTTCATTAGAGTATTTGCCGCAATAGTTTTCAGAAAAATCCACGACGACCATTATTTCATTCGCTCTGAGATTTTATCGGATATTTTCGAAAGCTTTGTACTGGTTCCCAGTATCGTATACGTGCTTTAAGTAAACAGAAGTATATGAATTCAACGCTGTTACAATGTCAAACACTCTACAATTGATCTTTTTTTTGGACATTATCTTCACGTGATACATTAACCCTTTGGCACCTAATATGTCTACCTTCGAAGCTTCCCCTGGTAATACCAGGACGGATTCGTATCATCCGGTACAGGAACGTTTCTGATATTACAAGCGTTGCACTCTCTATATATAGCACATAGACGCAGTAAATTCTCGGGTGCTCTTGGTTGGTATAAATTTCAAGTATTCTAGCTTTTGAAGCAAGAAGTCAACGTTTGCGTGCGTTTTACAAAGGCACGTATCTCGTGAAAAAACGGAGCGTTTGACAACATAGAACGGCTTCAAGCGGAAGAATGTTGCTCTCGACATTTTTACTGTTGACTCGGCACAATATTTTTTGTACAGATCATCCATCGAATTCAATACAAATCTTTTCCGAAATGTTTTGCCATTTCGGGTAATGCAATCTTTTCTCCCTGGTGAACTAGCTGAATTCTCGTCTTTTTCAAAAAATAGTGCAACACTTTCTGCGAGAGTTGAATGCAAGGCTGCTTTCTTATTGCGACTCCTCGATAAACTAATATCTGTTGACGCCAAGTGTTTGCGTTGTAAGTGAGCGCTAACAAGACAAGAAGCTTGCCTCATCAGTCTATACTTTTTGAGAACGCTGCCGGAAACTTATTGCGCAAAAACAGATTTCTTTCGTGCTGTATTCATTTGAGCTTTACGCTGAGCCGGCTGCAGCATAAAAGCTTCGCAATATAGCAATCGTTTCTTGACTGCCTCCGTTCATTCTTTGACCGTCTTTTCATACATTTTTTGAGGCGTTAATGCCGTTGAATCTTCCGTTGATCGTTTCAATCAGTAATATCTGATCTTCCACTTGTTCGTTAATTTACATTGGTTTGATAATTTAGTCTGCAACATCACTGTGTGCCTTCGAAGCTTCTTCTTTCGACTTCGCGTAGACTGGGTTGCCAGTGATACACTTTGCGTTTATGTTAGATTTTCCGATTTTCGTGCTCTTTCTTTGCGTTTGTATTCGCGATTTTTGTCACGAATCATACGTTGCTGTTGAGGAGCCTTATCAACAATTTTTTTTTCCTATTTCTTTGAGTCCTCCTTTAGTTCTTCCCTTTCTAACTTCCGGTTTCGGTTTCGTACGTAGTTCAGGGCTCTGTTTCCTTCCCGCGCTATTCGTTACCGGGCCGAACACTGATCTCTATTATACACTGGATAGGGTATTCTAATGGGCAGACTTGTGTCTACTTGAACGCCATGTTGCTTGTAGTACATTTGTCAATTTCAATATGGCGGCGTTCTAGATAGCCAATGAGGAAAAAAAAGAAGAATATAGCGGCGCCCATAATCGACTTGTTCGCGAGTGATTGTTAGGTTGGGTTTATAAAGTTGGCACCCGAATCGAACAAAATCGTCTGAAACAGGGTTATGTAGACTGTAGTATGTTTACATGCTGGATCAAGAAGAAAAAAAAGTGTCAGTGGTGCTATTGCAGACGAGTAAAATAAAAAACTGCCGGTGCTGGTGTGCAAATATTGTGACGAAAAGGGTGGGGTGGAAGAAAGAACATTATACAAATAAGTATCATATATACAATCGCGATGTTATGTTTACTTGTTTAGACCTAATTTTGTATGAATGAATACTTGCAATGCCGTATTCATTATTTTATAAGTTTCCTCTGAAAGATCCGAAGACCCTCCAAGTGTGGTTGGAGGAGATTAATTTAGGACCCACTTTTTTCTAGCCTATGCATACTTTATTAAGTCATTCCTAGTGAGTGTAATCCGAATTTACCTATCCCATATGATATTTGCAATATTTCTGCATTTGTCAGAAATATATTTTATACATTTGGAAAAAACATTTGTTCTTTAGTGAAGCTATTTTCGTTGCTTAAACGAATTCTCAATATAAATAATTTTTGGTCATAAATTGCTATAGTATCCACTTTATGTATTTCTATCACAAAGCTTATGAGATCTACATTATATTATGCAAACTTATATTATCTGAAAACTTATCTTATATACTCTCTTATTCTCTCCCTGATAATATATTCTTTTTTCTTTGTACTTTTTCATAGAACTAACAAAATGATAACGTAACACTGTTTTATTCTTTTTTTCTCTTACTTTTTTTTAACCTTGTTAAATTATTTAGCTTATGTTTGATCACGTTTAATGGTTACATTAGTACAATTATTTATTCGCAAAAACAAGTTTTTGTTAGGAGCTAATATCTTTGGCGATGCTTCTCGTTCTTTCACATTCGTGGCCGAACTACTGGAGGCTGTTGATATCGATGGCCAAGTATTCACATCGTGCTCATTTCTTGAAACATGAGGAACCGCTGTTTCATTCAGAGTCAATTCGTTGGACATTACCGATCCAGTTATTCGTTGGCCAATTTTCTTTTTGTTGGTCACAGATTCCCGACAGAACTTTCTGCAACCTTATTAGACGTCCACCAACCGTGGCGTTTGAGTGTCATGATGTCGGCGCCTGAATCAGCTAGAAGTGTAGCAGAAGTTCGTCGAAAACTGTGTCCTGTATAAAGCTCAGGATTTGGCAACTTCAAATAGGCTGCAATTTCCTTCGGCATACTACCAAACTTCTTAATGCCGATGACCTGCTGCATGCACTTTTCTTTTCTAATGATGAAAAATCGGTTCGTTTTGGTTTCAAGGGGCCGCAGAGCTACGTATCTTTTGAAAATCCCATAAAACTCATCGATGACTGTGTAGTTTCGCTCGATACCAGTTTTAGTTTTTGGGATCATGACCAGAAGCATATTTCCACGATCTTCAATGTCACTTATAGTCATATCACAAAGTTTATGACGTCTGCATGCGCCAGTGATCCCAAATATGTAAGCAACCTGTGAATAACATAGGAAATCTAGTCTAATATATACAACATCACGCATTTGGTGGATATATGGATGCATATGGTATATATAATTTCATCATATTCACCTTCATAGCTAAGTAGGCCCGCATGGAAATATATATATGCGAAAAATATATGCGACATATATGTGACATATTCGTTTTTGGCCGGAACATATATTTTTATATATTTGATATAAATGTCGAATATATGTCAACATACATGTTGCGGCATATATGTGACATATATGTCAACACTATGTAAAACTCGTCAAACATATTTGTCAGCATATATTTTTTTTCCACGCGGGAGGTACTCGCTATCCGGAGCTTCGAGGAAAATTTTTCTCATTTCCTCTGCTGCAAAAACCTTTGATTTTTTGCCTTCAAAACCAGCAGAATTTTTCTTCAGAAAGGCAGACAAGGTTCCGTACGTGCTGATGTCAACCTTATCTTCTTGTTCTTCCGTTTTTCGACTTATCGCTCTTTCGAGCATGTAGTCTAGTCAACCTTATCGTAGACTTTTGTGGTCAGTCTCAGCATTGAATAACGAACCCACATAGATGATGGCTTTAATATTTTTTCCAGTTCCTTGAAATACACGAGCAACACTGTTTCATCAAATAAATTGTGGCGCGGCGAGGACGCCACCTCCGCACGAACGTGTAGTCTCGAACAGCCGCACTAGTATCGTATACTATTTTTTGGTACCCGTGTCCGTAGAGTACGTACTTTGAGGACTGTTCTGTAAAGTTTGATTTAAGGGACCCAAAATAGTAGTACCACTTTACGGACACAGGTACCAAGGTAAGTACCACTTTACGGACACAGGTACCAAAATCTAGTGTTCGCTCCACGGCCCTAAAGTCGGATTTACTTGACCGAGTGGGCGATTTCGTATCCTCGGACCGGCTGCGCCGGTCCTCGAACGTCCAATCCCCACCCGGTCCGTAAAGCCTGACTTTAGGGCCTAGGACCGAAGAGTACTATTACGATAGTAAATATAGAACCTTATACTACTGTAACGGGCTTAGTAGCCGGTTGGAAATATATGGAAGAATAGGACGGGGAATGAGGGTGATAAACGTGGTCGAGTCGTGTAATATGGCTTTAGAAAATTATAACAATTGGTTTATTCAAGTTATCCTAAAATTTAATACAGTTGTGTAAGTGTAGAGCGGAGGATCAGTGTGAATGAGAGTATGAAGTAAATTGTAACGATCCCAGAAGGATCTCACCATCAACAGCCAACCATCCCCTTAATTATAACATATCGATACCCACGTTCTAATATGTCGTAACCCACATTTGTAAAATTGTTCAGGAGGCCATGAAAACGCTTCACTATTATCATTGAAAAGATAGGACTTGACGGGATGGAATATTTATTTAAAAATAGTAAATCAACGATTTGACCACTAAAACTTGAACATAAGCTGCACAATATTATTATCATTCAATTAAAAAAAAAAAAGTCAATTTCTGAAATTTTGTGGCCATGAAAACGCTTAACTATCACCATTGAAAGGATAGAACTTGACGGATTGAAATATTTATTTAAAAATAGTAAATCAACGATTTGACCGCTAAAACTTGAACATAAGCTACACAACATTATTATCATTCAATTTTTGAGAAAAAGTCAATTTCTGAAATTTTGTGGGTTACGACGTATTAGAACGTTGGTATCGATATATTCATGATTACCATTTCCACTAAAATAAGAACCTTAGCATAAGACAACATCATATATTAAAACTATAAAATTATATCATTTGATAATAAACTACGGTATTGATGACTGACCAGCCATGCTAATCTTGAACTCTAACTGTGAACCAAAACAATAGTCTTGGACCACGCATATCAAATTCACTATCCCAAAACACCACGTGCACTACCTAAAAATCTCAACGGACAGTCAGTTATCAAAACCGCGAAACATAACATAAGCAAACTCAGAAGACAAAACAAGTCACTCTCCATGGTCCGCACTATGCGAATATAAGCAGCCTCCCTAAAAGAATCGACACACACACGTCAATTAGCTAGAGTCAGAGCTCAACCTTTGAAGAGTTCAGACATCAAATACAAAGTCAATTTACAATTTTCCAAGTCAAGTAAACTTCAAGTCTGGCCGCGTCCAGCTCCTAAATCTTTCTACTAAATTCACCGCTCAAAAGGACCAGCCAGTGCTCTGAGTTTGCTTAAAACCCATTTATCAATTTAACAATTTAACAATTTCTAAAAGGTGTAAATTACCATCCAATATCTTGAATAAACCATATAAATATTTTATATATATATATATATATTGTAACTTTCTCTGCGTATGTCTCACGGCAGAAGGCCGCGAAATTACGCTAGCTCGCGTGAATTCTTTGTCACGGGTATGATTTGGAGCCCCTCCAAGGAAAAAATGTAAAAAACCCTTTTGTTACCCTAATACAGACTCGGATAGACACTTTGGTCCACCAGAGCTGCCTCCCTACAGACTTGGGATAGTTTTATACCTTCCAGACTCGGGTACCGATTATAGCTATACCGTTGCTGTCTAGGTTAAACGCACCGAAGCTGCCTGCTATAGACTTGGATATTCTTACACTCTCAGACTCGGATACCAATTAAAGCTGTACCGTTGCTGCCTGAGTGTTAGAATACCGAAGCTACCTGTTAGCTAATCACGATTTTATTTCTAAGTGATTTGAAGCTGAAAGGAATTTATGTTAATTAAAGAAATGAAACAAGACACGAAATGAAAGACAATAGATTCGATTTTACTATCTTATCGGTGTGATTATTTTATTGATTCGACTTTGTATCGTCGATTTTACTTAAAGCTACTATTTACAGGATAATGAAATGAACTAAAAATTTGACTCGATATAATAAAATGATAATGTTTTTTCTGATTGTTTTTCTATTTCTATTTGCTTTTTGTTTCTGATTCTGTTTGTTTTTTTGTTTCTGTTTGTTTTGTTCTATTTTGAAGTTATAATTACTGCTTTGGCTAATTATACTTTTTCTTTTGTTTTGAGTTTAATCTAAATTGCTGCTTTAGCCAATTTATATTTTCTCGATTTTTGATTCTACGTTAGGTAAGATCTCGCTTTGAGTAACTTCCTATTTCTATTTTATTCTTTTCTATGGTAAGACCTCGCTTTGAGTGACTACCTATTTGAGGTTATGTGAGTTTATCTTTAGTTATGAGTCGATAGACTGCTCTAGTACTAATCGCTAGCTACTGCCTCAGCGTGCCAGCTTATATAGTAGTTCTCGTGACGTCACGTCAGGGTCTTCTGATCGGATCGGCGCGAGGCTATTTGCGCGGTCGTATGTAGCTTGTTCGGTCGATCTACCGGGTGGTATAGTTCGAACACGTTACAATATATATATTATAAACAAAGTTATTCTAACATCACCTCATCGTAAGTTCTAAACATTCTACTTAATCACAGCTCTATAATACTTCACCATTCTAACCATCTCGTTGAGCCAAAGCCCCGACAGGCGAAAGTTGAAAACATAATAGTACAGAACTATCGCCAAGCCAGGCTCTAGCAATATACGAGTCTTCCTTAGAATAAAACCAATCACTCCACATTTCTGAAATAAGCCAAAATCATACAACGGGCAAAGAATAACAGTAATAAGCCTGAAACCGGCTAATACTAGTAGAGTCATTGCCACAATTGATTCCAGGCTAATTCAGAAATTCCTATCTTGAATATTAAAACCCAAATCCCTTACAATAAAGGCGATGTGCTAATCAAGGAACTCGCCATAACCTTATTCCTCCTCTATAGATGAATAATGGAGTTGTGATTAAGAAGAAGAGAAAGAATAGACGCGGCGGTAAGGCCGTTAAAGCTCGAATTGCAAGGGCAAAACAAAGAGATAAGGAACGTGTCGAAACAGCGTTAGTAAATACAGAACTAAAAAGTGATTCAGAGACAATTATCGATCACCCTGGTGCATATTCCCCAATTTCCGATTTCGAAAACTATCCTCCCAGAAGCCCGTCACCTGGACCTTGGGACCATATTCACGAACAGACTCACGAACCTACCGACCAAACCCCCAGATTTACCACTACTCAACACCTAGTAGATTACCAGAACGGGGTCTGTATAGTGGAAACGATTGAAACTACCCATTCGACCAGAAGGTACAACGTTCCTGAAGATCACCCAGCGTCACAATATTATACCCCCACACCCTCTACGCCCAAAATTGTGGAGATAATCGATTTGGACTAAACAAAACTCAGCGAAATAGTAAGTATCTATTACTTTGTCCCAATAAATTACGCGTATAAGACTCTTTTCTTCTGACACAAAATTAACCTTGTCATAAGCCCATCTGGCACATGACAAAATTAGTTAAGATTGGGTGAAGGTACTGACCTTGAATCAATTGGATTGGTTTCACAGAAATATAATTACTAGAGCTAGTGTGACGTTCTCACCAACTTACCCAGACGGTAACACAAGTACTGACGACCGACAATAAATTTCCTTCTTTACCCTTTACCGATAATTAATAGTATACCCATTCAGCAGAATATATTAATATATTAAGTAACTATATATATATATATAACCATAGCAAGGGACAAACCCCTGGCACCGTGTATGACTCGCTGCCCAAACACTTGATATCTACCCAAACTGTTTATTAGAATATCAGCTCTCAATAACTGTTCCGGTGAAACCTAGCTCAAGAATATTTACATCAGATATCGGTTCACAAACAAACTGCCGAAATCTATCCGAAGAAAACACCACGTGCAATTGAGTCATGCATGGTCACCAGGCCACTGTGGGATCGGTATGTGCCAAAATCACAACAAACTCCCACTACCTATGATTAAGGCCCTTTATAAGCCCCAGATCACTACCGCATCTCTCTCAAAGAGTCAATCGACAGTCAGCCTCTGAGCAGTGAACACTGTGCATTTTAATCCATACTTAAACGCGTTCAACTCAGCACGGTCTTAACTTCAAATTCATATTCCAACTCACATTCAACTCATATTCAAATTCATCATTCAAATCTTATAGACTCTTATAGTAAGACGCGCAAGTGATCTTGGCGCTATTTAAGAAAACCTATAACCTGTCAAAACACTTAAATCTCTGACATTCATTACAATAAAATATCAAAGAAAAATCAGATCTCATACTTTATTCCTAGATCAAGGTAAACATACATATATAATCACAACTCCATTCATACACCTAACACTCGATACCTCATACAAACTCAGTACTTAGGTCACTGAGCCAAATTCACCCGACACATGCACTCTATACTAGGTGCAGGCGAGGTACTTAGGTCTCCAAGCCAGTATAGATACTTACACTATTATATCAGGGCGAGGTGCTACCGTAACCCAGCCAATATAATAACATCTTATTCAGACTTCGGTTGCTTAGGCCAGGGTAAAACCAAGCTTGCTTCCGACTTCTACACACGGTATACTTAGGCCAGGGAGATAGTCTCCCAAGCTTGTATAACCCTATTCTACTCTATCTACACAAAACGTGAGGGCGAAGATTGTATAATCTAGCCAACGTTTTAACCACAAGTCCTTTCCTTGATAGATGAATGGATCTGTGGTAAAACTAAAGAAGTTTAAACGCAGATCAGGGAAGCGAGCAAACGCTCGACTAGCCAAGGCAAAATCACGCCACGATAAAATCCTGGAATCAATTAATAAGTTGAACCAGGACAATCAAACTCCAGAGTGGTTACCGGGGTACATTTCCGACTTCTATTTAAATATAAACCTCCAAGACGAGGATAGCAAAGACACCGTAATAGTCCCAAATATAAATACTAGTGAAGCTTATAACGTAAACCCAGTAGTCGAGTTCAATCAACCACCTGAAGAAGCAGAGCTTCCGGAAGGGCCATTCCACGAGTACTTAGAAGACGAACCACAGACTTTTATTCAACATACCGTTTACTATCAAGGCGCCAGGTGCATCGTAAGCACCATAGAAACCACTCTGACAAGACGATCGTTCTACTCCGTCGACGCTGATCAACCCCCAAAACCCTCAACGCCTAAAATAGTGGAAATCGTCGAGTTAGACTAAAAAGGGGTAAGACAATATAGCACTTCTGTATATATATTTTAGTACATTAGGCACTCGCACACTCCTACTAAGTAACTTTCCCCTAAAGAGCCTCCCGAAATCCCCGTCCACGTGGACAATAAAGGAGGCATACGCTGAAACTGAACCTTTGGGCTGTTCTTTTGGAACAACCCCACGGTCAGGCTGTAACACTAGCACTGGTCTATACGACGTGAGTTACTCGAGTGACGATCGGACCTCGTGTCCGATCGTCCTCGGCTATCTTCGATTTATTTCGGCTACTTTTTGAATACTTCGGTTTCCCCGCGTGGCTTGGGGAGATTTGTGACTTGCTATGTCAGACTACCTAATAGTATATTATGCAACTACTCATGAAAAGATAGACCATAGGTTCAGTACAGAACCAGTACTGCCGCCGGCATCACCAACTCCGGCCCAACTCTTATTACCAATAGTGGCTCAATTCCGGTAAATAGCTGGATTAATACGATCGGTCCTGCGCTTGGCACCCAGCACTGGGCCGTAATAACCAACCAGTATTGGTCCAGGGCCGAGTGTTTTGCCAATCATGGTCCAAAATTGTCCGGGTTTTGTTTACATATTATTGCAACGACAAAATGTGATGAAAAAAATTATTGACGAATGTTCTATCATCAAAGTTGATGATTTATAATTCACCGCATGTGAATGAAAACGTATTTTCGCTGAAAAAACCGCCGCCGATATATTTCTCCTAACTGGGATTTGAACCCACACCGCTCGCTCGTTTATATTACTAGTCGCACGCCCTATCTACTACACCAAACTACCTATTGATAATAATTTTAATGTTCTCCTATGTATAGCACAGCTTCATGTGAAGAATTCCATGTGATCTCAATGAATCAAAAACCTTGACCCCCTCCGATTTTATTAGCGATTTCATACAATTATGATGGTGTTAGGTCTAAGACACTACTTTATTTGCAGAAAAATAATTTTATCGAGCTGTTTTTGATTATGAATTTTTGACAACTCAATATAGCGCCGTGATCCAGTCTTTCTTTCAATACTATAAAATACATTCGAACATTCTCCCTAGCATGGATATCAGACTTTGAATAGTTGTCGTTGAGTACAGGAAAGTAGCATTGGGCCAAGCTTGTCTCATCCTTGGTCCAAGCGTCAAATCCAATTGTTGGTTACTACCGTTGGGACAATGCTGGGAAAAGCAATGGCCGGTGGCATTTTAACAAGTCTTGTCCACCAAGCTTGGCCCAAGCATGAGCGAATATTGTTTCTTTATACACCATTGGGAACACAGGCATGGCTTGGTTATATAGATTCAGAGCTGATATGGTGAATATTTCTGATATGAGCTCGCCAATATTCACCCAGTAGTGGTGGAGCTCCGGACAATGTTTCTCATTTATCGAGTTAGGGCAAGTACTGGTGGATATTTCGGATACCGCTATGCCAATATTGGCCCGATAATGGCACAGCTTCGGATACCGATTCTCGGTTGAGAGTCAGGGCCGGTACTCGGCCATTTTGTCAATCAATACTGGACCATTACTGGCTCAGTCATGGCTGACGAGATTTGGCTGCCTGGTCTGAACCAGTACTGGGCCGTATTACTTCCATTGGCAAACTTTTCATGGGTAGTGCGTAAAGTGAGTTTTTCTTCACGAGTAGCGATCGCAGTGAACGAGTCTTCTAATGGGTACCCAAATATGGCCGCGATCTCGTATCCAGTTAGTATATATATCAGTGAGATTGTGACACGACTGGTTACTGCACGAAGCAGTAAGGTTAGTCGTTGTGACATGAGTGAACGGTGTTTATAGAGTGACTATTCCTGCTTTTGCCGTGCTGTGCAAATCAATCGTTACTACAGTTTCTAACAGTTCGCATTGCTGTGACGAAAGGAAGTATTGCTGTCGTCACTGTAATCCGTAAGGTTTGATCGACAGATGGATGCTTCTGAATACTATATTGACTACATTAATGCCCGGCGCAGGCTGTTGACTGCTTTTTTTTCTCCGTGTGATCTCAGAGACGGGTAACAACAGAAGGTTCATCGATGGCTGAAAATTTAGAGAAAAATTATGGCAAGCAATTGCCATTGCGATTCAATATGTTCGATGTGTTGTTTAACAGTTATTGCAAAGTATTCATATCCGGTGCGCGGCGCCCATGGCTGCAGGATAAGATGAACGATAAGTTTTTGGATTCGTCGTAGATGTTTGAAATGTTCAAGTTAAATTTTGGTACGTATGAAATGTGTTTCTATGGTTTGGTAGTGTTTAGTTGTGGATAGGAAGATTGTGTGGGAATTTGCTGTGCATTTGTTATTGAGTTTCAGTATTCCGGAATCGTTTAGAGTTATTTGGATTGGTTCTTCGTCTGCGCGCATACGATACGCATGATTTCTGGTTTGGTTCGGGAGTAGATCCAAGAATTGGATGTCCGTCCAGTATAAGAAAGGAATAGTGAATGATTTTGTCTACATATTTATGTTTCCAGTGACAGCATGCATTTGCTGAATTTTAGTTCGGTTAGTTTGAAGTATAGAGTTCTGTCTCTATTTTTTGCTATGTAGTCGCTGTTTGGTCTAATATACTCGAATTAATACTGTTTATATTGGAGTAATAAGGATAAATTTAAGGGATGCATTCTGTTTACAGAATGCATGCCAGAGACTCTTCTAAGAGTCAGTCCCGTTGCATAAGTCGAGCCTTACAGACGTGCCTCCCAGTGCGATATCAAATAAAGTCTAGATGAACTTTATAATATAACTCATGCGTATTCTTATTTCACACACCAAAAACCAATAGGTTATGGGCCCAGATAACGCTAGATTATGTGATATAGAACACGCTCGGTGTGTTTCTTGCGCTGTGTGAAAATTGCATGTGTTAAGATTGCAAACACCTTCCAACCATAGTATCTAAGTGTAAAAGCTATGGAAAATTCAGAATCAAAAAGAAAAATTAAACCGTTCGATGGTGATAGGTATAGTGTGTGGAAGTTTAGAATAAAATCACTTTTAAATGAACTTGACGTGATCAATGTTATAACTGATGAAATGCCTGAAAATCCGGATAAGGAATGGCGCAAGGCTGAAAGAATTGCTAAAAGTGTGATAGTCGAATATCTGTCGGATCCTTTCTTGGATTTCGCAAAAGCTGAAAGTACTGCAAAGAAAGTTTTGCAGAATTTAGATGTAATTTACGAACGTAAGAGCCTTGCTACGCAATTGGCATTAAGAAAGAAGTTGCTTGGTTTAAAACTTCAGGCTGAGACGCCTCTAATAAAACATTTCACCATATTTGATGACCTGATAACTGAACTATTAGCGGCAGGTGCTAAGTTGGACGAGAAACAGGCAAAGTGTCGCATTTGTTGTTGACTCTTCCTGCTTCATATGAGGGGGTAATAACTGCAATTGAAACTTTATCAGAAGATAATTTGACCCTGGCCTTTGTGAAAACGAGACTTATGGATCAAGAAGTTAAATCAATAAATGCGGGTAGTGATACCAGTGCAAAGGTGCTTCATGTCGAAAGTAAAGACAATGATAAGAAGCAAAATTCTGAAGTTCCGAAAAAGCAGTTTAAAAATAATCGTCAAGGGCAATATACAGTTCATTCAAGTAAAACATCTTATGGTGTTGGGTGTCATCACTGTGGAAGAAAAGGGCGCATGACTGGACCAGACGACATCTGGTGAATTTACCACTACATTTCGTCTGCGTTTCGTTCCGTCATTCCCGATTCCGGCGATTCGGACCTACTTATTACAATCTATGGACTTACCCGGGCTGGGACTTCCCTCAATTTAATCTAACTTCCTGATTCGTTGCAATTGTTTTCTTGTACTGTCCGAATCGAATTTGCAGTCATTTCGCAATTATGGGGAAGTGGGAAAGGTATAAAAAATATTATCAAAAAAATTGGGAAAGTGAACCCAAAATGAAAGGTAAGTACATCGCCATAGTCACGTAGTAAAAACTGTAACGAGACTATACTAACGTGCACGACGATGAGCGTGAAACGTCTTAACAGTATAGCGAAACTCAGAGCTACGTGTTTATTATTCTATTTATTCTTTATTATTTCGAATCTCACGTTGCAGAACAATGTTTTTCTTTATATTATCTCTCAGGCTGGTTAATCGAAAATCCAAACACAAGCACGGACCCCGAGGGAAGACAGGCACGTTGTAAAGTGTGTCAGTGCAACTTGAGGGCTCTCACACAGATCTACTCCGACATAGTAACACTGCATCTCATCAAGCAAAAATGTTAAGCATCAATAGCTCGAAGCAGCCGGTTCTTGCAAATATGGGTGAATTCACGTCGGCTCGTTATTATTATTATATATTATGTTATTGAGTAGTGGATTTATGTCATACCGAAATATCACATTCACTAATTCTACTCTTTTTATCAATGTGACATATCCTAGGATTCAAGGTCATTTCACTGGCACAAAAAAAGCGGATCTTTGTATGGCCATACACATTGCTGCACATTCTGCGATACTAAGTATTGACCACCTTTCCAAAATCCTGAGAGCACTGGGCAAGGGATCTTCATTGGAGAATCTGAGACTTCATCGAACTAAGTGTTCTAAATTAATAAAAAACGTCATAGCCCCTGCTATGCTGACTGAACTTGTGCAAGATATCGGAAAGCAGGGATTTTCCTTAATTGTTGATGAATCCACTGAAATTTCGAACAACAAGTATCTGGCATTTGTTGTCAGATACTACAGTGAGAAAAAAGGCCAAATCGTTAACGAATTCCTGGGACTTGTTGATGTTGAAAGAGCGACTGCCCAAAAACTTTTTGATTCAACTGTGGAGTATCTCAATACAATCGGATTAGATATCAAAAATGTTATTGGGATCGGAACAGATGGTGCCAGCAACATGTGTGGAATTCGTAATTCTTATTACACATTGTTCAGAGGAAAGGTAAACGAATCTTATTCATTACATTACTTATGTCTTCGCAATGGGAAAAAATCGTTTGGGTTAATTGGACGCAGTATTTTGAGGGTACTATCCCCTCAGAATCGGCGACATTTTGGAGTCATGTCTTACGATTCAAGAATGCTGGTGGAGCCCTCGTATTCGAAAACATCGCTCGATTTGCTCTGCACGTATTATCCTTACCCTTTTCAAACGCTGCGGTGGAAAGAGTTTTCAGCATCATGAACGCCGTTAAAACGAAGCCGAGAAACCGAATGAATAGAGATATGCTGGTAGCGATTATGCGCATCAGACTTCGATTTGGGGTTAACAAATGTTGCTGCAATGGATTCGAGCCGACCGAAGCTATGTTTAAACTATTCACTTCGCAGATTTACGCCGAGGACAACGATATCACAGAACCAGTTGTCATACTCCAAGACATTAATGACGAGAACTGCGATGGTGATATTGTCGAAAGCTTGACATTGTACGGAGGTGTTGAAGAATTGGAATTTTAATGAGACGTTTCAAACTTGCACATTATTTAAAAAAAATCTGTACCTGAATCTATGTATGTATTGAGCTGCAACACTAACTGTGGGCGCTTTGTGCAATTTGTACTCCAAATATAATACGCATATAATATAATAGTTAGAAAAAAATTCTTTATGCAACGCAAGCATGTTTTACGCGTTTTTCATGCTCGATTTCGGTACACAAGGTTGGCGTTTTAGAGACAGTTGAGCGAGTCTGCGAATGCGCATGCGGACAGTTCACTTTTGGCTACTTTTGAGTCCTAGGAGTTAAAAGTGGTCTCTAACGTACGCGCCGTAGCCTTCAAATCGCGTTGTTATGCGTTGCTATGCGTGTATGTCCGTCGACTTTGTGTACCGGATCGAGCATGAACTTGTAAAACATACTTTTGTTGTATAAAATATCGTGTGTACCAAGGAGGCGAAGGTCTTTTACGCCGAGCGTATTTGCAATACTCGTCTTCGACTCGTCTACGACTCGTATTGCAAATATACGCTCGGCGTTAAAAGACCTTCTTTGCCTCCTTGGTATACAATATACTATTGGCGTCGATATAAACTATTTCGAGTTTTGAGAGTCTTATTAGTTCTTGTGCATATTCGTTTTCTAGGGGGACTGGGAAATGTTTCATGGGGTTGTGACTTTGTATTTGTTTTATTGTTGACATGATTTGTTCTGGTGTTAGAATTTTAGGGTGGAGTATTCCTTGTCTTGCAAATAGGATTGCGTCGATTAGATTGTTTAGGTCGAGTTCGTATTCGTTGGTGTATTGGTCGAGTTTTAGAATGTGGTTGAGGAAAATGATATTTCCTGCATTAGTTTTTGTACGTCTGGTCATGCTATCGGCTAATTCTTGGAGTTCTATGGTTTTAATTTGTTGGATTTGTTCTGTGAGTACTTGGAGCTCTGCTCTGTGTTCTCCCAATGTAGATTTTATAATGTGTGTTTGTTCTTTTAACAGGAAGGCTAGATGGTTAGTGTTTGTATAGAGTTTTTCGATTTCTGCGTTATAATGTTCCGCATCTTCTGAATCTAAGGTTCCGAATAACGACTTGCTTATTTTACTTATAAAGTCAAAAGGAGCTGACCTTTTAGGTCTGTAATTGAGATATTTTTCAAGGTATTGTTGTATGTTTGTCTCGTCGTGTTGGCCTATAAGGGTGCCTATTTGGTTTTGTTGTTCTGAAATTATTGACATTCGGTTTTGAAGCATTTCTATGTGTCCATGCATTGTACATCTGTCTGTGTAAGAATCGCATTTTTTTGTTATTATTTGTAAATAGTCTTTTAGTTGTTCGAATTTTTTGTTTAGTGTATCTAAGTCAATAATAGTATATTTCGATACAAGAGGCCAAACGAGCGTTTTGCTGACCGCGAGTCTGAAGGCAGCACGAAGCCTCGGCTTCGTGCTGCCTTCAGACGAGTGGTGAGCAAGAAACGAGTTTGGCCTCGCGTATCTCGAACACTATTTTTCTCGATACATGCAACGCAAGGTTCTCGTTTGTGTGCCGTCTGCGTGCACCCAAGCCGGTTTTAGCGTACCAGTGTGCAAAATCCCTTTGCGCACCGCATAGCGGTGCGCAAAATATTTTGCACACCGGTACGCTAGAAGTCTGCTTTGGGTGCGCGTAGACGATGCGCAAAGGAGGACTTTGGGTGCATGTGTCAAGAAAAGTTTATTAGTTTCCATTCGTCATTGTAAGTTTTAAGGTTCTGTACATACTCATAGTAGATACTTGGGTTATCTTTGAATGACGTTATGTCTTATAGGGTGTCCGTTATATCCGGTGCTGCAAGTGCGGTTCTGAAATGTATTGATACTGTGTTAGTGTGTTGGGATGTTGACTTTAACGTATTTGTTTATTTTTGTTGGAAGTGATTAAATATTTTGGTTGTGCGATCGGTTATGAGTTCATTAGCGTGCTGGGTTTGAAACAAAGAGGTTGTATTTATTCTTCATTCAAGATGAGCGGGGAGCTAATTGTAGATTCTCGTATTGAGGAGTTAATCGCTTTTGAAGGGGGTAGGTTTGTGTTTTGTGATTCGATGTTAATTATTGTGGTTCTCGTAAGGGTTCTTTTATTATTCTATGTATTTCTCCAGTGTTGAGAACTGAGTTGGCGGAGGCCAGGGTGGCATCGCGACTGTGGTGGTCGCTGAGGTCACTACAGGTGCCATATTTTGAAGGGTGGCGTGAGCGTGAAGCCGCGTTGTTCCTTGTGTGGCATCGTGAAGGCCGGTGCCTAACTTTTAGAGGATGGGTGCAGGAAAACACCGGGGTGCATGTCTGTGAGGGGTGTTACAGGCGTTATTTTTATAACTGTCCGACGTTTTCCGAGTCGCGGGCGCATCGGTGGGTGCTGTACTCGGATGGGATCGAGGCCTGCGAGAGGTGCTCGTCCTTTTTGGAAGTGGAAACGCGAGGGGAGTGCGAGAGCTGTAATCTAGATTACGCGACTTACTTGGATGTCGAGCGACGGGTGGCCTATCCAGGCGGGGGTTCTGGTCCCGTTACTCAGTTAGTGCTATTTAATGGAGTTTCGAAATAAAGAGTTTTTATGCATTTGGGTGTTTGTGGTATTTTCGTTTTATTAGTGTTAGTTAGTTATTTAATTAGCTAATTTGATTTTATTTATATGTACGATTTTTGTTCTATGGTCATTTATTTCGATTTCCGCGTTAATGTCGTTAATTATACGGATTATTTTATAAGGACCTTTATAGTGATCGTCTAATTTCTTTTTAGTTTCATTTATTAAGTAGACATATTGACCTGGTTGAAAAGTGTGTGCGTTTATGTGTTTATCGTATCTTATTTTTGATTTTGATTTCGCGTTATTAAGGTTTTTTTATCGTGTCTTGTCTAGTTTCTTTCAAGCGAGTTATTATTTCCTGTAAGTATTCTTCGTATTTATTTGAAATGTTTTTGTCTGAACGTATGTTTGATAATTGACGTGCTATTGTTCCGAAAATGAGTTCGTGTGGCGTGTAACCAGTGCTTTCGTGTACTGATGTGTTGTATGAGAATATCGCGAATCGGATCCATTTGTCGCAGTTATTTTTACTGTTAATGTAATGTTTTGAGTATTCGATTAGGACTTGATGGCTGCGTTCGAGTGAGCCGTTGGATTGGGGATGGTAAGCTGTGGTTTTTATTTGTTTGATTCGGAAGATTTTAGCTAGTTGTTTCATGATAGGACTGAGAAAATTTGGACCTTGATCTGTTAAGATTGATTCGGGTGCGCCGTAGCGGCAAATAAAATTTTCTGCGAATGCTTTTGCGATTGTTGTTGATGTCTGATTTTTGAGTGGTATCGCGTCTGAATATTTAGTTAAATTATCTTGAATTGTAAGCAAATACTTATTTTGTGAATTTGAGGTTGGTAAGGGTCCGACAATGTCTAAGGACACTTTTTCGAAAGCGGTTGTTGGTGTGTCTGTTATTACCATCGGGAGTTTGACTTTATTTCTAACAAGTTTTCGTCTTTGACAGCTTTCGCACGATTTTATAAATTTTTCTATATCTGTTTTCATACTTGGCCAGGAATATGTTGCTCGGATTCGCTTGAAAGTTTTAGTTATTCCTTTATGGCCAGCTATTACGGATTCATGATTTTCGCGAATTATTTCTTGAATGAGTTCTGGTTTAGGAACATTAATCTCGTTTAAGCATATGTTAACTGTGATATCTGTGTAGTTAAAGATTTTTCTAAGAATGTTTTTTATCGCGAACCAATTTAATTTATCAAATCCGCTTCCTAATTTGGAAATTGAAAAAGATTTTATACGTTTTGCTTGTAATATATCGCGAAGGATAACTAGTGTGTTATGTATTCTTTCTGTCGTTGATTTTTCGTAGTATTTCTTTTGTGTTATCAGACTGAAGATAAATTTTTTATTATTGGGTGTTATGATCACGCTATTTATTTCTGGATTTTGAGATTTTAGAAAATTTGTATCTAGAATTCCGATATCAATTAATTGTTTAGCAACTCCTTTTCTTATGACGCAATCGGCTGACATGCAGTGTACGTAGTTATCTTTTCTCATGAGAATATCGTCGTTTGTTTCTTTTATATTGGTTGCTATTGGTGTCGGGTCTGTGTGACTGAAATGTGGAATCGGGTTTTTAGGTGGGTTTTCTCGTAATATAGGGTTTTGAAATGGTGGATTTTGTTCTGGTATCGGATTTTGAGGTAGTAGATTTAGAGGTGGATTTTGTTGTTCTTCGTCTAGATTGGTTTCTTCGATATTATGTAACTGTTGGTTTTCGTTAAATGGGAGCACATTATTGTCGGGGATATTGTCCGTATAGTTATTCTCGAGGTTTCTCGGTACGTCTGAGTAGTCAAGTTGTATGGGATTCTCGTTATTTGAGTTTGAGTTTGTAATGTTATCTTCTGGATTTTGTACAGTTATTGGGATTGGTTTGAAATCGCAAATAGTTATTTTTATATGAGAATTTTGGAAAATGAAATAAATCATTGATCGAACGGTTTTCCAGTTAAGTTTGTCTAGTCCGCAACCGATTTTTGGGATTGATGTTGACTGTACGTTTTCTAATTCTAATTGTCATCTGAGTTTACATAAAATTTCGTACATAGTTTTATACGTTGGCTTGCCGTCGAATTCAGCTTTGGTGATAAGATTATATACTTTGATATTATTGTATGGTGTTACAATGATGTCACCTACTTGGGGGCTCTTTGATTCTAACACGTCGCGATTTATAATGTTGCGTTCAATCATTTCTTGTGCTATACCTTGTCCGATTAAGCAGTCGGCTGGAATGCAATGTGCTATATTGTCGTCTTGTGTAAATAGGTCTTCAGTTGTTTCTATTATGAGTTCGTTTGTCGGGTCTGGTAAAATTTTTAGGAGTTCTCGAAATTGTTTATAGGATGGTTTATGATAAATTGATTTAGTGATTGGAGGGCTATTGTATTGTGGTGGAATGGTAACTTTGGGTATTCTTACTTGTTCTGGTCTGATAGTGTCTGCGTATGATTTTCTGGAATTAGGTTTAGGGATCTGTTGTTCACTGGAAGTCGGAATCATTTTTTTATCAGGGGGATCTTTGGAGTTCGATGTCCATGATTCGTTGGAGGTAGGAAGTTTTTGTTTGTAGTAAGGCACGTGGTCGTCGTCCGACGATGAGGAAGTAGGTAGTGGTGAGGGGGGTTTAGGCTTTCTTGGTCGTAGTTTGTATTTGTATGCGTGTGTGGGAGATTGCGCGCTTTTGCGTTCGCTGTACCCTGTTTTATTTTTATGTGTGCCACTTGAGTCTGAATTATCGCTCAGCTGATTTGAGATGAAGTTTGAATTGCGGTTTTGTTTTTGATTATTTTCAAATGAAGTTGGTGCCGAAGTGTTTATGAGTTTACGTGATTTTTTATTTACGGGCAGATTGTCTGGAGAGATATCGGTATATGTAGCGTTTCGTTTTTGGTCGATTCTTTTAGATAGTGGTAAGTCGTCGATAGACATGTCAGTAGGTGAATCAATTGTCATTGGTCTAACAGAGTTTGAAACATTGATAGGATTCTTTGGCATTGGAAAACTGTCTGTTGTGTCGCCTGCGGATGGATCTTGTATCGAGTGATCTGAGAGGCTGTCCATTTCTGTATCGGTTAGTGAATTGATTTCTATATCTTCTTCTAGTGGGTCTGGGTGAATTAGTTTCTTTGTAGGTATTTCGTCGTCTGTAGAACTGTCGGTTAATGAATAGTTTGTCAAAGGTATATTTTGAAAGTGTATTGTTTCTTTTATTGTTGGTAAGCAATCCATAGGAATTCGGTTGGGTTCGTCTTTTTCAGTATCTGAGTCGACGTCGTCTTTATATTTCTTTGTAGGAGCGGGGTTTGGTGAGTCATCTGTACTTTGTCGCGCGCGGGTTGGGAATTGGTGAGCTTCTTTCTTTTGTTTTGCGCTTGGTTTTGATATGCTATCTGAACTAGAGTTTCGGTTACGTTTTGCATTTATTGGTAATAATTTTTCGGTCTCTACAGGTGGATTGCGCGATAATGCATCTGCGTTACAATTGATTTGACCTTTCTTGTATACAACGTTATAGTCGTATTCTTCGAGTTTAAATCTCCATCTGAGTAATCGCGAGGTCGGATCTTTTACGCTGCTGACCCAGACAAGAGGTTTGTGATCGGTAACGAGTGTGAATTTATGTCCGTATAGATAGGGTCTGAAGTGATGGACTGAATATACGATTGCTAGTAATTCTTTTTCGATTACAGAGTAATTTAGTTCTGCTTTGTTTAGTGTGCGTGAGGTATACGCTATCGGTAGGTCTTCTCCTATTTCGCCTTGGCTGAGTACGGCGCCAATCGCGTATCTAGATGCGTCAGTTGTTAGTATGAATGGTTGATCGAATTTAGGATATTGTAGTATAGGAGATGTGCATATCGAGTCTCGTAAAGTTTCGAAAGCCATTTGATGTTCAGATGTCCAAAGGAATTTAACGTCTTTTTTCAGTAGTGTAGTTAGTGGTCTTGATATTTTTGAAAAGTTTTCGATAAAGCGTCTATAATAACCAGTAGATATACTAGGCGGGTTCTGGATCAACGCGTGTTAGTGCACACGTACACGCACGCACATACACGTACCCTCCCGTGTCCGTGTGAGGGTGGTAGAGGGGGAGTTTGAGTCACGCTCGCGGGCCCCTGACGATGACGTCACACTCAAAATGGCGTCGCACACCTCGAATTGACGTCACACACCCCTAAATTGCCGTCACACACCCTTAAATTGACGTCACACACCCTCGAATTGACGTCACACACCCTTAAATTGACATCACACACCCTTAATATGACGTCACACATCCCGATATAAAATTCCCACCCCCTGCGTCAGAGTCTTCTAGAAGCTTGTCCCAAGGTCATTCTGGAGGGCAGCAGTTCCCGGAATTATTCGGCACCCTGTAAGAAGTTCTTTTCGGATCGAGTTACTTGCAAAAATATGATCATGGGATCGAGTTACTTAGGAATTAGCTCAATGATTCTCGGAAGAATAGTTCTCGGAATAACCCTTGACTCTGGAATGATCTTTTGGAACCTTCTAGAAAATTAGTAGGGGGATTGTCAGCTATAAAAGAGCGAAGAATACGGGGATGAAAATTAGTCTTCAACCGATCTTCGAGTAGTAAAGAATCTTCTCTAAAAATCTATTCTCACAATGGAGATGATATTGGATATGCAAGGTTTTGAAAACTTTTGGGACGAATTTGTGGTCAAAGAGCTGGCTGCAATCAGTGTTCAAGCGGACGACGCAGGCAGGCATGGTATAACTCGTATCCTGTTCAAACCACCCTGTTCTTGGCAAACCTTACCACCCAAATGCAGAGCTACCAATTCCTGGTTGACGCGAAATTATCATGGATTAGAGTGGAATGAAGGTGACATGTCTTACGATAATGTGCAGACAGCATTGAAGAGAATTGTTGAGCAAGCAAGTTATATATATGTCAAGGGAAATGAGAAGAAACAGTGGATCGAGAAAATTATCAACAACGATTCAAAGCCAGTAATCGATCTGGAAGAATTGGGGTGTCCGAGTCTTGCATTCTTACAATACATCAAAGTGGGTGGTTGGCATGAGGACTATCACGGGAACATCGTTGGATACCGGTGTGCTTGGGAAAACGTTCAGCGAATGAAATCCTGGTTCTTGAACGACTGTACCGAATCTCTACATAAATCCTTGCAAATATATCTTCAAGTGGGAAGTGTGAAACGGATGAGGAAGGAGGATATCGCAGTTTTAACGAAACAATTTATCCTCATCTACGCATCGGATATCATTGACGAGGTGTGGGAGAAACTATCAGAAGCTATGAAAAAGGACGAAGACATCATAAACTGTCTGAAATATCGAAAAAGTAAACATCACTGTTGGCTGGACGACGAATTCGATGGACCTATTCCCAGTGAACTTGTAAATTTCCAACAGTAAATGATTGAATAAACGATGAAATATTTTACAACATTATCAATATTTACTCTCATCTTATCCTTCCTTTCTAAGCTTACTCTAGAGTAATTAGATACCGGTGGGCGGCATATGGGGATGGAAATAATAGAGGCGATACATATTATATTTGATGAAAAAATCTTTATTTGTAGAAGTACATAATTATACCAATTTCTTCACTCCACCACTTATGGGATTGTATTCAACTACCCGATCATGTAAGATCAGACAGTATGCCGACGTATCGGCAGGGAAGTTATCTTTAGCTTCAAACTCGAGACGAACATCGACAGGTCCAAACTTGAGCGACTCGTTCTGTTTCGAGCAGTCGATGACGAATAGGGGAGCGTACTGTAGAAATTCACTCTTTTTCAGCAACGGTTCAGGTTCCTTGCCGTAATAGGAGGTTTGGAAATTGGCGTACATTTCATATAACAGGGCATACTGATTATGACTCATATTGAGATTAAGGTTCCCATAGGGATAGCATTGAGAATTCAAGAAGAGTTTAACGTCGGTGATGTTGCAGTGATCGAAATGACTAGCGTTTCGATTCAGCTTGTTCTTCCGACTTGTTTGGAAACCCAGTATAACGTAGCGAGGTTTCTCCAGCTGAGTAGATGTCTTCACCGTCCAAACGTGCTTCGAGGTAGTGGGGAGTACAGGATACTCGTACAATTCCCAATTGCGAAAACTCATGGAGATCGCCGGATCTTTCTCGATAAAATTCAACAGCTGTACTTTCCGTTGATCCGCGAGCTTCACATATGGTAACAACCATTCGACTTTATCGATCAGGATTTTGAATTCTTCTTCTTGAGCTTGTAGAACTGCGTTCACATCGGTCTTCGAACGGGTCAAGATGAACTCGTGTTTGGCGTTCACGATTATCTTGCGATAGTCTTCGGCGAACCCTAGCATCATCTTCAGCGGTACGCATACTTCTAAATTACTAGTGGCATCCACATGCCTATAGAATCGACTGGCACAAAATTTACAGGGTGATTGCATTTGATTTCGCTACGCAGTGTATTATTATTCGGTTTGATGTTGATGGTGATACCCTTATTCGACAAGACACCCTGTACATAACTCTCTATATCCTCTATTTCATAGCTACCGGTGGGTATGGTAACTACTTCTTTACCCACGTAAATCTTGTTGTGGCCAACATCTACATTAGGAATCGAATTAAACGTCAGTAATTCAACGAGACCTAGGGAGTAATTCTTGAAAGGGGAAAGTTCGATGGGGGGAAAGTATTGAGTCTCAAGAACCGAGGAGTTCCCTGATACGGTTAGTGTGAACGAATCGTCCATGACTACTGCGAAAATCAAACTGACTTCGAGGAATTACGCTGCATGTTTATATAGAAACTCGAGACACAAGTGACCACAGTTGAACGTATCGTAGTCTTGATATCTTCTATGGTTATATTTGACGCTACCAACACCAAGGTATCTGACGAGGTCCGACGGTGGACGAAGGTTACCGAAACTGTCAAAGTAAACTACTTCGTTACCGATCTTTCGGTACGCGACCCAATGTGTACCAGGACCATCTTTATCGTCTAGATTGACGATCGCCGATTCAAGCTTACGCGGTCCATCTTTGGGCAAATCGTTTCGCATAAAGACGCCGCGGAAATATGGAATGTCTAGGATCGTCGCGTACTTTATCAGGTCCGCGTCAGTTAGCGCTCGTCGCGGTAGCGTCACTTTTAGTTTTTTGGTTTCAGGTGAAGACCCAAGCCTTTTCTATACGGTTTCAGATGAAGCCCCTTGCCTAGAGCGATAGCTTCCATGGTCTTGTTGTGTCGTTGACTCTCTTCCAGTTGCCTCTTGGCGGAGCCTGCGTCATTCACCGCTTTCGCAATACCTGCTGCACCACCAACCAGCGCGCCCGTAGCACTGAGCCCGGCAAAAAGGGGTATGAGGAACGGTAGAAAACCACCAACTTTAGCTGGGACAGGTAGAATCCGTGGAGAACGTACATTGCGTTTACCACCGGCTTTCCGAACAGCGCCCCGTGCACCCTTCAATGCACCTGGAACCATAGACCGTTTGGCGGCATCGATGACCGTTCTCAATGCCACCGGTTTCCGCATACCCATACCGAGCTTAGTTTTCGCTTTCATCGCGTTTGTCACTCCCCAGGCGGCTGCTTTCTCACCGATACTTGCGTCTGAAGCCAAAACCCGTTTCCAGGCTCTCTCAGCCAAAATCTTATCGGCCGCACTTCTAGCTTCAAGATTTTCTCGATTCTTCGAGTAGGCGATATCGTGTTCCTTGCAGGCTGCGTCAAGCGGGTTGATACCTGGATCACCGCGCGCGAGTCTTCGCTTCTATCTCTGTCAGACCTACGCCCGCATCCCCAAGCATCTCGTGCGCCACAATGCTAATCTGTTTGTACTGTTCAAGCAAGATGAGATGAACTTGAGGCATGTGTACAATGATCATGTGAATAGCGATATGACTTACACGCAGTTCAAAGACTTGTGCTCTGTGTGTTGGAACAGCGACAAGTATGGATTCGTTGTAATAGACAAGGACAGGGAGTTGAATGATGGTAGATATAGACAGGGGTTTGACGGTTTTGTGAGCATAAATTGAGAATATTCCCGAGAGTAGAATCAGTAGTCTCTCAGATACAGCTGCGTCAACATGCGAGATACGAAAATTCATGAACAAAAAGAAGCGTTGCGTCATATCGCTGAAGCCAGCGCGGCGATTCGACGTAAACACCGAATGATAAAGTCGGGTAGGGAGACCGCTGAGCAGGCGATGAGCAATGTTTTTAAACCGGTAGTAACTCCGCTGCAACAACTGGTAAAGGCCTCTCAAGCTATTGCCAAGCCCATCAAAGAAGAGCCGATCAAAGAAGAACCGATCAAAGATGATCCTCGAGAAGACGATGATTCCTATTTGACAGCAGATGAGGATACGACTATACAGCCGACGGACGAGTTTCTTGACCAAGATCAGGGTAGCAACGAGTATCTCGAAATGCTACGAGATGTGACTAGAAAAAAAGATCTGGATAACGTGTACGGTGTACGCACACTTTCTGACGGCAGGTTGATGATGGGTAACGCACCGATAAGTTTTGAGAGTGACTCTATTCATGCGGGTGACACGCGTTACACAAAGACCGAAGGTTTGTTGGAACTACTATTCAAAAAGATACCCGATGAGACCCGCGTGACTTCAGATGATATCAAAAATTATAAACAAATCGTATTAACCACCAACGCACATCGAAAATACTATAGAAGTGACGAACCTATTCGAGCAGTGGATAACCACAAGTTCAAGAAGTTCATTGCCCACGGACCACTTTCACGCACGGGTGCAGGTGTGCTTCCACAGCTGATGGTCGCTCAAGAGGGTAGAGGAACGGATTACGTTCATTGGGACGACCCCAACGAGCTGGTGGACCGTCTTCGTTTGCTCCTGGCATCCCAAGCAGCTGGAAACTCGAGTCACACCAACGAAATCGTATCGATAATCGAAGAGTTGCGAGAAGCTGGTATCATTTATTAATCAACCCCCATCGTTTCCACAGTCATTTCCAAAATGAGCGTCGATGTGTTTGGACGTCAGTTGGACAAGAGCGCCGCCCCAAGCAGTCGCGGTCCTCCTGGTAGTGGGTTTAAATTCACCACCGACGGACATTACGATATAGATAACAAGCGACTGTGCAACGTTGCCAATCCTGTACAGCAAGGCGACGCTGTTACTATGAACCTCATGCGTCAAGAGATCGACGTTGTGAGAAACGAAATCCTCGCAATGGACTCTCGCATAACGGATGCTCTGCGGAATCTAGGTGTCGATATCGAATCAGTACAAGACTTGTCGACTCGTACCGCCAACATCATTCTCAAGCTGGACACGAGACTAACGGCGTTGGAAAATGAACGAGAAAAAGCTAACGCTCGTCACGGAGCTGCATAGACCAGCCCGAAAGAACTATCAACGTCGTCGTGTAGATGTTCGTGGTTTGGATGAAACCTGGCAAGCGGATCTCGTTGACATGACGCTGTACGCGGGAGAAAACAAAGGCTACAAATACATGCTCACCGTCATCGATATATTCTTAAAGTATGCCTGGGTCGTGCCAATGAAGAGTAAGACGGGTAAAGACACAACGAGTGCTATGGAATCTGTACTCGTACAGGGACGTACCCCGAAGAATTTACACGTTGACAGAGGTGGAGAATTTTATAATTCAAACTTCGATTCTCTCATGAGACGATATAATATTCAATTATACTCAACCTTTAGTAACTTGAAGGCATCGATCTGTGAGCGCTTTAATCGTACGCTGAAAAATAAGATGTGGATGCAGTTCAGTCTGCAAGGAAATTAGAAGTGGATAGACATCTTATCTGACTTGGTTTCGGCTTACAACAACTCTAAACATCGGACTATTCGCATGAAGCCAACGGATGTTTCCCCTAGAAACAAGCGGACGTTATTGCAGACTGTACATCAAAAAGTTCGAGTCAGATCGGTTAAACCGGCAAAGTTCAAAGTTGGAAATAAAGTCCGAATAAGCAAATATAAGAATGTTTTTGAGAAAGGATATACACCAAATTGGACGACTGAAATATTCACGATCATCCAAGTAGTGAATACTGATCCAGTAACTTACAAGCTTAGTGACTATCAGGATCAGCCTATAGCGGGTGGCTTCTACGAACAGGAACTTCTGAAAGTCAAGAATTCCGACATCTATCTGGTGGAGAAGGTGCTCAAGCGACGTGGAAACAAGCTATTTGTAAAATGGTTGGGTTTCAATAATACACACAATAGTTGGATAAATAAGTCTGACTTGTAAGGTTTATTAATAAAGAAACATAATGTTTGACAATAGTACGCTTATTTAATTCTACACAGTCCTATCGTAACCCCACGGAAGCGTGTCCGTCGTATCAGGAAATATGATCCTCTTGTCGTCATTCCAGCTCAGCGCTATCTTTCTCTGTGACACCGTATGAACCTGGTGATTCTTGCTTTGGATTAAATTTTGACTTTTTGTTACATTTTGATGCTGCATAGCACATTGTATATAGTCATCGAACGTTATGGTTTTCAGTGTTGCCCCTTTGACACCCTTAGCCCGTTTCTGCTCTCTATTCTCACCTAAAACCTTGAAGGCGTATAATTTAGCTCTTAAGCCTATAAACTCTGTCATTATCTTTCCGTTATTTTCGTCTTTCATTAATCCCAATACTTTTTTATTGACCAGCGGCATCTTGTAAATATTTTCCGGAGGATAGTCGGAAGTATCGAATCGGTCCAAATCGCGTTTCATGAGCTCGTATATATCGGGTACGGTAAAGTGATATATGAGACTATCCGTGTCGGTATACATCAGTTTAGCGTGGTTTCCGAATCTGTTTCTTATGTAATTATGATGGAAATCATAAATATACGTCTTAGCAAGATCCATGATCGAAAATCCTGCGTATATAGGTTTATTGAATTTAATTTTAGTTCGATTTAATTCAATTATTGTCATATCTTCACCGAATGTAGTGCAGCTATGGAAATTTGGCTTCGCGATAAGCGCTCTCGCACCGTATCTCCCATCCCACTTTGTAACTAGTCTCACGTCCCAAGCTTCCTAACATTTTCCATAGTTTTCCCGAAAACGGCGTTGTTCATGAGTTTATAAAAATTCTTTTCAAAATCATTGTTAGATTTTTTGCGCAATTCAGTATTCAAATTGATATATTTCTTGAGCCACGGTGCTTGCTTGAATTTCAATACTCGATGAATTTTCGTTAAATTCATACCTAAGCTCAAACACTGTTTCAAAACTTTATAATGAATGACGTATTGCCGTTTTGAGAAAAGAGTTGTTGTTAATTTAGAATTTTTGCAAGTCGAAAGAGGTGGGATATAATGCTCTGGACACAACGGTAAGTCTTTGTGAGAGTCCTGAAGTTCTCGCGGATATTCTAAATCTACCTCAAGTATGTACCCTATAGAGGATTCATCCGAGACATCTGAAACATCGAGTTGTTCAAAATTCGACATCCATTCGAAGGAACTATACGGTAAGAAGTGACTCATAGCTGCCCCATATAAATTATTAACATCGAAATACATGAGTTATGATTCTTCTCGACCCGGATCGAATGCTGTCCCTATGTATCTGTTGTTAGCTTTAGCGTATCTGTTTGAGCATTGGGCTACACCGCCGCGAATGCCTCTTTCTATAAACATCAACATATCAATGTCGACGAGGAGCTCGAGTTCAACACCCGTGCACTTGAGCATCGCGTCAAACGAGAGGCCCGGTGCCGTATAATAATGTAACGGATCTAAATTATAAGTGGACCAACAATTACTTCTGAAATTTTGAAAAATATCGGCTAAAAGAAGCACATCTGTTTGCAGATACAAGTCCGAATATTGCCCTAAGGTTTTGACTTGACAAGTTTTCCAAACATCACACGCGTGCAAATAATTATTCTCCGAAATACCCACATCATTTAATTTTGAATAAAATTTTTCTATCGGAGGTAACTGTGTCTCTTCAAGACTCTCCCAACTGTTGACATACTCGTATGGAAATACGCCTTTTCTCGTCAATAACTGAAATTCTTCGACGCTTCCACAATGCTTACGCGTGATTAATTTCTGCTCGTCGTTCAGATAAGACGCTAATTTTTCTAGACTGTCCGGCATGAATCTGAACGAATCAATGAACCTGAAATGTATAGATGTTTCTTTCACACTCTTTGTAAATGAAATATATCGACGTTCTAATTAGCAAATTGTCTAACTCCATTTTTATAAATTTTCCAGGAGAGCCAAAAAACGTATGAAGAATGATATTTCTCAACATGACGTACAAAAAAATACCTTTTGAAAAAAATTGGAGTTAGACACTTTTCTACCGAGAGCATCGATATCTGTCCTTGTTGACCGGCAAGAGAGTTAACGAGCCTTCAAAAGATGTTGCTAACGTTTTAATCAAGAAATGTGAGTCGTAACCTGATAAGTTATGAAAGACTACCGGAATGACGTGCGAATCTTTGTAATTTAAATTGCAACCTTCGTGCGCTGCACCACGATATTTGCCTGTAAAATGGCAATGATCGCGATGTTTCACCTCTTGAGGTCTGAATGGTTTTTCACAAATGTGACAAGTCTTAGCCGTATAAAATGCTTCTTTCTGCTCATGACTCAACGATTCCATAGGCACGACGCGCTTGAAATAAGGTTCCAAAGTTTGAGCCAATTCTTCCAACTCGTTTACGAACCATTCTATGCAATCCTTACCACGATTGATTCTAAATTTGGAAACTGAATCGTTGAAGGTACAATGTAAGTAGTAGGCGACACTATATGGGATGTGTTGCTCATACACCCTCCTATTCTCTGACTCAGATGTATCGTTAACCGGTTGCAAGAGACATTCCAGATCACCCGTGTGGAAATTTTGCCCAGGCGTAAGTCGGGGCCAAGTTATTTGTCCCAAGTTTAATCGTGGCCCCTTCCAGAATTGTCCCACATTTCAATCTAGGGCCTAAATTATCTTCCTAATGTTGGACATCAATCTTGGGCCAATGTTGGATATCCAATTTAGGCCATAATATTATAATATTATCTTGGCGTCCAAGACAATGCCAAGCTGGGGCCTGCATTGGCTGGTTTTAGGCAAGCCCGGATGATATTGTCTTGGCGTCCAAGGCAATGCCAAACTGGGGCCTGAATTGGCTGTCTTTGGAAAGCCTGTGATTTGGATGCCACGATTACGCCCGTATAGGGCCTTTATTCAATATAGGATGCCATGACAAATTTCCACACGGGCAGCGTAAATACAAAACGGTACACTTTCTTTATGTTTGAAGTTTTTAAATTTCAAGATTTTATCTTTTTCGTCCGGTAATATCACTCTACATTTATTTGAATTCGTGCAATCAGTCTTGTGTTTGATTAAACAATTTTCATCTTGAAAATGACTCAAACATCTATCACAAAACCAGGTATGACCTTTGTGTTTCGAAATTTGTGAACTCAATAATCGAGATAAATTTTTGATCCATGCAAAGTGATATATTGTTTTGCTGACGTCATCAATTTCATTCGACTCAATGTCAGTTTCTAACATGAGGAGATGTACGGTAGGTGTATCTGATTTCGCTCGACTCAAATAAACTGGTACTAGTTCATGTTCATCTATACCGTACACGTTGATCGTCAAACCATTCAATTTTTCAAATTTTGAAATTTCGTTCAGACTCATGGGAAAATTTAAACCATCATACCTGAGCACTGAGCTGAAATGCGGATACGAACTCGTTCTATTCACATGATTATCTGCTGGATGAATAGCTGCTGTGACTGACCAGAGGAAACAGTACGGATCGTCGTTCATTATATTTACCACCGCCTTTTTATCCTGTATATACTTTGATAACTGTGTGTAAGTAGATATACCTCCACGCAGCGGCACATATTTGTTGATATTCACAGCCATATTTATAATTTCAGTCAACGACCACCCCGATTCTTTTTCCTGGAAGTCTTCGATCTTGACTAACAATTTCTCGTTCACGTTCTCGTCAAACCATTCATCCATGTTCGTCGCTGCGAGAATAGCTTCATTTTTGGTATTGAAAAACTTCATTTCTTCGATAATTTCACCAGCTTTTACAGTTTCGAATTTGCAGGACAACACTACATTTACTTTCAAGTTTCCATCTTTCCGAAGCATATTCTTCAATCTGGAGATTATTAGTTTTTTCGAATCATCTAGAAAATGTTTAAGATCTTTGTGTCGTAGATTCGCTATTATTCCTGTTCTTATTCTTCCTTTGAAAGCTGACTCCAAATCTTCCCACTTTACTCTATCACTTCTCCTCGGTCTCCTCACACCTTCCCCTCTTTTTCGGCACTGTTCAAACCGAGCTTTCAATGATTTCAAGACTCCTATTGTTGTCAAAATTCTTGTTTTTTCTCCGACCGTTGAAGCGGTCTTTCGTAAAATTTTATTCAATAGCCTGATGTTTTGAGTTCCAAATCTGATCCACTTCTGTGTTTCCGTAGTCGATGACTTCTCTTTCAGGATTTCATAAGCATTTTCCATAATGTTGATGAGTTTAAGACATTTGGCCGCATCCATTTTCGCGTGATCGCTAACCACAATCGTCCACTGCAAAAGTTCAAGCGTAAATGGTTCGAGGGTACTGACGAGGGTTCATTTTATAGATCAACCCTGTCGAATTCTGAGAATTGTGTAATTGGATACCTACATTCCGTTTGCGTAAAAAAATCTTTCCATCTTATTTTCTAAAAACCAAGACATACATCTGGTAAAGTCATGATGAAAGCAAACGATAAAATGTATTCCTCTCAATAACTCTTATTCCGCAAATCATAAGTTTACCGTTATACTTAAAATTTTCAGATATTCTAGAATCTTCGACACTTGACTCATGATTCAGCTATCATGGAAGTTTCCAGCATCTTTTCACTATCGTATTAGTTACATCGATAACTATGAGAGAACGTTCGAGAGTTTTGCGCCACGATATTCGGTTACAAGTCTTGTGACTAGGACCAGAGTCGTTCGCGAAATTGTACGTCTCTCTCATATTATCTTATTTATGATTTTAACCCTAAACATGAGTGGTATATAGAGGGCCTGATCCATGTACGAGCACGTCAGTCTTCAAGTGCGAACTGCAGTACGCGGGCAGTGAAGTTAAGTGTAAAAGTAAGTGGAACATGCAGTGATCAGGATCTATCCTAATATTCTAAAGCATTGAAGACTACTTACAATTTTTTTTTTTTTCATTGTTCAACTTGAACAAAATGACGATTGTAGTATACTCACCTGCAGTAGAGTTTTTCGTATTCTTTGCATCCAGAAAAAATTTCCGTAACTTTCCGTATGATAATAAAAATGATTTTTCAGTGAACTTTGTCACACGTTTTTCTTTTGATTACGCATGAGAACAACTCCATCCAAATCGTATCTCAATTGCATTCTCTTACTCTGTTAAGCCTTTCACCAGCGAGATTACTTTTGAACTGCATACCAACAGAAACCTGTATACCAATAGAAACCTGGAAACCTGTATACCTATAGAAACCTGAAAACCGACATCGCAAATAAAATGGGTAAGTGAATATACGTGATGTATTCGTAAATCAAATTTTTCATACTACTTGTATACCATAGCAAACTTAACGTTCATAACAACTAGATATGACTTGCATGAAGGAGAGTGACATGTTATCACTAATAATTTTAAATCAAAATGATAGTTTGTCGTATATCGTAATGTATATCTATTTGAACTTTTTTCCAGACACACCACCACAACTCAGAATTAGGGTACCAAACGAGTGGATCGAGGCTGAGCTGTCATCAGTCAAGGAGATTATGGTGATAGCTCAGGCGGCAATCGAATCGATGGAGACATCACCCATGCATTACGAAATCTATGTACAGTATTATGGGACAATGGCTAAACTGAAACAGGATTCGCAGGGATATTTGTTCCGGAAATGTACATTTTTGTAATATTTTGTATCAATTACAAAACTGAAACATTGAGCATATTACTATATAATCATGAAAATGTTCATCATTTTTTTTTTATCATTTATATATATATATATATTGTGACGTTGCAGATTAGCTGCCGTCACTAAGGTTCCGAAAATCACACATTTTATTAGCTATATCGCGAGAGAGAGTTTTTACCGCCGTCTAGACCCTCGGGATACAAGTGACACACCTAGAATAAGCAATAGAGCTAGACTAATTTGGAGTGTTTTTCTGTTAATGTACCGCGAGAGAGAGAGAGAAAGAAGATAAAGAAGACGACGATCCTGAACTTCCGCTACTAGAACTTCCGCCACCAGAACTGGTGTTAAAGAGACGGCCACGCAGTACGTAATCCAGTAATCGTACTAGGACAGTACCGAATCAACCAGAGGGAAGACTGTGGACCTTGGTCCAATATCGCTAGGCGGTGAATAAGGCTGTGATGCAGTCTCCTGCCGGCGGATGAATCTTGCCACCCAGCATCTGGCTATCACATAGAGACAGCCAGCTCCATCACCCGCTCCAGCTGCCATTACCGACGTCACGCAGAGTCCGGCATAAGGACCAGTGACGTAACGTTATCGCTGAAGGAGGTATGACGTAAGAGTGGACAAGAATAGTGTCCTGCGTCCTCTGGATAGGTCAGAAAGAGGTGGAGGTCCAGAAGGAACACCTAGGCCTACCAGAAGTTTGCAGTCGGGTTATCTGATGACGAGATAACCGCTGTAAAGTGCATCCCATGCGGTTGGTATCGCTGTTACGGTATCGCTTCGTAAGAACCAAGGTCGCAGCTTCCCGAAGATCCTCTCGCCACCGAAGTTTAGCAGAACGGCTGATCTAACGCAACGAAGTTCTGAAACCTAACGCCTAACGTCAGGCAACTAGTTGACGCCTTGGGTCGAGCAGCTGACGAGCTGCTCGTCCATGGAACGTTTTTCGCAGGGCCAATCAGCTCATTAGCTGGTCCTGATAGGCTCTTGATTTTCAAAATCAGGAAGGATCGTCGAGACGTACCGAGGTATCGCTTAGCCTCATCACTTCTACGTTCCGCTTCGTCTACGCTAGACGTGTTACAAGACTCTCTTTCTCGCCTAGTCTCGCTCAAATAAGTAATATATTAGTTAAAGTTGTAAAGTTAGTTAAGTGTGTGCTTCAAAGCAGCTCAGCTAAAGGTAAGGTCTTTATGATCTGTAAACTGCTAGTAAAGCCACAAAAACTAGATCTGAATTTCTATTTGTTCATTTATCGTAGATTTTCTTGTACCGCGTGTCGCCTACGGGCCACGTAGTCGCCTATCATCGTATTTATAGAAATTCAGTGAAAGCACTTTATAAATTGGCTGTAGTAATTAAGAATATCTTTTGGCTTGATAATTTTCCGCTTATTAGTCTGATTTCTTTGCTATCTTTGCTTTTGATTTGTTAAGATTATTTGAGAGCTTGTTCTTGCTTCAATTCTCGCTTTGAGAATATCTAACGCTTTGATTTATTCGCTATCTTTGATTTAGTAATGTATTAGTAATTGATTAGTATAATATCGCATGGTGTGTCGCTTGTAATTCCAACTCCCCGGGGTTGGCTGAACGTAGTTAGTCATAGTTTTAGGTTGTTTCTTTATTAATTTGATTCATTATTTCATTATTCCGTTTGATTTCTATTATTCTGTTCATTCTATCTGATTCTGTGTTCTATATGATATATCTGATTTATGCGATTTACTTGTGCTATGTCATGTTCTGACTTTCGCTATATTACGTTATAATAAGATTACTACCGCTACGTAGTACCTTTGATTTGATATCTTGATTATTCCAGTGTAAATCTGTTATTAGTTTAGCTGATCGCATCTCTTAGCTTTTCTGAATTTATTTATTGAGTCATTATATCGTCTGATTAATAATTAATAACGCTAGCTTGCCGCATTAGAAAATTTGCTATTGAGTATCGTATCGCTCGGTGATACGTAGTCTGGAAAGTAGTGTAGTTTGCATTATATCGCTTCTACGGCACAGCTAGCTAACCGGCGTGTTTACGTTCTTTTGTACCGCTGCGTCGCGGTAAGGCTCAATAATATAATATTCTTTCTTTTGTTAAATTCAGTATTTTTCTAAGTAGTATTCCAATTGTTATTTTCTCGCATTATTCGTAGCTATTATTTGATAACTAACTCTGAGCAATTCTATATTTCCGATTATAGTCGAACCTTTAGTTATCACTAATCAATTTGTTATCGCTAAATCTGTACCACATTTAAATAAGAACAATATACGAAATCGCAGATTTCACTGAAGGAATTTATATCTGGTAGTTTATATTTTATTTAATTAGTTAAAAAAGGTGAATCCACCCACTCTACCACTACCTTGGCAAATCTGAGCTAACCTAGCTTCAAGGCCGTCGTTCCGGCAATTTATTAGTTTGTTGAATATCGCTATAGTTGATTTCTGTGAAAACGACACTTACGTGTCTGGCGCCCAACACTCTCTTAGTTTTTATTAATTAGTAATTTATCGAAGGAACGCCGTAGGGTGCGGAGTTGCACTCTGAAACTCCGTTACAAAATGGCGCCCAACGTGGGGCCACGCCAATAAAGTTCAGAGTTTTTCTTGTTAGAAATTTACCGCTATAAAATATAAATTAGACGAACCCAGATAAAATCCGATTCGTATATTGTTCAACTGTCTTGGCCACGTTGTAGGTGGAAGACGTACAGAAAATCGTCCGATAAAAATAATACGATTGGAATAACGCTGTTTTCTTTTGATAATCTAGATCAATTCTTTCTTGCTGACGAACCTCCTTTCAAAACCTAGAAATAAGATAAAACGAGACAAACCGTTAGAAAATTAAGTATTCGAACTAACTATCGCAATCTTCGGTTATCTTACCGCAAATTTGAATTAATCAACTTCTAACCGTCGATAGTTAATCCGGAAACAAAAGAATAGCAACAATCTATTATTTCATTGTTCGAATTGAGTTCTATAATCCGCTTCGACTCAACTTATCGCATTTCTTTGCTGTTTTCGAAGCTATCATACGACCATTATTATTGTTTAGGGATTACCGCTTTGTTCGTCAACTCGAACCTCGAACTCATAACATCGTATCGCTGTTATTATTTAAATTCCGCTAATCCCCAATCAATAAACCGTTACCAATTCAAATTTGAAAATTTCCGTTAGATACCGCTATCGCATAATTAGTTCACAATAATTATATGTCACAGAGCTCTAGTGAGTACGATTGGGTACAGATAATATCTGAGAGCACCCTCAAATTAGTGTTATTGCGCCGCAATCTCGCAACCAACGGGTCAGTACCAGAGTTACGCGAACGTTTAATAGCTTCCTCTAAGGCAACACGCGTAAACATGTCGCTAAAAGACTCTTCGGAGGGAGGGGGAATACCGCCACCCCCGGGGGAAGACGAAAGTAGTCGCCAATCTCCACATTCTCACCAACCAGGTGACGAAGGTCGGAAGACGCTTTCCTCTAACCCCGACGACACGACGGAAGACCCCTCACGCATTTTACCGCCTGATCTTAATAGTCATGTCGAGGCCAACGTGGTAGTCAATTCGACTCCACCGAGTCAAGTAACGCCTCCGCTTAACACAGCCGCAAATATCGCACCTCCACCACGCGTAAATAGCGTACCAGATAGAAATCCCGATAGCCAACCTTTTATACCGCAAACTCAATACGCTAGACTCGATTTAGATGCTTTTCAACTATCGCAACCGCGTTATAGAGGCACGGCCGGTCACACACCGCGAATGCCTAGTCGACCTGCATTCAGGGAACCACCCCGATCTCAGTTACCGCTTAGAGACGGTCCCCTGGAATATGATTTACCGCGAGATCCACCACATGATGGTTACCGCTATCACGAACAGCTGAGAGCTGCCGATAGACCAAGACCTCGCGCATATTCCGCAAGACACGAGTCTTATCAGGTCGAATACCCTCTAGATGACGAGGAACAACCGCGAGAAAATCGAGAGTATTACGAGTATCACTACGAACAGCAACCCGACAATCGACCTAGGTACCGCGATCGCAACGTACCGCATTATCAGCCAGAAGCTAGATACCGCGATCGCGACCTACCGCCACTTCAGCAAGTGCCTAGATATCCGGATCGCGACTTACCGCTACCTCACAGAGAGGCTAGATATCGCGAACAATACAGAGCCGAAGATTCTGGTCACTCGGACGACGACGAATATCACCAGGGTACAGTAAATCAAGTTAGCTACTATCGGTCACCGGAAATGCGCAATCAGGATCCGCGTCCACGTCAAAATACCGCTAATAACGATTCCCGCTCTCCTTCGACTCTAGCTGCATTTGAAGCACTGCGAAAATTTAATTTAAAATTCTCAGGCACGCGTGAAGAAGACGGCGAAGCTTTCCTAGCAAAAATCAAGGAAGGTAGGACGCTAGTAAATATTCGAGACAAAGATGTTATCAATAGCCTTCCATTCTTTTTGTCTGATTTCGCTCTTTACTGGTATCGCGAAGAACGACCGAATTGGCGGTCGTTTGCGGAATTCGAAGCCGCCTGGCGACGAAGATTTGCAAATGCCGACCTTCGGTTTGACATAAGGGAGGAAATTCGAAACCGAACGCAAGGCGAACATGAACTCGCCTCAGAGTATCTCACACGGAGAGAAATAAAATTGCTGTATTAGCTATCGGTGCTTTGCTGACGCTTAATTTGTCAATAGAGCAAGCCTGTTTGCTGATGCAACATTTCATCTTGCTCCATTAGCTGGGGTACGATTGTTAGAATCACAAGTGTTTCTTGCCAACTCAAAATTGCTGTCCTAGCGAACTACTATGTCTGTGTGACAACCGGTTGTCAGATCTCGTCATGAGAGCAAGTCACGTCGGTAGCCGAGCGAGCGCGCTAGCTGACAAGGTCTGCGACCTGTTGCGCGCGCCGGCGGCATCATAGTCATAGCATCATGGCGTGATCATGGCGTTATAGCGTTAGCGTCAACAGTTGTCTACTAAAGTGCAGTGCATAATTCATTAAAGTGGAAAAATATATATAATGGAAAAGGTGAGTCGCATATTGGAGGAATGGGGGATGAAACTGGATGTCATTCACAGGTTTGAAGGTAAGAATCAAGCATCTAAGGGTGGTGTGTAAGAAGTGCCATCGCGTGTGTAACCTAACTTCTTATCATACTTCTTATTTTAGGATCTACAAAAATGGTCCTTTGGCCCAAGCTGCTCAATTAAACCGTTGACGAGTTACAGTGGTTTAAAAGTCATATGTATAGTTGATTACTACTTACTTTTCGACAAATTAATTTAAATTATTTTTTTCATACATTTTCTAAGAAATTTTTTTCTCTACAAAACCGTATATTTACTTTATTCTTATCAGTTGAATAGAGAGAGTTATAAAAATAAAACTGAGATAAACAAATTTTGCCATTTAAAATACATGGGAAATCTTATTTTCAAATGCGCTAATTCTGTGTTCAAGCTACATAGCTGAGCCTTGGGGACGATTTTCTTTATATTAAGCACTAACTATTTTCGAAAGGGCCCGAACAAAAAGAAGATGTCGATTTTTTTTGACACAGTCTAATATATATATATAATATATACATATAGGGGAACGTGGGGCAGAACGGGCAGCGGGGCAGAACGGGCACCAAAACAAAAAAAATAATGTGCTCGGAAATGATTTTTTATGAAATATGGCGACGTATTTTGGATCGATAATGAAAAAAAAAAAAAATCAAAAAAAAAATATTTTTTTTTCCGTTTTATTTTACTTTTTGAAAAAAAATGTTCAATTTTTTTTTTTTTCATTATTGATGCAAAATACGTCGCCATATTTTATAAAAAATCATTTCCGACCTCATTATTTTTTTTTGTTTTGGTGCCCGTTCTGCCCCGCTGCCCGTTCTGCCCCACGTTCCCCTATACTGCCGTGCTAAGCACAGAGATGGTAACTTACTTTTTCGTCAAAAACGAGTTATGACTCTAAGATGATATAACAACAATCGATGAATATTTTCATCATATTATTAAATGATCTAGTTTATTTTTTCATGATAAAATCACTTTATTAAAGTTGCCGTATCTTCGTTAAAGTTGTCAATTACTATACAACAATTAGTCATATTTATTATTATATAATAATAATATAACATTAATAAATAATATAACCTTTTATCTTTTTGATTCAAATCAAATTTGAAAATTTTTAGACTATGAATATAATTCTTAGTGACTATGAAAATTGAAAATTGAAAACTATCGAGATCCCAAGATGGCAAAAATACAAGTTACCACTTCTGCGTGCTTAGCACGGCAGTATATTGATCCTGGAATTGTAACCGTGTTTTAATTGCGGAATACACTTCTAATGATATATCTGTGCAATAATAATATGTAAACTACTACTTGTTGGATGTGTGATGACAATAAATCTGAAAGAATTTATTCTCAATTAAATATCATTTATTCATTCTGAACCTGTATATCTAGCATGCAACATTCTTGCAAGACCAGCAAAGTGATTGCTGCTTCAGCCAGATACTTGCTGAACATTTTTCCTGCGCTGCAGCTAGATATTAGATGAATTAGCAAGCGATTTGCTATGCCAGCATGCAAACTGATCACCACAGCATCACATACCTGCTGAATGAGCTAGGCTGGGTGGTATAACCAGCAAAGCAATTTCAGCAATCGAAAATGGTAGTTCCAGCATGCTGATTTGCAAGCTGTATGTTTACAATCGGAAATTGCTAAAGTAGCAATAATCTAGCTGAGACAGCAATTTATTTCTCTCCGTGCACCTGCTTAAAAGCTTTATTCGGTAGGCTACACCCCCCGTGGCCAACAGAAGAAAAATTAGATTACGCGTATCACAATATGTTACCGCGATATCAAGTACTGATCAGGCGCACAGGATTACGCAGTATCGCTCACCTAGAAGAACTAGCGTTAGAGCTGGAAGTAAGCTTCCGCTGTGCAAGTCGCTATAGAACACCGGCGACACCTGACAAATCTCTAGTTCCGTGTTTAGCCTATCGCGCTCCGAAAAACGTTAGCTCCAAAACAAAACACGTTATTGCCGCAATAGACGTACTAGAGGAGGTTGACGAAATAGTAAATGCCTTACAGACACCAACTCAGAGGCCCAAGGTCACGCAAAATGCGAAGAAAAAGACTCCCACGCGTACCGCTATTAATCAATCGCTAGATTCTGAAATTTCAGACTCCGTTCTAACACCAAATATCGCGAACATAGCTACCGCACCACCTAGTGCGCCACCAGTATCACGCGAAAAACGCAAGCCGAGACCACAGCTTTGTTATAACTGCCATCAAGCAGGTCATCGTTTTCCGGATTGTAAAGAGCCGCGTACTCTATTTTGTTACCGCTGTGGCTATCCTAACGTCACAAAAGCTTCTTGCCCTCGTAAATGCGCGGAAAACTGGATATGGAGCCGTTGGATCGGGTAACTACGGAAAATACCTCCCCACCCGATGATTTGCCGAATATTGAATTGCAAGATCATCTGTGTCGCTTTGAAAAACTAGAAATCCTGTACAGTAGTTCAAATAACGCTTCCGCTCAGCATGCTATGCTGTTCATTACGTTTAAGATTCAGGGATATTCATTAGATGCGTTATTCGATTCTGGTTCCTCTCGTACCTTTTTAGGCATCCGAGGCATAGAATTGATAAAATTATTAGGCTTACCGCTCTATAATACCCAGAATCGCACCGTATATTTAGCAGCCGGTCAAACAACCGAGCTTATGAGCGAAGTGCGACTACCGATTGAACTTCGCGGCCGTCACTTTGAGATTATCGCTCGCACGATACAGAATTTAGGTTTTCCTTGCATTATCGGATTAGATTTTATTCGCCAACTAGAAATGGTAGTCGATTTTTCCGCAGCTACCTGGTATTACAAAGACGATCCCGCTCAGATCTTTAGATTCGATGACATTACCGAGAATTTAGTGCATCCTACATGCAACGGTATCGTAACGCTATCCGAGAAACAGACTCTCGAACTTGCTCAATTTTAAAAATCCGAAGTACCGCCAATGCCAGAAAGTCTCGGAGCTACCAATTTAACGTCTCACCGTATAGACGTCGGAGGTCATTCCGCTATTCGTCAACGTTGTTACCGCGTATCACCAAAAATTCAAGAGGCAATAGACGCCGAAGTCGATAAAATGTTAGAAGCTGGTATAATTGAACCCTCACACAGTGAGTGGGCGAGCCCGATAGTTATGGTTAAAAAGCCTAATGGCAAATATCGCTTTTGCATTGATTTCCGCCAAGTAAACAACGTCTCGAAACGCGATGCATATCCGCTACCGCGCATGGATGCGATCCTCGATAAGTTACGTTCCGCTCGATACATTTCTACCATCGATCTGAGTCAGGCTTATTTTCAAATACCGCTTACACCGGATAGTAAAGAAATTACCGCCTTCATTGTTCCGGGAAAAGGACTTTTTCACTTTACGCGAATGCCTTTCGGTTTAACTGGCGCTCCAGCCACCTTTCAAAGGTTACTTGATCAGCTGATCGGACCTGACATGGATCCTCATGCTTTCGCGTATCTTGATGATATCATAATCACAACCAAAACTTTTGAAGAACATCTCGCTTGGCTTAGAAAAGTATTGAAGGTCATCCATACCGCTGGCTTGACAATTAATCCTGAAAAAAGTAAATTCTGCCGCTCTGAAGTAAAATATCTTGGTTTTGTTGTAAATGAAAACGGACTGCAAGTAGATCCGGATAAAACTGCACCGGTTATTAACTACCCGATACCAACTAACGTCAAGCTCGTGCGTAGATTTTTAGGCATGGCTTCCTGGTATCGCCGTTTTATTCCGAATTTCGCTGCTACTTCCGAACCACTTACGCGCTTGCTTAAAAAGGCACAGCCTTGGATATGGGAAGCCGAACAACAACTTGCTTTTGAAACTCTCCGAGATAATTTAACGAGTGCACCGACCTTGACTTGTCCAGATTTCGATTTACCATTTACATTACAAACGGATGCTAGTATTGTAGGCTTAGGTGCAGTACTGACTCAGACTCGCGATGAGATAGAATATGTTATCGCTTATGCAAGTCGATCACTTTCAGACGCCGAACGAAAGTACTCCGTTACCGAGTTAGAATGTCTCGCTGTCATCTGGTCAATCCAAAAATTCCGCGCGTATATCGAAGGTTACCGCTTTACAGTAGTCACCGACCATAGCAGTCTGCAGTGGCTGCATAATCGTAAAAATCCTACTGGTCGATTAGCGCGTTGGGCTTTGGAATTACTCGGTTACGATTTTAAAATAGTATATCGCAAAGGTGCCTTGAATGATGTACCTGATGCACTATCTCGCATTCCGGAAGTCGTTGCTGCAATTATACCGCCTCCGATTACTTGGTACGAACGTCGAAAAAACGAAGTAGTCACGTCGCCTAAGAGATATCCCGCTTGGAAGATCGAGAACGACGAACTATATTTTTATCGCGAAGATCCGATGCTTGGCAAATTAATTACCGACTTAGAAGCTTGGAAATTGGTCTTACCAGCTGATCGACGCGATCAGGTCTTACGCGAAGCTCATGACGAACCACAGGCCGGACACCTCGGTGTTGATAAAACATACCGTCGCGTAGCCACGTCTTATTACTGGCCTGGTATGTTTCGCGATGTCACCCAGTATGTTAAGCGATGTGAGACTTGTCAACGCTGTAAGGTTAGTCAATTAGCTCCCGCAGGCCTTATGGGTCATCGTGTTATCGAACAACCATGGACTATTGTCGCCACTGACATCATGGGCCCGTTTCCGCCAAGTCGCGCTGGTTTCGCTTATATTCTCGTCTTTCAGGATCTCTATACTAAATGGGTAGAGTGTTGCGCGCTTCGAAAAGCTACCGGTAAAGCGATTAGTGATGCATTTAAGGAATTGATAATTTCTCGCTGGGGTGTACCGCAAGTTTTGCTGACAGATAATGGCACGGAATTTAATAATAAAACACTGAAAGAATTAGCTACCACCTATAATTTAGTACACTGTACTACGCCACCGTACCATCCTCAGGCAAACCCGGTGGAAAGAGTCAATCGTGTCTTAAAAACCATGATTATCTCATTCTTAGAGAAAGATCATCGCGAATGGGATTTATATCTTAGTGATTTCCGCTTCGCTTACAATACTGCCTATCATTCCTCGATCGAGACTAGTCCCGCTTTTCTAAACTTCGGCCGCGTACCGCAACCGATTAATTCGCTAAGACATAAAACAAACGAAGACCTCGCTGTCGCTCCGCTACCGCCAAAACTCTGGGCTGAACGTATGGAAAAATTGCAGCTGCTGCAAGAATGGGTTACCGATAACCTTGATAAAGCATACCGCCGCCAATCGAAACAATATAATCGTCATCACCGTCCTCCAACTTTCGCAATCGGAGATCTGGTGTTAAAACGACATCATGTGTTATCTTCCGCTACCCAACATATCGCAGCCAAGCTGGCTCCCAAATTCCATGGTCCTTTCCGCATCTCCCGTCTCCTATCACCTGTAGTGCATGAAGTAAGCGACATACGTAGTGGGAAAGTAGTTGGGAAAATTCACGTTAAAGATCTAAAACTATATCAACCTGTGATTCCTCCGGTTCCATAGCTAAGTACCGCCATACCACGGTCGTATCGCCACTGACGCTATCTCGCACTACCCCGCTGTCAGTATGGAAGACTGGTGGATGGACCCGAGGGCCCTAAGGTACCTAGTCCCATTTATCCAGGAGATGGACTCTATCGAGGCCCAGTATCCGGGCATAGGGGTGGCCATCACCGAGGCCATTAGGGCCGTCCAACTCGAGCCAGACCCAATTGCTACCGGCCGTGCGAGGTACGCACCTGCCGTAGCAGACGGAGGCACCCAGACGAGACCTCTGGACCAAAGGGCCACGGGAACTCAGACTTCCGGGGAAGCCCTTGCGACGACTGAGGCCGCCACCCAAACTCGCCGACCGCCACTATGGCATATCGCCACTCAGACGACCCCGAGTGCGGTAACTACCCGAGACGTCTCGACCCAAACACGGCGAGCCCGATTCGCGTCACCACCACCGAACGGCCCGGTACCGCGACCTAACGCTCGCTCGCCGAGCCCCCCGCCAGAGGGAAATTACATCGTCGTCGACGGCGAATTCGTGTTCCAGCCTTTTTCCCCTACTCCCTATCCGCCTCCCGTCTTGACACCGTCCCCCGAACTCGCACTCAGTGACGGCGAATTCCGAGATATCACTTCAGCGACTGGCGCGCGCCCTAAAGAACCCGCTCCGGGCGTGAGATACGCGACCCGTGAACCCTTCGGGATTCCGGAGCCAAAAATACCCCGCACCACCTCATCCGACCGAACCCGTCCGACTCCGAGACGTCATGCACCAGCCCGATCCCTATCCGACATTTCGCCTCCGATCGCAAATTGGCACGCACCCTTTGGTGCTTGCTGGTGTTGCCACCATTACGGGCATCAGCACCGCGCGTGTCCCAGAGCCGGAGAACCGGACCACCTCTTTTGTTACCGCTGCGGCCTATCGGGCTATAAATGTTCGGATTGCCCGTATTGTCGCGGAGAATGGGACAGGAAGAAGTAGGCTAGGTCGTACAATCTCGCTCACCGCGGATGTTTCGCTACCGCGTGACCTCAGAAACGAGGATGTATCGCTACCTCGATCAATAAAAAAAAAAATATCATTAACCACTATTCGCTTTGTCTCATTCGCTTTTGTCTCGCCTACCAAAAATTTTCACCTTAGTTTTAAGTCAAACACACCTATCTTAGATATAGTATAATCTTTCATCCGCAGCTTCGTCGTCAGTAAGTCAGAACCATCTAGTATTAATTTTTCTGCTTTCTTGCTGCTTTCTATCGCTATCTTATCTATTTGATTTCGCAAGTTCCTAAGGAGTGTCTTTTTAGCCTGCCTAATAAGTTTAGTCTTCGAGCCACTTGCCGCAGATAACATCTTTGCATATCGCCATCTAAGTATGGTTAGTATTTTGATAGTAGTAAAGAACAACTTAATACAACTTCTCGTTCAGTAGCCACACCATGGATGATTTCGTAAAATACCGCCAGAACTAGCTGCCAAATACGTAAGTAATCTATCTTTTCTGATCTTTGTGTTTTCTATTATGCTCAGTCAATTATGAAGTTGCTTGTATCGCTTGTGGTCTAGCTATGTCATAGAGTCCTTGCCTTCGTCTAGGTCTCCTTTTAGGAGGGAGGAGTTGTGACGTTGCAGATTAGCTGCCGTCACTAAGGTTCCGAAAATCACACATTTTATTAGCTATATCGCGAGAGAGAGTTTTTACCGCCGTCTAGACCCTCGGGATACAAGTGACACACCTAGAATAAGCAATAGAGCTAGACTAATTTGGAGTGTTTTTCTGTTAATGTACCGCGAGAGAGAGAGAGAAAGAAGATAAAGAAGACGACGATCCTGAACTTCCGCTACTAGAACTTCCGCCACCAGAACTGGTGTTAAAGAGACGGCCACGCAGTACGTAATCCAGTAATCGTACTAGGACAGTACCGAATCAACCAGAGGGAAGACTGTGGACCTTGGTCCAATATCGCTAGGCGGTGAATAAGGCTGTGATGCAGTCTCCTGCCGGCGGATGAATCTTGCCACCCAGCATCTGGCTATCACATAGAGACAGCCAGCTCCATCACCCGCTCCAGCTGCCATTACCGACGTCACGCAGAGTCCGGCATAAGGACCAGTGACGTAACGTTATCGCTGAAGGAGGTATGACGTAAGAGTGGACAAGAATAGTGTCCTGCGTCCTCTGGATAGGTCAGAAAGAGGTGGAGGTCCAGAAGGAACACCTAGGCCTACCAGAAGTTTGCAGTCGGGTTATCTGATGACGAGATAACCGCTGTAAAGTGCATCCCATGCGGTTGGTATCGCTGTTACGGTATCGCTTCGTAAGAACCAAGGTCGCAGCTTCCCGAAGATCCTCTCGCCACCGAAGTTTAGCAGAACGGCTGATCTAACGCAACGAAGTTCTGAAACCTAACGCCTAACGTCAGGCAACTAGTTGACGCCTTGGGTCGAGCAGCTGACGAGCTGCTCGTCCATGGAACGTTTTTCGCAGGGCCAATCAGCTCATTAGCTGGTCCTGATAGGCTCTTGATTTTCAAAATCAGGAAGGATCGTCGAGACGTACCGAGGTATCGCTTAGCCTCATCACTTCTACGTTCCGCTTCGTCTACGCTAGACGTGTTACAAGACTCTCTTTCTCGCCTAGTCTCGCTCAAATAAGTAATATATTAGTTAAAGTTGTAAAGTTAGTTAAGTGTGTGCTTCAAAGCAGCTCAGCTAAAGGTAAGGTCTTTATGATCTGTAAACTGCTAGTAAAGCCACAAAAACTAGATCTGAATTTCTATTTGTTCATTTATCGTAGATTTTCTTGTACCGCGTGTCGCCTACGGGCCACGTAGTCGCCTATCATCGTATTTATAGAAATTCAGTGAAAGCACTTTATAAATTGGCTGTAGTAATTAAGAATATCTTTTGGCTTGATAATTTTCCGCTTATTAGTCTGATTTCTTTGCTATCTTTGCTTTTGATTTGTTAAGATTATTTGAGAGCTTGTTCTTGCTTCAATTCTCGCTTTGAGAATATCTAATGCTTTGATTTATTCGCTATCTTTGATTTAGTAATGTATTAGTAATTGATTAGTATAATATCGCATGGTGTGTCGCTTGTAATTCCAACTCCCCGGGGTTGGCTGAACGTAGTTAGTCATAGTTTTAGGTTGTTTCTTTATTAATTTGATTCATTATTTCATTATTCCGTTTGATTTCTATTATTCTGTTCATTCTATCTGATTCTGTGTTCTATATGATATATCTGATTTATGCGATTTACTTGTGCTATGTCATGTTCTGACTTTCGCTATATTACGTTATAATAAGATTACTACCGCTACGTAGTACCTTTGATTTGATATCTTGATTATTCCAGTGTAAATCTGTTATTAGTTTAGCTGATCGCATCTCTTAGCTTTTCTGAATTTATTTATTGAGTCATTATATCGTCTGATTAATAATTAATAACGCTAGCTTGCCGCATTAGAAAATTTGCTATTGAGTATCGTATCGCTCGGTGATACGTAGTCTGGAAAGTAGTGTAGTTTGCATTATATCGCTTCTACGGCACAGCTAGCTAACCGGCGTGTTTACGTTCTTTTGTACCGCTGCGTCGCGGTAAGGCTCAATAATATAATATTCTTTCTTTTGTTAAATTCAGTATTTTTCTAAGTAGTATTCCAATTGTTATTTTCTCGCATTATTCGTAGCTATTATTTGATAACTAACTCTGAGCAATTCTATATTTCCGATTATAGTCGAACCTTTAGTTATCACTAATCAATTTGTTATCGCTAAATCTGTACCACATTTAAATAAGAACAATATACGAAATCGCAGATTTCACTGAAGGAATTTATATCTGGTAGTTTATATTTTATTTAATTAGTTAAAAAAGGTGAATCCACCCACTCTACCACTACCTTGGCAAATCTGAGCTAACCTAGCTTCAAGGCCGTCGTTCCGGCAATTTATTAGTTTGTTGAATATCGCTATAGTTGATTTCTGTGAAAACGACACTTACGTGTCTGGCGCCCAACACTCTCTTAGTTTTTATTAATTAGTAATTTATCGAAGGAACGCCGTAGGGTGCGGAGTTGCACTCTGAAACTCCGTTACAATATATATATATATATATATGAATAAGTAATTCACTCAAATTACACCATTAATTTTATTCTGACCTATACTTTAACCAAATCCTTCATAAATCATATTCTGCACACCTGGGCCTCGATTTGTCTGTATTCCAAGGGTCTTCTACCTAATCATAGTTATCTAGTCACTCGAATATGTATTTATGAGGGGTAGAGAGTGAATATTATATTTTTGTATTTCTTTCATTTTCAACTCTTGCAATTCGTATGATAAGTAAACAATTAAAATTCATACCAGACACATCGATATATGAGCATAACAGGGAATTAGACCAAAGTTAAAACAACCAGAAAAACATAGTTCTAAGATAAACGCGTCCGAAGGTTTTAGATATATGTACTTTCGAAAAATGTGGAAAACAAAATTTCAAATGACAAACCAGAATGACCCCTTAATCTGGATATTATTAGATTTTTCGATTCATCTAGAAAATGTTTCAGATCTTTGTATTGTAGATCTTATCGTAACCTAATCATGTTTGCATCCTATGAACAGTTTTACTATAATACTATACTATAAGATATATATTTATAGGTGAAGGGTTTGTATTGAAATGATAGTAGACAGGGTTTACGAGGATATTATTCATATAATACGTTTATTATTCTCATTTTTCATTCAATGAATCGGCATAATTATGAGAGTTGAAAAGTAAATTACTCATGGTTAAATTCAATCTGATTAAATTGACCGCCGAGGTGTCGCATCAGGAGCCTATCCTCTTCACTTGCTGTCTTCATTTTCTCGAGGAGATCTGTGTCGTCGTTTAGAACTTTTGCCATCCTGGCTGGTAGGAATACCGTGAAGCTGTCCTCTACATCCACCATGAATCTGATCCCGAATTTCGTTTGGACTCTGCGGATGTTGTTGATTTGAAAGTCCTTGAACACTTCCAGGTCTGCTAACTTTTTCGTTGGAAGAAACTCCTCCAACCGTCCGATTTTGTTCAGCTTTGTCAGATCCATATTGTTTTCAGATTTTGATACTGCTCAGTCTGTCTATGATTTGTGCTACTCGGAGATCGGTTGAAGACTAATTTTTATCCCCGTATTCTTCGCTCTTTTATAGCTGACAATCCCCCTACTAATTTTCTAGAAGGTTCCAAAAGATCATTCCAGAGTCAAGGGTTATTCCGAGAACTATTCTTCCGAGAATCATTGAGCTAATTCCTAAGTAACTCGATCCCATGATCATATTTTTGCAAGTAACTCGATCCGAAAAGAACTTCTTACAGGGTGCCGAATAATTCCGGGAACTGCTGCCCTCCAGAATAACCTTGGGACAAGCTTCTACAAGACTCTGACGCAGGGTGTGGGAATTTTATATCGGGATGTGCGACGTCATATTAAGGGTGTGTGACGTCAATTTGAGGGTGTGTGACGTCAATTTAAGGGTGTCTGACTTCAATTTAAGGGTGTGTGACGTCAATTCGAGGTGTATGACGTCATATTGAGGGTAGGTGACGCCATTTTGAGGGTGGACGACGCCATTTTGAGGGTTGACGACGCCATTTTGAGTGTGACGTCGTCGTCAGGGGTCCGCGAGCGTGACTCAGACTCCCCCCCCTCTACCACCCTCACACGGACACGGGAGGGTGCGTGTGTGTGCGTGCGTGCGTGTACGTGTGCACTAACACGCGTTGGTCCAGAACCCGCCTAGTATATCTACTATCACGGATCGCTGAGCGGAGAATTCGATGAACCTCCTCCCATGATCGGAGGCTGCTCTCAATGTCAAATGATGCAATAAATTTATGCTTCCTGTAATTTGTGTGTTATCTGATTTTAAAAGAATAAAAAGAAATTCACTGTAAAATTTTTACAGTCTTCATACAAAAGCATTTTGTACACTCATAAATTATTTTTTATTCCTTGCCCCAGCTTATCTAACTCGTTAGCTCTTGTAGTGCGGTAGCTTAGTTAGGGCGCTATTTTTGATATTCTATATGTTTATAACAACACCGAGGCTTGGATAACAATTTCGTTCCAGCATCATGGGTTAGGATAATGACCACTTCTAGGTATTGAATTTTTATCGTTGTACATTAGTTTTAAGAAATCGCACAGCAACGAAGGGGGTACGTACCGAGCTCATTCGCAGCTTAGAGTTTAAGAGCGACGCATCGGTTCCCACTTACTTACTCAGTAAATAAAAATTCTTAAAAACTTTTTTCAAAAAAAATATCGACCTGCTAAATAAAAAAAGGGGAAAGTTTGAAGAGTAAAAGAGAATATGTGTGAGTATCATTGTGAATTTAAGTGAAACGTAGTTCTTTAGCGTTATTCAGGTTTTTTTTGATTTGTTGATTTTTCTGGTTTTATTGTAGCACTTCCATACATATTTCTGACTCCTGCTGTGAAGCAAATAATAACGATAGTAGAGGGGTGGGCGATGTCCCACGAGGAGACGTGGGCAATGCAGGAGATTGCGATGCTCACGGCCTCTAGAACGCACGCGCGATGTTATACGACCTTGCTGCTCCGGGAAAACGCCCCGGTTTCGGGACTATACTGCGAGGCTTGTGTGACAAAGCGACCTGGGCCGTGGGGTATTGATATGGAGCATCACGTTTTACCATGCGCTCAGATGCCCGCAATTTATTTCTGCGAAGATTGTGGAATAGCCTTGGTACTACAGGGAGCGGTACTTGCGTTAAAAATTGACAAATACGTACAGGAGGCGGTCCTTATGCCGATAGATCCCATTAAAATTGCGAAAGATCCCGTTATAATTGCGAAATCATCGATTACCGTTAGGGGGACGTCCTCGCAGCGAGTGGGAGGGGGCTTCGACCAATCAGACCACGGGGGGTTTCTGGACCAAATTATTTGACCTAGATTGTCCCAGAACCCACCTTGCCTATCTACTCGTATCTGTTCGAGCATTGAGCTACACCACCGCGAAGGCCTCTTTCTATAAACATCAACATATCAATGTCGACGAGGAGCTCGAGTTCAACACCCGTGCACTTGAGCATCGCGTCAAACGAGAGGCCCGGTGCCGTATAATAATGTAACGGATCTAAATTATAAGTGGACCAACAATTACTTCTGAAATTTTGAAAAATATCCGCTAAAAGAAGCACATCTGTTTGCAGATACAAGTCCGAATATTGCCCCAAGGTTTTGACTTGACAAGTTTTCCAAACATCACACGCGTGCAAATAATTATTCTCCGAAATACCCACATCATTTAATTTTTATTAAAATTGTTCTGTGGGAGGTAATTGTGTCTCTTCAAGACTCTCCCAACTGTTGACATACTCGTATGGAAATACGCCTTTTCTCGTCAATAACTGAAATTCTTCGACGCTTCCACAATGCTTACGCGTGATTAATTTCTGCTCGTCGTTCAGATAAGACGCTAATTTTTCTAGACTGTCCGGCATGAATCTGAACGAATCAATGAACCTGAAATGTATAGATGTTTCTTTCACACTCTTTGTAAATGAAATATATCTGTCCTTGTTGACCGGCAAGAGAGTCAACGAGCCTTCAAAAGATGTTGCTAACGTTTTAATCAAGAAATGTGAGTCGTAACCTGATAAGTTATGAAAGACTACCGGAATGACGTGCGAATCTTTGTAATTTAAATTGCAACCTTCGTGCGCCGCACCACGATATTCGCCTGTAAAATGGCAATGATCGCGATGTTTCACCTCTTGAGGTCTGAATGGTTTTTTACAAATGTGACAAGTCTCAGCCGTATAAAATGCTTCTTTCTGCTCATAACTCAACGATTCCATAGGTACGATACACTTGAAATAAGGTTCCAAAGTTTGCGCCAATTCTTCCAACTCGTTTACGAGCCATTCTATGCAATCCTTGCCACGATTGATTCGAAATTTGGAAACTGAATCGTCGAAGGTGCAATGTAAATAGTAGGCAATACTGTATGGGACATGTTTTTCATATACCCTCCTATTCTCAGACTCAGATGTATCGTTAACCGGTTGCAAGAGACATTCCAGATCAGCGTAAATACAAAACGGTACATTTTCTTTATGTTTATAGTTTTTGAATTTCAAGATCTTATCTTTTTCATCCGGTAATATCAGTCTACATTTATTTAAATTTGTACAATCAATCCTGTGTTTTGTTAAACAATTTTCAGTCTGAAAATGACTCAAACATCTATCACAAAACCAGCTACGATGGTCATGCTTTGAAATTTGTGAACTCAACAATCGAGACAAATTTTTCATCCATGCAAAATGATACACTGTATTGTTAACGTTATCAATTTCATTCGACTCGATGTCAGTTTCTAACATAAGAAGATGTATGGTAGATGTATCTGATTTCGCTCGACTCAAATAAACTGGTACTAGTTCATGTTCATCTATACCGTACACGTTGATCGTCAAACCATTCAATTTTTCAAATTTTGAAATTTCGTTCAGACTCATGGGAAAATTCAAACCATCATACCTGAGCACTGAGCTGAAATGCAGATAAGAAGTCGTTCTATTCACATGATTATCTGCTGGATGAATAGCTGCTGTGACTGGCCAGAGGAAACAGTACGGATCGTTGTTCATTACATTTACCACCGCCTTTTTATCTTGTATATACTTCGGTAATTGTGTGTAAGTAGATATATCTTTACGCAGTGGTACATATTTGTTGATATTTACAGCCATATTTATAATTTCAGTCAACGACCACCCCGATTCCTTTTCCTGGAAGTCTTCGATCTTGACCAACAATTTCTCCTTCACGTTCTCGTCAAACCATTCATCAATGTTCGTCGCTGGGAGAATAGGTTCATTTTTGGTATAAAAAACTTCATTTCTTCGATAATTTCACCACCTTTCACAGTTTCGAATTTGCAGGACAAAACTACATTCACTTTCAAATTTCCGTCTTTCCGGAGCATATTTTTCAATCTGGAGATTATTAGTTTTTTCGAATCATCTAGAAAATGTTTCAGATCTTTGTGTTGTAGATTCGCTATGATCCCAGTTCTTATTCTTCCTTTGAAAGCTGACTCTAAATCTTCCCACTTTACTCTGTCACTTCTCTTCGGTCTCCTCACACCCTCCCCTGTTTTTCGACACTGCTCAAATCGCGCTTTCAATGATTTGAGGATTCCTATTGTTGTCAAAATTCTCGTTTTTTCTCCGACCGTTGAAGCAGATTTTCGTAGAATTTCGTTTAAAAGCCTAATGTTTTGAGTTCCAAGTCTAATCCATTTCTGTGTTTCAATAATTGACGATTTCTCTTTCAGAATTTCATAGGCATTCTGCATAATGCACTCAGAGAAAATAACTTGCAGATAGTTGTCACTTTGTATGGTTGGAAAATTAAAGTCGGGTGGACAATTTTTATAGTAAACTTTACTCTATTTATCGTTCGGCACGCTATAAACGCAACGTTAATCTAACCAAACCCTTATAGTTAACGCGGGGACGTTAAAGAGACAATAATAAATGTACAATTAACCATATTTATAGTGGAAATGTTCACCAAATATGGATGTTCATTATGACTACTTCAGTATCGTACCGCGTATCCTCTGCTATGGTCTTCGGCAGTATACGTTATGGTTAGATTCACCGATCCATACACTCAGAGAGAATTCGAACCTAAAATTGTTGATGTAACTAAAAAAATTGTTGATGTATATCTAGAAAAATAGAGTTCAGAATAAGTTAGTGTCACTTCACGCTCACTGAGCGGCGCAGCAACTCGTTTCACTCCCACTAGCAAAACTAGGCCTACGCTTATATACAAGTCCGAAGATATGTCTGATGTCTACAAAACGTGATGATAAATATACATATAAATATTTATATATATTTATATATATTTATATATTATGTATAAATCAATATATTTTCATATTGATTTATCGAAAAATAGCTAGTTTAACTATTTTTGGATTTTTATCATAACCATATAAAATGATTCCTCCAACTTCGCCCAGAGTCAACTGCACTAAAAAAAAACTATCTACAACTAGTTTTACTTGATGGAAATGGTCAATATTAATAAAATAATTTGTTAGAGCAGACTAAATGAATATAGTTTGACCGACTGTATATACATGGTCAGGTCTCTATAGTGCTACATTGACCATACGACTTTTGTCAAAATTAACGGTAAATTTATAGTTCAGAACAACATAATTTGATAAGTTCTAGTGACTATAAATTCGGACTGTCCTCTCAGCGAACAATAATTTATAGTGCAGTTAACCAGATTTTTCTCTGAGTGTGCTGATGAGTTTAAGACATTTGGCCGCGTCCATTCCCGTGACTAGTAACAACAATTGTACACTGCAAAAGTCTAAGCGTTAATGGTTCTTGAGTACCGACGGAGGATCATTTTATAGTTCAGCCCTGCTGACAAATTCCAAGAACTGTGAAATTTGATCCCTATGCATGAGAACCCCTTCTTACAGAATATTACCGAAGCGAGTCCTACAGCTAGTGAAATGATAACAAGCGAACGATTGAGCTTATTTCCTCTGCGTAAGTCTGTTTGGTAAACGATAATTAAATCTACATTTCGTCGAGAAAAAATGTTCGCGAACGTTCTAGAATAATGGCTTATATTCTTAGAGAATATTCAAATGCAATTTGATCGGTGTGCGAGTTCCGTGCGCCTTCTTTTATCGTATTAGTTACAATCTTAAACAAGGGGTATGAGTGTGAACCATGCATCAAACTTTCGGGACGTATTTTTTCAGCGCACTATCGTGTTTACGATTTAGATCCTAAACAACAGGATATATAAAAGAGGCTGACCATCCAGCAGCGACAGCTCATTCGAATTTAGTCTCTTAAAGAGTAGTGACAAGGGTGAGTGGAATATACAGTTTTTTTATAATCTGAAATATTGAAAGTGAATCTTCTAATTTATATTTCATTACCCAATACAAATGAAAATGTCTTGATCGAATAACGACAACAGTAGAGTTTTTCTTGAGTTGTGTACACCAATGAAGTGTTTTCTGTCATTTCTTGCACGATTTTTTCTCTCAATGTTAACGATCTCTGCTGCACACTTTGCGTTGGAGGAATCAAACAACTGTATCTGATTCCAATCGTTTTCTTTTGTTCAGTCTTCAACCGGGGACAGCCATATCTTCATCTCGAGCGTATCGCATTTGGGTAAGTGTGAGATGTTATCTTCTTTTACCATGATGTAGATTCAACAATCAAGATTTCCATGAATTTGACTGTCAACTGAAGAATATGAGAAACAAACGTTTTGGATTATTGTCATTTTCATTATTCTATACACTGGTACGAAGCTTGTTCAAACGTTGATCCTTTTTGAATTTTTTCAGAAATGAGTCGTCTAATATTTAATATCAGGGTGCCCGACGAGTGGGTCGCGCGATCGGCCTCGACCCATGAATTGTTGATGCTCTTACAGCCTATACTCCTCATGGATGAGGTAGGGAATCCGGAGTTTGAAGTATACATCGATTACGTAGGAGTTCTGGCAAAACTGGAGAAAGTCAACAATCTCTACTGGTTCAAAAGATGCTATCATTCGAGTAAGTCTAACTACATTCGATAAAGATATGACAATAATTGCGCTCTCATTGTAAAAGTAGTCATACCTATGTAAGTGTAAACCGTATCACAATTGAATCGTTACACTTCTATCGAATGTAGTTAGACTTACGTGTAAGTTATGACAAACGTAGATACACCCAAGTACCCTCGATTAAATTACAATTATGCTTGTATATATATATATATATATATATATTATATATATATGTATCGATGATTGGGATCGATTCAATAAACTCATTCGATTCCTAAAATTGGAAAACGATTGTATTTATCTCACACCGATCATTCCAACTATCCTATCCAACAATTTTAACTGAATTATAATATTACTGTTTCTTACTTTTTTTATTTCAAAAAACGCACTGTTACTGTCGTAACCTGATCTTGTGATATTCGAATGAGTATTTCTGCTATAATTCTGAAATTATTTTTAAATATATATATACATATACTATAAGATATATAGGTGAAGGGTTTGTATTGAAATGATAGTAGACAAGGTTTACGAGGATATTATTCATATAATACGTTTATTATTCTTAGTTTTCATTCAATGAATATACGTAATTATGTAAGTTGAAATAGTATATTATGTGGCATACCCGTAAACCAAGTGTTTTTCGGCGAGAATAATGATTTCAGAACGAGCTAAAGGCGAGCCGAAGGCGAGCCGAAAGCGAGTTCTGAAATCATTATTCGAGTCAAAAACGGTTTACGGGTGCGCCCCATACTTTATTTTTTTCGAAATAGGCATGAAAAGTCACTTTGACGCCTGTTGAGATTGACAGACGAAGAGTGAGGCTATGGTGCGATCTGTCACGCACTTCGAGTTGCGCATCTCAACTGCCGTATAAAGACTTTATACGGCAGCTTTGGAATGCGCACTTCGAACTGCGCATCCAGACTGCCGTATAAAGACTTTATAGGGCAGTTCTGAAATCAGCCATATAAAGTGCTACTTTGTGGATCGAAAACAGGCGTCATAAAGTGACTTTTCAATGCCTATGCCGAAAAAAGTAAATTACACATAGTTAAATTCAATTTGATTGAATTGACCGCCGAGGTAACGCATCAGGAGCCTATCCTCTTCACTTGCTGTTTTCATTTTCTCGAGGAGATCTGTGTCGTCGTTTAGAACTTTTGCCATCCGGGCTGGTAGGAATACCGTGGAGCTGTCCTCCACATCCACCATGAATCTGGTCCCGAACTTCGTCTGGACCTTGCGGATGTTGCTGATTTGAAAGTCCTTGAACACTTCCAGGTCTGCTAATTTTTTCGTTGGAAGAAACTCCTCCAGCCGACCAATTTTATTAATCTTCGTGAGGTCCATGTTTCTCAAATTTTGATATTGTTTAGTCTGCCTGTGATTTGATTCAGATTAGACTTGGCTTCGATTAGACTTTTTACTTCTTCAATATTTTTCAGCAGTAAATGTAATCGTATTTTTAATTCTCTTCGCTGCTCTTGCAGGTTATTCTGCATTACTCGAAGATCGGTTGGAGACTAATTTTCATCCCTGAATTTTTCGCTCTTTTATAGCTGACAACCCCTCCGCTAATTTTCTAGAACGTTCCAAAAGATCTTTCCAGAGTCAAGGGTTATTCCGAGAACTATTCTTCCGAGAATCATTAGGCTAATTCCTGAGTAACTCGATCCGACGACCATATTTTTGCGAGTAACTCGATCCGAAGAGAACTAATTCTCAGAGGGTGCCGAATAATTCCAGGAACTGTTTGCCTGCCCGAAGCTTCCAGAATGACCTTGAGGGAAGCTTCTAGAAGACTCCGACGCAGGGTGTGGGAATTTTATATCGGGATGTGTGACGTTCATTCGAGGGTGTGTGACGTCAATTTAAGGGTGTGTGACGTCAATTTGAGGGTGGACGACGCCATTTTAAGGGTGTGTGACGTCATTTTGAGGGTGGACGACGCCATTTTGAGGGTTGACGACGCCATATTGAGGGTTGACGACGCCATTTTGAGTGTGACGTCATCGTCAGGGGTCCGCGAGCGTGACTCAGACTCCCCCCTCTACCACCCTCACACGGACACGGGAGGGTGCGTGTGTGTGCGTGCGTGTACGTGTGCACTAACACGCGTTGGTCCAGAACCGGCCTAGTATATCTACTAGTAACACCGGTGCGACGAATCGCACGTGCGGCATCGCCAACTCGGGTATCCATCTCAACGTAGTTATCCTATATCGTTGACTCTTGAACTACGCAATAAACGACTCTTTGTCGGCAACCTCTCGTGCATATCATCACGCCTCTGTATTCCCCCTAATTTTTATAATAATCAAACAACCAAGCCACCTGCAATAATACCGGACGCCCAAAACACGTAAGCACAGTAGAGTAGAAAAATTCCCGGTATCGAATCAAGGCTAAGCCGCACAAAGAATCAGATCCAGTACCCAGCCACGATAGAAACGTCTCGAGAAAGCGATTAGCAAAACAAACACTCTAATAACTGCCAAGCGTTCGAGCCATATTTGGAACTAAAGAGATTTACCGCTGGCCATTGCGTCGGCAAAACGCTCGAATAAACTTCCAGCCTTTCAATATATTACGAAATAGGTTCATCGGCCTAAATTTAAGAACCACAGATTTATGTACACCTAACTGTATTCACCTTTACCCCTAAAATAGTTTTCACTGAAAAACCCAGAAAACCATAGCCGAAGGGGGTAATTTGAGAATGAACACACGATACTTGAAAAGACGAGTAAACCCAAAACCCCGATATAGGAAACCATGTAACCCCAAATAAACCCTACGACAATAAAAGGGAAATTATCCAAACAATCAAGACGAATCGCAACAAGCATAGGAACCTCAGGGACTCTCTCTCTCGAACCGAGCACGTGGGGAAGACTAGGACATACCTGCGGAGGACAAGGAAGGATGCAGAATCAAAAGAACCGACTCATGCTTTACTACAAACAGAAAAAGCATCCAACGAACACCCACACGCTCTCGAGCCCCTGGTAATTCCCGGAACTCATGAACACGCCAACACAAGATGAGGAAAAAGAGAACAACGGTCACGTACACCAGTGAGTCCCCGACCCAAGGCGTACAAGCTTGGAGCAACCACACACCCACAAAGACCCCACGTGACGATGCTGACCACTCGGAAGGAGAGCCCCACCTTATGCCCAAATCACGGACCCCGCACCCCGAATCATCATTTAAAATACCTACGACTCATCAGGAGGTAGCGCTCTCGGATCAATCGCCCTGCCTGTTCCTGCTTACTCTTCAGACGATTCAACGACGCTCAGATTAGACGAAGACTACTACTTATTTTGGCTACGCCCACTTACGCGGTTATTCATTCGCACTTGTTGCTCATCTTTCGATAATCACGAGCGTTAATACCTTGTTCCAGTTAATTCTCAAACCAACCCGATTACAAATCAAATCACATTATTCAAATCATTTCTAGACTCCGATCTATAACCTAATAGTAGATGGGTAAGGGGGGTTCTGGACCAATCGAGGTCAAATATTTTGGTCCAGAATCCCCCTGTGTTCTGATTGGCCGAAACCCCCTCCCACTCGCTGGGAGGACGTCCCCTTAACGGTAATCGATGATTTCGCAATTATAACGGGATCTTTCGCAATTTTGATAACCCCCTGTGTTCTGATTGGTCAAAGCCCCCTCCCACTTGCTGCAAAAACGTCCCCCTAACGGTAATCGATGATTTCGTAATTTTAATAGGTTCATTCGCAATTTTAACGGGATCTATCCGCAAGGACCGCCCCCCTAACGGTAATTTCGCAATTTTAATGGGTTCTTTCGCAATTTTTGACGGAATCTAGCCGCAAGGACCGGCCCCTGTACGTATTCAAGGACCGCCCCCCTTAGGGTAATCGTTGATTTCGCAAGAACCGTCGCTCACGTGCAAGTTTGCGCCCCTTCGACGGGGGATCTACCGCGCAAGGGAGCCGATCACGTGCACACCTCGTGTCTGAATTTATGTGACCTGATTTCTGAATTTCTGATATCTGATTTCTGAATTATGCGACCTGATTTCTGGAATGATGCAAGCCCCCGATTGATGCTAGCTTCGTGTCTGAATTGAGGAGTCTCTATAAAAGAGCGAAAAATACGGGATGAAATTTAGTCTCTAACCGATCTTCGAGCAATGCAGAATAACCTGCAAGAGCAGCGAAGAGAATTGAAAATACGATTACATATACTGCTGAGAAATATTGAAGAAGTAAAAAGTCTAATCCATAAGGAAAATCTGAATCAAGCAAAAATCAAATCTAAATATTATTATGATAAAAAACTCAACCCAATAAATTTGTCAATAGGAGACAAGGTATTTCTATTAAAAGAACCCAAGAAAGGAAAACTAGGGGACCAATACACAGGCCCACATGAGATTACTGAAATCTTAGAAAACCAGAACATAAAAATCACTGTAAACGGCAAGGACAGAATAGTCCACCGTAACAAGCTAAAAATAGCTCGATAGATTAAAATATATATAAGTACTCACCATAAACATATGTTACATTTACACATCTATTATTACTATGTTTTAGAAGTAATGCAGCTCAGGCGACCTAAATCTGAAATAATAACACTATACGAAAACCCTAATATGGATCGCCGCCGCATAATTATAACTAGAATAACCAATAAGGCAATTGTAAAAACCAATAGAAAACTAACATTATGGGAAAAGGAGGCACTTGAATGTTTAATCGAATCCGGATTAATAACAGCAAATTATAGACATCGGGTAGCAATAACTAACGCCAACCTTATATTTGAATTTATGCTAAAACATCAATCTAAAGACGATGATATCTTTTTTGTTTATAAACCAGATGAAAATAAGACCTATGTTAACGTTACAAAAAGCAACAACCACCTCTTATTCCGATTCGTACATACAAACGCCTGCTTACCCACATGAGACTAAAATTCATGCACAAAATACACATATATTTCTGTATTAATATATGTATGATAAAAGTTTCGGAACCTTTTGTTCCAGAATAAACAATGTATCAAATCATCTTCATCCTCTTGCTTCCACTCACGCAAGCCCTCATCGGATACGATTGCGGGTTAGGCAACCTTAACATTACTACACTCAGTCTAGTAGATGCCATGGATTGTGACCTAGCAAATACGGAACCCAAGGTGGAACAAGTATACGGACAACTACTGCAATTATCAGACTTTAAGAAAACTAGGGTCATCCAATGCAGAGTAGAAGTCGATAGGACCGCTAAGCATTGCGGTATGCACTCACACACATCAGAACTAACCAAGGGACGTGTGGTTTATCTGAAACAAATGAGCCATGAAGCTTGTTACAAACTACACTCAGAAGGGTCTCTAGCCATAGGAAACAAGTATTTTACTAATATAAATGCTAATCAAACAACAAGAATCAGCTCAACCTTGGCTGGACAGATTGAATCGAATGGACGTTGCGAGGGAGAATTCTTTGACGACGGCTACGGACAATACTCTCAAGCTATAGTAACAGCGGTAATTACGGTTAGTCTACAAGTACAGGAAGCTACTGTTCGACTAAATTCCAAAACTCTTATCCTGAAAAATGGAATTTCTGAAGCATTAGACAGAAGGTGGTGCTTCGATGAGGAAGGTGGCTACTCATTTTGGGAAGATGTGCCTAGTAACGATTGCAAGTTTACAGCGTATGATGTACTATACGAAGGATTCATAACAAAGATGAAGGAAGTTGATCAAAAGGAACCACAGGGCCCGCCCGAGATCTACTCCATAACAACTGACGAACTAACATTCGCCCTCATTAAAACCACAGAAAAAAGGATTTGCGGATACACCCTTTATCAAACGGAACATCCCAAACTTCTCATATTCGAGACAACAAGAGGTAACACCTTCAAAGAAAAATCTAACCTTATTGTAGAAAATACAGATATCTTCACCTACGTAAACTCTAAGTTTGTTTATGTAGAAAAACACATTCGGAATCAAATAAAATCCCTATATCGGGATGTGATCACACAAAAATGCGAACTAGAAAAACAAGTCATTAGTAACGCACTAACCATAGCAACTCTATCACCAGATGAATTTGCCTATAACTTAATGCACGGTCCAGGCTACATGGCCACAATCGCAGGAGAAGTAGTACATATCGTAAAATGTACTCCAATCGAGTGTCACCTACGCAAGACCGATGCCTGTTTTTCAGAACTACCAGTAACAGCAAGAAATACTTCATTATTCATAACACCAAAATCTAAAATCTTAATTCAAACAGCTACCAGAAAAGAATGCAATCCAATATTAGCATCCATGTATAAGGTAGATAATCTATGGTACAAATTTATCCCTGGTCCTATGGAAGCAGTTCCACCTCAAGCAATCCAACCTAAAACGAAGATGACATGGAAATACATCAATCCAAGCCCATTAGGGACAAGCGGGATCTATAATCAAGCAGATCTCCAAAAACTTAAGGATCACCTGATGTTCCCCGCTGAACGACCCGCAGTACTCAACAACCTGGCGAGAGGAGCTACGGGACACGCTACAAACCAAGATGGCATCTCATTCTACAACATGCTAGACGAAGATTCACTCAACAAGATTGCGGAATCTACAGGAAAAAGGCTTTGGAACGGATTCATAATGTTCGGTTCAGCTACGGCAGGAGTCATGGGACTTCTGATCATACTCAGAATGATAAAATTCGCTGTGAACACAATAATCCATGGCTACACGCTTCACCAAGTATATGGGTGGAGTATTCATATGTTAGGAGCGGTATGGAGCTCAGTAACACACCTGCTAATTTACCTTGCAAAAAGTCCAAAGAAGGAAGAAGGAAAAGATATAGAAAAGGGAGCGGAACTCCAAGAAATCAGGCCAAACGCACCCCAGGAGACACCTACCATCGAGGATCTACAAGAACGCCTCAAACTACGACAAATGTCAAGCACCGCTTAAACATTTGAAACCCAGGGGGGAGGTGTGACGATCCCAGAAGGATCTCACCATCAACAGCCAACCATCCCCTTAATTATAACATATATTCATGATTACCATTTCCACTAAAATAAGAACCTTAGCATAAGACAACATCATATATTAAAACTATAAAATTATATCATTTGATAATAAACTACGGTATTGATGACTGACCAGCCATGCTAATCTTGAACTCCAACTGTGAACCAAAACAATAATCTTGGACCACGGATATCAAATTCACTATCCCAAAACACCACGTGCAGTCAGTTATCAAAACCGCGAAACATAACATAAGAAAACTCAGAAGACAACACAAGTCACTCTCCATGGTCCGCACTATGCGAATATAAGCAGCCTCCCTAAAAGAATCGACACACACGTGAATTAGCCAGAGTCAGAGCTGAACCTTTGAAGAGTTCAGACATTAAAAAACAAAGTCAATTTACAATTCTCCAAGTCAAGTAAACTTCAAGTCTGGCCGCGTCCAGCTCCTAAATCTTTCTACTAAATTCACCACTTAAAAGGACCAGCCAGTGCTCTGAGTTTGCTTAAAACCCATTTATCAATTTAACAATTTAACAATTTCTAAAAGTGTAAATTACCATCCAATATCTTGAATAAACCATATAAATTTTTCATATATATATATATATATTATAAACAAAGTTATTCTAACATCACCTCATCGTAAGTTCTCAGCATTCTACTTAATCACAGCTCTATAACACTTCACCATTCTTACCATCTCGTTGAGCCAAAGCCCCGACAGGCGAAAGTTGAAAACATAATAGTACAGAACTATCGCCAAGCCAGGCTCTGGCAATATACGAGTCTTCCTTAGAATAAATCCAATCACTCCACATTTCTGAAATAAGCCAAAATCATACAACGGGCAAAGAATAACAGTAATAAGCCTCAAACCGGCTAATACTAGTTGAGTCATTGCCACAATTGATCCCAGGCTAATTCAGAAATTCCTATCTTAAATATTAAAACCCAAATCCCTTACAATAAAGGCGATGTGCTAATCAAAGAACTCGCCATAACCATATTCTTCCCCTATAGATGAATAATGGAGTTGTGATTAAAAGGAAGAAAAAGAATAGACGCGGGGGTAAGGCCGTTAAAGCTCGAATTGCAAAGGCAAAACAAAGAGATAAGGAACGTGTCAAACCAGCGTTAGTAAATACAGAACTAAAAAGTGATTCAGAGACAACTATCAATCACCCTGGTCCATATTCCCCAATTTCCGATTTCGAAAACTATCCTCCCAGAAGCCCGTCACCTGGACCTTGGGACTATATTCACGAGCAGACTCACGAACCTACCGACCAAACCCCCAGATTTACCACTACTCAACACCTAGTAGATTACCAGAACGGGGTCTGTATAGTGGAAACGATTGAAACTACCCATTCGACCAGAAGGTACAGCGTTCCTGAACATCACCCGGCTTCACAATATTATTCCCCTACACCCTCTACGCCCAAAATTGTGGAGATTATCGATTTGGACTAAACAAAAACTTAGCGAGATAGTAAGTACCTATTACTTTGTCCCAATAAATTACGCGTATAAGACTCTTTTCTTCTGACGCAAAATTAACCTTGTCATAAGCCCATCTGGCACATGACAAGATGCCGAATACATTATGGATCGCAGAGCGGAGAATTCGATGAACCTACTCCCATGATCAGAGACTGCTCACAATGTCAAACGATTCAATAAATTTATGCTTTTCTGTAATTTTAAAAGAAATAAAATAAGAATTCACTGTAAATTTTACAGTCTTCGCACATATGCATTATATACCCACACTCATTTTTAATTCCTTCCTCCCGTAGCTTATCTAGTTCGTAAACCGTTGTTGTGCGCTAGGCTAGTTAGGGTACTCTTTGATATTCAATATCTTTATAATAACACCGACGCTTGAATAATAATATCGCTCTAGCATCGTACGTTGAGATGATTTAATACTTCGGGGTATTGTATTTTATCGTTGTACATAAGTTTAGGAAGTTCGCATACTAATGAAGGGTCGCGTATCGAGCTCATTCGCGGTTTAGATCTCGACTGCATCGTACGTTTTTGATCTGGTGAAAATAGAGTCTTCAAAAATTAGCAACTTTTACAAAAAAAAAGAATACAAGAAAAAATTTCACGTAGTACTATAATAACTTTGAAGAAAAAGAAATGTGTAAGTATTGTGAATTTGTGATTTAGTGAAAATAATTCTTCGCATTATGACGTTTTTTTAATTTCTGGATATCTTGTTTAACGTAGCACTTCCGAATCTGTTCATCACTCCAGTGATGAAGATGGTGATCAGACTAATCGAATGGTGGAAAATACCTTACGACAAAGATTGGACGGTACGGGAGGAGAAGCTGTGGGTGGCGTTTCGAGCGACCGCTAGGTGTTACGCTACGATGATGTTCCGCGATAATACAGAGAACCCGGGGGTTTTCTGCGAGCGTTGTGTTAAGAAGCGGCCAGGCCCATGGCCTCTTGAATCGGATCACCATTTAACACCAAATACCACCCCGAGTCGAAATTTTTCCGGGATTTTCGACCGATTTCTGACCTTCGATAGTCGGTTCAGGACGTTCAAAAGAGGTTGAGAACTGCATGGACCCATGGGCTCGCCAACCTACTTTCAACGTACATATCGTCTGTTATTTCCACTTCTTCCACATTGTACGTTGAGAATAGGTCAGAGCTGGACGTACTTTCGACGTACTTTCGACGTCCTTTCAACGTCGATTTTCCTCGACTCTCTACCCCCTTCCCCCTCTTTCCCCTCGCTAATGCAAATAATTATGAATAAAAAAATAGATTAATGAAATAAAAAATAAAAACCATCAATTGTCCTGGTGAATATGTTTATTCATTTAGAAATTTACTACTCAATTAGTGGGGTTAATAATAAGGTGATTTGTATCTTGATTTGAGGTAATAATCAATGCCATCTTAAAATTGTGTCTAATTACTAATGTCCTAATTAAGTCGTTGAAAGAGACTTAATGTACGTTGAACGAGGGAAAAGGTCATAAACGTTGAGAGTAGGTTGAATTTCTTGGTAGCCGTTGTAGTATTTTCGACGTGGTAGCACCATCAGGTTAAGATTGGTTGAAAACAGGTTGAAAATTCGGCGGAAAAATTCAACATCAAAAGAATTGAGGTTGAGAACGTTGAAAGGACGTCGGAAGACCCGGAAAAATTTCGACTCGGGACAATGCCATTCCTCTATTTTTGTGAGAACTGTGGAGTGGCGTTGATGCAAGTAAAATGGGAGAAGTGTGGCCGTTGCGAGACGTCTTTCAGACTGTACCTAGAAGCCGATCGGCAACACAATTACGATGAAAATGATTGCCTAAGATCGGGCCAAACAGCTGTAGAAGCTCCTGAAGCTTCTATGCTGCCGAGCTGCGATGAACCCCTCCTACCCCCTCTGGTCTATTCACAAGGTAAAGCTTTAACTAATTAGCATACTCTAAATTTACCTACTCCTGTGTAATTTAAAAAAGTTTTTTTTTTTTTTTTTACTCCATTACTTGTTATTATTGATTTTTGTTTCTAGAAGCTGCTGCGTCGGCACTTCACCTAGAAGCTCCTGAAGCTCCTATGCCGCTGAGCTGCGATGAACCTCCCGTACCGCCCCTGGTCTATTTACAAGGTAAAGCTTTAACTAATTAGCATACACTAAAGTTACCTACTCTGTGTTATTTTGAAAACGTATTTTTTTGTTCATTCTATTAATTATTATTGATTTTTTGTGTCTAGAAGCTGCGCCGGCGACTCCTGTCGTAGCCGAAGCTAAAGCGGTGACGATGCCGCCGAGCTGCGATGAACCCCCCATACCCCCTCTTTTCTATTCACAAGGTAAAGCTTCAACTAATTAGCATATACTAAAATTCACCTATTCTGGGTAATTTTAAAAAGTATTTATTCTGTTCATTCTATTAATTATTATTGTTTCTTGTTTCTAGAAGTTACTGTGTCGACTGCTGTGGTAGAAAAACCGCAGAAGAGGAGGAGGAGGAAATAATATTCGTATTCACATACATAATTCATATTCACATACATAATTCATATAATTTTACCACAAAACCATAATTTTTTATACTATAATTTTTTTGCGTACATATTAATATACTATATAACAATAAAAAATGATATTTTTACACAGGTAATTTTTTCGTGTGTGTTTTGCGACTCTGATTACTTTCCTCCCTTTAGTTCTAACAAAAAAAAAAAAAAAAAAAAACTTCTAGTCCGTAGAATTTTCAGCAGAACGTTCGAAACTACAAGAAAAAATCGTCGGTATCGTTTTTTCAGAGGGGTTATGTTCTCGACGATCGACGCTCGGTAAGAGCGCGCGCTCACGGGTCGGCAAGGTAGGTCTCGACGACGCATCTCGCATCATTTCAGAAATCAGCTCGCATAAATTCATTCAGAAATCAGCTCGCATAAATTCAGACACGAGGTGTGCACGTGATCGGCACCCTTGCGAAATTACCGTCAGGGGGCCGGTCCCATTAAAAATTGCGAAAGATTCCGTCAGAATTGCGAAATCAACGATTAGCGTTAGGGGGACGTCCTTGAAGCAAGTGGGAGGGAGGCTTCGACCAATCAGAATACAGGGGGCTTCTGGACCAAAATATTTGACCTCGATTGGTCCAGAACCCCCCTTACCCATCTACTGAGGTGCTTCATTGGCATGAGGACTGGCACGGAAACCTTCCCAAATATCATTGCGCCTTCGAAAACGTGCAGCGATTGAAAACTTGGTATTTGAAGGAGTGCAAAACATCACTTCATAAATCATTGATCATGTCCATTGAAGTAGGTGGTTTGAAACGAATGAAGGCTGAAGACATTGCCTATTTGACCAAAGATTTCATTCTTATTTACGGCTCGAGTATCATCGATGAGGTGTGGAACAAACTATCGGAGGCGATGAAGAAGGATGTGATACTAAAGAGAGGGGGCCTCGGGACCCGTGTGGAAATTGTATTCGGGCCCCGGCCGGGCCCTGACCAATTTGGCTATTCTCTTTCCGGGCGCTAGTCAGCGGAACTAGACGGGGCCCGGATCGAAAACGTCACGCTCGACTGATCGGGGCCTGGATTGGTAGAATTTGCTGGCCCCGGCTCGGCTGCCTTTTGAATGCCAGCCTTATTATTAAAACCTTCTACCGTCCCATTTCTTCGGATTCAATGAATAACGAGATGAGAATCAAATAGAAACTTGATATTATATTTTTTATTAAAACACTCCTCAAATGACTAATAAATCCTCTAATCTAGGACCGCTCTTAACCGTCCGAGCATTGGTACAGTTACCTTAATTGATTATTTTTTTAATTATTCTATTTATTTAAAAAAAAATTTTTTTTTATTTCTCGCATAAAAAAACTTAACGAATTAAAGAAAAATAATACAAAAAATAAAATAAAATAAAATAAAACAATTAAAAAAATAATTAATTAATCGATATATCAAAATAGGTAAAATAATAATTTCAATTTTTTCACTCGAGCTATGTGTAATATACAATAATATCACTCAATAAATCAATCAATCAATCAATTTTTGCTGAATATTGATTTGATGCATATGAAAATATATTTATATAGCGATTTTTCTCTACTCATATTTTCTCATCAGGGCCCTGAAAGGCCCCCACGAAAATTTCCGTAAGGGCAGCCACGATTTTGCCTGGCCAGCCGACCCGTCTAGTTCCCGGCTAGCGCCCGGACAGTTTTCCGAATTTGAAGTTGCCACGCTTACGCCCGGCAGGGGCCTTGCCGGGAGCCGGGCGTGCCCTGACAAATTTCCACATGGGGAGGGCGGCTCTCCAGTCAATGCGGTATTTTTGCCTTTCAGCTGTGGTTTATTTTTGGGGGGTGGGGTGAGGATCACCCCGAGAAGAGAGAAAGAGGTAGGAGGTTAGAGAGAAAGAAATAGCTTGTGCTCTATGCCCCGCGAGGCTTTCGGGCTGGAGCGACAATGAGGATTTCCCGTATGGCGGGGAGTATGCGTTCGGGCCGCGGTATAGTGAACGGACGAATCTTCGTCCGTTTTGCGGGAGTTCTCTGGGAGGTTGGTGCTCTGGTCAGGGTTTCGCGTTTCTTTCCCGAATCCACTCAAGAAGGTCTCGTTGCGCGTCTGGTCGTAGCCTGGGTAGTGGTAGAATCGGGCTGGATCGTGGCCCGTCGGCGAGAAAGGGGCACCGATTTTTGGGAGATTCTCTGGGTATCTCGGCAAGGCGATGCTGGCTTTGGGGCGGTTCTCCGGGTATCTCGGCGAGGTTGCTGTACTGTTTGAGGCTCAATTGTAATAGGTTGTAGTCGGCTCATCCATTCAATGATGTCCTGTTCCTTCTGCAGCATCTGTAGTTGGACTGTTACGAGGTGTAACAACTCAGGAGGCCAAGCGGAGTCGCAGGGGGGAGCGAAGAACCCCGATGGGTTATTCATGAAGGCGGATTTATATATATATAAATAAGTGCTTCGTTTGATTTCAAGAGGATCAAATATATATATGGTTTTATTTAATATAGCGAGTGGGTACAGGAGTTCAGCTGCTGGGTGGATCTGCATTGGCGTCGTGGTCCGTTTCGCTGATTTTACATCAATAATCTATCCCTTATAAGGTTTTAAGAATATTACTTTTACTGTGAGAGAATTTTATCGGCTCTGCAATTGTTTTTTCGTTCGCGCGAGACGCGAGATCGCCGGTTTTAACCGCGGGTGGCGGTGATGTGTGGCTTTTGTTTTTTTATGTTAGTGGCGTGTATGCGCCTTGGAAATTATTTACATGATGTGCGTGTAACAGATGTAGATATCGCAAACTGTCGGAGATGCCGAATACATCACGGATCGCAGAGCGGAGAATTCGATGAACCTCCTCCCATGATCGGAGACTGCTCTCAATGTCAAATGATTCAATAAATTTATGATCTCTGTAATTTATGTGTTATCTGATTTAAAGAATAAAAAGAATTCACTGTAAAATTACAGTCTTCGTACATATGCATTTGTACACACATGAATTATCTTTTAATTCCTTCCGTAGCTTATTTGACTCCTTAGCCGTTGTGTTGCGCTAGCTTAGTTGGACGCTAGTTTTTGATATTCAATGTTTACAAAAAACACTGAGGTTTAGATAACAATTTCGTTCTAGCATCAGAGACTAAGCTGATGATTACTTCGAGGTATTGAATTTTATCGCTGTACGTTAGTTTAGGAGGTCGCATACTCATGAAGGGTTACGTACCGAGATCATTCGCGGCTTAGAGTTTGCGAGTGCAAGATCGCTGAAATTCGTGCATCAATACAGTGATTCGTTGAATTTTTTTTTTTTTTTTTAAATCTTGCAAATAATCGCGGAGAAAAAATGTGTAAGTATCGTTGTGAATTTTGTGATTTAGTGAAAAATAGTTCTTTGGCGTTATTCAAGTCTTTGATTTTCTGGTTTATTACAGCACTTCCGAATATTTTTCTAACACCGTACACCAAGCAGGTGTTAGCGCTGATAGAGGGGTGGGCGATACCTCTCGAAAAAACGTGGGCCCTGCGAGAGGCAGCGTTGCGCGCGGTGCTACACAACCCTGAAGTTTAAGGCTAACATCCCGAATTCGGGGTTCTACTGTGAGGGTTATGTAGTGAGGCTGCCTGGACCGTGGGCGGTTGACAGGGAGCACAATATTCTACCAATTAATCAGACACCAACGCTATATTTCTGCGAACGATGTGGAATAGCATTGATAAGGATTAATTGGGAGAAATGTGCTTGCTGTCATTCAGCGTTCAAAGCATTCCTGACAGCTGAGCAGAGTCATCATTACGACGGAGAGGGGCAATTGAAGCTCCGAGTTCCGGTTTCTGAGACGATTCTGCAAAACCCTCTCGATTTGGCGGGAGTTATTGCTATGGTTCTCGATGACCAAGGTAAGGGCTCTCAACTAATTAGCATACACTAAACATTTTACCTACTCCATGTGATTTAAAAAGTATTTTTTTGTTCATTCTATCAATTAAATATCATTGATTCATGTTTCTAGAAGAAAGAACTGACGAACTCTCGGCCGGGCTAGCTGGGGTCATCGAGACGGTGTTGAACGACGATCCAGGTAAGAGCTCTCAACTAATTAGCAATAACTAAATTTTATACACTAAATTTACCTACTCTGTGCAATTTTAAAAGTATTTTTTTGTTCATTCTATCAATTAAAAATATCATTAATTTATTTTTCTAGAAGCTACTGCCACTGCCGCTGAGAATCGGTCAACCTACGTGACAGAAGCTGCTGCTGCTGCTGCCACAACTGCGTTGAGAAAAAAAAAGACCTCACCAAAAAAGAGGAAGCAGTCAGCTCCTAAATAATCACAAAAACCAATCGGTCCTTTTCAGGACCATCAAATCGGCCCTTTTCAGGGCCACCAATACATAGCAAAACAGAACGTTCGAAACTATAACGAAAAAGATCGTCAGTATCGTTTTTCAGAGGGGTTATGTTCTCACTCGACGGTCGGTAAGAGCGCGCGCGCGCTCACGGGTAAAGTAGGTCTTGACGACGACGATTCAGACAACATGAAGCCAGCATCGATCGAGCTCGCATTGATCGAGGGCTTGCAGCATTTCAGATATCAGATCGCATCATTTCAGAGATCAGGTCGCATAATTCAGAAATTCAGAAATTCAGAAATTCAGAAATCAGGTCGCATAAATTCAGACACGAGCCCCCTTGCGAAATTACCGTTACTATAGGGGGGGGGGGGGGGGTACTTGCGTTTACAAAATTGACAAATACGTACAGGAGGCGGTCCTTATGCTGATAGATCCCATTAAAATTGCGATAGATCCCGTTATAATTCCGAAATCATCAATTACCGTTAGGGGGACGTCCTTAAAATTGTGAAATTATCGATTACCGTTAGGGGGACGTCCTCGCAGCGAGTGGGAGGGGGCTTCGACCAATCAGAACACAGGCGGGTTCTGAGACAGAATATTTGACCTAGATTGTCCCAGAACCCCCCTTACCCATCTACTAGCGCGCATCCGTGAAATTGAGCCCCGTGCACTATTCGTCCATTGCTCCGCACACACTTTGAATCTTGTTGTTCAAGATGCAATTGAAGATATTACAGCTGCACGAAATTTCATAGGAATTGTTAGAGGAATTATCAATTTGATACGTGACTCTCCGAAACGGCAAGCCGAATACAGACGATTGCAACCGGATGGAAGTCTTGCTTTATCTCAGTTTTGCCCAACAAGGTATAGTTTACTGAAGTACATCAAACTCCATGTGCTATGAATCTTTATCGCGATACTCTGATCAAATTTCAGGTGGACTTTGGGCATCAAATCCTTAAAATCGATTTCCGACGACGGAAATTATGAAGCAGCTCTTTAATTCTTCTTGGTTAAAAGTCTCAATCGCGAGGTAGACTGTAGCGTGTCAGCCAAAGCACGAGGATTTTTGCGCGATATGCAATCATTCGAATTTTATTTCTTTCTGGTCACCATCATCAGTATTTTTGAGCAAATTGAAATATTGAACACAGAACTCCAAAAATCAGATCTCTGTGTAAATGAATCACATAGTAAAGTTCGAATAGTTGCGGATACTCTCGCACTCATGCGCGACTCAAAATTCGAATCAATTTGGTCAAAAACAATGGAGGGCGTCAATAGTCTTGGCATCGAAGAACCAAAATTACAGCGTCCAAGAAAGGTTCCTAAGCGCCTAGATTCGAGTTCTACTCAGCCTCATGTTTTTGCAAGCCCCCAAGAGCATTATAGAAGAATATATCTTGAGATTTTTGACAAAGTCCTAACGTCTCTAGACAGTAGGTTTGCAACTGACACAATCCTTTTTTTGATCAAATGCGAGGACTTTGTTAGTAGCCGAAATGATAAGGATGTTTTGAAAATTGTAACTTTTTACAATAGCACAAAAGAAGACTCAGTTGATTTCAGCACCGATAGGTTGTTGCAACAGCGAAACATGTTTTTAGATTCAGCCGGAAGAGAGAAAAAAACGATATCCAGTTTAAAAGACGTCGTCGCATTTTTGAAGGAAAATTCTGCCCTGAGACATATGCTGTACGAATATACGAAACTAATTATTTTGTTGTTAACAATTCCTGGATCTTCGTGTTCCAACGAAAGGTAATTTTCGGTTTTGCGGCGTTTGAAAAATTACCTTCGGTCAACGATGCTGCAAGATCGCTTGAACGATGTAGCTCTAATCCATATTCACCAAGATATGGCTGAAGAGTTAAATTTCGACCGTCTGATGGACGAATTCATCAACCTAAACAACCGCAGAAGAGCAGCTTTCGCTTTGTCAAAGTAAAATAAAAGTGTACTATGAAAATGAATAAAAAGTTTAACGATGTTATTTTATGTTGGTCCGAATTCCCCCCCCCCCCCCCCCCCCCCCCACTGCAACTCAGCTCCATACCTCGGAAATATACGTTCCGCCGCGCCTGAAAATGCTTCTTTCTGCTCATGACTCAACGATTCCATAGGCACGACGCGCTTGAAATAAGGTTCCAAAGTTTGAGCCAATTCTTCCAACTCGTTTACGAACCATTCTATGCAATCCTTACCACGATTGATTCTAAATTTGGGAACTGAATCGTTGAAGGTACAATGTAAGTAGTAGGCGACACTATATGGGATGTGTTTCTCATACACCCTCCCGTGTGGAAATTTGTCATGGCATCCTATATTGAATAAAGGCCCTATACGGGCGTAATCGTGGCATCCAAATCACAGGCTTTCCAAAGACAGCCAATTCAGGCCCCAGTTTGGCATTGCCTTGGACGCCAAGACAATATCATCCGGGCTTGCCTAAAAACAGCCAATGCAGGCCCCAGCTTGGCATTGTCTTGGACGCCAAGATAATATTATAATATTATGGCCCAAATTGGATATCCAACATTGGCCCAAGATTGATGTCCAACATTAGGAAGATAATTTAGGCCCTAGATTTAAATGTGGGACAATTCTGGAAGGGGCCAAGATTAAACTTGGGACAAATAACTTGGCCCCGGCTTACGCCTGGGCAGAATTTCCACACGGGCTCCTATTCTCTGACTCAGATGTATCGTTAACCGGTTGCAAGAGACATTCTAGATCAGCGTAAATACAAAACGGTACACTTTCTTTATGTTTGAAGTTTTTGAATTTCAAGATTTTATCTTTTTCGTCCGGTAATATCACTCTACAATTATTTGAATTCGTGCAATCAATCTTGTGTTTAGTTAAACAATTTTCATCTTGAAAATGACTCAAACATCTATCACAAAACCAGGTATGACCTTTGTGTTTCGAAATTTGTGAACTCAATAATCGAGATAAATTTTTTATCCATGCAAAGTGATATATTGTTTTGCTGACGTCATCAAATTCATTCGACTCAATGTCAGTTTCTAACATGAGGAGATGTACGGTAGGTGTATCTGATTTCGCTCGACTCAAATAAACTGGTACTAATTCATGTTCATCTATACCGTACACGGTGATCGTCAAACCATTCAATTTTTCAAATTTTGAAATTTCGTTCAGACTCATGGGAAAATTCAAACCTTCATACCTCAGCACTGAGCTAAAATGCGGATAAGAAGTCGTTCTATTCACATGACTATCTGCTGGGAAAAGGGCTGCTGTGACTGACCAGAGGAAACAGTACGGGTCGTCGTTCGTAATATTTACCACCGCCTTTTTGTTTTGTATATTGTGACGTTCTCACCAACTTACCCAGACGGTAACACAAGTACTGACGACCGACAATAAATTTCCTTCTTTACCCTTTACCAATAATTAATAGTATACCCATTCAGCAGAATATATTAATATATTAAGTAACTATATATATATAACCATAAAAAAGGACAAACCCCTGGCACCGTGTATGACTCGCCGCCCAAACACTTGATATCTACCCAAACTGTTTATTAGAATATCAGCTCTCAATAACTGTTCCGGTGAAACCTAGCTCAAGAATATTTACATCAGATATCGGTTCACAAACAAACTGCCGAAATCTATCCGAAGAAAACACCACGTGCAATTGAGTCATGCATGGTCACCAGGCCACTGTGGGATCGGTATGTGCCAAAATCACAACAAACTCCCACTACCTATGATTAAGGCCCTTTATAAGCCCCAGATCACTACCGCATCTCTCTCAAAGAGTCAATCGACAGTCAGCCTCTGAGCAGTGAACACTGTGCATTTTAATCCATACTTAAACGCGTTCAACTCAGCACGGTCTTAACTTCAAATTCATATTCCAACTCACATTCAACTCATATTCAAATTCATCATTCAAATCTTATAGACTCTTATAGTAAGACGCGCAAGTGATCTTGGCGCTATTTAAGAAAACCTATAACCTGTCAAAACACTTAAATCTCTGACATTCATTACAATAAAATATCGAAGTGAAATCAGAACTCATACTTTATTCCTAGATCAAGGTAAACATACATATATAATCACAACTCCATTCATACACCTAACACTTGTCACGTGAGGGTGAAGCCCGAGCGGATGGAAAATAGTTCACGCAACCAAGAGATAATTTAAATTTTTGACTTACTTTCGATAAGTCGGTATATGGGATCTTGCTTACCTAGCTCTATACAGAGCCGTACGTCTATTTAAATATGCTAATTATAAGGCCAATGACTATGATTAGGATTTGGTTCATTGATGGTAAAACTCAAATGAAAATGATTGGTTAATTGGTAAAAACAAAGTATATTCTACAAGCGATTTGGGTAAATATGCCAATGAATGATTAACAAAGAAATGATGAAAAGATTAATGGATACTATACTATAGTCGGTTCTCGGTTAATGCATCTCTCTTTCTCTCTATTGTACTGATATAAAGATAATGTAACCTAATAACTAAAGAAAATAATAGTGTTGTGATACTCTAGGCAAGACTGATTTGTGCACGAATGACTTATACGCAAATCAGCCTTATGATCCCTCTTGGGTGATTTTCCTAGTAAGAGAGATTTTGATGTGTAAGACTTACGCCAAAATCTGTCTTTTGATCACTATGATTTATGGTAAACAATCGGTTATTAAAATTAAAAACTTAGCGTTGCTGTCTGACTGTACTGAGGTTGGGGCCCGTCGGATAGAATCGGAGCTCTTGGGTGATAAGTACTCCAGTGGGTCTCACCTCGTCGTTAGCACGTATGCAGCACTAAACCAGATCACTTGTTTAAAATAAAGTTCATGAACTGAAGCTATTAATTAATAAAATACTCGAATGGTTTAAAATGGTTGAATTCGATTAAAAATGTCAATGTGCAAAAATGAATTATTATTTTAACTTGAAACTATTTGAGGTTTACTTAATATTGAATTTGATTTGAATTAAGTTGTTGAGAATTATAAATGTGTCCATGCACTTCTTTTAGCTTTCGCTAATAGAGATTTATTTAACGAAATTAACTAAGTCCTTTAGTATCGTCACTTAAAAGATGTTCGATTACTAACTCTTGCTTAACTGTTGAACCTCGGGACACGTCCGTGCACTATGCAACTTTTTAGACGAAAGACAAGTTATTCAGTTTAGATGCAGCCACGAGGCCGCTGGTACATTGCATAGGTGTTACTCCGCCGTGGTAATTAGCCAATCAGAGACCTGCGTCTTTACGCGGATGAGTAAACTCATCACTCCTGGCCGCTTTACCTAAGACAGCGTTCCGCGGTCCCAACCTCAAGACAGTCTGTTTGCAATAACATTTAAATTTTCATGCACTCCAAATCTTAACAATTTTCCTCACACATCCTTCCATACGTTCTAATGACTAATTTAGTATCATCGAGAATTTCCTTGATGGATTAATTAAGCCTATTTGTTCTTGTAAAAATCAATTTATTGAGAGAGTAGTCACGTCGAACCGACTATCTAACCTTAACTTACCTTATGGTATTAAATTCTTATCTCTAAGACTCGATGCGGAGTTCGTGACTTCTAAGCAGAGAGGGTTTTGGATTTTTGAAATATTATATTTTGGATTATAGTATATCTGAATTCTTCCCACGGATATTTATCTATGGTTTATTTTATAATATGAAAAATGAAATTTTGAATAATGTGGAGTCGCACGTAACAAATGGAAGTGGAGAGAGAGAGAGGAAAAATGGGAACACATCGAAAATAACAGAAGCAAACGGCGCATATGAGGACATGAGAGCCCGGAGCCAAAACAAACACCCCCCACGACACCCGACGCCCAAGACACAACACAATATAACAGCGTAGCATAAACACGGCCAGTATTTAACATTACCGTCAAGTAAGAACACAAACATAAAATTCATTTAAGAGTTATCCAAGATTCACTTGAGTCTATCCAAGCTAATCCGACACTTTATTTTATTTTACTCTATTTTATATCAAACTCTAATTTATAAATGCTTAGAAGCACTATCGCTACTAAGAACACAAACATAAGAGCTACTCACGACTTATTTGAGATGTATGTAAGTTTAGCCAAGTTAACTCTTTACTTTAGTTCATATAAAACTCTAAGTTATAAATACTATGCAACATTATTTCCTTTATAAGAACACAAACATAAGATTTATTTATTTATTCAAGATTTATTTAAGATTCACATAAGTTTAACCAAGTGCTAAGGTTACCATGGCGACTGTAACGCGGCAGCGTAGGCATGGCACCCTAGGAGAGGATCCTGAGAGCTGGAAGTGCAGTACATGCATAGACAAAGCACTTAGGAAGTAAGAAATAGGAAATAGGACGAGCTCTAGACTAAGTTAGGCTAAGCGCAGCATAAAAAAAAAAAAAAAAAAAAACAAAGAATGTAAAAATTGTAAACATTGAAATGCCGAAAGGCGACCAATAAAAATACTACTACTACTACTACTACTATATCAACGAAATCAGGTATATATCGGTATATACCCCTATATCTGGGTATATACAACTATATAGCGACATATTCAGGTATATATCGGTATATACCCCTATGTCTGGGTATATACAACTATATAGCGACATATTCGGGTATATATCGGTATATACCGACATATCTAGGTATATATGACTATATATCAACGAAATCAGGTATATATCGGTATATACCTCTATATCTGGGTATATACAACTATATAGCGACATATTTAGGTATATATCGGTATATACCCCTATATCTGGGTATATACAACTATATAGCGACATATTCGGGTATATATCGGTATATACCGACATATCTAGGTATATATGACTATAGTCATATATAGTTGTATATACCCAGATATAGGGGTATATACCGATATATACCTGATTTCGTTGATATATAGTCATATATACCTAGATATGTCGGTATATACCGATATATACCCGAATATGTCGCTATATAGTTGTATATACCCAGATATAGGGGTATATACCGATATATACCTAAATATGTCGCTATATAGTTGTATATACCCAGATATAGAGGTATATACCGATATATACCTGATTTCGTTGATATATAGTCATATATACCTAGATATGTCGGTATATACCGATATATACCCGAATATGTCGCTATATAGTTGTATATACCCAGATATAGGGGTTTATACCGAGATATACCTGAATATGTCGCTATATAGTTGTATATACCCAGATATAGGGGTTTATACCGAGGTATACCTGAATATGTCGCTATATAGTTGTACATATCCAGATATAGGGGTATATACCGAGATATACCTGAATATGTCGCTATATGGTTGTATATACCCAGATATAAGAGTATATACCGAGATATAATTACATCTAAAAACTGTAAATGGATTGAATCATTCTTTTAATTACTTTGAAAAATTGTAATTAGAAGAAAAATAGCTGCTAATTACTTTCCGCAATTGTAATTAGGGATTGATTTTTTTCTAATTACAAATTACAAATGTAATTAGTAATTGATTTTTTTCTAATTACAAATTACAAATGTAATTAGTAACTAAAATTTTCCTAATTAAAAATTACAAATGTAATTAGTAATTGAATTTTTTCTAATTACAAATTACAAATGTAATTAGTAACTAAAATTTTCCTAATTACAAATTACAAATGTAATTAGTAATTGATTTTTTTCTAATTACAAATTACAAATGTAATTAGTAATCGAATTTTTTCTAATTACAAATTACGAATGTAATTAGTAATTTCAATGTAATTAATTACAATTTGTAATTAGTGGTGCCCAACTCTGGTTACAATCATAAACAAGGGGTACGAGTGTGAACCATACGTCGAACTTTCGAGACGTATTTTCAAGCGCACTATCGTATTTACGATTTGGATCCTAAACAACAGGATATATAAAAGAGGCTGACCATCTACCACTGACAGCTCATTCAATTTTAGTCTATCAAAGAGTAGTGTGGTGTCAAAAAGTAGTGACAACGGTGAGTGGAATATACCGTTTTTTTTTTTATAATCTGAACTATTGAAAGTGAATTTTCTAATTTATATTTCATTACGCAATACAAGTGAAAATGTCTTGATTGAATAACGACAACAGTAGAGTTTTTCTTGAGTTGTGTACATCAATGAAGTGTTTTCTGTAATCTCTAGCACGATTTTTTCTCTCAATGTTAACGATCTCTGCTGCACATTTTGCGTTGAAGGAATCAAACAACTTTATCTGATTTCAATCGTTTTCTTTTGTTTAGTCTTCAACCGGGACAGCCATATCTTCAATTTCTTCAAATATTACTTCAATTATCTCGAACCTATCGCCTTCAATTTCTTCAAATATTACTTCGATCATCTCGAGCCTGTCGCCTTCGATCATCTCGAGCCTATCGCATTTGGGTGAGTGTGAGATATTATCTTCTTTTACCATAATGTAAATTCAACAATCAAGATTTATATGGATTTGACTGCTAACTGAATATGAGAAACAAACGTTTTTGGATTATTTTTTATACACTGTTTGAACGATCGAAATTTTCACGTTGTTCTCCTTTTCAGACATGGATCGTCGTACGTTTCGCATCAGAGTGCCTGATGAATGGTTGGAAAGATCCAGGTCTCTTTGGGAGTTGATGGAGGCTCTACAACCGATAGTTTGCCTGGATGAGGTTGGGGACGAAAATTTTGCGGTCTTCATCCGCTATCTAGGTATTCTCGTAAAGGTGGAGAAAATCGACAACCTTTATTGGTTCAAGAAATGTGAGATGGAAGAATAAGCAGAAGATATACAGTGCCACCTCTCAATAGTGCCGCTCATGAGCTTTGAGGGGAATACATTTCTCAGAATCTCAGTTCCCCCACTCTGACTACAAACGCTCGTAAAAACACAAGTGTAGCTTTCATACCTTTGTACGCCTGGAGTGTAGTGTGGTAGTGGGGGGAAGTGCCCGAGCACGGATTAGGGAAGCGGCACCATTGAGAGTGGTACTATTGAGAGGTTGCACTGTATATACCATTTACACTGTTACTATATTATTATACTATTTTTACTATTATACTATTATACTATTATTACCATTTATACTATTCCATGATAAATATATATATATATATATGGGGCTGTCCACGTCAATTCACCTAGCCTCCAGACCGCACCATCTCGGATTTGCCCCGTGATTTTTTATGTTATTGTCCTTGCTCTAAAACATTTTTCTGAATTTTTTCAAATTTTTCAGACTAAGCCTTTTTGAGTTATAATTTTTTTCAACCTAAAAAGAAGGACCATTTTTTAAAATCTGAAAAAATTCACAAAAATTATACGAATGACGTAGAATAGTTTCCCGCTAATGAGAATGTGGAACACATTTTTCTTCTATTTTTTTTTACTCAATCAAAAAATTTTTTGCGAAGAAAACAAAAAAAAATTCCGCTGCGAACAGAGACGTGGTTTGGGAGACATAAAATAATGTGGAACATAATCTAAAGATCTATCTAAAAATTATGTTTCACATTATTTTATGTCTCCCAAACAACGTCTCTTTCCGCAGCGGAATTTTCTTTTGTTTTCTTCACAAAAATATTTTTGATTGAGTAAAAAAAAATATAAGAAAAATGTGTTCCACATTCTCATTAGCGGGAAACTATTCTACGTCAGTCGTGTAATTTTTCTGAATTTTTTCAGATTTTTAAAAATGGTCCTTCTTTTTAGGTTGACAAAAATTATAAGTCAAAAAGGCTTGGTCTAAAAAATTTGAAAAAATTCGGAAAAATGTTTTAGAGCAAGGACAACAACATAAAAAATCACGGGGCCATTCCGAGATGGTGCGGTCTGAAGGCTAGGTGAATTGACGTGGACAGCCCCATATATATCTAATGATTAGAGTTTCTCCTCTCTTCTAATCTAGTTTATGGTATGAGTATAGGAATATAGTATAAAGAAAAGAAAGAAATTTATTGGTTGGTAGGGTTATATCCTGGGGATGTAACACCTCCCCCCTTATTTTCAAATGTCAAACGTGTGTTTGGCATTTGTCTTGCTAGCAGTCGTTTCTCAAGTTCTTCTATTGTAATTACCGTGTCAGGAGCGGTTGCGATTGCGGGTGGTTTAGGCGCTTCTGGGTCAGTTCCCTTTTCTGAAATTTTCTTCGACGAGATATCTTCCGGTTTTCCAAGATGTATCAATAAGTTAGCAACTAAGCTGCAGATGGCTTCCAATAAATGGATACTCCATCCATAAATTGAATGAATAGTGTAGCCATGAATTATAGTGTCAACAATATATTTTAAGAGTTGAATTATAGTTATTACTCCAAATACTCGGGCACTAATATGTCCAAAAATTAAGAATTTACTCCATAATTGTTCTCCGGTTGATTCAGCGATTTTTTTCAATGCATTTTTATCTAATAGGTTATAGATAGAGATTTCATCTTTGTCTATCTGTTGACCAGCTGCTCCTCTTGCTATTGTATTCAGCAATGCTGGTTTCTCTGCGGGAAACATGAAGTGATCGCGGAAGTCTTCTAATTCTTTCTTGGTGTAGACTCCACTTGTAGCTAGGGTTCCAGGGTTGATATAACTCCATGATAATTTAGTCATCGGTTTGATTGATTTTGGCGCTTCGATTTTTTCAGGATTTGGGTTGAAGCTATACCATGTGTTTTGAATTTGATAAATTGTTGGTAATAAAGGGTTACAATCTCTTTGATTTCCAATTTTTAAGAGGATTCTGGAATTTGGTGTTAAATACATTGATTCATTTCTAAAGATTACTGGGAGTTCTTCATAACATTTTTCAGTCCTTCGGCTCTCTACTTCTACGGGTATGCACTTAATTATATGTACACCTTCTCCTCCGGTTACTGCCATATATCCTGGTCCTTGCATTTCTGTATTATTACATCTGTATATAAATTTTGCATCTGACTTCTTACATGTTTTTCAATGTAAATGAATTTAGAATTCATGTATGTAAATAAATCGATATTTTCTATTGCTAGGTTAGATTTGGTTTTAAAGGTGTTCCCTCTCGTTGTTTCCATGATGAAAAGTTTTGGATGGTCTGTCTTCGTCAATGTATATCCACAAAGTGGTAGTTCTGCTTTCTTCGTCAGGGCGAATGTGATGTCTTCTGTTGATAGAGTATAAAGTTCTGGTGTGATTTGCCTGTCTCGGAAATCTTTGATTTTTGTTGCTTTACCTTCGCATAGGACGTCGTATTTATCGAAGTTATAGCTGTCTTTCGGGTACTCGTTCCAATATGTGTGTCCTCCTTCATCATCAAAACAGTATCCGCTTGATAGTTTGCATGGATTCCCGCTATTCAAAATTATTTTATTCATTTCTAGCTTAATTGTTGCTTGATAGTCTTTTGCCGTAATTTTGGCAATTCCTTGGACAACCACTTCTTCCCATGTTCCATAGCCATCATCGTAATACGTTCCCTGGCATTCTCCGTTTTCCTTTACCAATCCGGCTGATAGGAGGCTTCTAGTATTTGTTGCATTTGACTCTAGTCCTTGAAGATTTGCATTTCCGATCGTTAATTTTCCAGTCTTATGTAAATCAAGACATACTTCTCTATCAATTTTTGCAAGATAGGCTCTTCTGCCATTTCTTACGATTGAGTTATGTGAATGCATTCCACAATGATAGATAGTTCGATCGATTTCTATTTTGCATTGTATTATTTGGGTCTTCTTGAATTCTGAGAGTTGTAGGAGTTGTATGTAAGTATCTGTGATTGTAGGCTCGGTCTCGACGATCTTGCATTCATCTGTATCCTTAAGGTTGATTGTTGTAATGTTGAATCCTGGTCCGCCGCAATCGTAACCAACCAGTCCCCACACGATTGAAGGTATGAGAAACAGCATGATAACTCGTATCATGTTTCTGGAACAGATGGTTCCCTTTATTTTATATCATTTAATTTAGCTAATACGTTTTACACAATATTCTGAACGTACCTTATTACTAATTATATTTATCTTATTTGTCAATTCATGTTTTTACGGGGATTCTATTATCCGTCCGTGTTGTAGGTATAATCGTTCGTATTCTGAATTTACTTTAGTATTTATTCTTATAAATATATAGTTATCACTATGTTTTGTCATTACTATTTCATCAAATGAGTAAGGGGAGTTTTCCTCTGTTAATTGCATGTCTAAATACATAAGTGAAGTTACACATTCATAACGGTATAATCCTGATTTTAATTTATTTTTTCTTATCATATATCTAAAAACTTCCCTCTCCCATCTGCTAAGTGTTCTATTACATTTTATCAATATTGCTTTAATATTATAATTAACAACTAAGAATTTCTCTGAGGGGTAATAATTTTCTTCGAAAATTATTTCTAAATTTGGATTCATCTTGTTGTATCAATTTTTCGTCCCAAAATTTAAGTCTGTAACATTATAATACGGATTCGTTTTAACTCGGTGTAATGTGTGTAAGTGAATATCTAATTACATTTATGTGTGTTTATGCACGTGTATTATTAATAAGGCCTATAAGAATCAGGTAAGTATACGTATATGTATATATGTATATGTATTCGTTCGTGTTGTTTTTATATATGTTTTAAAATTGAGTGGACACTCTACTGGAGGATTCCATATTGGTCTCACTCTCGTTTTGAATTTGAACCAGGCAAGTTATAAGTTCTTCGTAGTAATTATAATAATTAAATCTAATTTTAGAAGCATTGTGTTTGATATTTAAAAGTTTTTTTTTTTTTTTTTTTTTTTTTTAGCAAGGATAAACCACATACTAGGAGCAAGATGAGTTATTTGAATGAAATTTTGGATGCCCTGCCACGTAATTTTAGATTAAGTTTCATTGTTATTATATTGTATAGTAAATATATATTTTTTTTTTTGATTATTTTATTCATTTTATCAATGTATTTGTTTTTTCATTTACCATAGAATCGATTATTAAAGGAATTGAAAAAGAATTTCATTTCCATTGAAGAAGTTAAGCAGAAAAGGGCCCAACGAGAGCAAGATGCTTGGGAAAGATCCACGTGGGAGAAGGATCAAACTGTTATATTGCATGTTGACAACATATATGATTTTGATTTTTACAAGATTCGTTGGATGATGGAGGGACGTTTGGGGGTATACGTTCATCCGGAGGACAATTGGGGGGACCCCATTTGGCACACTGTCGGTGTTCTCGGGGCATATGACCCCTAAACGTCCACCCCTATTTAATACGTATAATAGATAATTTGGTAGAAAATAATAACTTGTGTTTTTTTTTATATATATATATATCGATTTTAAATAGTTTCATTTCGAATAAATAAATATTGTTTATATATATATATTTTCTTTATTTATAACTTTCCGATTCTTATTTCCTTTATTATTATTATTATTATTATTATTATTATTCGTTATGAATTTCGTCGAATGAGCACATATTGACTTTGAATGAGTGAGTGAGCACACGGGCTCACTAACACTTGTAAGGTAAGACCTACGTCTTTTTACCTACAATTTTATTGGTTATATTTAATTAAATATAACCAATGCCACAGAACGTGGTGTAATTCGTCGAAGAATGATTTTAAGCTAGAAGACTTAAAATTTTTGACGAGAAAAATTTATCCGGTGTCTCGGGAATCGAACCCGAGCCTACTGGCTGCCAATCCGGGGGCTTACACCCACTAGACCACCTGGCCACCTTCAAATTTCACTCGTCAATTTTCAAGTGTAGTTCGTGTGCTCGGTTTTGTACGTTATGAATTTCGTCGAATAAGCACATATTGACTTGGAATGAGTGAGTGAGCACACGAGTGAAATTTGAAGGTGGCCAGGTGGTCTAGTGGGTGTAAGCCCCCGGATTGGCAGCCAGTAGGCTCGGGTTCGATTCCCGAGACACCGGATAAATTTTTCTCGTCAAAAATTTTAAGTCTTCTAGATTATTATTATTATTATTATTATTATTATTTTTTAGTAAATCCCTTTTTATTTAAATATTTTTAGTTTATTCTCGTGAACGATTTTACCCTTTGTTCCGATTTTCAATTTTACATTACGATTTTCTAGTATTTGAATTACTTCATGTGGCCCTGAATATTGGTCCCCGAATTTTCCTTTACGTGGTTCTTCTAGTAAAAATACAGAATCTCCAGTTTTTAGTTTTATTGGATTTATTTGCTTATCGTAATTTCTTTTCGACTTTTCTTTTGCTCGAATTAAATTTATTTTTGCCCTTTCTTGAATTGATTTGATTTTTGTATATAATTCAATTAGATATTCTTGATATGTTCTATCGTTCAATTCTTCAACTATTTCATGATCTGAGGGTAATCTAGCAAGTTTTCCATAAACTAGTTCATATGGTGTATATTTTGTTCCTTCATGTACACTTGTATTATAAGAGAACATTGCAAAATCTAGCCATTCATCCCAATTATTTTCATTTTTAACGTATTGTTTCAAAAATTCTATTAACACGTCATGTGATCTTTCTATTGCTCCGTTAGATTGAGGGTGAAATGCAGTAGTTCGGCATTGTTTAATTCTAAATTTCTTTGCTATCGCTTTCATTAAGGAACTAGTCAAATTTGCACCCTGATCCGTTAAAATCTGCTTAGGTGCACCAAATTTACAGAAAAATTCTTTTATTAATGCATCTGCGATTTTGGGTGATGTTGTTGAATCTAAAGGTATTGCTAGAGAATATTTGGTCAGCTGATCTTGTATGGTAAGTACGTGTTCGTTTCCTTGTCGAGTTGTAGGTAATGGTCCTACAATATCTATTGCTATTTTGTCAAAACTTGAACCGGGTGTATCAGTTAATATCATTGGTTGTTTTGTTTTTACCCGTGTTAATTTCTTAGTTTGACATTCCATGCATTCCGAAACGTATTTTTCAACTTGTGATTTTATATTCTCCCAAAAATAATTTTGTCTAATACGATTATAAGTTTTAGTAATTCCTTTATGTCCACCTAAAACTGAAGCATGATATTCCCGTATTATTTCTACTCTTTCTTCGATTGGTGGAAATCTTATCAAATTTTTACAAATATTGAATCGACATTCAGTGACATTAAAGATTGATTTTATTATTTTTATTATTTCTTCCCATTTTATATTATCAATTTGTGGGGTCTTTGATAAGGATATATTTTTTATATCAAGTTCATGCACAACGTTTAATAATGATCTTATACATTCAATTAATATTTCTTTATCAGTCTGCATGTTCATTCTTTCTTTGATCGGTAACCCTATATACCGTTTATTATTGACTTGTACTACCTTTGCTCTCCCTAAAGTGGTTTCGGTAAATTTTGGTAGTTTATTTACGTTCTTAAGATCTTTTGATCCTTCATCACTAGCATCGCCTTGCATTGTTATAAAAATTACGCAATCTCCCTTCTGCATCGATAATCGATCTCTTGTTTCAATAAATGTTAGTTTCGCTTGTACTATTGGTTCATGGGTTATTCCTATTTCTAGTATGTCATTCGTCATATTTGATTCTAGATCTTCATTTAAATCTTCATTTAATTCTTCATTTAATTCATCTTCGCTTGCTTGTATTATACTTTCAGAATCTGTTTCATCGTCTTGTTCGTGAATTACTTCAGCGATAGTGTCGAACGCGGAGTCTTGTATCATCCCTGACTCGTTACTCGTGCTTGGGCCGGCCAACGGCGCGTCTTGAATTTCATTATTCTTATCTGTCTGCTCATCAAGTACTGGGTCTAAATGTTCAATTATATCTTTATTATTTCTTGACAGTTTTTTATTTCTTTTAATCTTTGAGGTTTTCCCTAAAACGAATTGTGCGAATTTCGCTGGTATCCGAGTTTTTCGTTTTTCGCGAATTAGTTTACTTCCTACCTTTTTGGTTTTTACCTTTTTATTTTTTGTATTTTTATTTTCAGAATTTATATTTTGATTTTCTGAATCTTCATCTTGATTATCCGAATCTTTATCCTGATTTTCTGAATTTTTATCTTGATCTTCTAAATCTTTATTTTGATTTTCTGAATCTTTATCTTGATTTTCTGAATCTTTATCCTGATTTTCTGAATCTTTATCTTGATTTTCTAAATTTTTATCCTGATTTTCTAAATTTTTATCTTGATCTTCTAAATCTTTATCTTGATTTTCTGAATCTTTATCTTGATTTTCTAAATCTTTATCCTGATTTTTGGAAGTTTTATCTCTTGTATCTTTACTTTCTTTTTCGTTATTTTGACTAATTGGCACTTGATAAATTTTTAATTCAAACGGGTTTGAAAAGATTTCTTTCAATATCGATTTTACTTTTTCCCAGGACAGTTGGTCTAGACCACAACCTATCCTTGGCATAGCTATTTTATAAACTTTTAACTCTGCACAAATTTCTTTCAATTTTATGAGTGATTGTCTCAAGGTATCGTAGGTAGGTTTTCCCTCGCTTGTTTTCTTTGTCACTAAGTAGAATACCCACCTTTCTTCGTTATACAGATAGGCTACATCACCTGTTTTTATGTCCTGCATTCTTAATTCTTGTACTCGCCCTATCTTTTCCCTAAATGTGAGTGCTATCCCTGCCCCCATACGTAAGTCTTCAGCTACGCAATGTGCTAAGGAATATTCTTTCGGGGCATTAAATAAATCACCTACAGTTTCAGTTATATTTTCCCCTTTCAATGTTTCTAAATTTTCTGGTGTTATTTGTAAAACCTTATTATCTTCGATTACTGGATTTCGGGATAAAGCATCAGCATTGAGATTAATTTTCCCGGCTTTATATTCTACTTTATATTCATATTCTGCCAGTTTAAGTCTCCACCGTACCAATCGTGAAGTCGGATCTTTAACCGAGTGTAACCAGACCAGAAGCCGATGATCGGTTATGA